>OZ025290.1:326455933-328855933 GCA_964019185.1 Maratus speculifer
TATCATGACCAAAAAGCATTTTGAAAGTGATGAATACATATATTTATTTTTATTTTAAAATGTCTATGCAATAGAAAAACCAACAAATAAACAAATATTTCATGATGTTGACATATATTTTATAAAACGCTTAGAAACAAAAATGTCTTCATTCAAAAAATATGTAAAATATTTTGAATTACTATTCAATATAGCGAAAAAAAATCTCTTAAATTAGAGGTGAAAATGAAAGGAAAACTTTTGAGCCATTTTCAGTAATCATGTATACATTTAGGTTTTTATTTATTTTTTAATTCACAAGTTCATCTCTTTATTAAATATACTAATTAAGATCTCCCCTCATAATTATTTTTATATTTATTTTTTTTCTTCTTTAATTGATTCTACGCAAATAAAAAGCGCTAATTAGTTATATTAAAATGTTTTTTAATGTATTCAATTCTCCATATAGATAGGAAATTTGTCAAGGAAAAAAATTCACACTGAATAGAATTCGTATGCATCGTCAAATAACAAGCAATTAAATTTAAACAATACAGTGACAAAAGCAGTCACAACAAATTCAACTTGCTTTAATTAATTTAATTGCTTGGCACAGCTGCTTCTTTTCTTTTTTCAAATGGATTTTTTTTTCAACAATCAGACGGTATTTTTTACTAAATATATGAAATTCCAGAAAGCATGTCTCATTAAATTTAAAACGTAAATAAAAAACAGAAACAGAATAATATTAATAACTGTGCTCATTCGGTCGTTTTATAAGATTTTATTATGTTTATGATTATTCAATTATTCAACCTTTTTAAAAAGGGGATTTTTAAATTCCTCTTTCTTTAGCCTTTATAAATATATGCATTTTGTTACTTAAATAAAATTATAATAATAATAATAATAATAAACATTGAGAAGTATTTTAACCCTCTGAGCGTCTTGTTAAAGTGTAAAATTGTAATCTCTACATTTTTTCAAATACTAAGAAAATATAATAAAATAAAAATAAGCTTAAAAAACCAATTAAAAAACTTAATTACAAATATGAATTTAATCCTTGAATGTATTAATCATTCTTCAATATATTCAAGATTCGTTAAAGCTTTAGAATTAAATTGCCTTAAATTTTGATTATATGCAGTGAATTCTGGAGTTAAATGAACGGAATATTAAAAAACAAACACTTAAAGGGTTAAATTTGAAAAAAAAAAACCTGTTATTAATTTAACATGTGTAATTTTTATTTCAAACTAAGTTTAAATTAACAAATACGCACATGAACTTATTATTTTTATATTATGAATGAAAAAAAGAAGTATGAATATTTTTATATTTATTTTTTCTTGTTGAAATTAAAATAATATGTAAAAGATTTAATCTAAGGCAAACAATTAATTTCTTGCACAAAATGCAAAGTACATTACTTTTGAGCCTTTTTAATGATGAAATGATAAATTTAAAAATGTTATTTATTTAATTTTTAGATCAAAATTCTTCATTTTACAAAAATATTTGTTTATTTTATATGATAGAATTCTGTATTTTAAAATAGTATTTATCTATATATTATACCACAATTCTATATTTAAAAACCTTTTTTCATTTCTTGATCTCTTATTTTTAAAATCTTATTTTCATTTTTTTTAAACTTATGTTTTTTCTTACTTTGAAAATATTATTATTATTTTTTTTTAATACTAGCGTTATATATTACTATAAACGGCGAAAATAAATTGCATTTCTCGTGACTAAAACGCAGTTCTCAGAATTTTGAAAAAAAATATATAAATAATTCTGTCTTTATCTGATAAACAAAATAAAACTCTATCGGGCTTGATGCCATTTAACATTAACTTTCATTTATGGCTTTTGGGCATTTTACAAATTTATTCTTTTATAAAAATAATCCAAGGTATAATAAATATATTAATTAATTAAAATAATAGAAAATAAGTAAAATACTGTGCCACTTACATATCATTTCATGTATTTTGTCTTTGTGTGCATTTGAAAATTAATCAAATCTTAATTATAGATGCATTATATCTGTCACCTTTTACGGATTTTTCTAACCCTTAAATTTAAATAAAATTTTTGCGTTATTTGAACGGTAAAATTACTTGAATTTTGTTGATTTAATTAGCTATTATCTTCCATAAAACTTTAGTGCTATATAAAAATATAGTACAAATTGGCAGCTATGATATTTTCTTCAAAGTAGTCCTAGTCTCAAAAATCTTTAAATTGAAAATAAAAAAATATTGCGCTATTATTTTCTGCTTAAAATGACATTTAAAACATTTTTCTATTTTAAATGGAATAGGAGGTATTATTATTATTATTATTATTATTATTATTATTATTATTATTATTATTATTATTATTATTATTATTATTTGGTTTGTTTTCAAACTCCTGCTTTCAAGCAATGTATGTCATGGAAATGATATCTTGTAAAAATGCACTTTTTTCCATGATGAGTGAAATTATTCAAAATCAAGGATTATTAACGATACATGATTCAAATATAGAACATGGCTTTTTCAATCATTTTGTTTTAATTTTATTCAGATAATTAAAAAAAATGTTTATTTTTGAAAATTGGATTTTTTTATTAAGTTGCATCACTAAAAATTTATAAAAAACAGTTTAAATATTTTTATTTTTTTCAATTAATACTTTTATAAATGGTGAACAGAAATTAAAACTTACATGTTTATGTTTAATTAAACGAAAAAAAAAAAATTCGACAAGTCGTATGTTGAGTTATTACGATTTTAACTTTCCCCACTTTAAAATTTTAAGTTTCAAGTTTAAAAAATATGAGGTTTTATGGTATGATTTTGCATACAAAATGTATATTTCACCATTACAATCTTTTTTAAATTTTAATGCAATAAATAAATATTCAATAAATAAAAATTCCCAGGTTTCTTAACGAACATATACCATTGACGAAAAATTAATATGAGCTATTCAAACAAGTAGCATCTGTAATAATATTTGTTAATGGGAATATTCTAGTTAATACATTATGTAGTTATAACATTTCATCAGTTTAGTCATTTTTATTGAACTTCTTAACAAAAATTCATGAATGACAAAAACGTAACAAATGGATACTTATGTTTCTCTGAAATTGTATGATTGCGACATCTATTAGCATACATTCAAAATGATATAAATAGCAATAACAAATATTAAATGTTAGCCCCAGATATGCTTCTTTTGGCCAGCAATTAAAATGTCTACTCTAAAAAAATAATATTCCTTTTTATATGCAGTCGTAATACAAAGCAAATGTATGATTGAACGGTGAAAAATAGATATCTTAACCCTTTCGGGTCTGGTGTACTAATAATAGTACATGTATTTTAATAGAGTATTATTTTGTTTTAAGAAATGCTTTTGCCACTATTTACATGTAGGAATGTTATTATATGTGAATGAATTTACTAATAACTTCATTTATGTTTATGTATTTAATAATAATAAAATAATAATTATTTGTTTATTTCTCTTCGCACCGTTTATGATTCTTTTATTTTAAACATATATTTTCCTCTTTAATATAAAATTAAAATTACTTTCCTGAAATAATTGTGTGTAATAAAGCACAAAAAATATTAGAAATTTGTAATATAAGTTAAATCTTGTTATAATACCATATTTTCTAAACGTCTCCGAAAATCCTTCCTTAGCCTATTGTCATATGAATATCAATATAATAGGACACAAAACAATTACATTCGATATCGTTCAGACAGTGAAATATTTGTTAAATACTAATTAATCTATTTGGATAGCTTATGTTATAGTTATTAACGTAAAAGTATTTTTTTCTAAAAACTGAAAAAAAGAATCAGACCCGAAAGGGTTAATACTATTTTTTAAACTTCTAAACATGGCATATTCTAAAATTTTTATCTCCTCGAATATCGGAAAAAGTATTTTGAAATTGCATCTCAATTAATTCTTTATATATTATTATTATTACTATTGTTTTATTTTTATTTTTTTTATTTACTTATTTATTATTATTTATTCATTTATTTATAGTTTTCAACGCCGTTTCTTTAATTTTGGCAACGGAAGTACTCCATTTCTATAGAAAATTTTAAAAAAAAGTTATAATTTTTTCTCTCTTTTTTTATTGAGCTTTTTCTCTTTTACAACTGAAATAACTAGAATTAAAATTTGTGCAATGCTGTAAAAATATAAATTTATGATTTCTAATTGAACAAGCAACTATTTAAAAATATATTTAATCTTATCTATCCATATTAATATTACAAACATATAAATCAATAAATTCTTTTTTTAAAGAGTTTCTTGAATGACGACATCGCTTTTTAAATAAATATGTGTATTGTTCAACGATAGTGACGTTATAGCAATACTTTTCTGAAGATTTTGCTTTAAACAGGATTATAAATATGTAATTTTTCACGTTTCCTTTATTCCTTTTGCACCAATTTACGTTTGTTATAAAGTCACTTAGTTAAAGAACGCGTGACTTTCTGCAGGATTAAAGTTTAAAACAATTATGTATTTTGATGGCGAGAATGTAATATACTATTTTTAAACCAAACCTACATTCGTTACTAGAAGCCAAAAAACAAAAAGGATAAAGGTTTAACAAAAATTCGAGGTATTATTGTAATAATGTGTCTGACAACTTTTTATCATCAAACTGCACATAATTATGAAAATAATCTACAAACATATAATTTATTAGTTAGATTCGCTTATTTTATATAGAATATCAAGAACCAAATGAAAGTTTAACTTTGACAAGATTCCTTATAATAAATAATACTGCGAAGTCAATAGTGAAAACTTTTTAAATTCATCGAGAATAATATATATATAAGCACGTACGAAAAACATAAATCATCCTTTATCAAAAACATCCTTCGTTTTTTTTTTCTCTCTTAGATAGAATCTTTAGACAGAACTGTATTCTTTACGTTTCAGTTCCCAAAAGAAAAGATACAATCAATTCTTTTTATCATTTGTAGGAGGAAAGTGTTCGGTGTAGATAAAAGCTGATGATTAAAGTGCAAATTTTTTTTTAATTGCTGGAGTGAAACACCATTTATCTAAGTTCAGAAAATGCATAGATATTCTTATATGATAGGAAAAAGCAGTGCATTGGAGCTCAAAATTTGTGAATAAAAATTGTATTTTAAATTAGATTATTTTAAATTATATGTTTTTTCATAATGACAATAAATCTAACCAGAAAAAAAAATCTTGACCAATAATATTTGAATTAAGATTTGAGGAAATTATTATTATTATTATTGGTAACTACCATTAGTGGTGATGGTGTTGCGGTTGATTCTTCTACTGTTTTTTTTTTTTCTTTCTTTTAATTTTTTTTAACATAGTCCAATTGGAAACAGACTTAACAAGCGTAGAAAATACGCAAAAATTGTTTTTTAAATATCAAACTGTATTTTATTTTACTTTTTATATAGGGTGCTCCAGCCACTACTTAATCAAATAAGGTCAGTTCTACTGAAATTTTATTATACTTCCTTCCTTTTAAGGTTTAGAAATAAAATAACATGATTGCTGTAATCAGTAAACATAAAATTTGCTGAAATTAATCAGTAACAAAATTATAAATATATATTTCCTTAAATCGTTTTAGTAAATTCGAGTTCATTTTTCGAGCAATTGTTCAATCAAAGAAATCAATCGAAAATTCAATGTTTAATCTTCAAGATATTATATTTATGATAAGATTAACAATAAATTTTTTAAAACTATTGCTGCAAAAAATCAAAATGGATAGAGATTATTTTAATTTACCGTAATTATCTCGACTAATCAAAAACTAAATTTGCATTTTGAAAAAAAAAAAAAAAAAAAAATCATAAAATTATAAAATCGCCTTTTTTACAGCCCGCTGATCACAACATTATGACATTAAATGCTAGAATGTTCAAACAAAGTTATTATGTCTAACCACTTGTAAAACTTATTTACAAATGAAATAACACAATATTTCAAGAATTTGATCAACTAATTCTAGAGGGGTTATTATATCTTTCAGATTTCTAAAACAATTACATAAAAAATATCAAATGAAAATGTGAAATTTGTTTAAGAAGATACTTAAATGTTAGTTTCTTGTCACGAATTAATCGGCAATGCAATCGCCAAGATTTCGTATTATGCAATTGTGATATTTAAAAGCTTTAAGCGATTACTTCAATTCCATATCTGTTATCATGTTTCATTTATAAATTTTAATTCCTATTTATTCATGTTGATTTCGTTGTGGAATATGAGCTCGAATCATACTCTGAACATTTTAAACTTTAAAAGTACAAACATGGATTAATTTTTCCTAATTAGTATACAAGCCATAAACAAAGATTTCTTTTTTATCATGTACGAAAAATATTTGAAGAAAAAAACATGTAATATCAGTAAAAAAAGGTACAATTGTGAAATATACTGCGTTTTAAAAATGTTTTTGCTCCTACTGAGAATTGAAACTTAGTGAAGATTAGAAGTATTAAAAAAATATTGTAAAAAAATTGGAATTGGAAGTCAAATTTATTAATGGACATGGTATTGATTAATTCTGAAGATTTGCATGTTCTGAACTTTTCATATTTTTAGTGTATGTGGGGATTAAACTTTCGTAATCAGGATACAACGCGCAATATGTAGATTTAAAAAAAAAATCATGCAGGAAAAATTTTCAATAAAATAAGATAAAAAAAAATTAATAAAATCAGATGCAGTTGTCAAATAGATTGCATTTTTGCGTTTTTCTCCAACTGAGAATTGAAATCGTGTTACGTTAAGTAAATAAATAAATACAGTAAAATAGAAATGTGTGCACTAGTTTTGTCACATTAATTTATTTAAAACGCTACTAATGGGGATTGTTATGGCTTATTTTGAGTATTATTTTTATTACTTTTATTATAATCGAAAATATATATTTAAATTTTAGTTCAAATTTTTCTCAGGTTACGATAAACTGATTCAATAAAATATATTTCATCCAGAAAATTTAGACTTTATTTTCTTTATTAAATTATGTAACATTTAGTAACAAATCAATACAATTAATGTATACTTTTAATTAAAAATCTATTTGTAAGAGAACGTAAAAATATTTCGTGATTCGTAATGTTAGATGATATAGCGATCAAATTTAGAAAATTTTCTTTGAACTTAAAAATATCTTTAACATATTTTTATAAATTTATAATCAAGAATGAACAGTATCAATCATTTTTTGTTAAACAAAATATACACTCGATATTAACTTCTTAGATAGAGTCTTAGACTGTATTCTTTTTCTTTGAATTCCCAAAAGAAAGTATACAATCAATTCTTTCTATCATTTGTAGCAGGAAAGCATTTGTAGCTCGGACTAGATAAAAGTTTATGATTAAAGAGCAAAACAATTTTAACGGGTGGACCAAAGCATCATTTATCTGTTCAGAAACGGAATAGATACGCATCCATGATAAGAAAAAGTAGAAAGCTTATTTTTCAGCTAAGATATATCTTTTATAATTTAATCCGGTATAGGTGCTTATGATTTTAGAAATTTTTTCAGAAAAATTAATAGAAGTTTAATTTAAAACAGTGTGATTCCTTACTATTTGATTTTTCGAGTTAGATATCGAAGACTATTTTGAGTACGCGAAATATAAAATAGTTCACATATTTGAGTTTTCAATTCTCAATCTGAAAAAAATAGAGCTAAAAGATTATGGTTCTGAATGACTATGTATCTAAACGTTCATAGAGATGAGAAACTTAAAATAATATATTTTAAGCACTTCGGGGTATATATATATATATATATATATATATATGTATATACATGTATCTATTTATGTGTTTCACAAAGGACCCGTAACTTTAAAAATCTATAACTCGGAAACGATGATAGATAGAAACATGAAACCAGTGGTGTGTTTATTAAAAAAATCGTTAGAATCTTATACATAAATAAAAAAATTTAGTTATAAATAGTGCTCATAGATGGTACTGAGAGCGTCAAGACCATCTAAAGAGAGTTACGAAGCATTGAACGACCAGCCGTCGAAGCGACTTTTGAATCTTCATTGTAAAAAAATTGACCCTTTTGCTGCATCATCACTCCCTCGCTTTTATAGGAAATGATTACTTCGCTGTATTATGGAGCATTCTCGTTGGTCAAAACAGAGATATTCTATAAAAACGATCAAGTGATGATGCAGCAAAAGGGTAAAATATTTTACAATGAGGATTCAAAAGTCGCTTCGACGGCTGGTCGTTAAATGCTTCGTAACTCTCTTCAGAAGGTCTTAACACTCTCAGCGCCATCTATGAACGCTATTTTTAACTAATTTTTTTTATTTACTTATAAGATTCTTACAATTTATGTATATATATATATATATACAGGGTGTTTCACAAAGGACCCCTAACTTTAAAAATCTATAACTCGAAAACGGTGATAGAAAGAAACATGAAATCAGTGGTGTGTTATTAAAAAAAACGTAAGAATCTTATACATAAATAAAAAAAAAATAGTTAAAAATACGCTCATAGATGATGCTGAGAGCGTTATGCATTTTTATCGAAATATGTAATTTTATGCTTTGGTGTACTTTTCTAAAATTCTATTTCATGTAAACAGATAAAACTTAAAAAAATTATAGCGTTACTTTTGAGCTATGCTCTATTATTTATTATTTATTTCGAAAAAAACGTTTTATGTTAAAAAAATACTTGGCAACATACTTCGAAGTATAATTTAAAACAGTGGGATTCATTACTATTGGTTTTTCAAGCTAATATTCCAAAAACAGTTAACGGCACATGGGTCATAAGTTGGTTAAAATTTTTGAGTTTTATTTCGAATTTGAAGATTTTGTTTAAAAAAAAATACACTACAAAATACTTGGGAGTATAGTTTAAAACAGCGTGTTTCATTACTGTTTGCATTTTCAAGCTACATTTTTCAAAAACATTTAAGGCCACACGGAACATAAAATGACTTAAATTTTTGAGTTCTTAATTATCAGCCTAAAATATAAAGATAAATGATTATGGTTCTAAATGATTACTTACCTGAAAGATTAGAGTGCTGGAAGTTTTAAAATAATATATTTTAAACACTGCGGTAAAAAAGGAGGTAGCGTACTTTGTATACCATTGGTTTTTAAAGTCTGGTTAACAACTTTTAAGAATATATTTGCGTACTACAATATTTAGTAGCAGTAAAAAACAATAAACTTCATATTGTTGCAAAAAGATTAATTTAATTAAGAATTATCTCATGATAAGGGTTCGTAAGCATAATAAAAATAGCAACTTTAGTACCAGGATTTTTTTACAAGTACTATTTGCCTTATTTAATGAAAACATTCCTCACTTGGGATATAGCAGCCATTACGCTAAGAATTTTTTTCTACTAAAATGTGTATTTATTTATTTTTATTCCGGAAGCGCGCAGAACCTTGAGTAAATGCCATAGAATTTGCGACTAGTTTGCACTGAGTCGGTCTCTCATTACGAGTCTTGTGTTTTAAAACGTTAAATAAAAACTTGATAATTTTAACCCATAATCGTCCGAATTATGAATTCATGAAAATTTTATATAATAAAGCATTTTACGTAAATTGTCTAAACTAAATTCAAAGAGTTAAATAAAGATTTAATTAATTTTTGAAAGATTTTAGAAGGATTAGAGGATGCAAAAGGATTGATTAAATTTGAATTTAGAAGGATATTGCGCAATATTTATAACACCACTCAAATCTTTTATTTTAAATTGTTTTTTCAGTGTTTTGTAGAATTATAAAATGCACAAATAGAATGTTCTTACAATATAAATGTAGAAATATTTCCAAATTGAAAATCCCCACCCCACTCTCCCAGAGCCAATAAAGCTGAAATGTTGCGAAATAAATCATCCTTTGAAAAAATATTTTGTTTTGTGTAACCAATGATGTTTTTGGAACAAAATAAAGTAATGCATCTGTAACTCATTCTAAACAGTACTAAAACTAATCTATGTATTAAAGCAATTTTATAATAATTGATTTTAATGGAACTTATAAGTTCTGTAACTTATGAGTAGATAAAGGGTTAAGTGGCACATATACAAGTCGCTTGTCCCTAAGGGAATTAATTATGCATATGCTAATTGCATGAAACCCTTTGTTTGGGAATACTACACTCGCATTTAATCGTTTTTTTATTTATAATTACCCACTTTTATGTTTAAAATCTCACTGCTATAGATACATAATTAAGGTAAATGCAATTTCTACTTTTTGTTGACAGGAGAAAGATAAAACACTTTTACTAAAACTAAACGTAGTTGTCTCGAATTTAGAAAATTGAGAAAAATTAAACAGATTATTTGTATTTTACTGATATACATCAATCATTTCAATTTTAATATCACCAGGAAAAGTATATTTCATGACGAAATAGCCTATTGAAACTGATGAGTGATTTGTGATTTTTTTTTTTTAATGTTAATGCAATAGAAACACAAATTAATCACGATGTTGTCATATTTTAAACAAAATTCTTAATAACAAGAATGTCTTCATTAAAACACATGTATGAAATATTTTCAATTAATATTCAATACAGCAAGAAGATCTGTCAAATTATCAATGGAAATGTAACGAAATTTTTCCATCGATAAGTCTCGGATGAAAATCAAGTGTGAAATTCTCAATAATCATGTGCATATTTCCGAGGTTTTTAATTCACAATTTTATTTCTTCATGAGATGTACGAGTTATGCCTTCCCCTATAATTATTTTTACTTCTAAATATTTCATGAGCAATTCTTTTTTTTTTTCTTTATAATCTCGCTATTTTATACTTAAAATTGAATGTTTTTACCACTTAATATATTTCTCTGTATTCAAGTAATTGGAATAATTATTTCTATAATTTTATATTATCTCGAAATCATTTGTACGTTATAACAGTAAATGAAATTTCTAAATTAACCTGACTGGAGAAAAAAAAAAGAAAAAAAACTTAAATTTGTAAAATTTAAAGTAATTGTTTTTAAATTGTTTAGAAAAAAATAAATTAAATTAAACAAAGTTTCTTTATATTTTATATATATTTAATTCAATATTTTATCCATATTCAATTTATTATTTTATCCATATTGAATATTTTATACATAATCAGTTCAATTTAATATCTTTAAGAGATATATATTTCATGACTAAATGGCATGTTCATACTGATGAGTATTTCTGAACATTTTAAAATGGCAATGCAATTTAAAATCAAATAAATAAGTAGATATTTTATGATGTTGTCATTTTTTAACAAAATGATTAATAAAAATAATGTCCTCATTCAAACAGTATGTAAAATATTTTCTTTTAATTACTATTAAATACAGCGAGAAAATCTGTTAAATTAGCAATGAAAATGAAAAGAAAACATTCAGAGTCTCAGATGACAAGGAAGTGAGCCATTCTCAATTCTTTATTTTTATAAATCTGATTTCATATCTTGATTTTTTATTTCTAAAATCTTATTTTATTCCATATTTTGAAGCCTTGTTTTCATTTCTTATTTTAAAAATAATATTCATTTTTTTTTTTGTAATACTAGCGTTAAATATTATTATAAACATAAAAAACAAATCGCATTTCTCGTTACTAAAATAGAGTTCTCATAAAATAAACAGATATTTTTTTTCTTTGTGCAGTTAACAAAATATAACCTTGCTCAGCTTGATTCCATTTTAAAATAAATGTTATTAATGACTTTTGGACATGCTACATTTGAATTAGATGTTCTATCTATCACTTACTACGGAACTGCAAGAAGTGTAAGTCACCTATTTTGACGAAAGTGGTATCGTTAGAAAGATCTCATCGAGAGAAAAAAAACTCAAAGGAACTACCCTCGCAAATGATTCATTTTCGAGGTATCCGACAATTTATGTCACGTAACTAGTGCATACTTAATGGAGAACCGCAAAAATTTTTAGCATCGATTTTAACGAAAGTGATATCGTTAAAGAGATATCATCATAAGAAAGAAAAAACTCAATAGAACCACCCTTCGGAAATGAGCCGTTTTTGAGATATCCGATAATTTATGTCTCGTAGCTAGTGCATACTGTTTTAGTGCACAATTAATGGGTGACCGCAAAACATCGTTTTCTCGATTTTGATGAAAATGGTGTCGTTGCAAAGATATCATTATGAGAAGTAAAAACTCAATGGAACTAACCATCTGAAATGAGCCGTTTTCGAGATATCCAACAATTTATGTCACTTAATGCAGTTTCCCAGCACTGTGCATTAGCAATGAGACACAAATTGTAGGATATTTCGAAAACGTCTCATTTCCGATGGGTGATTCCATTGAGTTTTTTAATCCTCACAATGATATATTTTTAACGATAACACTTTCGTTAAAATCTAGACTAAAACTTTTGGCGGTCCCCCAATAAGTGTACACTAGGTACGTGACATAAATTGTCGGATATCTCGAAAATGAGTCATTTGCGACGGGTAGTTCCGTTGAGTTTTTTACTGCTCACGATGAGATCTTTCCAACGATACCACTTTCGCCAAAATCGGTGACTTACACTTCTTGCGGTTCCCTTGTTAGCATATTTCCCCCTTCATCGAGTCATTAAAAGAACTATTTCTATGATTTAAAATATCTCGCCATCATAGATATGTGATAGCAGTAAATGACATTTGCACATTTTCCTGACATAAAAAAAATAAAAATTGATCTTTTAAAAAATAAAAATGGTTGTCTCTAATTTAGGAAAAATTGAAAAAAAAAAGAAAGATACTTTGTACTATATATATATATATATATATATATATAAGAAAGATAAGCAATTGAAATTTATAACGGTAAAAATGGTTGTTTCTAAATTACATGGAATTCATTTATTTTAAATCTTTATTCAATATTTTATACATACTCAGTTTAATTTTAATATCACTAGAAAAAGTATATTTCATGACCAAATAGCATTTTGAAGCTCATGAGTATTTTTGAATATTTTTAAATGTCAATACAATAGAAAAACTAACAGAAAAAAATAAATATTTCATGATGCTGTTATATTTTTAACAAAATTCTTAACAACAAGAATGTCTTCATTCAAAAAAATATGTAAAATATTTTTAATTACTATTCAATAAAACGAAAAAAAAAATGTTAAATTAGCGGTCAAAATAAAAAAACAAAATAAAAAGTTTTTTTTTTTTTACATTTTTATCGTTTTATTAGATTTACAAATTATGCCTTCCCCAATAATTAAATTTACTTTTAAATATTTCACGAGTGATTATTTTTTTCTAAATACTCTCCCTATTTTATATTTAAAATTGAAGTTTTCTACTATTTAGCATATTTGTCTGTCCTTGAATCATTAGAATAATTATTTGTTTGATTTAAAATTATCTCGTTATCATAGGCACGTGTTACTATTAAATGAAATTTCTAAATTACCTTGACTAGTGAAAATTAAAAAACTTATTTTTGTAAAACTAATAGCGTTTGTTTTTTAATTAGAAATCTAAATAAAATTAAACAAAAACTCTCCATATTTTATATATATTCAGTTCAATATTTAATTCATATTCAGTATTTTATACATATTCAGTTCAATTTTATTACATCTAAGAAATATATTTTTCATGACTATACTGACCATGCAAATAGGGCATATTGAAATTGATTAGTAATTTTTTTAATATATTAAAACATTAATGCAAATTCGAAACAAATAAATAAATTAATATTTCAAAATGATGTTTTTTTTTTGACAGAATGTTTTAAAAGAAGAATGTAGTCTTAAAAAATTTGCAACAGTACTAGATAAACAGTTAATTTATCTGTAAAAATGAAAGAAAAATTGTCAAAGTCTCAGATGAAATAAACTGAGCCATCCTGAATAATCAGGTGAATATTTCAATTTTTTTCTCAGTGGATTCACAGTTTCATCTCTTTAAAAGATTTACTATTTATTCCTCCCACATTAATTATTTTTATTTAAAAATATTTTTCTGCTTAAATTGATTCTACCCAAATTAAAAGCACAAGTTAATTATATTAAAATGATTTTTATGTTTTCAATTCTTCAAATAGATAGAAAAGTTGTTTAAACCAAACAAAACAAAACAAAATAATAATAAATAAAAATAATATAAAATGAAAAAAAGAGTAGCATTCTTATGAATCATCAAATAACAAGAAATTTAATTTAAACAACACAGGGACAAACGAATTCACCAACACTCAAATTGCTTTAATTAATTTAATTGCTTGGCGTAGATGCAAATTTTCTTTGTTGAAATTGATTTTTTTTTCAACAACCAGAAGGTATTTTTTACATCACTAAATATATGAAATTCCAGAAGGCATGTCACATTTAGTTTGAAACGTAAATAATAAACTGAAAAAGAATAATATTTATAATTGTGCTCTTTCGGTCGTTTCATAAGATTTTATTACGTTTATTATTGAAAAGTTTCAATTGTTTAACTTTTCTAAAAAACGAATTTTTAAATATGTCTTTCTTTATCAATATTCCTTTATAAATATATGCATTTTGTTATATTAACAATTAAAAAGCATTGATATGTATTTTAGAATTAAAAAAATATAATAAGATTTAAAAAAGCGTGATTTTTATTTCAAATTAATTCCAAATTCAAAAGTACGCACAGAGTGCAGTGCTTAAAATAGTTGCATGATTAAAACATAAATTTTTTTATTAAGTTATATTTTGTATTCTTTAATGAAAAATAAAATGTAAAATTAAAAAATCGTAACTCAAACTATTCATTTTTGATACAAAGTGCTAAGTATATAACTTTTGCTAAGTGTATAAGTTATATACTTTAACTAAGTGTTACATCATATTAAATAATCTAACATTTAAAATTTTTCCGTGTAAAACTTAAATTAATATATTCCTTTTCAAAATTTAATACAACAAAAAAACGATCTTTCAAAAATCTAATTACTTAAGTTTTAAGTCTTTATAAACATTCTTTCGAAAATAGTTGCTCTTCATAATAACGATTTAATAACTTTCTTAATGTTTTAAGTACTTTATCTCTAAAATTCGTAACATTTGATAAAATTTCAAGTATCTCAGTCTTATCAGTTTAAATAACGATCTTTTAAATTTAAGTCTTTTAAAATTAAAAGTTTTATACAATATAAATTCAAGATATCATCTATTTCTCACTTTTAATTTAATTCTAAAAATAATAAATCAATTGATCTTTAAAAATAAAAATCCAACGATTATAAATGCACAAATAAAGTAAGAAAAGGTTGCAAACAGCCGTTTCGAATCTACTATGGAGATTCTTCATCAGTGCAAAACTCAGCGAGCTAGAAAAAGCAAAACTGAGCAGTTTCAGAACTCAGTTTCAGAACTGAACTCAGTTTTGCTTTTTCTAGCTCGCTGAGTTTTGCACTGATGAAGAATCTCCATAGTAGATTCGAAATGGCTGTTTGCTACCTTTTCTTACTTTATTTGTGCATTTATAATCGTTGGATTTTTATTTTTAAACATTTTTGCACAAAGGCTTTATTTGCTATTTTAATTGATCTTTATAGCGTAATCTTTAATATGTAAAATTAAATATTTCGTTCTACATGACGTGCACCATTTTTCTTTTTTTTATTATGCAAGAAATAAAATATTTTTATTTCCGATTTTTTTAATACTATCTATATTCAAGAGATAGATAAAAATTTTCTGTTTATTTTGACATAAATAACACCAAAAACAATCATGTATTTGCTGAAATATGTTATTTTGTATGTTTCAATGTTATGATCTTTTAAATATTCCCGCTATGAATCGGTCCGCCATGACAGTGGAGAAATGTGTTCTTCCCTTCAAATTAGACGCCATTTTTCGTCATGAGTAGATCAGTGGAGTAGAAGATGAGTCATCGCAGATTTTTCTAGAAGACGCTAGCAACAAGAACGCTTCTGATTGCTTGAGTTGGAGCTGGGATGTGAGGCTAGGATCTGGAATTGTAATCATTCTGGATATTTGCAGCTGCGTGAGTATACCGCAAAAATTTCTTTCCCCCGCTCGGGAGACTCTCCCGTAGCGGAGAGGTTTAGTTTTTTGAAAAAGTTCATTGAAGACGGAAAAAAAAGTTTTTTTTGGTAGCTTTAGAGTGATTAGAGTATAAGTCTTTTTTTACAAATGCTGAAAATCTTTACGCTGGACAGTTTCTCAGAGAAATAGCATCAAGAGACCCCCTCCTGTTTCTGCGGCGGTAATCTCTTCCTGTGCACCTAGAAGCCGAAACTTCTTGTTTGGACTGCCGAGATAGTCTGTCCCAGTGCAGATAGAAAGGAAACATCTTTCAATCTCTATTATCAGTAAAATTTCTCTTACCCGTACTGGCCATGAAAGGGAGAGATTCCGTACATCCAGATGATGCTACCTGAGTTTACAGTCCTGAACAAGTTTACTAGCCTTGCCGTATTCAGTAAAATTTCTTTTACCTGTACTGGCCATGAAAGCAAGAGATTCCATACATCCGAATGAAGCTGCCTGAGTTTACAGTCCTGAACCAGTTAGCTAGCCTTGCCGTAACGCATTCTACGAACTGACCGATCAATTAGTGAATCACAATAACAATTTTTATTAGGACAATAGACAATTGGAACTCTCAGTAATGGACAATAATATTTTTTTGGACAATAGTCAATTGGAACTCTCAGTAATGGACAATAATATATTTTTTAAAAAAACAATAGACATCTATAAATTTCAAATAATTTTACAACCTATTTTGTCAAGTACGAATTTAATCAATTACAATATATCTAAAAAAGTAAAATATTTCTAGTGTCAATTCACTTGTTTTTACTGAAAACTTCAACACGATGGGTGAGTAATCACATTTAATTTTATTTTTGTTTTTCTACTATAGCTAAAGGTAATTAGTATTTTTATTTTTTTTAATTGTTTATCCTTTTTTTTTATACTATGCGATCTGGCTGATTATGTGTGCGCTTTGGATACTGGGATTTTTGATACTCCAATGTTGAATTAACTTAAATTCTCCATAATTTTAATTCATAATTATTAGATCAGTATCGGAGTCTTCTGCATCCGGAGTTCACACATAACATTTTTGGTGCCCTGACGTTAGCGATCTTGCTTTGGGTACTTTGCTAATTTGAATAGTATTTTTTTTCTTTTTCTTTCTTTCATAGCTAAATTTTCAATAGATGAAAATGATTTAATATTTTTAAAAGTTAATAACTATTTTTTATGGTTCATGTGCTGGCTTTGACTTATTTTATAAAACATAAATATATACATATTTTTATGATTCTGTGTGCAATAAGAATGTTCCTATTTTTAATAACTGTGCAATAGCACTAAATATTTTATTATTTTTACTTGTGTTACATTTATCATATTATGCAACCTTTTGGGTATAAAATCATTCAAATAAGATTTTGTATTCTATTTATCATGTATTCTTTATTTTTTTTTTTAATTTGAATGCATTTTGAAAAAAATTTATTTTTCATTGATCATACTTTTATACATATTTTTTTGTTCTCTCTCATCCTACAATATTTAGGTGCTTATTTTCATTTTTATTTCAATTAGTTTTTTGTGTTATTTTATATATCAAATTTTATACTTTTATTTTTTTACAATTTTAAACTATATTTTTCTCATTTACATATAGTAATTTGATTGGTTTTCCTTTCATTTTCCCTTGAATTTTTAATTTTTTGAATTTACCAGGGGTTTTGCAATGAAGAATCAAATACTTTTAAATTCTTTGGCCATGAAAGCGAGAGATTCCGTACATTCAGATGATGCTGCCTGAGTTTACAGTCCTGAACAAGTTTACTAGCCTTGCCGTATTCAGTAAAATTTCTTTTACCTGTACTGGCCATGAAAGCTAGAGATTCCATACATCCAAATGAAGCTGCCTGAGTTTACAGTCCTGAACATGTTAGCTACCCTTGCCGTAACGCATTCTACGAACTGACCGAACAATTAGTGAGTCACAATAACATTTTTTATTAGAACAATAGACAACTGGAACTCCCAATAATGGACAATAATATTTTTTCGGACAATAATCAATTGGAACTCTCAGTAATGGACAATAATATTTTTTAAACAATAGACATCTATAAATTTCAAATAATTTTACAACCTATTTTGTCAAATACGAATTTAATCAATTACAATATATATAAAAAAATAAAATATTTCTAGAGTCAATTCACTTGTTTTTACTGAAAACTTCAACACTATGGGTGAGTAATCAAATTTAATTTAATTTTTTTTTCTATTATAGCCAAGGTAATTAGTATTTTTATTTTTTTTAATTGTTTATCCTTTTTTTTTACACTATGCGATCTGGCCGATTATGTGTGCGCTTTGGAGGCTGGGATTTTTGATACTCCAATGTTGAATTAATTTAATTTCTCCATAATTTTAATTCATAATTATTAGATTAATATCGGAGTCTTCTGCATCCGGAGTTCACACATAACACTAAGTATATAAGTTTTTTTATTATTCCGGAATTCTAGATATAAATATAATATTTATTTAATTTCTATGCCAAAATTCTCTATATTTAGAAATCTTATTTCATTTCTTGATTTCTTATTTCTTAAATTTTATATTTATTTCTCATTTTGAAGTACTAGCGTTAAATAATGTTAAAAACAAAACCAAAAGTAAAAGGAATTGCATTTCGTGTGACTAAAACATTGTTCTAAAAAAAAGCAGATATAAAAATATAAACTGATGTATATAACAGATAAGAAAGATAAGTAACTGAAAGTTGTAAAAGTAAAAGTTTGTTTCTAAATTAAATATCTCAAGAGAAATTAAAAAGGTTCGTCATATTTTTTACACATGATATCTATTTTTTTTAATTCATATTCAATATTTCATACATATTCAGTCAAATTTTATTATTATCTATATTTCTTCTTCCTTCCAAAAAAAAAACGGTTTTCTTAACAGAAATGCATACGTGTGTTTACGTAGATAAAATATTCGCCAGATAATTTATTTTTATTTTTTTATATGAATGAACATTTTAACTATTCGCAATTTGTTTGAAAACATCTATTGTCCCGAGCAATGCCGGGCGGATCAGCTAGTATATATGTATATATCAGTTTATTTTTAATATCACCAGAAAAAGTATATTTCATGACCAAATAGCATTTTGAAACTGATGAATGTTTTTTAATATTTTAAAATATGAATGCGATAGAAAATCCAACAAATATTTTATGATGTTGTAGATTTTTAACAAAAAAGTTTAATGTCTTAAGAATGTCTTCACTCAAAATGATATGTATTTTTTTTAATTACTGTTTCAATTGTTTAAAATTTCAAAAAAGAGTATTCTTAAATCCGTTTTCCTTCAACAGGATGACTTTATAAATACATGGACATTGTTGTATATATATATGTATGTATATACATATATACTGATATATATATATATATATATATATATATATATATATATATATATACTGAGATACAGTTTAAAATTAGAAAAACAAAAACTTTAACTTAAAAATGCATAAAGTTTTACATCAAATTAAGTTCAAATTTAGAAGTAGGCACAGAGTATCTAGTTTAAACTAATTCGTATTTCTAATTAATATATATATATATATCTATAGTTCTTATGACGGAATTCTATATTTTTAAATAATACTTATTTAATTTTTATGCCAAAGAATTTATTGTAAAATAATATTTAATTATTGTTTATGCAAAAATTCTCTATTTTAAATTAATATTTATCCATATTTTTTTCCACAATTCTTCATTCCAGAATAAAAGACTGATGATATAATATATATATCAATTCAATTTAATATCACTTAGAGAAGTATATTTCATTACCAAATAGCACATTAAAACTGATGATATGTATATCGATATATATTTAATGGGGTAGACGAAATTAAAAACAAATAAATAAAAAAATATTTCATGATGTCATTTTTTAAATAAAATGCTTAATAACAAGAATGTCTTCATTTAAATATATATATATATATATATATATATATATATATATATATAATATTTTTAATTACTATTCAATACAGCGAGAAAATCTGTTAAATTAGCGGTGGAATTGAAAGAAAAACTTCCAGAATCTCAGATGGCAACAAAGTGAGCCATTCTCAATAATCAGGTGTATATTTCAGGATTTTTTATGTACATATTTTTCTCATTAAATTCAATATTTCATCATAATTATTAGTAAGTTTAATTTTTTTCTCATTAAATTGATTCTACCTAAATAAAAAGCGCTAATTAATTTTATTTAAACGGGTTTTTTTTATGTATTCACTTCTTCAAATTGATAGAAAGTTGTTTAAGGAAAAAATTCATACAGAGTAGTATTCTTATAAATCATCGTTAAATTTAAACAATACAATGACAAAGCAGTCACGAGAAACTCAACTTGTTTTAATTAATTTAATTGGTCTGCACATATCCTGATTTTCTTTTTTGAAAAGGATTTTTTTCTTTTAAGAAGCAGACTGTAGTTTTTGTATCACTAAGTGTATGAAACTCCAGAAGGTATGTCTCATTAAGTTTAAAACACATTTAATAAACTGGAAAAGAATAATGTATAGATAATTTTGCTCAATCAGTCGTTGTAAA
Organism: Maratus speculifer; assembly: GCA_964019185.1. Lineage (NCBI taxonomy): Eukaryota > Metazoa > Arthropoda > Arachnida > Araneae > Salticidae > Maratus > Maratus speculifer. The sequence goes on from OZ025290.1 coordinate 326,476,644, forward strand.
GGATTTTATTATTTTTATGAATATAAAGTTTCAATTATTTAACTTTTCAAAAAAGAGGATTATTATCCGTTTTTCTTTAACAAAATGACTTTATAATTATATTAACTTCGTTATATATATATATATATATATAAGTCTGAGATTTTAATATTAGAAAAAAATATTTTTAACTTAAAAATGCATAATGTTTTAATTCAAATTAAGTTCAAATTTAGAAATAGGCACATAATGTTTAGTTTAAGTTATTTCGTATTTCTCATTGATAAAAAAAATGACTTAAACAATCAATCTCTTGCACAAAAGGGAAAGTACTTGATTTTGCAGTTTTTAAGCCGGATTTTTATATTTTAAAATAATACTTATTACGTTTTTATGCCAAAATTCTACATTTTAAAATAATGTTAATTTAGTGTTTATACAAAAATTCTCTATTCTAAATTAATATTTATGTATGTTTTTGTTTTCACAATTCTTCATTGGAGAATAAAAAACTGACTTTTAAAAAACTAAAAGTGGTTGCTAATTTAGAAAACTAATAAAAATTAAAGGAAATTTTTTTGAATTATATATATATAAATATGTATAAATTCAATTTTAATACCACTTGAAAATGTATATTTCATGATCAAATAACACATTAAAACTGATGAGATTATTTTTTTTTTAATATTTTAAAATGTCAATGAAAAAAAAACAAATAAATAAATAAATATTTCATGATGTCTTTTTTTCAATAAAATGCTTAATAACAAGACTGTCTTCATGAAAAAAAAATATATATAATACTTTTAATTATTATTCAATACAACGAGAAAATCTGTTAAATTAGCGATGGAAATGAAAGGGAAACTTTCAAAGTCTCAAATGTGAACAACGTGAGCCATTCTCAATAATCAAATATATATTTCTGTTTTTTCTTTTTTTTATTCACAATTTCATTTATTCATTAGATTTACTAATTATCCTCCCCCTATAATTGTTTTACTTTTAAATATCTGAAGAGTAATTAATTTTTTTCTATATAATCTCGCTATTATATATATATATAAAGGGAAGTTTTTGCTGTTTAGCATGTTTGACTGTATTCAAGTCATTAGAATAAATTTTTCTATGATTTTTTTTATTTTTATTATTTCACTACAATAAGTAAGTGATAACAGTAAATGATATTTCTAAAATACCCTGACTAGAGAAATATAAAAAGCTCAATTTTGTAAAACTAAAATTGGTTGTTTCTAAATCAGAAATCTGAATAAAATTAAGTTTATTCATATTTCATAGATATTCAATTTATTAATTTATCCACATTCAATATTTTATATATATTCAGTTGAATTTGATTACTTCTAAATAATATATATTTGACTATTAAATGTCTTATTAAAACATATGAGCATTTTGCAATATTTTAAAATTTCAATGAAATTAAAAAACAAACAAATAAATACATATTTCATCATGGTGTCATTTTTCAACAAATTATTTAATAAAAGGATTGTGTGCATTCAAAAAAATATGTCAAATATTTTTAATTACTGTTCAATACAGCAAAAAAAACTGTTAAATTAGAGGTGGAAATGAAAGGAAAACTTTCAAAATCGCAGAAGAAAAGGTAGAGAGCCATTTTAAATAATCATGTGTATATTTCTCTATTTTTGTTACTTTCTATTTTACGTTTTTTTCCTTTTAATTCACAATTTCCTCTCTTCATTAGATTTGCTAATTATGCCCTCACCAATAATTATTTTTACTTTTAAATATTTTTTCTGCTTAAATTTAATCTATTCAAATAAAGTGCGTTAATTAATTATATTAAAATGTTTTATAGTATATTCAGTTCTTCAGATAGATAAGAAAGTTGTTTAAAAAAATTACACTGAATAGCATTCTTACAAATCATCAAATAACAAACAATACAATGACAAAAAAAGTCACCAGAATTTTATCTTGCATTATTTATTTTAATTGTTCAGCATAGCTGCTAATTTTCTTTTTTGAATTTATTTTTTCAAAGAGACGCCGGTATTTTTTTACATCACTAAATATATGAAATTCCAGAAGGAATTTTTGATTAAGTATAAAACTTAAATAGTGAACTGAAAAGGAATGACTTTTATAACTGTACTTATTCGATCATTTTATAAGATTTTATTACGTTTATGTTTAAAAAATTTCAATAGATTAACTTTTCTAAAAAAGGAATTTTTAAATACGTATTTCTTTAACTATATGCCTTTAAAAATATATGCATTTTGTTATAACAAAAAATGTCTTCATTCAAAAAATGAAGTAAAATATTTTTAATTACTCTTCAGAGCAGCAAGAAAATCTGTTAAATTAGCGGTGAAAATGAATGGAAATCTGTCAAAGTCTCAAATGAAAATTAAATGATCCATTCGCATTAATCAGGTGTATATTTGAGGCGTTTTTAAAAATATTTTTCTTATTCAATTCACAATTTTATCTCTTTAGTAGATTTGCTAATTATGTCTCCACTCAAAATTATTTTTACATTAAAATTTATTCCTGCGTAAATTGATTCTACGAAAATAGAAAACACTAATTAGTTATATTAAAATGTATTTAATATATTCAGCTCTTCAGATAGATAAAAAAAATTGCTTAAAGAAAATAAAATCAGACTGAGTAGCATTCTCAAAAATTGTCAAATAACAAGAAATTAAATTTAAACAATATAATGACAAAAGAAGTCACCAGAAGTTCAACTTGCTTTACTTATTTTAATTGTTTAGCATAATTGCTATACAATTTTTTTAACAAGCAGCCGGTATTTTTTACATCACTAAATATATGACACTCCGGAAGGCATGCTTCATTGAGTTTAAATAAAAATAATAAACTGAAAAAGAATAATATTTTCAATTGGGCTTATTCGGTCGTTTTATAAGATTGTATTATGTGTATACTTAAAAAGTTTCAATATATTAATTTTTGTAAAAAACGAATTTTTAAATACGTATTTCTTTAGCCATATACCTTTATAAATGTATGCATTTTGTTGTATAAATGAATATAAAAATAAAAATTGAAATGTGGTTCAGAATGAGAAAAAAAAAATGCGTAAATTTTATTTCAAAATAAGTTTTAATTTTGAAATAAATAAATATTTTTATTAAAAGATAAATATTTTTATTAAATTATACTTCGTGTTTTTTTAAAATAATAATAATAAAAGGGAAAGTAAAAAATCGTAACTCAAACTATTAACTTGTGCACAAAATGCTAAGTATATAATTCTGTAGTTTTTTTTATGCCGGATATCTGTATATAAGTATAATAGTTATTTAATTTGTATGACAAAATTCTTTATATTTATCAATCTTGTTTCATTTCTTGATTTCTTATTTTTACGATCATTTTTATCTTGAAAACCTTATTTTTATTTCTTACTTTGAAAATATTATTCTTATTTTTTCTAATACTAGCGTTAAATATCATTATAAACGTCAAAACAAAATAAATCGCAATTCTCGAGATTAATACAGAGTTCTCAAAATTTAGAAAAAAATAAAAGCAAATATTTTACCACCTAGGTCTCTGGAATATTTGTCATGTGTGAATGTTAACACGAGAAAGTACATCTCACAGCATTATTTAAAATTTTCTATTTAATTATTTTTTAATTAAAACTTACTGGGTAAGAGGATATGTGCAGCTTTCCACCAATCCACGGCAACGAAGCAGCCAAGTTTGAGGCTATTTGCATCTAGCTACCAATCCGCGACAACAAAACAGCTAGTCAATGAGGTAAATGAAGGATATTACATCTACGTTATGATCACGTGGTTAAGGTAAAACCTTCTAGCGTAAAGAAGAGAAAGCTTCGTTAGACTCAATGTAAATCCCCACCAGTCAATGAAACGGTTCATAGAGAAAGCCGTAGCAGCCTCCCTGCTTATCAGTTAGAAGTTCTTTGGGTAAATTACCGGTATCACGTGATCTTTTACAGCCTCGAACGCAGATTTGGAATATGCTCCATATGCAATAAATATGGAATGTAGCGATTGCATTTCGTGGCTGCACAGATAAAATTTCGAAAATTTTGCTGCATCGTCACTTCACTTTTTTATAGATTATGTCTATTTTGATCAACGAGAATGCTAAATAATGCTTTGATGTTATCGTTTTCTATAAAAGCGGTGGACTGACGATGAAGCAAAAGTTTAAAATTTTTAACAGAGTGAATGCTTGCAACAAATTACACACAAATTTGTTAATTTTTCCTGTTTCGCCAATTTTACTTTTCCTAATTGATTTTCTATCGATCTTCAAAACCCATCTATGGTACCATCCAAAAAAAAGTAGAAAATGAATAATTATTCATTTTATGTTTTCTTAGATTTTTGTTCACATGCTCTGACGTCGCGCCCTCAGAAGACTTTGCATGGGGTAGGTCTCACTGAAGAAAGGAATTTTAAAACAATTCAATTATTGCATCATTTTTGCGGTTCAAAACAAATAAAAGCAATGACTATATTCCTTCATCCTTCCAAAACATTGTTTTCGTAACAGAAATACATACCTGTGTTCACTCAAATAAAGTATTCTATAGATAAAATTTTATTTTATTTTACTATATTAATATGAATAAACATTTTAAGTATTGACAATTTGTTTGAAAACATCTATTGCCATGAGCAACACCGGGCAGAACAGCTCGTATATATGTATGTATCAGTTTATTTTTAATATCACTAGGAAATGTATGTTTCATGATTAAATGTCATATTGAAATTGATGAGTATTTCTTAATATTTTAAAATGTCAATGCAATTTAAAAACAAATAAATAAAAAAATATCTCATAATGTTGTAATTTTTTTTACAAAATGCTTAATAACAAAAATGTCTTGCTTAAAAAAAAGTAAAATATTTTTATTTACTATTCAATGTAGCGAGAAAATCTGTTAAATTATCGTTTGCAATGAAAGAAAAACTTTTAAAGTCTCAGATGAAAACTTAGTGATCAATTCTCAATAATCAGGTGTATATTTGTGACTTTTTTAAAAATACTTTTCTTATTGAATTCTCAATTTCATAATTCTCAATTATCAAGTATATATTTCTTTTTTTTTTTTTTCTTTAAACTTACGATTTCATATCTTCATTAGACTTATTAATTCTACCTTCCTCAAAAATTATTTTTACTTAAAAATAAAATTCCGCTTGATTAATTCTACGCAAATGAAAATCTTTAGTAAATTATATTAAAGTGTTTTTTTAATGTATTCAATACTTCTAATAGATAGGAAAGTTGTTTAAAGAAAAAAAATCGTACAATAGCATTCTTATAAATCGTAAAATAACATTCAATTAAATTTAAACAATACAATGACAAAAATAGTCATCAGAAATTCAACTTTCTTTAATAAAATTAATTGCTTGTCATAGTCACTGATTTCTTTTTTTTTTTTTTTCGAAATCGATTTTCTTCAACAAGCAGGCAATATTTTTTGCATCTCTAAACATATAAAGTTACAGAAGGCATGTCTCATAACGTTTAATATACAAGTAATAAACTGAAAAAAAAATGACATATTTAATTCAGTCGTCTTACATGAATTTATTATGCTTTTTATTATAAAGTTTTAATTGTTTAACTTTTCAAAAAAAAAAAAAAAATAGTTTTTAAAACTGTCTTACTTATTCAAATACCTCTATAAAAATATATGACATTTTGTTGTTTAAGAAAATAACGAAACTGAGACGGATTTTTAAATTGGGAAAACAGATTTTTCTTTAAAATGCATAACATTTATTTCAATATAAGTTTACATCTTGAAATACGCACAGAGTATATAGTTTAAAATAGTTTTATGGTTGGAATTTAAATATTTTTATTAAGTTATATTTAAGAAATCAATAGATATCAAATGGAAAAGTAAAAAAAAAAAAAAAAAAAAAAAAAAAAGTAACTCAGATTTTCAATTTTTTGCACAAAATTCAAAGTATATTACATTTGTAGTTTTTATATCATAATTCTATACTTAAAAATACTATTATTTATTTTTTAAGCTATTATTTTCAGATAAAAATAATATTTATCTAGTTTTTGTACCAGAATTTTTACTTAGAAATATTATTTATCGATACATTTACCATATTTCTAAATCTGAAAACCTTATTTAATTTCTTGATTTTTTATTTTTTAAAACTTATGTTCATTTCTTATTTCAAAAATGTTATTCTTTTTTATATAACCATTGCTAAGTATTAATTATAACGGCAAAGACAAATCACATTTCTCGTGACTAAAACAGAGTTCCCAGAATTCGCAAAAAATAACAGAGAATGATTTTTGTTTGATTAAGAAAAAAATATCATGGTACCGGGTTTGATTCCGTTTAAGACTGATTGTTATTTACGATTTTTTAACATTTAAAAAATTTTATTTATCACATTTTCTCATCCACATTTTCTATGTGTGTACTTGAAAACTAATCAAACCTTAATCATCGATTTTCCTTTAAAATAGTCAAAGTCATGAAAAACTTTAAATTTTCTAAAAGAAAAATTACTGCATTAAAATTTTTTCTTGTTCTTTTTTCCGCTTTGGTTTGTTTTTTAATTCCAGCTTGAAACAATTATTGTCATCGAAACCAGTTCTTGAGAAAATGTGTTTTACATCATGTAAAATTTTTCACGATTTCTAGTATTTAAATTAGTCTTAATTAAGATTTATAAACAATAAATTATTTGAATCTGAAATATGTCTTTTAAAATAAATTTACTTTAATTTTGATTCAGCAAGTTTGGAAAAAAATTTTAAAATATGATTTTTTTAAGTTGCATCAATTAAAAAATTACTCTAAAAACTTTTAATTTTTATTTAATTTATTTTTTTAATAATTAATTGATATTAAAATTTGTACATTTGCATTTCTTTAAACGAAAAAAAAAATCTTCAAGTAATATTTTGTGTGATCACGATTTTAAATTACCCACATTACAAAAAAATAATTAAAAATATTATATGAATATGAAAATTTATTGATCTTGTTTATTAGTAATACACTTAACCTTCACAACAAACTTCAAAATATTAACGCAATAAATAAAAAATAATATTAAATGTGTCACTGACACGCTTAACTAAAACATACGAAGGAAGACAAAATGTTATAAGCTATATAAACATGTGACACCCGTTACAGTATTTATTAATGGAAGAACTCTAAGTTGATACATTATGAAGTCATAGCATTTTATCAGATTAGGCATGTTTTACTCAATTTCTTCACAAAAACTCACTTATAATAAAAATGTAATTTTTCATGAATATATATCTTTCTCTGAAATTGTATGATTGCGTCATATAATGGCATAAATTTAAAATTAACATAAATAGAAATAACAAACATTAAATATTAAATATTAGCAACTGATGTGTTTCTTCCACCCAGCGAATTAGCTGTCTTTCTAAAATATGATGTTTCCTTTTATATACAGTTGTAAAATAAAGTAGATGTATCACTGTACGATTAAAAATGTATGAGCTCTAAAGCATTTTTTTAAACTTCTAAATATCGCATATTTTCTATTTTTATACCTTCGTATTTGGAAAAAATTACTTTTAAATGCAATTTGCTTGAAAATTGCATCTTAATTAATTCTTGCAATATTGATGTTTTTTTGTAGTTTTCAACGAAATTTCTTTAGATTTGGCAACGGAAGTACTCTTTTTCTGTAAAGAGTACATGAAAAATAGTTAGAAAATGTATCCTTTCGTTGCCAGTTTCCCATAGCAACTAAACTAATTGGAACAAAATTTGTGTAATGCTGTAAAAATGTAAATTTATGATTTCTAATAGAACATGCAGCAATTATAATATATATTAAATCATTTCTATCCATATTAATGTTACAAATATATAAATCAACAGATCCTTTTTTTGACGAACTTCTTGAATGATGACATCGATTATTAATTAAATTTGTGTATTGTTCTGCGATAGTGACGTCATATACATACTATTCTTAAGATGTTTCTTTAATCACCATCATACATATGGAATTTTTCAGATGATCAATTTACGCATAATGATATATCCGCTAAAAATCTAATTCATTCCGCAGCAATATACATTTCTCAGAAAGTTACATGTGACTTTCTGTAGAATTAAAGTATAAAGCAAGTATTAATTTTGAGAACGAGATTTTTATACACGATGTTCCTAAATGAAATTGGGATTTTGACGCTTGATAGTATTTATTACATAAAACTTCAAATTATAACTAGTACATAAAATAAAACAGCAACGCAAACAGTTTTACCTAAAAACATACAGGTGTTCAACGTGAGCACATTTCGTTGCACGGTACACGTCAAGTCGATTGCTCGGTTCTTCCCAAACGCTGATTAGCAAAGAAGTTTTGTTCAGACGCTCACACGATCTGACATCTTGTGATTTCTACCAGTGGAGGTTCATAAAGGATCGTGTGTACGTGCCTCGAATACCAGATGACAATGACAACTGTTGTAACAATGACCTCATTAAAACTACACTGTTAAAAATCTACAGCATTTTATCCAGCCATTTGACCGTTTTCTACAAAAAGAGTAAAACAACCGTCTTTTTACGTTATTCTGAACTTACAATTACCAATTTTATGGTCAGAATAGAGTTAAATTACGGTTATGTTACTCGTTTTTCAGAAAACAGTGAAATGACTGTACAAAATGCTGCAAGATTTTTAACAGTGTAATCAATGTTTGTGAAGAACTGCGCTATCGACATATGTGCTGTGTGACGAAAAAGCTTACGTTGAACACTTGTAAGCTTAGGGTGTAGACTGTTTAAAATTGTCTATTATTTTATGTATTAATTATAATATTTAGTTTTATGTAATAAATGTTGCAAAGCATTAAAAACCCGATATTCATTTAGAAACAGCCCGTTATTCTTTTTAAACCAAACATATGTTCCTTAGTGGAGACCTAAAATAGAATCAATATTCTTATAAATAAAGCATTAGTGGAAGTGTAACTATTCTGAATATCTTTTGTAAAGAATGTCGCTATTAGAGACCTAAAATCAGAATTAAAAAAATCATTAGTCGAGGTGTAACTGTTCTGAATATCTTTTGTAAAGAATATCTTTAGTGGAGACCTAAAAACAGAATAAAAAAAATCATTAGTCGAGATGTAACTATTCTAAATATCTTTTGTAAAGAATATAGATAGTGGAGACCTAAAAAAAGTTTAGGTGTAACTATTGTATGCGTTGAAGAACTTTTTATCATCAAATGCACAAAACAATGAAAATAAAATAATTTATGAACATAAACTATTAGTTATACTTGCATATTTCGTAAAGAATATCTGAAACACACCATACGCAATTCTTTTATAAATTTAATTACAAATGAAAAGCCAAATGAAAATTTTACTTTGCCAAGATTCTTTATTATAAATGATACAGCGAAGTCAATACAGAAAACTTTTTTTAAAAAATTATCGAGAACAAGATACTTATAAGCACGTAAGAAAAACATAAATCATACTTTATCAAAAAAATCTTTCGTTTCTGTTTTTTTTTTCTTTTAGATAGATTCTTCTTTAGACAGAACTGCATTCTTTTACTTCCAATTCCCAAAAGGAAAGATACAATCAATTCTTTCTATCATTTGTAGGAGGAAAGTGCTCGGTGTAGATAAAAGCTGATGATTAAAGTACAAAATTCTTTTAAATTGCTGGAGTGAAACACCATTTATCTAAGTTCGGAAACTGCATAGATATTCTTATATGATTGAAAAAATTTAAAAGCATGCATTAATGCTGAAGATTTTTGAATAAGTGATGTATTTTAAATTATATTATATATAATAACAATAAATTTAACCTAATAAATATATAAATAGGTAAATATTTTCCTTACGAAAATTATTTGAAATATTATTATTATTATTGTTATTATTGGTGGTGGTGGTGGTGGTGGTGTGTTGTTAAGGTTAATTCTTGTACTGTTGAATATTTTATTTATTTGTTTATTTTTTAATAATTTGAGGCAATCGAGGCAATTACCAGCTGTAGAATATATACAAAAATCGAAGAGTTTTTGAAATCGCAAACTCTAATTGAAATTTTACATTTTACATAGGGTAACGCAGCCAGTACTTGACCAAATATGCTCAGTTCTGCTGGAGTGTTATTTTATTTCCTTCCTTTTAAGCTTTAGAAGTAAAATGGCAGGATTGCTACAATCTTTAATGAATGTCGTATGGCAGGTAAAAATTAAATTTTCTGAAACTAAACAGTAACAAAATTATAAATAAATAGTTTCTTTAATTGCAATGGGTTGCACCAGTAGCCGAGAGGTTCTGATCTCTAACCTAGTAGACGGTATGTGCTAGTTTCGATCCCCTCGCGAATGTCGGCGTAACCGTTCGGAGTTTTCCGTGGTTTTCTTCGAACCTTGGATTTCCTTGCGTAAATATTGGTTAGGTTGCCTTGGAAAGACCCCCCACGGAGGTCACCCCTCCCATTAACTCGTGTAGATAATCGGCCATCATAAAAGTATCCAAACCAAATAAATTTTAATTGCAATTTTCCGAGTAATTGTACATTCAAAAAAATCAGTCAAAAAGACGAAATTCAATCTTTAAAATGTTATGTTTATGGTAAGATAAACAAAAATTCTTGTAAAATTATTATTTTAAAAAATGGAGACATAAGTGGATTATTTTAATTTTCTCAAACTAATCAAAGCTAAATTTTTACACTTTCTAATAAAAACTAATCATAAAATAATTTTTCTTTCAACAGGTAGCTGAAGACAATGTGACATTAAATGCTACAACCTTCAAACAAAAGTACTATGTCTAAACTCGTGTAGAACTTATTTCCACTTTAAATGATACAATGTTTGAAATACATTGATAAGCTACTGGAACGGTATCAATTTGCAGCGGAGTTAGTATATATTTCAGAATTTTTGATAATTTCTTTAGAGAAAATTTTACATACAAAATATATAATTAAATTGTGAAATTTGTTTAAGAGGATCTTTTCATATTAGTTTTATATCAGGAGTTAATGACCGAAGCAATTGAAAAGATTTTTTATAGGAATGTGATAATTTAAATATTTTAAAAGTGCAGTTTTATTGGCACTGTGTTATCATGTTTTATTTATAAAATTTAATAGCTACTTATGCATTCTAATTTTGCTATGGAATATTAGCTCAAAGCATATTGTGAATTTTTTATATTCCTTAAACTTAATCGGGGATTAATCTTTCTGAATCTGGATACATTCAATAGAATAATTTCGAATCATGTTTTGATTTTTTAAAAGAAATTATTACGAAAAATCAGTTAAACCACATGCGATTACCAAATAAACTGCATTTTAGAAATGTTTTTCCTCCTACTGACTTGAAAACGTGTTCAGTTTTAAATAAAATAATGCAGTAAAATAATTTTTTGGACTAATTTTTTTTTTATTTATGTGAAGTCAAATTTATTAATGTACTTATTTTCGAGATTTGTATTACTACTTTTATTAAAATCAAAAATATTTATTTGTATTTTTAGCTACAATTTTCATGTGCAGGTTGCATTAAATTGATTCCATAAAATATGTTTGAAGTAGAAAATTTAGGTTTTCTTTTCTTATTTATTGATGATATTTTAATTTCGTTTTGTAATATTTTCCCTAAGTATTTTCTCAACTTCTCCAATTATTTTAGTGTAAATGGGAATTAAATTTTCGTAATTAGGATACAACACTCAAGATATAGATTTTTTTTCCAAATCATAGATGAAAAATATTTGAATAAATAACATAAAAAATCCGTAAAATTAGATACAATTGTTAAATAAATTGCACTTTAAATATGTTTTTCTTCCACTGAGAATTTAAATCTTATGATGAATATATAAAATACTCCCACTAAAATAAAATAAAAAAATATTTTACTAGTTTTGTCAGATAAATTTGATGTCAACATTACTAATGGACGTGTTTACGGCTTATCTTAAATATTACTATTACTATTTTTATTAGAATCGAAAACATATATTTAAATTTTAAGTTCCAATTTTCTGCTACAGGCTACAATAAATTGATTCAATAAAATATCTTTCGTTCAGAAAATTTATTTTTTTCTTTTTCTTTTTTTTAATCGTCTGAGATTTATAAACACATTAATACAATTAGTGCTTGCTTTTAATTAAAAACATATTTTTAGGAGAATGTGCAATGCTTTCATACTTCATGTTAATTGGTATAGACTTCTAAATTAAGATTATTTTTTATACTTTGGAAATTTAAAAATATATACTCACGAATGTAGAGTATGAAAATTTTTTTGTCAAACATAATACATACTGGATATTATCTCCTTAGATAGAGTCTTACATTTTGAACTACATTCTCTTTCTTTGAATTCCCAAAAGAAGAGTTATAATCAGATCTTTCTATCATTTGTAGCAGGAAAGCATTTGTAGTTCGGCTTAGATAAAAGTTCATGATTAAAGTGCGAAACATTTTTAACTGGAGGACAACATTTATCTGTTCAGAAACGGAATAGATACACATCCATGATAATAAAAGCTAGAAAGCATTATTTTACAGCTAAGATTTTTTTATATAATTTAATCCGAAATAGGTGCTTCTTTAAAAAATTTCTCAGAAAAAGAACATAGAAGTATAATTTAAAATAGCTTGATTCCTTACTATTTGCTTTTTCGAGTTACATATCAAAGAATATTTAAGGGTACGTGATATATAAAATGGTTCACATTTTTGAGTTTTTAATTCTCAATCTATAAAAAAGAGAGTGGAAAGATTAAGATGCTGAAGGATTATGTACCTAAACGATTTTAGTGCCGGGAAATTTAAAATTTTATACTTTAAGCCTTTCGGGGTGTTTATGGGTTTCATTTTCTAGATTCTTCCTTCCAAATATTATATATCCAGTATTAGAGAATCCACAGAAACCGTATGCAAAATCAAACAAGAGTGTAATGACTCCCTATGGTATAATGTACCGAGTTTATGGTTTAACATCCAGAAAATAAATCCTAACAGTTTGAGAAAATGACGTATTAAAATGTATGGTACAACAATTAAATATTTCTTTCTACCATTCACCTAAAATACTACTAATTCGATTTTCAAGCCACGAGTCTCGTCCATTTTCAAAAAGGAATCACGTATTTAAATAAAGAAAGAAAATATTCTCTGAGAAAGATCTTGATTAAAGACTTGAAAGTACTAATATGTTTTAAAATAAAATTAACTATTAACAATTATTTTAACTGCATCTTAAGTAAATCTGATTTAAAGTTCATATTATATAAACATAAAATAGTTCAAATTTTCTAATAAGTTAATTTTTGTCCGAAAAAAATAGAGTGAAAAAATTATCTCGCTAAATGACTTAAAAGAAGGGCTCGAAAGTCTTAAAATAATATATTTTAAGCATTGTAGTAGGTGTGCGCATATGCATATGTATTATAAATATATCTTTTAATCGAAATATGTTTTTAATGCTTTAGTACTCTTTTCTAAAGTTCTATTTAAGGTAAACAGTTAAAATTAAAAAAAAAATAAGTAACTACACTGAAAAAAAAGTCTACTAAATGTTTAAAGTAGTCTACTAATGTTACGAAAAAAAAAGTCTACTAAAGTTACTAAAAGTTTTCTAGGAAATTGGGATTCCCAGAACTTTTTATGTAATGGCAACAGCAAAATTTCATGTAACAGATAGAGATTTGCACTGAAAATAAAAAAGTCTGTAAGGTTACTAAAAATATTTTACGAATCTGTGATTCCAAGAATTTTTCATGTAACTGCAACGCAGGTTAAAGATAAAATTATAGTAGGATAACTGTCATTTTAGTATACTCATTTGTAAAGTTACAGATTTTTGAAAACTTTACAAAAATTAATTTTGTAGATTTCCATTTTTCTTGTACAGTGTACCGATAAAATGTTAGTAACGATACAGATTTCGGCAACTTTACATCTGTAGGATTACAGATTTTTTTTTTTTTTCAGTGTAGCAAGCATTATTTTTGAGCTAAGATTTATTTTATTTTAATTATTTTGAAATTGATGTTTATGTTTAAAAAAATTAAATATTCGACAAAATATGAGGAAGTGTAGTTTAAATCAGCGTGGGTCATCACTATTTGCTTTTTCACGCTAGATTTTTCAAAAACATTTAAACAACATGGAACATAAAATGATTTAAATTTTTGAGTTTTAAATTATCGTCTTAAAAGATAGAGTTAGAAATTATGGTTCTAATAATTATGCACTTAAAAATATTACAATGCTGGAAGTTTTAAAATAATATATTTTAGTCACTGTGGATATATATATATATAATTTGCAATTGCAAAATTCTCAATTGCATATATATATATATACATTTTATTTTTTGTAGAAATGTGTTTTTATGCTTTAATATATTTTTCTAAAATTCTAGTTCAAGTAGACTGTTAAAACTTGTAAAATGTGCTTTCGGTATAAAAATCAATGTTATCAGATACAAGCAATAAAACCTTTATTCTATAAAAGAGTAGAAATTGAATTATATTTAATGATTCATGTCTGCCGGGGTTAAGTAATGAATAAGCTAAAAATTAATACTGCCAGGGGTCGCTGCGTAGGTTTATCATTGTATTTTCATGCTCCCAGTTCTCCTTGTTTTCATATCTTTAATTGAATGACAAATACAATAATAAATCTATTAGCCGTGTAACGACTAGTCGTATGAAATTTTAGGTAGATTTTGTAAGAAATACTACCTATTGCAATCGCACCAGTTTATCTATCTATCTATCTATCTATCTATCTATCTATGTATTTATATGTATATATATATATACATATATATATATATATCACTTTAACTTCTATAATTCTTCACCAATCTCCACCAAACTGGTACATAAAATCAAAAGGGATAAAATCTTGGATAAGTTCGTTAAAGGGCGAAATCGGACCAAGGGGGTCGGAATAGGGGGCATTTTTGTGAAAACCGAAAAAACGCCATAACTTCTTAATTAAAGTAGATATCGAATCGGTTTAAAGTTTATATTACTTCTTAAAAATGGGCCAAAAGTATATGCATGACAGATTTTTGATAAATTTAGAAGTGGGCTCAAGGGGCGAAAAAAACAGGGATTTTGAGAGAAAAAAATTCATAACTTCGTCAATTTTCAAGATATCAAGTCCAACTAAATTTTTTGTAAATGTTCTTAAAATTATCTAAAACTTTTGTATTTACAAGTTTTTGATAGGACCAACTTTTACCGATGAAAAAAATTAAAAACGAAAAGAAAAAGGGCGCTGAAAAAAGAGAAAAATCCATAACTCCGTCAATTTTTAAGATATAAAATCTGATTAAATTCATTTTACATCTTCTCAAAAATATCTACAACGTTTATATTGACAAGTTTTTCATAGGACCAATTCGTATAGCAAAAAGAAATTAAACAAAAATGGGAGTTGGAGAAAAAACCTCAAATCCAAACTGCTTATATTCTAACTCATTTTTAAATTCATTTTTGATTTTACACGCATCCAAATGGTAGATCCTCTTATTTAGAAACTGTATAAAGTGACGCATTGGTCAATTTTTCGATAAAGACAAAATATATTTCAAAAAAGGCTACCAAAAAGGTTATTTTGAACAGAATTTCCGAAAATCATCGGGACTGAAAATTGAAGAAAGTATTCAAATAAGAAATTGCGTTTTTTTCTGACTCGTTTTTAAATCCATTTTTGTTCTCAAACGCAACCAATTTACAGATCCTGTTATTTAGGAACTATATAATGTGATGCATTGGTCAGTTTTTTGATAAAGACAGAATATATTTCAAAAAAGGTTACCAAAAAAGATATTTAGAACAGAATTTTCAAAAATCATCGTGACTGAAAATTTAAGGAACTGTTCAAATAAGAAATTGCTTTTTTCTGACTCGTTTTTAAATCCATTTTTGCTCTCAAATGCATCCAATTTACATATCCTCTTATTTAGGAACTATATGATGTGATGCATTGATCGGTTTTTTGATAAAGACAGAATATATTTTGAAAAAGGCTACAAAAGGGTATTTTGAACAGAATTTCCCGAAGTCTTCGTGATTTGAAAATTTAAGGAAGTTTTCACATAGCAAATTACGTTTTTTATGACTCGTTTTAAAATCCATTTTCGCTCTCAAACGCATCCAATTTACAGATCCTCTTATTTAGGAACTATATACTGTGACGCATTGGCCAGTTTTTTGATAAAGATAGAATATATTTTTAAAAATGCTGTCAAAGTGAGTATTTCGCACAAAACTTTCCGAAGCAATCATGATTAAAGAATTAAGGATGTATTCAAACAATAAATCGGTTATTTTATGACTCATTTTTAAATTCAATTTTTTTTCAAATGCATTTAACTGACAGTTTTTTGTTATTTAGGAACTGTATAATGTACTGTTATGGTTGATTTTTGAATAAATTCAGAATCTATTTCGAAATATGTTGTCAAAATGTGCATTTGAGCTGAATTTTTCTTAAGATGATTCTGATAAAACCAGTTTTTGCAGAAAAATGAAATTTAAAATTTTTCATAAACGGCCAAATGAAGTTATTAAACTGGGTTTATGTCTAATCATATATTTTTTTTTGTTGAAATGAGCATTCTTCGAAATCTACCTCCGCCTATAGGCCCAGCCGACAGGGATTTTTGGATAATGCACCACTTCACTTTCAGCAGACATAGATCCCTAGATTTCCCTGTTTTTACTCTTCCATATTATAAAGGTTTTTTCTCCCTGCTTGATAACATAAGTTTTTGTACTGTCGGATTTTGGCCAATAATCATAGAAAGGTTTGCATAATAGGTGTAAAATAATTCATAAACTGAGATTTTTTCTAGTTTTTCAATTAAAATAAATATGATTATCTAATATCAAAGAATGCGAAATCATTTTACACCTCAAACGAGAACTTTCTAGTAAAACAAGTAATATAAAGTATCCGCAAAATGTATATTTTTCATTTGCCTTTTCATTGTTGTTTACATATAATGTAATTGGTATTTGCAGTTAGATATTTTTACTTATGTCTTCCTTCGAAGAGATCGTCTTTGAACTCAAAATATCACTGTAATACAAATTAGTATTTTTATTTATCAAATATATTTATAGTTAACGTTATCATTAACTATAATATTAAAATTTTGATACATTCATTTTTTTTCATCAGATTAAAAAAAAAGGAAGATAATCTCATTAGAAAAAAGCAAGAATAATCGAGTAAATTGCGTTGTAAAATGAGCAAAAATGTAAAAAAAGCCGTGGTTGCATAGGAGCCGATTTTAATAAAATTTGAGATACGTGTTCATTTCATATTCAAATGTAGTTCTGCAGAATATTTTGACGAAAAATAAATTATTTTATCAGTTTTGGACATTTAAAAAACTTGTGATATAGATTGGCTTGCGGATAATCGTCGAAATTTGCAAGTTTGAAGTTCAGTATTTTAACAAAAATTAAGTTTTTTTATAATATAGAAATCTCTGGAAATCAATCTTTATATTTATTGAGTAATATTAATCTGGTAATGCCATAACTAATCATAAATTGGTTGTAAATATTGAAATTTCGTAAATTTTTGGAAAATTTTTAAACGCTATAAAAATTAAAGAGTTTAAAAAACATCTTTGAAAATCATGCAAGATATAGTATTATATATGAAGATCAAATTCTCGAAGTTTCAAAGTTTTTATTTACTTCCTTCATTTAAAAAAAAAAAAACTTAAAAAAAATGACAAAATCACAATTATTCCTCTTATTTAACCTCAAAAAATAATTAAAGAACAGCTCCGACATCAACAATATTGCACATATATAAGAATTAATAAGTCTATGACACACTAAAAAAGTTTCAATACTGCCTTTTTGATTCCTAACATTATAAAAATGGGTTCAAAAAACTAATATTCGAGGCATTCTAAGGACAATCTTTCTTTGAAATAACGCGCTTTTTGCAAGTTTCTTGGTAAAAAAAGATTAGTGCTGCCATCTACATTTAATATTCTATTTTAAGATTAAAATACAGTTATTTTATCAAGAGAATCGGTATTCTTCTATACCAATTTAAAATATACTTGTGTCAAAAATAAACTGAAAGCAAGAATAAAACTTCGTATATTCAAAATATACACTTTTATCCGTAATATCAAACAGTTTAAAGCTTTTGAAACCTTTTATTCGTCTCCAAACAAATGATGAAAATGTTGAATTTTTAATCAACAGTTTTCACTATTTAATTTTTTTTTCTAATAAAGGAATGAAAAAGGCAAGGATTAAATTTTAGATGTATTAAATATATTCAAATAGCTATAATGGCAAAAAAAAATTGAATTTGGAAAAGTGTCATTCATTTTAAAACATATAACTGAAATATTTCATTTTTTCCGCGATTTTTTCTATTATTTATTCATTATTAAATTATGAAATAAAAATACAATTACTAAATTATGCTAATCTGTTACTTATAGTTCATTCTTAAGTGTAAATAATTTTTAATACAGTCTTTCCATTCCTAGGGCTAATAATCAAACTTGAAATTTCAAGCATGTACACAAGACCTCGATTTCGTATCAACTTAAATGTAAATTTTTATACTGAAATAAACTAGTCTGAACTCTACTACTTTGCGTTTCCTCGTAAATGTTGTGATTTACTTATATGATGATTTTCAATAAAATCTGTGACATGTCAGTCACACCTGATTTGCTCATTTCGTGTGGAATGACTCGTTTAAATTAAAACAAAATAATGAATAAATGGCTTTGCCTTTAATTACTTTAATTACTTGAATATAATTGCAGAATTTTTTTTCAAATATTTTCTCATTTTCAATATCTGAAATGTAGACTTTTTTCTTTTTTTTCTCTTTTCTTTTTTTTTGTAAAATTTTAAGCATTGTTATTAAAGCTTTTAAAGTATTAAAGCTTCACAATTAAAGAGTTTACATTAATAATAATTAATTTCAATAGGAATAATCTATTTAAAAAAACGAGATCCAAAGTACCTATGTATAAGTACTTCGCCATTTTACACAGACAACAGCTAATATTTGTTTGTAAGCTCCCTTTATGTAAAATAATTTATGCTTTTATAATATAATTAACAAATTGGTAATGTAATTTGATCACTGTCGTTTGGAACGCATTTTACATTAAAATTTAAACAAAGTGTTATTTATTACTTAAAAGTTTTCACATTGTTAACTAAGCGTAAGCCGACGGAGTGCAAAATGTCCAAGCTGGAACTTGAATACGAATCCATGGAATAGTTCTCCAATGCTCGACCCTTAAGCTATCCGGAAACCCATCACTCTTAAATGCTGTAAGGCTTAAACAGGAGTACAAGATGGAATTGTCTTCACGAGCACATTATTGGCCAGCATAGGGCACAGAATAGGTAAACACACACACACACACACATATATGTCAATAATATTCAATGAATTATCAAATTTGCAAATGTTAAACATATAGCTAACCGATTATACATTAAATTTAATAATATATAATATACCTATAATAAGAATTCGAGTTTCAGAATGAATTTTACAATTCAAAATGAAAGAGAAATAAAAAAGCATACATTCATAATCACTTGCGCTTTCGCATCAGAGTAATTTGAATGCTAAAGTATTGTTGAAGATTCTTTCTTCTTATACTGTGGATGCAGTTTTACCAAAATTTAACACTGGTTGATCACAAGCTGGTATCATCATCGTAGCTTAGTGATAGCGCATTAGAGCGTTGTTACAGAGTTCTGGTTTAATTCCCAGCTTGGAGTTAAGTAATTTAGAAATCTAGTGTTTTTGTAATTTTTATTTCTCAAACTATCGTTTATTAACTTTCTACTACCTCTGACAACAAAGTTCGGTGAATAGTCTTCTAACATTAATGTAGATGAAATATTAACCAAAGTCACCATACCATGCTTCGAAATAGTCATCTCCCATAACTGTGCACCGCTGAGATCTGCTATAAATGCCTTGGAAAATTCGCAAAAAGTGTTCTTTTTGGATGGAGTTCAAAAGCTTAAAGTTGGAGTTCAAAGTTTGAATCGTGGAAATAGGAATAAGTCTGAAGGATTGAGATCTGGCGAGTATGGGGATGTTTAATTTGCACCACCCCTCATGAATTACTTTCGATATCTTGCAAACCTTAAAATCAAACTTTAAACTGATCTTTTGTTCTTTCTTTTTCCTGTTCTCAGTTAAGAACCAACAAACTGAACAAGCACTTTGTAAAACACGTCTTATGCAGGAAATAAACGACGCTCAACTGTACAACGGTGGGGGAAGATGATCAACACTTGTCTGTATGCAGGTGCCGCGTTTTGTTTCCTCAGTGTTGCTAGAACGGCCGTTCTGAATTCATTCACCGAACTTTACTGTCAAAGGTAGTATAATATTTAGATCTAAAGTTTTGTCTAAATGCAAATTCTAATCTATTTGATATACTTACCTTGCCAAAATCACCACAAAATAAGAACGTTTGGAGATTTATACACCTAATGGGTAATCATTTATCATCATGTCCAATGCTATTTTATTAAATAGTAAACGGGATTTTTAAACATGACTATTTAAGCAATATTTTTTTTTTTAGTTTCTAAGAATAAAAACAACTATTATGTCTGGAAATCATGACGTCATTTTTGAAACTGACATCTATGCGCGTCATATTTTTGCCATTCGCTATCCATATGCTTTACAACAGATTTTAGATCATTTAACTTATGTAAGCCTGAGAGCTAATATACCTACCTGTTCTGTATGTATATATGCATGCATGTACATATATATGTACGTTAGGCTATAACAGTTTATAAAAATAAATCCGATTTGCTTCAAATTTCTCTTCGTGGCTCGTTCTGAAAGGGCGCTTCTCTAATTAGTTTAGGGGGAACTTTGGATAAGTATAAGCGGGGAAAAGAGGTGACTAACTTCCCTTAAATTAGATATATTTTTTTTTCTTTTTCATGCAGAATTGTTTTATGTGCTTTAAAATTTATATACCGGTGTTTTCTGATTGGGGCCTTCCCTGATTAGATTTGTAGATTCATTGTTTAAGTAAAAAGGGTGAATTAGGGGCTATCCCTATTAGATAAAATAAACGAATTTTTCATGCAGAATTATTTAATTTGTTTAAAATTTGGTGTTCCAGTTTGCTATGTTGAGGAGCTTCTTTGATTAGAAGTTCATTATTTGGAAGTTCATTGGTTAAACATAAAGGGGTAAGATGCTCGTTCTCTCACCCCACCTTAATATAGATAAATGGGTTTATCATGCAGAATCATACCCCTATGCAAAATTTATAGTTTATATACTCTATTACTTTGCTATAGAATAACAAAGAAATTATTTTAAGGCCTTTTTTGGCAGTCTACTTGATGTAGAGTTGTAGTCGTATAGATGATACAAATTTCCCTTCGTTGGACGTTAGACCATCATTTTACTTCCAGAAAATTTTATATTTGCCCTTCAATTTCAGATGTTACCTACTACGACAAACAATTATTCTTTAGAATGTAAAAAATTGATTGCACGTGTCTTAAAAGCTTTCACATACGTTTTGCTATTTTTATTCTGTTTCTTTTCTTAACGTTGTTTTCAAAATTAATATTAATTTTGCAGGCTGTTAAAAAGTGCATAGCATTTAAATTTTTGCAGAATCCACGGGTTCTTATCCGGTAGAAAACTGAAATTCAACACAAAACTGCGTACAATCTTCCATGGAAAACTAATTCATTCTTGTTTCAAGAGAAAATGGGTAGGAGGTACCTCATAGCACATTTGGGTGCTTTATTGCATTGTAACTCTATTGCATCTGAGTCAGAGATGAAATACCTAGCTTGCCGTATCAAAATTCTGCCAACATGGTTCAGGGCGATTATTTGGATAAATAGCTGTTAAGAAGAGACTATAAAAACTTTTAAACGACAGATGCAACAAACGGTAGTGTGCAAAATACTAATGTAGATGAATGAAAAAAGAAACATAAAAATCTATACAATAGCAGCTTCGAAAGAGTTAAACTCGCGGTTTCCATATCCAGTTATTGCATATATTATTGTTAATTTAAGACAGAGCAGACGTTAGAATAAAATAGCTGTACCTCATTTATTATAAAGCATGGGGCATTTGTCAAGTCAGATGCAATTGTACAAACCACCAAACATATTTAGATAAAAGTTGTCAGTTCAAACATTACAATGAGATTAAAACTGGATACACAAATAAATGATCTAAAAAATAATTTAGCATGTGATAATTCAATTAAATGTTTTTAAAAATATATTAATATTTTAATAAAATAACGTAAAATATATAAAGCCAGCGTCATACGTATTCATAAATATTGCCTTATATTTCTAACATAATAATATTTAGCGTGATATTAAAATAGATATATGCAATTTTTAAAACTTTATTATTATTTTTTAATCGTTTGAAAAATTATCGTCTGCGATATTGCAGAAAATATCTTCTAATTTACTCAAATTACTCGACGATATATAGTTTTGCAGAGGCTTAAATTTTCCACTTCATAGCTTATTTTTTAAATCGGTGGATATAATTTAAAGAAAAACTAATATAATTGAAAAATTTTATGCATGATAATTTATATATATTGAACTGGTGGTTTCCTTATGTAAATTAAGACATTTTGATGTGACAATGATATACATATTTTGAATAATGGGCTGCTATATAAGCACTTTCACATAAATTTAACTTAATTTGAATATATGAATTTAATTATGTAAGATTTTTATAAAATGATGTATTTATCCATTTTCCCTAGCTGAATTTTATATTAATATCTAATTATATTAAATAGAATTATTGTTGAATTTTGCTACATTGTGAGCGAATATATTAAGAGCTTTGGAAATTTGTGAATTTAAGTGAATATGGTGAGATTTATGTAGAATTAGCTGGATTAGAAGCACTGCATTTAAACATTTTAAAGAGTTTACTTCAGCCTGTTAAAAATTTCCATGTTGGTTTCTACAAAATCATTCATCTCAAGAAAGAAAATTTAACACATTTTTAAATACATTGTTAAATTTCAGATGATTTCAACGCTTAATTATATGATATATTTCTTATCGCTTTGTTTTATTAAATTCTAGATAAAACAGCATATTATCTAGAAATCTTCTAGAAGTTCTTTTAGCAGTCGTGCTGCTAATTTCATAGTAGACGCATATTTCCATTTCATCTGACAAAGAAAACCATAGCTCTTTTTAAACGCTTATCGAATTTATGTTTTTATGGTGTGTTAAAGAATATTTTATCTCTTCATAAAAAAAACATTAATTTTAATATTATATTCCAATTATATCAATTGAAATTTATTATGGCAAATGTAATTTCATACCACCAATTTTTTATTCAATACCAAGTATTTTAGATATTTATTTTGCAAATTTATTTTGAAACAAATTTTTCACTTCGGTAGAATGCAAGTACAGTTTGTATTTGATAACAAAATGTTGGGGAGATTCAACTATGGGATATATTATATCAGTGTATTTTGTCATAGAGAATGATAATTCAGCATACTTGAAATATAATTATATATTAAAGACATCACGTCACAACCACGAAAACGCCGATATTGCAGGTTTATTTAGATCTTAAAAGGTCTAAATAGATATATCTTTAAACAGTCGGGGCTCTTTTTCGTGGTTTCGTAGTGCTTTTCATTGTTTACTTTATTTTAAAAAATATTCTGAAGAACTCAAATCTCTCTTTAAAATCCGTCTTCACGCCATCTTCTATTGTCGAATCCCACCGCCTTTATCAGTAACAACAAACGGGTCGAAAAAAGACGATAGTTGGTCTTGAAGGAGATTAATTGAACGAACAAGTAAACCAAGCCTTAGAACGCACTAGGATAAATATCGAAAATAACAAACAATAAATGCAAGGTTTATATCCAAATTTTATTTTTCGCAAGAATCTAAAAAATTTGCAATAACCAGATTTAATCTTTCAAATACTTCGTTATAGCCTAAGTTTAAAATATTATTTATATAGAATTTCATTCCGTACGAAGCATCTAAGTACATTGCCAGCGAAAGTACCTTATATCCCAGGAACTTTCTAACCGGTGTCTACTGTATATGCATACAAATTAACCTTCAAACCTTTCTAAAAAAACAAAAGTGCTCTGAACCAGAAATATATGTGTAAAAAATTTAATAAATATCTGATGACTACTGTATAGAAGGAAGATACATATAATTAAATATATTTCTGGTTCAAAATATGGTTTCCAAATTTAAAAAAAAGCCGAAAGATGGCAAAAAAGCATATGTTTGTTTCCATTGGGTCGATATTTATACTCTATTTAAACGACTTTTTTTTTATCTCCAGAAAGAAATATCTGAACACAATGAAAAACACAATACATTTTTTTGTAATTTTCTCCGGTTTTCTGATAAAAGAAGAGGAGAGAGAAGCCTTCTTGGTTGTCATAAGTTATATTCCCGTAGGTTCTTCAAAATCTTTCTTTACGAGAAGCAAAAAAAAAATTCTGTTGTCAAGAGCATATCCTTTCCCATCAGATTAAATTGCTTGTGAAAACGCTCAGAAATAAGTTGCCTTTGGGCAAGAAAAAAATACTTTACTGCAGAGTATTTACCTGAAAATCATAATAATATATTCTTATACATATCTATAAAACTTCCCATAAAAAGTTATTAAATCTTTTAGATTTTTAAATCACAAGATTTTAAGAAATTCACCTTTCATATATAAACATTTGAATAAACAATTTATTTTACTTGAGAGAGGTGTAACGAAAAATTGAAAACAAATAGTATCGACATGTTTCGATTCCAATCGAACAAGAATCATAATCATAATAAAATAAAAATAAAAGTACGAATCATTTCACTGTCAATATAAACTGCACGCGACTTTATCGAATAAGCAATTTGTACATATTTCGTTTGATATCAAAAGTAACAAAGGATAAATGAGAAATTATAATAATATTTTTTAATAAAATACTAAATAAACTTTTTGTATGGTTATTACAAACATAGATTGG
The DNA here is from genome assembly GCA_964019185.1 of Maratus speculifer. Lineage (NCBI taxonomy): Eukaryota > Metazoa > Arthropoda > Arachnida > Araneae > Salticidae > Maratus > Maratus speculifer. The sequence goes on from OZ025290.1 coordinate 326,501,767, forward strand.
CAACTGATTATAACACGAATTACATATTTCATTTTAATTATAACAATTTCTTGCTTTGATTTTATTTAACATATCTAATTTTTAAATGTGCAGAGTTTTAGTGCCTTTTACAATATTTTTCAAAATAAAATTATCAGATGTGTATTTTCTTTGAAAAATTTATTCTTTAATTTCATAATCCATTAACAGAAAAAATGTTTCACTGGGAATTCAATGAGAAACAATGGAAACATGCAGCATGAAATTACACAAAAAAAGTACATATTTTCATAAAACTGATTAAAATTTTGGGGGATTAAATATTTAAAAAAATATTTTTATACGGCCTCGTGCAAAAATATTCACATTGTATCAAATGTGCTCCATATACTACTAAGAACATTTGCAAATTTGCAGCATTTACTCATAAAAATTTGGAGAAATACCGAGTGTCCATACTCACATAGCAACTTTAATTTGCTGGAAACCTGCAGCAGCTTTGCTTTGCTAAGTTACAGCAAATTCAGGATGATCAGACTGAAAGTTCATAATCTGATCACTGCAAGGTAATACAAAAGACAAACTCATCACACTTTGAACTTGAGCTAACTGTCATGCAAGTTCATCTCTTGCTCTGTCAAATTTATTGAAATTTAATCTCAAACGAGTAGAAAATTCGGTTCTGTCATGACTAGTGTGCTGCATATTCTTTATAGTCTAATAGAAAAACTAGTTTCGTCTTGTCAAAAATACTGCTAACTTATTGCAAAATAGTAATCTTTCCATGCCGCTTAGAGAAGGTTCTAAACGCCCTGTTTACAACTATCACACTATGAGTGCAACTCCTTCAGGATTATCGATGCATACACACTGACGTTTACGCACCGTCTGAAGTCAGCACCATTTTTATCACCATTAACAAGCAAATGTGATATTTGTAGCTTTAAAGTAAAGATTGTTTTTAGCAATTGATAAGTAAAGCGTTTAAAAATGATACCAGTCGAATAAAATTTGTGTAAGGGTTTCAATCTCGAAAGTTGCACTTTCCATCAACAGAGGAATTTTTTAGTTTTGTCAATTTTGTGAATTCACAGTTATCAATCACAACTGCATCAATTTCAAAACAAAATGCCCGTACAAGTAGGTGATGATATACATTGTTGAAAATTCGCTGCGAATTTGTCAATTCAAATTTCTCTCGACATTATAATATCATAAAAAATTAAACTTTCTGCTAATGTGCATAATATCTGTGTAATTAAACCACCTTACTTTAAAGTTGTCTATAAAAAATCTATTGTTCATAAAGTTGTGAAATTTTGTTAAAAACATAATGTAAGAATGATAATTTGTTAAAAAAATATAGTTCAAAATTTCCAGAAGACTAATTTTAGCGCAGATTTTTTCACCAGAAGACGATTTTTAGCAAATTACACAATCAGCAATAGAATAGTTTAGAAACTTTACTTACAGTTAATCCATAATTAAACAACCCTATTTTGAAGTTGTCTGCAGACGAATTTATTTTTCATAACTTTGTGGAATTTTGTGTCAAATATAATAAATTTATGGCAATTTGTTCCAGCGACAAAAAATAGGAGGTTCTCTTTAACGAATTATACAATTAGCATACATCATTTTCAGATACCATCTGGGTCAATCCATTTCAAGTGGTCCAGCACTGGTCGCTCGACCATTTTTAAAAAATCTGAAATTTTTTGTACAACAACCCTAACATGATGAAAAATCAAAATGAACGTTATTTTAATTTTACTATTTTTTGTTTGTGCGTGGCGGCCATCTTTGTTTCATCGTGTGCTGCGATTTTCCAGATACTAGGATACACAAAATTGTAAATATCTCGTCTTTTATTTTACCAATTGAAATGGGGTTTGCAGCATTTTGTTCAGAATAAAATAGGCTAAATGTATTGTGGTAGAATAATTTTGGAAAATAAATTTTTATAGGTGAAATTTTAGCACAAAATTTAAGATTTTTTCCAAAATCTATCCGTTTGCAAGAGGAAATTTATTATGCAAGGAAAAATGTCAACCTTACACAATTTTTTCTACAAATAGGTCAAAAGTGTGTGTACTCATACATCAAGTCCCAGATCTAGGAATTAATTTCTCTTTGCGAAAAAAATTCCGAAATTCTTCAAAAATTTCAAAAATCGCACTTTTTAGGCTTTGATATCTCTGGTGGGGCACGAGATAAAAATTTGAAATTCTAGCCTTTGATAGTATTGTGTAGTAGTGTTATGTACAAAAAATTTCAAGAAGGTGATTTGACTACAAGCTGAGATATGACATGGACAATATGTGAAAAATAATATTGTCAAACTATTGTAACCTACTATGTAATAGTTCCACAAAACTGTCAACCTTACACAATTTTTTCTACAAATAGGTCAAAAGTGCGTGTACTCATACACCAAGACCCAGATCTGGAAGTTGATTTCTCTTTGCGAAAAAAATTCCGAAATTCGTCAAAAATTTCAAAAATCGCACTTTTTAGGCTTTGATATCTTTCGTGGTGCACGAGATAAAAATCTGAAATTCCGGCCTTTAGTAGTATTGTGTAGTAGTATTATGTACAAAAGTTTTTAAGAAGGAGATTTGACTACAAGCTAAGATATGACATGGACAATATGTGAAAACAATGCTGCCAAACTATTGTAATTTTCTATGTAATTGTTCATACCTCCAAAATTTTAAATTAATTATTTATGCTGCCAAACTATTGTAATCTTCTATGTAATTGTTCATACCTCCAAAATTTTAAATTAATTATTTATGGTACAAAGTTAAATGTTAATTACAAATATCTTCCTCAAATGCGTCTGTGTGATTTAAACAATTCAGAATGTATGCTAAGCCAATACACTATTTTTCCAGAGGAACAAACCTACTACAAATGCTATTGCAACAATTTTACTCGGTACACATTTCAGGAAAAGTAAATTTCAGACAATGGGTTGAAACTGATCGAGTTGACATAGTTTCAATTATTAAATCTAGAGAATTTCATTCAAGTTAACAAGGGATGACAAGACTTGGGTGCCTCCAAATAAAATTTTGAGAAAGAACAGTCATATAGACTGACAACAGTAACTTGTCGAACTCATAACATCTCTCGTAAAAAGTGTTAAGCTCTTTGTTGAGCATATATAGCATCTTTGTAAATTAAACATTTATTATTAAACTGTTTTCAAAAAACGATATTTTCTGTGTAAATATTGAAATAAATGAGACTAATCTCATTTCCCCTAATGTACTCATAATAGCATTTCTTAACATTTTTTAATCACCGTATCTCAGCTTATAGTCAAATCTCCTTCTTGAAATTTTTTGTAGATAACACTACTACACAATACTATCAAAGGTCAGAATTTCAGATTTTTATCTCGTACTCCACCAGAGATATCAAATCCTAAAAAGTGCGATTTTTGAAATTTTTGATGAATTTCGGAATTTTTTTTTCAAAGAGAAATTAATTCCTAGATCTGGGAGTTGGTGTATGAGTACACGCACTTTTGACCTATTTGTAGATAAAAAAATGTGTAAGGTTGACAGTCTTGTTGAACAATTACATAGTAGGTTAGAATAGTTTGGCAGTATTCTTTTCACATATTCTCCATGTCATATATCCGCTTGTAGTCAAATCTCCTTCTAGAAATTTTTTGTATATAACACTACTACAAAATACTATCAAAGGCCAGAATTTCAAATTTTTGTCTCGTGCCCCACCAGAGATATCAAAGCCTAAAAAGTACGTTTTTTGAAATTTTTGATGAATTTCGGAATTTTTTTCGCAAAGAGAAATTAACTCCCAGATCTGGGACTTGGTGTAAGAGTACACACACTTTTGACCTATTTGTAGAAAAAAATGTGTAAGGCTAGCAGTTTTCTTTGCATAAAAAAATTCCTCTTGCAAATGGAGAGATTTTGGAAAAAATCTTAAATTATGTGCTAAAATTTCACCTGTAAAAATTTATTTTTCAAAATTATTCTACCACTGTACATTTAGCCTATTTCATTCTAAACAAAATGCTGCAAACCCCATTTCAATTGGTAAAATAACAGACGAGATATTTACAATTTTGTGTATCCTAGTATCTGAGAAAATGGCTGGACACGATGAAACAAAGATGGCCACCATGCACAAACAAAAAATAGTAAAATTAAAATAACGGTCATTTTGAACTTCCGTCATGTTAGGGTTGTTGTACAAAAAATTTCAGATTTTTTAAAAATGGTCGAGCGACCAAAAAAATATTTTCTGGACCACTTGAAATGGATTGACCCATCTGGTATCGTAAGATAGTATGTTTTCAATTGACCACAATCTGTTCTGAGAAATGCTAGGAACTGTTCGTGAAATAATGTCTTTGAATCAGGTTAAATTAATAAATAAAAATTTTTAACGATGGTAATGCTAAATGTTTAATTAACGTCTGTCACTCGAGATTGCACTATCTCTCTAAAGCGTAAGCTGCGCTCCCGTGTTGGCCATCCCAGTCAGTTATGGTGTAATTTATTAAATGACCCTGATTTGAAGTTGTCTATAGACAAAACTATTGTTCCTAAAGTTGCGCAAGCTTATGGAAGTCATAATAAATAGATATGAGTTTGTTTTATCGAAATAAGAAAACAAATACTCTAATAAATAAAAAAAAATAATAAAATAAATAAAATAAAATAGTTCAAAATAAATTTAATTATTGAAACCCTGAATGGTTAAATAAAGTTAGTGAGGGGCTAATAATAAATGAAAAAGTAAATGCTTATTCCTTGAGTGCAGGGGACGAAACGAAGAAATGCGTTATAAACAAATAAAAATACTGAGTATAATAATAATAATGGATTACTGAGATCTGTAATTAAAATTTGATTACATGTTTTATTCATAAAAGAATAGTATAAAAGGATTGACCTCAGGGTAATAAGAAAGGTTACCTATCCTTTATTTATCATACTTTCGAAATCTAATGCAATTATTTGGTTTTTAAAATATTCCGTTTTATTTTGTTTTTAAAATATTCCAAACCAAATGTAGTGCTTAAAAATGTGCAGAATTCTGCTATAAATGTTAGTTAATTCTGTTTATTGCATACAAATATGCATTGTTTAGCATTTTTAGAATGTTTTGTCAAAAGATATTGTCCATAGCGAGAAATTGGCTCAATGAAATATATTAAAAGCATTTTTATAAAAGAAAATTTAAAAGTTATGTATATTAAACCAAATAATTTTGCAGTGCATGATTAATTTGTGTGCAGTGTTTATGGAGGTTTTTTTACACAGTTAAATTTTAATAAATTTGATTGCATAAAAATGGGTAGGTGAAATATTTTCGAAATGTAATCCCTTGTCGATATTTATATTATATGTTAAAAATTATTCATATAAATTTAAATAATATTTTTATTTATAAAATTTTTAAATATTATCAAATAATAAACTGAAAAATATAAAGGTATCGTCATTTGTTTAATCAGTAAAAGTTATTGCGTTTTAAAAATGGAGATTCTAGAATATCATTTTCGTCAGATTTTGCTTTTTTACTTCTGAAAAGGAAAAAATGCGGCGCAGGATCATCTAAAATTTTGTGGTGTGTATGGTGATCAGTGCTTAAGTAAACGCCAGTGTCAGAATTAGTTTCCATGTTTTCGTTCCGGGAATTTAGATGTTAAAGGTGAACTTCGCTCTGGCCAGCCAATCGGTGAAACAGTCGACGAAATTAAAAAAAAAAAATCGAGGTAGACTGACATATTTTTTTCCCGCGACATTGCGACGAAACTAAACATCGACCATAAAACAGTTTTGAATCAATTACATAACATTGGATTGCAAAAGAAACCCGATACTTGAGTTCTTCATGAGATTACAGTGAAAAATGTAATGGACAGAGTTTCCATTTGGGAATTGCTACTGAAAAAAAAAAGAATAAAATATTTGAAATAAATTTATATTATTAATTTTCGGATATCGAATTTAACTTTTGTGACATAGCATTATAAATATAAATAGGTAAAAGTAAATATAAATTAAAAAATAAATAAAAAATGAAACTTAATTTGATGGTTATATAAATAAATGTACACCGATATTATTTGACATGCATATGCGAACAAAGTCAACTATGTTGTATAAATAAAAAATGTAAAAAAAAAAAAAAAAAAAAAAATCGATATTTTGCTTACAATATGACTAATTTTAAAGATATGCATTCCAAAGACAATTCTCATAAGGATTCCGGTTAAGTAAATAACAATTTAAATTGTAGTTGGAAAAACATTTCTTTATATCGCATATATATAAAGCATTGTTTAACAATTGTAAAAATAATAAAGTAATCAATGACAACACTTATTTTATCGGAATATTTCTTTAACGATTGGCCGACATATATAAATGCCAAAAAAACTATGCTTTACGGTGTTTTTTTTGTAATGTTATCGTGTTCTCCGATAAAAAGATGTAACAGAATGATTTTGTAGATATCAAAACTTGGATTCTCATTGATTCTTCTAATTTTTTTTTAAGTAAAAGAATAAAAAGCATCTGTCATGACCATATCCTTTCCAATCACATGCAATTGCTTGTGAAAATGATGAGAAATAAGTACTTTGGAACAATAAAAAACCATTTTTTTTCTAAAATATTTAACTAAAATCCGTAATAATATAAAAAACGTATTTAATTTATTCGAAGCATTAATGAATATAAAATTACAATTAGGATTTGTAAATTAAATTTCACATCGATTTAAAAAAATATTGCACTTATATATTTCTTTAAGAGCAAAAATATTATTTACTTCATTATCAAAAAATATATATATATATATGTGTGTGTTAAACTTATTATTTACAACAATCGATAATAATCAAAAAAGTCAATCAAAACAACAATAAAAAAAATACGCAAATAAATAAAAGATGAAAGTTACTAAAAAAGGAGATAAAATATCATGTTATTCTTTTCAATTAATCTTAGAACACATGTGAAGCATGTAAAATATATCCATTTTATTTTAAAGAAGCTTCATTCCTTTAAAAAAAAATTTTTTTAATATTATATTACTCCAAACAGGATTTTGATTGTTGAAAAAAAAGAACGGTTTGAAGTATATATAGTCCATTAATAGTGAACAATATTAAACATTTGAATTTAATGGAAAAAAATATTGAACATGAGGAAAAATTTAAATATATATACGCACATATATTATACATGTGCATACCGGGTGTCCCAAAAATCACTGATGGATTTTAAAATTCAATAGCTTGCAAACGGGGACAGCTATTTAAAACATTTTTGCAGGAGGGTTATTTATAATGTCAGGATTTTTTTTCAGCGTCGACTTGGCCTTCAATCACCGTCAGCGCCACCTATTGTTTGAGATGCTAACTAAAATAAAAAATTACGGTAAAAAAAATCATGACATTATAAAAACCCTCCTGCAAAAAATTTTTAAATAGCTGTAACCGTTTGCAAGTTATTGAATTTTTAAATTCATCAGTCATTTTTGGGACACCCGGTATATATATTTGTATATACATACACACACACACACACACACACACATACACACACACACACACACACACACACACACACACATATATACAGGGTGTATCTAAACTACTGGGCAAAACTTTACAGGGTGATAGTACATATCAAGACAAACAATATTAAATGGGAAATTAAGATCCCAAACGTCTTCCGAAGGAGATATGCGCCATCAAAGTTTAAGATCCAAAATTTAAAAAGATTATAAAAAACGGAAAAATTGATCGATTCGTTTGCGGTTTTCACAAAAACTATTCTTTATGTCAGTATTGTCTTGAAAATAAATTATAAAGATAAATTTCAAAAAATGCCGATAGAGGGCGCTTTAGACTTTGGAGTAACGAACAACCATTTTTAACCGTTATTTTTTGCATCTCATTAATTATTTTTAGAAGTTTAGACATAAACTTAAATTTTGAGCTCAAAATCTCTGATTAAGTAGCGCAAACTGAACTGTGTTCAATGGGAGTGGGAAGGTTCAAATTTCAAATGATTATAAAAAACAGAAAAATTAGTCAATGCGGTTTTAACTGAAAATATTCTTTATGTCAGTATTGTCTTGAAAAAAATATATATATATACAGATAAATTTTTAAAAATGTCGATAGAGGGCACTTTAGACTTTGGAGTAACGTACAACTACTTTTTACTGTTATTTTTTGGATCTCATTAAATTTTTTTGAAGATTAGACATAAACTTAAATTTTTTGCTGAAAATCTGAATCGTTGAGAGTGGTTAAGTAGCGCTAACTGAACTGTGTTCAATGGGGGTGGGAAGGTTCAAATTTCAAATGATTATACAAAACGGAAAAATTGGCCGATTTGTTTGCGGTTTTCTCTAAAACCATTCTTTATGTCAGTATTTTCCTGAAAATAAATATTAAGGATAAATATCAAAAAATTCCGTTAGAGGGCGCATTATACTTTAGAGTAACCAACAACAACTTTTAACTGTTATTTTTGTATCTAATTAAATGCTTGCAAAAGCTTAGACTTAAATTTTGAGCTCAAATTCTAAATCGTTGGGAGGGGTTGAGAAGCGCACACTGAACTGAGTTCAGGAGGAATGTTACCGTTCCCACCCTACGAACACAGTTCAATTTTCCGCTAGTTAATTACTCACAACGATTCAGATTTTGAGCAGAAAATTTAAGTCTAAGCTTTTAAAACATTCATTTAGCGAAAAAAAATAAAGGTTAACAATAGTTGTTGGTTACTCTAAAGTTTAAGGCGCCCTCTAACGGAATTTTTTTAAATTAATCTTTGAAATTTACTTTCAAGGAAATATTGACATAAAGAATGGTTTTAGAGAAAACCGCAAACTAATCGACCAATTTTTCCGTTTTTTATAATCATTTGAAATTTGAACCTTCCCACCCCCTTTGAGCACAGTTCAGTTAGCGCTACTTAACCACTCTCAACGATTCAGATTTTCAGCAAAAAATTTAAGTTTATGCCTAAGCTTCAAAAAAATTTAATCAAATGCAAAAAAGAACGGTAAAAAAAAGTTATACGTTACTCCAAAGTCTAAAGCGCCCTCTATCGACATTTTTTTAAATTTATCTGTATAATTTTTTTTTTTCAAGACAATACTGACATAAAGAATATTTTTAGTGAAAACCGCAAATCAATTGACCAATTTTTCTGCTTTTTATAATCATTTGAAATTTGAACCTACCCACTCTCATTAAACACAGTTCAGTTTGCGCTACTTAACCACAGATTTTGATCTCAAAATTTAAGTTTATGTCTAAATTTCTAAAAAAAATAATGAGATGGAAAAAAATAACGATAAAAAATAGTTGTTGGTTACTCCAAAGTCTAAAGCGCCCTCTATCGGTATTTTTTGAAATTTATCTTTATAATTTATTTTCAAGACAATACTGAGATAAAGAGTAGTTTTCGTGAAAACCGCAAACGAATCGACCAATTTTTCCGTTTTTTATATATTTTTTTCAAATTTTGGACCCTAAACTTTGATGGCGCATATCTCCTTCGGAAGACGTTTGGGTCCCTTACTTTCCCATTTAATATTGTTTGTCTTGATGTGCACTATCACCCCTTAAAGTTTTGCCCAGTAGTTTAGATACACCCTGTATATACATGTATGTATATATGTTTATATATACATGTAAATATATATATATAGATAGATAGATAGATAGATATATGGACATCAAGGTATGGTTCGTTTCTGCTGAACTACATTCGGCTGAACTACTGGATATACCTAAACGCACGGTCAGCGTACTCATCCGCATCATCGGCCTTTAAAGGCTAGATAACAACTCTATGTATGTATGTAATGCAATTCTCAGGAGTAATATAAAAGTAATATAAAAGTGAAACTGTTATGATTAGACAAATTTAATTGTATTTAACAACTGCTTATTTTGATATTCACGACTAATTTGAATTAATTGGTTCTCTCAAAACCATTTACCAATACCTTCGCAAGTTTCTTGCTAACTAATGTCAACTAAAAAAATATTTGTAAACGCGGCATGAATTTACGCGGTATCACAAATTCATGACCTCCTTTCGAATCGTGCGCAACACAATACATATTTTTAATTTTGAACAAGTAAGATGTTTTAGATGTCTGTAAAAAAAGAAAATCTTATCTCTAAACTGAATTTGGGTTTATGAAATGCGAAATAAAATTTAAATGTGTATTAATTTTGTTGTAGCCACTGAATTTAGATAAACATAAACATATTAGTATTAAAATAAAAGAAGAGTTATACAGAATATCATTAATTCTATTTAGAAGTTATCGCTCTCAATAAATGGTTCATATATTTATATTTTTTCAGTACATACAGTTATGCTAAACCGTACGTGATATAGCTTTTTACATTGTCTTTTTCTACTCTTACTAATGATTTTTTTTTGTACTTATGCAGTTACTATTTAATATATTTATTGTACGAGACCCTTTGTAAGTATTCGAGCTTGATCATTTATTATAAACTAGTTTGATTTCATGAGCGCATTAAGTAGTATAATGTTTTATTTTTTTTTATTTTTTTTTTAACATTAAACGGAATAAATATGTTCATAATGAGAAATTCGTTTTCAACATTACATTTAAAAACTAGAAAGAGAGTTGAGAAAGTTTTTTTCATATGATGTTTGATTGACTTGTTTAAATACTTTTTTCGTTTTATCATATGTATATGGGCGTATGTAATAAAGTTACATACAAATCCCTTTTTGATAATTTTTCATAGCTATAAAAGTAATGTAAAATATGCGCTTACATGTAAAGTACTTTTATTTTCGTAATGTTTCTAAAATCAAAATTGATTATTTTTATACAAAAACTTAATAAGTATAACCGCAAATATGTTATATGATATGCAGTTTAAAGTTGTTATCATATATATTATAAAGCAGTAAGCCTCTAAACTTTGGCTCGAAGTATTTCAAAAACTACCCGATGGATTTTTTACAAACTGTATCATTCGACTGAGAATATTACCACGGTGGTCCATGAGTCAAATATACAGATATAACTGTAATTTTTCGTAGTAAATTTCTTAATTTATTGATATTTTTGACGAAAGGTTGAAACAACTGTTTTTTAGCGATAATTATCGTTACTAAAAGAATTAAAATCTCTGATAAAAAAATTATATAAATATATCGGAAAAACCCCTGATAACTAATTTGATTTAAAGTAAATTAATAAATAAGAAACAAAAATTAGTTTAATGAGAAATATTATTATGAAATGAAAATATTTAATTTAAATATAAAAATAATATTTGCAATGGTTAAAAATTAATTCAGTGTGAAAGAATTGAATTGAAAATTGCTAAGAGGCGAGGAAGATATCACCTATGAGAAAAAAACGACAATGAATGTACTTTTAACTGTGTAACATTCCAATTCTTTACATGCAAAAAGCATTTGAATAAAGTTTGTCATAGCTGTTATAAGGGATAATTTCTTTTAAATGCATGAAAGATTCATTTATGCTTTTTGGATGCATCAGTAAACAAGGATTTGTAAGTACTTTTTACTTTCGTTTTATCTTTTTATTCTCATAATTTATTGTGTGTTTTATTATTCGTCAACCATAACTAGGATAATAATTTTATTACATGTAGACTGACAAATTTAATCGCGAATCTTGCATGTATCTTTTTAGACCATATGGGATGATTTGCAGGCACTAAACGAGAGCGTTAAAGTGTTAAAACGCGCATGTCTCAAAGAGTCACTCCCGACATGCCAAAAAATGTGATGATCAGTTATTGCACCATCTCGATGCTACACTTTTTTGGAGAAATTCTATTTGGATACTTAAAATTGTGTTGAATTTAAACTTCTCACTGTTATTTTTGTTTCAAATTAAGAACAGGAATTTACCTTTTTGTTAACTAGCCCTGTAAATTTGAGACATACATTTATAATTACTTTGCATATTTTTTCTATTTAGGGAACGGGAATTCTGCGGCTCATTACTTTTACCAATTTTATTAATTGAAAAGTTTAATTATAATTTTAAAATAAAAAAATTATAAATTATACAAATGTGAATTAAATAAACAACAGTTTATTTGAAAATTTCATGATAAATTTGGTTTGTTGTAATTTTTTGTCATGCATAAATAAAGTACAGCAATTTTACGCAATTTTATGTTTGCCATTATATATTTTATGCTACCGTTAAATCACGCAATTTTATTCAGAAAACTGTAATATAACATTACATTTTTCTATTGTTTAGATTATATGTTTACAGTGTAATATGTTTGTTTTGTTATCGAAATGAATTTTCGCTAATCTGAGTAACACGATACTGCTTAAAATAATCATCTTTTAGGAGTTTCGAATAAACCTACTTAATTTGCTTGAATAATTAGGCTTTTCTGTTAATTTAAGACCATTACATGTTAAACACATTTCTCTAATAGAATTTTATGTTGCTATTTAATTAAAACAGCATAAAACACGTTCAGTGCTGTAATTTTTCATGTAAGAAAATTTAAAATAAGTGAGATTATTAATTAAATTAAATGGGCTGAGATCTGGGTGTGTGTGTGCAAAATGAAAGAGGTTAAAGAATTAAGTTTAACGGTTTTCAAATAAATTTCAACGTTGCAGTTTAAAATTTCATGTTAGTTTTTACAAAATCATTAATGTAATAGAAATGGTTTATTCATCGTTAAATTTAGAGTAAGTTCCCTCTATTTTGAAGTTTTCGTATGCTAAATTAATTTGAAGTTAAGAAATACTTTAATGCACATTTTGACGTTCTTTTTATTCAAATTTCTTATTAAGTTTCATTCAGCTATTTTTGATTGTAATAATTGTAAAATGAGAGTACAAAATATAAAATTTAATGTGATTCACTATATCTTAAGTTAACACAAATTAAACAAATCTCTTTGAAAAAAAATCATTTTAAAATTTTAAGAGCAAAATTTTTCGTAACTTAAAAAAAAGGAGGGGGGTGGTAAATAATGATTTATTATCAATCAACTAATATTAACAACCATCCTCGGACGGTAGCTAAGAATAATATTAATAACGATATTATTAATAGCAATAAAATTAATAGCGATGTATTGCGCTTTGCAGTAGATCAGCGGTGGTAGCGGAAATAATCGAGATTTGTCGAAAAAATATATTTTGCATTGCATTTGTTATAAAAAATCTACCAATTTTAACAGCAAATAATATTCTAAGGGAAATTCATTAATTTCCATATGAAGAAATATACGACCATAATACCCAGAAACATCTAATTTAGCTTTGAATTCTTTGATGGAGTAACAACATACTCGTGTGAACACGCTTTTCGTACTTGCCTGTTTTTGAAAAACAAGTATAGAAAAGACCGTGGTTGAAAGTGAATTAAGGTTGAAATTAAACAGTTGTAATCCTGATGTAGATGCTTCACTGGCGTAACCAAGGTGGGTGTCTAAAACTAGAAATACTGTACGGTTTTCTTTTCCTCGGTTCATAACATAATTTTTTTTTCAATTGATAAGGCGAACACAACATTCAAAAATTACCATTATTCAGAACACTTGGGCATTCACCCAGCTCACTTCACTATGCTTTCATCAGTAAACGTCAGCGCCGGAAAACACACTGATTATAAAGTTATGTTTTGATAGTATGTAGTTAAATGTATTTTTAATTATATTTCTAGTTTGTGTATTGTGTTATTTATTATTCCACTTACACAAATCGGAATTACGTATTGTTGTTTTCGTTGATAGAGTATCCTTCGTACGATTTTTTTTCTTTTTTATACGATAGGATAGCCGATAACTTACACAGGTTCTACAACAATTCCTTTAGTGGTATACATCATTACGTTTGGTGGGTCACGAAAAATGTTTTTACAAAAAGGTGGGTCTCGTGCCATTAAAATTTGGGAACCGCTGCTGTAGATAATCCTAATAGGTTAAATCCTGTTCAAATCAAGGAAGAAATACACTGAGAAAAAAATGTAGTCCTGGCATATAGAATCGAATTTGTGGCTCTAGAAATAATAGTTCGATGTCATACTTATAACTTCAAGTACTTTTTATTAAACAGTTCTAGAATCTCTTACTAGAATTAAAGAATGTTTTCCTATATATTCGTTGCTAAATGTATTTGTAAATATCTGTAAATAGATGCGAACGCATGAGGTTAGTTTTAGTAATTATAATTATAGTTTATGAAACCATTCATAAAATCAAGCAATAATTTCTCGGTACCGCAATGTTTCAATATAATTTTGTCGAATAGAACAAAAAAAAATCTAGAAATTCTTGATCATTTCGTCTATTCAGCTTAGTTGTTCACCTTATTCGCGTAGTTCGGTAATCTATATTCCTAGTTTAAGGATTCAGAATGTGACTAACTATTCATTCTAGGTGAAGGCGATATATATTTTTTTTTCTCAGTAGAAAATAGTCAATTGCTTACAAATATTTTTCATTATTAATAATTAGAGAAAAAATTAAAATTATGCAGCTTTGTCTTTTCTATATTTAAAAACAATATAGGTTGTCCTTGTACATTTTTTTATCGAGCATACACTGAGAAAAAATATCGTTCGGGCATCTAGAATATAAGTTGTGGCCCTAGAAAAAATAGTTCCATGTTATCCTTATAAATTCTAGCTCTCTTTGCTAAAGAGTTCTAGAGTCTCCTACTAGAATTCCAGAACATTTTCCTAGATTTCCGTGCTCAAACTTATTTTATCTTCCCTGCAAATACGTGCGACATAGAAGTTTACCTTTAGTAACTATAATTCTAGTTTATAAAACGATTCCAGAAACTAAGCGATATTTTCTCGCTACTGAAATGATTCATTATCGTGTCGTCATTCTAGTAAAACAAAAGATTAGAAATTCTAGATCATTTCGTCTATGCAGCTTAGATGGTTACCTTCTTCACATAGTTTGAAAATCTATAATTCTAGTTTAGGGATTCATAAAATGACTAACTATTCATTCTAGTTGAAGGCGGTATATTTTTTTCTCTCGTTGTATACAGGGTTATTGAATGAATATTCCAAATTTACAGGGCTCTTATATGAGAAAAAAGCACAATTTTGTTGTTCATCAGATAAAAAATGACAGCTGAAAGGATAAATTTTATACGGTATCACTTCCGACACTTTTCTCAGCATGATTTTATTTTGTTTTATTTTATTTTATTTTGTTGTCATGAGGAAGGAGGGAGGTGTATTAAAGATCAAGTGTTTGTTTGACCATTACGAACGGTCTTTGACAAACGCAAGACATGAATATGTCAAAGGGCCATACCGGATATGCTAAAAGCATTGTGGAATTAATTTTCATACCATCTCGATATCGTTCGTGTTTCTAAAGGGGCAGATATTGAACAATTATTATAGATCTGGATTAAAACTTTCAACCGCTATTTTTCATTTTCAACTAACAACATGATATTAATTTTTATTTGTTTTCTTTTAATAGTCCTATAAAGTTGGGACATCCATTTATAATCACTCTGTCTGTTTTCTCTATCTAGTAAATGAATTACATGTTATATGTTCTTTTAACTAATTTGCACTTTCCAACAAAGTTTAAAAGTGCTTCTGCATTTGGTTTGTCAGCCCGTCTGTCCGTCTGGCCTTCTGTCCGCTCTCTAATTATCGTAAATATACTCAGATTGCCATGAAATGTTTTGACGTTATTTAGGTTTAACCCAGCACGAACCCTATTGAACATGAAGTTTCTACCATCATCAGTTTGTATACAGAGACTGTGAAAAATTTCCCATTACATTACGCCTATGGGGAAAATTGATTCAAAGGAATTTTAAAGATGTTACACCCTGTCAAACTTATTAAAATTTATATGAATCTACGAAGTGCACTAAAATATGCATTCTATAAGGTATGCGGTGAAAATATAGCTTTTATTCATTTACAGGGGCACACAAAAGAGTTCCATTACATAATGATAAAGGGGGGAATGGTATGCGACATATTTTCAATATATTAAACTGTTTCATGTATAACAAAATTGATGTAAGTCACTGAGGCTTAATATAAATCATACGAAATATACGTTATTGTCTTGCATAATATGAAATACATAGCATTTACAGGGACACACAAAAGATTTAAAATAGTATATGCTTTATAAAGTACTGTATATGTATGCCTGATGAATTGATGAAATGTATTTTAATTATGATATGCGCGTTTAAGTTTCGTTAAATCTATGCACATCATATGATGTATATAAATGCTATAGTTGATATACAGGGTTACCCAAAAGAGTTCTCCAACGTTACTGAATACGAGCGTAAATTATTTAAAGGAGGTTCTTGTATAAGTTTTTTACGCTAAACTGCATTCAGAAATGTTTGCAGAATATAAATAAAAGAATATACGGGGCCACGCAAAGAATTAGGTACATGAACGCCTATAAATGATAATTTATGAGAATGTGATTTTAGTTGTTTTAAGAGTTTTTTAGCTTAAAATAAATTTTTACTTAATGCTGAAGTGTATTAAAAGTACAAGGTTAACTACAGGAATGAAAAAAAGTATTCAAGTATATTGCCATCTATTAATACAAATTTCTAAAAAAGAAATTTCAGGCTACTAGGCATTTTCTTACTAAACTAAATTTTCCCATTTTATAGTACACATATCAATTGAGAGATCAAATATAAGGTTGTTCTAAAAGTATTGGAATACAAATTTGGCTATATTTGGCTATATGCCCTTATTTCCCTAAATAACAAAGTTTTGTTAAAGACTTCATGAAGTGTTGGAAATTGCTTCATAATCTGTGCTTAACGCATGATTTTTTTTACTTGTTTTTCTTATAAAAAGCCTTAATTACTATTTTAAAACTGCAATATTATAAGTATACAAATGTGATTGAAATAAACAATGTTTTATTTGTAAATTTCTTTATGTAGTTTCTTTAAATTAATTTTTTACCATGCGTGAATAAAATACAATTAATTTACACAATTTTATATCTATGATTATATATCTTATTCTATCATTATACCATGCAGATTTTCACTCAGTCTATAGAGGTTTTCTAGGTAACACCATTTTACTCAGACAACTTCAATATAACAGGTTTAGGTTATACATATAACGTACAAATAGTTAGCACAGTTTTTAAAATGAATTTTCTCTTACCTGAGTAATACAAAACTGTTTAAAATATTCATCTTTTAGGAGTTTCGAATAAACCTATTTAATTTGCTTGAATAATTATTCTTTTCTGTCAATTTAAGAACATTATGTGTTACGCACAGTTCTCTAACAGAATTTTATGTCACTATTTAATTAAATCACGAATAAAACACATTTATTTCTGTAATTTTGCAAGAGAGTATACTTGAAATATGTGTGGTTTACGAACTGAGTTAAATGTGCTGAAATGTGTGTTAAAATAAAGAGGATAAAGGATTTAGTTTAACGGTTTTCAAATAACTTACTTCGTTGCATTTTAAAATTTCATGTCAGTTTCTACAGCATATATGTGCAATAGAAATGGTTTATTCATCGTTAAATTCTATCGTAAAATTCCTCTACTTAGAATATTTCATATGTTAATATGACTGGAATTTAGGAATTTTTTATTAGATATTTTAACATTATTTTTATTTGAGTTTCCAATTGTGTTTCATTTAGCTATTTTCTATTGCAGCAGTTGTAAAATGACAGCACAAAATACAGAATTTAATGTGACTCACTGGATTATAGTTTCACGTATGTAGACATAAATTAAACAAATCTCATTGAAAAAGTTCAAACATCTAAATGATTTTTTTTAAATCGAGATAAAAAATTGTTTGTTGCCTAAAAATGTACTGAAAAAGTAGTATCTATAAAAATTTCTCCTGTATCAAAATCTAAGAATTAATTTATTCTTAATTCGAAAAATTGTCCCATTGAGTTATTTGATATATATATATACATATATATATACCGGGTGTCCCAAAAAATGACTGATGGATTTTAAAACTTAATAACTTGCAAACGGTGACAGCTATTTAAAAAAATTTTGCAGGAGGGTTATGTACAATGTCAGGAGTTTTTTTTACCCTAATTTTTTATTTTAGTTCGAATTTCAAACAGTAGGTGGCGCTGACGGCGATTGAAGGCCAGGTCGAGGCTTCACTCAGCATTGATCACCTGGCCTTCAATGGCCGTCAGTGCCACCTATTGTTTGAAATTCGAACTAAAATAAAAAATGACGGTAAAAAAACTCCTGACATTATACATAACCCTCCTGCAAATTTTTTTTAAATAGCTGTCACCGTTTGCAAGTTATTGAATTTTAAAATCCATCAGTCAATTTTGGGACACCCGGTATATATACTACAATATTCAATTATTTTCGAGTTTTATTTGAATTACAATTTTAAATATCTTCAAAACATGATTTATTATTTAAATGTATGAAACGAAATATATTTATCAATTTATATTTATAAGCAATTAAAATCACTGTTTTTTTATTAACCAATTTTGTTCTAAAGACACATGTCTAAACTTAATATATTAAACTTAAAATGTCAGAACAGGAATGCAACATTAAGAATTATTATTAATGATCTTTAAAAAAAAAATAGTATTGCTATTAATAATAAAAAATATATTTGTGTCAATACTAAAAATATTTTTTTAATTAATGTAAAAGTAATGTTACTAAAATATTAAGTTTCACATTTTTTAAGGGCTGCTTATCTAAAAACTAAGGAATAGCGGAAATATAATATTATATAACAATTTATTTGTATCAATGATAGTTAAATTAGAAGTATAGCATAATATTTACATGCAAATTATCAAATATTTAAATACTATAAACTAAATTTAGTGAAAGCCTGCGAGGAAGACACCCTTTCTCAAAAAGATATTCTTCTCAAAAAGATATTCTTCTCAAAAACTTATTTTCTACAAAGCTTATTCTCCAACTAAAGTGTTATTTAACATTATATTTGTGCCATTCTTTCGTATTTGGATAAGCATCCCTTAAGAATTTGTCACAAGTTGGAAATTAATAATTAAGTAATATTACTTTTACTATTAATACTAATAATACTTTTAATATTAGCATTAATATTAATTTTAATACTACCTCTGACAATGAAGTTCGGTGAATGAATTCAGAACGACCGATCTGGTAACACTGGAGAAACAAAACGCTGCACCTGCATAGAGGCAAAAGTCGACCATCTCCCCCCACCGTTATTCAGTTGAGTGTCGTTTATGTTCTGTGTAAGACGCGCTTTACTAAGTGCTTGTTCAGTGTGTGTGTTCTTAACTGAGAACTAGAAAATGAACGAAGAAAAGATCAGTTTAAAATTTGATTTTAAGCTTTGAAAGACACCGAAAGAAATTCATGAGGGATGGTGCAAACTGAGCACCTATCATACTCGCCAGATCTCAATCCTCCAGACTTTTTCTTATTTTCACGACTCAAACTCTCTTTGAAAGAAATTTGACCATATTGCTGACATCCAACGAAACGTGACGAAGCTTTTGAACTGCATCCCAAAAGAAGACGTCTTGCGAATTTCCCAGGACATGTGTAGCAGATTTCAGCGGTGCATCGTTATAGGAGATGACTATTTTGAAGGATGGTATGGTAACTTTCGTTAATATTTCATCTACATTAATGCTACAGGACTATTCACCGAACTTTATTGTCAGAGGTAGTATTAATACTAATAATGTCATGCATGGAGATCACAATGGTTCAGGAGATAAGCAGCCCAACCGTATTTGAGAGAAACGTTCCCTGTCCTGCAGATAGGTTGAAATTTTCCTTTCTTGACTTGGAAATTTTCCGAACGAAATTCGTTTTATTTCTTTAACTCATATGCTCTTAAAGTTACAATGAGGAAATATAGTACATCTGAATTTGAATTTTGTGGAATAAAATTGCAAATCATGTCTTGTTTCCTCCGACATGTTTTCGCAGTCTGACGTTGAAATCGGTTTGAAAAACATCTTTGCGATAAATTGTGAGCTGATATTTTATTCTCCTCTTTCTAATTTTGCGTTTCCGCGAATTTCATGGCAGACAAGTTACTATAACAGATTACTTTCGGAATAGAGCTTTAGGTTAAAGGATATACATAATTAAAAGTGGCATATGATTTTCAAAATAACAAGTAATTTTTTCTTATAGTCTTTGCGACAAAAAACAAGTTTTTCATTTAAAATATATATAACAGAAAATGTAGAAATAATAAATGATATAAAAACGTTTAAAAACAAAACAAAAAACTATTTTTCCTTAAAGAAATATTTCCAATCATCTGTGCAAAAAGAATAAAAAAACATCATTACGTGAGGATGACCTATAAAAAATTACTCTTTCGGAATTGTTCTGGAGGAAAAAAAAGAAAGAAAGAAACTTTGTATGGTGTTCATTTAATCAAGAAATTGTGTTTCAGTAGAAAAAAAATATTGAAACTGTATTCTTACAGTTTTAGAATAAAAATTAAGCAATGATACCAAAAGTCACAGGATATATATATGTTTTAAATACACGAATAAAAACTTCATGTAACTAAACTTTATATTGTAAAGAAACAAATGTACATTAGGGTGGATCGATTGTCTATGGTGAAAAAAAAATTACCATTCATCAAAACCTACCTATGCGGAAAAGATGTTCTAATGTATGGAGATTAAGGGAAAAATAATAATAAAATAAATTTTAAAATTTAATACTGCCACAAAAGGGTTGAATTTTCGAAAAAAATTGAAAAAAGACCGAATTTTGGTTAGATGATTTTTGTCAAAAAGTAATTATTTTAATAATTTTTAAAATTCAACAATGCAGAAAAGATGTTATATCGTATGGAGGTTAAGTATAAAATAATAATAAACGATAAATTCGAAATTTAATACCGCCACAAAAAAGTTGAAAATTCGACGAAATTTGGAAAAAATGGAAAAAGATCTAATTTTGGTTAGATTTTTTTTGACGCAAAATAATCGGTTTAATATCAATCTAAACCTACCTTTGCGTAAGAGATATTATATTTCATGGAGAATAAGTGAAAAAAAACTAATTTCGAAATTTAATACTGCTGCAAGTGGCTTAAAGTTTAAAAAGCTGGCAGTTCCAGTTTTTTCAGTAAAAGATTTGTCTGCATGTGTATTGTGTAGCTTAGTGTGCTGTAAATATTAGTGTACCAAGCTTAATATATATATATATATATATATATATAAATTACCCCCTAAATTTGGGTCTGACTTTGATATGCCAGTAAATGCCAAAAACACTATAAAATTTACATATTGGTATTTAAAAAATAACCGAAGCAAGGAATCGGTCTACATCTTTTTATTTCCTGCCAGTGAGAAGGAGTTGCTAATAAGTTAAAAGTGATCTGTACATGAGATTCAAACTCAATAATTTACCAGTGCAGTATTTTAAGAAAAATTAAATTGTCTCACTACAAATATTGCGCTCTTCTTAATTCTTATAAAACAAAATATGATATTGAAAGCTATTACAGTCTTGTGGACCATTTCCGAAAACACTACCTATTTTATTCAGTTCATAGATTTGAATATGAATATGAAAATTGCGTGTAAACTAAAACGACGTAGTGTGAGCAAACTCACTTTTCTGCGTCATCAGCTATCATTGAAAAACCAAAATACTGACGAGCTAGGTGTCACACCACCTGTAGTGACGAAAATTGGCATCAGCCAGACTATTGGACAGTTTGGGCATTTCCGACCGAGCAGATGTTGCCATCGTATCAAGTGCACTTCAATATGTGGGCATTATCTCACAAAACTATCAATCGAATGCTATTGACAGAAAAAAAAAAATTCAGCATGACAAAACAAACAAAAGACCACTCTATCGTTTTAGTCATTCGCTTTAGTCATTTGTAAAAGGTTATGATCATGGTCGTTTTCTTTAAACTTTGATGGGTGTAAAGACAAGACTACATCACTAGAAGACAACAGAAGAAAAATCATAACAGAATCAGACTTGAGCTTGAAAAAAGAACTTAATTCCGAATATATGGGCCACATCTATGTAAATTCTGGGAGAGTGCCGAACAAATTGAAAACACGACGCACATTTTTTTTGCCATGTATTAACAATAATATACATGTAACAAAGTTGGTTGCGATCGGTTGTGATAGAATATCTGTTAATATAGATGTTAAAGAATGTGTCAATCGAAATATGGAAATGCTCTTACAGCGCCCACTACAACGGTTTTTGTGCTAGTTACAAATCAATGAGGTTCCACAACTTCATCTTTTCGCAGCGTGGATAGAACTGCGGCTGGGCTCAAATGTTTCACTGGTGAAAAAAAAAAAAAAAAACATTCGCTGCATGTGAGAAGCTTTTTGTATTTTCATTTATGTCAGTAGTTGAATTTTAAAAGCGCACGAGTGATCACGACGCGCACCTAATCATTACATTAAATAATATCTATATTTTCCATTTACCAGCTTTTGACCCTTTGCGACGGATTACATAGATTTAATTTAATAGGAAAATGTGTCGAACCTCCACTAACTGAGGGATTTAGTAACGACATGATTTCAGAAGCAATAGTAAATCCAGCAATCATTCCAGTTTCATTAACATCTACTATCAATAATATCTATTCACGCAACACTCATTTTACAAAACTAATAATCAAAATAGTCACGGAAGCATTTTCTGTTGTGTATGGACAATATATAAGAGACGGTTTTATAAAAATCAAAAATAAAAATAGAATTGAATTACAAAATCTCATGCTGATTTAAAATACCAATCAATCATTATCGCCAAATTTATTGTCGATTTTTCTTGATTTATTAATAAATAAGCTGTTAAATAAGAAACTAAAGTTTTAATCTTGTAATCAAATAAATATCCCCTCATTGAAATAAACGTTAAATATTCTAAAATTCATATTTTATTTTACAAAAAAACATTGTTTTTTTTTTGCTGTAAAAACGTTCAAATACAGAAATCTGAGCCACATTGCGTCAGATTTAAATTTTGGAATTATTTTTTTAATTTATTTTTCTCATAATCAGCATATAATATAACATCTTTTACGCATAGGTAGGTTTTGGATAATTTTTTAAACTATTATTTTGAATCGAAAATCATCTAGCGAAAATTAGGTCTTTTTTCACTTTTTTTTTTCAAAATTCAACCGTATTGTGGCAGTAGTAAAATTTAAAATTAAATTTTTTGATTATTTTTCCCTTAATCTCCATCCAAGAGAACATCTTTTCCGCATAGGTAGGTTTTGACAATCCGAAAAAAAAAAATTCGATCCACCCTAATGTACATAAGTAGCAATGCCACTTTAATTATAGTGTCAACAACCGTGCAATAAATTTCTATTTTACTATAATCTTTTTTACTTTGAAAGATCACACAACAAATTATTTATTTATTTATTTATTTGCCATGGAATAGAAGTAAAAAACTTTTTTCCAAAGCATGTTGTTTAAACCAGTATACAAACCTTCATTTTTTTTTTTTAGATTTAAAAATAATTTTCAAGCATGAGATTTTTTTAATTATCGCTATCATTATTATGAGAGATTAACCCTTTCAAACATAAATCAATATAAATTATTCCATATTTGTTTTTTTTATTATTCCAGAACTAAATTAAATCTACATTTATCAATAAATGAACAAATAATATATAGGGTAACATCCCCAGTAATTGGCAAGCACTAGTGATTGGCACATCCTACAAAAATGTCCTAAAATAAGATTTATATGCAGTATTTTAAATATGCAAGACCATATACCAGTTATATGCTCATTTACTTGGCAGATTATAATTTTGATTTATGCTACTAAATGACAATAGTGTCTAGGAAAGCGAAACAATTATGGCTTCTATCAAATTAGCCATTTTTGTTGCAAATGCTTCTTCTCTGGCTTAAGAAAGGCATGCATTTAAATTTATTATTATCTGATTTGTAGTATATTTTTAATTTTAATTGACAACAGTTTTGTTTAGTTGAAAAGGGCTACTTTAATTGTGTAAAAGTCTAAGTGCCAATTACTGGTGATTACAGCAACTTTTTACAAATATATTTTTATAAAAATACTTTTTCAAACATTTTTGCTTTTAGTGTGCAAAATAGATGCACAGATATGCACTCTTTGACTTAAAAATAATTGCAAGTAAATATTTTATTTCTTGGTGATGAAAAAAGAAGTAAGTTTAAAGACAAATCCTTAATGTGCCAATTACTGGGAATGTTACCCTATAAAACACATTGTTAACGACGTGTAATGTAAATATGCACATTAACGACTGAAAATGTTGTATCGAAAAACTGTTTAAATTAACGAAATCACTTTCGATTTCTTCCGTTATTAACACATGGAATGCTCCGGTGACTTAAATTGAAGCTAAAAATTTATAATTTTAAAGTAATTATTATGAAAATAAAATCCTGTAATAAAAAAAGTTCAGGATGAATTTTAAATAAATTTTCAGTAATTACTTAAAACAATGTATATTTTTTACTTTTATATCATATCTCAGACTGTAAGTCATTGGTGAATGACGCGATCTAAACGGAAAGTCCAGTGTCAGTCAGCGGTGACTGACGTGGCTCTTAACATGTTAACCACGCGGTAACTAAGGAAGTATCACTTTTATTAGATTTCTTAAATGTATTTCAATGCATTCAGTTTCTTCATTTGAAAGTGTTTTTTGAATTCATAAATATGTAATCAAAAATTTATATGAGAGTTTGTAATATTTTTAAAAATTCATTTACATTCTATAAACCAGCAGCACTCGTTTGCTTCATTATTATAATAATCCGAGAGTCGACCGCACAAAACCCTAAGTCATCGAGCACAAGACAAAATCCCAAGTGGTGCATAAGCAAAAAATTGATACCATTAGTGGTTAACTTGTAGGTTTAGCATTGTGTTTGCCGTAGAACAAAAAGTATGGAAACATGGAAAACTGGGTGCAAGAAAACAATGTTAATCCAACAAATCAACGTTTAGTTGTATTCATTTTCTGCTTATGCACCACTTTGTTTCCGGCAGACATGGATAATTAGATTCCTTAATTACTACTCTTCCATAAAATAAATAAGTTTTTTCTTGTGCTCTATGACTTACCGCTTTTTGAGGTCGGCTCTTGCACTATAACTGTCAAAATATATTTTGCACTTTGTACTTGAGGTGATTCTCACTGACTACTAGTGTCTCGAGTAAACAGCTGCTCTAAATGCCTTGTACACCAGTATTTTAAACTAATTTACTTCGCCTTCTCTAAGGCCGAATGATCTGTGATAAATTGGCGAAATAAACTGTCAGATATTAGTGGTGTTCAACGCATTTGGTGTCCCGGTTTACGAGGGGCACCTCACAATACTAGTGATATGTGAGACTCACTTCTTGAATCCAAAGGGTTAATAAAGAAACTTGTTTAACGCTTGACTTCTGTGACAGAAACTACTATGAGCTCTCTCTGCGACAGTTTCATTTAAAAATGAATAAAACACATAATTAAATCACACGACACTGTTTTTCTACAAAACCTTTTGTAGAATAATATTGTAATTGATTTTCATTTATTCTAAATTATTTTACGAAAGTATCAGGGCATGATACGAAACAAAATTGACTAGTATTTACACTGAAAAAATCTGCAGCAGAGATTCCAGACAATGTCCTAAAAAACGGACTTTGTTCGTATATCAACGAACTTTGTCATTACATTAGCTGTTTTTGCGCGCAAAACAAAAAAATTACGGAAATTGACCGTTTATGTGAAAAAGATGACATATTCCGTAAATTTACTGGAAATTTCACTTAAGTTTACAATATTTTTTATAGTGTATAGTTAAACTTGAAATTACAAACTTGAAGAATACAGAAAAAGTCTTTCTCGATCCTTTTTGAACTGAGTTTCATTCCGGTATAATATCATGTGATGAATTTACCTTGCCTTTTTTAGGTCATAGAAAGTTTGCCTTGGTTCTTTTACGCCTTACAGGAATATTTTGCTGTAATAAAGTCAAAACACGAGATTTTACTAGAATTTTAAAGTTTTTGCGTCGATTACGTGCACCAGGAGAATTTATTTTTATAGAGAAAATAATTTAAAAAATCCCTTTTTTCAAAACCACTATCAGAACTAAAAATTTAAACAGGCAACACTAAATTTCGTTAAGCTGTAAGGATCACTACTGCACGCAGCAATGCGTGATAGAACCTCTCACCAAGCTTTTCTATTGGAAACTAGAAAAAATAAAATAAAAGTTATGATCATTAAGATTCTGGCTTAAGTCTCAAGATTTTTTTGCTGTCACTGTATCTGCATATAACATAATATGTTAACTTAGCCGCATTAATAACAGCATGAAACTTATCATTCTGAAATCATATTTATTTTTGTTTTTAAAATCAAGGATATCGTTATAATGAAATATAATACGCATCACTAAGATTTGCTCCGTTTATGTGTATAAGAAATGGGAATAAATATCTATTATAGATCCATTTTTCCTAGAATTCAGAAAATGCCCTTATTACAATGTTTTGCATAATACCATTCTCTGGTATGCGGATAGAAAAAAAAGAATTCCCTTTCGATCATTATCCAAAAATGCATCATTACCATTAGTTATTATGAAATGCTAATAATTATGTAAATGCATTCCATTGTTGAAAAACATTTCTTTAACTAATTATGAAGAGAATAATTTAAAGTAAAATTCTACGCAAGCAGCGTAAAATTCTACGCAAGCAGCAATTGTTATGTTAATGAGATATATGAATTTATTTCAATCCGAATAGCTGCCTTTCCCATCCAAAAATTACGTCTTTCGACGAAATTTAGAATACATTTTTCAATAACGATAATTACCAGGGATAAAAATAATTTTAAATATTTCGTTTAAATAATTCTGATTATAAAAGTATTTTTATACATAATGCAAGTCCGTAGTTATATTCCAAAACTCAAATGTAAAATCCGGAAAATGGAAATAAATAAAAATCACGCAAAACTGTATTATTATTAAAACGCTGATTCTGTAAATAGAAAACACGCCATAAAAATGTCAAATTTTAGGTGAAAATTTTAAATTTAATAATTATTTAATTATTTGTACTATATTTCCCATTTTTAGACCAATATACATATTTCAAATAACTTTTTCATAAAAATAAGAAATATCGCGCAGTGAAGAGATATATGAATAGGTACCGGGTGTCCCAAAAATGACTGATGGATTTTAAAATTCAATAACTTGCAAACGGTGACAGCTATTTAAAAATTTTTTGCAGGAGGGTTATGTATAATGTCAGGAGTTTTTTTACCGTAATTTTTTATTTTATTTCGTATCTCAAGTAATAGGTGGCACTGACGGCGATTGAAGGCCAGGTGAACAGTGCTGAGTGAAGCGTCGACCTGGCCTTCAATCGCCGTCAGCGCCACCTATTGTTTGATATGCGAACTAAAATAAAAATTACGGTAAAAAACTCCTGACATTATACATAACCCTCCTGCAAAATTTTTTAAAATAGCTGTCACCGTTTGCGAGTTATTAAATTTTAAAATCCATCAGTCATTTTTGGGACACCCGATATATATTTATATATTTACAATGCTAACTTTGCGGGATCGAAAACGGCATGAAATTAATCATTTCTGAAATCATATTCATTTCTGTTTTTAAAATAAAATGTATCGTTATAATGAAAAATAATACGCATCATTAAGATTTCTCCCGTTTATGTGTATAAGAAAATAGAATAAATATCCATTTTTCCAACAATTCAGAAGCTGCATTTATTATAATGTTTTGCAGAATACCATTCTCTGGTATGAGGATAGAACAAAAAAACTTAGATCATTATCCAAAAATGCATCATTATCATTAGTTATTATGAAATGCTAATAAATATGTAAATTTATTCCATTGTTGAAACACATTTCTTTAATAATGATGAATAAAATAATTTAAAGCAAATTCTACGCATGCAGCAATTGTTATGTCAATGAGATATATGAAATTATTTCAATCCGAATAGCTGCATTTCCCATCCAAAAATTACGTTTTTCGATGAAATTTAAAATACATTTTTCAATAATAATAAATACTTGCGATAAAAATAAATTAAAATATTCAGTTTAAATAATCTTCTTTATAAAAATATATTTTTATATATAATGGACGTCGATCATTATATTCCAAAACTGAAAGGTAAACTCCGAAAAATGGAAATAAATAAAAATCACGCAAGACTATATAATTATTATTAAAAGGCAAATTGTGTATATAGGGTACACGTCATAAATAGTCTAATTTTAGAAGAAAATTTAAAATTTACTTATTTATTTATTCATTTTACTGTTTTTCTTATTATTAAAAGATACATAAATTTCAAACATTTTTATTTCATTAAAATAGGAAAAATCGTGTAGTGAAGAAATACATTTATGAATATATACACATATATACATATGTATACTATGTTAATTTTTTCGCATTAATAACATCATGAAATTTATCGTTTCTGAAATCATATTCATTTTTGTTTTCAAAATGTAATACATTGTTATACTGAAATATAATACGCACCATTAAAATTTCTCTAGTTTATATCTATAAGAAATGGGAATAAATGCCCATCTTAGATTTATTTTTCCAAGAATTCAAAAGCTGCACTTGTAATGTTTCGCATATTACCATTTTCTGGTATATATATATATATATGCGAATATAAAATAAAATCCTCTTCGATCATTATCCAAAAATGCATCATTACCATTAGTTGAGAAATTCTAATAATTATGTAAATGTTTTCCATTGTTGAAATACATATCTTTAATAATGATGAATAGAATAATTTAAAACAAATTCTACGCATGCATCAATTGTTATGTTAATGAGATATATGAAATTATTCCAATCCGAATAGCTGCATTTCCCATCCAAAAATTACGGGTTTCGATGAAATTTAGAATACATTTTTCAATGATAATAAATACATGCGATAAAAATAAATTTAAATATTCAGTTTAAAAATCTT
The DNA here is from genome assembly GCA_964019185.1 of Maratus speculifer. Classification (NCBI taxonomy): domain Eukaryota; kingdom Metazoa; phylum Arthropoda; class Arachnida; order Araneae; family Salticidae; genus Maratus; species Maratus speculifer. The sequence continues at coordinate 326,530,862 of OZ025290.1, forward strand.
CATGATAAAAGTATATTTTTATGTATAATGGAAATAGATAATTGTATTCCAAAACTGAAAGGTGAAATCTGGAAAACGAAAATAAATAAAAATCACGCAAAACTAAATTTTTATTACTGAAGTGCTTATTGCGTATACAGGTTACATGCAATAAAATGTCACATTTTAGGTGGAAATTTATTTATTTATTTTTTTTTTTATTTATTTTTTTTTTTACTGTTTTCTTATTATTAGAGTGATATATAGATTTCAAATATTTTTTTCATAAAAATAGGAAAAATTAAGCAGTAAACAGATTTATGAATGAGTACATATATATAATAAGCTAATTTTGTCGCATTTATAACAGCATGAAATTAATCATTTCTGAAATTATATTCATTTTTGTCTTCAAAATCAAGTACATCGTTATAACGAAATATAATACGCATCATTAAAATTTCTCCCATTTATGTGAATAAGAAATGGGAATAAATATCCGTCTTAAATTCATTTTGTCAAGAATTCAGAAGCTGCATTTATTATAAGGTTTTGTAGAAGACCATTATTAAGTAGATTTCGTATGAAATACTACCTATTGCATTGTCTCCCATGTTGGAATTTCTGAAAAATTTTTGCGGATCTACACGAATCATGACTCCTAGACCCCAAAACCATCATCAGTAAAAAAGTTTATATATCTATCTATCTATCTATCTATCTATCTATCTATCGGTGTATATCACTTTCTTCTAGACACGATAACTTCCATAATTATGCTCAGATCTTCTTCAAACTTTTACATAAAATCAAGGAGCCTAAAATCTCGGTCGAGTTCGTTAATGGGCAAAATCGGACCAAGGGGGTGGAAATAGGGAGGATTTTTGTGAAAACAGAAAAAACGCGATAACTTCTTAGTTAAAATAGATATCGAATCAGTTTAAAGTTTATATTACTTCTAAACAATGGGCAAAAAGTTTATGCATGACAGATTTTTGATAAAGTTAAAAATGGGCTCAAGGGGCGAAAAAAACAAGGTTTTTGGGAGAAAAAAATTCATAACTTCGTCAATTCTCAAGATATCAAATCCAACTAAATTTTATATAAATGTACTCAATATTATCTAAAACTTTTGTATTTACAAGTTTTTGATAGGACCAATTTTTACCGATGAAAAAAATTAAAAACGAAAAGAAAAAGGGGGGAGGAAAAAGAAAAAACCCATAACTTACTCAATTATTCAGCAATCAAATCTAATTAAATTTATTTTACATCTTCACAATAAGATCTACAACTTTTATATTGACAAGTTTTTCATAGAACCAATTCTTATAGCAAAAATAAATTAAACAAAAATAGGAGTTGGAGTAAAAACTTAAATCCAAACTGCTTATATTCTGACTCATTTTAAAATTCATTTTTGATTTTAAACGCATCCAAATGACAGATCCTCTTATTTAGGAACTATATAATGCGACGTTTTGGCCAGTTTTTTGATAAAGGCAGAATATATTTTTAAAAAGGCTGCCAAAAAAGGTATTTTGAACAGATTTCCCGAAATTATCGTCATTAAAAATTGATTAAGTATAACAAATTGCGTTTTTTCTGAGTCATTTTTAAATTCATTTTTGTTCTCAAACCCATCCAATTTACAGGTCCTATTATTTAGGAACTATATAATGCGACGCATTGGCCAGTTTTTTGATAAAGGCAGAATATATTTTTTAAAAGACTGGCAAAAAGGGTATTTTGAACAGAATTTCACGAAATTATCATGATTGAAATTTGAGGAAATTAAAAAAATTGCGTTTTTACCGAGTCATTTTTAAATCTTTTTTTGTTCTCAAACGCATCCAATTTACAGGTTCTCTTATTTAGGAACTATATTATATGACGGAGTGGCCAGGTTTTTGATAAAGGCAGAATATATTTCAAAAAAAGGCTGCCAAAATGGGCACTTCGCACAAAATTTCCCAAAGCGATCATGATTAATGAACTGTGGGTATTCAAATAACAAATTGGTTATTTTATGACTCATTTTTAAATCCAATTTTGCTCGGAAACGCATTCAAATGACAGTTTTTTGTTACTTAGGAACTATATAATGTGCGTATTCTTTGATTTTTTGATAAAGGGTGAATATACATATTTTTAAATGCTGTCAAAGTAAGCACTTCGCAAAAAAATTTCCCAAAGCGATCATGATAAAAGAATTGAGGTTGTATTCAAATAACAAATTGTTTATTTTATGACTCATTTTTAAATTCAATTTTGCTCTCAAACGCATTCAATTGACAGTTTTTCGTTATTTAGGAACTGTGTAATGTGCCGTATTGGTCAGATTTTTGATAAAGGCTAAATATATATTTAAAAAAATCTGTCAAAGTGGGCACTTCGTACAAAATTTCTCAAAGCAATCTTGATTAAAGAATTGTGGATGTATTAAAATAATAAATTGGTTATTTTATTACTCATTTTTAAATTCAATTTTGCTGTCAAACGAATTTCATTAACAGTTTTTTGTTATTTAGGAACTATATAATGAGCATATTGGTCAATTTTTTTTAATAAAGTAAGAATATAATTCAAAATATGTTGCCAAAATGGTCATTTGAGTAGAATTTCGTTTAAGAGGATTTTGATAAAACCAGTTCTTACAGAAAAAGGAAATTAAAAAATTTTTAAAAGCGGTTGAATAAAGTAGTTAAACTGTTTTTTTTTTTTTTTTTTTTTAGATGAAAATTTTTCGAAATCTACCTCCGCCTATAGGCCATGCCGAAAGGGATTTTCTAGTATTGGAAATAGAAAAAAAAATCCCTTCGATCATTATCAAAAATGCATCATTACCATTTGTTATTATGAAATGCTAATAATTATGTAAATGTATTAAATTGTTGAAATACATTTTTTTAATAATGATGTATAAAATAATTAAAAGCAAATTCTACGCATGCAGCAATTGTTATGTTAATGATATATATGAATATATTTCAATCCGAATAGCTACATTTCCCTTTTAAAAATTACGTCTTTCGATGAAATTTAGACTATATTATCAAATAATAATAAATACCTGTGTTAAAAATAATTTTAAATATTCAGCTTAAATGATCCTCTCTGTAAAAAATTAGATTTTTATGTATAATTGAAGTCGATTACTATTTTATGTATTTCCTGTGTTACGTAGTTTGCGAGTTTTATAGGTTTTTTAATTAAACAATTTCGGTTTCATACTGGAATTTTTTTTAAACACTAATGAAATATCTGTTTTAAGTAAAGAAAATAATATTATATGAATTTTCTGAATGAATGTGAAATTTCGAAATTTTAAAAAAGGACCAAATTGGCTCACTGGTGTTTGCACTTCAAAGTATCACTTGCGCCCAACATTCCTATACAATAAATTATTATTTCAGTGCACTGGACCTACACATAAAGTTTGTACCACTAATTTAGAGTCACCCAATATATATACGAATATGTATATATATATATATATACAGGGTGATCAGAAAGTCAGTATACATTTGATAAATTAATAATTCACTGAATAATGTAGGTAGATAGCTAAAAATTGACACACATGCTTGGAATGACATGGGGTTTTATTTAACAAAAAATAAAAAAAAAGTTCAAAAAATGGCCGACAGATGGCGCTTCATGTGATAAGAAAATCATTAATTAGCATAACAAATTACGTCAAGGCAAAGACGATGTTCTTCAGACCAAATGCTCAACATGTCCACCGTCATTCCTCAACAATAGCTGTAGTCGAGGGACAAAGTTGTGCACAGCACTGTACAGCATATCTCAAGTTATGTTGCGAAATTGCCGTAGGATGTTGTCTTTTAGCATCCCTATTGATGTCGGTCGATCGCGGTAGACTTGCGACTTCATGTAACACCAGAGCCAAAAATCACACGGAGTGAGATCTGGGGACCTGGGAGGCCACGCATGAGGAAAATGGCGGCTCAGCACGCGATCATCACCAAACGACGTGTGCAAGAGATCTTTCACACATCTATGAATATGGGGTGGTGCGCCATCCTGCATAAAAATCGTAGTTTCCAGCAGATGTTTATCAGCCAGGCTAGGGATGATGTGATTTTGTAACATATCGGCGTACCTCTCACCCGTCACGGAAACAGTTACAAAACCAGAATCACGACTTTCCTGGAAGAAAAAAGGCCCGATAACGGTAGATGTGGTAAATCCACACCACACAGTGACTTTCTCGTCGTGCAATGGAGTTTGCACGAAAGTTCTGGGATTTTCGGTAGCCCAAATTCTGCAGTTGTGGGTGTTGACAGACCCTCGGAGTGTGAAATGGACTTCGTCGGTCCATAACACGTTAGACAACCAATCGTCTTCTTCCGCCATCTTTTGAAACGCCCACACCGCAAATGCTCTTCGCTGCTCAAAATCGCCGGGTAACAGTTCATGATGCCACTGGATTTTGAACGGATAGTATCGGAGGGTACGCCTTAGTGCTGCCCAAACAGTACTGTATGGAATGCCAGTGTGACGTGCAAAATCACAAGCACTCACTTCTCCATGCGTAGACGAACCCGCTACAACCTCCATTTCGTCCTGAACAGTCTGAGCAACATTAGCACTTGTGGTCGGTCGGCCACTACGGGGTCAATCGTCTAAACAACCTGTGGCTTCGAACTTCGACATCATTCTCTTCACAGCTGCAATTGTCATAGGACCTTTACCCGTTCGAGTACCCTTCATATGGCGATAGGATCGTAAAGCTGCAGTAGCAGATTCCCCTTTCTGATAGTAGAGCTTCACTAACAATGCCTTCTCTGGTAACGTCAACATGCTGCGATTGCTGGTGCATCTGATTCTCTGTCTCATTTACAGCGCCTTTTATGCACGATTCTCAGGCAGCGTCACTGACTTTTGCTGTGCAGCGCCATCTGTCGGCCATTTTTTGAACTTTTTATTTATTTTTTGTTAAATAAAACCACATGTCATTCCAAGCATGTGTGTCAATTTTTACCTCTCTACCTACATTATTCAGTGAATTATTAATTTATCAAATGTATACTGACTTTCGGATCACCCTGTATATATATATATATATATATATAATATTTACACTTTTATTAGTATTATTTTATTATTATATATATATAAATATATAATATATACTTTTCCCCATAAGAACATCATGAAATTAATTATTTCTGAAATCATTTTTATTTTTGTTTTCAAAATCATGTATGTCGTTATAAGGAAATAAAATACGCATCATTAAAATTTCTCCCATTTATGTCTATAAGAAATGAGAATAAATATCCATATTAGATTAATTTTTCCAACAATTCAGAAGCTGCACTTATTATATTGTTTTGCAGAATACCATTCTCTGGTATGCGGATAGAAAAAAAAGAAACCCCTTCGATCATTATCCAAAAATGCATCATTACCATTAGTTATTATGAAATAATGATAAACGTACATTTTTATGTATAATAGAAATAGATAATTGTATTCCAAAACTGAAAGGTGAAATCCGGAAAACGGAAATAAATAAAAATCACGCAAAACTATATTGTTATTATTGAAGCGCTTATTGCGTACACAGGGTACATGCAATAAAATGTCATATTTTAGGTGGAAACTTGATTTTTTTAACTCTTTCCTTATTATTACACTGATATATAGATTTCAAATATTTATTCCTAAAAATAGGAAAAATCAAGCAGTAAAGAGATTTATGAATGAGTACATATATATAATATGCTGATTTTGCTGCATTCATAACAGCATGAAATTAATTATTTCTGAAATTATATTCATTTTTGTCTTCAAAATCAAGTATATAATTATAACGAAATATAATACGCATCATTAAAATTTCTCACGTTTATATCAATAAGAAATAGGAATAAATATCCTTCTTAAATACATTTTGTCAAGAATTCAGAAGCTGCATTTATTATAATGTTTTGTAAAAGACCATTATCTAGTATTGGAATTAGAAAAAAAATCCCCTTCGATCATTATCAAAAATGCATGATTACCATTAGTTATTATGAAATGCTAATAATTATGTAAATGTATTCCATCATTGAAATACATTTCTTTAATAAGGATGTATAGAATAATTTAAAGCAAATACTACTCATGCAGCAATTGTTATGTTAATGATATACATGAAATTATTTCAATCCGAATAGCTACATTTCCCTTTCAAAAATTACGTCTTTCGATGAAATTTAGACTATATTATTCAATAATAATAAATACCTGTGTTAAAAATAGTTTTAAATATTCAGGTTAAATGATCCTCTCTGTAAAAAAGTATATTTTTATGTATAATGGAAGTCGATTACTATTTTATGCATTTCCTGTGTTACGTAGTTTGCCGGTTTTGTGGGTTTTTTAATTTAAAAATTTCGGTTTCATACTGGAATTTTTTTTTAAAAACACTGATGAAATGTCTGTTTTAAGTAAAGTAAATAATATTATATGAATTTTCTAAATGAATGTGAAATTTCGAAATTTTAAAAAAAGGACCAAATTGGCTCTCACGTGTTTGTACTTCAAAGTATCACTTGTGTCCAACATTCCTATAAAAGAAATTATTATTTCAATGCCCTGAACCTACACATAAAGTTTGTACCACTAATTTAGAGTCACCTAATATATATACGAATATGTATGTATATAATATGATAACTTTTCCGCATAAAAACATCATGAAATTAATTATTTCTGAAAACATTTTCATTTTCATTTTTGTTTTCAAAATCATGTATATCGTTATAATGAAATAAAATCCGCATCATTAAAATTTCTCCCGTTTATGTCTATAAGAAATGAGAATAAATATTCATCTTAGATTCATTTTTCCAACAATTCAGAAGCTGCACTTATTATAATGTTTTGCAGAATACCATTCTCTGGTATGCGGATAGAAAAAAAAAATCCCCTTTCATCATTATCCAAAAATGCATCATTATCATTAGTTATTATGAAATGCTAATAATTATGTAAATTTATTCCATTGTTGAAATACATTTCTTTAATAATGATGAATAGAATAATTTTAAACAAATTCTATGCACGCAGCAATTGTTATGTTAATGAGATATATGAAATTATTTCAATCCGAAGAGCTGCATTTCCCTTTTAAAAATTTCTTCTTTCGATGAAATTTAGAATACATTTTTCAATAATAATAAATACATACGATAAAAATAATTTTAAATATTCAGTTTAAATAATACTCATTATAAAAGTATATTTTTATGTATAATAGAAGTAGATAATTATATTCCAAGACTGAAAAGTGAAATCTCCAAAACGGAGATAAATAAAAATTCCACAAGAATATATAACTCACTCACAAGAAAAGTGTGTCACAAAAATACATTTTCCTATTTATTCCATGTATAGGATTTTCAGAGATGTGTCTTGTTACACAAAAAGTTTCATAAGTGTAGGTAATGGTAAAATCACTTTATTACGCTATTTGTCCACTCGTGACCTCAGAATAGGGAAGGATTTTATGGGGAGGTTAGTTTATCCAATCATACAATACAGGTATGTAGTCGCAAAAATAACAGAGGATATACGGTCTAAGCAGAGGGTATACGCTCAACGTAGAGGGTATACTCTAAAGTGTATATACTACAGCTTTCTTGTGAAACGGGGGATATACGATGTTCCTTTAAAAAATCCAGAAGGTATGCTGCGTATACCTTCGTATACCCTCCACTACATCCCTGCCTACAAACCTCGTCATATGCCTATACTTTTAAAAGTTTTACGTTTTTATGCATGTTTTTATTCTGAATGCAGAACTAAGTCCTATAATTTTATGTTACAGTAAAATCATGCAAATTTCCTTTTGCGTATCCTGTGTTCTTTACTTTTGTCGAGATCTGTTACTTTTCTTGCGGGTGAACGATATGATTAAGGGTGTATTCGAAAAATCGCTTTTTCACCTTCAAGAACTGGAAAATTTCTGATACAATTTCAGACACATTTTTAAAAGTAGAATCATGAAACTTGCTGAGGGGATTTTTGATGAGACGTATAAGATTCCGTGTGATGTAATGTTTCACTCAATTCATCTAATAATTCATTCTCAAATTTGATTTATAAACAATTATCTTCTCAGTATGACCCTTTTTTCGTTCTCAGATCTCCCGCTTCGATAAAATCGGTTCCAAATGCCATTTTTAATTGCTTTGTTCGCAGTATTTTCTGCATTTATCAAAGAGTCGACAATCACGGCATCTTTTGCACTTTCTAAATAAAAAAAATTGCCAGTTTAATGCATATGAGAGCAAAAATGAATTTAAAAATAATCGAAAGCAGTTTAAATCAAAATACACTTTTATAAACATTTATTTACACAAAACTAGAAACGATCTCACTGAAAGGTTTATTTCAATATTCATTTATATTTTTAACATTGATGGACATATTTTAATGATACTTTTGGAGATGTATACGTTAAACGAGCCTAGAAACTGTACTGGGAAACGAAAGGTGTCTTTTTGCTAAATTTGTCCCAGATTTGTTTTAAAATATCAGATATTTATATAAAGTACTTTAGCAGAACACTGCCGTTAACCCTTTCAGAGGCAAAGAACTACCCAGCTACAATGCTAAAATAAATGATTCACACCGGATTTTACAAACAAATAGATTTGTAAATCAGAAAAGGTGTATTTCATATTTATCATAAACCTCAAAATTTTCCACAAAAATTCTCGTGTCAATGTAGTTTTTAAAAATTAAAGGTAAGTGGTTTCATAAGCATATCACTGCCCCGCTAAGTGCTAACTTCGATAAGGAAAGTTTCAAAATAGAATACTTTTTTTTTTCCAGACAATGTTTTTAAGCTACCAACAGCCTACTTTTCCCTTTGAAGTTCACTGAATTTTTTGTTCGATACCTTCTTTTTTGAGCCACGTTACGAATTCAGGATAAGTGTTCAAATTCGTTATCATCTGCGATCAACCAGCACTCAGATTAGTGAAAGAAATTTCACTGAGTACCTGGTAGTATATAGGGTACCTTTGACCAAATTACTGATCGATGCAGGCACTTTGTTTATTTTATTTATTTATTTATTTTTAGATTCAGGCAAAAAATATATATATTCAAAATTATAACACAATATCTTTATTTTCAAAGGATTCTGAGCTGAATAAAAAAAAATATATTTTTTTAAGAAATTAATATATTTTTAATAATTAATATATTTTTAATAATCAAGTTTTATCATGTGATTTTGAAGATTGCATCGTCTTAACTAACCATAATGCAGAAAAGAAAAAAAAAACCCGGCATTAAAAGACACTTTTCTTTATAAACCTGCAGTTCGTTCGCAAAAAAAGTAGCGTTAGCCTCTCCATAATGTTTTTTCAGTGATTTTCGTTATGTTTGCAATTATCATAAATCTACATCCGTGAATCTGATACAAATATGGAATACTAAAACAAACTATATCTACAATTATTTTACTTTAAAGACATCTTCGATTAATTTTTTTTATGACTAATGCTTTTTAGGATACTTCAGCGAATTGTGCTTTTATTAAAGAAATGTTTTTGTAATGACTTTGGAGGGAAAAAAACGGCATCTGCAAACTTTTTTTTTTTTTGCTTTAAAACGGAGATTTCTGTTTTGAAAAATATGAAGAAAAAAAAATCCATTTAAAAAATCATTTTGCAAAATTCATGTTTGCATATATTGTTTTTTCTGCAATTTTGGAAATGGCCATATATTTCTTTATCAAGATATCCATAATGTAATATACAGGGTGTCCGCTCTCAACGGTGGCCAATGGATAATTTCTAAACCGTTAGTCACAGATATATACTTCTAATTGTAAAAATGCTTTAAAAAGGTAAAGAATTGTTTTTGAAGCAATTTAGGTCAAAAAAAACTTTTTATCAAAAAATTACGAAAATTAAATTTTTATACGGTCACCCGGTCCTATAAGTAACATTTTGTAAATTTTTACCACTTTTCGAACAAGTAATACAAAAAAAGTCCCATTCCTCTGCGATTAAAGTAAACCGAGTAATAGCTGTTTAAAGTTGAAGCATATTTTTTGCAGCAAACTCGGGGTCAGTCACAAATTTACTGGAAATAAAAAGAAACGCAACATATAAAATTTAAAATTAAACATTCAGAGTAAAAGAATTTTTACAAAAATGTTTTTAAATTTATGTTCATGATTACATATTAAAGCAAAATTTGTACTAAAAATATAAGTAAAAAAATAACAGAAAGTTTGTTAATTTAAATTATGAAAAGCAACAGTTACAAATGTTACAAAATGACATAAATTCAAAATTCTATTGAATTACTTAACCTAACAGAATTTGGTGTAATCCTATAAAATTAATAAATGGTGCGCACTGAAAATTGTATTACTATTACAATATCATTGGCTATAAATAAGTGTGCAAATTGAACTTCGATCGGATATTTGGAAGTGAGTTAAAATTTGAATAGAAATTTTGAACTAGGGAAACTTACCGGGTGTCCAGTAAATGACTGACCCATTTTAAAATTAAATAACAAAAAAACGGTTTGAGATAAAAATGCGCGGTTTGCGGTATTGTTATTAGAATATCAATAAATTTTTAATACGTACTTCCTTTAAATAGTTCTAATTTCGGCCAAAAGATGGCGCTGGCGGCATCAGACTGCAGAAATACAGCATGTTTTCTTGTTCTGAAGCTGATGATCTTTCCGGCTCATTTTTCCGAGTCGAATCTGAGTCGAAATGTTGAATCGACTCTCCACTCCCAGACTGCAGAAATAGGATTTGTTGATTGAAACGAGATTTAAAATAACATTTAAGATTGAACTAGGTCTATTGTAACAACCCATGTCTATTGTAACCTCCTCAGACAAATATCAGGGGGAACTACAAAAACTAGTTTAAAATTACTGTAAAACATCTCCAAAGGTGTGTCAATCTATGAATAAATATTTATGACAAGCAAACATTTATTACAGAAACTTAGAAATATTTTTAACAATTCTAGAAAAATTTAAATTAATTTAAAGGATGTTCTTTAGTGTTTCAAAATTCTCTTCGGAATATGTTATTTTAACCGCTTAACTGATACGCTTTTTTACGTACAATGAAATGAAAATATGGGATAAACGCCGCTTTTTTAAACCTAAAATAATCGTAATATTTAATTTAAATATTTCTTCTATTAAATAGTATGAAATTGCATTTAAAATTTTTAGTAGTGTCAGAAAGCTTTAAGTGATAGAAGAAGCACACTATTATTGCCGGTACGTTGTACGGGCAAATATAAAAATATAAAAATATATTTGCGTAAATATGATTTATTATCTTCTTTAAATTATGTAGAAAAAATACCAATTTTTAATTTATTTTTCAATATAATATTTATAAAATTGAAGTAAAATAAGTGGACATTCAGTTTTATCTAAAATATCTATGGCCCCACCAGTAGGCGATAGGTTCTGACGTCTCAACTGGTAGACGGCAGTGCTGGGTTCGAACCCAATCGCGTCTGTCGGCATAACCGTTCGGAGTTTTCCGTGGTTTTCTTCGAACCTTAGATTTTCTTGTGTAAATACGGGTTAGGTGCCCTTAGAAAGACCCCCACACAGGGCATCCCACCCCTTTCTGACCTATATCCCACGTGTACATGAGTGATTCTCAAAATAGGGGACGATTTCAAGAATGAAATCTTAAAAAAATTACTGTTAGCAAAATTTCTGAAAAAAATAGGTGTTGTTAATATAGTATTAGGTATACTTTCCATGTAGTCAGCAGAGCTAAATATTTAAAAATTAACTTTAAAAAAATAATTAGTATTTTTTGAGCCATGCTAATGACAAAACGAATTGCATGGAATAGATATATTATGACATTTTTATTTTCTTCCTGTTTAAATAATTTTTTCCTATATTTATTAGCCTTCCTTTTCAGCAAATGGTTTCCATTTTTACATGTATACATATAAGGAGAATAAAAACATTACCAAAGAGCAAACTTTGTTACATGAGCAACATTCTGACACTAACAATGTAAGAAGCTGTCTTAGTGGTTTTTCTACAGATTTAATGCATATTTTAGGGATAATAAATGTAATACCTAAATTTATACGTAAAATTAAACTTTATAAAGGATACAATATAAGCACTAGTTACATTTATGTACATAGGAGTCTTTAGCACGGACAGAAAAACCATGCTAATGACACTGATATCTGTCCATGCTAATGACAAATTTTAATTTAAATAAGATTATCAGCCATAATATAATCGCAATGCAATATTCCTTTCTGGGGCTTTTTAAAACACAAAAGTTCTGTGCAAATAAATAAAATAAAAATTTTAACTATAAAATAAACATGAAAATTATTATCCATTCTAATGACATACGCCCCTAATATTCAAATTCTATTCTTAAAATACAATACATGCTTCTATTTTCTGGCTGGGATAAAATGGCTACTTGTTGCCATGGAGAAACTTTATATTTTCAAACTATTGTCATATGTGAAAATGAAATTTTGATTAATAACCAGCTGTTTTAGTATGACCTTGTTTTGAAAATCGAATATGGAGGACAAACTTTAATTCTTTTCTTATGTACTATAATTTTATTTTTAAAAAGAAATTTATTGGATAAATCTTCTCCTAGATTAATATAAAGAAAGAATAACATTTGTTTATTTTATAAAAATCATATTAACTCTTGAAAAATGCTAGTATACACAAGGCACAGCTGCTGTGGACATCCATGCTAATGACATTTTGAATCTTTATTCTGTTCTTTTAAGGTGTTTTTAATTAAAAGGTGAATAATACTTGAATGCAAATAATGAATAATATTAAGAAAAACATATCTAATTATAAAAACATGACAGAAAACCTCTCAATTTTTTTTTGTATGCCGAAAGACATAAATTGTCCCCTATTATGAGAATCACCCACATAATAAATTAAACCAAACTAAAATATCTATATGCAATTTTATGGCAAAACATTTTTACGGAAACTTTTTACTGAAATAAAGTTTCGTTTCTTTTTGTACTAGTTTTGTTCTTTTTTTTAAATATTGCATGAGACAAAAGCTGTTGAAAACATTTCAGAAGCCAACGCAGTATTCACTGTCCCGATCCTTTCTTTCATTTACTATCTCCCGATTCTATATTTTTCTCCTGTTGGATTCGATGAGTTGAAATACGAATCAGTTTTACAAGCCTAGATTACAACTTTTGAAGCTATATTTGTGTAATGCAATACCGAATAACAGTAAAAAAAAGCAATGAACATGAAATTGATGCTCTTAGCACAATGACATGTTTAAATTTTTAGAGATTTTCTTCATCTACACTGTAAATAGAAGAGGTTATTACAATGCTGATTTAAACGCCATTTGAGACGTCAGAACCTATCGCCTACTGGTGAGGCCATAGATATTTTAGATAAAACTGAATGTCTACTTATTTTAGTTCAATTTTATAAATATAAATATTGAAAAATAAATTGAACATTGGTATTTTTTTTATACATAATTTTAAAAAGATAAAAAATCATATTTTTAATAATATTTCTTATTTGAAATCAGATACAGGAGATATTTTCAGAGTGTTTTTTTTCTCGTTCTTTTCCTCATACCGGGGGAAAAGAACGAGATTACATATTTCCCTCCTATATCGGGGGGGGGGGCGAAATATATTTCAGGATATATGATGCTTTTTGTAATGAAGTTTTGAAGAGAGATGACTTACAGGCTATAAAAAAAGAAACGTCTTCTTTTTTTCTTTTTAAATATTCGTCCATTTTAGCGTAGATACGTTTGCTGCCGTGGGTGGGTGGGGGGTGGAGAGGTGTGTGCAAAAGTCATCTTAAAATCTTTCACGGCTTTCGTAATAAAATTTTTGGATACGTTAAATGACAAAAAATGAATATAAAGTAGGGATGAATTCGGTTTTCAGAAAAAATAATAATATTTTGTTTTAGGCAGATTTTTGCCTTAGCAGGTAGTTTTGTATGTTTTTTTCTACTTCGGGATCAATAAATTTTTATGTTTAAGACAAGATTTGTTGTAGACGGATTCCTTTATATTAAGATTTAGAAAATTTTAATGTGCCGATTTATAAGTTTTCTTAGACAGGAGACTTGGCAACGCTATTTGCATACCATTGTTTTAAATTTTTAACTGATTTGCCCGTACAACGTACCGGCAATAATAGTGTGCTTCTTCCATCACTTAAAGCTTTCTGACACTACTAAAAATTTTAAATGCAATTTCATACTATTTAATAGAAGAAATATTTAAATTAAATATTACGATTATTTTAGGTTTAAAAAAGCGGCGTTTATCCCATATTTTCATTTCATTGTACGTAAAAAAGCGTATCAGTTAAGCGGTTAAAATAACATATTCCGAAGAGAATTTTGAAACACTAAAGAACATCCTTTAAATTAATTTAAATTTTTCTAGAATTGTTAAAAATATTTCTAAGTTTCTTTAATAAATGTTTGCTTGTCATAAATATTTATTCATAGATTGACACACCTTTGGAGATGTTTTACAGTAATTTTAAACTAGTTTTTGTAGTTCCCCCTGATATTTGTCTCAGGAGGTTACAATAGATATAGGTTGTTACAATAGACCTAGTTCAATCTTAAATGTTATTTTAAATCTCTTTTCAATCAACAAATCCTATTTCTGCAGTCTGGGAGTGGAGAGTCGATTCAACATTTCGACTCAGATTCGACTCGGAAAAATGAGCCGGAAAGATCATCAGCTTCAGAACATGAAAACAGGCTGTATTTCTACAGTCTGATGCCGCCAGCGTCATCTTTTGTCCGAAATTAGAACTATTTGAAGGAAGTGCGTATTAAAAATTTATTGATATTCTAATAAGAACACCGCAAACCGCGCATTTTTAACTCAAACCGTTTTTTTTGTTATTTAATTTTAAAATGGGTCAGTTATTTACTGGACACCCGGTACATACGAACGTTTTAAGTAAGAAATAAGCTTATCAAAATAACACACCTTTTTAAAATAAAATCGCGATTTTCCAAAATTTTATTTTCTTGATAAAGAGAATTTTAAAACTCATGTCTTCAACTTATTTAACAAATCTAGAGGTTCATTATTAAAAATTAACATTACAGTAAAACTTGTACGTTGGTAGCACCTTCAGTTAAATTGCTTTAAAAATATTTCTTTATGTTCTTTAAAACATTTTTGTAACAGGAACTAAACGTCTGTGACAAACGGTTCAGGAATTAGCTATTGGATAGCATTGGAAATGGATGCCCTTTATAATAATCTAGGCACTTAGTATACGTTCCCTGAAAACAAAGTCCAGCTCATTCGTTTTCAGCTACAGAAAAGTGGTTTAAGTCATGAAATTTAAAGTTTCATAACTCGGTCAATTTTAATGTTAGACGAATGAGACCTTTTTTGTATTGCTTGATAGGGTGATGGAAAATTTTTACTAAACATTACCAATAGGATCGGGGGACCGTATAAAAAGTTAATTTTCGTAATTTTTTAATAAAACTTTTTTTCCACCTAAATCACTTGATAAACAATTCTTTACCTTTTTTAAAGCATTTTTGCTATTCGAACTATATGTCTATGACTAACGGTTTAGAAATTAGCCATTGGCCACTGTTGAGAGTGGACACCCTGTATACAGCTTACAATTGCTTTTGAAACGACCATTTTGTTTCAAAATACTAATATTAACCCTTTAAAATTAATTTTTGAAAATACCTTTTCCTTTTGTACTCGTGCTTGTGAAAATAATTTTGGCTTTTCATTACTTTCGATTTTTTTTTATACTCGTGTACTCATAAACATTACATTTTAAACATAAATATTTTTTTTCTGCGTTTAAAACAGCAATGTGTGTGACTTTCTTTATATTACTTACTTTTTCTCGGGAACTTTTGGTCAACATTGAAAGCATTATTGCAAATGGAATATCTCAACGAGTAAAATGAAGCACATTTTGCGAAATATTTCACGTCGTGTATTTTGATTTTTTTTTTTTGTACATTACAGCACATACATTAATCAAAAGAAATTATTTTAATGATTAAATTGGGTTTCAAAAATTAATTAACTTTTGAAACCATATTTTTGTTCGATGCACTTTTCCAAAAAAATTTTTAATACATATATACTGAAAATTTGTTTTAATATCAGAAAACATTCTATTCCAGAATAATTTGAAACATTTTTTTTCTGGTTTATAAAATATAAAATTTAAAAAATTACCATAGAACACTAAACATTTTAAATATTTTAACAACATATTTTTCATTATTTAAAAAAAAATTACTCAGACCTAAAAATTCAGGTATTTTTAATGAAAGAAGTCAGTTAAGCAATTTTGGGAAGTTTCAATTACATATTTAAAAAAAAGATTTTTTGAAAAATGTAAAAAAAGAATAAAAATTGTTTAAAAAATGCAAAACAAGGTTTTATTCATGTATACAAACACACGACATTGATTAAAATTTATTATTTTAAAACTTTCTTGAACCATAATAATTTAGGTGCATAATCCTTTAGTACCATAATATTTTAGCTATGTTTTTTAGTCCAATATTTAAAAGCTCGTAAATTTGAAACATTTATGTCGCAAGTGCCCTTAATACATTTAAATGTCATAAATAAAATCGTTGATCACCATAATGATTTGCTCTAAGTTAGTTCGGAAATATTTCCATTTAAATACATAAAAAAAATACAATTGCGAGGGTGTGCAATATTGAATTTAGTAGTTATCCCCTCATTTATATACTTTTCCAAAGACTTTGATTTGAATATATATATCGCATATCACATTGATTTAAGGGATTGGTAATGTTATTATCACGGAGTCATTTTAGGTAAAATACTTAACAATTTTCCAAACATTTTCAATTTTTAAAATTTTTTGAAACTTTTCTAAGATTGTGTATTTAACTTGTTACTTTAAAAATATCTAATATTACAGATCTGAGTAATTTTTTAAAAGATAATAACAGATATATCTTATTTTAAAAAAAAAATCAAAGAAAGGAAAGATTTTCAAAGAAGGGATTTTTTCGAATATACCTTTTAGTTATCCTCAAATAGTATGTCTTATAACACCATAACAAATTTAAGGTGATATATTCAACTGTTTTTTTTAGAAAAGTGTACTTTACGGCAAATTATTCAAACAATTCCATAAATACATGTAAAATTTAATTAGCTGTTGAGAACTAATTTTTTAATGAAATTAGTTTCTTTTATTTACATATGGGCTATAATATGTATATTTACTGTATTTCTTTCCAATTCAATCTCTCTTTTTAAGTAAGAACACAATATTAAATATTTCGCAAAAACTTCTCCATTTCACCTGTCGATATGTTTCATGTGCTCTTAAACCTTATATTATGATTTCGTTTTTCATTAAAATATATACTGAATATTTAAAAGGAAACATAACTAAAATCTCGGTTTTCATTGAACATTAGAATGTTATTACTACAGAATTTTGCTATTTTCATACATTAAGTATTAATTAATATAAATGTTTCATACTATAAAAATTAAATAATTTTTTGAATGTTTAAAGTGCCTCTTACTCCATACAGTTCGTTACAAGAAAAACGTAGTTTTTCAAAAAAAAAAAATATATATTACAATTATAGTAATCTTAATATTTTTTTCTGTAACCCGTTTGCAATTGTTTGAAAAGCTCTAGGCATACCAATTTGATACAAAAATCTTAGTAACTTTAATATTATTTTAATTATTCTTATTTACAGTGCAAATTTGCAACTGTAATATGACTTTTGTTGTTGTTGCGTTCATCAAAAATCTTGTAAGAATCTGTATTTCCTAAAAAAATCTCTGTAAGTTTACAGGTCGTTTTTTCGTTTTTAAACTGTACATGTACAAAAATGTTTCGAATGGCAAATAAAACATAAGAATTAAGACCAAGACAAATGATTTCATGTTAAAATTTTACAAATTCTCGAGTACTATAAATTGAAAAGAGACATTTTATCCAAAAATAACAAGTTAAAATATTTTAACGATATTTCCGAGAAAAAAAATCTTTAAATCTATATATATCTCAGAGAATATAGAATAACATGAACAAAGAAATTGTTCCCTTTTTATAAAAATAAATAAAGGAACTTCTAAAAAAATTTCCATTCATCTGCAAAAAAGGCATCATTATTTTAGAGACTCCAATAAAAAATTACTCTTTAAGGATATTTCTCGTAGAAAAAAGAAAGCAATTCTGTATGGGGTGAATTTAATCAAGGGGGTGTTACTTTTTTGATTTTTTTTGATTTAAAATATATTGTTACAAGGTTTTAAGCATTATTTATCAGAAATAAAAATGTAGACTAAAAGTATAAGAAATATATAAGATATGTACCGTAAAATGAGGTGAATCGGAACACTTTTCAAGTTTAATGTTAAAAAAAAGCAAGAACACTGATTTTTTAATTTTTTTATTTTTTTACTAGGAACTTCAGTCTTGTTTTGTTCTTTACTTTTTGAGCAAAAACGAAACATTTTTACTGTTTATATATATATTATTTATTTTTTAATGGTGTTCCGATTCACACCGCAGATAGGGGTGAATCGGAAAAAAAAGCTATAATCTTTATTTATTCCAATTCAATCTTTATTAGAGTTCATAAAAACAGATAATAATGATAAAAGAGGAATAGGAACACATAGTTACTGTGAAACCAAGCCTTTATTTCATATACAAGTAGAGATATGCCCTTTTAAAAATTTGAAAACAACTTTTAAATCAAGAAAAAATGAAATTTATTTTAAGAAATTATATTCGAATTGTAGAAGTAGAATTTAATACAAATTTAGCCCTGTTCTGTGTTATTCTTTACTAGTAGTCATTAGGTAAGTGAATCTACTGAGTAGCCTCAATCGCTGCATGTACATACGATCTACTAATACGCCTTCATCCCCAGCCCTTAGTACTGTTTGCATCCCTCTCTTTTTTAATTGGTTTTTCATTTTGAGATGTTTGTGTAATGTAGATGAAGTCATAGAATAATTCTGTGCAGTTTTTGTAACTAATTTTCCATTTTAAACTCTTTTTTTGCGTGTTCCATGTCTGTTGGATTGTGCGTTGACTTTTTTGTTTAAGCAAGTAATTTCTTGGCACCTTTAAACTTTTCAAGTAATTAGAGCAAACAAAATATTGTTACAATTCAAATTCATACATATGTTTTCATATATTACATGAAACTATGACTCTATAGAAAAATAAACCATGAGAGAAAACGTGTTCCGATTCACCCCATAAATCTTAAACCTCTGATGTTACACGCCATTTTCCATTTTTTTCCTTATGTAGTTTAGAAATAAGTAGAATTTAATACAGCATATCGTTTACAGGTCTATAATTAATTAAAAATCCCCTCTCTTAGGTTTAGAAAACGAAAAATACTATAGTTACATACAAAGTTTTGAAGACGTTGAAATAATGAGGTTTATGAGAATCCAATTGATTTCTTTTATGTACTCCAGTATTGGTGCCAACATGTCAAAACTGAATTTCTCAACTCTTAATGTTATTACCTTCTTATAAAAAAATTGGCAACTAAAAATAACATTACATATATTTATTATGAATTTATTTGTATGATCGGGAAGTTTCGTTCCTATTCACCCCGCTATTCCTATTCACCCTAATTTACGGTATGTTATAGCGTGATTTGTCTGTATTGTAGTCGGACGTCAATTGGCAATTATAAGTACACTTGCATTGTATTCGGATATACACAGGGCATATTGTTTTTTAGGCATTCGAAGACTCGATCTGTGGAACTATTGCACGGGAAATTAAATGTCTAGTTTTTTCTGATACGCAAACGCAAATTTCCGTTAATGATATTGTTAATCTGAATAAAGCTAAATATAATAAAGTAAGTATGCATAAACATAATGTTTCACCTTTTCATGCATAAATTATTTTTCATTATGTTTCAATCTTTTTAATTAGTATCTTTTTGTGATAAATGAGAAGTCAATAAAAATAATTTTCTTAGTGTGCTGCATGCTAGCTATTATCTGCCCTCAAAAAGTTCCCTTCAAATTATTACTGGAAATATTTTTGCTTTATATTGCAATTTATATCTGTTCTCATATGAGGACCGCATGAATGAAAGGGTTAAAGTTATCGTTAGCCAACATCGAGCAAAACAAAAAGTAAAACCTCTATAAATAGAATATTCATTGCTATCATTAGCCTTTATCAAGCGAAACTTAAGGCTGTTAATAAGACTGCTTACTTCTTGGTTCTTTCTTTAAAAATTCTCAAATATTGAAGCTAAAATTTGAAATTGGTCATTTTATTAAAAAAAATTCCTTTCAAAACTATTTTAGAGATATTCTGGAAAAATACAAAAGATATCATTTGAAATATAAAAAACAGAAAATATATAAAAGCATGGTAAATTTAGGAAATTTTTCTATTTTCTTTTTCTTTCTTTTATTCTTCCTCCCACCTTTTTTTTTCTTTTGATAAATAAAGGGAATTTTATGAAAAATATCTCTGTTCATTCAAAAATAAATAAAAAAATAAATAAAAAAGACATTTTCTCGAGAAAAAAAAAATGAAAGCCATTCTGTGTGAGGTGCATTTAGTAATGTGACTGTTGTATAGTACAAACTTTTTATTCAAAATTTATCGTTACAATGTATAAAATATCAAGTATTCCATGTACAGCTCACTATTTAGAGTATACAAAAAGCGAGGTATGTAGACTATGACTTCAGTTCTAAATGATTTAAGAAGCATGCATAAATTAATGATTATAAATAGGTATTTTAAGGCCAATATTAGTATGTAAATATTATCGGACAAAAAATACATGAAATACGTATTACAAAATATACTTAACAAAATATGAATATCAAAATAGTAATTTTCTTCCTTACATCAAAGAAAATTGAAATAATAACTCAAGTTTGCCAGTTTCACTTGGGGAGAAATGAGTCGAAGGAGGAAGAAGGGAGTCGACTCTTTTAATTCAGGATATCGAAATATTGGAAATAATTTGAGAACAGAATCTATGTATAACAAAATCTTGACTGTAAATTATATATATATATATATATATATATGACATTTTAGGGAGAAACTAGAAAAATCTTCACTGATTCCCCTTTTTTAAAACACACAGTCATGGTAAGCGAGGGAAAAAACAAAATAAATAAATGTAGAAGATTCATTAAATTACACATTGGCTGCTGCAAGTTAGTTTATTAAATTGTAGTCATAAGAGAGTAAATTGCTCCCTTTGCAAAGCCGTCTTGAACCGAAACATAAAAAAGAATATTACTCAGCAAGCCGTCCATAACGTACGCACCGAAGAAAAGCAAAAAATCTCACTCTTCACCTCCAGGCTTTCTTCTTAAATCAAAAAACAGAGTTCTAGAAAATTCTCTACTCTCGAACCATCATTTTTCCATGTAAACATAATTCATGTCCAAAGTCGAGTTTTTATTTATTCAGACGATAAATTTATTTAAAAAAATATTATTTAACTATTTTATAATCGACTCAAAATTTCAAATATATTAGACAGACGATTAATTTTAAGAGAAAAAGAAAAAAAAAAGGAATTTATTGATATGCACAAAAATCACATGTTGAAGGAGGGAAAAAATAAATAGATAAATAAAAATAATGACATATTTTTTTTAAAGTATGGCTTTGAAATAAATCTAATAAGACTTTCTTAAAAAGGGTTGATAAAAACACAGAAAAATTAGTTTTATTTAGAATATTAAGAAATAAAGTTTAATTAAGAATATTCTTAATTTAGAGCCATTTTTTTATTTACGCATATTGGAATAAAGGCTTTTTAAGGCGAATTAAGAATTTATATCGTTTCCATAAAGATTAATAGATTAGATGTAGAAACAAGATTTTAATTTTTTAAGTTCAACTAAGTAGGGGGAACTGGGGGACATTGATACATGGGGCACATTGATACAATTCCTGTACAGCACATAGAATCATTACAGGAAGTTTCACAACAGCTCCAAAAGGTGATACTAGTGCACTCCACTATATTCAGAAAGTTTTGGAATGATTCAGTTGTTTGTTGATATAGGATGGGTGATTAATTGTTTTTGTAGGTCAAAAGTAAATTTGACTTGTAGAATTGAAATGGTATTATAAAATTGTTCCAGTATTTTCAACCCAAAAGAATACTCTCTCTGGCAAGTAAAACTACTCTTTATCAGTTTCTCATTCTTTTTAGTTAGATAAATTATGAAGTATTGGATTTGAGACTCATTTTATTCAAAATGGCTGTATGGGGCACATTGATACAGTCTTTGTCGGAGCACATTGATACAACCTAAATCCTTTTCTAGTTCTTTTTTTCGTTACCTTTTATTATTTTTTTACAATGCACTCCTTAATCCAACCATTTTCGCTAAAAATTTCTAATATTAGTTTTTATTGAAGTAAAATAGCTTTAATTTCTTTATATTAGAACATTTTATATTTTTTTGCAAAAAGAAGACGTGCGAACTTACCCAACATACAGTGCTAGTAAAACTAATTAAAGAAAAGGACGGCAGCCTGGAAAATCTCAAATTTATATCAATTCTCCAGAGAAAAAAGTATTTTCTACATGAAAAGTGTTACGTAAGAGAAACAAGCTGCAGAACAGCACAGGATAATTATATTAAAAACAGAATTTTTAATATAATTATCCTTTTTTTCTGTTTATAAACCGATTTAAAAACAGAAAACTTGGTAATTTTTCATCTTTCCTAAGAAAGAAGATAATGCTGGGGTTGAAGTACCAGATATGACAAAGTTACCACAGGCAACAATCAGACAAGGAACAGCCAGAACATCAGGTCATTATACATTTCATTTTGATTGCTTTAATATTTCTTACAAATAAAGTGTGGGTGATTTGAATTTTTATAAATAACATAAAATGGTTTGCTACCTATTTTTCTATGAAACACATGCACTGGTGTAATTTTGTCACCATTTTTCCGAGACTTATCAAAGTGTCGCATGAGGTGTATCAATCTGCCCCGGGGATGGGGCACATTGATACAAATTACTTTTTTTGATTTTTTTTTTAAATTACATGCAAAAATAATATATAAAACAACCATTGAACATTTTTATAACAATCTACACAGATTTTGCTGACATCACATCGAAAAATAACTTGAAATTTCTGCTTTCTAGACAACAAAATTTTTTTTAGAAAAAAACTGTATCAATATGCCCCAGTTCCCCCTACGGAATATTTTTATAAGTAAATTAATGTAGTATAAAGGTTAATGTTGGCGAAAAAAAATTAAAATTTTCTAATATATATATATATCTATATATATATGCGCTGTTATTGAAGAAATATTTTAATTAAGCTCGTTTAAGCAAACCCTGTCTAAAATGGAAAATTTTTGTTTAACCTAACGGTTTTTTTAGTGGATTTTACTGAATTAAACAAACATTTTCTTAGAAATTAAACTATTCGTAAGACAAAAGCATAATAATTTATTTTTTAAAACCTCAAAAATTCACGGATTTCGAAGCTAAAAATTTAAGTCAGACATTTTATAAAAAATAATGATAACACAAAAATAGATATTTTAAAAAAATGCAAAAGCCTTCTTTTAAAATACATGTCACAGAATGTAGAATGAACTTAGGAAGTCTTTTTTTTAATATAAAAAAAGCCATTGTCTGAGAAAGACTATCTCCATTCATCTACAAAAAGGATATCATTATGTTCTGGTCTCCAATAAAAAATTAAACTTTTAAGGTTTTTCTAGAAGAAAATAAAATGGTGAAACATTGTGTATGGGGTACATTTAATCAAGGGAGTGTTATGTAATAAATGTTCTTTATTTAAAACTTATTGTCGCAAGTTTGAAATATCAAATACTTGAAGTAAAATTCACTATTACAGTAGTATATTAAAGGGAAAGGAATGTATACTGTAACTTAATTTCTTAGTAATATAAATTTATAAATTAGTTCATTCTTTAAGCATATATTCATTCCAGAATTTATTATAATGTTTGTGCAAATCGGTTATATACATTTTAAATTCAAAAATTTCACAGAAACAACAAGTTTTTTTACAAGTTTAAGCATGATATGACATATATTTTAAAAATTAAATATGTCTTTTTTTTACAGCTACGCTGACTGGGTTTTAAATTAATCAAATAATCCATTAATCGTATGAACTAAGTAGTGAAATAATTTTTGCTTGGATATTATTAGAATTTAGATGTATGATTATTTTACTTCATTTTAAGTTATACATTGGTTAGGCTATATTTTGGCAAAAATCTGTTTAAAAAAGAATATTTTCCTTTAACTTGTCATTATTTCTTGATGAGTTTTACCGCATTAAACAAACCTAATTATCTTAGAATGTAAACTAATCAAAAAACAAAAAGCATAATAATTAATTTTTTAAAACCTGAAAAAATCACGATCTTGACGCTAAAATTTTCAGTCAGACATTTTATAAAAAATAATTGTGGTGGTTACTCGATAACCCCCCATATTTTTTAGTTTAATTCAATTTTATTAACTATTTTATTTAATATCATCTCTTTTTTATTCATGTTCTTAATTTAAATATTATTTCGATTTCGTTTCTTTTGATATTGTCGCCTGTAATGTTTTCTTCTTTTCCTAGCTTTCGAATGTTCCAAACCGGTAAAATCTTGTTTTGATTTCATTCCTTCCGGTTTAAAAAACCTTCTAGAACAATCTAGTTTGTTCTATGGGTGGTATTTCCGGTTAATCTGGCCCGCCCCTTGGCCTATCAAATTATATTCTGCAGGTGACGTGTTTTAAGCCGTTGAGTGCCTGGCCACCTGCTTTGGCCTTCCTTCTTTAGGTGTTTATCAATTCTTTCCTTATTAAATTCATTTGTCACCATACTTGGTTTCATAACTTGGCTTAATTTTCCTCGCTCCCCTCTTTCGTGCGTCGCCAACTTGGCGTATGCCTGGTTTACAGTAACCCTAGTTCTTTTTCCCTCCTGACTCCCCGCGGTCAGGGCAGTCGCACTGTTAGACCCCAGCCGAGATGGTTGCTGTTGGATGATCGAAAATGTCGGAAAAGTTTAGCGGAGTTCGGGGCAGGTGTGCGTTGAATGCGTCCGTTTTCGTTCTTCAATGTCCACGCCAGGGCTTATCGAGGTTGATTTTTTAAGGCTGCAAGGAGTAAGTTCATCTTCAACCGCATCCTGAATCATTTGTTTGTTGCTTCTTTCTGGATATACAACAATAAGTTAACTGACGTCATGGTAATTCTCAAATATTTTATTTCGTCAATCTCTCATCGAAATCTTTCTAACCGAATTATTTCTCATTTCTTCAATGCCTTTTTTGTAAGCTCACTTTTCCTCTGAAAAAAATGCCGAGGTGGTGAATCTTATTTTCAAGAAGTGAGGATATATTATTCATAAAGTTTTTTCTCAATGTCTCTCTTCATCATATCGTCATTTGGCCATAAATTTTTATAAATTTTGAATATGGAACGGCGCCCCAGGAGTAAATATTGATATATCTCTGTGAGAAGTTTTTCAAACATATATTTTGGAAATATATATATATATATAATTGATATTTCAAAAAAAATGATATTATCTTTGTTTTTCGATCAAGAAAAAATGTTTAATTCATGATATAAAGAAACATATAAGGATACCTTATGAAGAAGAATTGTATTTCGAATATGTCAACTCGTAAAATAATACCATTGTGAAAAATTTGCAACAAAGTAAATAATCAATGTACATGAGAATAAAATATGTTTATATACATATATAGAAATATTCAAAGCTCATAAAGAAATACGCAAGTTATCTTAAATAAAAAAAATATTTATCTTCATCAATTTGTGTCTTGATTCCTGTGCACTTGTCTGTCTGGATTTTTATTCTTCAGCACCCCCAAAAAAAAAAAAAAAAAAAAAAAAAAACTCACAGGTAACTTTATTTTTATCATTTTTATTCTTACAACTTTGCTTTGAATTTTTATTCTTCATGGTTAAAGATTGTTATAATTTAAGAGTGCTGTAATGGTAGCATTTTTGGGTCGTTTGCTGGCCTGCATTCAACGCAATGTCCCTCACAAAATTAGTACGATCACTTAGCCTACTTATGAAATGAAACAATAAATGTTTCTCTTATCTCTCCAAACACAACAGTAAAATCTTTCCTTTGGTGCAATGACCAACGCTTGACCATCTATTTTCCTTTGCTACCATTGTGTTTTCGTTATATATACATTTTTCCAACAAAAAAAAAATATCTTCAATTATCTTCAATTATCTTTCATTATCTTCAATAATATCTTCATTATCTTCAATTATATCTTCATTATTTTTCAAATTATATCTTCATGCAGTGATCAATATTTTATATTCCTATTTTATTGAGTGTGGTGTAATACATGAATGCATAATATATTTTGATTTTATGCTGAGATAATATTTTCTTTTGGAGCAGTACAGTATATATAACATAATTTATTGATATATTTTTCTTGCCATGATATAATTTATGACTAATATATTATTTATTTAACGGAGGTGCTGGTAAATATAATTGATTATGCTAATATAAATTATTCCTCTTGTCATAAATATAAGAATATTTGTTTTGAGCCATATGATATATATATTTACATAAAATTTTTGGGCCATGTTATTTTGATCGGATGCTAACAAAGATATGCTGGTATTTTTCTTCTCTTCATCACATAATTATTCTTCTTCTTAATATATATAAAAATGATGTATAACGTAATGAAATTTGTCAATATTTTTAAATAATGGGTCGATTTATATATCATTTATTATAAGACCAGTCTATGTCCAAATCTAACCTGTCATTTATTGAGCTCTCACTTTAATTATCTCATAATGCCTCCCAAGTCTAAATTAAATATTGCTATTCAGCCATTCGACGGCAACCCTCAGACTGTGGAATTCTTCTTTGATCAATTATCTGATATACAAGAGTTAAATAATTTCACAGATAAAGAACTTTTTGTTCTTTTCAAATCGAAACTGGAGGGTAACGCCTTACTCTTCTTTCTTGAAACTCAGTCTCAGCTCAAGAACTCTAATTTCCAGGACATTCGAAAAACTTTTATAGACTATTTCTTACCCTCAAAAAAGTCTGTTTCTCTTAAGTCCTTGCAGAACTTAAGCTTAGATTCAAATGAATCAGTCAAAAATTTTGCTTTTCGGCTGGATAAACAACTTCGGCTGGCTTACCCTAAATTGGATCCTCCTGCTCTCAATTCATTAAAATTCACCCATTTTCTTGAGGCTTTGCCTAAACAAATTAAACGAAAAATTCTTGAAGAAAACATTTCATCTTTTGAGTTAGCTCTTGAACTAGCAAATTTTCTTCAAGATATTTACGACTCTCCCCCTAAAAAATCGTATGAAAATTATAATCAAGCATATTGTTTGGATACTGAAAAAAGCCATGATAATTCTATTGCTTCTAGTAATATGCTCCATAAGTCTCCTATAAAACATGCGAAGGACAAAGTTTATGTTAATTCTCAAACTACCTTCTCACCTTTACAAACTCCAAAAGACAACTCTCATGCTTCTCGTAATTTTAAAAGAAAACCGAGAACATATTCTCCTTCTCCAAATAGTCAAGAGGCTACAGATAAACGTAAAAATAATTTTCGTCAACAGAATTTTTATCGGAAACGTCCTTATCATCAACCCACCTTCGACAAATTTTCTCACAAAAAAAAACTCTGCTTCCTTTTATCACAAACGAGATGTTGTGCAGTGTGCGTTCTGTGGGAAATTCAATCATCGTATGGATACGTGCTTCAAATTTAAAAACATTATTAGTAATTCTAATCAAAACTCTTCATCTCATTTTTCATCTAACTCTCACAGAAGGAAAAACTATACCTCTTCTCAAAATAAAAACAATGTTTATCATTTAAACAAATAAGGGAGATTGGTTCTACTGACCGCCTTCTCTCCCGTAATTCTCATTCAGGGTCAGTACACTTTAGTAACAAACGTAAACAACAGTGTGACAAAAGCTCTTCAGTCACTTTAGTATCGTCCACAGCTGTCCAAACTTCCCCTGTCACTCCTAAATTTAACAAATCTTCATGTTCTTATAATTCGTTGACATCCAAACAAACTTTAGAAGTTGATGATGATGTACAAGAAAGACATGTCATCTGTAGTTCATTTAATAATTCATATGTTCTTCCATGCATTCTCATAAACATTCAACATAATGAGATTTCAACATTAATTGATACTGGATCAAGTTTGTCACTCTTGGATCAAGAATGCTTTAATAGCATTAAATCCAAGCTTCACTATAAATTCTTATCCCGTAATGTATCTGTGTCTACTATAAATTCTAAAGTTTTTTTCAAAGGATGCATAGAGATTGCGTTTAAAATTGATAAATTCTTCTTTCATCATGTCTTTTACCTTACAAAGATACAAAATGTTCATTTTCAAGCCATACTTGGATTTGAGTTTATCAACAAACATTCTATTACCATATCACCCAGCTTTAAGTCTATTTTAATTAAAGACAAACATATTCCTTTTCATAGTTATAACGAATCTCCTACTTGCTATTTTATGAATTCTGACTATACTTATGATAATTCAAATGTGCCATATTCTTTAGATGCACACAAAATGCCTTGTTATGAAGATTCTATACCAAATAATCTATGTAATGGTATTTATACTGATAATATATGTGCAAATTATGATGACACAAATTTACAATTAGTCAACAATTATACAACCTATCCTTACAATTATAATTTTCAAAATAGTGGTTTGTTTACAAATAATGTTGCTAATACTGCTATGAATTTTCATAATCCTTATATTGATGGTAATTTTACTTATTTTTCTAACTATTTTCCAACTGATTATGGTAATGTTGTCAACTATTTATCTTCTAATAATAATATGCCTGGCAAGAATTTTTCATCTGAAAATACTAATGATCTTAGTTATGTTGGTGAAAAGCAAACCCATTTAAATATTGGTAATAAAATTTTGGTGAATTCCAATAAGGTACAATTACTCAATAGAGAATTAATCCCTCCTAATTCTTTTGTTTATTTACATGTTAAGTACTTGAATCCTCCATCTGAATATTTTATTTTCAAACCCAATTTAAAAAATAAAGGTCTTGTGTTACATGAATCTTTGCATTCCAAATCTGCAATTCAAAATGATTTATTTTTGGTTGTATGTCAGAATATATCAAAGCTGGACATTCATTTAAATAAAAATTCAATTATTGGCGAATGTATCAATGTAGATGAGAAAGATATTGAGGAATACTCTTTTGATTTAGACTTTGAAGACCAATATTGTAATTTAATTTTACCATCTGAAGAGATTAAGAGAAAACGAATTCAAGAACTGTCTCCAAATGACTTTGATTTAAAACATTTACCTCCTCATGAAAAAGAATCTTTAACAAAATTATTGTGCAGTAAAGCTTTAGCTTTTTCAAAATCTCTTGACACTTTAGGTCATACCGACCTGGTCAATCCTCAATTCACTATGCTAAATTCTCATCCAGTCAAAACGCTACCTTTTCCTGTGCCACAGGCACTTGAGCAAGAAGCTCTTGACCAAATTAATCAAATGTTAAATGCTGGCATTATTGAGAGATCAAATTCATCTTGGGCGTGTCCCATGCTTCTTGTTAAAAAGAAGGGAACTGATATGTCCAAGCCTCAAAAGTATCGTTTGGCTCTAGATTTAAGATTGCTAAATTCGATCATTATACCATCCTCATATCCTCTTCCTAGAATTCAAAATCTATTGGTGCAGTTATCAAAATTTAAGTATTATACTACTCTTGACTTGCCCTCTGCATACTGGCAGATAGCTGTACCTAAAGATATGCCGGATAAGCTCAGTTTTACTACTCCATGGGGAATCTTTACCTACCTACGTCTCGTATTTGGCCTGAAGACGGCCGCAAGCACTTTCCAACAATTAATTGACTCAGTTATTCAATTATCTCAAATTGATTCATGTTATGCATACCAAGACGATATTGTAGTTGGCGCTAATTCATTTGAAGAAATGTCTATGAAACTCACAAAGCTATTAGACACTCTTATTGCTAATAACATTACTCTGTCTCCTGAAAAATGTACCTTTATGCAAACAAGCATTAACTTTTTAGGATTCCAACTCACAGATCATAAAATTCTTCCTATTACAAGTAACATTTTAAAAATTACCTCTTTTCCAACGCCTAAAACCAAGAGGCAAACGAAAAGTTTTATAGGTTTGTGTTCATTAGGATGAGCGAAGCGAATCCTCTACTAGTCCACTCAAATTACAATTTGTCGTACGCTTTACAAAAAAACTATTCTATATTTTAACTTCAAATTAAACACAAAAATAAATTATGATCTGTAGATTTGCAGAATATAATTTTTTTTACAGTAAAACGTTAAAAAAATTATTATTTTAATTAATTTATTTTACATGCATTTCCAATACGGAAGCATTTTAGCAAATAAATAAAAAATGAAACGCGTATATTTTCAGAAAAAAAAGTTTAAATCATGGAGTAAATAATTATAGATAGAATCATGATTAATTTATTAAATAAAACATGTTTTCATTATCCCGCAAAATCGTTTGCACAGATGACACTTAAACATTTTAAAAGAATTGTATTATGGATTTTTTTTTTTTTTTTGTAAACTGGCAACAAAATAATTGTAAACAAATAAAATTAATTCTTAAATTTGTTATATAAATGAAAAATTAAAAGATCTGCGTGAAGTTGTTGGTTCAAGCTCTTTATAAATATTTTTGCGAAGGTCGTATTGTGGCTAAATAATATCGACTCATTAATCAGAAAGATTTTATAGAAAAATAAGACTTTAATAAGTTCGCAAACACAACAATAATTATTTATGAAAACGTCACTGCGAGAATGAGAGAGCGCTTCGTTAAAAGGTAATTCCATTAATTGAGTTGCCATTCGCAGAAAGTAAACAGTTCTCCCAAGCGGAGAGAATTACAGCAATTCTCATACGCTAACATGTATAAAAATGAAGAAATTAAAATAAAATGTTTTACAGTTGAAAATTCATAGTATCAACGAAAGCAGATTTCAAATGTTTTTTCCAGAAAATAGGATTTTGAAGAAGTAACTTTCTTCAAGCTTTCTTCAAATATATTATTCTAAAATAGCTATAAAAGATTATCGAATGTTGACTACAAAGATTGGAAACATGCATATTTCAAACAATTAAAAAACACCAGTGGCTACTTGAAATTGTAAAAACATCTTTAAAAGAGCTTTTAGTTG
This sequence comes from Maratus speculifer, assembly GCA_964019185.1. Lineage (NCBI taxonomy): Eukaryota > Metazoa > Arthropoda > Arachnida > Araneae > Salticidae > Maratus > Maratus speculifer. The sequence goes on from OZ025290.1 coordinate 326,562,251, forward strand.
AAAATTAAAAAAAAATTTGTAAAAGTTTGCTTCGAAAATATCTTATGCCAGTTTTACATCATAAGTAAAAAATTAAAATGCGCCAAAACATAAAATAACGTTTTTGTTTAATAAAGATGCAAAAATAATAATTAAAAAAAATATTGTTACTTTCAAATATCTGTTTTATAAAATAATGCTTCGCGAATCCAAACAAAGCATGGCTTTTGCTAGTTTTATAGGTCAATTATTCCTAATTTTGCTAAATTGATTACTCCTCTCATTGAAGTCACCAAACCTAAAAATAAATTTTCTTGGAAATCTGAACAAGAAAATGCATTTAAAAAATTACAAGACATTTTCTTCCAAAAACCTATGCTCAATCTCCCAAACTGGAATGAAACTTTCTATGTTAATACAGATGCATCAAAGACAGCAATATCAGCTGTTCTTATGCAAAAATTTGATGGTGAACTCAGACCAATCTCCTATTATTCCAAAACACTATCTCAGTCAGAAAGACAGTATCCTGCCATCAAGTTGGAACTTTATGCCATTTACAAAGGCATAACAATTTTAAATATTATATTTTTGGTCGACCCTTTATTCTATTATCTGATGCTAAACCTCTTAATAATTATAAAAAGGCTACATCTCCAGCTGATATTACTACTCGATGGTTGTTAGAACTGTCAGAATATTCGTACACATTCCAGCATGTACCAGGCAAAGAGAATGTGTTAGCAGATTTTCTGAGTAGAACACCTCACATTCCTACTGAAGATCTCCATAATAATCCAGATCTTATTTCTACACAAGAACCTTTACCCATTGTTGATAATCAAAAAGATTTACATAATGAAATTCCTCACTTTCCATGTGGTTTAGTTGACAAAACACACCACACATGTCATCTTCAAAGTGACTCTTCGCCTCCAAATAATGATAATAATCAAGATCCATTATTAGAAATTCTTGATCACACCATATTCTCTGAACAACAAAAAGATCCAAAAATTAAACAAATTTATGAAGATCTTAAAAATAACAAAAAGTCTAAAAGTTTAAATGGCTACTATATTAATCCAAGTAATGATTTACTTTGCTACAATGGACATTTTTCTTCAGAAGATATTGAGCTGCATAAAGCTGTTTTACCTTTGTCACTTAGAGCAAAAGCCTTAAGAATTGCTCATGTTACTCACACTGGCATTCATAAAACTATTGTTAATTTAAAGAAAAGATTTACCTGGAAAACCCTTGTTTCTGATACCATTAATTATGTCAACTCTTGTGAAATTTGTTTAGTAAACAAAAATCATAAAAAAATACTGCTCCATACTTACCAGCACCACTTCCAACAGCTCCCAATCAAAAAGTCTCTATGGATTTACTGGGCCCATTAAGAAATCGTCAATATGTGATGACCATCATAGATCACTTTTCTCGTCATTTAGAATTATATGCCTTGAATAATATCAGCGCTGAGTCTGTTACAAAAGCTTTATTACATTACATTTCCACTCATGGTAAGCCTGAATTAACCCTCACTGATCATGGCTCTCAGTTCACTAGTGATATGTTTTCTTTCTTTAATAAAAAGCTTGGCATTAAATTGGAACATAGTTCTGTAGCCCATCCCCAGGCTAACGGATTAAGTGAACGAGTTAATTCTCAAATAAAATCGTCTGTGAACACAATGGCTTCACAAGGATGTGATGTACCAACTGCTCTAAAAATTCACCAATCCATATATAATGCTACACCTCATCCAACTACAAAGTTTACTCCAAATCTTCTTCATTTTGGAAGAGAAATAAATGACATTTATTCTAACTACAAATCTCAAGTTTCCTGGAAAATTCTCAATACTGCCTATGAAATTCATAAATTAATGGATGTTATTGAGAAAATATACTATCAAGCTTACAAGAATAATGAATCTTCTAGACAAAAAGTGTACCAAAAATCGAGAGAAAAATTAAAATTTGCCAATATCAATGTTAATGACATTGTTTACGTAAAATTTCCCACTGTGTTTAACAAAAAAATACAAGGCCCATACCTGGTGAAGAAAATAATTTCTCCTGTGCTTATTCAAATTCAAGATTCTAATAATAGTCACGCTTCACCCATGTTGATTCACACTAACAGAATCTTGAAGCTTCAAAAGAGAAATGAAGCATTGCAATATCCTTCAGTTTCTTCTAAAAGTGTATCACATGATCAAGCTCCTGTTGATAATGCATCTTCTACTCCTGTGAGACAACACTCTCCTACTCAAGTTTCAAATCATGATGCTGCTTGTAACACATCTCTTCAAATTCTTTCTTCTTCTAAGTGTCAACAAACATCTTCATGTTCAAGTAAATCAGTACTGTCACAGGCTCCTCCTGATAGCACTCATACTGGTGTTAAAAACAAGTCTACTCAATTTAAAAGTTATGATCTTCGCCCTCGCAATCATAAATTGTATAAAAAATAAACTAATCTTTTTTTTCCTTTTTCAGGATGACTCTTGATTTGTAGTATAGTCAGTTAATACTAGTTAGACTGATATTCCAGTAAGAAGAATGACTGTGTATTTTTTTTTTATTTTCCCTCCAAGCTGCAGGCAGCTGTTGTTATTTTTTTTTTTTTTTTTTTGCTTCTTTATTTAAGTCTTCTTCTCTTTGGAGCAATACAACAGTCATCCTCCTGATGTATGTATGGTTTTAAATATCTTTATCATTCTCTGTATTCATTTTCAAACCTTAATTATTGAAATAAGTATATATGATCTCAAATATGCCATACGCTACTTTCTTTAGCCTTACAAAGTCTTTAATTGCAATAGTTGGTGCTAAAGTTGAGAAAGATTTTATCCTTTTATTTGCTTGTTCTAATATTATGTCATTATTTAAAGTTATTTTTTTGTGACAAATGTTTATTCTAATAAGAAAGGTGGAATTGTAATTGATGTAAGATAAACATGAATAAGAGTACTCTTAAAATTATTTTCCCTATTGTGACTTCTCTTTACAATGCATGCATGCTCTAACAATTAACCTTTTTTTAACAAAAAATGAAAATGCATGATAAACTTATGCATACTAATAATTTTACTCTTATTAGTGAAATATAGAAAAAATGAATGACTCACAATAAGTATTTTTTTTTTTTTGTATACTTATGAGTATTTATACTTTGGATCCAAAGCTGTTGGTTGAGTCATTATATATTTATATAAAATAAAATACTTGTTATATAACAATTACAAAAATGATCACTTGTTTTTTTTTAAAAGTGTTTGAAAAATTGCATTTAAACATATTCAAAAGGGTCTTGTATAAATTCTTTGACATAATTGATTTTTGTTTGTAAGTTGACATTATCAAGTCATATATAAGATTGACATATTCATATAAGTTCCTTTTATCAGAATATAAATATCTTATGTTTTATGCTTATTTTGAATGAAGTATAGTATTAAAAGTATTTATGCAATTATTGTCAAATTTATGTTGAAAGTGTTCAAGAATATTCCTTTTATGAGAGTATCAACATTTGCTATTTGAAAATTGATATATTCATTTTCATGATGTTTTCATTGGAAAATAACATTACTTTTTCTACCAATTTAACATATGTTTTTTTGGAATTTGTTATTTTTTTTGAAAATGTGTTGTTGAATAATGCTAAAGTTATTCATTTAAGATTAATTAAAAGCTTAAAAAGCTATATGTTGATATAAGTAAATTTTTTTTTATGAGAGCCTAAAAAATCTCTCTGCACCATTTGCATGTAGTTTTCTTTTTCAAATCTTCAACTTACAAATTTCTTCAATTTTATCATGTGGTATTTGAAACCATCCATTTTATATACAATTATAGTATGATTCATATACAGTTATAGTATGTTTCATTTTGTTGCCAACTGAAAATATAAATATACATGGTGTTGTATAATCCAATATTTTTTTTACATATGCTAAAGCATTTAGTTATCATATTGTATTTTGCACAGCTTAACAAGAGACTCTTCATAGTTAAGGACTGTTGTTTCTACACATAGATATACACTGTTAAAAATAAAGGTGACAAACCGGTGCCATTTGGGACCCGGAGGTGAAAAGGCGGTGCCATTTGGAACCCTAGGGTGTCATAGGAGCTTGAATATGTGGTTGGGGTGACGACAGATCTGTTCCTGGATGATGGGAGCTAAAAAAGGTGCCATGCACTTCGTATTGGTAGCAATTTACCACCTCATCGGGTGACTGGCAACTTGCGCATGCGCTATGACGTGTGTCTTTCTGCTTTCGGTGTCGGCAAGTAAAGTTTATGTGTGTGAGCAAAGTAAAACATGGCGGTGTGTAAATTGGCTATATTAATTGAGGACTAACCACTGAGCTACAATAAAACAACAATGATGACTTAATGATCCGATTTGCGCGACCAGTGACCCCGGGCAGTCTGATTAAAGGTAAGATTTAACTTTATTTTATTTTATTTTATTGTTACGTTAATTTATCGTACATCCCTATATGTAATGTCATATGAAAACAGTAAATCATATTTTTTTGTTAGTGTGATTGATTGGTAAGTTTATTATGTGAAGCTACAAGCTACACTCTCACCAAAATACCCGCTTGCTAATGTTAAACGTATGAGGCAGTTATTTTACAATTTCTCGTTTACATGTCAATATTTTTAAATGATTTATCGAGTCCTTAGCTACCGAAGAGCAATTGGAGCAAACTGCTCTAGGCACGGGAATCCTAAGGACGCACAATTAGAAAGAGGGAAATGAAAGATTGTAAAAATATTTACATATTTTTTCATTACAAATCAGTTATTTTAGACGAATCTTGTTGCAATCGGAACATTCTATGACCATTTTACCTTGTGTTTAAACTCACCTGTTTAGATTTAACCCTTAACTGCTGTTAGTGGTCTCAGACACCGTGAGTTTTTCATGTTTAACAGTTTAACTTGTAATTTTTAGTTTAAATATAGATACTGGTCAACTGTTTTTAGTTTGGAGTCTTATTACTACCTCTAAATACTTTTGAATAGCTGAATCTGATTTATAATATTCTTGTACATAAAGTTTAATGCATAAATAGTATTCTGAGAATTAATGAAACATTTTATTCATCTTCAGATTAAATGGTCTGACAGACAGGTTACAGTAGTTATATAACAATTTTTGTCAGAGCAGTTAAGGTTAAAATATGTTTTTGCGTCTATATACAGTTAAAAGCAATTAATTTTATTCGCGAAGTTTTAATTTTAACCTTTACACGGGATCTCGGACAGCATCTGGCCGGCTTTGTATATATTGTCGGATAGATGCTATCCGAACCCCTCCTGTAAAGGCTAATTAACACCATATTGCAGCCTCGCGTAACTTCTCTAATATTGTTTCAGTATACCTGATTTGTCTTTATTTGAGAGGGGGGGGGTAACTTTTTCATTTAAGACAATTGAATACTTGCAAATCTTAAAGTAATCAAAACTTATTTACAGGGTTTTCATTATTAATATTTTCCTTATTAACCACCATTATTTCCAAAATAATCTTCATAATAAGATTAGATCGGGGGGGGGGGGCGGTAGCACGGACAATCATTTAGTCTCATTTAAGGATAAAAATCACGGATAAAACCTCGATTTGCATATTAAAGCGTTATTAGTCAGCCAAGTCATACCTTGGTGGGAAATGCCTAAAAACCCGAATTTAGCGGTATCTTCGGTTTACCATTATGTTTTCTTACTCCCAATTCTTCATATTTTCATACTTTTGGTTTCATTTTCTTTCAAAAAGGCGAGAAAATGTTAGGGAATTGAAATGAATATACCTTATGATCTGATTATCGGCTATGCAGATTTACACCCATTTTTTTTCGAAAGTATTCTTTCGCATTAAACCTTATTTAGTAGCAGAATTTTATGGTTAAATAAAATAAAATATATTTTTTTCAATAATAGTAATTTAAGTTTGATTAGACCGTAATCAGTCCCCCCCCTTTCTCAATCATCAACATCATCCGATATGACAAATTTTTAGTCATGAACATTCAAATTATAAAAGGAAAACAATCTGTATTTACTCCACTGAACTTTCAGAATAGTTTACAGAAATAGTGTGTGTTCAAAAAATATAACAATGAATAAAAACTTATATCGTAATTTTACACAAATGTGAAATTTTCCCGCTGGTGATGAAGATCTCGTGTTTTGAAGGTGATTTTTGCATTGTCATTTATAAATCTTAAACGTTTTTCTAATGATATAATTTTTAACAATCTTTTATTCCACCCGTTCTGAAACAAGACCAATAAACAGGGTTGGCTTTTTACCGGTAAAAACCTGGGGAGAAGGTGGTAAAAACCTAAGGATATACAATAAACTGTTAGCCCTTAAACTGTATTTTAATACTATTGATAAAAATTCTATTTTCATGTAAATGGTGTATTAATATATAATAACTATATAGGGGAGAGTGGGGTGGTGTGGGACTTTTTTTCACAAAAGTAAGTTTTTTTTTATATACAAAAAGAAAAATTTCAATTTATAGGATGCAAGGTAAAACACTTTTTAATCCCCCTGAACAATATAGAAACATAACGTGCAAATACTATTTTATTTTAAAGAGAACGTAAGTTTCAAAATGTGTCTCATACCTCCTCATCAAGAGTTATGGGACAGCAATAATAAAAAAAAGCTATAAGGCACAAAATAACCTATAGTGTCGGTAAGATAAACAATCAACCAAAGGTTGTAAGTTGATAATGTATGTGCCACAATATAAAATACCAGTATCTTCATGACTAGAATGAAAATTCAGGATTCTCTGTCATAGGTGTCATTAAGGCCCCACACTAGGCACAGAAAGAGACCCGGATGATAATGTAAAAGTCTATAGGAGCGTTGTTTTCAAATAGCTAACTAAAATTTTATATTTTTACATAGTTTTTTTTAACAAGACAGCTGAGGATGATCCATAACCGGCCTAGTTTTTATTATTTTTTCGATTTTGCTTTTATATTTTTTGTATAACGATAGTTTCAATTTCAGAATCAGTTTAAACCGATTTCGTAAGTTAACCCGTCAGTAGTCGCGTGTCGGTCTTTTCGCCGCCCGTATAACTTATTTTCTCTTAACTTATATCACATTACAAATACAACGAAGATCTACCATGTAGCTGACTTTGAAGCTTTCTCGACCACCTTAGCGAAGTAACAGGACACCTCTGTTTTTTTTTTCAGGTACATTTTTAGAGACAAATTTGAAATCGGCGAAAAAGTCTACGTAAAAATTACTAATGTGAGCTCATTTTTCTCATTCATTCATCATTTCCAATTACTCCAGATCTCATGGATAAAATGCATAATTTAAGAAAACTGCAAATTTATATCTTCGTTGTAATGTTATTTTCGTATATTAGGGGAAAAATATTTTTATTTTACATATTTGGTATACGGGGGGGGGGGCCAGCGGCGAAAAGACCGAGCGCGACTAATGACGTTGTGAAAAAAGTCGCGACTACGCGGTTAAAGTAATTTTTTTAAAAAATCTGAAACCAAAACTGAAAAAGTAAAAACTACGCCGGTTGCGGATCGCCCTCAGCAATCTTGTGCAAAACAACCACGTAAAAATATTAAAATTTGGGCGAAATATTTGAAAAAAACGCCCCCATAGACTTTGCATTATCATCCGGCTCTTTTTCTGTGCCTAGCGTTGCGCCTTAAATAATCACCAATTTACATTTTGAAGTATGAATATATATATTATCAATGTTATAATTAATATATTATCCTCTAAAAATATTTGCATGTTAGCAATTTGCATTATTATTAATTTGAAAAAGGAACTGGGCGCGTCCCATTCCTCGCCACTTCCTTATTTGTGTTAAACTTCTTGTTCAAACAAAAATGCTGCTTTAGGCTTAGTTTAAATTATGGATAATATACAGTATAATGTTCCATAAATAGGAAAAATATTACATTTATACATAAACAAGTCTTTAACATATTGAAAGCAAATAAATCAAATTTAAATTGGATTTTTGAAATAATTTTTTCTTTCATACATTTGCAAATCTATGCATAACAATATTTTTTGTAAACTGAAGAATGGATTACCATTGCTTCATCTTGTGTGCGATTGATGAAGTGTTTAGAATAATGCACAAAAAGAAAAACCTACTGTCCCATTCCACCCGACTTTCCCCCATATAGCAAAAGGGGAAATAAAGAATTAGCCAGTTCCCTTAAGCTCCTGATATAGACTATATGACCAGAGATGACCGTCCACTTGCGATTTTAGACATTTTGTTAAATATCTAGAAAAATGTATGAGGAATTATCCTGAAAATCTTAGTGTATAAATATAATACACTACCTGGCCATTGATTATCGTCCACTTGCGATTTTAGACATTTTGCAAAATATCTAGAAAAATACATGAGGAATTATCCTGAAACTATCAGTGTATAAACAATATACTACAGGTCATATATTTCCGTGAAGATTTTTTCCAGAAACTTTATAGGGGACCGCCAACAAATTAAACAAAGTATGAATGCAACTCTGTCAAAGTAACTCTGTCAAAACCAATGCATCAAAAGCGCTCAAACTGTAGATTGTAATTAAGTGGCTTATTGTTATATACTGTGTCCATTTTTATGTCGATGGCATGTATACTCGTAGAGAAATTAAGGTTTTTATAAAAATTCTCCCCAATTTTTCCAAGATTTTTGCTTATAATTTGCAGAGTTCTTAATATAAAATAATAATATTTTCTGAAAATGTGACGAACAACATTGCACATAAAACCCTGTAATTAGAATTAAAAAATAATAAAAATTGTATGAAAAATGAGTAGGTGTACTAAATAATTTTTCACTGCGCATGCGTCAACGATATCAAAATTTCATTTGCATATTATGTTGGCCAAATATATAGAGCAACTTTTGTGAAAGTTGCAAAATCATAGCTTGAAAATTCTGAAAATAATCGTCAATAGAATCATTTAAAAATCCGTTATTTCCAAAATGAAACAAAAAAAGAGCGGTTGTATCCATATATTCATTGATTAGTATCAATATAGAATACACAATATGGAACTTACTACTACATTTAGAAAAAATCCATCTTTTTTTTTTTTTTTGGGAACAACGGATTTTCAACTTTTTATATTGACCATTATTTTTAGAATTTTCAAGCTATGATTTTGCGACTTTCACAAAAGTTGCTCTATACATTTAGCCAACATAACATGCAAATGAAATTTTGATATCGTTGACACATGCGTAGTGAAAAATTATTTTGTAAACCTACTCATCTTTCATACAATTTATATTATTTTTTAATTCTGATTACAGGGTATTATGTGCAATGTTGTTTGTCAGATGTTCAGAAAATATTATTATTTTATATTAAGAACTCTGCAAATTATAAGCAAAAATCTTGGAAAAATTTGGGACTATTTATATAAAAACCTTAATTTCTCTACGAGTATACATGCTATCGACATAAAAATGAACACAGTTTATAACAATAAGCCACTTAATCACAATCTACAGTTTGAGCGTTTCTGCTGCATTTGTTTTGACAGGGTTATCCGAAAGATATTCATTTTTTTTAATTTGTTGACGGTCTCCTGTAAGGTTTCTGGGAAAAATCTTCACGGATATATATGACCTGTCCTATTATGTTTATACACTGTGAGTTTCAGGATAATTCCTCATGTATTTTTCTAGATATTTAACAAAATGTCTAAAATCGCAAGTGGGCGATAATCAATGGTCAGGTACTGTAGTACAAGTCATATATTTCCCTGAAGGTTTTATTCCGAAACTCTAATAGGGGACCGTCAACAAATTAAAAAAGAATGAATGCATTTTGAATATCTTTTGGATAACCCTGTCAAAACTAATGTAGCAAAAGCGCTCAAAACGTAGATTATGATTAAGTGGTTTATTGTAATAAACTGTGTTCATTTTTATGTCGATAGCATGTATAGTCGTAGAAAAATTAAGGTTTTCTACTAATCCAAAAAACAGTCTCAAATTTACCCAAGATCTTTGTTTATAATTTGAAGAGTTCTTAATATAAAGTAACATTCTTTTCAGAAAATGCGACAAACAACATTGCACATAATACCCTGTAATCAGATTTAAAAAATAATAAAGATTGTTCGAATATTGCGTAGGTTTACTAAATAATTTTTCACTGCGCATGCGTCAAAGATATCAAAATTTCATTTGCATATTATGTTAGCCAAATGCATAGAGCAATTTTTGTGAAAGTCGCAAAATCACATCTTGAAAATTTAAAAAATAATTGTCAATAGAATACGTTGAAAATTCGTTATTCCCAAAATGAAGGGAAAACACGAGGGGTTGTGCCCATATATTCATTGATTAGTGCCAATATAGGATACATAATAGGGGCGTACTAATAAATTTGAATAAAATTCCTTATTTTTTTATTATTATTACTGCTATGGGATACCTGGACATGTTAGGGAAATTTGTTGCTAATCTGGAATAGACACTTTGTTGCAAAGTATGTTTTGTAAATATGGTTAATAATGTAAATAGTTTGTAACTCTTAATGATTACACAGGAAAAGAATAACTGAATGACAAGTATGAGTTACTCAAGTAATTTTCCCGTGCTGTCCGAAAATAGGCAATAAAGAGGAAAGTGCCCAGTTAAACTGATGGCATTGAGCTCGCAGGCTATACATACAACTGTATATTATACTCTTATTTCACAGAATAATACCCTTCCAAAAATAAAAGAAATCAACTGTAAGTTATTGGACAGTGGATTAACTACCAACCCTCTTTATACTTAACGAATGAGCCCCTAAAACTAATCAGGGAAGTGCCTTATCAGAGTGAACCTATTAACAAAATTTGAAATAAATTTGATAATTCTGCATGATTTCTGCATATTTATATAAATTAAGGGGGGTAGCACTCTCTTCTCCCCCCTTCATATTTAACCAATGAACCTCCAATGCTAATAAGTGAAGAACCTTATCAAAGTGAACCTACATATAAAATTTGAACCAAATCTGATACTTATATAAAGAGTTATCACGTTACATACAGAACCTGCGGGCACATTAGCTGCCAGGCTTTGATAGCCTTGTGAGCTATAATTTAAATTTTATTTAAATTGTATTTATTCTTTTTTTATTCATCTACCATTTTTGCTGTACTTTGATGATACATTTTAATTAGACTGTCTTGTTATGTGTTTTCCTTAATGTGTTATTATTGTTATTACAGATAGTGAACTTACATTTACAGTACTTACATCACCATGTTTGATACAAGAAAAGTTTCCGACTCTTTATCATGAAGAAGATGCAGAAATTTCTGTGTTTTAACCTTTTATTGTGCTCCACAACTCAAGCAACTTGTTAAATTACTCATGCTATGTATTAATTTTATATAAACAGTTAATTACAAAAACTGATAATTTTATAAGCTTAGTTACTTTGTGGCATGCATTATTTCGGTTGTTTAACGTTAAATATAGCAAAAGCCAATTTAAATTTTTATAATTTTTATTAGATACTTATGTCTTCAAAACTTTCTTAGTGGCATCAGTTCCACATAGTGTCACATCTTTGTTTAATAATAATTAATACATTCTTGGTGTTTACAATAAAAAGATTATTTGAACTAAAAGGTTGTTTTTTTAATTCAGTGTTTTATTCCTTTCATTATAATTACTCTTTGGATTAAAATTTCAGATGCAATAAGTCAAAACATAAAACAATTTCGCAGAAAGTGTTTTGATGTGGATACAGGACTAGAAATCAGCAGTCGTTAGTCGTCAAATGAAACTAAATTATAGAAAAATTATTCCTAGTCGTCAAATCTTGATAGCTAGCTTTCTTTAATTTTTGTTTAACAAATGCTTTCATTTGTATTTTAGCATACACCCCCCCCCCTCTGAACCATGACATCAGCACGTGTCTTAAGAATTTTGAACCTGTCAATAACCTCTAAGTTAACTTCACTTTAACCAATGACTGATAAAACTGGTCCTTGGATATTACACCCCTGTAAACAAGATTTTCTTTTATTATGAGATATTTCTGCATCCTTATATGTTCCTAAAATAAGAAACTGTATTAAAATTGTTTTAAAATTTTTGTACTCCTTTCCTCAAACAAACAAAAAAAATATGTGTGATTTGGAAATGTTTTAAATGCCACACCATAATTGACAATCAAAGATTCATTTATTTGCTAACTTTTTATTTTCTGATGTACTGTTAGTCTCAGATTTTTTAAAAATTAGCTTATCCCTAGTTATATCTAAAGCTCATATTTTCTTTCTGTGGACATATTTACTTGATTATCTGTTTTGTATGCATATTAGCTTTATAAAAATAATAAGTTTTTCCAGAATCCAAATATTGTAGTTTAATCAGGTTTCATACTTATGCAAAGTCAGTTTTTATTTTGTTTAGTAAGAAAAAGTGTTTAATATATAAAGTTTCCTCTCCACTTCCCTTCAATACATTAAAATTAAATATGCAATGCAATATTATTACTATTAACATGGTTGTGAAAAGAAATAAGAAAATATGAAATGCAGTTGGCACATCGAAAAAAATTTGTAGGCATTATTTTGACACCTTACCTACAGTTCTTAATTTCCAATCCTGTATGGATATATGCTATAAAATATGGATTTGCATAAGTTCACTATAAAGGTAAGTATACATATAATGTAAAAATGATTTTTTTTTTTTTACTCAATTTCATCTATTATTTTACCACAACTATAAAATGAACTTATTTTCTATAATTCATTTCATAGCTTGATGGCTAACTTTCTGTAAGAATTTTAAAGAATATGAAATATTCTTACTAATTTAAGAGTTACACAGCATTTATTACATATTCTTTTCTAATTTGTGTTTTACATTTTTTTAATTAGATACAGCAGGATAGCTGAAAAAATATTGGTGCGTTGTTTGACATTGATATTTCACAACTAAAATCTGAAAAATGCTTATTTTAAAATTTGTAGCATTTCTTCTATTATATGAAAATCTTAATCCTCCGAAAAGTTCACAACCGTCAAAATGATCAGCAACTAATATGTTCAACGAAGTGTTGGCCTCATGGAAGCAAAATAATTTTAATGGAACTTCCAGCAGTATTGGGGCCTTCACATGGAGCAAAAACAACATTGAACTTCAACACCCATCTGTGTGGATATTTAATAACAGGTGTATTGCCTTCGAACAATCAGATCTTAACTCACTTGACTTCTGTAGAAAAGTTAGAAATAGAAAATCCCCAGTTTGCATTGTATGTGATGCGAAATTATCAAGGCATAGAATGATTTAAATCAGAATTATCTGCAGCGGACTGTCAATTCTGTGATCTTTCGTTTTCAAACTTGTGTAAAAAACAAATATCAAGCCAGTGAACAATTTGTTGAAATATTGTTATTTCTTTTATTTTTTTTTTTATTAAAATATGGCATATATTTTACAGGATATAGCATTTTTCTGTGTCCCCATAATTTTCAGTTGCCCTGTATATAAAATAATGAAAATACATGTCCAGCAATATACTATGCGTCAAAAAAGATGGTTACGGATTACTTCTGAAACTATAAGAAAATTATAAAGATATTCATATGAAGATAAATATTGAACGAACTGATATAACTTGTACTTTCTCTTATTTTGGAGTCAAAAAACATAAAATTTTTATAATGTTCCTGCATCTAAAAATCCCCAATCACAAAAATTGTTACTGGCCTTTTCTTAAACATACCCAAAAAGTTTGATCCAAACATCTGAGTTAGAGTCAGTCAAAAATCATGATTTATTTCACTTTACAAGAAATTCAAAACATAAAATTGAAAATCGGACTTGAAATTGCATGACAAAGTCACAATATTTGACTCTAACTCAGTGATTTTAGAGGCAGAAAATAAGTGTAGGGGTTGTGTAAATTTTGCGATTTATGCTAACAAAACCTTTTGGGTATGACTAACAATGCAATAGTGATGACTTATGATTGGTGATTTTGAAATGCAAAGACTGTATAAAAGTTAAAATTTTGAATTTTTCTTAAAATAATCTCCATGTAAATGAAAGTACAATTTGAATTCTCTGCCTTTCTATGATTATTTTTGTAGTTCATATTATCCCTCTCTGAGTTACAAAAACATGCTACAATTTTTCTTTGGACACCTGATAATGAGTTTAAAAATATAATATCCCATCAATCTAAAAAAAAAAAAAAAGACTCAAAATATTGACTGATCATGATAATTTTCTCTGCAGACTTCAATTTAAAAATGGGTAAACACTTTGTATTTCATGATTCAAACCAATACAATTTCTTGACAAGGGGGGTGGGGGAGGGGGATTGCAACTGTGGGCCATAGATTGTGAATGATATTTCTTGTAGGATGCCACAGGGCACACTGGATTATGTGTGTCATCCGTTCACCCTCTGGGGCACGCTGGATAAGTGGTATCATTATTCTCCCCTGAGATGCCATTCTTGCACCCCTTAAGGTAACCTGGATGAGGGATACCATTACTCTCCCCTCAGATGACATCCTTTCACCTTCTGGGACACCCTGGATAAGGGGTGTCATTACTCTTCCCTGAGGCGCCATCCTTTCACCCCCTGGGACACCCTGGTTAAGGGGTGCCATTACTCTCCCCTGAGATGCCATCCTTTCACCTCCTGGGGCACCCTGGATAAGGGGTGCCATTATTCTCCCATGTGGTGCCATCTTTTCACCCTATTGAACACTGTGGATAAGGGGTGCCATTATTCTTCCCTGAGGTGCCGTCCTTTCACCCCCTGAAACACCCTGGTTTAGGGGTGCCATCCTTTCACCCTAGTTAAGGGTGCCATTTTAGCTCCTCTAGGGGTGTCACCAGTGAGACAAGCTTTTCACCCCTAAAAGGTGCAATGTGTCACCATTAGTTTTAACAGTGTAGACTGTAATAATTTTTTTTGATACATGATAAGATACCTCTGGAAGAACATTTTTGTATACCTTCCATTTTAATATTTGCTATATTTGGTGTATTTACATAAGGATTACTACCATAATAGTAATTATTTTTATTATTTAAATATCATGTAAAACAATTATTTATATTCATATAACTATTTCTGATACATTTATTTTGTGTAATTATTTTATATCTTTGTACATGTTTTAGAAAATATTGTCTCGATGAAAAAATTGTTACATTTTTGTCATCTCACCAATATTTTCTTTTGGGGAGCCCCGGGTAGATATGTGGTGGTTACTCGATAACCCCCCATATTTTTTAGTTTAATTCAATTTTATTAACTATTTTATTTAATATCATCTCTTTTTTATTCATGTTCTTAATTTAAATATTATTTCGATTTCGTTTCTTTTGATATTGTCGCCTGTAATGTTTTCTTCTTTTCCTAGCTTTCGAATGTTCCAAACCGGTAAAATCTTGTTTTGAATTCATTCCTTCCGGTTTAAAAAACCTTCTAGAACAATCTAGTTTGTTCTATGGGTGGTATTTCCGGTTAATCTGGCCCGCCCCTTGGCCTATCAAATTATATTCTGCAGGTGACGTGTTTTAAGCCGTTGAGTGCCTGGCCACCTGCTTTGGCCTTCCTTCTTTAGGTGTTTATCAATTCTTTCCTTATTAAATTCATTTGTCACCATACTTGGTTTCATAACTTGGCTTAATTTTCCTCGCTCCCCTCTTTCGCGCGTCGCCAACTTGGCGTATGCCTGGTTTACAGTAACCCTAGTTCTTTTTCCCTCCTGACTCCCCGCGGTCAGGGCAGTCGCACTGTTAGACCCCAGCCGAGATGGTTGCTGTTGGATGATCGAAAATGTCGGAAAAGTTTAGCGGAGTTCGGGGCAGGTGTGCGTTGAATGCGTCCGTTTTCGTTCTTCAATGTCCACGCCAGGGCTTATCGAGGTTGATTTTTTAAGGCTGCAAGGAGTAAGTTCATCTTCAACCGCATCCTGAATCATTTGTTTGTTGCTTCTTTCTGGATATACAACAATAAGTTAACTGACGTCATGGTAATTCTCAAATATTTTATTTCGTCAATCTCTCATCGAAATCTTTCTAACCGAATTATTTCTCATTTCTTCAATGCCTTTTTTGTAAGCTCACTTTTCCTCTGAAAAAAATGCCGAGGTGGTGAATCTTATTTTCAAGAAGTGAGGATATATTATTCATAAAGTTTTTTCTCAATGTCTCTCTTCATCATATCGTCATTTGGCCATAAAGTTTTATAAATTTTGAATATGGAACGGCGCCCCAGGAGTAAATATTGATATATCTCTGTGAGAAGTTTTTCAAACATATATTTTGGAAATATATATATATATATAATTGATATTTCAAAAAAATGATATTATCTTTGTTTTTCGATCAAGAAAAAATGTTTAATTCAT
Source organism: Maratus speculifer (assembly GCA_964019185.1). Lineage (NCBI taxonomy): Eukaryota > Metazoa > Arthropoda > Arachnida > Araneae > Salticidae > Maratus > Maratus speculifer. The sequence continues at coordinate 326,578,684 of OZ025290.1, forward strand.
GATATAAAGAAACATATAAGGATACCTTATGAAGAAGAATTGTATTTCGAATATGTCAACTCGTAAAATAATACCATTGTGAAAAATTTGCGACAAAGTAAATAATCAATGTACATGAGAATAAAATATGTTTATATACATATATAGAAATATTCAAAGCTCATAAAGAAATACGCAAGTTATCTTAAATAAAAAAAATATTTATCTTCATCAATTTGTGTCTTGATTCCTGTGCACTTGTCTGTCTGGATTTTTATTCTTCAGCACCCAAAAAAAAAAAAAAAACTCACAGGTAACTTTATTTTTATCATTTTTATTCTTACAACTTTGCTTTGAATTTTTATTCTTCATGGTTAAAGATTGTTATAATTTAAGAGTGCTGTAATGGTAGCATTTTTGGGTCGTTTGCTGGCCTGCATTCAACGCAATGTCCCTCACAAAATTAGTACGATCACTTAGCCTACTTATGAAATGAAACAATAAATGTTTCTCTTATCTCTCCAAACACAACAATAATGATAACACAAAAATAGATATTTTGAAAAAAAAAAGGTAAATCTTTCATTCGAAATGCATGTCACAGAATGTAGAATGAACTTAGGAAGTTTCCCTTTATTTCGATTTTAAAAAAAAATCCATTGTCTGAGAAAGAGTATCTCCATTCATCTGCAAAAAGCACATCATCATGTTAGGGTCTCCAATAAAAAATTACTCTTTTAAGATTTTTCTAGACGGAAAAATGAAGAAACGTGTATGGGGTACATTTAATCAAGTGAGTGTTATGTAATAAAAGCTTTTTATTTAAAATTTATTGTTGCAAGGTTTGAAATATCAAATACTTCAAGTAAAAATCGCTACTTAGGGTATATTAAAGGGAAAGGAATGTATACTGTATCTTAAGTTCTAATTATCATAAATTAATAAATTAATTAATGCACTGTAAAAAATATGGACAATTTTAAGAAAATCCTACTGGTAATCTAGATGCCAATACCATTCATTATTTTTTAACGAATTCCAGAAAATTTTCCATTTTTCGGAAAATTTTATAGTTCTTATGCAAATTTTTCTGTTAAAAAGAGTGAATTGTAATGGCGTCTAGATTACCAATAGGATTTTAAAAAAATATCCTATTTCTGACAGTGTCTTTTAAGGACATTTTCGTTTAGGATATTATTATATTGTTTGTGATTTTTGTTTGTGTAAAGCGGCTATATACTTTAAAATTGGAACCCTTTAAAAATAAAAACATTTTTTTACAAGTTTATACATAATACAAGGTATATTTAAAAATAATAAACATGTCTTTCTTTTATAGATGCGTTGACTGGGTTTTAAATTAATGAAAAATAATCCATTAATCCTAATTAACGAAGAAGTCAAATGTGTTTTTTGGATATCATTAAAATTCAGATGAATGATTATTCTACTTCATTTTATGTATATTTTGGTAGACTAATAAATTTTTTATAAGAATTAAATTTTTCTGACTAAGCGAAAACATTTTTAAGCCAAGGTTAGAACACTGAAAAAAATATGATTATGACATCTAGTATCTGAATTGTGGCTCAAGAAAAAAAAAATCCATATTATCCTTATAAATTTTAATTCCCTTTGTTAGAAAGCTCTAGAGTCTGGTACTAGAATTCAAGAACATTTTCCTAAATTTTCGTGGTCAAATTTATTTAAAAATCTCTATACATAGATGCCAGCATAAGAGGTTAGTTTTAGTAACTGTAATTCTAGTTTATGAAATTATACCTGAAATAAAGCAATAATTCGCGCTACTTAAATGAGTTATTATCAGTTTGTTATTTAGAAAGTAACAGATTTGAAATTCTAAATCATTTCGGCTATTCAGCTTAGTTGTTTACCCTACTCACATAGTTGAGAAATCTATGTTTTTTATATGCAAGTTTATTTAATTTTTCAACCAATTTTCAGCAGAGAAATCGTAGTATCAATGTAGCTTAAATAGTATAGCACTTATTGCTCAACCATGGGTTCCAGGTTCGATTTCATTGTTGGACATTGTTCACTTTGTTGGTGCTACGTTCAGATAGCAATGTGATAAATCACGTATTAATAATTTATATTTCTTATTTAAGAATTCATGAAATGGCAAATTATTCAAACTAGGTTAAAACGTCTTTTGCTTTTCTAAGTAAAAGCAGAATCATTCAAATTGTCAAAAATCTACCGTTTTAGCTACATGGACACACATCCGTACAGCGTATCTTGTTTTTTTTTTCATATTACTTAGGGGGCAGAAATTTTATGTACTGCTGGCTCACACATTTTCCGCTCTGTTAAAAAAATCAATTTTATGATGTATTTACGAATAAGTAAATTATGTAATGTTAGTTTATCATGTACCCATCGTTAGATGGACCTCAATTACCTGTAGTATATTACGTTAAGCTGTCTACTTGGAAGAACAGGTGCTATTAACAGTAAGACTATATGAGCTGGGTAAGTCGTCGGTTGTATACACATGTCGCTCAAACGGTAGAGCAATGACAATATACTGGATCATAATTGCCAATTTATCTATAAATTTAACTTAACTTATCTTCTGTTTGTTTGATGTCAGACTATCCAAAATTAAAGGGAAGGCGTAAGTGTGTGTAATCTTCCCAAGCGCATCATGTTTGCAATCTTTCCGAGCGGCGCAGATGTTTGTAATATTTATATTACTTATTTTATATATGTATATATATATCCCTAAAAAATTCAATTCCCCTTCTTTCATTGAAAATGTTAAGTGTTATCAAAGAAATAACATTACTGAAGTCGAAAAACCCGCAACGCGGATTTAAAAAATTGTTGCGGGTATTTCAACTTCAATGGTGTTCTTTTTTTGCGTTAACTTTTTGTGGCTGGATGGTTGGAGTTCAGTTTTTTTTTCTTTTTTTTACAAATGGCACTATACAGTAACTTATTGACATTTGTTTTTGATTTTTGTGAACTTTCAAATTTGTCTCTCTCATACTGTTATATAACCATGATGAAGACCACAAGGTGGTCGAAACTTGTCGGTTGTGATTTTAATTCAGTGTTTTCAGGTATTATGTATATAAATATGTTTTTAAGTAAAGAATTTTTAATATTTGCCTTTATCGTGATTAAAAAAAAGAACATTTTAAATCCTATAACTAGCTAAATTTTAAGTAAATATGGATAAGTGTAGCTGAGAACAGCCAATATTCATGCTTTATTTACTACTATACTTTTATTCTATACTTACATACTTTATTTATTAGTTGAAAAAAATGTTAAGGTTCAAGTTTTCCATTTACACACAATATTTTTTACTACATTTCGTCAAGAACGGTTTACATATCAGAATGGTTTAAATCAGATCAATCAAATCAATAAAAGATAGCATCTATGTGAATTTTTTATTTGTTTATCTAAAAATATTTAAAATAAACCTCCAAGAATCTAACATTTGGGAAACAACAAACACTATTTTTATTTCAAGTAAAGCCATGTCCTTGATAATTTTATTCTTAAGTATTCAGAATTTTCATAATGAAAATTCCGTTCCACATTTTCCGGCTGAAACTTGACACGAATCGGCAGTTTCGAAAATCGATTATAGAAGTAGGAACGATTTTGAACAGAATATTAGAGTTGTGAATGGCACCAACAGGTCTGCGTCCGGCTTAATGGGACATAGTGCGACATACAATTACGAAGCAAGCTAGAAATAGCTCGACTGAGGATGAATTTTGATGATAGAATAAGCTTTATTTTGAGCAAGTAATGAAACTCGATTAGTTTCTTTGAACAAAAAGTAAAAAAATCATCTTGCATATATTGTAATAGAAGAAAATAATGTTAGTTTTCAAGTACAATATCTTTTTAAAATTTAAAGAAAGGAGTAAAAAATCCTTTTTTACTATCTTTTGTTAACAAAAAAATAATATTTAAAGGACTCCCACAGTTAAAACATAGGCTTATTAAACGTTTTATCAATACAAAATGTTACCTAAAAAAACCCTGCAATATTGGATATATTTTAAACGAATCCTTATATATACATATGTAAAAAAGAAAAAAAACTGCCATTTTTTTGTTTTTATTTCGATAATCTATTATTTATTTTCCTAAAAAGAACTAAAATGTATTACTTAAATGTCAATATCATATTGCGAAATATTAAAATCATTCCATTAATCAAATTCCCCTTTTTAGAATAAAAATCATTTATCAAAATCTTTAATTTAGTTTTATTTATTTAATTATCGTCTGCTAGCTGGTTTGAATCATCCGCAGGGGACTGTTTACTCTTGCTTATTACGCCATTTAGGAAAGAGTCCTGACAACTAACTCTGCCCCTGATCCAAAGGAAATGCTAGAAGTGTTATACAACTACCTTCGAATAAATCTTATTGGGTTTTATTACAGGGAGGCGGGGTTAGTTTCTTTGAGAATCTTCTGGGAGTCAGTTTGAGCTAATAGAGCGTTTAGAATTCACTGGCTTACCAAATGCTAAGCAGGTGCTTGCTTCTTCTCGTAATGTGGAACTGTTACCGTAATGATCGCAATTTCAAGAAAAATGCTTCTGCACTTAACACCTGTTATTACTTGTGATTGTGTGACATGGGCTTGGAAAAGTCGGGAAGGTTAGCTGTGGTATGAAACTATAATAAACGATGATTTCAGATTTTTCATAGAAAATTTCATTATCTGAGTTACTACACATTTAATCTATTTCCATATGCCCAAAGGACTTCGACTGCCAATCCATTTGATGGAAATGATGAATGATGCCTGACAGAACTTACGTACCATCCTGTTCTATCCGTAACATATTTTTAAAAAGCAGATTTTGTAGTATATTTTTCTAGTAAATATTCCCGCACAGTATATCAATATTTTTTGTTTTTTGAAAAAGGTATAAGATAAAATTAAAAACTAGTTAGATATAGCAGCTCTGAACTTAGTTAGCCGCAGTATCGGTGTCGTGGTACTCAAAAGGTCAAATTTTTGCACGATGGTGATAGATTAAATATACAAATTAATTTCAATCTCAAATCATCAAATAAATACCAGAATGTTTCAACCACATTTTTACTTTAGAATATGTGTAATAAAAAAATTCATGTATTTTTAAATATATTCGTTTAATAATGATGGTGACGTTCCCTTATTTTAAATTATAAATTATTATTTATTATATCCTTCTTATATTATATATTTTACTTTATACCAACGGTTCACCAACAAACAGATTGCATTTGAAATATCATACATTTATACATATTTGTCACAAATAAAAATTACTACAAAAAACAAAAAAAGAAAATTTTCAATATTTCTTTATATTTATATGCAGTTGAAAATATATTTTATTCATATATATATATTTTATTCATATTTAGTTTACATAATTATGTATTCATAATTTCACACATATATATTTATCTGAGTTGCGAATTATGTAGTGCCACCAAGTGAAATACGTACTCTTAAAATTACAAACAATTACAAACACAATAAAAGAAAATTCCTTCATAAAGAATTACTTATTATTTTAGAAATATTTTGAGGATGTCTTGAAAAGACCATTAAAGTAAAATCAAAAAATACTTTGCATGTTTATTTTTTCTTTAGAAAATTTAAAAGTTAAATTGATGTTAGTGAATTGTTAATTATGCGTCTGGAATAGATAGATTATATTTTATAATGTAAAAAACATCTTTATAATTTTGAATATTTTTTTGATCCGAATTGAAAACGATATCTATTCATATATATTTGTTACTTGTTGTTCTTTAATACGTGTTAGATTATATTACATTTATGCAGTTTTTTTAATATATATATGTAATAAATAAAAAAAATCACCATTTTGCCCGCCCTGAGTATATTCTAACATTTTATGGAACATATTTTATTCTCAGTTTCCGTAATGTATTAATATTTTTAACGGCTAAAGTTCTTTATATTTTATTTAATCTATTAATTATTTTCTTAAAAAGAGCTAGAATGTTTTTTGAATGCCAATATCTTATTGCGAAATCTTAAATTGATTACACAAATCCATTTTCATTTTTAGAATTAAAAAACCTTTATCGAAACTTTATTTTTGTTTTATTATTTAATTAATCGTCTGCTAGGGATTCATACGCTTTTCGCGTGGGCAAAATAGTCTATTACGCGGTTCGTTAAAGAGTTCATGCCTCTGGTTACCCCTATCGGTCAATGGTAAAGAGCGGGTTGGATTATCTTTACGTTGAAAACGATCCTAATGGATTTTTAAAAGCCTTACGTAAAAGGGGAGGGGCTAGATTAGATTAGAATTTTGAGAAAGCCATTTTGGTTTTGAAGAGCGTCAGGATGTTTTTGACTTTTGAAGTGCCAGAATTCCCGTGTCATCTTCAGAATAATTTGGAATGTTGGTGGTGATGTAGGCTTATAACAAATTGTCTATTACGAATTTGTGAAGTCTGGAGAGCTGTGGAATAACTGTCGGACGTGCTCAAAAGAATAAAGGACTAAAAACTGATTTCTTGAATTTTTTTCTGGAGAAACTCCCATAGATCACATCCTGTTGTTTCTAACTACGGCCGCTAGTTCAACATTCATAAAAAGATGGGTGTTATTCCACGATAATTGATATATTATTTCAAGCAAACCTGTTTATTATTTCAAGTAAATCGATTTATTATTACATATTTATAAATGCAATTTATTAAATATTCTTTTGAATACTTTTGGAAATTTTAGGGAGAATGTCAGTGTAACGTATGAAAAATGTCTCATGAATGCATTGAAATTGCTTATCCGAAGTATTTCTAATCTCAAAAGGCTTTAATATACATATATATATATATTAACAAATAACATGTTTATTTTTTTTAATTGCAAGCAAGTTTTTGAAAAAAAAATGTAGATTTTGAAAATATCTTTATCTATCGAACAATATAATAAATTATTAATTCTTCTAACATGTTGAAAATAATATTAATTTTTTTTTTCAGTTTAAGTAAAAAAATAATGAAAATTACAGAAAATTATTGCTGTAAGTTAAGCATTTGATAACGTAATGATCGCATTTTGTTTATAATTTTTACTTGCTACTTGGCAATATATCTTTTATAATTGTTCTTTCTGGATATTTTGCTTCAAATTGAGGTATTTTGTCATATTTTCCGAACAAATTATGTACATGTGAGCTTACCTATATTTTATAACTTTAAATATAAGTGTGTTTGGTTTTAGATAATAGAAAATTTTGATAATACATGAAAGGCAATGATATTAAAATTTACTTTTTGATATATAGCTGGGATATAAAAAATGGAAAAGAATGATTAATTACATAATAATCACCAATTCAATTAAATAAATGCTTATGGAGTAAATTATTAAATAATAATACAAAAATATTTAACATATAATTTAAATAGACTAATGTTTTATATATCCATAAATTAAATACTTCATAAAACAAACAAGTGAACATTTATATATCCTAACAATCAAAATTTTACATATAAAAATATGTAATATAACATTCTAATAAGCTCTGGTAAAATTATTGTTCCCTGATCTCGTTCCCTGATCTCCCTTAAAAAATGAAAATTTTCCAGATTTTCTTATAAAATGACGCAATATGAGCTTGCCTATCATTTACAGTTTTAAAACTAAATTAAGATTAAGCAGTTTTAGATAATGAAATATTTCGATTATATGTGAAAGGTAATGAAATTAAAATTTACTTTTTGATAAATAACTTGAAAATAAAAAAGAGGAAACAATGAATAATTTCATAATAACCAACAATTCATTTAAATAAGCATTTATAGATGAAATTGTTATATATTAATTCTAAACTATTTAATGAATAATCAAAATCAAGTAATGTTTTACATACCTATAAATTAAATACTTCATAAAACATAGCACTGAATATTTAACAATCAAAACTTTCCGTCTAAAGATTTGTAATATAATAGTCTGGTAAGCTTTAGTTATTAGTCGATAAAATATTATTTTTTACTTTTTTCTTAAAGAACAATTTAGTTCGAAATGAGATATTTCGAAGAAATAAAAATTTTCGCTCATTAACGTAACAAATGATGCACTTCTATCATTTTATCTGAATTTCTCTATCTTTGATCGTTTTGAAAGTATGCTTTAAAATTAATCTGAAACACATTTAGATAATGAGAAACTTTTCATAATATATGAAAGGTAATGATTCATCTTTAGATAATGATCCTGGAACTTCTTTTCATTAGTGTATATTCTTTGTCTGTTTTCTGCGAAATTCAAAATAAGAAAGTGAATATTTCTACTATCATACTTATAAAAATAACTAAATTGTTCTCTTTAAATTTCAAAACTATTATAACGTTTACATTTTAATGATGCATATCATAATTTCTTACTTTCTAGAAATTATTTTTAAGTTTAAGTAATTGCATATTATTTTTATTGAACTATATTTATATAAGGGTGCATCCACAAACTAACAAGCCTTTACCAGTAAAATCTAAAAAAAGACCCCCTGCCTAATTAATATTACTTAAATTCTCCATATACTCATATTTTATATTTGGACATTTGTCGTACCTGTTCAGGAGAAACACATTCTGTATGTTTTGTACTCGACTGCCTACAGCCCCAAATTAAGCCAATTGTTCACTGATCTTCAACTCACAAAGGAACCACTATTGTTGTTGTTAGTATCTAGCATAGGAATAGTTTGTAGCCCTATGCATAAAAATTAGAGAACCCATAAACATTCTCTGTTAAAATCATATTTTATGTATTTTTATTACTTTAAATATTTTAGTGATGGATTTTTATCTATTTATTTTACGCCAAATGTGAGCGAAGTCGCCAAATATGGTTCTAAGAAGTTCTCGTTTGCCGTATTTAGGGACTGCGACATTTGGCTAGGGTTGCCGAAAAACTCTACTTTTGAGAATTCACCTATTTTGTCTCCACAGAAAATGTGAATATGTTATTGTAGTTTTTCAAAATCAAATTTGTAGGTTTTTGAGCTTTTCGAGTACTTTATTTTTATTATGAAGTAATTTGTATTTTTAAGTGTTTTTTCTTAAAAGTAAAAGAAAAAAATCTATGTTAGTAGTCGCCTTGAAAATAATATCTTGAGAAATTTGTGCTGCTGCAAATTCACAAAATATGATTTTAACTGAAAAAAATGTTTGATTCTCCAAATTCCTATATAGGGATTCAAAATACACCAACTCTCAATTTTACGCGTGAGAAATATCAAAAGTGGTTCCCTGGTCGGTCTTAATTCCCATCATGCACCATCAAATCTGTTATGAAATATTAAACCAAGTTATTAAATATTAAACCATGTTGTAACCAAGATGTTCTGATACAACTTTAAGAAAGAAATAATACGAAAGTTATCCGAAAGCAAGTTGCATAATGCTTAGAAAAGTAAAACAAAGTTGGGTGCATTTTAACACATTACAACAAGCATTCGGATATTGATATTTCTAATCTATAATTTCAGGATTATAAATAGATTCTACATTTAAAAAAATGTATGTTACAATTAGTTAGTTTAACATTGCATTGTTTCTTTGTCGTGATTGTCGAATATTTTGTAATCAGTGGAATCTACTCAGATCTCATTTTTTAGCTTTAAAATTCACATGACGTATTTTGCAGGGGTTTTTTCCATATATGAAGTTTTGCGTTTACTCGTTTTGTACATTTTTTACATTCTTATTTATTAACAATAAAAAAAAAAAAAAAAAAAATATTATTACTTTTTTTAATCTAAATGTAAAGAATTTTGTAATAATACCAATAATAAAATATTATACATGTTTTTTATGATGATCAAAACGTGGCTCACGTAATTTACAGACTAATATAATTGGATTTAACATTACTGTTAATGGATTTGAATGGATAATCATGGATTAAACTTTATTGTTCCTGGCCAATCATGAATAAAATTTAAATGAAATTTCAATTTGACAATTTTCGGTACTGAAAATTTGTGAGCATCTAAATGTATCACGTTTTAATTATTTTCACTGTCGAATGGCGAAAACTGTAATTTTGAATGCAATTTGTTTCAAAGCAGTTTCTTAATTTGTTTATGAGTTATTTTTTGTTTATATTTTTTTGTTATTTAACAGCAACCAGGCAACCATTTATGGACTTTAAACATGGAGCAATAGAAAGTCAATAAAATCCGGTCATGCAAGGTTTCAGAGTACTTCTAGGTTATCCCGTCAACCAATTTCGCCAAATGATACAAATCGCCAAACTCACAGCCAAATTATACATGTTGACATAATTTTTATTTTAAATAACGAAAAAACAAATAATTAGTAGAATATTAATAAAAATATTAATAAAAACTCGAAATAAAAATCACTTAATGACATTTTAAACACGTGAATCGCATTTAATATCATTGAATGTGATATTCACGATGATCCATTATTGGCATTTAATCTTATATTTTGGCGATAATTTTTTGGTCGACGGGATAACCTAGAAGTACCGGTTTCAGATATGATTTAGATATTTCTATTCTCGGCAGACAAGAAAAAAACAATTTTCCAAATGGTTAATAATTTTAGATTCAATAAATTTAAAGGAAGGAGATATATTTTAAAAAAAATCTCGACGATATATAATAAAAAGAAATCCTGAAATTCAAAATATTTTGGTTCAGTGTTGGAGTCCTGGTAACGATATTTCACATGATATCCAAGAATTAAATAAGTTATTAACCCCTAAATGTTTGCCAAAACTATTTTAAAGGCTTATAATGTATGTGCAATATATAATATATGTGTAAACAGCCTTTATAGCTCGTCAAAGTTTGAACTTCTGATGTCCCACAGATTCCGTAAAAAGTCACTCTGACAGACAGACAAGTCTGCCAAGTCTGTCACTCTGACAGACAGAGAAATCTTATATACATTCCGTTTTTACTTTTTAAGTACGAAACCTAAGAAAAATCCAACATTTTATACAATATAGAATGTTATTTTCATTTTCAAAGCACGTTTAGCACAAGAGTTACCGGATGTCTGTTGCCTTTTATTGTGGTACTTTCAGCTTCAACTAAATTGAAAAAAAATCTAAGGCAGGGATCCAAATACATTTTTAGCTATTTTCGGAATAACCAATCAGGAAGTATCTTTGTTGATGAAATTTCGCTTTGAATGTTAAATCTCATTTAAAAAATAGCAAAAAATCTGTCTGGATCATTGCTTTGTTGTAGGGCATAAATACGCACATCTACAAGAAAATGATCCTGAATCAATTAAAAGTGATATGAAGTCTTAGTTAAAACTTAACTCATGTTATTAAAAGTACTTTTTAAAATTATTTTTTGAAAGCGAAAATTAAAATATTTTCTAAAAAAATACTTTATTATTATTATTTTTTTTCAAGAAGTATGCTACTTTTAATTATTATCATTTCACGAAAAAAGCTTTTATTTACTTATTGCGATAAAAAAAATAAAAGAAACAGTCAATGATTCTATTTTATTTCTTCTTTTAAACATTTAAATTTTGATGAAATGTACTGTGTGCTGGCGAACTAATGTTTTTCTTCTGCATTCAAATAAGGAAAATGTCTGAGTTTATTAACTTGTCAAAATGACAAATAAATTGAAAAGACAGTTCAAAATTAAAATACAAAAAAGAAATGTCAACTGAGAAATCAAGGTGTAATTCACAACAATATTGATTTTTTTAAAGCACTTTCAAATACCATTGATGCAAATTGTAGAAAAACAATCGCCCCCTGTTCGTCTTATTTTAAAATTTAATTTCCTTTCTGACGACCCAATGATGCATTTATATAGATGAAGTTTTTATTGTTTCTGGAGGTAAAATGAAGTACTGTATTATTATACATTTAGAAAGAAATGCATAATATTAATTTCGATACTTAATTTCAAGTCGGAAATCGTACTTACAATATACCTTATACAGGAACTAATAACATTTATCAGCTTCCAAAATTTTGAAGGCAAAACTTTATCCTTAAAAGCATGCAGTATTTTTAAGATTTGGGTTCTAATTTCAGAACTGTTAATACTAAAATAACGAATTTCACTTACGCACTTATAAAAGAAATTAGTAAGCTTTTATCGAAAATAAATGTCTTTCAAGAAAACAAAATATGTCATTTCCAGCCAATATACAGTTTTACTTTTAGAAATCGTTTCAAAAGCTTTACTTTTCAACTGTGTAAAAGAATTTATAGAAAATAACTTGTATTTTTTTCTTTAAATTTAAAATTCTTATCAGTTCAATTAATTATTTTGAATTCAGCTATTTCATTTTAATCCAAGGAGTGTAAGGACTCTTTCCTGGTTTGTAATTTTGAAAACATTCATGTATATTGGTGATGTAAACATTCATGGATGCCACTAAATCAGCAGACAATTTTCGGTATCTTGGACTAAATTAATTCAAGATTCAGCATCTAATTGAAAACGATTTCTTTTATATACTTAAACTAGAAAATTATTTAAAAAAATTACAATAATCCGTTTTACTCTCACTTTTATTCGTTTTATTAAATGAGATAAAATAATTTATCTGTCATATTCAGAATAAACTCCTTAAAATGTTCCAAAAGAATAAAATATCTTGGAAGCCAACACTTTTTATTTTTCTAATAGTATGTATCACTTCTTCCGATGCAGTTGGATGCTTCATTTTCACAGTGTGAGGTCCTAAGCCTTCCTTATCACTCCCTCATAAGACTCTCTACTGATTGAAGGTAAATATAAAAAAAAATTAATTATTATTGAATATAAAGATATCTGTATTAAGATATAGATAAAGCCTACTAAGAATTATCTGCATTCACATAATAGTAAAACAAGCAAAAGAGCATTTTGTTAAAATTCATCGCTCCTTCAAAGTTATTACCTCTTAAGGTTTACTTTGATGTATTTGGAGAGAACCACACATATATAATTTTCATTTTAAAAAGTGACAAAGAGAGTAAAAACTGCTAGTTTAGCGTACAGTTTTGGTTTAATATAGAAAAACAAGTAAAAATTTATTTCTGCGTACCTTCTTTTCTATGACTCAGTTATGAATCATACAATAGGACGGTATTTGACACATTCTTATCATTCCTTTTTTTCCCTTAATTCTTTCAAGATCTTGGGAATTTTTTTAAAACCTTTTTGGAAGATAAAAGGATTTTTTTAAGTTTGAAATGTGTCTTGTAAAATTAATAAATTAATAGATTTTGACACACAGAGCTTTAAAGGCAAAACTTCATATCAGAGATCTTAAAGAAAGAGATAACTTTCCTAAAATTACTTTACATTTCGCCAAAATTCTTACTGGAAAGTAAAATGTTTTGCTTTCATTAGCAGTGATCCAGTTCATACAGACCATAAAAAGCGTAAAAATTTAATATATTTGAAATGGGTAACTGATTGGCGTTTTAACCATGTGCTTGTTTTAGTTGAGTTTGTTTTAGCTGTGTTCGCATTAAACGAGTTCGACTTTACAATGGCTACAAAATGCGAAAAAAATATAAATAAATTTTCTAAGAGATTCGAAATAATGTACATTAATTTTCTATATATCAAATAGCGTTTTCACATTTTATTTCTTTAATATGATTTTAAGCTATTGCATAGCTTTTATCGCAGGCTTTGAGCGCGGCGACCGAGTCCAAAAATTCCGTAACGAGGAAAATCCTAACACATCCGTAACGAAAAAACCTAACACTCGGCTAACGTCGTTTCAGCTCGGCAGTCTTCGGCATGGTATCCTTCGGTAGACTTCGGCAGACATTGACGCGGTATTTTTCAGATATTTAGAGGATATCAAGTCTCAGACTTATATTTCTTATTTCAGTTACTATGAATCTATAGTCTCAATAGTAAAAATTCCTGATAGAATGTGTATAGAAAAGAATCGTCTTAAGATAAAACAAGGTAGGATAATGTAGCTTTTGGTGATTGGAGACCCGACCAATTGTGAGGATCGAAAAATTTAAAATGCTTATAACTCGCGATCTAATTTTCGTACCGCGGCCAAATTTTGTTTGGTAATTTATTATGAGACAGTGTTAATTTTTGGAGACAGGAGACCCCCACGGTGAGGGTCGAAAAAGTTAAAATGCTTATAACTCGCGGTCTAATTTTCGTAGCGCAGCCAAATTTTGTGTGGTAATTTATTATGAGACAGTGTTAATTTTTGGTGACAGGAGACCCCCCACGGTGAGGGTAGAAAAATTTAAAATGCTTATAACTTGCGATCTAATTTTCGTAGCGCGGCCAAATTTTGTTTGGTAATTTAGTATGAGACAGTGTTAATGTTTGGTGACAGGAGATCCCTCATGGTGACGGTCGAAAAATTTAAAGTGCTTATAACTCGCGATCTAATTTTCGTAGCGCGGCCAAATTTTGTTTGGTAATTTATTATGAGATAGTGTTACTTCTGGTGACAGGTGACCCCCCACGTTGAGTGTCGAAAATTTTTAAATGCTTATAACTCGCGATCTAATTTTCGTAGCGCGGCCAAATTTTGTTTGGTGATTTATTATGAAACAGTGTTAATTTTTGGTGACAGGAGACCACCACACGTTGAGGGTCGAAAAAGTTAAAATGCTTATAACTCGCGATCTTATTTTCGTAGCGCGGCCAAATTTTGTTTGATGATTTATTATGAGACAGTCTTAATTTTTGGTGACAGGAGACTCCCACGGTGAGGTTCGGAAAATTTAAAATGCTTATAACTCGCGATCTAATTTTTGTAGCGCGGCCAAATTTGTTTGGTAATTTATTAAGGTATTGCATAGCTTTCATCGCCGGCTTTGAGCGCGGCGAAGGAATCTAGAAATTCCGTAACGTGAAAAAAAAACCTAACACTCCGGATAACGTCGCTTCAGTTTGGCAGACTTCGGCACGGTATCATTCGGTAGACTTCGGCAGACATTGACGCGGTATTTTTCAGATATTTTGAGAATATCAAGTCTCAAACTTATGTTTTTTATTTCAGCTACCATAAACATATAGTTTCAATGATAAAAATTCCTGATTAACCTACATGTATTGTAAGATGATAAAAATATTTTAAACGATATAAACTTCTCAATTATTCAATAAAAGAAAAAAAATTGTTATCGGTCATCACGCTCAAAAAGTGTAACTTGAATTAATATCAAAGACAAAAAAGACTGCATAAATAAAAAATAAATAAATAATTATAATTGCATAAGTTGATAAAAATGCTATGCAATAGCTTTATCGCGGCAGTCCCCGAGTGCCACATGTATTTTTTTTTTATTTTTTTTAGTTTTTAATCCACACAAATCAATGTATTTTTTACATTTGATTGGAATGTTAATAGATTATTCCAGTATTAATTTAACGTTAGTTAAACATGATTTATTAATCTATTTTTTTATATAAAACTTTTATTTTTTATTAACTTTTCTTATAAAGAACAACCTGCAAATTTATGTTCAAACATAATAAAACTTTCCTTCAAATCCCCATTTCGAATAAAATCCATAAAACGATCTAGACGTTTGCATAATCTGGTCATTTTTAGGTCGTTTCACAACCGCTGTCCTACATTATGTCCCATTACTTAAGAGGCAGACTTGTTGGAGCCGTTTCCTTTTTTAATAATTTGCTCTAACTTATATATATATATATATTTGGGTAATTGATTTTGAATCATTGTAAAAGTATGGAAATAAAAAAAAAGATTCATGCCATGATATAGAAAAACTATTTTTATTGCAAAAGCTTTCCGCTGATATATTGGAGTGAAAATGTGTTGAAGGATTTCGTAATGTAATTGTTTTTTGAAGAAATAACATTTATTTCATTATTATTTTTATTATTTTTTGGTGAAAAACATTTAATTTCTTAACCATGTTCCAGTCGATGATAATTTCTGAAAATGCGATTACAGAAGTTTTAAGAGTGTTTTTCTTTAAACTAAATACTGGTATATAATAAATGTACTAGGTAAACGACAGGGTCGAACAAAATTATACAAGTTTGTTTCCATTTATTATTATAAATTTCTGAAAGAGTAATTTTAAACCGTTACTCGTTTTCTTCCTAAATGATACTTCCCCATTATGTAGTGCATATTTCAACAGGCTGATCAAAAACAGGGTTTTTCCAAAGTATTAGAATGCATGTTTGATTATGGACAGTAACGCTCTACTTTCAGTTTTGTTAAAGATTTCGGAATGTGACTATGGACAGTAACATTTTATTTACATAAATAGCGAAGTTTTGATAAAGATGTCTGGAAGTGTTAAAATATGTTTCATAATCTATGCTTAAAGCGTGGTTTTCCTTAGTTTTTATGTAAAACTTCTACTTTTAATTAACTTTTTATACTTGGACAATTTAAGTTTATACATAATAAAACTTCCCTGGAAATCCCCACTTCGAATAAAGTCGATAAAATGATCTGGGTATTAGCATAATCAGATCATTTTTAGGTCGTTTCACAACTGCTGTACTACATTATGTCCCATTATTTAAAAGGCAGACCTGTTGGAGCCGTTTCCCTCTTTAATATTCTGCTCTAACTTATACGTATTTGGGTAATTGATTTGGTACCATTGTGAAAGCATGGGAATAAAATGAAAAGATTCATGCCACGATATATACAGCTATTTTTATGGTCAAAGTTCCGAAACTTTTAGAGTAATACATTGGAGTGAAAGTGTGTTAAATGATTTCATAGTATAACGCTTTTTTTTCCTAAAGAATTAACATTTGTTTCACAATTATTATTTTACGGTGAAAAGCATTTAATTTCTAATTCATTCATCCATGGATGATTTTTTCTGTAAATGTGATTTCAGTAGTCTTAAGAATGTTTTTGTTTCCATTAAATTTTATCTAAATATTGGCATCAAATAAAGGTACTAGGTAAACTACAGGGCTGAACAAAAGTATTCAAGTTTGTTTCCATCTGTTATTATAAATTTCTGAAAAACAATTTTTAAACCGTTACGCGTTTTCTTGCTAAATCAGATTTCTCCCTTATATAGAAGATATATCAACATTCAACAGTCATATCAAAAACAGTGCTATTCAAAAGTATTAGAATGCATATTTAACTATGGACAGAAACATATTAATTAATTAATTAGCGAAGTTTTGATAAAGATTTCTGGAAGTGTTGGGAAGTGTTTCATAATCTATGCTTAATGCACGATTTTCCTTACTTCTTTATGTAAAACTTTTAGTTTTAATTAACTTTTTTATAAAGAACATCTGGGCAATTTATGTTCATACATAATGAAACTTCCCTTGGAATCCCCACTTCGAATAAAATCGATAAGATGATCAGGGTATTTGCATAATCTGGCCATTTTTCGCTCTTTTCAAAACCGCGTCCTACATTATGTCTCATTATTTAAGAGGCAGGCCTGTTGGTGCCGTTTCCTTCTTTAAAAATCTCCTGTAACTTTTATATATTTGGGTTATTGATTCAGAATCATTGTGAAAGTATGGGAATAAAAAGAAAAGATTCATGCCATGATGTAGAGAACGATTTTTACTGTAAAAGTTGTGAAACTTTTTGAGTAATACATTGGAGTGAAAATGTGTTAAAGGATTTCATAGTATGATGTTTTGTTTCCTGAAGAAATAACTTTTATTTCATTATTATTATTTTCTGGTGAAAAACATTTAATTTTCTAAAATTTTGTAATTTGTTTGTGAAACTATTTGGAAGATTTAATGTCATTTTCACTGAAATACATACCTATATTAATTATTTTTACTTATATGCATGCATACACTTAAACCGATATCATCGTTTTATATCACTTTAATTAGAAACCGTTTAACGTCTTTATTATGCTCCAATGGATGATAATTTTTAGAAATGTGATTACGGTAGTCTTAAGAGTCTTTTGTTTGAACTAAATTTTAGCTATATACTGGCATATAATGAATTTACTAGGTAAACTGCAGGGTTGAACAAAATTATATAAGTTTGTTTCCACCTATTATTATAAATTTCTGAAAAAGAAGTTATAAGCCATTACTCGATTTCTTGCTACATGGCATTTCCCCATTGTATAGTATATATATCAACAGGAAGATCAAAAACAAGACTGTTCAAAAGTATTATAATATATATTTGTCTATGGACAGTAGCACTTTATTTCAATAAATAGCGAAGATTTGTATATGTTTTTGTATTTTCATAGTATAACGCAGTTTTTCCCTAAAGAAATATCATTTGTTTTATTATTATTATTTTTCGGTGAAAAGCATTTAATTTCTTAATCATGCTCCTATGGATGATTTTTTCTTGAAATGTGATTTCAGTAGTCTTAAGAGTGTATTTTTGTTCAAACTGAATTTTAGCTACTTACTTGTATAAAATAAAGGTACTAGGTAAACTACAGGGCTGAACAAAAGTATGCAAGCTTGTTTCCATCTATTATAATAAATTTCTGAAAGACAATTTTTAAACCTTTACGCGTTTTCTTGCTAAATCAGATTTCCCCATTATATAGAAAATATATAAACAGTCATATCAAACACAGCGCTACTCAAATGTATTAGAATACATATTTGACTATGGATAGTAACACTTTATTTACCTAAATAACGACGTTACTTTAAAGATTTCAGGAAGTGTTTGGAAGTGTTTCATAATCTCTGCTTAACGAATGATTTTCCTTGCTTGTTTATATAAAACATTTATTTTTAATTATTTTTTAATAAAAAACAATTGGACATTTTATGTTCATACATTATAAAACATCCCTTGAAATCCCCACTTCGAATAAAATCGATAAAATGATCTGGTTATTACCATAATCTGATCATTTTTAGGTCGTTTCTCAGCCAGTGTCCTACATTATGTCCCATTATTTAAGAGGCAGACCTGTTGGAGCCGTTTCCTTCTTTAATATTCTGCTCTAACTTATAAATATTTGGGTAATTGATTCGGAATCATTGTGAAAGCATGGGTAATAAAAAGAAAAGATTCATGCCATGATATGGAAAACTGTTTTTATTGTAAAAGTTCCCAAACTTTTCGAGTAATTTATTGAAGTGAAAATGTGTTAAAGGATTTCATAGTATAACGCTTTTTTTCCCAAAGAAGAAACATTTCTTTCATTTTTATTATTTCAATATGAAAATCATTTAATTTTCTAAAATTTTATAATACGTTTGTAAAACAAATTTAAATATTTAAATAAATTTACACTGAAATAAATATATATATTAATCATTAAAAACTTAAAACAATATAATCGTTTTATATCACTTTAATTATAAACCGTTTCATCTCCCTTAGAGTGAAAATGTGGTAAAGGTAGCGTTGCAAAGGTTAGAAAAAACCCGGTTTAAACCCGGGAATAAACCGAGTTTTTAGGAATAAACCTGGAAAAAACCCGGTATTTTTTGGAATAATTCGGTTTTTTGGGAATAAACCTGGGAATAAACCTGGTCTATAGGAAATAAACCCGGGAATAAACCGACTTTTTGCAACTCTAGTTAAAGGATTTCATAATATTATGCTTTGTATCCTAATTTGTATACTTTTATTTTATTACTATTATTTTATTGTGAAAAACATTTCATTTCTTAACAATGCATCTATGGAAGATAGTTTCTAGAAATGTGAAATTATTAGTCTTAAAAGTGCTTTTGTTTGAATAAAATTTTAGCTAAATACGGACATATAACAATTTACTAGGTAAACTACAGAGCTAAACGTAAATATACAAGTTTGTTTCCATCTATTATTATAAATTTTTGAAAGAAAGATTTTAAACCGTTACGCGTTTTTATGCTAAACGAAATTTCCCCATTAAATAATATATGTATCATCAGACAGACCAAATATAGTGATGTTCAAAAGTATAAGAATACATATTTCGCTATGGACAGTAACATTTTCTTTACCTAAATAGCGAAGTTTTGCTTAAGATTTCATAAATTATTGGAAATCGTTTCGTAAACTGTGCTTAACGCATGATTTTTCTTACTTGTTCATATATTTTTTTTTATTCACTCATTATTAGAAAGAACAACTCAACAATTTATGTCCAAACGTAAGAAAACTTGCTTTGAAATTTCCCCTTGGAATAAAATCCATAAAATGATCTAGATGTTTGCATAATCTGGTCATTTTTAGGTCGTTTCACAACCGCTGTGCTACTTTATGCCCCATTATTTAAGAGGGAGACCTGTTGGAGCCGTTTCCTTCTTTAATATTCTACTCTAACTTATACTTATTTGGGTAATTGATTTGGATTCATTGTGAAAGCATGGGAATAAAAAGAAAAGATTAATGCCATGATATAGAAAACTATTTTTATTCTAAAAATTCTGAAATTTTTTTGGTAATATATTGGAGGGGAAATGTGTTAAAAGATTTTATAATATAACACTTTGTTTCCTGAAGAAATACCATGTATTTTATTCTTATTAAAATTCTGCTTATCATTATTAAAATTCTTATTGGAAAGTAATTTTTTTTTCTTTTATCAGCGTGATCCAATTTTTATAGTTCATAAAAACTTTAAAAAATTAATATAGTTGAAATGGTTATCCAATTAAACGTTTTAACCATGTTTTTTTTTTTTTTTTTTTTTTTTTTTTTTTTTTTTTTTTTGAGCTCGTTTTAGCGTGATAGTATTAAACAAGTTCGACTTTACAATATGTTTAATTTACAAAAATTCTATGATTAAATTTTCAAAAAGATGCAAAAATAATGTAATTTGATAGTTTTTTATTAGATTATATTTCCTGCATTTAAAATTTCCGAGTGATTTTTAGCTGCCGTACCATTCAATTTAATTTACTTTTTTGTACAATTTACTTCAGACTGTTCTGAGGATCGAACTTGAGACCTTTTGAAAATGATAACGGAATAAGATTTCTTATTGACTGAGCGAAAGCTGCTGACCCCAGTTTGTACAAACAGTTTGTACTTCCAGCTCCTACAAAGTATGTAAATCTATTGAGCCTTTCAAAGACTTCCTTTAAAATATATTCGTTAGAATATTCGTAAAAGGTTTATTTTATATTAATTTAGACCGATTTATAATTCTTTTTTAAAATTAATTTTAAAATTAACAAGTTAAAAAAACTTCATTGTTTAAAATCACTGTTTTTTATTTTTTTTATTTTATTTTACTTTACTTTATTTTACTTTATTGAATAAATGAATGAATGAATGAAAAAATATTTATTTTCCACAAAAATAATGTAATAGACAATTTTTTGAAATCGTCGCACACTATTTTTTTTGGAGGGGGGGGGGGACAGGGAGTCTAATTAGTTAAAATATTTTTTTTAAGGAATAAGTGGAAAAGAAAAAATGCAATTTAAAAGGGATTTTTTATGTTTTCAATATTTCATGGCGCCTGCCTGTCGAATTCGAACCCACAATCCAAACTAGCAGGCGGTTAGCGGCGTGGTGCCTTGGCCACTTGGCCACGGATACCTCTAGGTAACGATGTGTCTCCGTGTTTTATTTCTGTTTCCATTTGTTTCGTTAATTTCAGTAAATATACTAGAGTTATTTGATTTTTAAAGGAAAATGCCTGTTTGTTGTGAAAACGGACTTTTTCTGTGAAATTCAGGAAAGTAATCCGTGAATTTCAGATTTTTCTCAACAGTGTAGTGAGAATATAAAACTTTTCATTTTCTTGTTAAAAAAAAAAAAAAAAAAAAAAAAAAAAAATGAAAATTTCAAATTTCAAATACCTGAGAATATTATGTGTGAATAAGAATTTTAATTAAGAAATACTAATATGATTTATTGACTAGTTGAAGAATTGTGTGAAAAATTAATCTAATTACGCACCCAGCAATTACTGGAGTTCCATTACCTGCGCTTTGTTCTTCTTATTTGATTCAGATATCAAACCAGATTATATAATCGATAAATTAGCTGGATGAAATATGTCTTCCAGAATTGTTCTGAATATCTCAATTAGCAAAGCATCGACAGCTGCAACCAAGGGATCTCTTGTTCGAATCCTAGCACTGACTTATTTGATCAAGTTGGAAAATTTACAATTCATATGATTTATTTACTAATTAAATAATTGTGTCAAAAATTAATCTACTTACGCATCCAGCGATTGCTGAAGATTTTTTACCCGCGCTTTATTTTACTGAATTGATTTAAATGTAAGACCAGATGATATTATCGGTAAATTGGCCGGATGATATAGCTATTCCGGAATTATTGTGGATAGATCAAATGATCATAGCATCGACGGTTTCAACCAAGAAACCTTTGGTTACAATCCAGTCCCCATTCGATTATGCGGCGTTGATTCAGATATCAGACCATATTATATGATCGGTAAATTTTCTGGATGATATACGTCTTCCAGAATTGTTCCAGAAATAGCAATTGGCATAACATTAACGGCTTCAATCAAGTGATCCTTGGTTCTCGTCCTGGACCTGAGCTTTTTCACCCACTTAGAAAATTTTCAACTCATATGATTTATTTGCTAATTAATTGTGTTAAAAATTCTTCTAATATATAAGGTGTCTTGGGGTAACAATGCCATGTTAAGGTTCTACCAATTTCTATAGTTTTGTTTCAGATATTTTTTCCAAACAAATATAGGATTGGAAACAACAACATATTGCTTGTGTATACTAAAAGAATATTTTAGAAGATATGTAATCATAAAACGCAATGGGGTTATTTTTAACCAATATTATTTGGAATTATTCCCCACCTAATTGGTTAATAACGCCATGAAAAAAACTGTAAAAAAGATGCAATAATGGCATGAAATTGTCCAATTCTAAAGATACAAATTCTACAGCTCTAGAATATGTCAAATTGATTTTACTTACCATTAAATGCGATGTCAATATTTTATTCTTCTAAGATGGAACAATTAGCAGTATATTTGACATACAGATTTCTCTATATCCTTTTTTAATTTCCAACAACATCAATAATGGTCCTTGGTATTTAAATAAAAATTATAATAAAAATGTATTTTTGCGACTGACAAGAATCAACCGAGAAAATAATACCAGTGGATGACGTAATTACCCTAGCATAAATTTTATGCAGTATATATTTTAAATTACAAACTACCTCATGAACACATCCAAAATCATTAACAACATTTCTAAAGTATATGAAATACACAACAAATTTATTTAATAAATAAAGTATTCCCTAATAATAATATGATCGTCACATCACAGAACTTTCCTTGCAAATTTTAGATCGCGCTTTGACATTTACATGCTTATTCCAGCAATAAAGTCTATAAATGTTAACCGAAAAAAAAACTTTTAGTGGTTGTCTGTGGTTCAGATGATTGAGAGACTTTCAGAATGCATATTGACATTTTCCTGTATTCCCTCAAACCTACATGTAATATTACTAATTGGTGTTTTTACCAACCCAGATATTATTACTCCAGGACAACTTTTCTACATTATAAATGTTTTCCTGACGAAACTTGGTATACGCGTATGCCTTGCAGTGACAATTGTAGCATAAATTAGGTATATTTCACATTGAAATATAACAGTTATCAATTTTGAAAGTTTGTTTTAGAGCATGGGCAAAATAATTTTTGAAGCCATTTTATATAAGGGTTCAGCATAAAGATAATATATAAACTTTAAATAAAAAAAATACTTTTTTCATCATAAAAATTAAATTTCTTAAACAATTATCTTTTCCCTCCGTACTACATAAAGTAAGACCTGGCAAAATTTGAAAGCAATTGATTCAGTAGTTTCTTATCTCTCGTGGCCACCGAGATGAAGAATGCACATTCCTGTTTACTTAACTCCATACCCAGTTACACATAACTAGTTTACTGTTTTGAGTAACAAAATTACAGTACGTTATTATTTTATTATTTTTATACTTATATGAAATATTCCATCTACTCAGTGCAATGAAATATATATCTTCTGATTTCAAACACTTTAAACATACAAAATGCAAAAGAATGAAGCTAGTTGCAACCTTTTTAATAGAGTTATTATAAATGCTACAATATAAGTATTAACTTATAATTAACAATATGAAAAAATTCTACACCAGAAATGTGAAAATATCAAAAATTGTAAAATCAAAAAAAGTTGCATTGATAATGTGGTACAAGTCAAAAAAATTTTATGATATTCTATTTTGCAACAACTTTAGAAATAGAAAACATGATATTTTTGATATTGTGCTCAAAGTGCGTATTTAATTAGATATCTTTGAAGTCAATTATTTTAGAACACTCCCCTTAAAAAATTAAAAATTATAAAATTCATATTATATATATGATACATTCATATTATATATATATATATATATATATATATAGTCCAAAAATTTTAGTTTTGTTTTGTCCAGCATCCAAAATCAATCCGTATTCGTTTCCATGTCGTTGCCACACGATTGCAGTCATCCTTGTAAAACCGTCCAAAAGGCTTTAAGTTATACAAATCATTAACTGTCAATCATATAGCAATTACTTAAAAATGCAGACTGTCAGTAAAACTAGTATATTTTTTAATAAATTTTAGAGGTAAATTATTCTTGTATTGTAAAATATTAATTAAGTGAAGAAGTTCCTTTAAAAATAAATTTTTATTTGAACAGAGCTTGTAGTAACGAAAAATTTGACCAATAATTATATTAATGTAAACACGTTTATGAATATTTATGTTATTCTTCCACGGCAGCTAATCTCTTTTTATTTTTTTATGAATATCAATTTTCAAGTGTAAATAAAGATGTTAACTTTCTGGCTTTCAGATACATTGATGATTTAATTATTTTGAACTGTGAGCGTAATTTTTTGGAAATTTCATCCGATATTTATCCTGATATGCTGGTCCTAAAAAGAAACTAATGAAAATAATAACACTGCTGACTATCTCGATTTAAAAATCCACATTACAAATGATTTGCAAATTTCCATATATAATAAGAGAGATAATTTTAATTTTGAAGTTAATCAGTTGGTTAACTGGACTTCAAATATTCATAAACGTGTTTACATTAATATAATTATTGGTCAAATTTTTCGTTACTACAAGCTCTGTTCAAATAAAAATTTAGTTTTAAAGGAACTTCTTCATTTAATTAATATTTTACAATGCAAGAATAATTTACCTCTAAAATTTATTAAAAAATATACTAGTTTTACTGACAGTCTGCATTTTTAAGTAATTGCTATATGATTGACAGTTAATGATTTGTATAACTTAAAGCCTTTTGGACGGTTTTACAAGGATGACTGCAATCGTGTGGCAACGACATGGAAACGAATACGGATTGATTTTGGATGATGGTTTTTAGTTGTTTTGTGTGGCTGTTTCTCTGAAGCTTGGGTAATACAACTTTATTTATTTCTGTTTTAAGTTATATTACATACTTGTTCATTTCGGCAGTATTAATTTTAAATGTGTTATATGCTGTTTTCTGTGGCGTTTGGGTCCGGTGGGGGAGTGTTATGATTTCAAATGTTTTTGTACATTTGATTTTTTTAAATTGTAGCACTCTGATCGAAACCCACTGCCACTACATTATAATAGTCCTTTTCCATATCCATTCATATGTATTTGCTGTGTTTTTAAACTGCCCACCGCTGATGAGATCCACAGCCTTTTTATATTGTCTTTATACCGTTTTTCTTACTCGTTTTTATTTCCTTTAAAGTTTAATAGTTTGATATCATTTTTCATTATGGCACGGGACTTTGGATCTGCCGTTACACATTATTCTTAAAGTGCTATATATATATATATATATACAGGGTGGCCAGCAAATAACACCCTGATTTCTAAATAAAATTTCTCAAAAACAAAGATCAATAGAATTATGCAGTAAACGGTTTGTTTATCAGGTAAACTGTAAAAATCTTATACAAAAGTTTCGAACGGTAAATATTTTGAAAAGGTTGTGTTCTTATTGCAAAGAATGCTTTGATTTAACATTTTTCTTGCTTTAGATTGCTGCCAGATAATGTGTTTTTCGGCTTAAAATGTCATATTTCATAGTTTTTCGAAATTAAATTTTTGAAATTTCGAAATTCTAAAAATTTTCATCGAAAAATCTTTAAAATATTGCACTGTAAGCTGAAAAATTATTTCTCTGCAGGCAATCTAAAACAAGAAAAATGTCAAACAAAGCATTCTATCGAATCAGAACGAAATTTTTTCAAAATATTCACTGTTTAAAATTTCTGTATAAGATTTTTACAGCTTACCTAATGAAAAACCGTTTACCGCATATTACTATCTATCTTTGTTTTTGATAAATTTAATTTTGAAATCAGGGTGTTATTTGATGGACACCTTATATATATATATATATATATATATATATATATATATATATATATATATATATATATATATATATATATATATATATATATATATATATATATATATACACATATATATATATATATATATATATATATATATATATATATATATATATATATATATATATACATATATATATATATATATATATAGAGAGAGAGAGAGAGAGAGAGAGAGAGAGATACACTTATTTAACAGAGACTGCGTAACCGTTCTCCAGTGGAACTTTATCAAATGTTTTTCAATAATCTGATAAAGAAATTAAGCTACATAATAGTTTCTTAAGCTTGGTGTAACTTTTATAAAAGTCAGACCAATCTAGAAAGTGCGCCAAAAGTTTCGAGTTAACTTGAAAATCTCTATTATTAATTATCTGTTATTCGTATATTAAATTCCATTACTTAAACACTATTGTAGGTGTTATATTTGTATGCTTTAAAAATGCAAGAACAAACACTACATTTCAATTACTTGTAAAATTTGAAAAATTCATTTTCTAAATTAGGGCGACATTTTTTGAACACCCTGTAATAATTAAAATATCTTTTTAACTGATGCATATTAAAATAAATTTAAAACAGTACATAAAAATTATAGAAATATTCACATAATTTCTTTTTGAACTTCATATATTTCTACAATCACTTTTAAAAATGAAATATTTATTCTAATTGAAAATCAAAAATGCTTCATTTAAGAAATGTTCCAAGTTTAAGATAAAGGGTAAAGAAGAACAATCAACATACAATGTATGCATTAAATACTTCTCATTGTTCTTTAAACGTATTTCTATTTTAAGTAAAATTTAAAAATTAAAACTTGCTTTTTAAAAAGTATTTTATTTTAATCACCAGAATGTAATTTCTTTTTTAACGAAAAAGAAAATGTTTTAAGTTCAAAAGAATACGGACAAACTTATTTTTAAACTTAGGAAATGTATGTTATTTTCTGTGTTTCAAAATAAGGGTAAAAATGATAATCTCAAGACAATTATTTTTAAATAACTATTTTAAAATATAAAGTGGGATTATTAATACTTTCAACCGATAAATAATTCATGTTTAAAATTAATTTTTTTTAACTTCATTTCCTACAGAAAATATTATTAAAAGTAATTTGGAATTATAAAATATTTTTAACGATATACGGTAAAATTGAAAAAATATCTAATACCATGCGTTTTTTAAAAATATTTAACTAAAATATAATAACTTTGTATAAATTTTACTAAATATCTTTCAAAATAAAACATTCTAACAAATAAAATTGATCTGGATTGAAATATATATACAGGGTCTGTCCAGTTAGTAATTTAACTGATTCCATAAAGTTTGTTTATTTGAAAATAATTTTACAGATACTTAATATTTTGAAAAAATACTCCCTCTTGGCATTAATACACCGTTTCCAAGGTCTTTGCCACACATTTACGCCAATTTAGATTTCTTCAACTGGAGTGCTATTCAAAAATCGCATTGCATCTTTCTGCAAATTCTCCAGATTGTCAAAAAGAAGAATTGTTAAGGGAGACCCGTAAGAAAAAAACCCAAAATTTGTATTATCGATTTTAAAGTAATGAATTTTGGTGTACTATTTAAGAATCTTCTTGTAAGGAATAATTAGCAAAAAAATTCACTTTTTATTAAAAAGTATATTTTTTATGGGGATTTTTATGATTTTTTTTTGTCGAAAAATACACTTTTTAAAATTACTACCCCTCATTCAATTTTCAATATTTTGGTATTACTAAAATTTCTTAAATAGTGTTATAGTATATAGAAAAGAACTAAGGAGAGATATTTTTAATTTTCCATTTTAATCGGCTAAAGAAATAAAAATACGCATGGTAAATTTCCTTAAATTCGTTATAATTTTCATGTTTACCAATTTATGTAAAATTTTCAGAAATAGTTTTAAAAAAATCTCTCATTACTTTTGTTGCAATTTTTTTAAGACTCTAAAAACATAAACACTTTGTTTCTAAATCATTTTACCATTGAGCCTTAGTACTTTGAAATTAGGCAAGATATAAAAAAAGTCATTTTCAGGAAAATACGTTTTAAATGGCCGCTAGTCCTTTAAACTCTATAGTGAGTACAATTTAAAAAGCTCATTTTCTACCTTTTCCAAGTGTCCCCGAGTTCTGAAATTTTGCATGAATATTCGCAAATATGTATTTTATCGTTTTCTGAGAAAACAAAAATTGAACTTTTGATGATTTTTGGCCGAAAATGGGGTTCGGGTCTCCCTTAAGCTTTATTTCAAACGAAAGAGTAGGAAAAAATTCCGTTTGTCATATATAGATGCAGTATGGTGGTTTTAGCAGCTTTGCGAAGCTGTGTTTTGCCAGAAACTGAGGCACATTGAAATATATGTTGAAACCATCGTAGTAACACATGTAACCAAATCTATCTGCGAACACAAATTTCCGCATTTGATGTTTTCCCGTGACAATCTGATGCGCAAATTATTGTTAAGTCCCAAATTCTCTGCAATTATGCGGACTATCATCCGATAAGTAACCAAAGAAACTTTAATTTTAGTCACATTATTTAAATTTCGAGAACGTGATGTACGCAGAATTTGATGGACGCTGTTCATCAAAGAAGTCCTATATTCCCTCATAGCATGTATGGTCACAGTGACGTCATTGTGACGTCACTGTAAGTCACTGTGGTCACGTGACATCTGTGGCTAAATTGCAACCATTCAGTGACCTTACATTGTGACCTTAATATAAAACTTTAAAAACATATTATTTATTGTGATATCATACTTTTTGACAATAAGAAGCTGTGGTGTCATTGCTATGTCACTGCATGTAATGTACGTCATGTCACAATTGTGACAGTAGCAACTGTTCCATGTAGGCAGACGATACCGTGCTACCTATAATTAAAATCTCAATGTCCAGAAAATGAAAAGACGTGAAGTGTTTTTTATATTATTATTCCAAAGTTGTGTTTGAGAAATGTGCAGACGATAATACAACAGTGAGCTGCTTGTGAGTGTTATTCTTTTGATAAAGTATTTTTAATATAATCAGTGCCTATGGTATAATTTGTGTAGTGTGAGCATTTATTTTACATGGTCCGACGTTCCGGGAGGTGAAAATAATTATTTATGTGAGTGAATAATCATTGAATTTGAAATATGTGCTGATGTTATGTTAAGAGTTCTATTAAAGATCTGTCCAACGTTCAACATGAGAGTCTTCGAATAATATCGTGCTCAAATTAGTGAAGTGTTGTGCTCAAATAATGGAAGTGTTGTGTCTAAGAAGATATTGTTTTATGAGTTAATGAATATTTTGACAAATTTTGTTTTCATACCGATCGCTCGAAATTTTTTTTTGGAACTATGCTTTTTGGAAGCAGTCAGAAGTTTAGATGCTGCTCTTCATATTTCATGAAAATTTTCTTTGAAATGACTTTGCAAATTAAAAATAAAGAAGTCATATGTTGCTTAAATCTGAAGATGAACTGTTTAAATTATTGTGTGATTAAGATATGGACAAATAAGTTGGCTTTTTGTATATTGAGTGGATTTTTTGCATATTATGAGAGAATAAAGTTTCCTGTCTGTTTTCGTGGTATGTGATAAGAGGAACTGTGCTGATTTAAAAAAAAAGTTTATCGCCTCCAGAGAGACCGTGCTGGTATTTTCGATTAGGGTGAAGAACGACCATAAGATAATTTTAAATCTACTGGTCAGAATGACTTGATATTTTAGCAGAACAATCGTAAGGCAATGGAATTTTGTTTGGCGAAGAAAAAAAATAGTTCCAAAATATGCCGATAGATGGCGCTGTCCGGGTAATATCAGGAGGAAAGACCAAAAATTTATTCGTTAAACACAGAAATGTTGTTAGCCAAAAGAAAAAAATTAGAGTTCAGGGATTTACTAAAGATTTATTAGCGAAAAGACCAGAAGCGATAACAGCGATTATGACAAAAAAAAAAGAGCTTCATGGAATCAACACCTTGCTGATGATTAAAGCATAAGTTGTTCGATATGCCCTCCGCCTTGTTCCGCTACTAATTGGAAGCGCAAAACGGCATGCTCCACAACAGATCGGAGGGTATCTGTACTAATGCAATGGATGTGGTGTGTGATGCTTGCCTTCAAGTCGGCTAGATTCTGAATCCTCCCGCTGTAAACAACATTCTTCAGGTACCCCCAAAGCCAGAAATCACACGGGTTTATGTCGGGGGAACGTGGCGGCCACGTTGCTGGAAAATGACGGCTTATGATCCTGTCATCTCCGAAATTAGCACTCAGTAGCTGCTTCACAGGAGTAGTAATGTGCGGAGGAGCGCCATCTTGCATGAATATTGTGCGATCCACACACTGACGCTGCTGAAGTGCCGGAAGGACATGGTTACGCAAAAGTGTTTCATACCGCTTGCCAGTAACGGTGCAGGTAACGGGACCCGCAGGTCTGATCTCCTCGAAGAAAAACGGACCAACGATAAACGCTGCGGTTATTCCGCACCACACAGTAAGCTTTTCAGACTGAAGAGGTAATGGCTGTAGCTGGGACGGATTCTCGGTCGCGCATATCCTGCAATTTTCCGTATTTACAGAACCTTGCAAATGAAAGTGGGCTTCGTCAGACCACAGAATGTTCCATGGCCATCCGTTGTCCACTTCCATCCGGGCAAGAAATTGCAGTGCAAAAGATTGACGTGCTTCCAGGTCAGCAGGTAGCAACTCCTGCACATGAGTTATCTTATACGGATAACAGCTCAAGATCTTCCGTAGGATTTTACGCACGATGTTGTTCGGCATATCCAGCATTCGGCATATACAGCATTTTATAAATTATACATACTTAAAAGTTCAAATTACTGTGTATTTTGGGTTTTTTTAAATGCATGAACTTAAATATGCAAGGCTTTTCCGCAGAGATACAATTAAGTAAGCTAAAGTTCTTAAAACTTTTATCATTCAGGAAATATCCGCTATAATTAAATAACTGAGAATGAATACTACTTCTAAAAGGTTTGATAAGTAGCGCCGTTATTATGAAAAGGATCATCAAAACGTAATTGCTTCATTAATTAAACTAATTATGAGAATTCATGAATTGCTGAAAATAAGGTTGTAAATTTATTGCAGATCGTAATATTTTAGATTCATTGAAAGTAAAATATTTTTTTAAAATAAAACGAAATTCAATATGAGAAATATAGTTTTAAACTAAAATTTTACTTTATAAATTTTTCACTTACCTATGAATACATTTATATAGTCTGTCTCAAAAGTTTAAGCACTCTGCAAATCTGGTTTAAAATAATTGAAGAAGAAAATATTTTATGCTAATTTACAATAAATATTTAACTTTTAATCAAAATAAAATAAAATAAGCCATTTTGGGTAGTTAAAATAAAAAATATATTTATTTATATATATTTTTCTTTTTTTCTTGAAGAAACACTGTCTCAAAAGTTTAAGCACTTTATGCAATTTTTTTTAGAAACACGGGATTAGTATTGTGTAATGACGTTGCATGACATCATATTGCACTTTTATACAAGTATAAAAGGTGGATAAATTATTTCCTAATGTTTTAAACATGACAAAGGGTAAAGAATTCACAAAATGTGAGATTTTGAAAGATTTTAAATTGAAATCTCAAAATAAAACTGTTTCTGAAATTGCAAAAGCTTTAAATTGGTCAAAGCTATGTATATATTAAGTACTTTCTAGAAATGATAATTTTAAGCGGAAACTAAGATGTAGACGACCACGTATGACGACTGTTCAGATTGATCGGAAAATACGGAGATTGGTATTTAGACAAAATATGTCCCCATACGGCAAATTAAAAATAATCTCAGAATACAGATGTCCAAAGATACTGTAAATAGACGTATTAAAGCGTGTGATTACATCATGTAAAAGAAACTGGCTCGCAAACCGTCTCTTTACCATCACAAACAGTTAAAAATGAACTGGGCTAAAATACACATGACCTACGGGGACAAATGGCTTACTGTTTTATTCAGCGATGAGAAATAGTGCAACTTAGATGGCCCTGATGGTTGGAACGCGTATTGGCATGAGTTACGCAAGAACCGAAGGACATTTTTCAGCAGGCAGCAAGGCGGTAAATCCCGTTATGGTCTGGGGGGCGTTTGGGACATTTGCCAGCCCTCTCTGGCTTTTCTAAAAGGCAGAGGAGATTCAAAAAAGCTTCAAGAGACGCTAAACCATCATTTGCTTCCATTTGGTGACATTTTGGGGGGTTTTGAATGAACTTTTCTGCAAGACAATACCTCAATCCACGTATCCCATTCTACAAAACTTTGGATTTTTCAGAAAAATGATAAAGTACTTGACTAGCCAGCTTTAAGTCCAGATTTAAACCCGATTGAGAATGTCTGGAACATTTTAACCCGCCAAGTTTAGGCAATAGAAAGCAGTATGACTCTATTGAAGAACTCCAAGAGGCTATTGAGAAAGCATGGTATTCTTTGCCATCAGAAGCCCCACAAAAATAATAATTTCGACGAAAGCACGTTTGTTTGAACTAATCCGAAAACATGGAAAAAAAATTTTTTTGTAAAAGTTCTGTAAAAATTATAAATATGGTTGTTTTTGACATTGTGCATAAACTTTTGAGACAGTTTTTTTTATAACTTTTTATTAATTGTATTTTTTAAAATTTGTAATTTATTTTTTTCTATTTTTGATATCGTTTATTTAAATAATATTGCGAAATATGTAAATAAAATTTTTTTATTAATTCTAACTTTTTATAATTCATTAAAAATCGATATTTTATGCTTGTGCTTAAACTTTTGAGACAGACTATACTAAACATTATTGTAAAATTACTATCAGATTGATTGAAAATACAAGCCATTTATATCATTGTAAAAATATATTCTTTTAAAATTAGAATATTAATATAATTTTACTTTTATGGTAAATGGCTTATGAAGGACATTATTACCCTCATTTTGCAGCAGCTGCTTTTAACGTAATTACTTTTGAAGTAACGATGCTAATTATGTGAAATTATGAGTCACTGAAGATAACCGTGCCAGAATTTTTTTGCATATAGTTATATCAGGTTAATTATTAAAATGAGAGAAATGGATAATCGCTCTGGGGAGTTGAACTTAACAGCTTTATAGTTTAGTGATAGCCCAAAGGGACATGAATTATTAAAAAAGTATCTTATTTTAAACGTGAATAATACAAATTTATAAAAAGAAAATAAGTGTTATAAAAAAATTACAAAAAGTTATTATTATGTGTTATTTTTTAATGTATTATTAGCTATTAAGTTTTATTATTTAATGTATTTTTAATGTATTTTTTAAATTATTTATACCAATTGTGTTACTGTGCATTTAACATGCCATTTTATTTCATAAATCCCATATCTAGAATAAAATTGTAATAGATTTTTTTTCTTTCTATGTAAATAAGTCAGACAATGTGTTATGTCCAAAATAATGTCCATCAAATGTTTTTAGAAATTCATATCTCGAGTACTATAAGTATCATAACGAGCTTTTTTGTTTGTACATGACGAGCTTTATAATGTAATATTTGTCCGATAGGACATGAGCTATTAAATAACTAATGCATTATTTTTTAAGAAAAGAGCATACAATAAAAATATATACTTTAAAAAATTACAAAAATCCATTATTATAAATTTTTTTCATAAATATAATGTTTAATATTATTGAATGTATTATTAGAATTAACTTTATTATTACTTATATTAATTATGTTATTATGCATCTAACATGCTATTTTGTATCATAACATCTCATATTTAAAAATACATATATCAACAGTTACTGGCATTCTTGGCATCTTGTGATCTCACCATTTCAGTTTCTTAGAAAATTCTTAATAATTTTAGTACATTTTTTACTACTCAGTTTACGAATTATACACTTTTAGAATTTGAAATTCTTGTTTATCTTGATGATTTTTTTTTCAATTCAAAATAATTATGCATCGCTTTGTGCAAAGATCGAATCAAACAAACTAAATTTCTTAAAACCTTCTATTATTCTAGATCTATCCTCCCTAATTATATAACTGAGAATGAATATTACTTCGGTAAATTATGTTAAATAGCTTCATTATTATGATAAGGATACTCAAAAAGTAATTTCTTCATTAATAGAACTAATTTTGAGAATTTTTATATTGCTAAAAATAAGGCTATAAATTTGTTGCAAGTCTTCATATTTGTGATTCATTAAAACTAAAATAAATTATTTAAAATAAAACGAAATGATATAAGAAATGTATTATTTAACTGCAATTTTCTATTTATAGCTTTTATTTTTTCTATAGATACAATCATACCAAACATTATTGCAATGTTAATTCCTAACTGGTTAAAAATACAAGCAATTTTTATTTTTGTAAAAATATGTTCTTTTAAAATTAGAATATAAATATACTTTTACTTTTATGCTAAATGGCTTATGAAGGAGCAATACTACCCTAGTTTTGCAGCAGCTGCTTTTAATGTAATTACTTTTTAAGTAATGATGCTAATTATGCGAAATTATGAGTCAGTAAAGATAACCTTACCAAAAATGTGTTGCATATAGTTATATCTGGTGAATTATTAGAATGAAAAAATTGATAATTACTCTGGGGAGTTCAACTTTACAGCTCTATAGTTTAGTGCTAGCCTTAAGGGGAATAGATTATTAAAAAAGCGAATGAATAACTTTATAATGAAAGAATTCATAATAAGAAAATAAATACACTGTAAAAGAAATCTGTAAAGTTACAAAACGTTTTCTAGGAAACTGAGATATCAAGGACTTTTTAGATACCGGAAACATCCAAAATTCATGTAACAGTTACATATTTACACTGAAAAAAATTTGTAAAATTACAAAGAATTTTTCAGGAAATTGGGATTCCTATTTTTTTAAATGTTTTTGTGTAACTTCAGCCAAGGTTACAGATAAAATTTTAGTAAGATAACTGTAATTTTAGTAGATTCATTTGCAAATTTACAATTTTTTGTAGATTTACAGAAATTAGTTTTGTAAATTTACTTATTTTCTTGTACAGTGTATAGATAAAAAGTAAGTAAGCATACAGATTCCGACAATCTACATCTTTAAGGTTACAGTTTTTTTTACAGTGTACAGGATAAACATATGTTTTTCAGCACTTTTTAAGGTTCTATAAAATAAAATAAAATTATTGTACTAAACTGTTTAATATTTTATTTACAAGTCTGTCTGAAACAGGTTTATTTTACATATTTAAGAAATAATGAGTCATCTCCATCTGTTTCACGTAAAATATCGAATCTGTAAGTTGCGGAGTATATTATGTTATTCCCAAAATAACCTCAGTGATTCGTCGTTTTAATTCATCAATATCGCAGAAATTTGTTGCACTCTCGGTCTTTGATAAACTTCAAAGAAAAAAGATGTGTCGGGTGATCGTAGAGATCAAGGCATTTATCCGACTCTACCAAACCTTTGTCTGGAAAATGTTTCCTGCTGGTAGTGTGTAAGGCTCCTGTCCCTGCTATCGAAGACACTTGCGAGCTAATGCTATTCCTATGCGGAATTTATTTTCATATAACTCGCTTGCATTTCAGTATTTTTATTTTTATTTATTATATTATTATTATTTACCTTGGATATCTGAAGTCTTTCTCCTTATCGCTCTTTTTTTACTTTTTTTGATTTTGGTTGCAAATATTTTATTGAAAGTTAGTTTCAAAACTCTTCCGAAAATGAAAGTTTCATAAAAAAAAAATATCTCTAAGCAAAATCAAAAAAGTAAAATTAAAAAAGAGCGATGTGGAGAGTAATATCAGCTATTCAATCCTATATATATATATATATATATATATATATATATATATATATATATATATATCCCGTAGGAATAGAATTAGTTCGCGAGTGTCTTCGCTCGCAGGGAGAGAACCATGACTGTGGAATCCGTATGTGGTAGTTAAACATATTGCTGGAAATAAATTTGTGGCTGAAAAACAAACTTTTTAAATCACTTTCGCATTTGAACAAAAGTAGCGTTTGCTACATTCATTTGTTTTTGGATGATAGAAGTTTGAAATGTGCTCAGTAATTTATGCTCACTCTGTATTGTAAAAAAAAAAAAAAATTACAAAAAGCCATTATTATGTATTATTTAAAAATGCATTATTAGTTATTATTTTTTATTTTTTAAAGTATGTTTAGTAATTTTTTATTTCAGATTTATAATTGAGTTACTGTTTATTAAACATGTCATTTTTTTTTCAAAAAACTAGTACATAAAGTATAAATTCGACAGAATAAATTTTCTATCAGCAAACAAATCAGCGCAAATCAAAAGCAAATTTTGATTTGCAAATTGATTTGCATTGATTTTGATTGAGCAAATAAAAAAAACTATTAAAACATCATTTTTTGTCTGAATTTTTAAATAATGGCTCTTAAGTCAGATAACTGCCCAAGAAATATTTTTAGAAATTCATATCTCCTGTATTAGATGCATCATAACGGGCTTTTTTATTTATACATGCTATGTATAATAATTATGATAATAATCATAGCTGTATGAGTGTATATTTAAACGATAGGTTTAGTAAGATATATAAGATTAAGTTTCCGTAGCTTTTATAAACAATATTTTTTCAGATTTACATAAATTTTCACAGTGCATACTGTTAAAAAAACGAACATTTATAAATCTAGATTTTGTGAAAGCTTCAGAAAGCTTATCTATATTAAATTTTAATTACAGAAAACAGATGCAAGAATGAAACACCAGGTTTGTAGACAACACAGTATACTTCCAAAACTGTTATCAGTAACCTGAAATAATTACATATTTGTGTTGTTATTACAGTTTCAATGAAGGTTGCAATCACTCCATTTTTCTAAAAAAAATCTTCGTAACCACACCGATTTTTTATTTTACAGTGCAAACGGTATCTGTTACGTGATTATATTTCTTTTTAAAGTTACATAAATAATTCTGGGCATCCCAGTTCTCTAAAAAACTTTTAATAACTCTAGTAGTATTTTTACTATTTAATTTACTATTTTTTTACTATGCAGTTTTTAAATTACAAAAATTTAAAAGTTCAAATTCCTGCGTATTTTGGGGATTTTTTTAAAACATGAATATAATTATGCAAAGCTTTGCAGCAGAGATCCACTCAAATAAGCCAAAGTTCTTAAAACCTTTTATTATTCTAGATATATTATCCTTAATGAAATAACTGAGAATGAATATTATTTCTATAAGTTTTGATAAATAGCTCCGTTATTGTGAAAAGGATACACTAAACGTAATTGCTTCATTAATTAAACTAATTATGAGAATTCGTGAATTGCTAAAAGTAAGGCTATAAATTTGTTGCAGATCGTATTATTCGAGATTCATTAAAAGTGAAAAAATAATTTCAAATTAAACGAAATGCGATATAAGAAATCTATTATTTAACTACAATTTTCTTTTTATAGCTTTTTTATTTATCTATGAATGCAGTTATACTAATCAATATTGTAAATAAAAAAACTCAAAAATCCCTATCGGCTGGGCCTATAGGCGGAGGTAGATTTCGAAGAGTGCTCATTTCAACAACAAAAAAATATATATATGATTAGAGATAAACCCAGTTTAATAACTTCATTTGGCCGTTTATAAAAAATTTTTAATTTCATTTTTCTGCAAAAACTGGTTTTATCAGAATCATCTTAAGAAAAATTCAGCTCAAATGCCCATTTTGACAACATATTTTGAAATAGATTCTGAATTTATTAAAAAATAGACCAAAACAGTACATTATACAGTTCCTAAATAACAAAAAACTGTCAGTTGAATGCATTTGAGAAAAAAATCGAATTTAAAAATGAGTCATAAAATAACCGATTTGTTGTTTGAATACATCCTTAATTCTTTAATAATGATTGCTTCGGAAAATTTTGTGCGAAATACTAACTTTGACAGCATTTTAAAAAATATATTCTATCTTTATCAAAAAACTGGCCAATGCGTCACAGTATATAGTTCCTAAATAAGAGGATCTGTAAATTGGATGCATTTGAGAGTGAAAATGGATTTTAAAACGAGTCATAATAAACGCAATTTGCTATGTGAAAACTTCCTTAAATTTTCAAATCTCGAAGACTTCGGGAAATTCTTCGGGAAATACCCATTTTTGGTAGCATTTTTCAAAATATATTCTGTCTTTATAAAAAAAAACCAATCAATACATCACATTATATAGTTCCTAAATAAGAGGATCTGTAAATTGGATGCATTTGAGAGCAAAAATGGATTTAAAAATGAGTCAGAAAAAAACGTAATTTCTTATTTGAACACTTCCTATTTTCAGTCACGATGATTTCTGAAAATTCTGTTCAAAATACCCTTTTTGGTAGCCTTTTTTGAAATATATTCCGTCTTTATCAAAAAACTGACCAATGCATCACATTATAAAATTCCTAAATAAGAGGATCTATAAATTGGATGCGTTTGAGAACAAAAATGGAACTAAAAACGAGTCAGAAAAAAAACGCAGTTTCTTATTTGAATACTTCCTTCAATTTTCAGTCCCGATGACTTTCGGAAATTCTGTTCAAAATACCCTTTTTGGTAGCCTTTTTTGAAATATATTCTGCCTTTATCAGAAAATTGACCAATGCGTCACTTTATACAGTTTCTAAATAAGAGGATCTACCATTTGGATGCGTTTAAAATCAAAAATGAATTTAAAAATGAGTCAGAATATAAGCAGTTTGGACCTTTTTCTCTGAGGTCTTTTTCTCCAACTTCTATTTTTGTTTAATTTCTTTTTGCTATACGAATTGGTCCTATGAAAAACTTTTCAGTATAAAAGTTGTAGATATTTTTGAGAAGATGTAAAATAAATTTAATCAGATTTGATATCTTAAAAATTGGCGGAGTTATGGATTTTTCTCTTTTTTCAGCGCCCTTTTTCTTTTCGTTTTTAATTTTTTTCATCGGTAAAAGTTGGTCCTATCAAAAATTTGTAAATACAAAAGTTTTAGATAATTTTAAGAACATTTACAAAAAATTTAGTTGGACTTGATATCTTGAAAATTGACGAAGTTATGAATTTTTTTCTCTCAAAATCCCTGTTTTTTTCGCCCCTTGAGCCCATTTCTAAATTTATCAAAAATCTGTCATGCATATACTTTTGGCCCATTTTTAAGAAGTAATATAAACTTTAAACCGATTTGATATCTACTTTAATTAAGAAGTTATGGCGTTTTTTCGGTTTTCACAAAAACGCCCCCTATTCCGACCCACTTGGTCCGATTTTGCCCATTAACGAACTCAGCCAAGATTTTATCCCCATTCATTTTATGTACCAGTTTGGTGGAGATTGGTGAAGAATTATAGAAGTTATCGTGTCCATAAAAAAGTGAGATATATATATATATATATAGATAGATAGATAGATAGATAGATATATATATAAACTGGTGCGATTGCAATAGGTAGTATTTCTTACGAAATCTACCTAAAACCTGATTGGTTAAAAATATATTCTTTTAAATTTAGAATATAAATATAATTTTACTTTTATGCTAAATGGCTTATGAAGGAACAATATTGCCCTCATTTTGCAGCAGCTGCTCTTAACGTAATTACTTATTAAGTAATGATGCTAATTACGTGAAATTATGAGTGAGTAAAGATAATCATACTAGAGATGTGTTGCATATATTTATATCTGGTGAATTATTAAAATGAAAAAATGGATAACCACTCTGGTGAGTTAAACTTTAAAACTTTACAGTTTAGCACAATAGGCCGAAGGTACATGAATTATATATATATATATTATTCCAAATTTTGACAACTCCTCTGTTTGGTATAATTTGGCATTAACAAGGTTTTAAAGAAATTGATGTTGATTTATAGTATTAGCTAATGGTTCTATATATATATATATATAACGAATGAATACTTTTATAGCGAAATAATTTATAAATAAGAAAGTAAGCATTGTTAAAAACTCAAGGCAAAAAAAAGCCATTATTATGCATTATTTTAGAAATTTATTATTAGATATTAATTTTATTATTTAATGTATTTTAATGATTTTTAAATTAATTGTATTAAATTGTGATACTGTGTATTTAACAACCCAAAACATATTATAATAATGATATAAATGTATATTCTACCACTAAAAAGTACTGACTTATATTAATAAATATTTTGCTTATAATACGTCACTTCAATAATAAAACTTTGAAAATATATTAAAAATGACATGTTTCAACTCGTTTTCATTGTCTGAATTGTCTTCAGAATGTAAATAGAAAATTACAGACACAATGGGCTCAGATGTTTATACACACCACATTGGCGCGATTTTTTTTTTCTGACGTCAATCCGGTGAAAACTTCGATTTCAAATGCCAATTACATATAGATGCATAAAATCGCTCTTTTGTTACAGTCACGCAAATATGGTGAGCATATGATATCTGTGCCACCAATGAATGTGAAAAACTGGAATAAGTAATTATTGCGTTTGTAATTTTCTATTTCTTTTCTGAAGATGATTCAATGAAAATGAATTGAACCATGTCAATTTTTATATATTATATTTTAAATGTTTTATTATTAAAATTACAAACTAGAAGCAAAATAATTATTCA
Source organism: Maratus speculifer (assembly GCA_964019185.1). Classification (NCBI taxonomy): domain Eukaryota; kingdom Metazoa; phylum Arthropoda; class Arachnida; order Araneae; family Salticidae; genus Maratus; species Maratus speculifer. Next base: position 326,619,696 of record OZ025290.1, read on the forward strand.
TAATATAAATTCTCACCTTTTCATTGTAAAATATATTTTATAATTAGTAATATATATTTACGTATGAAGTCTTACGTATGAAAATTACGTATGAAATGGACGTAATAAAGTCTTACAGCTTTTATATTTCGCATTGATAGACAAGATATATTTCTAAAAATTCATATCTTCGATACTATATACATCATAATGTGCTTTTCTACTTTACTTACTTATTAATGACGAGCTTTACATTTTAATATTCCTCCAATAGCACATGAGCTATTAATTAAATAATGCATTATTTTATAAGAAAAGAACTCATAATAAGAAAAAAAGTACTTTAAATAATTACATAATTCCATTATTATGCAATTCTTTTATAAATATACTATTAGTTACAATAATAATTATTTTTATTCAATATGTTATTACTATTATTATCCTTATTATTACTTAACTTAATTGTATTATTATGTATTTATCATGCTATTTTGTATAATAAAAACACATTTATAGAAAAAAAAAACAGGGAGTGTCTTTTTGCCTCATTTAAAGCAAGAATAAAAAAAATAATGCGCCAAGCATGAGTTATGAAACTCATTTCAACAATTTCAGTATAACAAAACTACAGCGGTTAAAAAAAGTAAAATGTACGTCTGATTCAAACTTGCAAAAAGATAATACATTTGAAAACCGAATTTCAGTTATTTGCATTTACAATTTGAAATCATTTGCAATTTTTTAAGCAGACCTCTATATGATTTGTAAATATTCATTATATGCATGCCAAAATTTAATTTACTTTAAAATATACATGTACATCAGTTGAAAATTCAACTCAAATTTCATCTAATAAAAATAATGGTACGTGAATGCTTTTGTACATCCCTCTGTGTAAAGTTTATAGTTTATACACAACGAATGTACATAACAGGGAAAAAAAGTTAAATTTAAATGCGCATACCAAATTTTAAAATACACATTCGAGCAAATATTATTTACAAATAATTCTGTAACAGATTTCTTCTGTGTGTCCCTCTAAATAAAAAAAAGAATGGCTTAAGTGGCTTGTTATATTTCAGTCGTAGTGACATTCAATGGTTTATATCTGTTTTAATATATTTCAAACAGCTTAATCACATTCAAATGCTCTTTAAAGTGTTTTTCCCCATATAGCGTAATTTAATTTAATTCTATGCCCCTATAGTGCCCCTATAAATGAATAAAAATGTTATAAATGACCTTTTTAAATGTAATCCTAGTAAATTTCAGCAATTTATATCAGTTTCAATATATTTGAAACGTCGTAATCTCATTAAAATACTCTTTAAACTATTTTACCATGTCCCATAATGTAATGAAATTCCTTTGAGTACCCCTGTAAATAAACTACTAACTCTTTATACTACTTCATATGCTATAACAAACATGCTTTGGTTACCCTAAATAACCTTTATCAATTGCGAGAAAATCTCACTATAATTACGGGAAATAGAGCATGGAAAGACCGTTAGAAGAACAAACAGACAGACGGGCAGACAAACTGAATGCATAAACGCTTTCCATTTTTGTGTTAAAAAGTGAGCTTTTCTTACGTAAATAAGCCAAATAACTGAAAAATATGTATTTCTAGAAATTCACGGCTTCAGTACTAAATAAATATATAACGGACTTTTTTAAATTTTTGGATATAGAACTTGACAATCTTATTCCGATAGTTTAAATGGTATTGTAAGTATGTATATGCGCTGTTAAAATCGAAAATATTGTTACTCAAAGAAACATATCTCGAATGTGTATATATATTTTAAGATGGCCGTCAAGCGGATATTGCATTTTTTTTTCAAAAACACATTATGATGCATTTAATACAAGAGAGAATATGCCTATCAAGTAAATAGGTAAGCACATGTACATATGAAGTTTAATATAAAATGCTTAACAGCTGCCAAAGCATAATTAAAAAACATTCTATCATACACTTTTGTAAGCGCAACTTTCCACCTCTTTTTTTAATTTTCTTGAGAATGGCTGTTTTTTATTATTAGTTCCTTTTTCGAAGGGGGGGGGGGGTGACCAGAAATTCTGGCTTTTTATTTATTTTATTTTAAGTTAAAATTTTTAGTGAAAGTGAAATGTTTTCGCAATGCATTTTATGTCATTTGATGGAAAATTATGTGTTCTACAAAATATTATATTTATACACACATTACAGTGATTATTCCAAGAATTTGCAGCAGGAGTAAGGGATCAATCCATATTTAAGCTATTGCATAGCTTTTATCGCAGGCTTTGAGCGCGGCGACCGAATATAGAAATTCCGTAACTAGAAAAAAACCTAACACTCCGGCTAACGTCGTTTCAGTTCGGTAGACTTTGGCAGACATTGACGCGATATTTTTCAGATATTTAGAGGACATAAAGTCTCAAACTTATGCTTCATATTTCAGTTACCATAAACCTATAGTTTCAATGATAAAAATTCCTGATTAACCTATATGTATTGTAAGATAATAAAAATATTTTAAATGATATTGACTTCTCATTTATTCAATAAAAGAAAACAAAATTGTTTTCTTATCGGTCATCACGCTCAAAAAGTTTAACTTGAATTAATACAAAAGAAAAAACTTGAATTAATTTTCAAAGACAAAAAAACTGCATAAATAAAAAATATATAAATAATTATAATTGCATAAGTTGATAAAAAATGCTATGCAATAGCTTTAACGAGGCAGTCCCCGAGTGGCACTCGTATTTTTTATATTTTAATTTATATACTACTTTATCGCAAGAAAAGAAGCATTTTTAATATTTTTCTCAACACAAGCACGCGAAAAATTTTTAATAATAACACAGTTCATGTTTTATGAATTGTGTAATTATTAATTTTTACAACAAAAACGTATCAATTTGTAAAATTCCAAAAGTAACTTGAGTGTCTACAATGCGTGCTTCAGTATCTCTCTCTCTCTCTCTCTCTCTCTCTCTCTCTATATATATATATATATATATATATATATATATATATATATTGAATGAAATTTCCATTTTGATTTGATTTCATAGCGTGACAGGGACTGCTCATATGGGGAAACCAAGTCTATAATGTTCCTCCAGATTTACCTTACTAAATACTTCATAATAAATGTGTACAATGATAACTTGCGAGTCTGCCGAATGTGAAAAGAGGCAAGAAAAAAATCCAGCCTTGCCTAGGAAGAATCCAAACATAATACGGGGTGAGGCAGATGTGAATAGTAAAAGACAAAAAAAAAAAAAAAAAATGCACATATAGATATCTGACTAATTTAACAAAAAACAAAATTAAAACAATTTTCTCCACTGACAATGGTAGTTATGTCGTATGAATGCCACTTGAGCAAGCTCAAATAGTGACACAGATCAGCATATATCCATAATGGAATAGGAAGACTATCGAGTTAAGTAGGAAACGTCATGGGAAAAGATGTGCTTGCTTTCAACAGTTAATATAGTGTTGGGCTTGTGAGGATGTTGTTTAGGAGATGTAGCTCAAGGAAATAGTGGATGGGCGAATGAAGTGATATCTCTGACTGAAAGTGCAGTGATATAACACTTGAGTGGGGACCCAGTTCTCTAAACTCACAGAAGCGGGTTTGAGAGAAACATGTACAGTTAAATTTACACAGGTAGTTGTTAAAGTTGCCATAGTATATGAGAAAATTTTTTGTGCACGATATGTGCTTGTGCATTTGTTGTGTATGTTATAAGAGACTTTAGAGATTATGTGATTTGTGTGCGTGTTATTATCTTATTTAAGCCAATTCACTCCTACCGTTCGGTTGATGGTCTTCAATTTCCTCTTAATACGGTACTGAGCTATTGGAACGTGTTGATCATCTGTGGTATTGGTTGTGGTTTGTTTGATTATTGGTGAATATTTTCTGTTCCATTTAGAATAATAGTTTTTGATTTAAGACACAGCCATATGTTTCTTAAATTATTTCTCGTAAAAATATTTAAATATTTCAAAACAATGCAGGTTAAATTTGCAAAAATTGTCTTATCATGACATAAATTTTGTTGCTGATCTACATGAAGAACGAACTTATACATATGATTTAATAACAATTCATATTCAGGTAGTTCCTGATATAAATTGATGATGATTAAAAGGCTGAAATTATAACATTATTAACAATAAAGATATTTTTTTTAATTGTGACATCTATATTATTATTTGCTTTGTTACTTAATAAGCAAAACGGTGAGATTTTAAAGATCTGTTGTAATTTTTGTAATGTTTTACTAGTTCAAAATGTCATTTAAACATTAAAGAAGAATTGTTTTAAAATTTAAGATGCTGCAAAACTTTAAAATGTATCTTTGAAATTCTAAAAGTGCAATTAATAAAACTTATTGGAAATAACTAAAGATCTCGAATATTTTTAAAAAAAATTGAAACTTTAAAAATGTTTAAAAGTCTTTGCCTTAAATTGGAGTGAGATATTTTTACGTAAAAAAAAGAAAAAGAAAACAGATTTTACAGACTAACAGGAAAAACAAAAGAAAAACAAAAAATGGTTAAAATGTATATCAGAGAAAGGAAGAGTTACATTATGAACAAAAGAACTATATTTTTGGTAAGAAAACGCGTTATCTAAAGAAGTATCGTGATTGTTTTGCAAAAGAGATATCATTTGTGTCATATCGTTTGTGTCTAGAGTAAAAAACGGTACTTTTATAAATATCAGTCTAAAAGGGGGAAATAATGGGATGGAAAACATTTAATCAACTGAAATTTTGCAAAAACATTTTTAATGCTTATTTATTTATTTATTGTTTTACTTTTTACAGAAAAAAATTCACGCGCTGGAAATCAAACACTTTGTTTGAGATTTTTCTTGTTTAAAAAGTAGTTCAATATATAGCGAGGTAGCAGTTGGGGAGGGTTTAATTACGACCACCCTGTACTAAATGTCGTTAAAATACTTACTAAAACAACTACTTTGTAGTAATGTGTTTCAGTTATGTTTAGTGAGTCCTTTAGTTAATCATTTAATTATTATACATATAAGGATAAACGTACGTATTTGGATGAATAGGCAATTAAAGAAACGTATTTGGATGAATGGGAGTGTAATTAATAAAAATATTTCCCGATAATGGCCGTAGATTAGTAGACTGAATGTATAAGGTTATTTAAAATAAAAGTATAGTTTTAAATTGTAACAAGGGGCACTAGAAACTGAAAACAGAAGTATTTTTCAAGAATATTTAAAAGTCTTCACCATAAATTGGAATGATATATTTCTGTAGAAAAAAATGAACATGGTTTTACATTCTCCCATTAAAAAAGAGGTTAAAGTGTACATCGTAGAAAGGAAGAGTTACTTCATGAACAAAAGAACTATTTTGATAAGAAAACTCGTTATCTGAAAAAGTTTAGTGATTCTTTTTCAAAAGAGATATCATTACGCTCGTGTCTTGAGTAAAAAATTGCTTTTTTATAATTGTCCATCTAAAAGAGGGGGAAAAGTGGGATGGAAAACATTTCATCAAATGAAACTTTACAAGAAACATTTTCAAAAAAATGCACTTGTTGGTAATCAAGCATTTCATTTAAAATTTAATCGTTATATAAAATTAAAGCAACCAGCAATAAAAAAAATAATACAAGATTGCCAAGGAATAATTTTTTTTTCAAGAAATAAAATGTGTCAAAATTTTTGTAATATTTTTCAATTTCCAATTGTCAATGAAACATTTATGAAAAATTATTTTAAAAATTCAGAATTTTTTTAAAATTACTAAAATGTTCTAAAACTTAATTAAAACTTAATCTAAAACGTTTTAAAACATATCTTTGCAATTCTAAAAGTGCAATTACTAAAATTTTTTGAAAAGAACTAAAAGGCTCAAGAAACTGTAAAACATGTTTTTGAAATTTTTAAATGTTTAAAAGTCTTCACCATAAATAATAGTTAGACATTTCTGAAAAAAAAACAACTACTTAATTTTACAATCTCCCATGAAAACAACAGAAATGTGAAAGTGTACATCGGAAAAAGGAAGAGTTACAACATGAACAAAAGATCTGTTTTTGATAAAACTCGTTATCGAAAGAAGTATCCTGATTCTTTTGCAAAAGAGATATCATTACGCTTGTGTTTGGAGTATAAAGTGGCACTTTTATAAATGTCAGTCTAAAAGAGGAAAGAAACGGGATGGAAAACATTTAATCAACTAAAACTTTACAAAAATCATTTTTCTGAAAAAAAACTCACTTGCCGCAAATCAAGCACTTTGTTTGAGACTTTTTTGTTATATCTTTATACAAATTATTATATATGTAAATGTATTTTGTATTATATATAAATGCATGCATGTATAAATGTATATTATATAAATGTATTATATATATATTAATTATATATAAATATATTTTGTCGTATTTAATGCACCGAGCATTAAAAATAATTTCCAATGCAAGATTGCTGATAAGTATTTTTTTTCAATAAAAAAAAGGTTTCCAAAAAATTTTAATGTTTTTCTATTTCCAATTGTCAATGAAACATTTATGAAATATTATTTTAGAATTTAAGAAAATTATTAAAATTACTAAAATGCTCTAAAACTTTAAACTATATCTTTGAAATTCTTAAAGTGCAATTAAAAAAACTTATCGAAAATAACTAAATGGTTCAAGAAACTGACAAAAATACTTTTGAAATTTTAAAATGTTAAAGTGTCTTCGCCATAAATTGGTATGAGATCTTTCTATAGAAATAAAATCTGGTTTTACAGTCTCCCATGAAAAAAGGTGAAAAACAAAGAATGGTTAAAATGTATATCGGAGATAGGAGAGTTACACCGTGAACAAAACAACGTTTTTTAGATAAGAAAACTTGTTGCCTGGAGTAAAAAACTGCACTTTTATAAATGTCAATCTAAAAGAGGGGGAAAAATGAAATGGAAAACAATTAATCAACTGAAACTTTAGAAGAAACATTTTTGAGAAAAAAATTCACTTGCTTGAAGTCAAGCACTTTGTTTGATAATTTTTGTTATATAATTTTAATGCACCGAGCATTAAAAGTAATTTTTAATACAAGATTGCCAAAAAATAATTTTCTTAATAGTAATTTTTAATACAAGATTGCCAAAAAATAATTTTCTTAATGAAATAAAATGTTTCAAAATTTTTGTAATGATTTTCTATTTCCAACTGTCAGTTAAACATCAATGAAGAATTATTTTAAAACTTAAGAAAAGGGCTAAAAAACATCAATGAAGAATTATTTTAAAACTTAAGAAAAGGGCTAAAAAACATCAATGAAGAATTATTTTAGAACTTAAGAAAAGGGCTAAAAAGCTCTAAAACTTTAAAATATATCTTTGAAATTCTAAAAGCGTAATTAATATAAAGCTATTGAAAATAACAAAAAAGCTCTAGAATATGATAAAAAAACATTTTTCCAAAATGTTTAAAAGCCTTCACCATAAATTGGAATGATATATTTCTGTAGAAAAAAAATAAAACTGGTTTTACAGTCCCGGATCAAGAAAAAAAAAGCTTAAAATATATATCGGAGAAAGAAAGAGCTAAATCATGAACAAAAGAATTATTTTTGATAAAAAAAACTTGTTAACTAAAGAAGTATCGTGATTCTTTTGCAAAAGACGTATCATTAAGCTTGTGTCTGGAGTAAAAATGACACTTTTATGAATGTCAATCTAAAAGAGAAAAGAAACCGGATAAAAAAAATATTTAATCAACTGAAACTTTACAAGAAATATTTTTCAGAAAATAAATTCACTTTCTGGAAATCAAGCACATTATTCGAGTTTTTTTAATATAAAGTTAATGGACCGATCATTAAAAATAATTTTTAATGCAAGTTTGCCGATAAGTAATATTTTTCATGAAATAAAATGCATTAAAATATATAAATAAACAAATATATGAAGCTTATTTAGCATATTTTTCAGAGAATAAATTCACTTTCTGGAAATCAAGCACTTTATTCGAGTTTTTTTTTAATATAAAGTTAATGCACCGATCATTAAAAATAATTTTTTATACAAGATTGCCGATAAGTAATATTTTTCAAAAAATAATTTGCATTAAAATATATAAATAGACAAACATATGAAGCATTTTCTGGAACAGAATTGCTTTGATCTACAGGTGTCTACAAGAAAATAAAAGTTTAATAACATATAATTTTATTACATATCAACAAAAAAGAAATATTTTAATAAAATATTGCCAAAAAGTAATTTTTTAAGAAATAACATGGGTCAAAATTTTTGTAATATTTTTTTTCCAATTGTCAATTATTCATTAATGAAGCTTTATTTTACAACTAAAGTATATGATTAAAAAGCTCTAAAACTTAAAAATATATCTTTGAAATTCTAAACGTGCAATTAATAAAACATTTTGAAAATAACTAAAGTGCTCTAGAAACTAAAAAAAGAAATTTTTTAAATTTTTTAAAAAGTTTAATAGGCTTCGTTATAAATTGAACAGAAGTATTTTTATAGGAAAAAAACTCCATGAAAAAAAAGCTAAATAAAAAAAATAAAAAGCAAAAAATTAAAAATTAAAAATTGTTAAAATGTATATTGGAGAATGGAAGAGTTACATCAAGAACAAAAGAACTATTTTTGATAAGAAAACTCATTATCTAAAGAAGTAACGTGATTCTTTTGCAAAAGATGTATCATTACGCTTGTGTCGAGCGTAAAAATTAGTATTTTTCAATCAATAGTCAATCTAAAAGAGAAAAAAATGGGATGAAAAAAATAATCAACTGAAACTTTACATAAACATTTTTCAGAAAAATTGCACTTACTGGAAATTAAGTACTTCGTTTGAGATGTTTTTGCTTTATAAAATAGTTCAATATATAGAGAGGTAGAAGAAAAGGGGGGGGTAATTACGGCCATTCTGTAATATATGTACTGAAAATACTAATTAAAACATGTACATTATAGTAATGTAATTTAGTTATAATCATTTAGCTAGTCATTCAATTATGATATAGTTAAGGATAACCGCTCGTATTTTGATAAATAGGTAATTAAGGAAACGTATTTGAGAGAATAAGGAGTTAAGGAAACTTATTCAGAAGAATTAATGAAATTCATGTAATTAATGAAATTAATGTAATTAATTAAAATATTCCCCGAGATGGTGGTAGGTTAGCAGACTGAAAGAAGTTATTTAAAATAAATGTATATTTTTAATTATTTATTTAATTATATATTTTATATTTTATTACCTTTGTGTCCTATTAAGCAAAATCGTCAGATTTTAAAGATTGGTTGTAATTTTTTAATGCATTTCTATTTCCAATTGTCAATTAAACAATAACGAAGAATTGCTTTAAAATTTAAGAAATGATTAAAATGGTTTAAGATTTTAATATATATATTTGAAATTTTAAAAGTGCAATTAATAAAAGATACTGAAAATAAATAAAGGTAACGAGAAGCTGATGAAAATTTTAAAACGTTTTAAAGTTTTCGCCATAATATTGGAGAGAGATATTTCTAAAGAAAAAGAACCTGTTTTTAAAATGCCCCATTAAAAAAAAATAATACATATATATATATGGTCAAAACGTATATCGGGGAAAGGAAGAGTTACGTCATGAACAAAAGAACTATTTTTGATACGAAAACTCGTTATCTAACGAAGTATCGTGATTCTTTTGCTAAAGAGATATCATTACGCTCGTGTCCCGGGTAAAAAATGGCAATTTATAAATGTCATTCTAAAAGAGGAAATAAACAAGATGAAAAATAATTAATCTACTAAAACTTTACAACAATCATTTCTCAGAAAAAAATCACTTGCTGGAAATCAAGCACTTTGTTTAAAAGATTTTTCTTTTTTATTATATAAATTTAATGCACCGAGCAATAAAAAATATTTTTAATAAAATATTGATAGGAGTAATTTTTCAAAGATTTAAAATGCGTCAAAACTTTTGTAGTGTTTTTCGATTTCCATTTGTCAATTAAACATTAATGAAGAATTATTTTAAAATTTAAGAAACTGACTATTGTTCTTCAAAACTTTAAAATGTTTCTTTGATATTCTAAAAGTGCGAATAATAAAACTTATTCAAAAATACCTAAAAGGCTCTAGGAACTGAAAAACATTTTTGAAATTTTAAAAATGCTTAAAAAGTCTTCGCCATAGATTGGAGTGAGATATTTCTATAGAAATAAAAAACCTGGTTTTTCAGTTCCTCATTAAAAAAAAGAGATAAATAATATATAGTTAAAATATATATCGGAGAAAGGATGAGCTTCATCATGACCAAAAGAACTATTTTTGATAAGAAAACTAATATCTAACTAAATACTAGTTCTAAAGAAGTATCGTGATTCTTTTGCAAAAGAGATATCATTACGCTTGTGTCTAGAGTAAAAAATGGCACATTTATAAATGTCAGTCTAAAAGAGGGGAAGAAAAAAAGAAAAATATTTAATTAACTGAAACTATTCAAGAAATATTTATAAGAAAAAATCACTTGCTGAAAATCAAGCACATTGTTTGAGATTTTTCTGTTACATAAAGCGAATGCACCGAGCATTAAACATAATTTTTAATAAAAGATTCCCAAAAAGTACTCTTCTTCAAGAAACAGAAAGTGCCAATTTTTTGCAATGTTTTTCTATGTTTTTCAATTTTCAATTGTCAATTATACATTAATGAAAAAATATTTTAAAATTTAAGAAAATGACTAAAAGCTCAAAAATTAAAAAATATATCTTTAAATTTCAAAAGTTCAATTAATAAAACACATTGAAAATAACTAAAAAGCTCTAGGAAGTGTAAAAATAAAAACATTTTTAAAATTTTAAAAATGCTTAAAAGTCTTCGCTACAAATTGGAGTGAGATATTTATATAGAAATAAAAAACCTGATTTTACAGTTTCCCATGAAAAAAAGGTAAAAAACAAAATAGGGTTAAAGTGTATATCGAAAAAGAAAGAGTTACATCATGAACAAAAGAACTATTTTTGATAAGAAAACTCGTTACCTAAAGAAGTATCGTGATTCTTTTGCGAAAGAAATATCACTATGCTTGTGTCTGGGTTAAAAAATTGCACTTTTAAAAATGTCAATCGAAAAGAGGAAAGAAACGGGTTGAAAAACATTTAATCGACTAAAACTTTACAAGAAACATTTTTCAGAAAAAAAAATTCACTTGCTGGAAATTAAGCACTTTGTTTGGGATTTTTTTGTACACATAGTTAATGAACCGAGCATTAAAAATAACGTTTAATACAAGATTGCCGATAAGAAATATTTTTCAAGAAATATAATACGTTAAAATATATAAATAAAAAATATATGAAGCTTTTTTCTAGAACAGAATTACTTTGATCTTCTGGAGAATAAAAGTATAATAATATATAGAAGTATTTTATTACATATCAATAAAAAATAAACTTTAATAAAAATTGCCAAATTTTTTTCTTAAGAAATAAAACGTGTCAAAATTTCTGTAATGTTTTATCTGTATCCAATTATCAGTTAAACATTAATGAACCATTATTTTAAAATTCAAGAAAATGTCTAAAATACTGTAAATCTTTAAAATATATCTTTGATATTCTAAACGTGCAATTATTAAAAGATTTTTAAAATAACTAAAGGACTCCAGAAACTGAAATAAAAAAAATCTATTTGAAATGATAAAAGATATTTAATAGTCTTCGGTATAAATTGGAGTGAGGTATTTTTACAGAAAAAAAACCTGGTTTTATAGTGCCCAAGAAAAAAAATGGTTAAAATGTATATCAGAGAAAGTAAGGGTTACATGATGAACAAAAGAACTATTTTTAATAAGAAAACTCATTATCTAAAGAAGTATCGTGATTCTTTTGCAAAAGAGATATCATTACGCTTGTGCCTGGAGTAAAAAATGTTACTTTTATAAATGTCAAACTAAAAGTATACAAAAATGGGATGGAAAACATTTAATAAACTAAAAATTTAACAAGAAACATTTTTCAAAACAAAAAAAAATATCTTACTTATGATTGGTAGTCATTTAATTGTGATACAGTTAACGATAAACGTACATATTTGGATAAATTGGCGATAAAGTAAACGTATTTCGATGGATAGGGGTTAAAGAAACGTATTTGGATGGATTCAACTGTAATTAACCCTCCATCACTCGCGCCTGTTTTTGTCACACGATCACTCGCGGGGCTGTTGTAAACACTCCAAACTTTTTATTGCAATTTTCAAGTTATAATGAATTATAATAATTTTTTCATCTACTCATAATTAAAGTAACTTACTTTGACTTATTATAAATAAAAATAATTTGGAAATACAAGAAAAATATAATTTTATAAAAAATAGAAAAAAAAACTTTACATATACTACTTCATTACAGTCAAATTTATATAAAAAATATTTACCTTTACTACTTATATTACTTATACTCAAAAAATATTGGATAATGACATTTATTTGCTATATTATAACATACATTCGTGATTTTATCCTTTCCTAAGTAATACGTAGAGTCAGACTGTAGTTCGATATCTGAATCGTGTTCCGATATTTCATCAGGTTCTTGTTCTGATTCCGAGTTGTGATCAGAACATTCCTCAAAGTATTAATCATCATCCGAAAAAGTATTATCTGTACCTGCTACCTCATCATCTTCAGAATCTGATGAAACAGAAGCCAAAAGATGCCGCAAACGCTGTTGCTCTATTTCCCACGGAGATTTCGATATTTTCTAGAAAAATGGCAAAATATCGATGTAAAAGACTCAAAATAAAATAAAATAAAACAAAAATTATTCATAAATTTAATTATTATTATGATAAAAATAAAATAAATCTGCAATATAGCTTACCTTAATTGTGTTTTCAGTCAAAAAATATTCCTTGATTACTCGCGGGGTGTTCTCAGCACCCCGTTGGAAAATTTTCACGTCCTCACTGCTTCGGAAAAAATGGTAGAATGAACATCTGTCGTCAGTAGGCGTGGCCTCTAGGAATGTGCAGCTACTGAAAATATTTGACCTTGAGCTTGAAAAACTCTGTTTTTGTGCGCATGTTTTTACTCGTGGGGTGATCAGAACACCCCACGCGAGTAATGGAGGGTTAAAAAATATATATTTCCCAATGGGGGCCTAGCAGTTTGAAAGTACATGTTATGTAAATTTAACTTGTGACATCTATATTTTTATTATTTTTGTGTAGCATTAAGCAAAATGGTGAAATTTTAAAAATCTGTTGTAATTTTTGTAAGGTTTTTCTATTTCCAATTGTCAATTAAACATTAATGAAGAATTATTTAAAAATTTAATAAAATGATTAAAATGTTCTAAGACATTAAAATATATTTTGGAAATTTTAAAATTGAAATTAATAAAATTTTTTGAAAATAACTAAAGGGCTTTAGAAAATTAAAATAATGAAATATAAAAAATACTTAAAATTTTTCGCTTTAAATTTCAATAAATATTTCCACGGACAAAAAACTGGTTTTACAGTCTCCGATGAAAAAAAAGGATTAAAATGTATATCGCAGAAATGAAGAATTACATTATGAAGAAAAGAACTATTTTTGATAAGAAAACTCGTTATCTAAAGAAGTATTGCGATTCTTTTGCAAAAGAAATATCATTACGCTGGTGCCTGGAGTAAAAAATTATGCTTTTATAAATGCCAGTCCAAAAGAGGAGAAAAATACGATGGAAAACTTTTAACCCTCTAGATCCCAAATTGCCCGACACCGACCGATATATTTTGAGATATTTTCATTCGTATATCCTGATTCTCATCACAAAAATTAAAATAGCAATATTGGATTTAATTCATAGCAGACATTTCGTATTTGAATAAACCGAAATTAGGCATTGAAGCTTCCTGGTGTAAAGTCAGGTTTTCTAAACTACATAATTTCTGGAACGTGTTCTATAATGGGAATTAAAGAGTTAATCAACTAAAACATTACAAGAAACATTAAAAAAATCACTTTCAGGAAAACAAGTATTTTGTTTGAGATTTTTTTTTTGTTGTTGTTATATAATGTTAGTGCACCAAGCATTAAAAATAATTTTTAATAAAAGATTTCCAAAGAGTAAATTTTTTCAACAAATAAAATGTTTCTATAAATAAATAAATAAATAAATAAATAAGTAAATAAATAAATATAGATGTGTGTGCATACATATACATATGAAGCTTTTTCTAGAACAGTCTTGATTTATAATTCTCCATTTGAAGAGAAATATTTTAATAATATATCGAAGTATTTTATTACATAACAAAGATAATTAAAAAACAGTTTACAAAACAAAAGTACCTAATTCTTAAAAATCTATTAATTAATAAAAGTGTGGCATTTCATTCGGGTATTTTAGCACTAAACGTATTTCACCATCAATTTAATAACAAGAATTTATTAAATCACTGTAAAAAGATGGGGGACCGACGAGAGAAAAAACAATATTTTGTAGTACTCCAATCAAGCGCGAAAAGCAAAAGGAATAAATTCATTTCCTAATTCTCTAAAATTCAAATGCCTCCATAAATTCACAACTTTTCTAAAATCTCTTTTTTTAGAAGTACAATTCTCACTTAATGTCTCTAATCTAAATAACTAGCGTCAGCCTAAATGTTATTTTGTTCTAAATCATGAAAGTATAACCGTTATAACAATACTGTTTGCAGCATTGCATTTCTACAATGCAGATGTTTCGATGCTAGTAGAATGATATTTATAACAGTATGCATTGAAATTCCAAGGCATTTTACAAATATATAACTAATCAGAGTACTAACTAAGTCAGAGTACTTCCATTAACCTACCTTCTTAAAGCGTAGTTAGCTGCAGGTCTTAAATATTCGATTGAGATGCACATGTAGCTTGATACCTTCTTTTAGGTACTCCAATAGAGATTCTAGATAAACAAGATCTTTGAGTACCCACTCAACCAAAAAATCACGCGGATTTATATCTGGAGAAACAAGTTGGAAATTGCACGTGAATCGTAGCAAATGGGGTGTGTTTTACGATAACGAAGTTCTAAAAATATCTCTCTCATATATCATTTTCATTAATTTGTAAATAGATGATTATAATTAAAATGCGCACCAAACAATATTTTCCCTATACCATTATGTAATGGAGTGCTTCTGTTTGGTCTTGTAAATGAGAAACAAATGCTCTTTGCACCACAGATTATGTAAAATTTGTATTATAATATGTACTTTATTGATTCATATAAATTCTATTATGTTCGAAGGAGAATAACACCATAAAATTTGAAACATTTTTCCTCATTGACCTTAATGTAACAGAATACATTTGATTGTCCCTGTAATTGATCTATGAATCCGATTTTGATAACATTTGAAATGTCTCGACAAAATTATGTAATAATTATGTATGTTAAATTTCAAACGATTAAAATGCATTTGAAACTTTTCCTCCCATTGATGTATGTCTCCCAATAATGTAATGGAATAATTTTGATTGCCCCTGCAATTGATCTATCCATCCGATTTTCATAAAATTTTAAATGATTCGACAAAGTTATGTAGTAATTATACATTTTAAATTTCAAACGATTCGATTGGGTAGTTTTTGAGTTGTTTTATGCGGACGGACTGAACGCCATCTAAAGGTGCTACGTATTTACATATTTACGAACGCTCCAAAAAACGGACAGGTTGTCGAAAATGCATGAATAGTTGCTTTCAGATATAAATTCAGATTCAATATTGCATAAGGATTTACCACTTTTCTCAATTTTTATCCTCATTTATATCTACAACATTGTTGCAAACAATTAGTTTATGGAATGTTTTATTCCTATAAAATAAAACTTTATATATAATGACAGATTAAGCTTATTTTTTCTTTAATTAGGGCAATAAAAATTAGAACATTACATGTTTATTTACTAAATGCTCGATTTTTAGCTCACGCCCTATCAAAGGGCTAAAGTGCCCGTAGATTCTGTATATGTTTGTATATATGTATGTACGTATATTTTTATGCCTGTATTCACGTATGCATGTACGTAAAACTTAGTTCTTCATAGAAATATCCAAATTGCTTCATTTTTTTCTAGTTTCATTCTGACAAAGCTCTTTGCTGATAAGATTCAGGGATGCATTTGTTAAGAGTAAAAGGGGTAAAGGAGTCTAAAATCCTCCCCTTAATTTAGATAAATAAGTTTTTCATGCAGATTTATTATTCAATTTGCTTCAAATTTGGTATACCGGATTATTTTGGTGAATTGTTTTCGTGTTTAGATTTTAAGGTTTACTTGTAAAAAATAAAGAGTGAAACAAGGGACTTATTCCCCTTAATTTATTTTCGAGAATCATTATTGTTTGAATTAAGTGTACAATGAACAACTTTTCTGAATAAATTATAACCTCAATGCCAGCAGTTTAATTGGCCCTTTTCTTTTTATTATGTCATTATCTGTATTTTTATTTTTTCTTGTTTCCTTTTTTTAGTGCCATCTATCAGTGTTCCTGCAACTAATTCGTTTTAGGTAATCTTTTTCACTGTGTCTCCATAGCATGTACATAGAATTTTAAGCCTTTACTCTGAGTAGTTCGATATGTATAGAGGGCAGAGTAGGGGTGGTTTAATTATTGCCAATTTATTTTTAAGCAAAAATTAATGTGATTATTTCATTCTCTATACAGCGTAATTGAAACTTAAAACAATTTCAGTCCAATAAATTACATTGTTTAAACATTATTATGATATATTCCATTCTCCAAATGAGAGATTCCATTTTTTTTTATTAATTATAATCATATCAGCTCATCTTAACAGGAAGAGATTCTTTCGTATTTCACGATTTTCGGTTTTTTTTTAATATTTTCATTTGTCACAAAAAAGTAAAAGTCACAAACATTGTCACTGTATCAAGCATTTTGATCGTTTCATTAAGTATCATACCGAGATTATCTTTACCTACGATATATCTTTAAAAAATTGCACAAAGTAAACAATTTTATTCTTTTATGGAATTAAAATGCATTGAAAAGCTGTATCATTATTTTAAAATGACTCATAATTGCATTTCAAAATTCTAGTATTTTAACGAAATTCAAATTTTGTATTTGTATTTAAATAAAGATTGAATTTTAAAAACCTGTTGATGTTACTGAAAATTTAAAAGCTAGTTCAAGTTTTAATATGCAGTCTAATAAAAAAATATTAGTACAAAAGATCAATGAATGCATATCATCTAAATGCAGGCATTATTCTCAGAAAAAAATATTATTAACAAATATTTGGATAATTAATTTTAGTAAGAAAACTGTTGAACTATAACTATAAGATATATATATGTATATATAAGAAGTATACATCTAAAGAATGTTCTGCATTCAATAGTTGTTCTAATTAGGAGGAAAATCAATCTGTTAATAAAAGAAAAATGGAACTGCTATTTGTATAAGTATACTTATAAATGAAGAAAAATATGAAAGCTCTCATGTATCTTTTAGAGAAATTTATTGTCTTCGAAGAAAATAAAAATCTTTCAAAGGAACTACATTTGTATAAATAATATCAATAAAATTAATAAATAGTTATCTAGAATGAAGAAATTCTTTAAATCAACTTATATTTCTTGTTGTTAAAATACGAGAACATTGTTATTTGTACATGAAATCTGTCTTTAGTTAGTCTACGACTGAAGTTTTTCGAAATTTAACAGTACAAATAGAAATAAATGCTTTCATTAATGACATTTACGAAAACACTACTATTGTTATTGTATTCAAATTAACTATAGTAGCTCTCATTTGAAGTCAAACATTATATGTCTTCTTAATAGGGCATTATTTTAAAACAAATACCAATATAATTTTTCTCAAAAAATAATTCCATTTTGATACATGTTAATTTATGGAAAAATGTTTTCAATATACAAAAAAAAAAAAAAAAAAGATTCAGTATGTGATGAAATTTACTGTTTTTACTACTTTCTTTATATAATTTAAATACTTTCAGTTTGTGAACAAATTAGTTGGATAATTTATATTTTCATACATCATTTACAGTGCAATAGAAATTACTTCCTTATACCAGATTTTTTCCCCCAGAATATTCGTGATACATATAAAAAATAACAATTAAAAGCTTTTTAATTTTTTAAAAAGGTCTTTTCTGTATCTGAAATGATTAAAAAATTTGAATAATTCTATCAAAATAAAATTGCTGCTTCAATGCACAAATTTGAATAAGAAATGTAAACTATGGACAAATATATAAATAGGCACAGTTCATCTATCACCTGTTTTAACATTTATATGAACGATAATAAGAAGTCTAATAGAGATAAGAAATATTTCATATGATGTAGACTAGAATCAGCCTTATATTTATGTAGATTTTATTCGAGAAGCATAAGAAGGAATATTAAATTCTATAATTTTTAATGTGAGCATAGTTATCATTAATATACAAGCTTATTACAAGCACTATAGCCCTAAAAAATTAAAAATATTTATTTCAATCATTCTTTATATCCGTTGTTACTTGTTAATGAAAAATAGATCGGATAAAATAAGCAGTAAGTTATTCCTATAAATGATACTAATCTTTGGGATTATTGATTAATAATATTGAAGTGAAACTAATAGCATTTTCTAAAATTTCTAATAAAGCTGCTGTTTAATAACTTTTATGATAATGGGTATGATTACAAATAGCACATTGTTATAAAACCAAGCAGTCCTATACTGTAAAAAAAATCCGTAAAGATACTAGACATTTTCTAGGAAACTGGGATTCCAAGAACCTTTCTTGTAACGGTAACAGGAAAAATTCATGTAACCGATTCTGAAACTTGAATTTTTGCTGTTACCGTTACAGGAAAAGTTCTAGGAATCCCAGTTTCCAAGAAAAAGTTTAGTACCTTTACAGATTTTTTTTACAGTGTATGCGTATGTAAATACATATTCAGAGATATAAATATAATGTGAGAATCAATTTAACAATGTAAACCAAAATAACTACTTTATGTTTTACTTATTATTTCACTCTTAGAAAATCTTATAAATACATTATACAGCTATTAATAATCAGAAACTTTCAATTTTAAACAAATTGCCAAATATTTAAAGATATAAATATCGGATTTTTCTGCTTCTGGATGATGAAGAATATCTGTGATTTCATATTTATCAATTGATCATAAAGGAGCCATCAAAAACAAACGATCAATAATAAATATGTTTGGTATTACCTTGTAATGAAAAATGCATGAAATGACGTATTGCTATAGATTATGAATACAACACATGTATTCATTTGTGATGACTAAAACATATATTCAAGGTAATATATATATTTTTTCAAGTTAAAGATCATCTTGCATATATTCTCTTCATCTCATACAGGGTTTTTAACTACATCTAATACCAGTTAGAAAAGATTTGACATTTGGGTTTGAAATTTTGGGGTTCTCCATAATTTGTCATTTTTAACTCATATATATAGATTATTTGATTTTTCACTGATGCTTTGGTTTTTTTAGAAACTGACAGAGCGAGCCTATTTCACGAAAAAAAGAATTATCACAATCTAAGCATTTCTTTTTACTCTACTCGTTTACATTCATTAAGTATAAATTATTTATCAGAAAGCCTGTTAATAAAAAATGCCAAATTGTGTAAAATTGTAACGTTACATGCATGCTGAGCGTCATTTGTAACGTTTGGTTGGTCGTGGTGGAGGTTAAATGTAGACATACTCAGTAATTTAGGATAAAATAACAAAGTTTATTAAAGTGATAATGGCTGAAGGGAAGTGGAGCAAGTCTTAAATTTACACAACTGAAAACACTATGAACAGCTAAATCATACTCACAGGCTTCGGCCTAGCTCAGTCGGGGCACCTACTAATACCTTCCGCTATCTCTTGGCTGATCTGCTAAATAAAGCTTAATTAAACAGCCCGTTGCTGTGGGTAATCCTTTATTCACAAACAATCCAAATGAAACTAAGAGGTTTCTTACCCCGGCCAACTCTCAAGTCAACTGTCGGAACTTCTTTCCACTCACTGGAGGCTTCGTTGCTACTTTTCAATCGGCTAGCACTTCGCTGAACACTAATTCACTTCGCTTGTCTAATGGCAGAGAACCTCACTCACTGGCTGCTGGCTAATGCCAGAGACACACTCCATTCACTCAAACCCAAGCTTTTATATGCTGCAAACTGAGATACTTCACATTAACATATTACTAATAACCGCAAGCTAACTGTAAAATCCGAAAAAGCACACACACTCTAGAAAGTTAAAGTAAAAGAGAGGATAGATGTCGCTTTTACGCTTACACATGTTAACTTATTGAAGTCACGATCTCAGAAACACTAGAGTGCCTTTATGGAAAGGTCACTCCCTCACAACCCCCCCTCGGATTTTACAGAGAAAAAGGGCTGGGCCAAATGCATGCCCAGAACTTTTTCTTGTTATAAATTTCGAGCCGTAATAAACACAGTGATGGGTGAAATTTAGAACCAAACATAACTTTCAAAATATTAACTTTAACCCATCACAACCAAAAAACCTCAGTTTGCCTCAAAAATTCACATATTCAATCCAATCATTCTTCTATCTTACAAATAGCCTCCGTAAAACTTCCAAAAACTCGTAAAACTTTCAAAACTAATTACTTCTTCTTTCAAAACAGCCCACTCCACTGGGAGTGCTAAAATTTCTCAAAACACTAAACTTCCGAAATTTTCCTCAATATTGCAATACAACTATAACATTACAAAAAATTTCTCCCATAAAACTTTCCTAATACTAGAATTCGCACCAAGTCCAAAAAACCCAATGCGCAAAAATTTTCCTCATCCAAATACCGAACTCATCTAAAATTAAATTTTACTTCATACTCAAAATAACTCTGCTATTACGTAATACCTACATACCTATTAGCCAATGAACTAACTCCCAAAATTCTTCAGAAGTTAACTCCACTTTAACAATAATTGGGGCACATACGTACAGTGTCATATCGCGGTGCTTATGCAACAATCAAAAAAAATATCAAATTTACAAAATGACGTCATCATGCTCTTCATCTGTATTAACTAAAAGAAAAATAGCAGAATCAATACATAACACAGGTATACTTCCCTGCAAGAAAATCACATTAACATTCAATTTTAATACAATACAATTTCAAATTCAAACGCAGCTTAAAAATTCGCAACTTGCGGAAACCATTCCCAACTAAAGTACAAACGCACGAACGATAAGGAGAAAGTTAATTCATTAAAAGTTAGTATAAGAGATAGAAACGCGTGTCAAGGACTTCTTGACCGCAAAACACGTGCGCGCCTGAACCGCGGCGCGTGTACAAAATAACCCAAATTACTATCTGTACTTTCTGAAAATTTAAACATACATTAACATACATTTTATAACACATGAACAATATAACAATATAGTAACATTTTTAACAAATAACATAACAATTTAACAATAGATCCAGAATTTTTAAAAGCAGTTAAGACCAAAATCTGAAACATACATAAAACTAACAATTTTGCAAACAAATTTTGAACACAATTAAGCACCAAACGTGAGTTCGTCAAAAATTCCAAAAATTGGCCAAAAATATAAAACAGTCTCTCTGCTTTCTATTCCTTCACATTGCTACCACATATATGCACTCTAATAAAAATTTAATAAAGAACATTATCACCCAATCATAGAGATGATTCACTGCTAGCAGGCTTCATACTACAGGATGGCTTTCTCCTCTTGTCCCAGAAACCTTGTACGAAGGATCTTTCGTCATCGGAACTGTATGGTGACGCCACAGTTGACTGTCGTGCCTGTAGCCTGGTTCTGAATGGGTGCCGTGGGATACTTGTAGGTTCCGCTCAACGACTCTGCCCTGGCCGGTTCGCTGGGGTCACTCCATGGCGAGATTCACACTGTTGATGCCGGTAATCTGAGAGTTGTCTCCTCTTTCTAGACGCACCCGAAGTTACTGAAGATCCTAGGCCACGTTTCTTTCCGGATCTATGTTGTTTCTTATTAGGCAAAAATTCGGAATTTAAAGTTCGTTTAACAGTTTGCCGAGTGTCCATACGAAATTTTTTCCGGGGATTAAGTACCGAAGATGGTGAACTATTAGATAATGTATGTTTGTGAGGTTGCTGTCTCATTGGTGGAGGAACGGGATAGTTTATAATTTTTTGCCTTTTATGGCACACAGAGTCTGAAGTATTTGACACTGCTCTCTTATTTTTGTTATCATACTTTGCTCTCGGATTGCTAGGCTTTCGACTCTCAATAATAGTTTTTGGAGCTGTTTGACCAACTTTTCTTCTTGAATATTGATGAAAAGAATTAGATGAAGAAGTGCTGGACTCGGGACACTCATTGGATCGGGAATTTCGCGAAACACCACTCGACACATGAGAACCTTCACTACCATTTTCTCTAAACTTATAAATTCTAACCTGATCCAAATTAACCGTCATTCTTTCACCATTGACATCAACAACCAAATTATTATTTCGAACTTCTAAAACCTCGAACGGACCTACAAACTTCGGACCAAACTTAGCTACTCTCTTTTGACGACTTGAACTTAACCAATGCTTTTCTACTAACACAAAATCTCCAACTTCCACTTCTAACTCCCTCCTACGCATATTATAATACTGAGCCTGCTTTTCTTGCGCTTTTCCCATCTGAACTTGAGCTTCCTTAACCAACCTCTCCATATCCTGACATATGTACTGACTTTCCGCATCTGACACCATAACTAGCCTTTGGAATGGAGTAATGACTTTTCTACCCAAAAACAATTCAGCTGGCGTTTTCCCCGTCGACTCATGAACTGCTGTACGAAGTGCGTACGCAAAATGCTGAAGAAACTGGTCCCAATTTGCGTGATGAGAACCAACATACGAAGAAATCATTTGAATTAATGTACGATTTACACGTTCAGCCATATTAGACTGAGGACGATACGGAACAGTAAAAGAATGATCGATCTCCAGCTTCTCACACAGGGCCTTAAATATATCAGAAATAAAACAAGGGCCATGATCGCTCACTACCCTAATTGGTGCACCATATTTAGAAATATAATTATCGAAAAATGCATCGGCAACTGCAGGTGCAGAAGCCTTCCTGAGGGGGACTAACTCTACCAATTTACTAAAATAATCAACAATAACTAGTACAAATCTATATCTTTTAGGATTAGACAATGGATAAGGACCGATTAAATCTACACCTACACATTCATTAGGAAAATTTACTTTAATAGGAATTAATTTGCCAGCTGGACTTACATTTTTATAATTATAACGTTGGCATGTGCTACAGCTGGAGACATAAGCGCGCACAGCTTCCCGAATTTTAGGGAAGTAGCAGGATTCACAAATTCGAGCATAAGTTTTCCTGATTCCTAAGTGACCTGCTAATGGATTATCATGAAATTCTTTCAAGATGGCCTTACGAAGACTAGCCGGAATAAAAACTCTTAATTCTCCAAGTGAATTTACAATTTTAGAATAAAAATGAAGACCATCGATAAGCTTAATAGATTGGGACCATTTCTCAAACATAGGCACATCTGCGCTCGGGACATCATCAGGATTTTCCAAGTAACGATACAAACTACCAAACTCTTCATCTTGCTTCTGTTCCGTTATCAACTGCTCTCGCGACCTTAACACCAATGAAGACAATGCACAACACTTAACTTCCTCCGTGACCTCTAAACCACCATGCGGGTTTCGTGACAAAGCGTCCGCTACCGCATTCTCCTTGCCAGCCCTATGTTCTATAACCACATTATACTCTGCTAACTTCAAACACCATCTGACCATACGAGACGACAAACCCTTTCCATTAGTTAACTTTGCCAAAGCTGAATGATCCGTAATGACTTTAACCGGTATATTAGTGAAAAAACAACGAAATTTATTCAAAGCCCAAATTACTGCAAGACACTCCCTTTCCGTAATCGAATAGTTCCTTTCGGCTGCATTTAAAATTCTCGACGCAAAAGCTATAGGTCGACCTTTCTGTGCTAACATCGCTCCAACCCCCACTGCACTCGCATCGCAATACACTTCAAACTGAGACGAATAATCGGGGTGAGCCAAAACAGGAGGGGAAACTACTGCCTCTTTTAATAATTCAAACGATCTCTGAGCCGCTGATGACCATACAAACTTCACCCTTTTCCTTTTTAAATTATACAACGGTTCACATAACTCCGAAAAACGTGGAATGAACTTGGCAAACCAAGCCACCATCCCTAAAAATGTCGCCACTTCCTTACTATTTTTGGGGGGACTCATTGACGTAATTGCCTCAATTTTCTCATTATCTATATTAATACCATCACGCGTAATTTTAACTCCTAAATACTTTATCTCTTTTCTCAAAAATTTACATTTTTCTAACTTAACTGTTAACCCAGCATCTCTTAACAACGTAAATACTTCCCTCAATAATCGTAAATGCTCTTCAAAAGTAGCTGCCATTATAATTATGTCGTCCAGGTAGACCAAGACACCCTTACCAAGCAAAGGTTTAAGGATATTATTCATGGCCTTCTGGAACGTTGCTGGCGCTCCCGATAAACTAAAACTCATTCTCTTAAAAGCAAAACAACCGTCCCGAGTAATAAACGCAGTCTTAGGTATGTCCTCCGGCTTCATTGCAATCTGAAAATAACCTGACGTAAGATCTAACGTTGACATATAATTCGTACTCGTTATATTAGCCAAAATGTCATCAATAACTGGAATAGGATACTGAGGGTATTGCGTTATCGCATTTAACTTTCTATAATCTACTGCAAACCTATATGCCTCTGGATTATCTAAACTTTTCCCATTATTTTTACGACATAACACTACTGGAGATGCAAAAGGAGGCTCAATCGGCATTATAATATCGTCCGCTAGCATTTTTTGAATATGATAATCAATTATACCTTGTTTAACTTTATCATAACGATATGGTTTACTAGCAACAGGTGCTTTTAAACCAGTATCAATCTCATGCCACGCAACATGCGTTAAACCCGGTTTATCAGAAAAAACCTCTCCAAATTCATTCAAAAACTTATTAAATTCCTCCTTCTCGATTTCACTTAAACCCGACTCCTCCAAATTAGCTGACACTGAAACATGCTCTTTCTTACTCACATTCTCATCATTATTCACTATTAACGACTTTTTAAAGAAATCCAAACGAATTCCTCTATCCTTCATATAATCCACACCAACTATACAATGCACTGTTAATCCATCTAACACACAAAACTCCCAACATGTCTTAACCGAACGAATTTCAACTTCCAATTCTACTGAACCTTTATTATCGCAAGCTACTCCCTGTGCCGACTGAACCACCAGACTTAACCTCTTCAACTTCTTATACGAAAAATATTTCCGATAACAATCAAAAGAAATGAACGACTTATCTGCCCCTGTATCGAAGACACTTTTAACGACAATACCATCTAACACAATTAACACTTCAGGTAACTCAACCGGATTAATAGTAATTTTATTCAAACTCACAGAAGGCTT
Organism: Maratus speculifer; assembly: GCA_964019185.1. Lineage (NCBI taxonomy): Eukaryota > Metazoa > Arthropoda > Arachnida > Araneae > Salticidae > Maratus > Maratus speculifer. The sequence goes on from OZ025290.1 coordinate 326,645,280, forward strand.
TTCCGATTCAATCTGTGACTGCATACCTTCCGAAATACAGTCACCTACCAGTTTAACTGACCCGACCTCCTCACACCTCTCCTTTGCACTGATCTACCTTCAAAATTCTCATCCGAAGTTAATCTCCTTACTTGCGAAGAAACATTCCTGTCCCGTCCTCCCCCACTACGATTATAACCACTATTCTGTCTATTTTCATACATATTTCTCTCACCACTTCTAAAATTATTAGCACCACCACCATTCCTATTACCATTACTCGTATTCGACATATTACGACCAAATCCATCATTTCTATTACGCAAATTACTATCCGGAAATCGCTGTCCCCCCCTCTCACAAAATTACGTTCCCCCTCATTTCTCAAATTACTATCTGTGACCGGTCTCTGACGAGGGTTACGCAAATCCCGTTGATCCGAGCTATGCCGAGTCTCATACTTCGATAATATCTGATGCATTTCTGCAAAATTCTTCGGTGCTCTAACTTCAATAAAGTCCTGTATACTTGGATTAAAAAGAGGAAAAACAATGTCCAACAATTCCTCAAATGTGATATCTAAATCTAATTTATTTTTTAGTTCAAGCTTACGTAGATAGAATTTTGACGCCGACTCATAAATATTCTGCTTATTACAATAGAACTCTTTTCTCAAAATACTTTTATCTTTAACGGGAGGAAATGCCTTCTTTAACTCAATCACAGTTTGTTCAAATCTTTTCGCTTCATCATTAATCAAAAACTTTCCTATATTTTCCAACCACAAAAGTGCTTCGCCCTTCAACGAGCATTTAAGCACTATGTACCTACTTTTCTCAGGTATATTATTGAACAAAATATAGTCATCTAATTTAACTAAAAATTCACTAATATCACTTTCACCGGTAAAATACACACGTGGCACAATCTCACAATGCCCGATGTTTCGTTGGGCGCCATTTGTAACGTTACATGCATGCTGAGCGTCATTTGTAACGTTTGGTTGGTCGTGATGGAGGTTAAATGTAGACATACTCAGTAATTTAGGATAAAATAACAAAGTTTATTAAAGTGATAATGGCTGAAGGGAAGTGGAGCAAGTCTTAAATTTACACAACTGAAAACACTATGAACAGCTAAATCATACTCACAGGCTTCGGCCTAGCTCAGTCGGGGCACCTACTAATACCTTCCGCTATCTCTTGGCTGATCTGCTAAATAAAGCTTAATTAAACAGCCCGTTGCTGTGGGTAATCCTTTATTCACAAACAATCCAAATGAAACTAAGAGGTTTCTTACCCCGGCCAACTCTCAAGTCAACTGTCGGAACTTCTTTCCACTCACTGGAGGCTTCGTTGCTACTTTTCAATCGGCTAGCACTTCGCTGAACACTAATTCACTTCGCTTGTCTAATGGCAGAGAACCTCACTCGCTGGCTGCTGGCTAATGCCAGAGACACACTCCATTCACTCAAACCCAAGCTTTTATATGCTGCAAACTGAGATGCTTCACATTAACATATTACTAAAAACCGCAAGCTAACTGTAAAATCCAAAAGAGCACACACACTCTAGAAAGTTAAAGTAAAAGAGAGGATAGATGTCGCTTTTACGCTTACACATGTTAACTTATTGACGTCACGATCTCAGAAACACTAGAGTGCCTTTATGGAAAGGTCACTCCCTCGCAAAATATCTTATTATTCGGCAGCTTTCTATGTAATATAATTCATTTCATTAACATATTAATCTAATTCAAGAATCAGAACAGTATGAATCTAAATCTATCAATTTCTGTCGTACTATACATCCATACATACCTATTAATGACAAATAGGTCACTCCCCCCTCCCAGTAGAAATTTCAAGATTTAAAACGTTACAAATCCGTTTCATTAAAACAGATTGCAATATATCTTTGAGTCATGTTTCCAGTTTTTTTAAGCAAATCGGAAATTTAACGTCAAGGGTAGTAAATGAGGCGCGTTCTTACTATAACAAAGTTTTAAAATTATTCATATCATTGTGTATTAGTATACAGTATTCGGATGCAGTATATTAGCCAAAATCTTTTGTGTGTCCCAAATGCCATCTGTTTTCTATTATATAGGAAGTAACTTCTAGTAAACCTGAGCAATGTATATCAGTTTCACAAAATGTGAACTAGTTTAATATAATTAAATGCGTACAAAACAATGTTTCCCCCTATACCATTATGTAATGGAATACTTTTTTGCGGCGCTGTAAATTAATAACAAATATTCTTTGCACTACAAATCGTACAGAATGTATATTTTAGCATATAATTCATAGAAGTATATAATTAGTATATAATTATTTTTGAACGAGCGTAACATCATTAAAATGCACTCGAAGCTGTTTTTTCCCATTATGTGTAATGTTAGGGAATACTTTTGATTGTTCCTATTATTAAACTGTACATCATATTTACCTAAAATTTGAAATAACTTGAAAAAATTATACATTATTATATATTTTAAACTTCAAATGACTCGTTGAGTAGTTTTGGGGTTTTTATATGCTGGCAGATCGGACAGACTGAAAGACGATTATAGGTGCTATGCATTTATATAATTATGAACGCACCTAAGAAGTTTAATATAAATAATTAATCACAATAAAACTGTAATAACATTGATGATATACATGATTTCATAACTTCCTTGATGCCTTGTATTTTTTCCTAAATCTATACAAAAAAAAAAATGTTTTATCATTACAATTTCAGTAAAAAACTGATTTCTAATGTTTCAAAATTTCAGAGAAGCATTTTAAATTTATTATCTTGTTGAGATAAATCGAGGAAACTAAACTAGAAATTACTTAGTTAATTACTTTCAGACGTGATTTAAAACAGAAGTAGCTGTTATTAGAGTTTTAACTGCAAAGCTCGCACATTAAATTAGGATTCATTATACTATAACCAATGTTACATGATTAACGGTGCAGAAAGTATTTCTAAAGTTAAGTAACAATTAAGAACTTTTATCTTAAATGTTTTTACCGGGTGTCCCAAAAATGACTGATAGATTTTAAAATTCAATAACTTACAAACGGTGACAGATATTTAAAAATTTTTTGCAAGAGGGTTATGTATAAAGTCAGGAGTTTTTTTTACGGTAATTTTTTATTTTAGTTCGCATCTCAAACAATAGGTGGCGCTGACGGCGATTGAAGGCCAAGTGATCCGTACTGAGTGAAGCGTCGACCTGGCCTTCAATCGCCATCAGCGCAACCTATTGTTTCAGATGCGAACTAAAATAAAAAATAACGGTAAAAAAAAACTTCTGACATCATACATAACCCTCCTTCAAAAATTTTTTAAATAGATGTCACAGTTTGCAAGTTATTGAATTTTAAAATCCATCAGTCATTTTTGGGACACCCGGTAGGTACAACACGCTTAATGTCCAATAGTTTAATTTCCCATATTGTAAATACAAATAAAAATGTTAATACATATTATTGCATACAAATTTTCAGGAATATAAAAATATTGCTTAGTGTGATGTTTCGCGATACTTTTTAAACTATTTCTTTGTTTTCGGAAACTATGAATGTCTAATAGACGTTTTTATAGTAGGGGAATATAAATAACTCAAAGTATTATGGAGCCTAATGTAGTTAATCTAATTTAATTCATATCATTAACATACTAACTAAGTTCAAGAATTACAACCGTATGAATCTGAATCTATTCTCTTCACTCATACTGCAGTATGAGTGATGCACGTGAGTGATGCAGTATGAGTGATGCACGTGAGTGATGCACGTGAGTGATGCAGTATGAGTGATGCACTGCAGTATGTACGAATGTACATGTACATTCGTACATATTTATTAATGCCAAATTGGTAAAATTCCCCAATAGACATTTCAAGATTGAAACCATGAGAAAGCCTATTCATTGAAAAATAGACTGCCAATAAATCTTTCAGTCATATTTCAAGAAAAATTAATAAAATTAATTAATAACATTAAAACTATAATAGGAATAAAGTTGCGCGATTTCATAATTTTCTTGACACCATGTAATTGTTTCGGAATCTATCTTAAATAAACTTTTATCATTACAATTTCGGTAAAAACAAAAAAACAAAAAAAAAAAAACAGATTTCTATTTTTTCAAAGTTTTAGAGAAGCATTTTAAATTTATTTTCTTGTTGAGATAAATTGAGAAAACTAACCTCGCAATTACTTTGTTAATTGCGTTCAGACGTGATTTAAAACAGAAATAGCTGTTATTAAAGTTTTAACTGCTAAGCTCGCATATTTAAATAGGATTCATTATACTATAACCAACGTTGCATGATTAACGGTGAAGAAAGTATTTCTGAAGTTAAGTAACAATTAAAAACTTTTACCTTAAATGTTTTTAAGCAGAAACACGTTAATAGATTGATGTCTTATAATACAAATACAAACAAAATGTTAATTTATATCTTTGCATATAAATTCTCAATTTTATAAAATATTGTTTGGTGTGAAGTTACCAAGTTTCTTTTGAAAAATTTTCTTTATTTTCAAAAGTTATAAATGCCTTGTAAATGTTTTAAGAGCCGGGAAATGAATATAGTACATAGTATTATGACGCGGTATTTTTTAATTTCGTAAAAGACTATAATTTTTTTAATGCACTTCCAAAATATGCTAAATATAAATATTAGTAAATAGGGCTATGTAAGTAGGAAACAGCATTTAAAAAAATATAATAAGTAAGAAGTAAAATAGATAAATTTTAAAATATTACGAGAGTGAAGTTTCTCTTCTAAAAATTTTTCTGGACAACAAAAGGGAATTATGGAGTATTTTCTTCCGTGTGTACCATTTTTAGGTTGTCAAGTTGGATTGATCACCTAACATATGAATATTAATAAAAAGAAAACTATGCGTTTATATCAGTAATCAAGGATTGTAAGCAGTGGAGTAATTAGTTTTTATTTAAGGGACAAGGGACCTTCAAAATCATGTTTTTTTTATATTTTTAAAATTATACTTTGAATATTATTGAAGGGTACTTTGTATGCATTATAGCACATATTTATCACAAAGAAGGTAAAAAAAAAATTTTGACAAAAATATTGAAATTTTTGTGATATTTTAGATTTAACGAGAACATATTTTAGATTTAACGAGAACAAAATGCTCCATGCGCATTATTTTTTCTCTGAATGCTTTGAAATTTTTTATAGTTATTCATCTCAATATATGTCATAAAACTGTGCATGGTTTTTTGAAAACAAAAATAATTGTTAAAGTTATAGGTACTTTATTGTAAAAATAGGTTCAAAAATGCTCAAAATTTCACATAAAAATAGAAATATTTTTTTTTTCTTAGCTTTATATTCAAATATTTGAAATTCCATGCACAGTTTTATTTATATATGTAAATCAAACTTGTATAAATAATATTGGGAATTTTCCGTGATATGGAATGCGCATGGGACATTTTGAAAAGTTCTCGTTAAATCTAAAATATTACACAAATTTCCCTATTTTTTCCAAAAAAATTTTTTTTGTAAATTTTTTTTGTGATAAGTATATGATATAATGCATATAATGTATCCTTGAATAATATTTAAAGCGCAATTTTAAAAATATAAAAAAAAATGATTTTAAAGGTCCCTTGTACCCTTAAACTTCTAAAAATTAGCTGAATTACGAAACACTGAGAGGTTGTTAAAAATATTTTTCCAAAACTTTTCAAATTATGCTCACTTAATTAGGTCCTTAGTGTTTTTCTCGTTAGTAATACAGAAAACGAAGAAATCCTTTTTAGAAGGTAATATAAATTGTAAATGGATTCCCATTTGTTTTCCAATGATTTTATTTGAAAAAAAGTACCATTTCTTATCAAAGAGGCTATAAATTATAGCAGTTGACTCTAATGAATATTGTTAGATAAAAAAATAACTGGACGTCAATACATAGCGTCAGTTACTTAGAGAACTTGATTTACGTTTACCAGATCCATTCAAAATCCACTGAATCCATGTACTACCGCATATTGTATAACTGGCTACACAACCACAATTGCGCAAAAAACATATTAACTTTGACAACCACATTTTTGGATATGCTCTTTGACAGATTTAACACTAGAACGCCCGAAAGGAGTCGATTCGACTCCAACCATGTAATTAAAATTCATTTCGAACCAGAACTTTTTTTCTTGATATAAGTTCAAACACGCAGATTTCGTTAAATAAATAAATTAAATAATTTCGAATAAAAATTCTGATGTGAAATATTATTATGAAACTTCAGTAAAATTTCCGGGCGTTCTAGTATTTACAAAATAGACAACTTATTTACGCAGAAACATTGGTCACGCCAGACATCACTATCACCAAAACTTTTCTAATCCAGTAGTATACTATAAGAAGTGCACAGCAGCATGTAGAAGATTGAATGTGACAATCAGATAACAAAAATAAATATAAAAATTCCATAAATGTTGAACGATTCTAGACAAAAAATCCCTTTCGGCATGGCCTATAGGCGGAGGTAGATTTCGAAAAGTTTTCATCTCAAAAAAAAAAAAAAAAATGCCTATCTTTACTCAAATGCCCATTTTGGCAATATATTTTGAATTATATTCTTACTTTATTTAAAAAATTGACCAATATGCTCATTATATAGTTCCTAAATAACAAAAAAACTGTTAATTAAATTCGTTTGACAGCAAAATTGAATTTAAAAATGAGTCATAAAATAACCAATTTATTATTTTAATACATCCACAATTCTTTATTCAAGATCGCTTTGAGAAATTTTGTGCGAAGTGCCCACTTTGACAGATTTTTTTAAATATATATTTAGCCTTTATCAAAAATCTGACCAATACGGCACATTACACAGTTCCTAAATAACAAATAACTCTCAATTGAATGCGTTTGAGAGCAAAATTGAATTTAAAAATGAGTCATAAAATAAACAATTTGTTATTTGAATACAACCTCAATTCTTTTATCATGATCACTTTGGGAAATTTTTTTGCGAAGTGCTTACTTTGATAGCTTTTAAAATATATATATTCACCCTTTATCAAAAAATCGACGAATACGCACATTATATAGTTCCTAAGTAACAAAAAACTGTCAATTGAATTTGTGCCAGAGCAAAATTGGATTTAAAAATGAGTCATAAAACAACCAATTTGTTATTTGAATACCCACAGTTCATTAATCATCTCGCTTTGGGAAATTTTGTGCGAAGTGCCCATTTTGGCAGCCTTTTTTTAAATATATTCTGCCTTTATCAAAAAACTGGCCACTCCGTCACATTATATAGTTCCTAAATAAGAGAACCTGTAGATTGGATGCGTTTGAGAACAAAAAAAGATTTAAAAATGACTCAGTAAAAACGCAATTTCTTAAAATTCCTCAAATTTTAATCATGATAACTTCGTGAAATTCTGTTCAAAATACCCTTTTTGGCAGCCTTTTAAAAAATATATTCTGCCTTTATTAAAAAACTGGCCAATACGTCAAGTTATATAGTTCCTAAATAATAGGACCTGTAAATTGGATGGGTTTGAGAGCAAAAATGAATTTAAAAATGACTCATAAAAACGCAATTTGTTATACTTAATGAATTTTTTAATGATGAAAACTTCGGAAAATCTGTTCAAAATACCTTTTTTGGCAGCCTTTTTAAAAATATATTCTGCCTTTATCAAAAAATTGGCCAATACGTCGCATTATATAGTTGCTAAATAAGAGGATCTGTCATTTGGATGCGTTTAAAATCAAAAATGAATTTTAAAATGAGTCAGAATATAAGCAGTTTGGATTTGAGGTTTTTTCTCAAACTCCTATTTTCGTTTAATTTATTTTTGCTATAAGAATTGGTTCTATGAAAAACTTGTCAATATAAAAGTTGTAGATATTATTGTGAAGATGTAAAATAAATTTAATTAGATTTAATTGCTTAAGAATTGAGTAAGTTATGGGTTTTTTTCTTTTTCCTCCCCCCTTTTTCTTTTTTTTTAAATTTTTTTCATCGGTAAAAATTGGTCCTATCAAAAACTTGTAAATACAAAAGTTTTAGATAATATTGAGTACATTTATATAAAATTTAGTTGGATTTGATATCTTGAGAATTGACGAAGATATGAATTTTTTTCTCCCAAAAACCATGTTTTTTTCGCCCCTTGAGCCCATTTTTAACTTTATCAAAAATCTGTCACGCATAAACTTTTTCCTCATTTTTTAGAAGTAATATAAACTTTAAACTAATTCGATATCTATTTTAATTAAAAAGTTATCGCGTTTTTTCTGTTTTCACAAAAACCCTCCTAACTTCCACCCCCTTGGTCCGATTTTGCCCATTAACGAACTTAACCGAGATTTTATGCCCCTTGATTTTATGTAAAAGTTTGATGAAGATCTGAGCATAATTATGGAACTTATCGTGTCTAGAAGAAAGTGATATACACCGATAGATAGATAGATAGATAGATAGATAGATAGATATATAAACTTTTTTACTGATGGTAGTTTTGGGGTCTAGGAGTCATGATTCGTGTAGATCCGCAAAAATTTTTCAGAAATTCCAACATGGGAGACAATGCAATAGGTAGTATTTCATACGAAATCTACCTAAAATATCGATCTCAGCGGCATCTGGTAGTTTAATTGTAAATATCACATAAGGATTCAATTGAGAAAGCTTTTCGACGAGTGAAGAAAAAACCAGAAGTCGTTGTGACCGACATTTGCAACGAATCATCGTTCAGCATTTATAGATTTTTTTGTGTGTGTGTTTTTAAAGCGCTGTTGGAATAGTCAATTTCCACACAATCACTTTAAGATTATATCATTCTTCCACACATAAAACATTGATATCTCTAAAGTTTATTATTTGTTTTTAGCTTAGCATGTGAAACCGTCCTGTGCAAGTTCAGATTTAAGCTATTCTGCATTTTCTGTTTCTTTTCTTTCAATTACAAGTTTAGACTTGGCAATTCTAGTAACAAAGTAATTTTAAAAATAAATTTATGTAGTTATTTATTTCTGGTGAGCTAACACCATCATTTCTATCAGTATTTTTGTTATTTACTCATTCAAAGCAGGGATACGCAATCAGCGTCACATGGTCAGACCGAAAGATAGTACATCAATCCAAATGCGAACACCTATGTGTATACTTTTAATTGCTGTGTAATCCAAAAGGTAAAAACATATTCTAATAATGAACTTAAGGAAGCACATAATTTTTAATTTTAAGAAAATTTTACATTTTTGGAAAATTTTGTGTGGAGGGAAAAGGGGATTAATTTTGAATCCGAAAACAAATTTTATGGATTTCAGAAACATTGGTAAACTTTTTGGTGATTCCGATATCGACTTATATTTGAAGATGCTTTAATGCTTTCGTGCTAACATGCTTTGAATGTTCTTTTATAAATATTTGGTAACAGTTATTCATTTATATATACTAAATTTATTCCAATATACTGTATAGTTATATTAAAAAATGATAATATATAAATACAAAAAATACCAATAGCATATCCCTAATAATATTTGCAACTGAATTCTGCATACTAAAAGTTTTTTTATACTGCACTTGTCAAATATATGAGATAAAATTTGATATTACAAAGATAAAAAAAAGCAATAGTTGTAGAAAGATTTTATGCAATGTCTAAAAAAATCTTGTAAGGTGAAATAAGCTTTATCTACTCACAGGAACAGTATCATTAAAAAAAAAAAAAAAATCAATTTGGCTAATGGAACTTTCTGATTTATTCTAGAAAAGCAATTTGAGGTGTAATATTTTAAATTTCAAGTTATTTAAAGTTGGATAGCTTATCTCACAGACCGAACTAGTTTTTTTCCTTTTATGAAGACAAAAATTTTCTTTATCTAAAAGTAATAGTTTTTGAATCAATTGTTTATGTACTTTTTATTTTCTTATACTTTGAAAATTTTTAAAGGTTGAAATATGTAATATGCGATATCTTTTCATAAATATAAAGAAAAGACATGAAGTTTTAATAGTTTTGTAATTTTTCTTTTCAATTGATGATGAATTGGAAATATTAAAATTATAAGGAAGTCATATTTCTAAAGTATCTGTTGATGAGTACTTCATATTTTTCTCATATGTAACCACAAGGTCCATTCCCATTAAATTTCAATTCCATTTTTATTTAATTATTTTTTATTAATTAAGAATTGCCATTTACGTTGTTTAGCTTGAAAGTTATTTTTTAAATTAGAAAGTAGGAAATTGTACGGCTGCTGGGGGTTGTTGTTTTCTTTGAACTTCTTTAAAATTATCTTTAGTTATTCTCACTTAATTTATTTCTGCTTAAACAAATATTTTGTCACGCGAATACTATTATCCTATAATAAGTAAATAATTAAATAAATAAATAAATACTGTAAAACTTCCATTAAAAGAAGTGTCTCACTATTACAATTAAATATTTCGTTTACTTCGCTACAGTGTTAATTTTTTGTATAAAATTATAGAAAATCTACGGCTAATCGACTTTAATATTATTTTAATTCGTTTGTAAAATTAAAGAGACTAGAAAAAGCGACACACTGTTACAAAATAGAGAAGTTATTCGGTAAATTTAGAATAGACTCTGTAAAGTAAGATTGTTAGAAATACACAAGATTGTGTAAATTTACTTTTAATGATCGTAATTTAATTTAGTTTTTAAAATTTCTTGATCATATATTCCTCTGTGAGCTCCAAAGCACTTGAGTGATTATGAATTTTCGGAGTAAATATGAACTGCTGTACATTAAGCTTTTACAAAATTTGTTTCTAGCCATCGCGGGGTATAAATCTCCTGACAGTCGAAGAACACTTCAGAGCCTGAGTGATTGCTGTTGATTACAATATAACGTTTTTATCATGCAGCGGGGAAATGACAGCATTAAATGTAATCTGATGACTTTTCCATTTTCAAATTATTCTAAGTTAAAAAATAATTAAATGAAATAAAAAATTAAACCAAATTTTTATCTTTAATATTTCAAACAAAATTGCAAAAGAATTTTAAATCATAAAAGGTTATATATTATATTCTATATTCTATACTATTCTATACTATATTTATACATTTTTGATCACGTATAATGCAAGAAATCACACAACTCCTATTACATACGCGAAAAAACAAATTTATGTTATGAAAGAACAAAATGCGATAGAAGAAAAGAAAGAAAAGCTAAGGAAAGTTAAGGAAATTCGTCATGATAATGTAAGATATTTTCCAAGATTTACAGAAAGGAAAACTCATCTAAGTGTTGTTTGGAAAAATATCAGTCAAAAAGAAGAGTTATAAGTATAAAGTGTAAAGTATATTTATGAATTTGAAAATAGTTATTTTAAATTTTTCGCACTAAGTAAAAAATAAAATAATAATGTTTAAATTTTGCAGTCATTGCTTAAAAAATAGTTCATGGCAAAATTATTTAAGTAATTTTAGCTTTATGATTTAATAATTTAAGTATATTTAAAGTAATAAATTTAGTGTATAATTAAATCATATTTAAGAAAACATTTATTTTCGCGTTAAAAAAATTACAAAGATTTTCCAAAAGTTTAAACTTTTTAACGCAGTTGAGTCTCAAACTTCATGTATAAGGAGAATTCGCTAACACCCTGGTGTATCAATTCTTTAAATTATTTTTTATTATCAGTTTTGAAGCCAAAATAAGTGATAAAACAATTAATAACATTTTTTTTAAATATTTTATGTCCAATAACGAAGAGATTAAAAAAAGGAATAAACTTTAAATATTTTTTTCTAAATTGAAAATATGCTAAATTTTTGAATTAAATAACTGAAATATTTTTTTAACCTTAAAATTATCAAATAAAGATTTGTACCCATAAAAAATTTAATTATAGAGGTTACTACTAACTAAATACATATTTTTAAATTAATTAATTGAGTTTGTTCAAATAATTTTAAAATTAGAGAATTTGCAACGTATAAACTTATATTCATACACATTCTGATATTACTAATAAATCAATCCGCTGAATAATCTACAAAAGTACATATATTGAAAACTAATAAGCTAATGATTAACGATTCTTGATAAAAACAAGTAACTCAGATGTTCTTTTCAAATTTGAATGAGTTTCTTTAACATTATGTGTCATGAAATACTTAATGAGGTAAACAAAACTAATCCCTAATCGTAGAGATTATTTTTATCAAATGATGCTTGTGTTTAAGTAAACAAGACAGTTAATTTTAATCCCAATACTGAAAACAAAATTATCATCAAAAGATTATGTCTAATAACATGAAAATTATTTACTAATGTTACTTAAACCGTACATCTTGCGCATAGTTAAAAGATTGCTTAGAATTCAGAAAACAAATTATGTGACACTTATTTAAACATATGAAAAGAAAGTTGTTTTACATGCATTTTTGATGATATTACTTTTTTCACTTGCTTATTAAAATCGTTTCACCTTTTTGGGGATAGCGGTGTTGGTAGGTAGAATAAAGTTAGTATATCATTATATTATGCTTAAATTTAAAAAATATTTTTGCAATCGAAAAAAACAAAGCAAATTTTTACAAAGATTTTCAAACTTTTTCAACTTTTTTACCTGATTCCCAAGTTTTATGTATATGGAGCGTTTACTAGCACCCTTAGGCCTCAATTTTTAAAATTTTTATATTTCTATCATTTTAGAACCCAAAATAATTAAGAAAACCTATCCCAAAATTTTTATAAAAAATATTTGTTTTCTGTTAATAATTGAAGAGATTAAAAAAAGGAAATACTTTAAATACTTTCTAAATTATAAAAAAAACTAAATAGTGAATATTAGGAATTCATAATTCCTTTTGAGCTTAAAAGTGTGAAATAAAGTCTTCTACTTATACCGTTAGTGGTTTATATTAAATAAATAAAAATTGTAAATTTTATAAATTAAGTTTTTTTAATAATCCTAAAATAAAAAAAGCAATGTATAAACTTATATTCCATTACATTCTAATATTACTAATAAATCTATTTACTTAATCATCTTCAAAAATAAATACAATGAGAACTATGATGTACATCCAAGTTAAACATCAATGCCTCTTGTGTAAAACAAGTAACTTAGATTATCTTTTCAAATTTGAATGAGTTTCTTTAACATTATGCTCCATGAAATACTTAATGAAGGAAACGGAAATAATCCCTAACCACAGGAAGTTTTTTTATCAAATGATGCTTGTGTTTATGTAAACAAGACAGTTAATTTTAATCCCAATACTGAAAACAAAATTATCATCAAGAGATTATGTCTAATAAGATGAAAAGTATTTATTAATGTTATTTAATGCTCGCATCTTGCGCATATAGTTAAAAGATAGCTTAGAATTTGGAAAAGAACTTAAGTGACATTTATTTTAACTTATCAAAGGAAAGTAATTTTAATTTTGTTGATATCATTTTTTTTTCACTTATAATTAAAATCGTATTTTTTTTTTTTTGGGGGGGGGGGAAGGGTGTTGGTAAGAAGAATGAATTCAATATTTAATTATGTCATATTTAAATAAAAACAATTATTTTCTCTATTTAAAAAACGAAAAAAAATTACAAAGATTTTCAAAAAATTTCAACTTTTTTACCCAATTGAGTTTCAAGATTCATATATATGAAGCGTTTACAAGCACCTTAATGCATCAATTTATAAATTATTTTATTACTACCATTTTCGAAGCCAAAATTTAAATAAAAAACTACTACAACATTTTTTCAAAAAATATTTATTTTCTGTTCACTATTAAAAAAATTAAAAAAAGGAAATTACTTTAATATTTTTTAATTTAAAAAAAGCTAAATATTGAAATGTAGGAACTGAAATTTTCTTTTGACCTAAAAATTGTGAAATAAAAACTTATATGTATACATTTAATGGTTACTATTAAATAAATAAAAATTATAAATTTATTAAATTGAATTTTTTCTATTAGTCTTAAAATTAGAAAAACCTACAACGTATAATCTTAGAATTTTAATCTTTATTCTTAATAGGTACGTAGATAAAATCTATAGTTTATCTATGTATCCATTTTTTATGGAATTCCTTTATCTGCGGTCTATTCTGTTGAACTGTCTAAATGACAGACCAGATGACCAGATGTTATGACCTACAAGGTTAACTGAGCGAGGAATGCTCACCGGTTGGCTTGCGGAGTTAGCATAAACGGCAAAGCATTGACCTTGTAAGTCAAGGATCTGGGTTCGATTCCCGGCCTGTGCAAATTTTCGCTCAGCTGGAAATATTTAATTCGTATAACTCTACCAATCTGTTTGATTGTGTTAAAAATTCTTTTTACTGGATGTGTGATTATCCCAAAATTTTCCACTGTTTCCCGTCTAGTGCTCTATACACTCAAAAAACACCGGGCATTTTTCTGATTGCATCACTTCATCTCACTTCAAGTCGTTTTCTTCATAGTTTTAGATATTTGATATACCAATGTAGAATGTTGGTACTCCATCTATTGTCTTTGCTTCTTGCAATATATCCAGGCCATTTCCATTTTAGACATTCAATTCTATGGAGGAAAGACATAGATCGAGAGACAGTATACTAAAAAAGTAATTTGCAATATGATGTGTGTTATCGCTCGAATTTAAATACCTTCGTTTGGACCAAACAAAACGATGACATGAAACAGAGACCAAATTCTTCGACATCAGTCGTGCATTTTTTTATTTCTCGCTATGAAAATAACCTCCGTATAAAATCATTCTTAAGTAGCATTTCATTACATTACAAATTAATAACTGTATTATTATAAGTATGTTCTTTTTTTACGAAATCACGTGATTGTGTTTTGGGCAAACGCAGCGGATTATAGGTTTATATTTTGAGCTTAACTTTCAGCCACAACACTTCATCTGTTTTCTTTGTCTTTGTTCTATGTTGAAAATATAGTTGAAAAAATTCCATTCCACAGAAATCTTTTTCTTTATTTTACATTTGTTTAATTTTAAATTATATACAATACATTTGCAAAAGATTCAGATTGGTCTATGATTATACAAAATATTTTAGAATAAATTATTTAAATTATTCCAAAGTCTAGATAAAAAATAAAGATTTATTTATCAATATGTCGATTAAGATAAGCTTTATTTACTTCAACATGTTGCTTTAAAATGAACTTTTGTAAGTTTTCTATTAAATGGAATATCTATGCGAAAAAAAAATTATAAAATTTAATCCTTCGTGGGCGAATAAAATGGCAATTTAAAAGTATCGTCTGCAGCTGTTTCTTATACCATAGATTAACGAGAAAACCTGAAATAAAACCTTTCTTGACATTTGTGTTGGATGAAATTTTATGAATATGTGGAATCTTCGAGCTATTTTAAAAATGAACATTGTGTTTTAAAAAAAATTATTTTGGAATCTTAGATAAAAAAAAGCAGAATTTTAATGATATGGAAGTAGTTCTTTAAAAATGTAAAGCGAGCATCTTAATTTGCATAGATTTTTTTAAGAAAAAAAAGCTCTTTCGAAAGATAAAATGATGATCTTTAATTTAAAATTATCCACAATTTTACTCACTTCATTCTAAAAAACAAAAGCATTCTAATAAATTTTTTAAGTTTTCTGGTTTTCGAAGAATTTGCATTTTTTACGGGGGTCATGAAATATATTTACCCAAATACACACAAGAAAATGTTTGTCTGTGCGTTTATTCGTGTGTTCTCATAGTAACATCGAGAAGTATATAAAACTATGCATACAATTATACCAAAGTTTGTGTATATTTTTGAATAGGGTCATGGTGCCCTCGTTTATATTGGTGATTTTCGCCCGGAGGGAGATTAGAAATATAGATTTGTGTACAATTTTCATTATTGTACGAAAGTACCGTGTATGGAGTTACACGTAGGATTAAATCAAAAAACATTTTGTATGTTTTGGCTATGAGTAATAGGTTTTCCATGAATATGGAAGTATTATGCTGCAAGTAGTCGTTGTTACAGCGATATTTGCGATTTTCCCCTTAATGTTGTGCTTATACTATAAAGCGAAAGTTGGATTCACGGGGACGTTATCCTTGCAATCCATGTAGCAGGAAAAGTGTGGGGAATTATTCATAGAAATTAACCAAATTTCATTATTGTTCTATTTGGCTATTGGTAGCAGATAGTACATGATTTTGGTAATAATCCTGATGAAAGGGATACCTGTAATGATGCTTTTTCATGATGTTTCATAAATCTGAAATGTATCTGCAGCTTATACAGCGACGGGCATTTCATCCAGCTTACGTGGCGACTTAGTAAGCTAATGTACAACAAAATAAGAATAAAATATAGATTCTAATATTTATTTGGATCGAGATTAACTCGTTTTTACTTCTAAAAGAATAATGAATCTGAAATTTGAGAGGGAAATAAAAGTTGGCGTAATATTTTCACAATAACATTGGCGTATTGACATGTACTACAACGTTTAGAAATATTAATATATATAAGAAAGAACAAAGTTTTCAAATTGGCACATAAGAATAATTAGAAAGAAAGAAGAAATGATGAAAGCTAAAATATTTGTAAACCTATTTACAGATATTTGACGATTAAATATCTTACGTTAAACATTTGTCATTAGTAGCTTTTCATTTGTATGTTCTAAAATAATCTGTTGTATTTCGTAACATTATATTTAATTACTTTCTGTAATATCGAATGCAAACTGGAAACACTGCTATTAATTTACTTTAAACATGCATACGACTATTTTAACATGAAATACCAGTGGACAACTATTCTGCCAATTACGAAACTTAAGTCAAGTATAGGTACATTGAACATCGAGTAGTAGACCGTTAATTGAAAAAAAAGTACATAACAAGTGTATAAAAGACTACCAATGGGAAATCTTAAAAATCGACAGTTACAACAAATTGAAAAATCAGAAGAATTTCTCAGCGGTCAATAGGATGCCTGTAGAAGTTATGAAATATGTACTTATAGATTTTTTAACATATATTGTGTCAGTATAATAATACTATTATAATAAAAGTTTCATTTTTAGTTGCTTTTGTGGCAGCATTGGCATCTATTTTAATCTCCTTATTCTAATTAAATGGTTTAAGAAAATTTATGACATTGTTTGGAAAAAGAAATTTTCTTTTGGTAATCAAAGATTCCGTTGTTAAAATTAAAACCTTGTAGTCATTTCACATTCATTGGTATACATATCAGATATATCACAGAAAATCAAATACATATCAGATATATCGGATATAAATAACATTTAAAAGTTTGCTTTAATAAAAAAATGCATATATGAAAGAACTTTGTAAAACTAATTGAGTTGTTTGACATTACTCATAAATTATTCATCTCTAGAGAACACAATTCTTAATTCTGAAACTTTATGGACTGTTTATGAGTCATTGTGGTTAAACACTATTTGAAAATATTGAAAATATTGTTCTTAGTACTTTAAACAATCATTTAGTACAAATATATATATATATATATATATATATATATATATATATTTGTACATATATATATATTTGATGAAAAAAAATGTAAAAATGGGTGAAACAGCAATGAACCACAAAAGAACAACACCAAAAAAAAAAAAAAAAAAAAACCTCCGTGCTCTTCAGAAGGTGGGAGGAGCAACAGGTATCAAAAAATTATAAAAAAGTGTATCCTCACAGGTTTCGCAAGGCATCACAAAACTGCATACTCCAATTATATAAAAAAAATAACTGAGAATAATTAAAAAATTTTTAATAAACCAAAACTATAAAATGAATTAACCTTAAAAACTGAATTTACTAAATAGCCAACAACAAAATCATAAAATAAATCAA
The DNA here is from genome assembly GCA_964019185.1 of Maratus speculifer. Taxonomy (NCBI): domain Eukaryota; kingdom Metazoa; phylum Arthropoda; class Arachnida; order Araneae; family Salticidae; genus Maratus; species Maratus speculifer. The sequence continues at coordinate 326,663,120 of OZ025290.1, forward strand.
CTCGTAACATAGCATAAAATATTTAGAAATTTCCAAAATAACATGAAAAATCTCAAAAACCAAGCAATAAACTAAACTAAATAGACATGCAGCAATGCGATGCCCCCACCTTTACCTATGAAGAAAACAGAAAAAAGATACCTGTTAGAAAATTTTCACAATATACCTCCATACTTGCATGAGCGGGAAAACTGTTAGGCCTAGGATGGTAGCAGGCCAGCTTCAAAGATTAAAATTCCTTGAAATGTCGTTCCGTTGTTCACTACTCTCCATTTTCAAACCTGGTCTGTCACTTCCGAAATGTTGACAATCATCGCCCTGTGAATTTTCCTTGTCGGACTTTCATTCACTGATCCTCATAAATTCAACACCCAAGAAGCAACCTCCATTATGGCGTTTGGCCCTGCTGTTGCCACTTCAAGAAACCTTTTTTTAATTCATTTACATAATAAAATATAAAATTATGAGGATAAAAATTATTGTAAAACAAGTTTGCAGCAAATTTAAAAATTTGTGTTTCCAAAATTTTTTTCGACCAACATATATTATAATATCTAATTATTTGACCTAAAATAATATTTACAAAAACTCTTTTACTTAAATTGGAGTGCCAATGACGCATGGAATGGGTTTTAAAATTAAAAAAGTCCTTTTATCAAATAATTTAACAACTAATTCACTATTTTTAATATTTAAGTCAAGATCTAAAAAAAAAAAAAACAACATGTAAATTATCATCTGAAGCACAATTCAACTTTAAACAAGGTGGATAAATGGGATCAATCGATTTCAAAATATTGTAATCGAAGGCAATTATGCCATCGATATATCTCAAAACTCTGAAAGATTTGTGAGAATTTAAAATAAATTTATATTCATAAAAAAGTAAAAAAAGGTTAGCTGCAGTGCTTGAAAAATTTGTACCCATACCTATTCCACATACCTGATAAAAAATAGAACCATTAAAAGTTATAAAATTATTATAAAAACAAAAATTACATAAACTTAGAAAAAAAATCTCTATTAATACCCAGCTCTTCCTCGATATAAAAAGTATCAAACAAATCCTCCAGAGTTTTAAACAACAGATCAATATGAATATTTGAAAAAAGATTTTCAAAATCAAAAGTAAACTAAGTAAAGTAAGTTGTAGGCGTGTTTAATTTCTTTAAAACTTCAATACTGTTATCAATACACCAAAAATAACTAGAATTTTTAAATTTTAAAAATCCATAAATTCTCTTCAAAAAATCCTGTAACTTAACATTGAAACTTTTACCAATACCTCTGGAATTGCAGCATATACATCTAAATTTTATAGGATTTTTGTGAAACTTGGGTGTCAAAAACAGAAAAGGAAGACTGTGAAAATTATTAATAGGAAAATTGTATGCTTAAAGATTTTTAACCTTTCTTGAATAAGCACTAAGTATCTTAATAAATGCATTGTGATTCAGATTATATTTTTGATAATATTTAGTATCATTCAATTCATTAGTAACTTTTTCTATGTAATATATATATATATATATAAATAAATAAAAAAATAAATAAATATATATATATATACATACATATATATATATATATATATATATATATATATATATATATATATATATATATATATATATATATATATATATATGTATATATATATATATATATATATATATATATATATATATATATATATATATATATATATATATATATATATATATATATATATATATATATATAATATATATATATATATATATATATATATATATATATATATATATATATATATATATATATATATATATATATACACATATATAGTATGTTTTTTTTTGTTATTACATTACTCCGTGTTTAATTTATTCATTTATTTATTTTCATGTTGATATTTTTTTTTCCCTTTTCATTTCTTTATACAATTTAGTAATTTTCATCTACCTTGTTTTTGATGCTTTTCATCCTTTAATTTTGGTTTTATGTCTGTTGGTAGACCCAAATTAGAATTATTTTGCTTTTTCATGGCAAATACGAAAATGGAACAACACACTTCATTTGTAGTTCGAAAGTATTTCGGGTCGGAAGACTCTGCTTCGGTTCTTTTATTATTATTATTATTATTATTAAGTAGAGTAATTCAAAGGAAAAAGTAAAGACAAAAATCTCTTTTTTATACTTTAGTTTATTTTTTATTAAAGTAGATTCGGTAATTATATTTTTTTACAGAATATCATGAATATTCATAAAATTTTAATTTTAAATTGAAGAAATTTTCAATAAAGGCGTTTTAGCTTAACTACGGAAAAAATAAATCCGATAACTTAATAACGTTAACAAACGATAAATATTATTAACTTTTTTCTGAATTTTTTTTGTTTTGTTTCCTCTGTGCACGCAATAAGAAAAATGAAGTATAAATTCACATACTTAAATACAATAATTACTGTATGCAAGAGCAGAAAAGATGATAATTATATAAAGAAACGAATTATAAAAACATTGAAACACGTGAAATTTTTAATCGATCAATTATTAAACTTGCTATTGAAGTTAAGGTCGTTCAAGATAATTAGTTAAATAACTTTTATAGAATCCAAAATAATCTGTGGTACATTAATCATCATCTGCAGTCATATAATTCTTAAATTGTGGAATAATGAAGCACAAAATATAAAATTTTCTATTTTCTTGTTTAAAAATATACATCACAATTTTAATCAAAATATTTAGGTCAGCAGTAGGGGGAACTGGGGCATATTGATATTTGGGGCACATTGATACACTCCCTGTACAGCACACAAGGTCATTACAGGAAGTTTCACGACAGCTCCAAAAGGTGATACTAGTGAAATTAACTACATACAGAAAATTTTGGAATGTTTCAATAGTTTGATGAAATGGGATGGGTGATTAATTGTTTTTGTATTTCAAAAGTAAATTTGAGTTGTCCAACTGAAATGGTATTATACAATTGTTACAGTATTTTCAACCGAAAAGAATACCCTCCCTGGCAAGTAAAGCTACTCTTTATCAGTTCCTCATTCTTGTATTGTTAGATAAATTATGAAGTGTTGGCTTTGCGGCTCATTTTATTCAAAATGGCTGTATGGGGCACATTGATACAGTCTTTGTCGGGGCACATTGATACAACCTAAATTCTTCACTAGTTCATTTTTTCATTACCTTTTATTTTTTTTTTACCATACACTCCTTAATTCAACCATTTTTCGACAAAAATTTCTACTATTAGTTTTTATTGAAGTGAAATAGCTCGAATTTCTTTATATTAGAACATGTTATAGTATTTTTGAAAACAGAAGACGTACAAACTTACATAATATCTAGTGCTAGTAGAATTAACAAAAGAAATGAACGGCAGCCAGGCAAATCTCAAATTTATATCGATTCTCCAGAAATTTTTTTTTTATCGACATGAGAAACGTTAAGTAAGAGAAACAAGTTGCAGAACAGTACATGATAATTATATTGTAAACATAATTTTTAATATATTTATCCTTTATTTTCTGTTTTTAAACCGATTTATAAGTAGAAAACCTGGTAATTCTTTCACCTTTCCTAAGAAAGAAGATAATTTTGGGGTTAAAGTGACAGAGATGACAAAGTTATCACAGCCAACAAGCAGACAAGGAACAGTCAGAACATCAGGTCATTATACATTTCATTTTGATTGCTTTAATATCGCTTACAAATAAATTGTGTGCGATTTTAATGTCTATAAATATATATAAAATGGTTTGCTAACTATTTTTCTGTGAACAATATGCATTGGTGTTATTTTGTCTCCATTTTTCCCAGACGTTTCAAAGTGTATCAATCTGCCCGGGGATGGGGCACTTTGATACAAATTACTTTTTTTGATTATTTAAAAATTACATGCAAAAATAATATATAAAACAGCGATTGTAAATTTTTATAACACACTACACAGGTTTTGCTGACATAGAAAAATAACTTGAAATTTCTGCTTTCTAGACACCAAAAAATTTTTTTGAAAAAAGCTGTGTCAATGTCCCCCAGTTCCCCCTACATAATTCGTGGAACATCAGAAGCCTATTCTATTAAAATTGAGGTATACTTTATGTATTACATCAGTGAAAAATTAAAACATGTCATAGAAAATGTTCACTGCACTCTGTTTTGATTAAGAAATAACAAAATCATTTATTTATGAACGTATCATAGATATGTTATTATTACGAACACCTAGAAATTTGCATTAATAACACCTAAATAAAAATCATATGTTTAACAGACCATTATATACATATTTTGTTATGAATTTTTTGTGTCAGAGCAGAATATTCAATCTTATTTAGTCTATAAAATGCTGAAATTAAGCTCATTCCTTTAGTTATTCAATGATGTGAATAATGTAAACAGCAGTTTATGTATAATCAAATAGATTTCCTTTCATTCTTTAAAGATTTAACTTGCAGGTGTAGCATGATAATAATCATTTTTTTTATAAATATAAGAATATTCAATAATAATAACATACCAACTTTGGAAAACTGTTTCTTTAAGTTTTATGAATTAGCTAGAGCAATTTTTGGCATGTCGTCATTTGGTAACAGCTTGCACGAAGAACGTAAATGAAAAGCAATTACATCGTCATATTCAGAAAAATGAAGAATCATTCATGTTTTCTTAGCAGATAATCAAGAACAAGAACATGGCTAATTTAACGTAAGATTTCAAGATTATATTTATTTAAAGTAATTACGGTTTCAGCTTCCGGTAATAGTTAAGAATATGTCAGTAATTGTTAAAATATCGCTTGCTCTTTATCGTAACACATTAATGACTTTAATTAAAAAGAAATGTAAGTTACATTTTACATTTCTTTACAAATTAATTTGTCATTAAATCTTACACATAAAATCGGTAATGGATTTTTTTATTATGTTTGCAGCAATACATATTATATAAAAAATGATGTTTCTTAAGTTCTGTTGTTTTAATATCGGCCAATAATTTACGAGAGGGATATAGGCACGATGGAAATTATCCTCCATGGTTTTTTTTCTCAAAAATCCTAACCCGTATTTTGCAAAAATATTCAACGTTAGAAGAAAACCACGGATAATTCGAACTGTGAGAACGATGTTCGCGTTTGGTTTTGAACCCAGCACCTCCAGTCTACCATCTTGGAGACCGAAACGTTTCAGCTAGTGGGTTTGTTGTTTCTTGAAATCTTATAAAAATAAATAGAAGATAATATTTCGTATTCTTACTTTTAGATGGAAGGTTACTTTATGATAGTATAATCGTAAGTAAACATAGTAAGAATTTTAATATTTGTTAATAAATTACACAACGTCGCAGTTTTCAATAATAAAAGCTAAATTATTAAACAACTTATTTTTAACATTTCCACCTGTTTTCGATAATTAATAAATGATGCCGGTTAATAATAGTTTTTTAGTTTATTTCCATGCCTTTTTTTTCAAACTATCACAAAAAGAATTTTTTCTGTTTAACTTAAAATATGAAATCTTATTAGTAATAGATGCAATATATCGGTTAGACAATTTTTGCTGTCGGTTAAAGCCAAAATCCCATAGCGATTTTTGTTGCATATTTCAGAACAGAAAATCAACGGTAAGCTATTGTGAATTTTTATTTTAGCTGAAAGAAGAATGTCTAAAACATTTACATATTTACAAAACATTTAGAATGTTCTAATTTTTCATATTTTCTGTGGTGAATAGTTGAGTTTCTATTTTATAAGCAATAACAAAGAATTAGATTTTTTAGAACATATTGATACAAAGGGGTATAATATAGACATTAAAGAGACCTTCTTCAGTGCTCCAAACTGAATCTATTTTGCTAACATTTTTCATACGGCTACTGTTTTTATTTTTGATTTATGAAATTGCTAATGTTGGCAAAATACCATTGAAAATACTCAATAATGTATATAATTCTTGATTCGGCTATTCTTCTGCATGTAGAAAAATAACCAAATATTACCATTTTCAACACTTGAGCGTAATTTTTACAATTCTGTGTGTGTGTGTGTGAAATTTATGTAATGCTGTCTAATTTACAGCAATTCGAGCAAGAAATATAAGAATTTTAGAAATAATTTTGAATTCCAGAAGTTACATTAACTTTTCATAGAGGCAAAATAGTTTTGAATATACTTTGACAAACAATAATAAAGTCTAAGATTTTTAAAAAATGTTTTATAATCATTTAGAAAATCGTCTTGAAATAGAATTGAAGTGTTTTTGATTTGATATAAGGAGAAATACCCTAACATTTAGTATTAGTTTAAAGTGCTTACTGTCCTGTTGCCACTGTTAGGTAGATTTTGTAAGAAATACTACCTATTGCAATCGCACCAGTTTATCTATCTATCTATCTATCTATGTATATATATATATATATATATATATATATATCTCACTTTTTAATGGACACGATAACTTCTATAATTCTTCACTAATCTCCACCAAACTGGTACATAAAATAAAGGGGATAAAATCTTGGTTACGTTCGTTAATGGGCAAAATCGGACCAAGGGGGTCGGAATAGGGGGCGTTTTTGTGAAAACCGAAAAAACACCATAACTTCTTAATTAAAGTAGATATCGAATCGGTTTAAAGTTTATATTACTTCTTAAACATGGGCCAAAAGTATATGCATGACAGATTTTTGATAAATTTAGAAGTGGGCTCAAGGGGCGAAAAAAACAGGGATTTTGAGAGAAAAAAAATCATAACTTCGTCAATTTTCAAGATATCAAGTCCAACTACATTTTTATAATGTTCTTAAAATTATCTAAAACTTTTGTATTTACAAGTTTTTGATAGGACCAACTTTTACCGATGAAAGAAATTAAAAACGAAAAGAAAAAGGGCGCTAAAAAAAGAGAAAAATCCATAACTCCGTTAATTTTTAAGATATCAAATCTGATTAAATTTATTTTACATCTTCTCAAAAATATCTACAACTTTTATATTGACAAGTATTTCATAGGACCAATTCGTATAGCAAAAAGAAATTAAACAAATATAGGAGTTGGAGAAAAAACCCCAAATCCAAACTGCTTATATTCTGACTCATTTTTAAATTCATTTTTGATTTTAAACGCATCGAAATGGTATATCCTCTTATTTAGAAACTGCATAAAGTGACGCATTGGTCAATTTTCTGATAAAGACAGAATATATTTCAAAAAAGGCTACCAAAAAGGGTATTTTGAACAGAATTTCCGAAAGTCATCGGGACTGAAAATTGAAAGAAGTATTAAAATAAGAAATTGCGTTTTTTTTCACACTCGTTTTTAAATCCATTTTTGTTCTCAAACGCATCCAATTAACAGATCCTCTTATTTAGGAACTATACAGGGTGTCCCCTCTCAACGGTGGCCAATAGCTAATTTCTAAACCGTTGGTCATAGACATACAGTTCCAATTGCAAAAATGCTTTAAAAAAGGCAAAGAATTGTTTTTTAAGCGATTTTGGTCAAAAAAATGTTTTATTAAAAAATTACGAAAATTAAATTTTTATACGGTCCCCCGGTCCTATAAATGATATTTAGTAAAATTTTCTCAACACTCTAGCAAGTAATACAGAAAAGGTTCCATTCATGTAACATTAAAATTGACCGAGTTATGAAACTTTAAATTTCATGACTTAAACCACTTTTCTATAGCTGAAAACGGATGAGTTCGATTAAGCATTAAGGGAACGTACACTAAGTTCTTAAAGTATTATAAAGGGAGTCGATTTCCAACGCTGTTCAAAGGCTACTTCCTAAACTATTTGTCACAGACATATAGTTCCAATTACAAAATGTTTTACATGAGCGATTTAACTGAAGGCGCTGTCACCGTATAAGTTTTACGGTAGTGTTAATTATAATTAATTAACTTCTAGATTGGTTATTAAAATAACTGAAGACATGAATTTCAAAATTCTCTTTATCGAAAAAATCAAATTTTGGGAAATAGCGAAAAAACTTTAAATGCATCTATTGGTTTTCATTATAAATTTTGAGATTGCATTGTTACAATAGTGGAGGTTTGTATAGACTGATAGACAAATCAAAAAGCGATAAGTCGAGTTTTGAAATTCATATCCTCAATTGTATTTTTACGTATGTTTTATTTTGTAAGCAAATGAAGCTGATTCTTTTCGTGATTTTATTTTAAAAAGGCATCTTATTTTGATAAGCTTTTATTTTATGCATAGTTTTCGTATGTAAATTTTCCTAGTTCAAAACTTATATTCAAATTTTAACTCACTTCCAAATATCTGATTGAGGTTCAATTCCCATACTTATTTAAACCCAATGACAATGTAATATTAATACGATTTTAGGTGCGTTCCATTTATTTATTTTATAGGAGTACATCAAATTCTATTAGGTTGAGTAATCTAATCGAGCTTTAAATATGTATCATTTTGTAACGATTTGTGACTGTTGCTTTTCATAGTTTAATTTAACAAAATTTATGTTATTTTTTTACTTATATTTTTAGCACAAATTGAATATTTTACTTTAACATGTAAATGTCAACATAAATTCAGAAACAACATTGTAAAAATTTGTTTACTCTCAATGTTTAAAGTTAATTTTCTATCTGATGTTTATTTTTATTTCCAGTAAATTTGTGACTGACCCCTATTTCGCAGCAAAAAATGTGCTTCAACTTTGAACAGCTATAACTCGGTCAATTTTAATCGCAGAGGAATGGGACTTTTTTTGTCTTACTTGTTAGAGTAGTGGTAAAAATTTTCTAAATATCACTTATAGGACCGGGGGACCGTATAAAAATTTAATTTCCGTAATTTTTTAGTAAAACATTTTTTTGGCCTAAATCGCTTATAAAATAATACTTTACCTTTTTTAAAGCATTTTTGCAATTGGAACTATATGTCTATGACCAACGGTTTAGAAAATAGCCATTGGCCACCGTTGAGAGGGGACACCCTGTATAATATAATGCATTGGTCAGTTTTTTGATAAAGACGGAATATATTTCAAAAAAGGCTACCAAAAAGTGTATTTTGAACAGAATTTTCCTAAATCATCGTGACTGAAAATTTATAGAAGTGTTCAAATAGGAAATTGGGTTTTTTTTCTGACTCGTTTTTAAATCCATTTTTGCTCTCAAATGCATCCATTTTACAGATCCTCTTATTTAGGAACTATATAATGTGATGCATTGATCGGTTTTTTGATAAATACAGAATATATTTTGAAGAAGGCTACAAAAAAGGGTATTTTGAACAGAATTTCCCGAAGTCTTCGTGATTTGAAAATTTAAGGAAGTTTTCACATAGCAAATTGCGTTTTTTATGACTCGTTTTAAAATCCATTTTCGCTCTCAAACGCATCCAATTTACAGATCCTCTTATTTAGGAACTATATACTGTGACGCATTGCCCAGTTTTTTCATAAAGATAGAATATACTTTTAAAAATGCTGTCAAAGTGAGTATTTCGCACAAACATTTCCGAGGCAATCATGATTAAAGAATTAAGGATGTATTTAAAGAACAAATCGGTTATTTTATGACTCATTTTTAAATTCAATTTTTTTTCTCAAATGCATTCACCTGACAGTTTTTTGTTATTTAGGAACTGTATAATGTACTGTTTTGGTCGATTTTTTAATAAATTCAGAATCTATTTCAAAATATGTTGTCAAAATGGGCATTTGAGCTGAATTATTCTTAAGATGATTCTGATAAAACCAGTTTTTGAAGAAAAATGAAATTAAAAATTTTTCATAAACGGCCAAATGAAGTTATTAAACTGAGTTTATCTCTAATCATATATATATATATATATATATTTTTGTTGAAATGAGCACTCTTCGAAAGCTACCTCTGCCTATAGGCCCTGCCAACAGGGATTTTTTTTGTTTTCCTTTAAAGTTATTTTAATGTATTTGGAGTTCTTTTAGAATATTTACAGTCCTTTTAATGTATTTCATGATAAGAGAAATCATGCCTTTTTACCATAATTGTATCATGGGGGAGATAAGTTTCAAAATTCCCCTTATACAAAATTTAGAAAATCCCGTTTTCGCTATCAATCTATTATATTGGTGAACCTGCATCAAAAAAAAAAAAAAAAATAAAAAAAAATAAAAAACCACCATGAAATGAATTAAAATGAAAACCAATGAGTGCAATCTCAGATTTTAACTTTTCTTTTTTTCGGGGGGGGGGGGAGTTGTGATTTGTCACCACTCAATTTTAAGGTGGCTTTGAAACTCACGTGCCAAGTTATACTTTAAAAATATAATAAATATTATATTTATAATTACCTTCTTGTGGTTTGATTTAAAAAACAAATTTGCTGTATGAAATAAATTTTGTGAGATACGAAAATCGCGAAATATTGCTATGCGAGATAATAAACTATTAATACATATTTATGTGCTAGAAGATATTCATAAATGTAACTTTCGATATAGATCCAATTTAAAGTGCTATTAACAGATTTTTTCGCGTACTTAAAGTACCGGACTTGATTATAGTGTTAAAAATTGTCGGGATCAGGTTTTAATACATTGGTATCAGGCTTAAGTACAAAACAGGCCAAACACATATCTAACACATGTTTTTCTTTTTAAATCACACTAAAATTCATATACCGATTGAGGTTTTATACCAGAATTAATTTATATAACTTAATGCTCATTAGAATTAAATCTCAAAATACAAACCACTTACTTATTTTATTAAGAATAAATATTATGTAGCTTGTGACAAAATATGTAAAATTACTTTTATTTGCATTTTTCAGTCATCGTCATACAAATAAAAAAAATACATTTTTAACAATAGCGCGAAATGTGCATAGATAATGACACTCATTCAATCATATCTAATGCTAATGATCCAGCTTTAAAGAGCAATAAAATACTTTTCCTCAATGGCGATTCATTTGGATCTTCTACAACAGAGAAAACAACATTAATGCCGTATTTAACATTATACAAATGCCTTTAACAATGTATACGTTCAAAAATAATGATTTGTTATGTAATAGTGAATGTAAAAATTAGACGCTGATTGCCTTAATGCTCTTTAAATAAATGTGTTCTTTCTTGTGCCTTTTTGGTGTAACTTGAGTCGTAATCGGTGTCAGTTTTAAATATGAATAAATAAAAAAAACATTTTTATGCATCACATAAAAAATTTTCATGTTTGAACTTGACAACAAATATATTAATAAAACGCTTATTATCTAAGTTATATTATTACTTCCTGAAGAAAAAATTCTTTATGTATGAGACAGTTTACATTTTCAATAATTTTGTTTATTTAAAAAGAAAAAAGATTCAAATATTGATTTTATTGCATTTTGTAGTTCAACTAAATGCACATTACAAGGTAACTGCACATGCATTATTTTAATTTAAAATTTTTTTATAAAAATCGATTTTTTTTAAATCTTTACTTCTTTTCATGAAAATTGATATGCTTGCATTTATTTTAAGGATTTTCAAATATGTACTGTACAAGATTGTGCATGGATTTTTGATACATTTAATATTATATTTAATATATATATTTTAGAGATATACAGGGTGATTCATAAATATTAAAAAATAGGCTATCTCCTTGGTTTTTTCACTTTCATTTTCTTTCCACTAATTCGCAAAAAATATTAGTTTTTGAAAAAAAAATACTTAAAATAATAAGTTACGTCATTTTTAATTAAATACCTTTACTATTTTCAAAATTAATATTTAGAAAAAGAAAACTGAAAATTAAATTAAAATTATCTTTTCCTGTTTAATTAAATGAAAAAAAATCAAATCCGATGAATATTTTTTCAAGTTATATATATTTTCAATTACCCTAATTTAAAATAACAATATTTTTATAATCTTTATGAGATATTATAGGATGTGATTTTTGTGAAAATTATATGATTAAATATCACAAAAAAGAAAAAAAAATCAAAATTCTAAGTGAGTAGATATATTTTTAACATGTTTCTTAGACATGTAAAATAAACATTGCTTCTTGGATTGAGCACATTTCAGTTTGTGTATAATCCCTTAAACTCAATGAATTATTAAAATGGCTATAACTCTGAGAGTATTGCAGATATTAAGATGCAGATATTTGTGTTTAGTTTAGGAGTGGATATGGAAAGTTTTCCTATTTCGAAATTTGCTATATAAAAACCGATAATAAGTTTTTTTTTTTTTTTTTTTTTTTTTTTTTTTTTTAAACTGAGCCCTCTTTTCTCATGAAATTGCAGCTTATGTCGTTGTATCTTGTGAGTTTTTCTTTATAAAACTTTACAATTGGAAGTATGTGTCAAGACACAATATTTCAGGAAATAGCCTACAGTTTCGATATTTAAAAATCACACTGTATTCATTCTAAAACGTTGTGACGGCATTTGGTCGTGAATTATCTTTCAGCATTTATAAGATTTATTTTTAGTGCTTATTAAAGCGTTGTTTGGATAGACGATTTCCACAAAATCATTTTTAGATGATATCATCCTGCCACACATAAAACTTTGATATATCTACGTTTTTTATTTATTTTTAAGTTAGCATGTGAAACCGTCCTGTGTAAGTTCAGATTCAAGCTATTCTGTATTTTCTGTTTCTTTTCTTTCAATTACACAGTCTAGACTTGGCAATTCTATTAAAAAAGTAACTTTATAAATACATTTATTTATTTATTTATTTTTGGTGAACTAATACCATCATTTCTTTCCGTATTTTTATTATTTATTCATTCAAAGCAGAGGTACGCAATAAGCGTTATGTTGAAGTCCTTTGCTACAAATTTCATTTTTTTCGATTTGAAACTTTACTCACCATTTACTAATTTTCATAATGCATAAATATCGACCAAAATATTTATTTTTGTAAACAATAGACTTGTTGATTGAAGTACTTCACTTCTCTAATTAATAATTTAATTCAGACCTGAACTAGGTTTCCAACTACCTGAATCTTGTTGTCATAAGGTAAGTAAATTTGAGGTAAATTCTATAGATAAAACTCAAAATAAATTTAGGAAGTAATTAAATATTCTGAAACCACAGTAATGCAAATAATAAAAAGTAATTTAGAAAATTAATTACAATATTTACACTTTGAATGTTAACAAAATAATAGAGATAACTTATAAATAGAACAACAAGGTTCTCAACCGGTTTAGATCTCAATATATTTATAAGTAGGGGGAACTGGGGGACATTGATACAGCTTTAAAAAAAAAAAATTTGCTTTTGGTATCTAGAAAGCAGAAATTTCAAGTTATTTTTCTATGTGATGTCAGCAAAACCTGTGTTGTGTGTTACAAAAATGTACAATCGTTGTTTTATATATTATTTTTGCATGTAATTTTTAAAAAATCAAAAAAAGTAATTTGTATCAAAGTGCCCCATCCCCGGGCAGATTGATACACTTTGAAACGTCTGGGAAAAATGGAGACAAAATAACACCAATGCATATTGTTCACAGAAAAATAGTTAGCAAACCATTTTATATATATTTATAGACATTAAAATCGCACACAATTTATTTGTAAGCGATATTAAAGCAATCAAAATGAAATGTATAATGACCTGATGTTCTGTCTGTTCCTTGTCTGTTTCTTGGCTGTGGTAACTTTGTCATATCTGGCACTTTAACCCCAGAATTGTCTTCTTTCTTAGGAAAGGTGAAAGAATTACAAGGTTTTCTGTTTATAAATCGGTTTACAAACAGAAAATAAAGGATAATTATATTAAAAATTATGTTTATAATATAATTATCATCTACTGTTCTGCAGCTTGTTTCTCTTACTTAACATTTCTCATGTCGATAATACTTTTTTCTCTGGAGAATCGATATAAATTTGAGATTTGCCAGGCTGCCGTCCATTTCTTTTGTTAATTCTACTAGCACTAGATATTGTGTAAGTTTGTACGTCTTCTGTTTGCAAAAATACTATAAAATGTTCTAATATAAAGAAATTAGAGTTATTTCACTTCAATAAAAACTAATAGTAGAACTTTTTGACAAAAAATGGTTGAATTAAGGAGTGTATGGTAAAAATAAAAATAAAAGGTAATGAAAAAATGAACTAGAAAAGGATTTAGGTTGTATCAATGCGCCACGACAAAGACTGTATCATTGTGCCCCATGCAGCCATTTTAAATAAAATGAGTCCCAAATCCAACACATCATAATTATCTAACAATAAAAAATGAGGAACTAATAAAGATTAGCGTTACTTGCCAGGGAGGGTATTCTTTTCGGTTGAAAATACTGGAAAAGTTGTATAATACCATTTCAATTGTACATCTCAAATTTACTTTTGACCTACAAAAACAATTAATCACCCATCCCATTTCATTAAACTATTGAATCATTCCAAAACTTTCTGTATGTTGTTAATTTCACTAGTATCACCTTTTGGAGCTGTTGTGAAACTTCCTGTAATGACCCTGTGTGCTGTACAGGGGGTGTATCAATGTGCCCCAAGTATCAATGTACCCCAGTTCCCTCTATGTAGCAGAGAATCCCAACGTTACCATTACTGTCTTACAGTTTGTTATACACTATCTACCAAAAAGTATTTGTACACTTTCAGTTTTTGACATTTTGTCAAATATTTAAAAATATACTGGTCGGATTCTTCTTGAACTTCAGAAATATAAAGATTATGTTTCACTTTATATTTATTTACATTCATTTGTTAAGCGGGTAATTAGGGGGCCGGCAAAAAAACAAAGAATAATAGAAATATTTGGGATCGCTTTGTACATGAAAATGCACGAAACAACTTATCGCTTTAGAATACAAATATATGAATACAGTAGAATATGTACACTAATTTTTGTGAGAATAGCATGTATATTTATGGCGATAGAGCGCTTTTTTTGAAAAATTCAAAAAATTCTGGTATGTTTTTTGTTTATATCATGCTGGGTTTTTGACCAAATATAACGCAAATTTCAGAAAAATTGGCAAAATGCAGTAGAAAAAATGTAGCGCAATTGGAATATAAATATATTAAATATTTTATGAAATATGAGTAGTTGTATAAAATAATTTTTATCTGCGCATGCGCGAACTAGAAAAACATTTTTTTTTTACATCATTTAATAGTCAATTCTATGGAGTGACTTATAAAAAAAAATCCAATCAAATATCGTGAAAATTCAAAAGGATATCATTATTTTAGTGAGATGTTTTTACTCTTCTCTCTAAAAACGGCTGAATCTTAAGGGATTCTCCACAAATTGACATTTTTTAATAACTGACTTAAAAAAAAAACTAGTATTGAATTAATACAAAATCTAATACAATATTGCTGCTAATAAGTACTTGAAAATTGTGATAGAAAAGAAAAAGAGCTTTATTCACTTTCAGGGCCAAAACTAAGAGAGGGTTGGGGGAAAAGGGCATGTGCCCCGGGCGCTAGGATGAAAGTGATCCAAATGTATCTTTCGTTTGGCGATTTTTTTCATGGCTATGTTTAGCATAATATTGTTAAAATTATTATATCTGGGCTATGCTAAAGCATAAAAAATCTAATGATGATGGCTTAAGGTCCCTGCCCCTACCCGCGAAGATGCTCATGAGCTAATGCTATTCCTATGGGGATGCATTTTTCTAACTCTTTTACATTTGGACATTTTTAAATAATATGTTTTGCATTGGAAGTCCACACCGAAAATTTTCACCAAACTGCAAATGACGGGGAAGGCATCACTAGGAGTCCTGTAAAGCAGGGCGGTTGATTTTTTGAGGCATTCTTTTCAAATTCCCTCGCAGACAAACGTAGAGAAGGGAAGAAGACATGGCTAGGATGAGTATATTCTTAACTCCCCGTTACTAGCTTACTTCCTGGCTGCTAGACCCGACCCAATATCTATTAGTACTGAGGGAAAATATCCCTAAGAATTCAAAGACATCTCGTGAGCCTATCAAGCTGTAGATTTGAAGCACTCCTTCATGTGGCCAAAACGTGAGGACGTCCAACTTGCCTAGTATCCTTTTTGCCACTACTCTCATCTTTCTCAAAAAACTTAGGCTCCAATCCCCTTCAATTCCCCCCCCCCCGCGAGGGGGTGGAAAAAATTCCAGCAACCTTGTTCACATCTTTCTGCAGAAAATCTTTTCGACTGACTGTGCTATACTCCAGCATTTAAGATCAGTTTTTTTTTTTTTTTGCTACGGGGTTTCCCACTTAAGTTAAAGGATATTCCCCCTTTTCACTGGGACAAGAGGTTGGTTCCTATTGGATGATACACCCCTTACACGGATTTGTACCCAAATAAGGGCATAAGAAACATCATACCACGTGGGTTCTTTCTCTTTTCTCAGAAGAGCAGGTGCATTTTTGCGTCTACAATTCCCACGCAAATATATCGCCTGTGCCAGTAATCACATTGTTCGCTTTTCTATTTTTATGATGGCCAAAAAATTTCACTACCGTAACGCATATATCAAGGGAGATCTTCTCTGGGGAGATTACGAAAAGGGAGCATTTTAAAACCGGTCGTTTTCTTTCTAGAAAATGACATTTCCATTCCGCTCCCAGGTCATAAAACTATTCTTTTTTTTAACAACCGAGGTTTATACAATAGACATATGTGTGATCCAATTTAAGTGAAAACATGCTGTTTTTACTAAATTTATACTGCTTTCGAGGGAATCAAGCAGTACAGAAAAAAGGCTTTTTTATCTTTATTTATTTATTTATTGGAACAGGGGGTGAGAAAGAGAAGAAAAATGAAAAAAATCATGGGAGCATGTGCTTTAATTAAAAAAAATGAAGGAATTTTAATTTGGAATAATTTAAATTTTAAAATAGAAACAATTGACATAAAAACTCCTACAAGAAAACTCCTACAGTTACATAAGCAGACGGAAAGATAATACATCAATCCAAATGCGAACACCTATGTGCATATTTTTAATTCCTGTGTATTTCAAAATATAAAAACATACAGAATATTGAACTTAAGGAAGCACACAAGTTTTAATTTTGAAACAAATCTCACGCTTTTGAAAAGATTTGTGCAAAGGGAAAGGGGGGATCAGTGTGAGTGAGAAGAGAAAGTTTATGGGTTTCAGGAAAATTGTAAACAATTTGGTCATTCCAATATCGACTTATGTTTGAAAATGCCATAATGCTTTCGTGCTATATCAATGCTTTGTATATTCACTATAAACATTTGGTAACAGTTATTCATTTATATGCTCTACATTTATTCCAATACTGCATAACTGTATTAAAATATCATAATATGTAAATGTAAAAAAATAAGAGTAGCATATCCCTAATAATATTAGCATCACATCAACTCTAAACATCCGACATGTTCATTAGATTCATGCTGATTTAAATACGAATATTCAATGTAGACGAGTATTCAATCTGCTGAATACAAATTTGTAATGCTACACTTGTCAAATATATGTGAAAGAAATTGCGATTACAAAGAAAGAAAAAACAAGGGTTGGAGAAAGATTTTATATAATGTCTAAAAAATCTTACAAGATGAAATAAGCTTTATCTACTCACAGGAACAGCATCATTAAAAATTATAATGATTTAAAAATATCAATTTGGCTAATGGATCTTTCAAATTTATTACAGAAAAAACAGTTTGAGATATAGTAGTTTAAAATTCAAGCCATTTAAAGTTGGATAGCTTATCACACAAACAGAACTAGTTATTTTTCCTTTTATGAAGATAAAATTGTTCTTTAACTAAAAGAAATATTTTTTGAATCATTTCTTTTATGTGCTTTGTATTTTCTTAAAATTTGAGTTTTTTTAAAGGTTAAAATCTGTATTATGTGATGTATTTTTATAAATATAAAGAAAAGACATGAAATTTTAATAGTTTTGCATGTTTTTTTTTTCAATCGAAGAGGAATTGGAAATATTAAAATTATAAGGAAGTCATATTTCTAAAGTATATGTTAATGAATACTTCATCTTTTTTTTCCTCCTATGTAACCAGAAGATTCATTCCAATTAAATTTCAATACCGTTTTTTCTCATTAGTTAAGGATTGTCATTTAAAATATGTAGCTTATAAAAATTATTTTAACGTTAGAACCGGCGATAATTTTACGGATAATGATGCTTCTTGAGTTCTTTAGACTTCTTTAAAATTATCTTCACTTATTCTCATTTCATATATTTCTGTGTAAAAAATCACTCTTACTTTATCACCAAAAATATTCGAATATTATTACTCTATAGCAAAATAAAAGAATAAATAAATAATTACAGTAAAGCTCCCATTTAACGAAGTCGAATCTTTACACTAAAATATTTCAGGACACTGTTGAAACATTTCTGTAAAATTACAGAGATTAGAAAACCGTCATTCTGTTACATAGCAGAAAAGTTATTCGCTAAATTTGGACTAGACGCTGCAATTTAACACCGTTAAAAATTCACAAGAGTGTAAATTTATCTTTACTTATAATAATTCAATTTAGTTTTTAAAACAATTAAATCACACAATATTCAATGAGCTTCAAAGTACTTACGTTTTTCGAGTAATTTTATTTGCTGAACTTTAACGCAGTTTGTTTCTAGCCGCCTAGCATGGCGTTTGAGCCCGAGACCTCTTGACAGGAGATGAACACTTTCCAGCCTGCGATATAGGAGCGATTGCTATTGAAAACAAAGTATGCCTTTTATAATTCAAAGATAAAAAAATCCCCACTAAAGCTGATGAGGTGATTTTCCCATTTCTAAAATATTCTCAGTTAAAAAAAGGCTTTTAGAATTGCTGTTTTAATATTTCGAATAAATTGCAAAAGAATATTTTAACTGTTTATTTTCAATTAAAATATTTTAAAAAGATAAGTATATCTTAACATACAGACATGAAAATCCCCTTGGGATTTATATATAAAATATATTATATATTATCTATTTTAAAAGATATGTTATTATATATACAGGGTGTTTCGCTACCAGAACGACAAACTTTGAGGGATGATAGTAGACATGAAAACAAACATTATTAAATAGGGAACCATGGGGCGCAAACCTCTTCTGTAGGAGCTAGCGGCCATTAAAGTTTGAGGTCCAAAATTTCAAATGATGATAAAAAACGGAAAAAAGGGTCGACTCGTTTGCGGTTTTCACTAAAACATACTTTTTATCACGTTTTTCTTAGAAAAAAATTTCAAAGGTTATGTTCAAAAATTGTCGATAGAGGGCGCTTTAGACTTTAGAGTAACGAACAGTTACTTTTTACCGCTATTTTGTGTATGGGGTTGAAATTATTCTAAAGTTTAGACTTTAACTTAAATTTTAAGCCCAAAATCGGAAACATTGGGATCGGGTAACTAGCAAATATTAAACTGTGAACAGAGGGGGAATTTTTAAACGCTCATAAATATTGGACAAACAAATTGATTTTGTTGCAGTTTGCGTGTAAGTCATTAACTTGGTAATTATTTTATTCAAAATGATGTACAGCTTTGGTGCCCTCATTTTTTGATAGAGGGCGCTTCCGACACATCTCTGACATTTCAAAGGCATTACTCCTGGGTGTTTTACTACCAGACCATCATACTTCCAGGAAGTGTTAGGGATACAAAGATGACTTGGAATCGCATAGAAATGTAACGTTGGAAATGCATTTTTTGCAAGTTACGGTTAAAGGAAGCAGAGAAAAAAGTAACAGAAACAGAGAGACACGTTAGTGCGAGAAGAGCGACACGTTAATGTCACAGAAACCAGTTTATTTAAAGGTTTTACTAGAAAAGGTGTTTGAAATTACGACCAGAAGTAGTCCGGCAAGTTTAACAGCGACGGTAGACGGCGCTAAACGGTGATGCGCCTGCGCAAAGATCACTTTGAAGTGATCATTCGCGAACCGGTTCCAAAGGTATCAGAATGAAGTATTTGAACGATGAACAGCATGATAGGGCTCCTCCACATTTTACCAATGACGTTTACCGACAGTTCAAAGTAACATATGGACAGTGATGGATAGGTCGTGGTAGCCCTGTTCAATTGCCTGCCAGATCGCCGGATCTATCATGTATGGACTTCTTTTGCTGGGGTCAAATAGAAAATTGGGTGTATGAGACTCCCGTACCATCAGTTGAAGACCTCGCAGCTGGTATTTCTGTAGCTGCCAGAAAACTATCAGAGATGCCAGAAAACTTTCAAAGCGTGAGGAATTCCACGTGACACCGCTGTCAAGCATACCGGGCTACTTCTTGTTGTAATTTTGAACACCTTTTCTCGTAAAACCTTTAAATAACTGTTTTCTGTCACATTAACGTGTCGTTCTTTCTCTGCTGTTTCTGTTACTTTTTTCTCTGCTTCCTTTAACCGTAACTTGCAAAAAATGCATTTCCAACATTACATTCCTATGTGTTTCCAAGTCGTCTTTGTATCCCTAACACTTCTTGGAAGTATGATGGTCTGGTAGTAAAACACGCAGGAGTAATGCCACTGAAATGTCAGAGATGTGTCGGAAGCGCCCTCTATCAAAATATGAGGGCACCAAAGCTGTACATCATTTTGAATAAAATAATTACCAAGGGAATGACTTACACGCAAACTGCAACAAAATCGATTTGTTTGTCCAATATTTATGAGCGTTTAAAATTTCCCCCTCTGTTCACAGTTTAATTTTCGCTAGTTACCTAATCCCAATATTTCCGATTTTGGACTTAAAATTTAAGTTAAAGTCTAAACTTTAGAATAATTTCAACCCCATACACAAAATAGCGGTAAAAAGTAACTGTTCGTTACTCTAAAGTCTAAAACGCCCTCTATCGACAATTTTTGAACATAACCTTTGAATTTTTTTTCTAAGAAAAACGTGATATAAAGAATGTTTTAGTGAAAACCGCAAACGAATCGACCCTTTTTTCCGTTTTTTATCATCGTTTGAAATTTTGGACCTCAAACTTTAATGGCCGCTAGCTCCTACAGAAGACGTTTGCGACACATGGTTCCCTATTTAAAAATGTTTGTTTTCATGTCTACTATCATCCCTCAAACTTTGTCGGTCTGGTAGCAAAACACCCTGTATATATTAATATATATATATGTTATATATATATATACATGTATTATATATATATATATATATATATATATACAGGGTGTCCCTAAACAAATGGTGTATACGCTAGGGGGTGATAGAACACTTCAAGACGAGTAATAGTAAATAGGAAACCAAGGGTCCCAAACGTTTTCCAAAGGAGATAGCCGCCATTAAAGTTTGGGGTCCAAAATTTCAAATACACATAAAAAAGGAAAATTTGGTCGATTGATTTGCGGTTTTCACTAAAACTATTCTTTATGTCGGTATTTTATTGAAACTGAATTATAAAAATAAATTTCGAAAAATGCCGATAGAGGGCGCTTTAGACTTTGAAGTAATGAAAAACTATTTTTTGCCGGGATTTTTTGCATCGCATTAAATGGTTTTGTAAGCTTAGAGTTAAACTTAAATTTTGAGCTCAAAATCTGAATAGTTGGGAGTGGTTAAGTAGCACTAACTTAACCGTGTTCAGGGGGTTCAAGTTAATGTTCAAATGATAATAGAAAACGGAAAAATTGGTCGATTTGTTTGCGGTTTAAAATAAAACTATTCTTTAAGAAAGTATCTTCTTAAAAATGAATTTTAAAGATAAATTTCAAAAAATTCCGTTAGAGGGCACCATAAATTTCAGAGTAACCAACAACAAATTTTAACCGTTATTTTTTGTATCTAATTAAATGCTTTCAAAAACTTGTTAAATGTTTTCGAAATCTTAGATTTAAACTTAAGTTTTGAACTCAAGTTCTTAATCGTTGGGAGGGGTTAGGAAGCGCAAACTGAAATGTGTTCAGGAGTTGAAATTTAACCCCCCCCCTCGAACACAGTTCACTTTTGCGCTACTTAAAAACTCTCAATGACTCAGAATTTGATCTCAAAATTTAAATCTAAGCATTTCAAAGCATTTAATAAGATTTTAAAAAATAACGGTTAAAAATAGTTGTACGCTACTTCAATGTCTAAGGCGCCCTCTATCGGCATTTTGTGAAATTTATTTTTAAAATTTATTTTCAAGAAAACACTGATTTAAAGAGTACTTTTAGCAAGAACCGCAAACGAATCGACTAATTTTTCCGTTTTTTTTATAGTTTTCCGTTTCGTTTCATATTTAAACCCTCTGAACACAGTTCAGTTTGTGCTATTTAACTACTCCCAACTATTCAGATTTTGAGTTCAAAATTTAAGTTTAAATCTAAGCCTACGAAACCATTTAATGAGATGCAAAAAATAACGGCAAAAATAGTATTAGGATGGATTATTTCGTTAATCCAAAGTCTAAAGCGCCCTCTATCGGCATTTTTTAAATTTATCTTTATAATTCATTTTCAATAAAATACCGACATAAAGAATAGTTTCAGTGAAAACCACAAATCAATCGACCAATTTTTCCGTTTTTTATAATCATTTGAAATTTAAACCCTCTGAACACAGTTAAGTTTGTGCTACTTAACCGCTTCCAACTATTCAGATTTTGAGCTCAAAATTTAGGTTTAAGTCTAAGCTTACGAAACCATTTAATGAGATGCAAAAAATCACGGCAAAAAATAGTTTTTCATTACTTCAAAGTCTAAAGCGGCCTCTATCGGCATTTTTCGAAATTTATCTTTATAATTTATTTTCAAGAAAATACCAACATAAAGAATAATTTTAGTGAAAACCGCAAATCAATCGACCAATTTTTTCGTTTTTTATGTGTATTTGAAATTTTGGACCCCAAACTTTAATGGCGGCTACCTCCTTTGGAAAACGTTTGGGACCCTTGGTTTCCTATTTAATATTACTCGTCTTGATGTGTTCTATCACCCCCTAGCGTATATACCATTTGTTTAGGGACACCCTGTATATATATATATATATGTTATACGTTATATATATATTAAAATATATTATATATTACAAAAAAAATGTGTGTAAAAGGGTAGTAAAAAACAGAATCGAAAACATTTAACTGAGAACTAGCAAAAATTTACAGAGATTTCCGTTTTTCCATTCTGTGTTTTTACAGAAATTTTTAGCTATGTATAAAGAAATTTTGTGAAACAGAGATTAACTCAAATTCGTGAAATTTGTGTAATAAAATACACATTCATAGAATGAAAAATGCACATAAATAGAAATATTCAAAAAATGTATTTTAATTTGGGCAGTGACTTTTTTATGCAATGTAGACATATGAAAATAATTTACTAAGAATAACTTCTAAAAAAACACACATAATAAAGAGAGGGAAACAAAAACTGAAAAGGGATATAATTTTTCTGTTTTTACCTGTATTCCAAATTCTTACATTTAAACATGTTTAAATGTAAAAAATTTGGTAATATTTAAGAGTAATATTTAAGAGTATTTAACACTAATATTTAAAAGTTGCAACTTTTTAACATTACTTTGGACAGGGCTTCTAAAAAAGGGACAAAATTGATAATAAAACTTCTTGCACTTTTCTCGTTTGAAAATTACATTTCCACGGTAATCCAAGTAAATGAATTTACAACATTGACATTAATTATATGCACATCAAATGTTTGACAATAACTTATTCAAAATAGCGCATTTCTTAAAGAAATCGTTCGATATTTTGTGTTAAATATTTTTTTGCGCTAAAATTTCTGAAGGTTCTGAAATCGTAATTCTATTTAAATTTTATCGGAAAGAATGGATTGCGATAATGGCGTTCTTTCATACCAAATACCACCTATTTTAGCCTGTACTGAAACAAGGTACAGAAGAAAAATTTGGTATCGAGAATAATTCGTGTGATTGAACATTTTTTACCTCTCTCTCCCTCATTCTTTGTAGTTTTGAACCTCTTTTAGAAAATATGTGTGCAGATTGCTGTTGCCTGTTTGTCGGTCAACATTGAGTTTTTTCCACATGCTTTTCGCTCTTTGATAATGATTTATTTTAGCTGGAATCTATTGAAGAGTTTTACATAGTTTTAACACCTAATTCACTTATTTTTTATGAAACAATTTTGTATGCACTTCATCTTAAACCATATTAAAATTAAACTCTAATAAATTAATTTAATGCATGTCCCTATATTTTTTTATTTTCGAGAACAAAATTTAAAAGTTTGTTCTCGTAGACTAATAACTTTTATATAAATTTTATATAGTCCTTTTAATATAAATTTTATATTAGTCCTTTTTTAATGTTAGCTTCTTTTTTTAATATAGATTTTTTTGTTTATTATTTCTATATTAGTTACGTTTTATCAGCACATGATATGTTATTCTTTCTATGAGCAATCATCCCCAAAAAAAGAACCAGTCGGATATGGCAATCCGAAAACAATTCTGCCGTTTATATTAAAACATAACATCAATAATATTTATCCATCTATACCTGAATCTTACGTTTGATGAAAATTCATGAATTTGTATTTGAAATAAGCTATTGCAGGAGTAAGGAAAAATTCAGCATACGAAACAAAACGAAAAATTCAAAAAGAACCCCCCCCCCCCTGTTTGGCGATTGACACCAAAATGTAAACATAGCCAGTTCTTATGTCAGTTTTACTGAATCTGAAGTTATGAAAATCCACGTATTATTACTGAAGATGATTAGAGCTATTACAGAAATCGTGAAAAGCACAACATATCAGGGCCTCTATTGAACGATTTACACCAAAATGAAAACAGCATCAATTCATATCATGGCCCAATTGAATCTGAAATTTCACAGGAATCCGTGTATTGGTTTTGAGATACAGCTCAGCAAATCAAAATCATAAAAAATCATACAAAAATGTAGCATAGCAGCGCCGCCTGTTCAGCAATGTATACCAAAAGCTAAACAGCATCAATTTATACCAAGGACTATCTGAATAAATATTTTCATAAACTTTCATGCACCAATTCTTGAGAAAGAACACCCAAATAATGTATGTCACATATAGAAAAACAGACTTACAAACAAACAGTCTCACTGGCAGCCATTTTGAAAAAAAAAACATGTTTTTTAGAATTTCTGACCACTAAAACGTGTAAATACTTCAACAACCGTAATCCGAATATTTTCACGAGTAAATACTTTCTTCTTGTAAAGAGAGAAGGAAATAAAAATGATTTTAATACGCAAGTGAACAAATAGTGATAACATGAAAATTGCAGTCAAAATTACTTTTTTTTTTTGATTTGTTCAAATAAATGCCACAATTTTTTTTATATAAAATTTAAGTATTTTTTAACTATGCTCAAGATAAACGCATTAAAAAACATTAGTAAATATTTTTCATTTTATTAGACATAATCTCGTGATGATAATTTGGTTTTCGGTATTGGGATTAAAATGAACTGTCTTGTTTACATAAACACAAGCATCATTCGACAAAAATTATCCCTACGGATAGGGATTATTTCCGTTTCCGTCATTAAGTATTTCTTGAAACACAAATTAAAGAAACTCATTCAAATTTGAAAAGATAATCTAAGTTACTTTTTTTAATCAAGAGACGCTAATGATTAGCTCGAATGTACATCTCAGTTTGAAATGTATGTATTTTTGATACAGATTATTAACTGAATTGATTTATTAGTATAATCAGAAAGTATATAAATATAAGTTTATATGTTGCAAGTTTTCTAATTTTCGTTTTATTAAAAAAAATCAATTTGTTAAATTTATAATTTTGATTTATTTAGTTGTAATCGCTAAAGTTACATGTACAAATCTTTATATCACAATTTTAATGGCAAAAGAAAAGTTCAGTATTTAGTTTTCAATATTCAGTAACAATTCACTATTTAACTTCTTTATAATTTTAAAAATCTTTTAAAATTTATTTTTTTATCTCTTCGTTACTCAACCAAAAGTAAATATATATATTTTAAAATCTTGGAGTAGGTTTTCTCACTTATGTCGACTTCGAAAAAGATAAAATAGAAAAAAATTAAAAATTGATGTACCAGAGTGCCAGTAAATGCTACTATACATGAACCTTGGGTTTTAAATGTGTAAAATAGTTCAACATTTTTGAAAATGTTTGTAAAAATTTGTTCCTTTTTAAAATTGAAAAATGTGTATTTTTGCTTAAATGTGACATAAATAAATATCAGTTTATTCGCTTTGCCAACACCTTTCCTCAAAAAAGCAAGAGAAATGATTTTAATAAGTAAGTGAGAAAAAAACAATGCGAAAAATTTTGAAATAAAAACTTTTTTTTTAATATGTTGATATAAATGTGTTTAATTTTTTTTTCGAATTCTAAGCAAACTTTTAACTATATGCAAGTTGTATGAGTGAAATAACATTAATAGATACATTTCATCTTATTAGACATAATCTCCTGATGGTAATTTGGTTTTCAGTAAGGGGATTAAAATTAGCTGACTTGTTTACATAAACACAAGCATCATTTGATAAAAATAATCCCTGCGGTTTGGGATTATTTTCGTTTCCCTCATTAAGTATTTCATGAAGCATAATGTTTAAGAAACTCATTCAAATTTCAAAAGATAATCTAAGTTACTTGTTTTACACAAGAGACATTGATGTTTAGCTTGGATGTACATCATGGTTTTCAATGTATTTATTTTTAAAGATGATTAAGTGAATCATTTTATTTGTAATATCAGAATGTATATGAATATAAGTTTATACGCTGCAAATTTTTCTAGTTTTAAGAATATTAGAAAAAACTCAATTTATTAAATTTATAATTTTTACTTATTTAGGATTAAACGTTAAAGGCACATGTACAAGTCTTTATTTCATAATTTTAAGATAAAAAGAAATTTTCAGTTTATACAATTCCCTTTTTAGCTATTTTTTTATTTAAAAAATATTTAAAGTAATTTTCCTTTTTTAATCTCCTCAATACTGAATAGATAATAAATATTTTTTGAAAAAATGTTGGAGTAGGTTCTTACATATTTTGGTTTCAAAAACGATAATAATAAAATAATTTAAAAAATTGATGGTCCAGTGTCCTACCAAACGCTCCATATACATGAAGCTTGCCATTCAAATGTGTAAAAAAAAATTTAAATTTTAAAAAATATTTGTATTTTTTTTAAATTGCGAGAATAAATGTTTTTATTCAGATGTGACAAACTTATAATGACGATATTTAAAATTAAATCTCTACCAACACGCCACCTCACCCCCCCCCCCCAAAAAAAAAAGAAAAAGATTTTAACAAACAAGTAAAAAAAAGTAATATCATCAAAATTTTAATTAAAACAACTTTTTTAAATATGTTGAAATAATTGTCACATAATTTATTTTTTGAATTCTAAACAATATTTTAACTATGAGCAAGATTTATGCTTTAAACAACATTAATATTTACTTTTCATCTTATAGACATAATCTCTTGATGATAATTTGGTTTTCAGTATTGGGATTAAAATTAACTGTCTTGTTTACATAAACATACAAGCATCATTTGATAAAAATAATCCCTGCGGTTAAGTATTATTTTCGTTTCCCTCATTAAGTATTTCATGAAGCATAGTGTTAAAGAAACTCATTGAAATATGAAAAGATAATCAGTTACTTGTTTTACGCAAGAGACTTTAATGATTAGCTTGGATGTACATCATAGTTTTCAATGTATCTATTTTCGAAGATGATTAAGTTGATTTATTAGTAATATCTGAATGTGTATGAAAATAATTTTACACGTCCCAAGTTTTTTTTTATTAAATTTATAAGTACAATTTATTAAATTTATAATTCTGATTTATTTTGAAATAACAGTTAAAGGTACAAGTATAAATCTGTATTTAATAACTTTAAGATCAAAACTAAAGTTCAATTTATACAATTCGCTATTTAGATTCCTTTTAGCTAAAAAAAAATGTATCTAAGTTTATTCCGTTTTTTAATATCTTCATTACTAAACAGAAAATAAATATATTTTTAACTATGTTTAAATAGATTTTCTGACTTATCTTTGCATAAAAAATTATAATATTAAAACAAATCTAAAAATTTACACACCAGGATGCTAGTGAAGGCTCCATATTCATGAACCTTGGTACTCAATTGATAAAAAAAAATTGAAAAACTTTCTAAAACATTGTTTATTTTTAAAATTGTGGAAATAAATGTTTTTTTTAAATATGAAATAATTAAATATTAAATTCATTCTCCACCAGTACCATCCCACTCTCCCCCACCCCCCCCCCCAAAAAAAAAACGATTTTAATAAGCAAGTGAAAAAAAGTAATGTCATCAAAATTGAAATTAAAACAAGTCTTCTTTAATATGTTGAAATATATGTCACTTAATTTCTTTTCCGAATTCTAAGCAATCTTTTAACTATGCGCAGGATGTATGCATTAAATGACATTAATAAATACTTTTCATCTTATGAAACATAATCTCTCAATCATAATTTGGTTTTCAGTATTGGGATTAAAATTAACTGTATTGTTTATATAAACACAAGCAACATTTGATAAAAATAATCCCTGCGGTCAAATATTATTTTCATTTCACTCATTAAGTATTTCATGAAGCGTAATGTTAAAGAAACTCATTGAAATATGAAAAGATAATCCGAGTTACTTGTTTTACGCAAGAGATTTTAATGATTAGCTTGGATATACATCACAGTTTCCAATGTATATATTTTTGAAGATGATTAAGTTGATTTATTAGTAATATCAGAATGTATATGCAAATAAGTTTATGCGTCCCAAGTTTTTCTAATTATATTTATAATTTATTGTATTTATAAGTACAATTTGTTAAATTTATAATTCTGATTATTTTGAAATGACAGTTAAAGGTACAAGTACAAATCTGCATTTAATAATTTAAGATCAAAACAAAAGTTCAATTTATACAATTCGCCATTTAGATTCCTTTTAGTTAAAAAAATATTTAAGTTTATTCCGTTTTTTAATATCTTCATTACTAAACAGAAAATAAATATATTTTTAACTATGTTTAAATAGATTTTCTGACTTAGCTTTGCATCAAAAATTATAATATTAAAATAAATCTAAAAATTTACACACGAGGGTGGTACTGAAGGCTCCATATTCATGAACCCTGGTACTCAGTTGAGAAAAAAAGTTGAAAAACTTTCTAAAACATTATTTATTTTTAAAATAATAAATTGCGCAATTTTTAATAACAAACTGCGGAAACAAATGTTTTTTTTTTTTTTTAATATGAAATAATTAAATATTAAATTCATTCTCCACCAATACCCTTCCACCCCCCCCCCCAAAAAAAAAACGATTTTAATAAGCAAGTGAAAAAAATGTCATCAAAATTAAAATTAAAACAATTATTCTTTAATATGTTGAAATAAATGTCACTTAATTTGTGTTCCGAATACTAAACAATCTTTCAATTATGCACAAGATGTATGCATTAAATAACATTGAAAAATACTTTTCATCTTATGAAACATAATCTCTTGATCATAATTTTTTTTCAGTATTGGGATTAAAATTAACTGTCTTGTTCACTTAAACACAAGCAACATTTGATAAAAATAATCCCTGCGGTCAAATATTATTTTCATTTCACTCATTAAGTATTTCATGAAGCGTAATGTTAAAGAAACTCATTGAAATATGAAAAGATAATCCGAGTTACTTGTTTTACGCAAGAGATTTTAATGATTAGCTTGGATATACATCACAGTTTCCAATGTATATATTTTTGAAGATGATTAAGTTGATTTATTAGTAATATCAGAATGTATATGCAAATAAGTTTATGCGTCCCAAGTTTTTCTAATTATATTTATAATTTATTGTATTTATAAGTACAATTTGTTAAATTTATAATTCTGATTATTTTGAAATGACAGTTAAAGGTACAAGTACAAATCTGCATTTAATAATTTAAGATCAAAACAAAAGTTCAATTTATACAATTCGCCATTTAGATTCCTTTTAGTTAAAAAAATATTTAAGTTTATTCCGTTTTTTAATATCTTCATTACTAAACAGAAAATAAATATATTTTTAACTATGTTTAAATAGATTTTCTGACTTAGCTTTGCATCAAAAATTATAATATTAAAATAAATCTTAAAATTTACACACGAGGGTGGTACTGAAGGCTCCATATTCATGAACCCTGGTACTCAGTTGAGAAAAAAAGTTGAAAAACTTTCTAAAACATTATTTATTTTTAAAATAATAAATTGCGCAATTTTTAATAACAAACTGCGGAAACAAATGTTTTTTTTTTTTTTTAATATGAAATAATTAAATATTAAATTCATTCTCCACCAATACCCTTCCACCCCCCCCCCCCAAAAAAAACGATTTTAATAAGCAAGTGAAAAAAATGTCATCAAAATTAAAATTAAAACAATTATTCTTTAATATGTTGAAATAAATGTCACTTAATTTGTGTTCCGAATACTAAACAATCTTTCAATTATGCACAAGATGTATGCATTAAATAACATTGAAAAATACTTTTCATCTTATGAAACATAATCTCTTGATCATAATTTTTTTTCAGTATTGGGATTAAAATTAACTGTCTTGTTCACTTAAACACAAGCATCATTTGATAAAAATAATCCATTCGGTCAAGTATTATTTTCATTTCACTCATTAAGTATGTCATGAAGCATGGTGTTAAAGAAACTCATTGAAATATGAAAAGATAATCTGAGTTACTTGTTTTGCGCAAGAGACGTTAATGATTTGATTGGATGTACATCATAATTTTCAATGTATGTATTTTCGAAGATGATTAAGTTGATTTATTGGTAATATTAGAATGTATAAGAAAATAAGTTTATATATCGCAAGTTTTTCTAATTATATTAGATTTATAATTTATTAAATTTATAAAAACAATTTATTAAATATATAATTTTGATTTATTTAGAAGTAACAGTTAAAGGTACAATTTTAAATCAGTATTTAATAATATTTAAATTAAAAGAAAAGTTCAATGAATGCAATTCCCTATTTTGATTCTTTCTAGTTAAAATTTTTTTAAATTTATTTCTTTTTTTAATCTGCTCATTACTAAACAGCAAATAAATGTACTTTTAATTATGTTAAAATAGGTTTTGTGACTAATTTTTTATAAAAAATTATTAAAATATATCTAAAAATTTACATACCAAGGAGTTTTTTTTTAGCAAGGCTCCATATGCATCAACATTGGTACTCAATAGCGGAAAAAAGTTGAAAATCCTTGTACAAATTTGTTTCTTTTAAAAATTGCAAAAATAATTGTTTTTATTTAAAGATGAAATAATTAAATATTATATTTATTATCTACCAACAACTCTCACCCCACCCTCCCAAAAAAGAAAAAGTAAAGTGATTTTAATAAACAAGTGAAAAAAGTAATATCATCAAAATTGCAATTAAAACAACTTTGTTTTAATATGTTGAACTAAATATCACATAATTTGTTTTCCGAATTCTAAGTAATCTTTTAAGTATGCACAATATGTACGCTTTAAATATCATTAATAAATACTTTTCATCTTATTAGACATAATCTCTTGATGGTAATTTAGTTTTCAGTATTGGGGTTAAATTTAATTGTCTTGTTTAAATAAACACAAGCATCATTTGATAAAAATAATTCCTGCGGTTTGGGATTATTTTCGTTTCCCTCATTAACCATTTCATGAAGTAGAATGTTAAAGAAACTCACTCATATTTGAAAAGATGGTCTGAGTTATTTGTTTTTATTAAGAGTCATTAATAATTAGCTTGTATCATAGATTTCAATGTATGTATTATTGAACACGATTAATTTAAATTGATTTATTAGTAATTTTTAGAATGTATATAAATATAAGATTATACGTTGCAAGTTTTTCTAGTTATCAGGTTATTAGAAAAAAGTCAATTTATTAAACTTATATTTTTTTGCTTAGTAGTGACCTCTAAAAATATATGTCCAAATTTTCATTTCATAATTTTACGGTCAAAAGAAAATTTTAGTTAATTCAATTTACTATTTTAAATCTTTTTAATTTATAAAATTATTTAAAGTTTATTCATTTTTTTTATTTCTGCGCCTTTGAACAGAAAATATTTTATGAAAAAATATTGTATAAAGGTTTCTTATTTATTTTGGCTTCAAAAATGATAATAATAAAATAATTTTAATAACTGATGCACCAGAATGCCAGGAAATTCTCCATATACATTAAATTTAGAATTAAATTGCATAAAAAAAGTTCACCATTTTGGAAAATCTTTGTAAAGATTTCTTTCTTTTTAAAATTGTAAAAATACATGTTTTTATTTATTTATTTATTTTTTTTAATATGACTTGCAATTAAAGTCATTGCATTAAATGATTAAAATTAATAAATCATAAACCTAAAATAATTTAAAGGATTTTTATCGTGAATTATTGTTAAGAAATGACTTCAAAATTTAAGCATCATTACATTAATTTTTACTTAGTGTGAAACATCGATAACTGTTTTTCAAAGTTCATAAATAAACTTTATACTTTTTACACATAACTTTTCTTATTGATTGATATTTTTCTTAACAATACTTTGATGCATTTTTGCTTTTTATAAATCTCAGAAAATGTTTTACATTATCATGACAAATTTCCTTAAAAGGTAGATTAACTCTTTTTTTTTTTTTTTTTTGCTTCTATGGCATTTTGTTCTTTTAAGAATTAATTTTTTTTTTCGCATATCTATAGGGGTATTATATGATATATGGTACATTTTTTATCTATTGATGGATGTGTTTTCGTCTTCATCGCTTGATTATCTCTTACGTAATATGGACAGCAATTTGAGATGGCGAGGTATGCAAAGTGATTAAATACAAGTGTTGGCTCGACGCTTCACTCAGCAATGATCACCTGGCCTTCAATCGCCGTCAGCGCCACCTATTGTTTGATGTGCGAAATAAAATAAAAAATTACGGTAAAAAAACTCCTGACATTGTACATTACCCTGATGCAAATTTTTTTTAAATAGGTGCCACCGTTTGGAAGTTATTGAATTTTAAAATCAATCAGTCATTTTTGGGACACATATATATATATTATATATATGTAAGTATATACTTTTCGAAAACGTTTCGTAAATTTTATCAGTAAAAAAACTGTTCTCATATTTTACATCATCCTTCAAAGTGATCGATTTTATTGTACAATTTAGGAAATTATTTCAAGTTTTTTTATAGTGAAATACAGTTTTAATTATATAATAATGCTATCAAAGAAAGCATATAATGTAGTATATAATAGTAAATAAACTATTTTATTTGACTGTTTTTTTTATTATTATTTTTAAAGTTTTAATGTTACACCTTTTTAGCAATTAGAAAGGATGTTTTATTAAAAGGTATTAATATTTTTTTATGTTTACAAGCGGTAAATCTTAATTATTTCTTATTAAAAGTGGTTCTTTATACAGAGAAAAAAATATCTGCATTATAGCTTAAAATATTTTTTCCACATTTTAAAATCTTGTAATATGTGAAATGTTAAAAATGTGGTAAAAATTATATATAATCATCATCAACAATAACCATTTTCTATCAACTTCTTGATGTATGTTTCTCCCAGATTTTTTTACTGTTCCCTGTCTAGTGGTCTATACATCCAATTAACACCGGGAATTTTTTTGATTGCATCACTCCATCTTATTTTAGTTCGTTTTCTTGATCGTTTTAGATAACTGGTATACCAATGTAGAATGTCTGTGCTCCAACTATTATCTTTGCTTCTTGGAATATAGTGGGACCATTTATTTCAGATGTTTAATTTAATGGAGGAAATACATAGTGGAAGGGAAGTATGCGGAAAAAGTGATTTGAGATACGATATGTGTTTATGATTTGAATTTAAATCCTTTCGTTCGGACCAAACAAAGCTATCACGTGAAATAGGGACCAAATTCTTCGACATCAGCCGTGAAATTTTTTTCTCTCGAAATAAAAATTACCTCCATATAAAACCATTATGAAGTAGCATTTCATTATATTACAAATTAATAACTGTATTATTACACGTTTGTTCTTTTTTATGCGAAAACACGTGATTGTGTTTCGGCCGAACGTAGCGGATTATAGGTTTATATTTTTGGTGTCACCTTCAGCCTAAACTTTTCATCTGTTATTTTTTTTTTTTTTTTTTTTATAAATGTTTAAAATATAATTAATAAAAAGTTCCATTCCTCAAAATCCTTTTTCTTTATTTTACATTTGTTTCATTTTAATTTCAAAGACAATACATTTGAAAATAATTCAAAATGGTCTATGGTTATACAAAATATTTTTGAATAAATTATTTAAATTATTTCAAAGTCTAGATAAAAATGCAGACTTATTTCTTAATTAATCGATTAAGGTAAGCTTTATTCACTTCAATATCTTGCTTTAAAATTAATTTTTGTAAGTTTTCTATTAAATGGAATATCTATGAGAAAAAATATAAAAAATGTATATTTTAATTCTTCTTGGGCGAATAAAATGGCAATTTAGAAATATCGTCTGCAGCTGTTTCTTATATCAGAGATTAACGAGAAAACCTGAAAGAAAGCCTTTGTTGACGTTTGTGTTGGATTAAGTTTCATGAATATGGGGAATCTTCGAGCTATTTTAAAAATGAACATTGTGTTTTAAAAGTTTTATTTCGGAATTTTACATAAAACATAAATAAGCAGAATTTGAATGATATGGAAATAGTTCTTTGAAATGTAAAGCGAACATCTTAATTTGCATCGAATTTTGTAAGAAAAATAAGTTCTTTCTAAATATAGAATTATGTTCTTAACTATAAAATGATCTGATCCACAATTTTACTCTTTTCATTCAAAAAAAAAAAAGCGTTCTAATCGATTTTAAAATTTCCGGTTTTTGACGAATTTGAATTTTTTAAGGTGTCGTGAAATGCGTTTACACAAATACACTTAATATATATATATATATATGTTCGTTTATTCGTGTGTTCTCTTAGTACCATCGAACAGTGTATAAAATTATGCATATACAGTGTCTCACATAAGTGATGGGACACTTGTGCCACATTTTTTTGTGGGTGTGTTTCATACTTAAATTTAGTAAATATTATTACATAACATACATTTTGTCCAAATATTAAAATATTAATTTAATAAAAATACAAATGTTTAGAACGGAGCAAAAAATAGCTCACAAAAGTAATGAGACACCATTATATATGCAACAAAAATCGTCTGAAATAAGCAATAAAGTATTTTTGGGGGTTTTATTTTTACTTAAAAGCAATTGGCAATAATTTATAAAATCGTCTACAGTATTTCTCTCCAGTCTGTTTTGGAATTTTTGTGTTTTTTAGCTCTGTGCAGCCATGAATGCTAAACGAAAAGAAACTTCGCGTGAAATTCGAAAATTAGTTATTAATTTGCGTATTGAACGTGGAAAATCTATTATAAAACTGCTGAAACAGTTAACTTGAGTCGTTCAACAGTTTTCAATATCATTAAACGATATAAAAAGAATCATATGATGCAGGATAAAAGAAGACCTGGCCGACCATCAAAGCTATCCAATGGAATAATGCGAATTATCGTTCGAAATTTTAAAAAAAATCCAAGAAATAGTGCTTCAAAAGTTGCTGCTGATTTACAAGCATTATATGGAATAATTTTTAATCCTGAGACTATTAGAAGGGTAATTCGATCTGCTGGATATCACGGTAGAGTAGCCAGGAAAAAATTCTTCGTAAGTGAAAATAATAGAAAACTCAGACTAACTTTCGCAAAATCTAACATAAATAAAAATTCTGATTACTGGAATAAATTTATATTTGCTGATGAGAGTAAATTTAATATATTTGGTTCTGATGGTAGAGTCTTGGTGGGGAGAAAACCCAGGGAAGAATTTCGCAAACAGAACTTGGTACCAACAGTAAAACATGCTGGAGGAGAAGTTATGGTATGGGGGTGTATGTCGTCCGCTGGAGTTGGTAATCTTGTTTTTATTGACAGTATAATGGATCAGTACAAGTATATTGATATTTTAAAGCAAAATTTGAAATCTTCAGCACGAAAATTGAACCTTCATAACGATTTTAAATTCTACCAGGACAATCACCCCAATCACACTGATCTGAACGTTAGACTCTGGCTGCTATATAACTGTCCTGAACTAATAAAAACACTACCACAATCTCCAGACTTAAATCCCATAGAGAATATTTGGCAAGAATTGGAATCAAGAATTCACAAACACATCATTTCTTCAAAACAGCAACTAAAATCGGTGCTTCAAGAAGAATGGGGTAAAATCACTCCAGAAATCACAAAAAAATTAGTGGAATGCATCCCAAAAAGATTAAATCATGTTTTAAAAGTAAAAGGAAATCCAACAAAATATTAAAACATTTTAAAAAGTAAAATTTTTGGATAAATATTTGATGGAAAAGTAAGTGTCCCATCACTTATGTGAGCCATTTTTTGTTCCGTTCTGAACAATTGTATTTTTACTAAATTAATATTTTAATATTTTGACAAAATGTATGTTATGTAATAATTGTTACTAACTTTATATATGAAACATACCCAAAAAATTTTTGCACATGTTTGTTTATTTATTTTATTGCAGTTTCTTTTTATAAAGCACAAGTGTCTCATCACTTTTGTGAGACACTGTAATTAGAACAAAGTCTTTTATGCATATTTTTGAATAGGATCAGCATGCTCTCGTTGATATTGGAGATATTTCGTCCGTAGGGAGACTAGAAATATAGATTTTTGTATCATCTTCATTAGTGTACGAAAGAACAGTGTATGAAGTTACACGTAGAATTAAATAAAAAAATGTATATTTTTGGCTATGACCAATAAATAGGTCTTCCATGAATATAGAAATATTTTGCTGTAAGAAGCCGTTGTTATAGCTAGATTTGCGCTTTTTTTTAATGTAGTACTTATACTCTAAAGCGAAAGTTGGGCTCAAGGGGAAGTTGTCCCTGCAATCCATGTAGCAAAAAATGTGTGGGGAATTATTCATAGAAATTATCCAAATTTCATTACTGTTCTATTTGGCTACGGCTAACAGAAAGCACGTGATTTGGTAATAATCATGAGTAAAGGGATAATTTTTCACATTG
The DNA here is from genome assembly GCA_964019185.1 of Maratus speculifer. Lineage (NCBI taxonomy): Eukaryota > Metazoa > Arthropoda > Arachnida > Araneae > Salticidae > Maratus > Maratus speculifer. Next base: position 326,700,206 of record OZ025290.1, read on the forward strand.
TCACATAAATCTGATGTACATCTGCTGTTTATACAGCGAAAAGCATTTCGTATCCAGCTTACCTGGTGACTTAATAAGCTAATGTACAACAGAATAAGAAAAAATATAGATTTTTATAAATAGTTGGATTGAGATTAACTCTTTTTTTTTCTCCGAAAAGAATAAATAATCTGAAACTTAAGATGAAAATGAAAGTTGGCGCAATAATATAGCAATAATTTTGGTGCATTGACATGTACAATAACTTTTTGAATATAATAATATGTATGATAAAGAACAAAGTTTTCAGATTGGAATATCCGAATAGTTAGATAAAACGAGAAAACAATGGACCACATAATATTTGTAAGCCTATTTACAGATAGTTCATGATTGAATTTCTTACGTCAAACATTTTTCATTAGTGGCTTTTATCTAAAACAAGCTTTTATATTTCGTAACATTATATTTAATTATTATCTGTAATATCGAATGCAAACTGAAAACGTTGCTATTACTTTACTTTAAACATGCATACGACTATTTTAAATTGAAATATTAGTGGATAACTGTTCTGCCAATTTCAAAAATTAAGTTATGAATAGGTGCATTGAACATCGAGTGATAGACCATCAATTGAAAAAAAATGTATAACAAGAATATAAAAGACTACAATTGTGAAATCTAAACCATCGACAGTTACAACAAATTGAAAAATCCTGAGCGGATAATATTAAGCCTGTCGAAGTTATAAAATATGTACTTATAGATTTTTTTTAAATATCCATTGAGTCAGTATAATAATATTGTTACAATAAAAGTTCTATTTTTAGTTGCATTTGTGGCAGCAGCGAGATCTATTTTAATGTCATTATTCAAATAAAATGGTCTACACAAATTTATGAAATTGTTTAGAAAAAGTGATTTTCTTTTGAAATCAAAGATTCAGTTGTTAAAATTAAAACATTTCACATTCATTTCACATTCATTAGTATGCATATCAGACATATCTTAGAATATTAAATACATATCAGATATATCGGATATATTTAAATTTTAAAAGTTTACTTGAATTAAAATACATATAGTACCTGTACCCTATATGGACACCTTAAGGAAAATGTATTTTTTTCACCCCCATGTACAAGTCAGAGGGCTCCAAAAATGTGTGTCCACTATCCTTAGACTATTGACTATCATTATTAAAATTAGCGACCTTGTAATTATTCTGGTTTAATTTATATAAAAACAAAAAATGTTTACAAGTGCCCATATAAGGAACTACCAGTCCCTGTTATGGACAGGTGTTTCCTTATTGACTTTCTACACAGTGTGTATAGAAGAGCCACTTTTCCAAGGGATTTTAGAGGAGAGGGAATAAAAAAATGTATCTTAAAGTATTCGGAGGAGGAAGGGGGACAGTAAATATCTTTAGAACATGCATTTTCGAAAGGGGAGGAACATTTTCGGCTTTTACCCTTCGAAGACCCATGCAAAGCCCCTTAGTTACTAATATTATCAAATAATATTGTTGGTTTTTCTTAGTTTTATAGCATCTGTCTGCGAATTTACATCTGCTATTACCCAGTCCTCACAGCATGGACAAATAGAAACTTTTTCACCATGGGCAGTAAGTCCCATTTAATCCTCATGAACATATCTGCCACATGTGATGCATGGCCGCATGTTTGAAAAAGCATCAATACTGCAAAAGAAGCAGTACCAGCTCTCTTTTGTTGAGGAAGTCATACCATTGGTGCCTATGATTTCGCCAACAGATATCCTACTGGCGGGGGGGGGGGGCTTCTTTTTATTTTTCTGCAAGGGTTTTTTGGAGGAAGGTTTTGAGGGGATTGTTCAAATGCCATCTTGTTGAACAAAGATTTTACCACTTTGATGCCTTTTCAATTTATTGCTTGGCAACGTTGAATTTTCTTCTTTCTTACAGTTGTAGTCGATGGGGACATAAGCTGTCCATATTGGGAACCTTGCGTAGTTTTTCTAAATCTAGTAACAAATGAATAAGGAAAATATGCGTAGTTTTTCTAAATCTAGTAACAAATGAATAAGGAAAATATTTTTAAGCAAAATATGCAATAGCAATCGAAAATATGTTTTATTTGTTTTCTAAAATACTCCACTTTTCAACATTTAATGTAATTTTACCATATCTAATAAGAATTTAAGCTTACAAGTAATTAAGATCAGCACATCTCGAAAAAACAGGTTTCCTCGCAAATAGCGATTAGCGCGCTTTTTTACACTTTGCAGCCTTAATTATCTTTTCAACTGCTTTTCTTCGCGAAAATGTTGAGCCATCTCTCGATTAAAATTATTACCTTTAAAAATATTAGGGGAGTCCATATTGAGAGCCCTGTCCATATAGGGTACAAATACCTTATATATGAAAGAATATTGTAAAACTAATTGTTACACATTACTCGTAAATTAATCATCTCTAAAGAACACAGCTCTTAATTCTGAAAATTTCTGCATTGTTTGTGAGTCACTGTGGTTACACACTATTTGAAATAAAAAAAAAAACATATTGTTCGTAGTTTCTTTCTAGTTTTCTTTTTTAATTTTCTAGTTTTTCTTTCTTTCTTTTTTTTTTTTTAAGTAGAGTAAATGAAATTATTTATAAAATGAAATTTTCTGTTAGTAATCAAAGATTCTGTTGTTAAAATTAAAACCCTGTAGCCATTTCATATTCATTACTATACATATCAGATATATCTCTTAATATCAAATACATATCCGATATATCGGATGTATATAACTTTTAAATGTTTGCTTGAATGAAAAAAAATATATATATGAAAGAGCTTTGTAAAACAAATTGTTAGACATTACTCGTAAATTATTCATGTCTACAGAACACAGCTCTTAAATTGTGAGTCATTGTGGTTATACACTATTTGAAAATAGAAAACATATTGTTCATTAGTACTTTAAAAAATCATTTAAAATTTTTCTTACAAATATTACTTCATGTTACAGATGAATAATACAAACATATATATATATATATATATATATATATATATATATATATATATACATTTTTAAAATATATTATATATGCGTATTTTAACGTTTTTCTTTTTTTTTTAAAGTAGAGTAAATAAGAGGAAAAGGTAAAGACAAAACCTCCCTTTTCTATTGTACTTTGCTTTTCATTAACGCATATATGGTGATTATATTTTTTAACAGGATATCATGAATAATCATAAAATTTCAATTTTAAATTTAAGAAATTTTCTATAATTGCGTTTTAGCTTAAAACAGAAAAAATAAATCCGATAACTTAAAATTAAGAATATTAACAAATGCTTAAATATAGTTAAATTTTTCTGTTTTTTTTTGTTTTTTTTTTTGTTTTTTTTTTTGTTTTATCTATGAACGCAATTAAAAAACTGAAGTATAAACTCACATACTTAAACTCCATTGTAAACCGTTCTATTTTAAAAAAAGTAACTCTGATGCTGACTTAGTAAAATCCTGCTATAAGTACTGTATGCAAGAACTTAAGAGATGATAATTATTAAAAGAACGAATGATAAACACGTTGAAACAGATATATATATATATTTAATAGATTAATTATTTAATGGGATATTAAAGTTAAAGTCGGTCACTAAAGTTTAGTTACAGAACTTTTATAGAATCCAAAATTATCCGTGGTAGGTTAATCATCATCTGCAGTCATATAATTCTCCAAATTGTGGAGTAATAAGCATGAAATATTAAATTTCCCATTGCCTTGTTTAAAAATATAGAACGCAAGTGAAGAAAGTTTAAACTAAATATTTAGTTCAGCAGTACATAATTCGTGGAACCTAGAAGCCTATTCTATTAAAATTGAGGTATATTTATGGTTGTGGTGGTTACTCGATAACCCCCCCATATTTTTATTTTAATTCAATTCTATTAGCTATTTTATTTCCTATCATCTCCTTTTTATTCATGTTCTCAATTTAAATATTATTTTGATTTCGTTTCTTTTGATGTCGTCGCCTGTATATTTTTCTTCCTTACCTAGCTATCGAATGTTCTAAACCGGTAAAATCTTGTTTGAATTCATTCCTTCCGGTTTGGAAATCTTTCTAGAACAATCTCAATCGTTCTATGGGTGGTATTTCCGGTTAATCTGGCACTCCCCTTGGCCTATCAAATTCAAATCCACAGGTGACGTGATTTAACCAGCTAAATGCCTGGCCACCTTCTTTGGCCTTCATTCTTTAAGTGTTTATCAATTTTTTTCCTTATTGGATTCATATTTCACTATACATTAAATCGTAGCTTGGCCTATTTTCCCTCGCTCTCCTCATTCGAATGTTGCCAACTTGGCGTATTCCGGGTTTACAGTAACCCTTGTTCTTTTCTCCCTCCTGGCTCTGCGCCACCAGTGCAGTTTCGCAGTTGGAGCTCAGTTGAGTTGGTGTCAATTGAGTGTCACCGATGCAGATGTGATGTACCGAGATGTTCCGTAGATGCCGAGATATTTAGCGGGCGCCGGGGCTAGTGAGCGCGCCCCGAGGCAGTTAAGCGGATGATCCACCGTATGATGGAGCGGAAATCGCCGAATTGCTGTAAAACTGCGAGGATCAAGGCCTCTCTTCCGCCGCAACCTTGTTTTTTTCATGCCATTGTTTTATACTGGCTACACAAAGTCTTCTCAGGGATGTTTCTTTAATGCTGCGAGGAGCAAGGCTCATCGTCCGCCGCAACCTAAGTTCTTTTGGTTTTCTTTTTCATTCCGGCTACTCAATTTTGTTTTAAGAGTTGTCATAGTTTATCTTCAAAGAACTCTCGTCAATTTATTATCAAGCTTCTCCAACTGATTTTCATTTCTTCATTTTTAGTAAATTCATTTTTCCTCTGAAAAGAATGCAGAGAAAATGATTCATATATAAAATATATCATAATATAATTTCCTCTTCGTTTCATCACAAATTGGTCATAAGTATAAATATAAATTTATCTGAGCATGAAAAACGGCATCCCCAAAATTGAAGATATTGAATAACTTGTGTGATTTACCAGGCTTGTTCCCTTTGAAGTAATGTTTTGATTCATGTTCTGAGAATAATTGAATATATATATATATAATTAAGAAAATGTTATCATGTTATAAAAAATGCATACAAATATATATATATGAAGAAGAGTTGTGCTGAAATATGTCGACTTATGTATATCATCTTTGTGGAGAATTTTTTTGCACCGAAATAATAATTCTACCTATATAAGTTTGTGTATGATGACAAAATGAATATATATATATATATATATATATATATATATATATAAAAGTATTCAAGTCATGAAGAAATTCACAAGTGACTATAAATAAATTTACTTGTCTTCTTCAATTTTTGTTCTCTTCATTTGTATGTCAATTCCTATTCATTTGTCTTCCTGAAGTTGTCTTCATCAGCCAGGATGTACAGGTAACTTTTCTTCTTATCATTTAATATTTTTACAACTTTGCTATGAGTTAATATTAGCATAGTTAAAGATTTCTCTATTCAAGAACTATAATGGTTGCCTTTTTTTGGGTCGTTTGCTGGCATTCATCCAGCGCAATGTCATTTACCCATTATTTCGATCACCTAGCCTATATTTGAGATGAAACAAAAAATAAGTGTTCTCATCTTCTTCCCATCTAAACACAACAGTTAAATTTCCTTTGGTGCAGTGACCAACGCGTGGCCATGTGACCATCTATTTCCTTTGCTGCCATTGTATTTTCGTCATCTATACATATTTTTCAACAAAAAAAAAGATTATATCTTCATTATCTTCAATTATATCTTCATTATTTTCAAACTATATCTTCATGCAGTGATCAATATTTTATATTTATATTTTCTTGAGTGTGGTGTAATAAATGAATGCATAATATATTTTGATTTTATGCTGAAATAATAATTTTTTTTGGAGCAGTACATTATATATAACATAATTTATTGATATATTTTTCTTGCCATGATATAATTTATAACTAATATATATATTATTTAACGGAGGTGCTGGTAAACATAATTGTTTATTTTAATATGAATTATTCTCTTCTCATAAATATAAGAATATATGTTTTGAGCCATATGATATATATATTTGCATAAAAATTTTTGGGCCATATTCTTTTGATCTGATGCTAACAAAGATATGTTGGTATTTTTCTTCTCTTCGTCATATAATTATTCTTCTTCTTTATATATAAATGATGTATAACGTAAATGAAATTCGTTAATATTTTGAATAATGGGTCAATTTATATATTATTTATTATGTGACCAGTCTATAAGAAAATTTAACCTGTCATTTATTGAGCTCTCAGTTTAATTATATCATCATGCCCCCCAAGTCTAAATTAAATATTGCAATACAGCCATTCGACGGCAACCCTCAGACTGTGGAATTCTTCTTTGATCAATTATCTGATATACAAGAGTTAAATAATTTTTCCGATAAAGAACTTTTTGTTCTCTTCAAATCGAAACTTGAGGGCAGCGCCTTACTCTTCTTTCTTGAAACTCAGTCTCAGTTCAAGAACTCTAATTTCCGTGACATTCGGAAAACTTTTATAGACTATTTCTTACCTTTAAAAAAGACTGTTTCTCTCAAATCCTTGCAGAATTTAAGCTTAGATTCAAATGAATCAGTCAAAAATTTTGCGTTTCGGCTGGATAAACAACTTCGGCTTGCATGCCCTAAATTGGATCCTTCTGCTCTCAATTCATTAAAATTCACTCATTTTCTTGAGGCTTTGCCTAAACAAATTAAGCGAAAAATTCTAGAGGAAAATATTTCATCTTTTGATTTAGCTCTTGAACGAGCAAATTTTCTTCAGGATATATATGACTCTCCCCCTAAAAAATCTTACGAGAATTATAATCAAGCCTATTGTTTGGATTCTGAAAAAGTCCATGATAATTCTAGTGCTTCTAATAATGTACTCCATAAGAATCCTATGAGACATACGAAGGATAAAGTTTATGTCAATTCTCAAACTACCTTCTCACCTTTGCAAATTCCAAAAGACAATTCTCATGCTTCTAGTAATTTTAAAAGAAAAGCTAGAACATATTCTCCTTCTCCAAATAGACAAGAAGCTACAGTTAAACATAAAAATAATTTTCGTCAACGTAGATTTTATCGGAAACGTCCTTATCATCAACCCACCTTCGACAAATTTTCTCACAAAAAAAATTCTGCATCCTTTTATCATAAACGAGATGTTGTGCAGTGTGCGTTCTGTGGAAAATTCAATCATCGTATGGACACGTGCTACAAATTTAAAAATATTATTAGTGCTTCCAATCAAAACTCTTCATCTCATTTTTCGTCTAATTCTCACAGAAGGAAAAACTATACCTCTTCTGAAAATAAAAACAATGTTTATCATTTAAACAAATAAGGGAGACTGGTTCTACTGACCGCCTTCTCTCCCGTAATTCTCATTCAGGGTCAGTACACTTTAGTGACAAACATAAACAACAATTTGACAAAAACTCTTCAATCACTTTAGTATCATCCACAGCTGTCCAAACTTCCCCTGTAACACCTAAATTTAATAAATCTTCATGTTCACGTAATTCTTTGACATCCAAACAAAATTTTGAAATTGATGATGATGTACAAGAAAGACATGTCATATGCAGTTCCTTTAATAACTCGTATGTTCTTCCATGCATACTGATAAACATTCAACATAATGAAATCTCAACGTTAATTGATACTGGATCAAGTTTGTCACTCTTGGATCAAGAATGCTTTAATAGCATTAAATCCAGGCTTCATTACAAATTCTTATCCAGAAATGTGTCTGTATCTACTATAAATTCTAAAGTTTTTTTCAAAGGATGCATAGAGATTGCATTTAAAATTGATAAATTCTTCTTTCATCATGTCTTTTATTTTACAAAGATACAAAATGTTCATTTTCAAGCCATACTTGGATTTGAGTTTATCAATAAACATTCCATAACCATTTCACCAAGCTTTAAGTCTATCTTGATTAAGGATAAACATATTCCTTTTCACAGTTATAACGAATCTCCTACTTGCTATTTCATGAATTCTGAATATACTTATGATAATTCAAATGTGCCATATTCTTTAGATGTACACAAAATGCCTTGTTATGAAGATTCTATATCAAATAATCTAAGTAATGGTACTTATACTGATGATTTATATACAAATTATGGTGATACAAATTTACAATTGTTCAACAATTATACAACCTATCCTTACGATTATAATTTTCAAAATAATGGTTTGTTTACAAATAATATTGCGAACACTGCTATGAATTTTCATAATCATTATATTGATGGTAATTTCACTTATTTTTCTAACTATGTTCCAACTGATTATGGTAATGTGGTGAACTATGTATCTACTAATGATAATATACCTGGCAAGAATTTTTCATCTGAAAATACTAATGATGGTAGTTATTTTGGTGAAAAGCAAACTCATTTAAATATTGGTAATAAAATTTGGTGAATTCCAACATGGTACAATTACTCAATAGAGAATTAATCCCTCCTAATTCTTTTGTTTATTTACATGTTAAGTACTTGAATCCTCCATCTGAATATTTTATTTTCAAACCCAATTTAAAAAATAAAGGTCTTGTGTTACATGAATCATTGCATTCCAAATCTTAAATTCAAAATGATTTATTTTTGGTTGTATGTCAGAATATATCAAAGCTGGACATTCATTTAAATAAAAATTCAATTATTGGCGAATGTATTAATGTAGATGAGAAAGATATTGAGGAATATTCTTTTGATTTAGGCTTTGAAAACGAATATTGTAATTTAATTTTACCATCTGAAGAGGTTAAGAGAAAACGTATCCAAGAACTGTCTCCAAATGACTTTGATCTAAAACACTTACCTCCTCATGAAAAAGAACCTTTAACAAAATTATTGTGTAGTAAAGCTTTAGCTTTTTCCAAATCTCTTGACACTTTAGGTCATACCGACCTGGTTAATCCTCAATTCACAATGCTAAATTCTCATCCAGTCAAAACCCTACCTTTTCCTGTTCCACAGGCACTTGAGCAAGAAGCTCTTGACCAGATTAATCAAATGTTAAATGCTGGCATTATTGAGAGATCAAATTCATCTTGGGCCTGTCCCATGCTTCTTGTTAAAAAGAAGAGAACTGATATGTCCAAGCCTCAAAAGTATCGTTTGGCTCTAGATTTAAGATTGCTAAATTCGATCATAATTCCATCTTCATATCATCTTCCTAGAATTCAAAATCTATTGGTGCAATTATCAAAATTTAAGTATTATACTACTCTTGACTTGCCCTCTGCTACTGGCAGATCGCTGTACCTAAAGATATGCAGGATAAGCTCAGTTTTACTACTCCATGGGGAATTTTTACCTACTTGCGTCTCGTGTTTGGCTTGAAGACAGCTGCAAGTACCTTTCAACAATTAATTGACTCAGTTATTCAATTATCTCAAATTGATTCCTGTTATGCATATCAAGACGATATTGTTGTTGGCGCTAATTCATTTGAAGAAATGTCCATGAAACTCACAAAGCTATTAGACACTCTTATTGCTAATAACATTACTCTGTCTCCTGAAAAATGTTCCTTTATGCAAACAAGCATTAACTTTTTAGGGTTCCAACTCACAGATCATAAAATTCTTCCTATTACAAGTAACATTTTAAAAATCACTTCTTTTCCAACGCCTAAAACCAAGAGGCAAACGAAAAGTTTTATAGGTTTATGTTCATTTTATAGGTCAATTATTCCTAATTTTGCTAAATTGATTACTCCTCTCATTGAAGTCACCAAACCTAAAAATAAATTTTCTTGGAAATCTGAACAAGAAAATGCATTTAAAAAATTTCAAGACATCTTCTTTCAAAAACCTATGCTCAATCTTCCTAAGTGGAATGAAACCTTTTATGTTAATACAGATGCATCAAAGACAGCAATATCAGCTGTTCTTATGCAGAAATTTGATGGTGAACTTTGACCCATCTCCTATTATTCTAAAACTCTATCTCAGTCAGAAAGACAGTACCCTGCCATCAAATTGGAACTTTATGCCATTTACAAAGGCATAACGGCTTTTAAATATTATATTTTTGGTCGACCCTTTATTCTATTATCCGATGCCAAACATCTTAATAATTATAAAAAGGCTACATCACCAGCTGATATTACTACTCGATGGATGTTAGAACTGTCAGAATACTCGTACACATTCCAACATGTTCCAGGCAAAGAAAATGTGTTAGCAGATTTTCTGAGTAGAACACCTCACATTCCTACTGAAGATCTTCATAATAATCCAGATCTTATTTCTACACAAGAACCACTACCAATTGTAGATAATCAAAAAGATTTACATAATGAAATTCCTCACTTTCCATGTGGTTTAGTTGACAAAATGCACCACACATGTCATCTTCAAAGTGACTCTTCACCTCCAAATAATGATAATAATCAAGATCCATTATTAGAAATTCTTGATCACACCATCTTCTCTGAACAACAAAAAGACCCAAAAATCAAACAAATTTATGAAGATCTTAAAAATAACAAAAAATCTAAAAGTTTAAATGGCTACTATATTAATCCAAATAATGAGCTACTTTGCTACAATGGACATTTTTCTTCAGAAGATATTGAGCTACATAAAGCTGTTTTACCTTTGTCACTTAGAGCAAAAGCCTTAAGAATTGCTCATGTTACTCACACTGGAATTCATAAAACTATTGTTAATTTAAAGAAAAGATTTACCTGGAAAACCCTTGTTTCTGATACCATTAATTATGTCAACTCTTGTGAAATTTGTTTAGTAAACAAAAATCATAAAAAAATACTGCTCCATACTTGCCAGCACCACTTCCAACAGCTCCCAATCAAAAAGTCTCTATGGATTTACTCGGCCCATTAAGAAATCGTCAATATGTGATGACTATCATAGATCACTTTTCTCGTCATTTAGAATTATATGCCCTGAATAATATCAGTGCTGAGTCTGTTACAAAAGCTTTATTACATTACATTTCCACTCATGGAAAACCCGAATTAACTCTCACTGATCATGGCTCTCAGTTCACTAGTGATATGTTTTCTTATTTTAATAAAAAGCTTGGCATTAAATTGGAACACAGTTCTGTAGCCCATCCCCAGGCTAACGGATTAAGTGAACGAGTTAATTCTCAAATAAAATCGTCTGTGAATACAATGGCTTCCCAAGGATGTGATGTGCCAACTGCTCTAAAAATTCACCAATCCATATATAATGCTACACCTCATCCAGCTACAAAGTTTACTCCAAATCTTCTTCATTTTGGAAGAGAAATAAATGACATTTATGCTAATTACAAATCTCAAGCTTCCTGGAAAATTCTCAATACTGCCTATGCCTATGAAATTCATAAATTAATGGATGTTATTGAGAAAATATACTATCAAGCTTATAAAAATAACGAATCTTCTAGACAAAAAGTGTACCAAAAATCGAGAGAAAAATTAAAGTTTGCCAACATCAATGTTAATGACATTGTTTACGTAAAATTTCCCACTGTGTTTAACAAAAAGGTACAAGGCCCATACGTGGTGAAGAAAATAATTTCTCCTGTGCTTATTCAAATTCAAGATTCTAATAATAGTCACGCTTCACCCATGTTGATTCACACTAACAGAATCTTGAAGCTTCAAAAGAGAAATGAAACATTACAATATCCTTCAGTTTCTTCTAAAAATGCATCACATGATCAAACAGCTGTTGATAATGCATCTTCTATTCCTGTGAGACAACTCTCTCCTACTCAAGTCTCTAATCATGATGCTGCTTGTAACACATCTCCTCGAATTCTTTCTTCTTCTAAGTGCCAACAAACATCTTCATGTTCAAATAAATCGGTACAGTCACAAGTTCCTCTTGGTGGCATTCATACTGGTGTTAGAAACAAGTCTACTCAATATAAGAATTATGATCTTCGCCCTCGCACTCATAAAATGTATAAAAAATGAACTAATCTTCTTTTTCCTTTTTCAGGATGACTCTTGATTTGTAACATATTCAGTCAATACTAGTTAGACTGATATTCGAGTATGAAGAATGACTGTATAATTTTTTTGTTTTCTTCCTCCAAGCTGCAGGCAGCTGTTATTTTTGTTTTCTCTTCTTTATTTTAGTCTTCTTCTCCTTGAAGCAATACAATGGTCATCCTCCAACTGTATGTATGGTTTTAATATTTTTACTATTCACTGTATTCATTTCTAAACCACAATTATTGTAATAGGTAAATATACTCTCAAATATGCCATGTACTACTACTTTTAAACTTACAAAGTCTTTAATTGCAATAGTTGGTGCTAAAGTTGAGAAAGAATTTGTCTTTTTATATAGTTGTTGAAATATTGTGTCATTATTTAAAGTTATTCTTGACAAATGTTTATTCTACTAAGAAAAATGGATTGTAATTGATGTAAGGTAAACATGAATATGAGTACTCATGAAATCATTTTCCCTATTGTGACTTATATAATAATTTCTCTTTACAATGCATGCATGCTCTAACATTTAACCTCTTTTAACAAAAAATGATAATGCATGATAAACTTATGCATACTAATACTTCTACTCTTATCATTGAACTATAGAAAAATGAATGACTCACAATAAGTATTATTTATTTTTTGTATACTTCTGAGTATTTGAAAGTTATTAAAGATAAAAAAAAAGAGGTTTTTGTTATACTATAATTATACTTTGGATCCAAAGATGTCGGTTGAGTCATTATATATTTATATAAAGCAAATACTTGATATATGACAAATACAAAAATGATCACTTGTCATTTCAAAAATGTTTGAAAAATTGCAATTAAACATTCAAAATATCTTATATAAATTTTTGATATAATTGATTTTTGTTTGTAAGATGACATTATCAAAGTCATATACAAGATTGATATATTTATATAAGTTCTTTTTATCAGAATATAAAAATCATCTGTTTTATTTTTATTTTGAATGTAGTATTAAAAAGTATTTATGCAATTATTGTGAATTTATGTTGAAAGTGTTCAAGAATATTCTTTTATGAGAGTGTAAACATTCGCTCTTTGAAAATTATTACATTCATTTTAAAAAATGTTTTTGTTGGAAGATAACATTGTATTTTTCTATCCATTTACATAGGCCTTTGGAATGTCTTATATTTTTCTTTGAAAATGTTGTTATTGAATGATGCTAAGATAAATCAGTTAAGATTAGGTAAAAGCTTAAAAAGATACTATTATATGTTGATATATGTACATTTTTATGAGAGTCTAAATATTCTCTCTGTACCAGTTATATGTATTTTTAGTTTCAAATTTTCAACTTACAAATTCATTCAATTTATCATGTGTTATTTGAAACCATCCATTTTTTTATATACAGTTATAGTATGATTCATATACAGTTATAGTTTGATTCATTTTATTGTCAACTGGAAAAAAAATATATATATGTTGTTGTTGTATACTCAAATATTTTACATATGCCAAAGCATTTATTTATCATATTGCATTTTGCACAGCTTAACAAGAGACTGTTGAATAGTTAAAGACTGTTGTTTCTGCAAATATATATAAACTTTATTTTTTTTTTGATACATGATAAAATACCTCTGGAAGAAATTTTGTATACCTTCCATTTTAAATATTTGCTATATTTGGTGTATTAACATAAGGACTACTACCATAATAGTAATTATTTTTATTATTTAATATCATGTAAAACAATTATTTGTATTCATATAACTATTTCTGATGCATTTACTTTTGTGTAACTATTTTATAGCTTTGTATATGTTTTAGAAAATATTGTTTCGATGAAAAAATTATTGAATTTTTGTCATCTCTCCAATATTTTCTTTTGGGGAGGCCCGGGTAGATATGTGGTGGTTACTCGATAACCCCCCCATATTTTTATTTTTATTCAATTTTATTAGCTATTTTATTTCCTATCATCTCCTTTTTATTCATGTTCTCAATTTAAATATTATTTTGATTTCGTTTCTTTTGATGTCGTCGCCTGTATATTTTTCTTCCTTACCTAGCTATCGAATGTTCTAAACCGGTAAAATCTTGTTTGAATTCATTCCTTCCGGTTTGGAAATCTTTCTAGAACAATCTCAATCGTTCTATGGGTGGTATTTCCGGTTAATCTGGCACTCCCCTTGGGCTATCAAATTCAAATCCACAGGTGACGTGATTTAACCAGCTAAATGCCTGGCCACCTTCTTTGGCCTTCATTCTTTAAGTGTTTATCAATTTTTTTCCTTATTGGATTCATATTTCACTATACATTAAATCGTAGCTTGGCCTATTTTCCCTCGCTCTCCTCATTCGAATGTTGCCAACTTGGCGTATTCCGGGTTTACAGAAACCCTTGTTCTTTTCTCCCTCCTGGCTCTGCGCCACCAGTGCAGTTTCGCAGTTGGAGCTCAGTTGAGTTGGTGTCAATTGAGTGTCACCGATGCAGATGTGATGTACCGAGATGTTCCGTAGATGCCGAGATATTTAGCGGGCGCCGGGGCAAGTGAGCGCGCACCGAGGCAGTTAAGCGGATGATCCACCGTATGATGGAGCGGAAATCGCCGAATTGCTGTAAAACTGCGAGGATCAAGGCCTCTCTTCCGCCGCAACCTTGTTTTTTTCATGCCATTGTTTTATACTGGCTACACAAAGTCTTCTCAGGGATGTTTCTTTAATGCTGCGAGGAGCAAGGCTCATCGTCCGCCGCAACCTAAGTTCTTTTGGTTTTCTTTTTTATTCCGGCTACTCAATTTTGTTTTAAGAGTTGTCATAGTTTATCTTCAAAGAACTCTCGTCAATTTATTATCAAGCTTCTCCAACTGATTTTCATTTCTTCATTTTTAGTAAATTCATTTTTCCTCTGAAAAGAATGCAGAGAAAATGATTCATATATAAAATATATTATAATATAATTTCCTCTTCGTTTCATCACAAATTGGTCATAAGTATAAATATAAATTTATCTGAGCATGAAAAACGGCATCCCCAAAATTGAAGATATTGAATAACTTGTGTGATTTACCAGGCTTGTTCCCTTTGAAGTAATGTTTTGTTTCATGTTCTGAGAATAATTGAATATATATATATAATTAAGAAAATGTTATCATGTTATAAAAAATGCATACAAATATATCTATATGAAGAAGAGTTGTGCTGAAATATGTCGACTTATGTATATCATCTTTGTGGAGAATTTTTTTGCACCGAAATAATAATAATTCTACCTATATAAGTTTGTGTATGATGACAAAATGAATATATATATATATATATATATATAAAAGTATTCAAGTCATGAAGAAATTCACAAGTGATTATAAATAAATTTACTTGTCTTCTTCAATTTTTGTTCTCTTCATTTGTAAGTCAATTCCTATTCATTTGTCTTCCTGAAGTTGTCTTCATCAGCCAGGATGTACAGGTAACTTTTCTTCTTATCATTTAATATTTTTACAACTTTGCTATGAGTTAATATTAGCATAGTTAAAGATTTCTCTATTCAAGAACTATAATGGTTGCCTTTTTTTGGGTCGTTTGCTGGCATTCATCCAGCGCAATGTCATTTACCCATTATTACGATCACCTAGCCTATATTTGAGATGAAACAAAAAATAAGTGTTCTCATCTTCTTCCCATCTAGACACAACAATGGTATATATATTACATTTATGAAAAGTTAAAAAATGTCATAGAAAATTTTTACTACACTCTGTTTTGATTATGAAATAACAAAAAATCTTTTATTTATAAAGGTAACATTTATATGTTATTAATACGAACACGTAGAAAATTCCATTAGTAATACCGATATAAAAAATATAAATTTAACGGAACATTATATAAATAATTTGCTGTGATTATTTTATATAAACGCTGAATATTTAATCTTATTTAGTATAGAAAACACTGAAATATAAGCTTGTTCCTCTAATTATTCAATGATGAGAATAATATAAACAGTAGTTTATGCATAACTGAACATATTTTCTTTCATTCTTTAACTATTAAACTTGCAGGTATAGCATTATTATAAAACTTTTTTTTAAGATACAAATATTCAGAAATAATATTGTATTAACTTTGGTAAACATTTTCTTAAAATTTTATGAATTATCTACAACAATTTTTAGCATGTCGTCATTTGGAAACAGCTTGCACGAAGAACATAAATGAAAAGCAATTACATCGTAATACTCAGAAAAATAAAGAATCATACATGTTTTCTTGGCAGATGTTCAAGATCAAGAACATGGCTAATTTAACGTAAGATTTCAAGATTATATTTAGTTAAAGTAATTAAGGTTCCAGCTTCTGGTAATAGTTACGGACATGTCAGTAATTGTAAAAATATCTCTTTATTGTAACACCATTAATGTCTTTAATTAAAAGAAAATTTAAATTCCACCTCAATTATATTTCACGTTAATACCCTTAATATATGAATGTATTAACTTTTTACTTTTCTTTACAAATAATTCATCTTTATAATTTACACATAAAATCGACAATTATTTGTTTTGTTTTGTTTTGTTTTTTATTGCGTATACAATAATACATAAAAAAAATAATCAATGGTGTTCTTTGAGTTGTGTTGTTTTTATGACGGCTGATTGCTTGGATGAGAGATATAGACACAAGGGAAGGTGGTGCTCTTCGTACGGATTTTTCTAAAGGAATCTAACACTTATTTATGCAAAAATGTCCGAGATTCAAAGAAAACCACGGAAAACTCCGAACGATGAGAATGACGAGCACGAATGCTTTTGAACCCATCACATTCCGACTACCAAATTGGACCGCGAAACCTCTCAACCTCTGATGTGGTTGTTGTTTTTTCAAATCCCATAAAACAATAGAAGATAAACTTTTGCATACTTATCTGTAGAATTAGTGTCATTTACAAATAGGAAAAAAATCCCAAACTAAATTTGCTGTAAATCATCATACATAAAATTGCTGCTTTCATTTGTTTTGTCATACTGTATATTATTTTTTTTATTGGCGATTCATCTGCGCATTGAAAAATAACCAAACATTAACATTTTCAAAATCAAAGCATAATTTTTATAATCTATGGAGTTTTTTTGTGCAATTTATTTCCGGTTGCCTAGATGGAAGCTGTTCGGGCAAGCAATTAAAGAATTTTAGAGGTAAATTTTGAATTCCTTTTAATAGTGGCAAAAGAGATTTGGATATTATTTGACAAACAATAATAAAGTCCAAGATTTTTTTAAATGTTTTATGTATCCTTTTAAAAATCTTCTTAAAAATAGAATTGAATGGTTTTTGATTTGATATAAGGATTCATGATATAAGGATCTGATTCTGAAAACTTTGCAGAAACAGTTTGCGTTAGTTTTAATTGTTTACTGCTCTGTTACCAAAATTCGTTTTTCTGAATGAAGCGAATTTAAATTAGCACGTCCAAAATTAAACTTTATAAGTATAAGAATTATTACATTTCGAGTTTCCTTCCTGTGGTTTGATTTAAAAAATAAATTTGCTATATGAAATAAATTTTCTGAGATACGAAAATCACAAAATATTGTCATACGATATTATTTAATATTAATACATTTTTCTATGTAAGAGGATATATTTAAAAGTAAACTTCAACCTCCTCAGTCCCGAGACAAATACAGGGTGTATCAAACTCTTGGGCAAATTTTTAAGGGGTGATAGTACACATCAAGACAAACAATATTAAATAGGAAACTAAGGGTCCCAAACGTTTTCCGAAGAAGACAGGCGCCATTAAAGTTTAGGGTCGAAAATTTCTAATAAATATAAAAAACGGAAAATTGGTCGATTGATTTACGGTTGTCACTAAAACTATTCTTTATGTCATTATTTTCCTAAAAATAAATTATTAAGACAAATTTCAAAAAATGCTAATAGACCACTTTAGACTATGTAGTAACGATCAACTATTTTTTGCATCTCATTAAATGTTTTCGGAAGCTTAGACTTAAGCATAAATTTATAGCTCAAAATCTGAATAGTTGGGAGTCGTTAAGCAGCCCAAACTGAACTTTGACCAAAGGTTCAAATTTCAAATGATTATAAAAATTGGAAAAATTGGTCGATTTATTTTCGGTTTTCACTAAAATTATTCTTTAAATCAGTATTTTCTTGAAAATAAATTTTAAAGATAAATTTCAAAAAATGCCGATAGAGAGCGCATTGGACTTTGAAGTAACGAACAATTATTTTTTACGGTTATTTTTCGCATCTCATTAATTTTTTAGAAGTTTAGACATAAACTTAAATTTTGAGCTCAAAATCTGAATCGTTAAGAATGGTTAAGTAGCGCAAACTGTGTTCAAGGCGGGTGAGAAAATGTTCAAATATCAAATTATTATAAAAATCGGAAAAATTAGTTGATTCGTTTGCGGATTTCACTAAAGCTATTCTTTATGTCAGTACTTTCTTAATAAATAAATTAAAAAAAATTCCAAAAAATTTCGTTAGAGGGCACTTTAAATTTAAAAGTAACCAATAACTATTTTTAACCGTTATTTTTTGTACCTAAGTAAATGCTTGCAAAAGCTTAGACTTAAATTTTGAGCTCAAAATCTGAATCGTTGGCAGGGTTTAAGATGCGCAAATTGAGCTGTGTTCAGGAATTGAAATTCAACGCTCCCCCCACCCCCCACCCTTGAACACAGTTCAATTTTGCGCTACTTAATTACTCCCAAAGATTCAAATTTTGAGCTCAAAATTTAAGTCTAAGCTTTTGAAAGCATTTAATGAGATTAAAAAAATAACGATTAAAAATAGTTGTACGTAACTCCAAAGTGTAAGGTGCCCTCTATCACCATTTTTTGAAATTTATCATTAAAATTTATTTTCAACAAATTGCTGATTTAAAGAGTTTTTTTAGTGAAAACCGCAAACGAATCGACCAATTTTTCCACTTTTTATAATTATTTGAAATGTGAACCTCTGAACACAGTTCAGCTTTGGCTACTTAACCACTCCCAACTATTGAGATTTTGAGTTCAAAATTTAAGTTTAAGCTTCTGAAAACATTTAATAAGATGAAAAATTACGGCAAAAAATAGTTTTACGTTACTCTAAAGTCTAAGGCTCCCTCTATGGGAATTTTTGAGATTTATCTTTAAAATTTATTTTCAAGTAAATACTGATTTATAAAGAAGTTTTAGCGAAAACCGAAATGAATCGACAAAATTTTCCGTGTTTTATAATCATTTGAAATTTGAACCTCTAAATACTGTTCAGTTTGCGCTACTTAACCACTCGCAACTATTCACATTTTGAGCTCAAATTTAAGTTTAAATCTAGGCTTCCAAAAACATTCAATGAGATGCAAAAAATAGTTGTTTTTTACTCCTAAATGTAAAGCTCCCTCTATCGACATTTTTTTAAAATTTACCTTTATAATTTATTTTTAAGAAAATAATAACATAAAGAATACTTTTAGTGAAAACCGCAAATGAATCGACTAATTTTTCCGTTTTTTATATTTATTTGAAATTTTGGACCCTAAATTTTAATGGCGCCTATCTCCGTCGAAAAACGTTTGGGACCCTTAGTTTCCTATTTAATATTGTTTGTCTTGATGTGTACTATCACCCCTTAAGGTTTTGCCCAAGAGTTTAGATACACCCTGTATTGCGTGATATTACAATAAACAATTTAAAATTATTATAAAGCATCTCTAAAGATGCACAAGTCGATATATGATGATTTTTAAAAGTATACATGTAATTTTAACAATTCTAGAAGCCTTTAAATTAATTTAAAGGATTCTTTTTAGTGTCGCCTAACAAGCGACATGAGGACTGAGGAGGTTAATGTGGTGAAAACTTAAAATGCTATTGGGCCATTCCATGAAAACAGATAAATTGATAGTCATTTTTAAAAATTTGTTTAAATAAATATTTTTGGTATTTTCTGATTGGCAACATGTCAAATTTTATGTTTTGAGTAAGAATGTAAAGTTTATCTTTTATGGATTGGCAACACAACAGTTTAAAAATGGCGTGCATGTGCAAGCAAGTATGTTGCGTTTTACAATACATTTTGAGTGAGTATTTTTAATAAAGAAAATCCAGTGAAACTTTTGAAATCAACATTTTAGGTAAATCTAATATTCATTGTTTATATTTCACTAAACTGAAATATATAAGATAATTTCAAATAATTATTACAGCGCACAAAAAGAACTTTGTTTCTGTGTCCCACACGTGACACAAAACATGAACTTTTTCACTTAGGAGGAAAAAGGAACTCATTTATTTTGTTTAATTGGCATTTCTAAAGCAGTTTAGTGTAGTACACTTATTCTATGCTAGTTAAAAATTTGGGTGAAATTTTTATTTCGAGAAAAATATCAAAACAAAATTGTCCCGCACGTGACACCTTATGAGCAGGACGATTATTTTTGTTTTCTGAATGTTAAATAGAGATTTATTATAGCATAGTTTTAGCAGTTTAATGATTATTTTGTCCTAAGAACTTATTCTATGTAACTAAAACGAAATTAAGATTTTTTTTTATGATAGTTCCATTTTTTTTTCTTTTTTGTGATGCTAATATTTTTTATTTCGATTTTTTTATAAATTTATTTTAATAAAATTTGAACACTTTGATGATTATTTTTATTTTAAGAACATATTGTTCTCCAGCAAGAATTGATCTACTTAATTTATAGGGATTTTTCTATACAATAAGAAGAGTCGTGTGTTTAAGAACTTGTTATTATTCTTTAAAAAAAAATAATAAAACTTCTTATCTATATTCTGTTTTTCTAAGTTTAATTCTATTTTAAGTTCAATTTTTCTATGAAATTAAGTAAATTTAGACAAAAGCGTTTATAATTGATAAAGTTTGTTATTTATTTAGCAGAAATAGAAAGATCTAAGTCTACTAGTGTTAGAAGAATGAAAAGGATGAAAGAGAAAATGTTATTAGAAAATCCTAATTTTCAAAAAGAAGAAAATAAAAGGCTCAGAAACAGCAGCTTCTTTTAAGATGGCTGAATGGGTGTTGTAAAATATGACGGCATTAATTATCCTGGTGAAATTACAAGCACCCATCATGATAGTGTTGAAGTGTCTGTCATGATAAAAAGTGGTAAATTCTACAAGTGGCCACAGTGTCCAGATAAAATTCTATATTCATTTCAAGATGTAGTAAAAAAGATATCAACCCCCACTGTAGCTAATAAAAGAGGTTGTTTCAAATTTCTAGAAAAATTTTGAATTTTTGTTTATACATTCACTTTATGTTTAAAAATGTCAATTTGAACATTTATTTTGTACAAAAATAAATGTTAAAATAATATTTTTGTATTGCAAAATGTATAACATGCATTATCTTTTTTTTGCATTCTTTTATTTTCTGATTTTTGAAAAGGTTACTTGAATGATATTTGCAAATGTCCCCCACGTGACAACCGTGTCCCGCACGTGACACTATACGTTATAATTTTTTTTAGCAATTTAAAAATTTATTTTTCAAATAAGAATGATTATTTCATAAACATTAGACTTTTAGCGTCTAATACATATTTTTTGTTTTGAAATTGCAAAATTAGTAGAGCAGAAATGTTATTTGGATCATACAGCAAATTACAAGTGGTTGACTTTTGATGTCCTGCAAGTGACGCATGCAAATTAATTAATAACTAAATCAGTAAACCATTTAGGAAAAATATGTTCCTGCCTGGGATATTGTTATATCAAGTATAAACTTACAAAAATATGTTAATTCTTATTTCTGAAAAATCTTAAGCCCTTTAACACAATTTTGGTGGAATTATGGTGTCTGATTGTCCCGCACGTGACAGTGGAATGGCCCTATTAACAAATTTTTTCCGCGTACTTACGGTATCGGACTCGGATATAAAGACAATTTTTTCCAGGAACAGGTCGGCTCAGATTTTAAAACGTTGGCATCAGGCTTAAACTCAAAGTCTCCACACTTGTTTATAATGCTTTTTTTTAATTTTAAATCACACAAAAATTGATATAGTTCTTTGAGCATTAATTTTTGCGACGTAATCTCCATTAGACGTAAATTTCAAAATGTAAATCACTCGCTTGCTCAATTAATAAAAAAATATTATGTATCTAAATTACTTTCATTTGCATTTCATGCAATCGTCACACAAAAAAGTGTCTTTTAACAATAGTGCGTAATGTGCACAGATAATGACACTCATTTCGTCATGTTTAATGCTAATGATCTGGCTTTAAATAACGATAATATATTTTTCCTCAATAGATATCCATTTGGAACATCCAATTTTCTCAACGGTGATTCATTTGGAACCTCCACAACAGAAAAAACATCATTAATGTCGTATTTAATATTACAAATACCTTTAACAATGTATGCATTGAAAAAAATAATCTTTTGTTATGTAATAGTGAACAAAATAATTAGAAATTGTTTGCTTTAATACCCTTTGAATAAATGTGTTTTTCATTGAACATTTTTGGTGTAATTTGAGTAGTAATCGGCATGAATTTAAAATAATAATAAATGAAATAAATTTTATTTCACAATAAAATTTCAAGTTTGAAATTCACAAAAGATATATGAATAAATTAGTAGTATCTGTAAAAAATCTTATCATTTGCTGACAAGTATATACTTCCTGTATAAAAATTATCTGAATTTAATTTAAAATTATATAGTATTTAATTTGTTCTTATTTCTATACTCATGTTTTACTCATAAAGGGGAAATTTTGCCATTTCGACAATGTTGTTTTGTTAAAAAGAAAAAATAATTCAAATAGTAATTCAAATTTACTGTATGTAATAACTTTCCTGAGACACAAAAATCGCGAAATATTGCCATACGAGATTATTTAATTTTAATGCATATTTCTGTGTAAGAAGATACTTTTAAACGTAAACTTTAATGTGGTAACACTATTAATGTTAATAACAGTAGTTTTTCGCGTTCCTGCGGCATCTAACTTGGATTATAGTTATAGAATTTTCCATGATCAGGTGGTTTTCAGATTGTAAAATTTCGAATACAAATTCATCCCTAATGCATTTTTTAAAACACAATAAAATTAATATACCGATTGATTTTTTACAAGCATTATTTTATGTAACTTAATGTCCCTTAGAAATAAATTGCAAAATACAAACCACTTGCTTTCTCCATTAATAAAAAAATATTTGCATTTCTTGCCATCGTCACAAACAAAAAATATCTTTTTAACAATAGCGCGAATTGTGCATAGATAATGGCACTAATTTTAACATATCTAATGCTAATGATCCAGCTTTAAATAGTGATAAAATACTTTTTCTCAATGGTGATTCATTTGGAACTTCCACAACAGATAAAAACATCATTATTGTCGTTTTTAACATTATACAAATACTTTTAATAATGTGTACGTTGAGATACAATGTCTTGTTATGTAATAATGACTGCAAAAATTAGACACTGATTGCGTGAATGCTCTTTAAATAAATCTGTGTTTTCATCTGCATTTTTAATAAAACTTGAGAAGTAATTGGCATCGATTTTAAATAAAAACAAATAAAACACATTTATTTATAACACAATAAAATTTCAAGTTTGAATTTGACGACAAATATGGCTATAAAATATACAGTATTTTAAAAAATCTTATTATTTGCTGACTACAAAATCTTTATGCATAAATTTGATCTTAAATTTTCTTTTTAAATCTTTTTTATTAGGTTATTCATATCCCACGAATATTCTTTATCTCTAGCATAGTTTATATTTTCGACTATTTTATTAATTTAAAAAGAAAGGATATTTCAAAAAGTGAACTCATTGTATTTTAATGTTCAACTACGAGTCCATTATAAAAATAATAATAAAATTTTTAATGATTATAAAAAATTGAATTTTTAAAAATCTTTCCTTTTCTTAAAAATGATAGATTTTTTTATATTTTTTTAAGGATTTTCAAATGTATATTGTTGAAGATAGTGCATGGATTTTTAGATACATTTAATATATTTTTTGTATTGATATAATAGAGCGTAAAACGATGAAATATAACAAAAGTTCATATACTTTTATTTTTTTAATAAGAAAAAACCTGAAATTACATTAGATGTAATTTGATATTAATAAAAACATAACAATGCCTATCTGTACGAAAGTGTATAAAACAGAACTCTACTACCTTCATTTGGCTTAAATGTCTTTCTTATGTTTTTTTTTTCATTTTTCTAATTACAAAGCGCATCTTCTACTATCTTCACACTAGTAGTGTGAGAAAACTGTGCATTTTAAACAGTTTAATCTCTTTAAAATATTTTACAAATTATAGAATCAGTCAGAAATTATGGTTGAAATAACATATTGTATAAATTATATTAACTGTATTTTTAATATTAACTGTCTGAAAAAAGAGATTATTTTCTTTAAATGAAGCGACAGCGGTACGAATTGTATCTTTTATCGAAGATGCCTGTATATCAATCTCTTACACACGCTTAGACAAAAAACAAAAAACAAAACAAACAACAAAAAATAGCATGACCCGATTATTACAGGTTGAAACTTTTCTCAGACATTTTCAAAGTAATTATTGCATATTTAAACTAATAATTTTTATTTAAAACGGCAAAAATTTGTTATCTGGATTACTAAGTGGAGTCCAACCATCATAGCAATTATACCCTAGTAATATGAATATCTTTTCTAAATTATATATTTAAAAACTTTAATAACTTACATTGTAAAATAGAAAGTAGCATATTATAAGTCAAACACTGGCATATTGATAATATTGAAATATTAACCCATTTCATGCTTTAATTGAGTCTTGACTTACTATTATTAAAATCAAATCTTTTCAAGTCGAGGGAGATTTAATAACAAGAAAGCAGTTTAAATAACTTACATTCAGCAATGACTTTTGATGACAAGACCACCACAACTCAAGCAATCACTATATTGATCATGTCATATCACATGTAATTTCATACCATTTAAGACCTGTTCTACACAATTGCATAAATGGTCCTAAAAAAACCCAGGAAACTTCGCAATTTAACGCCGAGCAAGTACCCTGATAATTGTAAGGATTTGAGCCAAATGATATAATCTTATTTTCTAAATGATATTTTTTTAAATATTTCTTTTTGAATTAAATATTATTCTGTTAACTATGGGAAACCATTGAAACTTTTCTTTCGACCAAACATCTTCTGGTTTTAAAGGGGTATGGTATTAGAATAGGTAATGTGGTGAAATAAAATATTGCTATTAAGATATTTACAAGCCAAGCCGCTATAACAAGAGCATTCAAGTTATCTAGATTACAACATTATTATCTGATTGTATTTGACTGTCTAAGAGGGATTCCTCAAACAAGGAAACTAAGTCAGCCTGGAGGATAGTGTCCAATTCGATCCCCTTTACTGAATTTTCAGCCAGAGCTGAATCCGCCAGTAAACGTGACAATAGGTACTATTTACAGACATTTAAAAGGGGGAAATAGTACGATATTACAATATTCATTAGAGTATAAGAATATTCATTAAGTACAATGTATAAGCTCTGCCACGAAGAAACACAGATGGAGAGATCCAATTGACTTATACTATAAGAAAACAGTATAACATGATTTTCGTCCACTTTTTTTCAGTGATACAAAGTGAAGACACTAAATGGGAAATTTTCATCAAATCACTTATAAAAAAATAACATAGACAAACTAGTACAACAAATTACCAAAAATAAAATTTCAGGCATTGTATGTTACGGTATTAAACATTTTTAGTATGGTTGAATCTCGAAGTTTCGGTCAAAGACAAGTCTACAAAAAATGACTACTACTTCTTGAAAAATCCTTAAAAACAAGCGTGTTGAATGATAAATGCGCAACATGATAAGATCTAGTAGCAAATAAAAAATTAAACTCAGAAAGCCACCGGTGAAATCATCAATTTTTTTAAATGGTCTTCAAAATTGCGTGAAAATCATTCAAAATTTTTTGACTGAAATATAATATTATTAAAACCAAATGAACTGATAGTATAAAAAAATTTCCGGTTGCCGAGTGAAAAGAAATTTGCAAATGGAAAGGAAAAAAAAAACATATTCAAATAAAATACTAGTTAAATGTGCCATTTACGTAATCTCATACGTATATTTTAATATAAAAAAAATAGTTACTCATTTTAATGCTTTAATAATTTTAATTCAGTACCATACCAACTTTTATTTTCATTTTAAATTTATGTTTCAGTCAATTAATCGGAGTAAAAACACATTTCTGTCTCTGCACAAGCCAATGGACAATAGAGCATAAGCAGATTTTTTTTATTCAAATTCAGGGAGTACCTACTTGCCATACGAAAAAATAATCATACAAAAAATTTTAGTTCAGTTCTAGTCCTAACTTCATACACTCTTAGGTGGTGCAATATTGAAAATGACATAAAATTTTCTATTGTAGCGCCTCCTTCTGGCTGATTTTTTCAAACTCAAGGAGGACCAACTAGACATAGCCATACTCTTGCACAAAAAATTTGATTCGATGCATAAATTCATACACTTTTGGTCGGTACAATATTGAAAAATGCATAAAAATCACGATTGCAGCACCCCCTTTCTGCGGATTTTCTTCAAATTCAGAGAGTACCAACTAACCATTGTCATACACTTACACAAAAAATTTGGTTCAATTAAATGCATAACTTCATATACTTTTGGTCGGTACAATATTGAAAATGGTACAGTTGCGATTGCAGTGCGTGATTGCATATTTCAAAATTGAAGGAAGACCTACTTGCCAGTACCAAAAATATTTAAAAAAAAATGGTTCAATTCTATGCATAACATCATACACTTTTTGATGGCAGAATGGCGACATACGGACACACCGAAACACACACATACATACACACACACACACAGACATACACACAGACTTACACACATATAGACACAAGGACAGACAGACATTTTGGAAAAATATGTTTTCTGGAATCTCTGACCCTAAATCGTGTAAATCCGTCGAAAACTGGAAATCGAAAAAATGTCGATTACAATACTTTCGTAATAGTGATTTAAAGAGAAAATATTTACAAATATTACAATATGCGATATGGATATATGTTCTCTTTTTATTATTCGAGTAAGTAAATTATTTTTATATGTAAATGCTAAATCTTCACTTAAACTTTTTAAATCTATTTTCAATATATAAAAAGTTAATTTGCACAGTTTCTTACTAATTTTCACAGCCTTGTCCCGTATTATCACATGCTCCTGATCATTATTCTAAAGTTATGCTAAAATATCGAATATGCAATTATTAAAAAGCACTTTTCATTATACATTAATTAATCTCTCGGTAATAATTTGGGTTAAGTATTAATATTAATGTTAACTATCTTGTTTATGCATAATATTTCCATTAACACAAACTATATCTAATGAAAATAATAACTGTTGTAATGGATTAATTTTCCTTTCACCGTTAAATATTTCGTAACTTATAAGGTTAAAGATTTCCTTTCTGATAGGATAAATTTGAATAAATAATTTAAATTATTTCCCTTTCCCAAAAGATTTTGATGAATTGACGTCGATCTAAATCAAAGTTTTTAAAATGAACGTTTAATAAGGAAAATTTCTCTTTGCATTATTATAGCATTTGAATGTATATTACAAATTTAAAATTTTTTCGCCAAAACTAACCTTTATACTATCTTAATTTTCTTATAATAATATTCCGTACTTACTTCAAATTATTAAATTAAAATCTTGTTTCTAAATCTAATCTGTTAATCCTTATGCAGACGATATAAATTCTTAATTTGCCTTAAAAAAACATTATTCCAGTATGCGTAAATTTAAAAAGATGGCTCTAAATTAAAAATATTCTTAATTAAAACTTTATTTCTTAATATTCCAAATAAAACTGATTTCTTCTATGTTTTTATCAACCCTTTTTAAGAAAGTCTTATTAAATTTATTCCAAAACCATACCTTTCAAAAAATATCATTATTTTATTTTATCTATTTATTTATTTTTCCTACGTCAACCTTTGATGTGTGCATATTAATAAATTCATTTCTTTTCTTTTTCTCTTAAAATTAATCATTTATAAAAATCGTCTGCCTAAGATATTTAAAATTCTGAGTCAATTATAAATTGGTTAAATAATATTTTTTTTAAATAAATTTATCGTTTGTGGAAAATAATCTCGTAGCTGGACAAGAATTCTGTTTACATAAAAGAATGATGGTTTGAGGTTACAGAATGTTCCAGAACTTTCTTTTTAGTTTAAAAAGGCGGAAGTCTCGAGATGAAAAAGAAGATTTCTTGGGTTGCTTCTTCGATGAGGACAGCTCGCTGAAATAATGATTCAATTTTTGCAAAAGGAGCTTTTCCTTCCTCATTATTACGAATTTAATAAATGAATTTACAGCAGCCAATGACTAATTATTGGATATTCTACATTTATGGTATTTTCAGCTTGCTAATGAATAGTACTTGCTTCGAGTCTGATGTGGATTTTCTGACGCTTGATGTTGATCTGTGCGCACAAATTTTGATTCAGTATTCATGGTCATAGGAAAATTTTTGAAAATTAATGACTTCAAAGTGGTGAGTATGCGAAAGGTATTTGATGAGGAATTTAATGAAGAATGGATTTTATTGAAGATTTTTCGTGAACTGTAAGTTATCTTATTAAATGTCTTGATTATTATTTTTACTCTTTTTATGATAGATGAAATATTTATTATGTATTTATTTATTTATTTATTATTTTATTGATGAGAGTAATTTGAAGTTAATTTATAAATTTACTAATTTATTTATTATTTTATTATTTATTGTATGTTATGGATCTGATATAGTAATTTTGAAAAAATATGTAATTGATAGAAATTATTAACTTTGAAATTTATTGCGAATGATTTTACGATCAGGATTTAATAAAGAAAATAGAAGTGCTTCATTTATTCTAATGAGTAAGAATAAAAAAAATATGGAAGATCCTAAGTTCGTACCGTTTGACCCGAGTTCTGGAATGAACATTTTGTCGTGGTTAACTTATTTTGATACAACATGTGAAAAGGAGAAGAAAAATCTAGAATGGAAATTTAATTTTATTGCGCAATATTTGAAAGGGGAAGCGCAAAAAATTTATATCAATGACTGCTTAAATTGTACGGATTATGAACAAATTAAGAAAATTTTGATAGAAAGACTCATTGATTAGACTTCCCGAGTTTTTCTGATTTTTCAAATCTGAAATTAGATAATTTAGACAATTTAGAAACTTATTTTCGTAAAAAAGTGGAAATTGGTAGGAAATTACATCTTAGTGAAAATATACTATTACAAGGTTTAACTGATGGTTTAAAACCAGAATTCAAAAACAATATTATTATAAATCCTCCTAGTAGTACCACAGAATGGTACCGGGTTGTCAAACAATTCGTGGAAGTTTCCACCCCACTAGTTTCAAACCAAGTAATAAATCAACCATCAGCTAGACAAAATTTTCAACCTTTTCAACCAACTAGGCCCTGGATTCAGCCAGTTAGGCCCAATAATACACTTAGGAATTGGATTCCCCAAAGGCAATCTCAGTTTCAAAGACCTAGAGTTTGTCAAAATAATTATATTCAAAATTCATACCCTTCAAGACCTTGTAGGATATGCACAAATAGGGGTGTGAGTAATGCTTTTCATTGGGAAAGAGAATGTATTTTTAGGAGTGAGTTGCCATCCTCTGATACTCTTCCAAGTAGCTCACAAAATAATTCTCATAATATTTGACTATTAATTGTGTATGGATGTACAAATAATTATAAATTACCATTCGTTGTAGATAGTTCTCTGTTTGTCAGGTTTATTTATTTGATTATTTATCTGTGAATCTTACTTACTTACCTATTTATGAGTATTGTTATTATCATTATTATGTGTTGGAGATTGAAATATTTTTATTCTTAAGGATTTAATTGGGGAGTATGATGTTCTTAAGATATTTACTGTTACTTATTAAGACTATTATGATATTTCTATGCACGATTAAGGGCAAGTTTGTAATAATAAGGTATAACTATGATGTTTACAATTTCTATTTTATTAGATAAAATTTCTGGTTAATGTTAACAGCTAAATATAGTCACAATTTCACGATAATTTTGATTCAATTTTTTTTTAAATGGTGGATAATGGTTTTGTGTGAGGCAATTAAAATGTATACAACATCAGTAGACAAAGCCCTCAAAATTGCGAAAGCGCGAACTCAGGAATTTCACCTTAAAAGTAAAAGGCTCTATGATCGAAATTTTGTCGAATGCCCATTAAAAATACAAGACTCTGTAATTTATGAAGAATTTAAATACCCTAACACTCGAAAATTAGAACCTACTTTCTCTGGACCATACAAAATTATAAATAAACTTTCTGATGTAACTTATGAAATAGATAAATTTAATTATGAGACAGGACAGAATTCCGTTATTGTGCATGTTTCTAAATTAAGACCCTATTTTTCACCAGAAGATTTTAAACTGTTTCATGAGCGACCCAAAAAACAAACAAAACCTCAGATACAATCACAATCACTAGATCAAACTAAAGTCAAGACAGTAGATTAAGTTTTAATTCTTATTCTTTAAATAGTTTATCACCATAATTTTCAACATTAGCAGGTATGTTCTTGGAGGCCTACAAGAATATTACTTGTTTTTGGGAGTTTTTGGGGTTAAATTGGGCTCCTTATGCAGGCATAAGGTGAACACTTTGATTGTAAAAGCTTTCAAATTGATGTTGATAAATTAATTTTAAAGGTGTTTAAGTCTAACTATATTTACTCATGTATTTGACATTAGTATTATTATATTTATTCAGCAGATATTTATGTTATAACAGTTATAAAATCTAATGATTCTACTCAAACCTATTACATAATATGTGATTTTCAGTGATTGTGAAAACTACAGATATTAAGAGTTTTTCAGAAAAGCACACTATTTTTATTTCTATTTCTCAATTAAGAATGACACCTTTTATTCCTATTGTATTTTATTATTAAAGTTTATAAACCATGTGTAGATAAAACATTATTCTACATTTGGCATTTGAAAACTTATAACCAAATTTGACAATTTTGTAAAAGAGTATCAGAGAGGAATTATTGTAAGGAAATACTGGTTGAGAGTCCATTTTCTAAATAGTTAGATTTAATTTTATTTGGATTTTGGAATTATTATGATTTTTTTAATTTATACTTTCGGCTAGCAAAAAATACTTTCTTATGCTATTAGAAGATAAGAAAATTATTTAGTTGCTATGTAATTATTTTTATCCTTAACCAATATTTTCCCTATCAATAATAAACAAATAGTGATATTTTCTTTTGATTATACTCTTGTTTTACTAGTATTATTATAATTATTATGATTTCTATAATGAAGTTTAGTATTAATTATACTCTTATTGAAAAATATTAGGATATGGGGTCTTATTATACTATTACTTATTATTGTTGTTATTGTTATTATTTAAATTTTTCTATATTATTTATTATTGATATTGAGAGTGATGCTATTTATTATTGAAAAATTTATATATTACTGAAAGATGTTGGATCCAACATAACATTAAAACCAAAGATTAAACTAGGTTTGAAGATTTTTAATTAAAGAGACTCTATTCAGAGAACATTGGAAAAGACTCTTTTATATATACTATTGAAAGACTTGTTTCATTTAAAGGACTTATTTAAAATAAACTATGCATTAAGTCATTGTAATTATTTAAACTTCCATGAGAACGAATTTTTATTGTTTTTATTATATTTTTATCTCTTGCTTATTAATATTCATAACTTATTTATTGTTATTATATGTATTATCTCCTATGCACTTACAAATGGTAAGTGATGTTGTAACATTATTGTATTTCTTTCAGGGAAATGCTCCTACCTAAATTTAATTCAGAATTATTTTCTCTTAACTATTTTATTTTAATCGCTAATATTTTTTATATTGCGTTAATTTTCTTTTCTTCCATCTCTTGGCTTCCTGAGTTTGACAGTTTTATTCCAAAATTTAACTTTTCTAAATTATTATAATTCTGTTGTCTGAACTTGTAGTTTTATTTAACTATCAATTTCTTACAAAGTCTTGGGGAGGGGGATAATATTACAAATTTATAATTTTTTCGCCAAAACTAACCTTTATACTATCTTAATTTTCTTATAATAATATTCCGTACTTACTTCAAATTATTAAATTAAAATCTTGTTTCTAAATCTAATCTGTTAATCCTTATGCAGACGATATAAATTCTTAATTTGCCTTAAAAAACATTATTCCAGTATGCGTAAATTTAAAAAGATGGCTCTAAATTAAAAATATTCTTAATTAAAACTTTATTTCTTAATATTCCAAATAAAACTGATTTCTTCTATGTTTTTATCAACCCTTTTTAAGAAAGTCTTATTAAATTTATTCCAAAATCATACCTTTCAAAAAATATCATTATTTTATTTTATCTATTTATTTATTTTTCCTACGTCAACCTTTGATGTGTGCATATTAATAAATTAATTTCTTTTCTTTTTCTCTTAAAATTAATCATTTTTAAAAATCGTCTGCCTAAGATATTTAAAATTCTGAGTCAATTATAAATTGGTTAAATAATATTTTTTTTAAAATAAATTTATCGTTTGTGGAAAATAATCTCGTAGCTGGACAAGAATTCTGTTTACATAAAAGAATGATGGTTTGAGGTTACAGAATGTTCCAGAACTTTCTTTTTAGTTTAAAAAGGTGGAAGTCTCGAGATGAAAAAGAAGATTTCTTGGGTTGCTTCTTCGATGAGGACAGCTCGCTGAAATAATGATGGAATTTTTGCAAAAGGAGCTTTTCCTTCCTCATTATTACGAATTTAATAAATGAATTTGCAGCAGCCCATGACTAATTATTGGATCTTCTACATTTATTTATTTATTTTGTTTTTTCCCTCGCTTGCCATGACTGTGTGTTTCTTTTTAACCAGTGGAAATAATTGGAGTTCTCCTTAAATCGTCACATGTATATAGATTTTAGTGCATAAAAGAAAGTTTTTAAAGTTTGTTGTTATTATCATTTGAAAAATATGACTAGAAAAATTAAAAAAACATCATTAAAAAATTTCAGAAATTTAAACAAATAGAAATACAATCACATTTAAAAGAAAAATTATGTTTGGAAATTATTTTAACGCTCCCAAAAAGGGTAATTTTATACAGTTTTCATAAAAATTGCATTAGACAGAAAATTATTTTCCTTCTTCAACGTTAGAAAAGTTTGAAATTAGGCGTTTTTTAAATGTCAATAAATTTCCTGTAAAATCAAATTTATTGCTTTAAAATTTTAATATTTTAATCTTACGCTTTTTTAGTAATTAGAATGATATATTATTATAAAATGTGATAATAATTAATGATGATAATGATGAATTTATTATGTTAATATTTAAAATTCAGTAAATCCTCAATAACTATAATTAAAAGAAATTCGTATCCAAAACAAAAAATATTAGCACTTTTACTTAAATATAATTATTTCACTGCTTTACATCTTGTTATATGTGCAATCTTAAAAAAAATTGGTATAAAATGTACATAATAATCGTCAAAACAACCATTTTCGATCAACTGTTGGATGTATGTCTTTCCCAGATTTTTTTCATTGCATTCAATTTCTATGCATTCAATTAACATCTGTCATTTTTCTAATTTCGTAACTCCATCTTACTTCGGTCGTTTTCTTGGTCAGTATAGCTATTTGGTATACTAATTTAGAATGATTGTGCACTATCTATTGTCTTTGCTTATTGCAATATACCCAGCCCGTTTCCATTTTAGACATTTAATTCTCTCAATTATGTCAAAACCTTTCTTCTGACATCTTATCCATCTCACTTTTTTTGTATCTTCTTATTATGTTAAGCACACATATTTCCATATTCTGTCGTATTTCTAACCATAGTACCCTCTATTTTGTTGTTGTTGTTTCATGATCTCTGTAATTTACTGCAAGCAAAATACACTGGTTTAATATTTTTCTTAGAAAGCAAAGAGGTTGGTTACTCTTTAGAGTAATATATTTTTTTTCTATTCTAACTTTGTTACACTAGCGCAATTAATAGCGAGAATATTAAAATGTCAATGGTGTTTAAAATCATGGAAAAAGAGATAGATGGAGATGCAGTATGACATCAAAACAATTTGTAATGTGATGCGCTTTATAGCTCAAATTTTAAGCCTCCATTCGGCCCAAACAAAACTAACATGTGGAAGAGTGACAGAATTTTTTGACATCTCCCGTACATTATTTCGATAATTCAAAATGGTATTTAAGCATTCTAGAGTAGCATTTCATTATGTTATGCATTAAAAACTGTATTAATAGAACTTTCTTATTTTTTTCCACAATCTTTTTCCAATTGTGTTTGGACATAACTTAGCGGATTTTAGGGTTACATTTTTAAATCAACTTCAACCACAGTACTTCATCTCTATCCTTTTTCTTTATTCTATGTTTAAAATACAGATGAAAAAAATGCCAATCCTTAAACTTCTTTTTCTATAATTTACATCAGTTTATCTTTACTTTCATAGATAACCAATTTGAAGTAATACTGAATGGTCTATAATTATAAAAATATTTTAGAATGAATCAATGTAAATTATTCCAAAGTGTAGATAAAAATGCAGAATCATTTCTTAATATCTCGATTAAAATAAACTTTATTTATTTCAACATCTTGCTTTAAAATGTATTTTAGTAAGTTTTCTATTAAATGGAATATATATGCGAAAAAATATGAAAAAATATATTTTAATCCTTCGTGGGCGAATAAAATGGCAATTTCAAAGTATTGTCTGCAGCTGTTTCTTATATCAAAGATTAACGTGGAATTCCAAAGTAAAGCCTTTGTTGACGTTTGTGTTGGTTGAAATTTTATGAATATGGGAAATAATCAAGCTACTTTAAAAATGAACATTGTGTTTTAAAATTTTATTTTGGAATCTTAGATGAAAATGAAAAAAGGAGTATTTTAATGATATGGAAATAATTCTTTGAAAATGTAAAGCTAGCATCTTAATTTGCATCGCTTTCTATAAGAAAAATAAAATGTTTCAACATACAGAATGATCATCTTAAATATAATATGGTCCACAATTTTGATGTTTTTATTCTAGAAAAGAAAGCATTGTAATCATTTTTTTTAAAGTTTTCCTATATTCAAAGAATTTTCATGATTTAGGGGATCATGAAATATGTTTACACACACGTACACAAGTATAATGTCTGTCTGTCCGTTTGTCCTCATTGGTACCTTCAAAAAGAATATGAAATTATGCTTACAATTTTTGTGTGTATATTTTTAAATAGGGTCAACATGTCCTCATTGATTTTGGAGATATGCTGCTACAACGTGGATCTGTACCATTTTTCATTATTGTATGATAGAAAAAAGTATAGAATTAATTGTAGACTTGAATCAAAAAGAAATTCGTGCGTGTTTCTGTCTATAACCAACGGTTTTTCTTTAAATATGTAACTATTCTGCCGGAAGGAGGCATTATTAGCGATATTTGTGCTTTTGTCTTATTGTAGCATGGGATGTGTATGAAAGCATCCATAAAATTTAATCAAATTTCATTTATCTCTTTTTAGTTATGACCATCAAGTTCCAAGCACATTAGGTAATAATATTAATAAGGTTAAATAAGTTTTATGGAATCAAAAACTTTCCATGGTAGATAAACCGTCATTTGCAGATACTAAATTGTAGAGTAATAAAGTATAAAATGTAAAATTTTCTAGCTATCTTGTTTGTTTTTCTTAATTTAGAATCACAAATGAAGAAAACATAAACAAAATGTTTAGTTCAGACATGCATGACTCATAGAACATCAAAAGCCAATTCAATTACTATTGTGGTATACTTTATGCAGTGGCGCAGCCAGAATTCGGCTCTGGGGGGGATAGAGTTGCTTCAGGGGTGATTCTGGTTGAAATTTTTTTTTCGAAAATTGGCGGGGGGGGGGGGGTTCCGCGAGTTACCCCACCCCCGCGAAAGGGGTTTATCCGCGATCTTCAGACAAAATGAACGTTTTCCTGCGACCTTCAGACGAAATCAGCGATTTATTTGTGATTTTTTAGCAAAATTGGCGGTTTTTCCGCGATCATTTGATGAAATCGACGTTTTTCCGCGATCTTTTGACGAAATCGGCATTTTCCCGCGACCTCTAAACGAAATCAGCAATTTATCTGCGATATTTTAGCAAAATCGGTGATTTATTGCGATCTTATGTCGAAATCGGTGGTTTTTCCGCGATCGTTTGACGAAATCTGTGTTTTTTTATGAAATCGGCGTTTTTTCGACGATCTTTAGACAAATTTTGCAATTTTACGCGATCTTTTCTTGAAAACGGTGCTTTATCCT
This sequence comes from Maratus speculifer, assembly GCA_964019185.1. Classification (NCBI taxonomy): domain Eukaryota; kingdom Metazoa; phylum Arthropoda; class Arachnida; order Araneae; family Salticidae; genus Maratus; species Maratus speculifer. The sequence goes on from OZ025290.1 coordinate 326,736,737, forward strand.
CGCGGTTTTTCGACGAAATCGGCATTTTTTCCGTGATTTTTTGATGAAAATGGCCTTTTATTTCAATGATCTATTGACAAAATATTTTTAAGCAATCTTTTACCGAAAACGGCGTTTTTTCCCGATTTTTTAACGAAATCGGCATTATATCAGAAATCTTTAGACGAAATCGGCGTTTTCCCGCGGTCTTCAGACGAAATCAGCGTTTTATCTGCGATAATTGGTGAAATTGCCGTTTTTTTCGCGATCCGCACAGGAAATTCGCGTTTTTTGGCGATCTTTTGACAAAGTTCGTTGACAAAAACATTGAGGAAATTGTCTTTTTTTCACGAAACATTGACGAAATGTGTGCTTTTTCGGCGATCCTTTCACAAAATTTTCATTTCTCCTCGATTGTTTTATCCGCGCTCAAAACCATACCAGTTGGCAATATGCGGAACTGATAACCCAATTTCAAATTTTTGAAAGAGATTGCCTTAAATTTTGGGACGAGAATCACCCCTGATTTGCTTATAGATAAACAAAATAAATAAATTAGTTAACGAGTTATAAGCGATTTTAATCGCATGGCAACCATTTTTTCTCCTTTTTGTTGCTACTACGTCGTAAATTCGTTTCAAATCATCCACTGTGAGAATCGTCTTCTGAAAGATCTTCTCAAAGAATGAAGAACATTTCTCAGTTACCTAGCTTTTTAATTAATTATATCTTACTTGCCTGAATCTAGAAAAAAGTGTTATCGGAAAAAAGCGGAAAAAAATGACAAGGAAAAAAGGGACAAGATAAACATGTTACTTGGTAAAAAGGGACAAGAAAAAAGGGGGGGGTCGGGGTCGGCTCTTAATTTAAATGAATGATTTTTTCATGCTGAATTAACATTTTTGGTTCAATTTTTGGATATACGTTCATACTGAAAAGACGCTTGCCTGATTAGTTTTGGGAACGGACGATTACATCCCTCCCCCCTCCGCCCTAAATAAGATGAATGGTTTTTTAAGCAGAATTATTCAACGTGTGTCAAATTTTGGATATAGGTTCTTTCTGATAAGGCTTATATATAGTATTGTGTTGTCGCGCCCTGAGTTTCTCTTTACTAAGTTGGTTTATTTGTTAAGTTCATCAAAAACATATTTTTAATTCCTCAAGTTCTTTATTAGAACCATAGATCAATTATTAAAAAAAATAAATAAAACAACATTACAACTACATAGGAGCCACACTCAAATATTACATTTCGCTTAGCACGTCTAAGCCATCTTACATCAATGTATTTTCTTGTACATTACCAGCACATGTCTCTCTTCCAACTACCTTCCTTCCCTCTCGGTGCTCAATAAACCCAGTGTCCCCCTCAGCTCATTGCCACTAGACCAGTGCAATTATTTTCTAGGTATGTCTCTTGAGATCAATAGCACCTATTCTTCTCAGCTTTTGAATGAAGATAATTTCACCCCTGCATGCCTTTTCACAATAAGACTTCGCTATCTATCTTCTGCCACGATTAATGTTGTCAGTTAGTCGTCAGAGTATATAATGCCTGAAGAATTTTGGGAGTTTAATGGTTAAGTATAGAGGGTGCATGGGGGGATAACCTCTCTTAAATTAAATAAATGTCTTTTTACGCAGAATTTTCCGATTAGCTTCAAATTTTGAATGTAGGCTCATTAAGATAAGGGGTATCCCTGATTAGTTATGGGGTTCTTTTGCTAATAAAAAGGGGGCCGCGATTATTCCCCACTTAAATTAGAAATTTTTTTTTTATGCACAGTTATCCGATGTATTTCAAATTTTGGCTATAGTTTCTTTCTCATAAAGTAATACCCTGAATAGTTTTAAGGGTTTTTTTATATATCCTCAATAGCTGTTTGAATTTAAAACTGTGAATTATGTTTCTGCATAGAATTTTTCAGTAGTCTATAAACATCGTAACAAAGAAAAAAATATCCTGTTTTTCTTAAAATCGTTTTCTTTTATTTAAATCCGTTTATTTTTTTAAGCGTTCAAACCTGAAAAACTATCAAGAACTACAGGTTTTTAGACAATTAACTTTCTAATTACTAACATAAGCTAGTAATAAAAAACTATTTTTATTACTACAAATTAATGAATTCACTAGTTCATTCGTTCGTGACATACAACATAGTTTGTACATTAAAATTTTCTAACATATATTTTTTAAATGTTTTATATTATATTTTGTGATGTGTAATATGGGACATTAATTAGTAAAAATCCAGTTTTAAATGATAAATATTTAGCGTAAAGTAAAATGACAATTACACCAAATAATTTAGTATATTACTTTTTCACAAATAAAAAAAATAAATAAATAAACCGGTTTTAAGTGCAAAATGAATGGAAATTATTCATTATCAGAAAAAAGGTAAAATATGTTATAATGCTTTCTGACAAATAGTTTTCAATAATTAAATTAAAAAATAAAGAAAAATTGTTTTTATTTGTTATTTGCGTTCAACTCGTTTTTTTATGTTACTTGAGTATTTTTGCGGCAAACCTTTACCGGGAAATCCCCTTATCGACAAATTTCCTAAGAGACTTGCCGCCCCCGATATCTACCGAACATCCCCCTCCGTCGAATGGGGAAAGCAAGCTTCTTTCCCCAAAAAGGTTTCCTGAATGGACTGCTGCATCCCTCCCTATTTTAACTATATTCATTAGCTTATACGCCTTACCATAATGAAACTACATCTAAAATTTTAAGCAAATCGGATAATTCTGCGTAAAAAGCCATTTATATAATTTAAGTGGGGTTATCCCCAGTTCCCCCCTCTATACTTAGCCATTAAGCCCTTAAAATTATTGAGGGATCCAATTTATGAGAAAAAACCTATGTCGAAAATTTGAAATACATCGGATAATTGTGCATAAACAATTTATTTAATTTAAGGGGGGATAATCTTCCGTTTCCCTATTTATACTTAGCAGAAGAACCTCATAACTAATCCGGGATACACCTTATCATAAAGAACATACATCCAAAATTTGAATAGTAATTCTTTAAATCAGATAATTCTGCATAAAAAGCTATTTATTTAATTTAAAGGGAAGGAGGGTTATCCTCTGTTTTTGCCTTTATACTTAGCCATTAAACCCTTAAAACTATTCAGGGATTCACCTTTTCAGATAGAACCTATATTCAAAATTTGAAATACATCAGATAATTCTGCATAAAAACCGATTTATCTAATTTGAGAGGGAAATAATTGCTTGTCCCCCCCCCCTTTATAATAAGGAAAAGAACCCCGTAGCTAATCAGAGATATGTTTTATTATAATGAACCTATGTCCAGAATTCGAAGCAAATCGGATAATTCTGCGTAAAAAGCCATTTATTTAATTTAAGAGGGATTATCCCCCCTCCCCCTCCCCTTTATACTTAGTCATTAAACTCTTAAAACTATTCAGGGATTCACCTTATCAGAAAGAATCTATATCTTAAATTTGAAATACATTCGATAACTTTGATCCGATCTTAAAAACCGATCTATCTAATTTGTGTGTGTGTGTGGGGGGGGAGTAATTGACCATCATCCCTTTATAATAAGCAAAAGAACTCTATAACTAATCAGAGATACGTCTTATCATAATGATCTTATGTGCGAAATTCCAACCGAATCGGATAAATCTGCGTAAAAAAAAACTATTAATTTCGTTTGAGAAGTTATGGAAGGGGGGGGGGGGTATCATTTGTCCAAAAACTGAACCAAAACAGTTAATTCAGCACGAAAAACCCATTTACTTAAATTAAGATCCTCCCCCTGATACCCCCTAAATACTTAACCAATGAATCCTGAAAATCAATAATGAATTCCCAAAATCAATTCCTAGTCCGTTTTTTTTCGGTAACTTCTTTTCCGCTTTTGTAGTTTATGTCACTTTTTTCCGATAACTGTTTTTCCGGTAACTTTTTTTTCGTTTATCCACTTGCCTATTTCGGGCGTTTTTTAAATAAGAATTAATATTAATAAAAAAAATTGTTTGAAAGTAGTCCCTTTAAAATAGTAGTAAGTAGAAAGTAGTTAGAAATTTGGCGCCTGCAGTATTCAAAAACCGGAGACGGCATTGGCAGTGACAGGAAATGACCATTCCTTTTAGCTTTCGGCTGATTTCCAATAGTATAAATGGATGCCGGCCTTTTCCGAAATGAGTGACCAGTTTTCGATACTGATACCGTTACCACGTACTTTCCCCGTTTTTAAACGAAAATACATTGCTGCCGTTTAAACAAGTCAAATATTTAAATAAAATTTGATTCAATAAAGCGGCAGATTTCGAGAACAAAACAAATAAAGTTCTAACTTTAGTTTTGTTTTTTATGATTTGGTTCATAAAAATGCAAATTTCTGTATTTTTGTCATGGCTCTGGGGGGGGGGGGTTAACCCCCAACCCCCCCCCCCCTCGCTGCGCCACTGCTTTATGTATTCAATCAGTGACAAATTAAAAATGCCATAGAAAAATTTCACCACATTCTGTTTTGAGTAGGAAGTAACAAAAAAATCTATTATTTATGAACATAATATGATATTAATAGAAAAATATAGAAATTTTCAAATTAATAACTAAATAAAAAACATAAATTTAACACAACATTATTTTGTGTAACAAGTATTTTGTTGCGAATAATTTGTGTAAACGTTAACTATTCAATCTTATTTAGCATAGAAAACATTAAAAATTAAGCTTGTTCCTCTAATTATTCAAATATGTGAATAATATTAACAGTAGTTTATGTGTAACTGAATATATTTTCTTTTATTCTTTAACTATTTAACTTGCAGGTGTAGCATTACAATAAACGTTTCTTTAAAGATAAAAATATTCAATAATAATAATGTACCAACTTTTGAAAACTGTTTCTTGAAGTTTTATGAATTAGCTGCAACAATTTTTAGCATGTCGTCATTTGGAAACAGCTTGCATGAAGAACACAAATGAAAAGCAATTACATCGTAATACACAGAAATGTAAAGAATCTTTCGTGTTTTCTTGGCAGATGTTCAAGAACAAGAACATGGCTAATTTAACGAAAGATTTCAATATTATATTTAGTTAAAATAATTATGGTTTCAGCTTCCGGTAATAGTTACGAACATGTCAGGAGTTGTAAAAATATCTCTTGATCTTTATCATAACACCTTAATGTCTTTATTTAAAAAAAATTTAAATTCTAGCGCGATTATATTTTATTCCAACACTCTTAATACTTAAAAGTGTTAACTTTTTACATTTCTTTACAAAGAATTCTTCATTAAATCTTACACATAAAATCGGTAAGTATCTTTTTCCTTTTTATTATGTTGTCAATAATACATATTATAAAATAATCAATTATGTTTCTTGAGTTGTGTTGTTTTTATGAGGGCCGATTATTAAAGAGAGATATGTAGACACAAGGGAGAGTGGCCTCCATGAGGTTTTTTTACCAAAGAAACCTAATCCGTATTTATTAAAAGATATCCAAGGTTAGAAGAAAACCACAAATAATTCTGAACTGTGAGGCCAACATTCGCGATTGGGTTTGAACCCATCACCACCGATCTAATAACTTGGAAAACGAAACCTTCCAGCTAGTGGGTCAGTTGTCTTTGTTTTTTATGATTTTTTATGTTTAAAATCTTTTTGAAATCCAACTGAATTGTTTTTGATTTGATGTAAGGAGAAAAAGTCTATCTCATTTCAAAATATTTCCAAAACCAGTTAGTGATAGAGTTACCCATTTACTGGCCTGTTACCAGTGTTATCGTCTTCTTCTAAAATTCTTTTAACGTTATTCGAGATAATTGAAATGATGTATATGATGTGTGATTGTATAACTGAGGACGTATTTAAAACACCCGTTATACAAAATTAAAATAAACAGTTTGTTCTATCAATCTATTCTATTGGGGAACCTGTGTAAACAATAAAAAAAAATCTTTAGTTTTTTTGTAAAATTCTAACATTGTAAAATATTGGCTTAAAATGAAAAACGTTAAATGTTTTCATAGTATTTTTTTTATTTTTCCTTTCTTAACATTTCATTATACGAAGAGATTTAAAATTCTCATTCAATTTATACTTTTAAAGTATAAGAACTGTTATAATTTCAGTTTCCTCCCTGTGGTTCGATTTAAAAGGCAAATTTGCTATATGAAATAAATTTTTTGAGACACGAAAATTGCAAAATATTGTCATACGATATTATTTAATATTAATACATATTTCTATGTTGGAAGATATTTTTAAAAGTAAACTTCAATGTGGTAAAAATTTAAAATGCTATTAACTATTGTTTTTTCCATATTTACAGTATCGGAATCGAATATAATGGCAAAAGCTTCTGGATCATGTGGGGTCAGATATTAATACGTTGGAACTAGGCTTAAAATCAAAAGAGTCCAAATAAATCCATAATGCATGATGTTTTTATTTTTATTTTTATTTATTTATTTTTTATTTTTTATTTTTATTATTTTTTTTATCACACTAAAACTGGTATACCGTTTAGTTTTTTCAAGTATTAATTTATGTAACTTAATTTTCATTAGAAGTAATTTTCAAAATATAAATCACACGCTTGCTCAATTAATACAACATATTATGTAGATAAATTACTTTTATTTTCATTCCATGTCATAGCCACGCAAAAAGGTATATTTTAACAATAGCGCGAAATGTGCATAGATAATGACACTCGTCTCATGATTTTTAATGCTAATGATCAAGCTTCAAATAACCGTAAAACACTTTTCTTCAATGGCGATTCATTTGGATCTTCCACAGCAGAGATAAACATCATTTATGTCGTATTTAATATTACAAATGCCTTTAACGATGTACACATTGAAAAAAATAAAGCTTTGTTATGTAATAGTGAATAAAATAATTAGACACTGTTTGCCTTAATACTTAAATGTGTTTTCCTTTAACATTTTTAGTGTAATTTAAGTAGTATCCGGCATCAATTTTAAATGAAATAAAGTTTATTTATCTAATTGTAAAATTTAAAGTTTGAACTTGACAACAAATATATGAATAAAATACGTAGCATCTGAAAAAATCTTATTATTTGCTGACAAGTATATTCTTTCTAAATAAAATTTACATGAATTTAATCTTAAATTATATTTTTAATTTGTTCTTATTTGAATCCTCATATTTTACTCACATTCGTTAAGGAAAATGTGGCCTTTTTGACAATTTTGCTTATTTATAAAGAAAAAAAATGATTTAAATTTGCTTTGAAAAAAATTTCCAGAGACAAAAAAATCGCGAAGTATTGCCATACAATATTTTTTAATATTAATACACAATTCTGTGTAAGAAGATATTTCTAAACACAAACTTTAATGTGGTGACAGTTTTAGTGCTATTAACGATTGTTTTTCTAATTCTTGCGGTATCGAACTTGGTTTAACGTTATAGAATTTTTCATGATCACGTGGTTTCAAATTTTAATTGGCACTAAGCTTGAATACAAAAAAAGAAAGTCAAATGCATCCCTAATGCCTTTTCCTGTTTTTAAAACACAATAACATTAATATACATATTAAGCTTTTTACAAGCATTAATTTATGCAACTTAACGTTCATTAGAAATAAATTACAAAATACAAACCACTTGCTTTCTTCATTAAAAAAAAAATATTATGTAGCTAAATTACTTTTATTTGCATTTCTTGTCATCGTCACGGAGAAAAAATATCTTTTTAACAATAATGCGAAATTGTGCATAGATAATGAGACTAGTTTCGGCATATCTAATACTAATGATCCAGCTTTAAATAGCGATAAACTATTTTTTCTCAATAGCGATTCATTTAGATGTTCCACAACAAAGAAAAATATCATTAATGTCGTATTTAACATTATATAAATACCTTTAATGATGTATAAGTTGAGATATAATATTTTGTTATGAAATAGTCATTGCAAAAAATTGACACTGATCGCATTAATGCTCTTTAAATAAATCTGTGTTTTCTTCTCCATTTTTCGTATATCTTGAGAAGTAATTGGCATCAATTTTAAATAAAAACAAATGAAATACTTTTATTTATCACACAATCAAATTTCAAGTTTGAATTTGACAACAAATGTGTTTATAAAATGTAGAGTATATTTTTTTAATTTAATTTTTACTGAGAAATAAATCTAGGTATAAAACATGTTTGATTTTGATCATAAGTTTTATTTTTAATTTGTTCTTATTTGGTTATTCCTATTTCACGCATTTTCGTTATCACCAGTATAGATTATATTTTCGACTATTTTGTTAATTTAAAAAGAAAAAAAAATATTCAAAGAGTGAACGCATTGTATTTTAATGTTCAACTACGGGTCCATTAAAAAAATTCCATTTTTTTAATGATTGGAATTTTAATTTTTAAAAATATTTAATTTTTTCCTTTAAAATTGATCTGTTTTTATATTTGTTAAAGATTTTCAAATATGTATTATTCAAGACAGTACATGGATATTTAGATACATATAATATTATAATACTTTTTTCTATTAATAAATGCAGCGTAAAACGATGAAATATATAATCGATCATCATATACTTTTATTTTTTAATTAACCCCCCCCCCCTGAAAATTCATTAAATTAAATTAATAATGTAAACATAACAATCCCTATTTGTACGAATGTATACAGGGTAAATCATAAATATCGAAACAATAGGCTATCTTCTTAAATATTGCCCCTATACCCATACTTCCAATTGCAAAAATTCATCAAAAAAGGTAAACTTTTTGATAAAATAAGTTGCGACTCCATGGGGGGTATATTTGAAAAAGTACGAAAATTAGCTTTTTATACGGCCCCCGTAGGATAAAAATCCCAATTAGGAAAACTTTCCTTATCCAGTCCTGAATAATACTCAAAAAGTTGCATATTTATATCTTCAAAACTCGCAGAGTTATAGCCGTTTGAATAATTCATCAGGTTTTAAAGGATTAGACACAAATTGAATTGCGCACAATTCAAAAGACAATGTTACTTTAACAGGTCTAGGAAACGTGTAAAAAATCTATCTTTTCAGTTAGAATTTTGATTTTTTTTTTTGTAATGGCTAGCTATATAATTTGCTAAGAAAATCATATCCTATAATTAATCATAAAATTTATAAAAATTTGATATGATTAGTACTGGTTTAAAAGGGATAATTAAAAATCGTTATAACTCAAAACATTATTTATCGGATTTCAATTTCTTTCCATTTAATTAAAGATGAAAATCTAATTTTAGTTTTGTTCCGGGGTTTTTGTTTTTCAATATTAATTTTAGAACAATTAAAAATATTTATTGAAAAAATAATATAACTTTAAAGAAAATCTTGTTTTTATAAGTAAATAATTTTTCATTTTTATCCGAAACAAACCTAATGTAAAATATTTAAAAATGACATGTTTCAAGTTTGTACTTTTTTTCTTTAACAATTCTTAACTTTTAGTAATGTCTGTATTGGACGAAATTTTAAATCCTGGTCTCGAACAATCCTTGTTAAAATCACTGTCTCTGACTGACCTAATACGTGCATGAAATAAGTAAAATTTGGTTCAATCAAAAATTTTACAAAAACCACATAAATTTTAAAATCGCTTTTATTTTATTAAAAAAAAAAACCTTTAAAATTTATTTTTTAAGAATAGTATCTTTAAATGTTAAAAAATTAAACACAACAAAAACAGAAAAAAAATCTGCCTACGAAGGAATTTTGTCTTAAACAAAAAATGTGTTGATCCATTCAAAATGAATACAATAACACCTGAGAAAAAATAAACTCCGTTTAACCCTCCCAGGAAGGGCATTTGTCTATTACGTATTTTTTCTTTCCTATGTGATTCCGTCTTAAAAGGTTTTACTGTATAACATTTTTCAAAGTCTCCAACGCACGGGATATGGATTAGCAATAAATTATTACAATATAAGTGAAACATTTAGATATAAACAGAGATTCATTGATAAAATAAATATATCACAGCCTTTGGCGCTTCTTCAATAATAAAAAGTATAAATATAAAAAACGAAAACCTATAATAAGTATTTTTGGTCAGAACCCCTCCCAGCGAAATAATTTTTAACTACACTGAAGTAAAAAACTATGTAGAAATTCACTGCTGAGCCGGGCTATGATTTAAACTTTTTTTCAGGCTGGTCCGAATTATGATTTTAATATTTTTCTAGGCAGGGCCGAGCTTTTTTTCCTATGGGTCACTTTGGGACCGGACATAGATATTTTGATCCATGCAGACCTCCAGTGCTAACGATCAACATATCTTGAAAACAAGTTTTGATTTAAATCAATACGCTGCTTTATTATGTCCAAATAAGACTCACGGATTTGAATTGACATTTAATACGGATAATTTGTGGACGATCCCTTATTTGCTTTGAAAACAAGTGGTTTACAGGCATGGTAAAGTGGTGTAAGTCACGAATTTTGGATAATTTTGGATTTTAATATCTCTGTCAGATTTTCAGATACGGAGTTGAAAATTTTTTTTGTTGAATTTAAAAATAGATAAGGAATAATTTCCTAATTAAAAATTTTGCTCTGCGGGGGCCGTATAAAAATTTAATTTTCGTATTTTTTCAAATAGACCCCCCCCCATGAAATTGCAATTTATCTTATCAGAAATTTCACTTTTTTTAATGAATTTTTGCAATTGGAAGTACGGGTCTAGAAGCAATATTTAAGGAGATAGCCTATTGTTTCGATATTTATGACTCACCCTGTATAAATAAAAAACTGTACGTGTAACCTTCGATTAGGTTCATAGGTCTATCAGATGATTAAAAGTCATTTCTTTTTCAATTTTCTAATTACAAAGCGTATTTTCTTTTATCTTCTCACTAGTAGTGCGGGAAAAACTGTACATTTTAAACAGTTTAAATGGTTTAATTTTTTTGTAGAAATTTAATTAACAGACACAAATTATATATAAAAATATAAAATATACAAATTATATAAAGTAAACATTATATTACAAATTATATAATATACAAATTACATTACAAATTATATAATATACAAATTATATTACTAATTATATAATATACAAATTATGCTTACTGCATTTTTAATATTAACAGTCTGATTTTTTTTTCTTTAAATGAAGCGACTGCAGTAAGAATTGTATCTTTTATAGAAAATGCTTGTATCTTACTTTCTTACACAAGCACAAAAAAAACAGACATTTTTAAAATTAATTATTTCCATATTTAGGTTAACATTATATATATACATATATATATATATATATATATATATTCATAACAGCGAAAATTTTTTCTCTGGATAACTAGGAGGAATTCAGACATTGCAGTAATTATACCTTGGTAATATGAATACATATTTTCTAAATTATATATTTAAAAAACAATATTAACGTTCATTGTAAAATAGGCATTAGCATATTATAAGTCAAGCACTGGCATATTCATAATATTGATATTAACCCATTTTATAATTTAAATTGGTCTTGATTTATTATTAGTAAAATCAAATCTTTTCTAATCGAGGAAGATTTAATAGCAAGCATGCAGTGTAGATATTTTTTTTCAGCAAAGACTTTTGATGGCAAGGTCACCAAAACGCAAGCAATCACTATATTGATCATTTCATATAACTCTAGATATCATTTAAGACCTGATCTGCACAATTGTGTAGGTTGTCGTAAAGAAATACAGGAAACCTGTGCGATTTAAAGCCGAGCAAGCATGCATGGATTGCATGGCATGCAATTGCATGGATTTAACTCAACTGATATAACATGATATCGGATATTTCTTAAATATTTCTTTTTTAATTAAATATTATCCTGTAAATTAAGAGAAACAATTGAATTTTTTCATGTCTACCAAACATCTTCTGGTTTTAAAGATAGTATGGTATTAGAATAGGTAGTGTGATGAAATAAAATATTGCTATTAAGATATTTACAAGCCAAGCCGCTATAACAAGAGCATTCAAGTTATTCAGATTACTACAGTATTATCTGGTTGTATTTGATTGTTTCAGAAATATTTGTCAGACAAGGAAACCAAGTCAGTCTGGAGTATAGTATACATAGGATCACCTTGACTGAAGTCTTTAATGAATTCAGTTTTCAGCTGACCTGAATCAACCAGAAAACTTGACAATAGGTGGTATTTACATACATTTAAAAGCGAAAAATTGTACGATTGTTTTATATATTCATTAGAGGCGCGGTATAACGTATAATTCATACGAAGTGGCTATGAAGAAACACAGATGGAGAGATACAATTGACTTTCTCTATAGGAAAACAATATAACATGATCTTCGTCCACTCTGTTCACTGAAACAAAATGAGGACAATGCAAGGATATTTTCACCAAATCATTAAAAAAAAATGATGTACACAAATTGGTAGAATAAATTATCAAAATACAAGTTTCAAGCATTGTATGGTATGGTATTAATCATTTTCACTATGGCTAAAGGTCGAAGTTTCAGGCAATAGAAAATTCTAAAAAATATATATATTATTTCTTGAGAAATGCTTAAAAAAGCGTGTCGAATGATAAATGCTCAACGTAATAAGATCTAATAGCAAATAAAAAAATAAACTCTGAAACCCACGATTGAAATAATAAATTTTAAATAAACTGTCTTCAAAATTGCCTAAAAACTTAATAGCCTAAACTAATCTTTTGACTAAAGCATAATATTTCTGAAACATAATGAATTGACAATGCAAAAACTTTTACGTGTGCTGAGTCAAAAGAATAATGCAAATTGAAAGGAATGAAACGATATTTAAATAAAAAATGACTTTAAGCGAAAAATTTTACAAATATTAAAATATGTAATATATATACGTGTTCTCTTTTTAGGTGCGTTCGTAATTATGTAAATACGTAGCACCTATTGTTGTCGCTCAGTCCGTCCGTCTGTCCGTCTGTCTGTCCGTCTGTCTGTCCGTCTGTCTGTCCGTCTGTCCGTCTGTCTGTCCGCATATAACAGCGTAAAAACTACCCAACCGAATCGTTTGAAATTTAAAATACATAATTATAACATAATTTTGTCGAGTCATTTCAAATTTTATGAAAATCAGATGGATAGATCAGTTACAGGGACAATCAAAAGGATTCCGTTACATTACGGTCAATGGGGAAAAAAGTTTCAAATGCATTTTAATTGTTTGAAATTTAAAACATATAATTATTGCGTAATTCTGTCCAGTCATTTCAAATGTTATGAAAATCGGATGCATAGATCAATTACAGGGACAATCAAAAGGATTCCGTTACATTAAGGTCAATGGGGGGAAAAGTTTCAAATGCATTTTAATCGTTTGAAATTTAAAACATATAATTGTTGCGCAATTTTGTCGATTCATTTCAAACGTTATGAAAGTCGGGTGCATAGATCATTTACAGGGACAATCAAAAGTATTCCATTACATTACGGTCAATGGGAAAAAAGTTTCGAATGCATTTTAATGATGTTACACTCATTCGAACATAATAGAATTGGCATCCATCTATGAAATATATACTAAAATATGCATTCCGTACAATCTGTGATATAAATAATTTTTATTATTAAATTACAGGGCCACACAAATGTATTCCACTACATAATGCTATACGGGGAAACACTGTTTGGGGCGTGTTTTAATTATATTCAACTATTTTACATTTTATGAATAAGATATACGTTGCTGAGGTGTAATAAAAATTACTTCCTGCATATTTAAAGGAATACAAAAAAGACTTAGACTACTATACTGTATCCGAAGTACTATTTACTATAACATCAAGATCTGAATATTTTTAAAACTTCGTTATCGTACGAACGCACCTCATTTGCTACGTTCACGTGCAATTTCCAACTTGTTATCATTAGAGTAAGTAAATTATTTTTATATTTAAATGTAAAAATTTCACTTAAACCTTTAAAATCTATGTTCATTACATAAAAAGTTAATTTCGGACAGCCTCTCACTAATTTGGCCAAGAATCGTCCATATTATCCCAATATCCTGATCTTTATTCTAAATTTATGCTAAAATATCGAATATATAATTATTAAAAAGCACTTTTCATTATACTCTAATTAATCTCTCGGTAATAATTTAGGTTAAGTATTAACATTAATGTTAACTGTCTTGTTTATGCATAATATTTTCATTAACACAAACTATATCTAATGAAAGTAATCCCTGTGGTAATGGATTAATTTTCCTTTCACCATTAAATATTTCATAAATTATAAGGTTAAAGAACCCTTTTTAAATACGATAAGTTTGAGTACATAATTTAAATTATTCCCCTTTCCCAAGAGATTTTGATGAATTGACGTTGATCTAAATCAGACTTTTCAAAATGAACATTTAATAAAGAAAATTTCTTTTTGCATTACTATAGCATTTAAAAATGTATAAATTTTAATGTATAACGGAAGGTTTTAAAAGTTTATTATTACTTTTATTATTAGAGAAAAGATAACAAGAATAATTATAGAATATTATTAGACAAGTTTCGAAATATAAACAAACAGAAATACAGATAGATTTAAAAGAGACATCATGTTTGGAAATTATCTTAACACCACTTAAATATGGTAAATTGTTATACAGTTTTCAAAGAAATTAGTTTGACTTCTGTCAAACTAATTTCTTTGAAAACTGTATAACAATTTACCATACTTAAGAAAAGGAATTGAGAAGGTTATTTGAGAAGGTTATTTTTCCTCTTTAGTAATGTGAAATTTGAAATTGTGCATTGTATGAATACAAAGAAATTCGTATATAATAAAAATATATTGGTTAGGTATTAACAGCAGCGTTACTAACGGACATGTCTTTGTATTATAAGATAACAGTCAAAAACTACAGTTTTGTGAATAATTTATGTAAATAGAACATATGTTTTGCTCTATTAAGGTATAATCCCTTCTATAAATATTTCTGTACCGTCGCAATTGGAACAAAAAGAAAAAAGTCGTACGTCATCTCTATCATATGCATTCAACCGAGATCAAGAGTAAATTTAAAGAGAGCCTCGCCTTTTTTTCTGTGTTTTTACCGATATTTTTAACAGCATATGAGTATGCTATAAACAGAACCTAATAATATAATCCCTTAATTTGTCTAAAAATAGTATATATTCTATTATTAAATGCATCTTGCGATGCGAATTTCGAGTTCCGGCATCGAATTAAGAAGCTTGTGTTTACAAAGAAGATTCTTTATCCCCAAGCCATGATGTCTACACCCGAAACGTTGACATTAATTTTATGTTTGTAAATTTAAAACATAAAAAAAACCCGGATAACATTAATAATATAATTTTAATTAAAATAATAGGATTTTTCAAATTTTTATGATTTATTGTGTTACACGAGGTATTGAACTGTATATACACAAAAGGTGAAATCTCTGACGCATAAAGTTTTTTTGTGAACGGACACTTTGACCTACGGACAGACGGAGAACTTAGATGAATATGTTTGTCAGGTGAACGGAAGCCTAGTGACATTCTGAAAATGCACTGAATATGACACATTACTTAACCAGAAACGACGTAATTCACATTTTTATTGTAACGCAAATTATTTTTATTATCGTTATTTTACTGTTTATCTCTATTATCGAAGCCATTTAGTAACTCTTTGCACAGTTTTGGTATTTTAAATGATGTTATATTGTTACCTATAGAATTTTTATGTGTGAGAATCTCTTCTGTTTCTTTTATAATGGATGAATTATATCATTTAGAGGAAAAAATATTTTATTTTCATTGAACTTTACATATATAATTTCTTCGTGGTGTAAATCTGCCAAGGCTAATGATTAATATAGTAGAAAAATATATTAACTATCAGCCATATACATGAAATCAGCCTTGTCAAGATTTCATCAAGAAAAAAATATCCATAAAAATTTAAATAAAATTAAAATATTTTTTCCCTCCAAACGATGTTATCCATCCATCATAAGAAAAAAAATAGAAGTTATAAGACGTAAAATGTTCTTATGTAACGAAACAATATAATATCATTTAACGTACCAAAACTGTAGCTCGCTTAACTCAGTGGTTGAAAAAAGAGAAATAAACAGCATAATGAAGAAAAAAAATGCTTGACATGAAAACATGGCGTTTCTGATCAATGCATTACAGACCGTGCAATTTCAAAACATAATCTTGACTTGTTTTGAAAATGACTGGAGAAAAGTTTAAACATATCAACAGTCAAATAAAACTGTTTTATTTGATTGTTTATTTTGCTGTTTTTAAAGTATTAATCCTACACTTGTTTAGCAATTAAGAAGAATGTATTATTAAAAATTGTTAATTTGTTGTATATTTACATTAGTATGATAATATTTAAAATTCTGTAAATCCTTATTAAATCTAATTAAAAAGAGGTTTTTTGTACCAATAACAAAAAATATCATCAGCATTATTAATTAAAGTTAATTTTTTTCACATTTTTAAAGTTTGTTTTAAAGTATGATGTAAATTATACATCAGCATCACCAACAACAGCCATTGTAAATCAATTGCCGGAAATATGTCTCCGAATGGATTTATCCACTGTTAGCTGTCTGATGTTCTATACATCCAATTAAATCCTACCATTTTTTAGATTTCGCAACTCGATCGTTCTTCTCTTTTTCTTTATGATTCTAGATAACTGGTTTACCATTGAAGGATGCTTTTGCTTCATCTGTTATCTTTGCTTTTTGCAGTTTAATACTGTAAATCATGTCAAAAACATTCACCTAACTTCTTATACATTTTATTTTTTTCTATATTATATATGCAGAAAATCTATTAAAAGGCAGAATTTTGTTTTGTTAAACTCAGCATACATAATCTCATTTTTCGTTGTCTTCTTTGTAATCTTAATATTAAGTGTTTTCTTGATGTTCATGTTCGCCATAATTTAGTGCAAGCAAAACACACTGCTTAACAATTTTCTAAATAAAATAAAATAATGTTGGTTATTCTTTTGAATATTATTGTTATTCACAAAAGTGGTACTCCTATTCCTTATTATTCTATTGTTTTTTTTCATAATACTATAACTTATAAAACTTAATAAAATCGATTTTATACCAGTTAATTATGGTTATCATTTATTAATATGAATACTCCATCCATTAAATAATAAGAGAAATGCAGTATTCCTATTATGAATTTTCCATCATGATTCAATCATTATACCATACCATTATGGATACTCCATCCATTAAATATTAATTGAAATTTATGTTAATATGGAAATATTATGGATTATACTGGAAATAAGTACTGACAAAAAATATAATAAATAAATAAATAAATGGAATATTTTCTACAATTATTTTCTATAAAAGTTGAAAATACGTAAATAAGTATAATTATGTTTAATATCATTATTAAATGTTCCGTTAACTTCGTTACATTAGCTCAATTAATAGCGATCAAGTTAAAATATCAGTGGCGTTTAAAATCATGGAGGAAAGAAATAGATCTTATGCAGTATGCCGTCAAAATAGATTGTAATATGATGTGTGTTATCGCTCAAATTTAAAAGCCTTCATTCGAAACAAACAAAACTAACACGGGGAGACAGAATTTTTAACATCTGCCATGCATTTATCTCTAATTGAAAATAATACGTAAGCATTTTAAAGTAGTATTTCATTGTATTATGTATTAAAAACTGTATTGCTAAAAGTTTCTTCTTTTTTTTTTTCAAAAGTTTTTTTTCTTATTCTGTTTGGGCTAAACTTAGCGGATTTTAGGGTTAAATGTTTGGCTTCAACTTCATCCACAGCACTTTTTTCTATTTTTTTCTCTTTATTCTATGTTTAAAATCCTTTTTTTTAAAAGGCCATTTCTAAAAATTATTTTTCGTTATTTTGCATTTGTTTATTTTTACTTTCATAGACAATATACTTGCAAGTAATACAGAATGGTCTATGATTATACAAATAAAATAAATTTTAGAATAAATTATTTAAATTATTCCAAAGTCTAGATAAAAATGCAAACTCATTTCTTAATATATCGATTAAAATAAGCTTTATTTACTTCAATATCTTACTTTAAAATACATTTTCATAAGTTTTCTATTAAATGGAATATGTATGCGAAAAAATATGAAAAATTATATATTAATGCTTTGTGTGCAAATAAAATAGCAATTTAAATATCCTTTGTAGCTTTTTTTTACTTCAGAGATTAACGTGAAAACGTGAAGTAAAGCCTTTCCTTGTCTGTGTTGGATGAATTTTATGAATATGTGGAATCTTTGAACTATTTTAAAAATGAACATTTTCTTTAAAATTTTTCTTTTGAAATCTTAGATAAAAATTAAAATATATATACATTTTAATGATATGGAAGTAATTCTTTGAAAATATAAAGGGAGCATAAAGCTTTTTATAAAAAAGAATACGTTCTTTAAAAATTAAAATAATTATCTTAATTTGCTGCAAATTTTTACTATATTTATTTCAAAGACGAAAGTATTGTAATATTTATATATATATTTAGTTTTCTGGTTTTCGATAGATTTGCATGTTTTAGGGGATCATGGCATATGTTTATACACACATACACACACAGATGTCGGTCTGTCCATGTATTCGTGTTTCCTCATTGCAATACCGAAAAGTGTATGAAATTATACTTACAATTATACCATAAATTAGCTGTATATTTTTTGATAGATACTGCATGCTTTCATTTTTTAAAGATACTTTACGGAAGGAGGTCCAGAAATGTCGATTTTTGTACCATTTTCCTTATTGTATAATCGAAACGTGTATGAAGAATTGAATCATTTTTTTAATATGTTTTTGGCTATTTATGTTCACCTTCAATATAGAAATATTGTTCTGGAAGGAGGCGTTGTTATAGCGATATTTATTTTTTTTCTTATCATAGCACAAAATGTGTATTAAGTTATCCATAGAGTTTAGCCAATTTTTTTTTTCTATTTAGATATTGCTAGCACATTCCATGTGAATTTGGTAATAATCAGCAGGAAAGGGCTCCCGTAATGACGATTTTTCAGCATGTTTCATAGACCTTTAACAGAGGTGGGCACTTTGTATCCAGCTTATCTGGCGACTGAAGTAGCCGAACCTACAACAGGATATAAAATGTATAGATTTTTATAAATATTTTAATTGAGATCTACTCGTTTGTACTTCGAAAGAAAAATGAATCTGAAACTTAAGATGAAAATGAAAGTTGACTTAGTATTGCAAAAATAACTCTGACGTATTGATATATATATAACAACTTTTTGCAATATTGACATGTATGAGAAAGATTTCGAATTAGCAAATCCGACTAGTTAGAAAAAAATAGGTAAAAGAGGAAACAATAGAACATAAAATATTTTAAGGGTATTTACAGACAACTGATGATTAAAAGTTTTACACTAAATATTCTTCTTTAGTGGTTTATCATGGCATATTTTAAAATATACTCTTTTTATTTCTCAATATATTTCTCTATATTGCATATTTTTTATAATATCAAATACAAAATAGAAAAACTGCTGTCAACATATTTTAAATATCATTCGAATATTTTAACATCAAATACCAGTGGGATACTATTCCTACAGGTTTGAAACTTAAGTCAAGAACAGATAGAACGAACGTCCAATGCTATAACGTGAACGGAAAAAAAGCTTGTTGAGATTTGTTAGACTACCAATGGGAAATATAAACCATGGATAGGTAAAACAAGTTGAAAAATCAACGGAATTCCTAGGCGGCCAATAGGATACCTCTAGAACTCAGGGAATTTGTACCTGTAGAATATTTGTTTTTTCAAAACTCCGTTATATAAGTATCTGTACAATAATACTGTTATAATAAATTTTTTTATTTTTTATATTTTTTTACGATTGTAGAAGTATTTAAGTCAACTTTAATGTTCTTATTCTAATTAAATGGTTTACATGAACGTACGTAATTGTTTAGAAAAAGACATTTCCCTTATATAGTCAAAGATTCTTTTGTTAAAATTGAAAACTTGTAGTAATTTCATACTCAGTTATATCTCAGAATATCAGATATATTTTAGATACATCCGATATATATAATTTGAATGAATAAAATATAAAATGATTTTGTGAAACCAATTCTGTTGCTAGATATTACTCATAAATAATTCATCTGTACAGATAGCTGCTCTTAACTGTGAAAATTTCTGGACTGGTTGTGGGTCATTGTGGCTAAAAACTGTTTGAAGATAGAAAACATATTGTTTGTTCTGAGTACTTTAGAAAGTTATTAAATAGTTTTTCTTACAAATCACCATGTTACAAATGCATAATACAAATATATATATTTAAATATTATAAATTCATATTTTCTAATTTTCTTTAAAAAAAAGTGGAATAAACAAAAATAAAAAAAGTAAAAAAAAAAGTTTTTTTTTTTTTTTTTTTTTTTTTTTTGTATTGTATTGTATTGTAATTTGATTTTCATATTAATATAGATTCATTGGTTATATTTTTTACAAGCTATCATGAATAATTAGATAACTTAAATTTTAAATTATAGATGTTTTCTACAAATGCGATTCAGCTTAACAACGGAAAAAATAAATCCTATAACTTAAAATTAATAATATTAACAAAAGCTAAATAGTATTAATATTATTTTCTATAACATTTTTGGTTTTGCCTGCGCAAGTAATTAAAAATACACAACAATTATGAACTCACATACATAAATTTGATTGCAAACCACCCTATTTTAAAATTATTACTCTGCTTATACCGTAGTTTAATTTATGATGCATTTTTAACTTTCTTAGTTTATCCTGCAAAAATTACTCTATGCAAAGACATGAAAGCTGATAATTTTATAGGGACACATATAATAAACATGTTGAGAACGACATTATTTAATCGTTCAATTATTTAATTATTGAAGTTAAAATTGGTCAGGATTGTTTTGTTAAATAAGTTTTATAGAGTCAAAAACTATCCATAGTAGATTAACTATTATTTGCAAGTATATAATTGACTGAATTGTGGAGTAATAATGCATAACATCTAAAATTTTCTAGTTGTCTTGTTTAAAAGTTTAGAAACACAAGTGAAGTAATCCTAAACAAAATATTTATTTCAGCAGTAGGGGGAACTGGGGCACATTGATACAGTTTTTTTTTTTTTTTTTTTTTTTTGAATTTATGGGGTTTCCAGAAAGTAGAAATTTCAAGTCATTTTTCCATGTCATCATATCGTCTAAATTCAACCAATCAAATCAATTTTCCATGTCGTCCCATTTCATAAAATTATTGAATCGTGACAAGACGTTCTGAATGTTGTTGTGTGCACTAGCATCCCCTTTTTGGAGCTGTTGTGAAACTTCTTATAATGGCCCAGTGAGCAGTAGAAGGAGTGTATGAATGGAATTCAGTTCCCCTTACATAATTCGTAGAGTACCCATACGCCAATACTAATACTATTGAGGTATACTTTATGTATTAAATCAGTGAAAAATTTAAAATGCCATAGAAAATTTTCACTACGCTCTGTTTTGATTATGGAAGTAACAAAAAAATCTGTTATTTAGGAACATAACATTTATGCATTATTAATGGGAACACGTAGAAATTTTGAATAATAGTACCTAAATAAAAAACATACATTTGGCAGAATATTATATAAATATTTTGTTGTGGAAGTAAACGCTGAATATTCATTCTTTTTTACTACTATATTAAACACTGACATTTAGCTTGTTCCTTTAATTATTTAAAGATGTGAATAATATAAAGAGCGGTTTACGTATAGCTAAATTTATTTTCTTTCATACTTTAACTGTTTAATTTTCAGATGTAGTATTATAATAAATCTTTTTTAAAGATAAGAATATTCAATAATAATAATGTAAAAACTTTGGAAAACTGTTTCTTAAAGTTTTATGAATTAGCTACAAATATGTTTAGCATGTCGTCATTTGGAAACAGCTTGCACGAAGAACATAAATTTAAAACAATTACATCGTCTTGCTTAGAAAAATAAAGAATCATTTGTGTTTTCTTGGCAGATGTTCAAGAACAAGAACATGGCTAATTTAATGTAAGATTTCAAGATTATACTTAGTTAAAATAATTACGGTTTCAGTTTCCGGTAATAGTTACGAACATGTCAGTGATCGTAAAAGTATCTCTTGAATTTTATTGTAACGCATTAATGCCTTTAATTAAAAAGAAATTTAAATTCTGCATTAATTATATTTCATGTTAGTACCTTTAATATGTGAAAATATTTATTTTTTACTTTTCTTTACAAACAATTTGTCATTAGAACTTACAAATAAAATGGGTAAATATATTTTTTTTTTGCTTTTTATTATGTTTACAACAATACATATTATAAAATATACAGTCGACTCTCGTTAATTCGAAATCGGATAATTAGAATCTTCGCTTAATTCGAACTAAACATGAAGTCCCGAAATTTTCAATGGCAGATCAACGTTAAACTTTTTCATTAATTCTAACTCATTTTCTCTTGACATCGTTTAATTCGAACTAACTGGAACTCCGATTTTTCATTCTTCATTTCTTTCTAATGGATTTCAGATCATTTGAATAATTTTCTTTCTTTGATTTTTGTGAAAATTGTTCCGAACGAGTATACATATAATCCCGTGAATTTGATATCCACTTTCTAAGTCCGTACATCAGTGACAATTCAAATTTTTCTTCCATTGCGCTTGTTTCTAATCTTTTAATTAGTCTATGTATTTATACATTCTAATTTAATATTAAGTCATATTCTGATGTTAACAGACATAATAAATTTAAAAAACACTATAACATTAATTCCTTTGTAATAGTACCATATTAAGCATGTTCTCATATCATACTCTCCATAATTCGAACTTCGGATAATTCGAACATTTCTTGTGGTCCCGACGAGTTCGAATTAACGAGAGTCGACTGTACTCAATAATGTTTCTTCATTTGTGTTTTTTTTATGGCGACCGTTTATTTGCACCAGTATTAAAGGCGCGAAGGGCATGCCCTAAGTGGGAGTTTTTATAAAGGAACCTAGCTCGTATTTACGCAAAGATATCTAATTTTCGAAGAAAATCCCGGAAAACTCCGAATGACGACGAAGACATTCGCGATTGGCTTTGAACCTAGCACGTCTCATCTACCAAATTGGAGAGCGAAACCACTCAGCCAGTAGTGGTGGAGTTGTTTCTTAAAATCCCATAAAAATAAAAAGAAGACAATCTTTTGCATTATTATCTTTATATAGAAGGTTACTTCATGTTAGTATAATCGTAATTAAACATAATCAGAACTTTAATAATTCTTAAAAATATATACAGCTTCCTGGTTCTCTAAAGTAAAAAAAAATATATATATATATATAGAGAGAGAGAGATAGAGAATGTTTTTTGCCAGTTTCCACCTGTTTTCAATAATTAAAAAATGATGCCGGTTTATAATAATTTTTAACTCATTTCTATGGATTTTTCAAACTACTACAAAATAAAAAAAAAATCGCCTTAATTTAAAATATTAAATCTTAAATTATTATGTAGTTTAGAATTAGCGACCGTTACAATTAGGAAAAGAAGAACATCTCAAACTTAATTTGTTGCAAATCACCTTATATAAATACATTGCTTTCATTTGTTTTCTAATTCTGCTCGCCATCGAGCCAAATTGCATCAAAATGCGACATTTGGCGAGTAAACAAAACATCTGACTTGCCAGTTTGGGATGCTCAATTTCTGCTGTTTTTTTTATATATGCCACCACAATATAGTCTGGAATTTTATCCAGGAATGTTATTGAATGATTAATGTATCTTTATCATGTTCAATGGCACCGTGCTATTTACATTGATGTGTATATAGAAATATAGATTCAATACCAATTCATTTTAGCAGCAATCAAAGGCATAAAAAGGATTATCCTATTCATATTTCGCTGTTGTCAGTTAATCACTATGTGTGCGCCGGCGTCGCGTTGGCAGAAACACAAACTTACTTGCATTAAGTGACAAGTATACAAAAAAATTACCTGGAAAGGCGTTGAATTTAATCATTTACCATCCTAGTTATTAGTTGTATTCAAAGTATCACCGGCTGGATAATTTCTGCTATAAGTTAGAACGAAAATCTCATAGCGATGTTTGGTGTACATTTTCAGAACAGCAAATCAAGGATAGCTATTTTGAATTTTTATTTTACGTGCAAAAATAATGTTTACAACATTTACATATTTAGGAAACACATAGAATGTAATTATTTTTACTATTTTCTATAGCGGATGGTCGTATTTCTATTTTATAAGCAATTATGAAAAAAAGGTTTTTTGTAGCATAATAAAAAAAGGGGGTATAATACAGAAAATAAAGATGCATTTTTCTTTGTCTAGCGATCAATCTATTTTGTTAACTTTTATTTATTTAGCTGCTGTTGTTTATTTCTTCATTTTAAATCGCTAATTTGTCAAAAGGCCATTGAGAATGCTGATATTGTGTATAATTTTTGATTCACAGTTTTCTCTGCACGTAGAAAAAAAACCAAACCTTAACATTTTTAGTATCAACGCATAAATTTTACAATATATGTATTTTTGTGCATGTGCGTGTGCAATTTATCTTAGCATGTCTAATTGACAGATATTCGAGCAAGCAGTTTAGGAATTGTAGAGGTAAAATTTTAATTCCTGAAGTTCCATTCACTTTTAATAGTGAAAAAATACATATGGGTACAGTTTGACAAGTAATAATAAAGCCTGAGATTTTTAAAATGTTTTATAACCATTGAAAAAAATGTTCTTGAAATAGAATATTTTCAATTTGATATAAGGAAAAGTAGTAATCCGATTCCGAACTTATGCAAAACTAATTAGTATCAGTGTTCACTGTTTCCTGTCCTTTAACCAGTGTTATCGTTTTCTGTTAAAGTTCTTTTAAAGTGTTTCAGAAAAACAAAAATAATTTCTTTTACTATATATGTATAAATGAGGAAGTTAGTTTCAAAAGTCCCCTTATTCAAAATTTAGAAAATCCAGGTGTCTCTGGTTCTATCAGAAATCATATATTTTTACCATTATTGTATCATTGAGGGCATGAGTTTTTAAACTCCCCTTATCCAGACTTTTCTTTATAAGAAATCGTGTATTTTTATCGTAATTGCATCATTGAGTTTCAAAATTTATCTTATCCAAAATTTACAAAATCCAGTTTTTTCAGAAATCATGTCTTTTTTACCATAATTGTGTCATCGAGGACATGAGTTTCAAAACTCACTTTATCCAAAATTAAGAAAATCCAGTAATTTCTATAAATCTTTTCTATTGACGAACCTGCATAAAAAAATAAACACTACAATTTAAAAAGATTTATCGTGAAAAGTTTTTACAAATTATTAAAAGTGCATTATAAAGTTTCATCGTGTGTTACTGACTTTGTAAAATTTTATTTAAAATGAAAAACCAATAGACACATTTACAGTTTTTTTTCTTTTTTTGATTTAACAACCTATAATTTTAAAGTGATTTTCGAAACTGAAATCCCAAGTTTTTCCTTATATGATACCTTTCTAGTTTCCCCCCTGCGATTTTATTTAAAAAAAAACTAATTTAATGTATGAAATAAATTTTCTGAGATACGAAAATCACGAAACATTGCCATGAGATATTATTTATTATTAAAACATATTTCTACGTAAGAAGATATTTTTGAATATATTTTTTAATGTGGTAACTGCAATCGACAAACGTTTTTCGCGTACTTACGGTATCAGATTCGGATTATAAAAATAAAATTTTTCAATATCAGGTGGGCTCTGATTTTAATACATTGGCAGAAAGCTTATTACACCCTAATGCATTTTTTATAACACTTAAATTAATGAACCGACTTTTTCCCGAACATTAATTTATGTAACTTAATGTTTATTAGAATCAAATTTCTAACTACAAATCATTTGTTTGTCCCCCCCCCCCAAAAAAAAAAAATATTATGTAGCCAAATTAGTTTTATTTGCATTTCATGTCATCATAACACAAAAAATATATATCTTTTTTTAACAATAGCGCGAAATGTGCATAGATAATGACACTCATTCCGTCATATCTAATGCTAATGATACAGATTTAAATAGCAATAAAATATTTTTCTTCAATGGCGATTCCTTTGGAACTTTCACAACAGAGAAAAACATCATTAATGCCGTATTTAACATTATACAAATGCCTTTAACAATGTATACGTTGAAAATGATGTTTTGTTATGTAACAGCGAATGCAAAAATTAGACGTTGTTAGCCTTAATCCCTTTTAAATAAATCTGTCCTTTTTGTGCATTTTTGTTGTAATTTGAGTAATAATCTGCATTAATTTTAAATAAAAACAAATAAAAAAATATTTATCGCACAAGAAAATCTCAAGTTTGACATTGTCAGCAATAATACAAAAAAAAAAAAAAAAAAAAAAAAAAAAAAAAAAAACGCATAGTATCTAAAAATTTTACCATCTGTTGAGGAATTCATTCTTAAAGTATAAAAAATATATCTGAATTTAATCTTAAATTTTATTTTTAATTCGTTATTATTTGTTAATTTATATCTCACTCATATTCGTTAAGAGGACAATTAACCTTTTCCACAATTTCGTAAAATAAAAAAAATCAAATAGTGAACTCATTGCATTTTAATGTTCAGCTAAAATTCCATTTACAAGATATATATACATATGTATGTATATATATATATGTATATATATATATATATATATATATATGTATATACCGGGTGATCCAAAAGGCAGGACGAACTTTAAAAATGAATAATTCGAAAACGAATGAAGGTACAAAGATACGGTTTGCACCAAAAGGATGGAAAAAAGCTGGGTTTTGTGTGACAATGAAAAGATACAGTTCTGATGGCGACCAACTGCATCTCTAGAAGCATTGAAAGATGCCATCCCCCAAAATATGCCTGCCATAACGAATGAAATGCTATTAAATGTTGTGAATGGAGTGCTCCTCGTCTCTCAGCTACACTGATGAATGATTGACAGCTCATTGAACAGTACTGTAGTACTGTTTACTGTAGTATTAATTAACTGTAACTAAGCTGATTTGTAAGTTATCAACATTTTTACATTTGTAAATCATCATTTGGTGCAATAAAACATTACAGCGCCATTTGTTGGTCGCCAACAAAACTATTTTTTTGTTCGCTGTTACACATAACCCGGTTTCTTCTCCATCCGTTCGGTGCAGACTGTATCTCTGTATCTTGATTCATTTTCGAATTATTCATTTTTAAAGTTCGTCCTAACTTTTGGATCACCCGGTATATATATATGTATATATATATATATATATATATATATATATATATGTGTGTATGTATGTATGTATTGCAATTTTCTAAATTTATAAAATTTAAATTAAAAAATATTTGTTTTCTTAAAAATTGATATTTTTGCATATTTTTAAGGGTTTTTAAATAGATATTGTTCATGACTGCGCATAGATTTTTAGATTCGTTGAATATTACATTTAATATATTTTTTTACCGATATATACAGTGTAAAATTATTAAATCTAATCGGTCTTCATATACATTTATTTTTTTTTTATTAACAAAAGCGTGAAAGTACATTAAATATTATTCATATTGATAAAAAAATAACAATGGCTATCTGTACGAATGTTTGTAAAATAAAGCTCTTCTATCTTCGATTAGGTTTAAAGGCCTTTCATATTATTAAAATCCTTTCTTTTACAATTTTCCATTTTCATATTTTTATTGCAGGTGGATACTTTCCTAAACTATTTTTAAAAGTATATACTGCCATATTTAAATTAATAAACATTTGTTTAATTTTGGCAATATATACTTTTTTTTATATAAAAATTAGGAAAATTTCTTCTCCAGATTACTAGGTGGTGTTTTGCCATTGCAATAATTATATCCTGATAATATAAATATTTTTTTTCAAATTACATATTAAGAAAAAAATATATAACTTATATTTTACAATATAAATTAGCATGTTGTAAGTCAAACACTGGCACATTGATAATATTGAAATAGTAACCCATATTTTATTCTACATGAATCTTGACTTAAGTAAAATCAAAACTTCTCAAAACGAAAAGATTTAATAGCAAGGATGCAGTGTTTATAACTTATTTTCAGCAATGAATTTTGATGGCAAGGCCGCAGAGGCATTAGCATCCCGATCTAATGATTATATTCATTTTTTCATATTTTTTCAGATACCATATAAGAGCTGATCTACACAATTGTGTAGGTGATTGTAAAGAAAATGAGAAAAATTGAGCTATTTAATGTCAAACCTGCACCCAGAAAATTACATGGATTTGACTCCACTGTCAGAACCTGACATCGGGTAGTATTTTTTCAATCAAATATGATCCTCTAAATTAGGGGAAACCAGCAAAACGTTTAATTTTTACCAAACATTTTCTGGTATTAAAGGGGGTATGTTATTAGAATAAATAGTGTGATAAATTACATATTGCTATGAAGATGTTTACTATAACAAAACCTTTCATGTTGTTTAGATTACGACCTTATTATTTGATTGCCTAAAAAAATTATCACAAAAGTAAACAAAATCTCTATAGCATGGTCTCCACCTCGGTACGCTATATTGAGGTCTTTAAAAAATACAGTTTACAGCCACAGCTGAAGCCACTTAAAACACACCAGTAGGAGGTATTTACATACATTTAGGTGCAAATTCTTTTATGATATTAGAATATGGATAAGAGGCATGGTATAAAGTATAAATGGCTACGAAAAAACAATGAGGAAGAGACCCAAAGGACTTTCTGTATAGGAAACAATATAACGTAGTTTTCGTCTATTTTTATTAAAAAATCTGAGCGAAACGAAACGCAAACAACAGATGAGAAATTTTCTTTAAATAATTAATTAAAAAAAATTAATAAAGTAGAAACTTAGTAGAAGAAATGAGCAAAAACTAATGTAAATCATTTAATTTACGACTTTAAACGTCTGAACCACGACTAAAGTTCGAATTCTGAAACAACGTAAAAGACTACAAAAAAAGCTGCTAATCCTTGCGAGCTGTTTTAAGAAAAGCATGTAGAATGACACTTGAACGACGCGATAGCATTTAGAAGCATGCAAAGGATGTACGAGAAGCCACCAGTAAAAGCTTGAAAGCATCAATTTTCTGTAAACGAGTCTTCAAAACAGCATGAAAGAAAACTCACCATATTTCTCCGAAGGAAAATAAAATATTGTAAGTAAAAAAATAATATTTATGATATCGAATAAATGTATCATGTTAAAAAAAATGTGGATGCCAGGCGAACGAAATTTGCAAATGGAAAGAAAAGAAGAAAAATTCAATAAAAATAGTAGCTATTTAATCGTAAAAATATTTCAAAATATTAAACTTTAATACACGGACATGTAAATAATCATTCTTTTATGCCCGAGTATCCACAGTAGATTAATTTTCTCTTTAAATCAGAAATATTTTTAATCTTTTTTCATTATAAAGAAAGAGTTGATTTTGAACATCCTCTTATTGCCCTTGTCACCTATTGCCAAATTCGACTGATCATTATTGTAAAGTTATCCTAAAATATCGAATATATAATTATTAAAAAGCACTTTTCATTATACTCTAATTAATCTTCCGGTAATAATTTAGGTTAAGTATTAACATTAAAGTTAACTGTCTTGTTTATGCATAATATTTTCATTAACACAAACTATATCTAATGAAAGTAATCCCTGTGGTAATGGATTAATTTTCCTTTCACCATTAAATATTTCATAAATTATAAGGTTAAAGAACCCTTTTCAGATACGATAAGTTTGAGTACATAATTTAAATTATTCCCTTTTCCCTAATGATTTTGAGAAATTGACGTCGACCTAAATCAGAGTTTTCAAAATGAACATTAAATAAAGAAAATTTCTTTTCGCATTATTACAGAATTTGAAAGTGTATTGCTATTAATGTACAAAGGAAAGATTTAAAGTTTATTATTATGATTATTATAAGAAAAAGATAACTAGAATAATTTAGATAATATAAATTAAAAAGTTCCGAAATTTAGACAAAAAAATACTGATTGATTTAAAAAAGAAATCATATTTTGAAATCATTTTAATTGAACTAAAATATGGTAGATTGTTATACACTTTTCAAATAAACTTCATTTGAAAGAAAATCATTTTCCTTCTTAAGTGTGTAAATTTTGGAATTACACGTTTTTTAAATGTTAAGAAATTTGCTGTGAAATCAGAATTTACTGGTTAGATATTAACATTAGTGTTATTCACGGACATATCTTTGTTTTAAAGTACACACAATAAAAAATTCCTGTTTTGTGAATAATTTCTGTAAATGGAATAATTGTTTCGCTCAATTAAGGTATAATTTCTTTGATAAGTATTTGTTCATCGTCGCTTTTCAAACAAAAAAAGAAAAAAAATGTTCGCCAAGCATAAATTATGAAACATTTTCCAATACTTTCAATATAATGCAACCAAACTTCACTCTTTAGGAAATTGAAATTTGTTTCTAATGCAACCATTTGGAAAAGCATAACATGTCTCATAGCAAAACCTCAGTAAATCTCATCTACAGCCTGAAAAGTGTCCGAATATTTTGAGTAGCCCCTTATATAGATTTGTAACTTTAAGCTACATGCATGGAAATTTTTTTGTTTCTTTAGAACATCCATACACCATTTTTATTACTTCAAAAATTTCAATTAATAATGTGAATGGTACGTGTAATCGCTTGCACATCCCTCTGTACGAGGTATAAATTATACACAACGAGTAACATGCAAAACATTACTTAAATTTAAGAGCATATAATGGAATTCAAAACTCATTTTCAACAATTATAACTCAAATAGAGTATCGTAATTGCTTTCTTTTGCGTATCATTTTAAATGAATGATAAATGCTGTAAATGCCCCATTCTGTAATAAACATCTTTAGATAAAACTAAGAGATTTTAAACAATTACAATACCTTTGAAATAACATAATGTAACTAAAACACACTGCAAACGATTATTCTTCATAGATCATAATGTAACGGAATTATTTTGTGTGCCGTATAAATTAACTATTAACACTTTTTTTCATATTCAATATCAGAACTGCCATCATAATTTAATTAAAATACATCAAATGCATAAATATTTGAACATATTTAAGTGAGTTACAGCCTGTACAGAGAGACGAACAAAAAGTGAGAAAAATGATAAACACATTTAAAGTATGAAAAAAGTAGTAAAAAAACACGAAATGTATTTTTATTGTTTAGGAATATATATATATATATATATATATATATATATATATATATATATATATGTATATATATTATAAGTATCATTTATTTTAAATTTTAAATCTCTAGAATAGGTGAATAAAATAATGGAAAATTTTAAACTTTCCGTTAAAAAAAGAAAAGTATATTTTTATCTTAAAATTTTTAAATGAGTAATTGTCTATGGAAGCGAATGCTTGTAATTTGTAACTGCTATCCTTTTTGACGTAATAAAAAGTAATACTTACATCTGACTCCAAACATTAGGAAATTATTGAAATATTTGTCATCTGCAGCTTATATAATGTCCCAATTTAAATGCAGACTTCTTGGAGTCTTTCGCTACTTAATGTTCTGCATAAGCACATTTTGCTTTCTATAAATCATCCCGTGTCGTCAGAAATGCTTGCGGATTTATTATTGATACTTTGATGCAAGATAATTAATTGTTGAACTACAAACGCATTTATTTCAAATTTGAAACATTTTATATTTTCAAAAAAATGTTTTGCAATTTCTAATGCACTTACCTCAAATAGAAAACCTTTATGCCGTAAAAATATTATACATATATTGATATATGTATATAAATATATAGATAGTTATATGTGGCAAAATGGTTGAAATTTGAAAAAAAATGGAGTTGATTAATCGATGTAGATCATTTTTCCACTTTCTTCTGATGCATAGAATGATGTAAAACCATCTGAGCGGCTGGTTATTTTCTGTTTAGAAATTTCATAATATTTTTAGTTTATAGATATTATAAAAAAATTACATATTTGTCAAATTCTACATTTTTTCATCTTAAATGATAAAATCAATAATGATGATAATAAGAATAAATCAATACCCATGTTTCTACCTATAAAAAAACATATTTTATGTTTGTCGTCTGTAGCGCATATGATTTTTTGTTTTGCATTGAAAATTGTTGTAAATTTTCCTTATTTACCGTTCATTATAAGTATGTTGTTTGTTCATAATTATAATAACGTCATAAAAAATTTTTAATTATGAATTTTAAAAACCAATTGAATTATATTTGCTAATACTTTATATAAATTATTATATTTTTTTAATTACAATGTGTTTAAAAAATGTAGAAATTATATGTAGCAATTTTCAATGATTTTAAATAAAAGAAAGTTACTTAAAAAAATAATAATAATATTCAAACGAAAAACGAAATAATGTATTTTTTTAGAAACTGGGGAAGAACAAAATAAATTATGTTTTTAATATATTTTTACAGTGTTCAATATATTTGCAAGTGAGATATTTTGCTACTATCCGTATGTTTTTTGCCTTTCTTACGTGTTGTGAATTTGAAATAGATTTAAATAACTTTGATATAAAGTGTGATTTATAAACAATGAAACAACAGTCTTTTTCCTGAAATATTGCCACTAGTCATATCCTTCCACGCACAAGTTTTGCAAAATTTGAAAACACGATATACAACCCCATGGGGGATATATTTAAGAGAGTACAAAAACTAAATATTTATACTTTTCCCTTTAAAGTACTGTTTCCAACTGCATAGATTTTTCTCAAGTATTTCTGAATTAACACACACATGCAAAATATATAAATAAATGAATAAATAAAAACAAATATTCATCTTGATACCTGCAAAGCTCACAGAAAAATGAACCTTTAAATAATTCATCAAATTTTAAGGGATTAGACATAGTCAGAAATGTGTGTAATTCAAGAAATAAAGTTAATCTAAGAGGACGGGAAACATTTTATTTATTATTATTTTATTTATTTATTTATTTATTTTGTAAGAATTTTGAATAGTTTTGAATTTGAGTAATTAAATCCAATACAAATAATGTCCTTTAATAGAATATATAAATGACTTTAAAAAGCTTCCACGTCTGTAAGTTACTTCTTTCTGTAGTTTAATCTTCTGATTTGGCTTAACGTTTGCCATTTTCACTCTTTTTGTGCTCTGTTTAAATGCCAGTTGATTTAAATAACTAATTTCTAACTAGCCAATTTCAAGTTCTTTTCTTAGTTTTAGTTCACAAGAATTCATTTTTAACTTCATCAAAATATTTAATCGACCCAGTCCGTACGAAAAACTCTTAAGTTTGCTGGCACGATCCGTTTAAAGTTTCTTTTTAATTTACTAATCGATGCCGACTTCCGGGTCAAATTATAGGCACTGGAACATGACTTATTTCAATTTGCAAGACTTGTGCGTGGCCGGAGTTCACTAGGTCTTAACTTATTTCTGGGCAGGTCAATCAGTGACTAGATATTACTATTTCTTGCCCTAACTGTGATTAACATATCTTTTTCATCTCTAGCCCAGACTTTCTTCTTCTCTCTTCCTCACTTGCCAAAATTTTCAGCCCGGTCTGGTACAAACCCGTGTAAAAGTAGTTTTCAGGAATAGCAAAAATCGAGAAAAACAAATAAATAAAAATAAAAATGAATTAAATTTAAATCGCCTCAAGTTTTTTATTGAAGAATAGCATATTATCTTTAATTTACCACGAAGCAGAAAGTACACAGAAAGGAAAATAAAGTAAAGGACTAAAAGGACTAACATTTGCCTCTGAAGAAAGCCTGTCTTAATCTGGAAAAATGCTAAGATAACAATCATACAAAATGAATACAACAATTTGTGACAAATGTAAAGAATACATTTACACCTTCTATCAAACGAACTTACCTAAGTCGCATATCATTCCTCTATAGGATTTCACCTTAGAGGATTTTATTAAAAATTATTATAATAATAATTTATTAAAAAGTATTATAAATAATTTAATTATTAAAAATATAGTAGTATTTATATGTTAAAAAATTATAACTACAAATTGTTACAGAGGATAACATTTTTCAATGTCTGGAATACATGGAATATGGAATAAAACTCGATCACTTCGGATGCTAGTGCTGATATTTTTTGTCCAGTTGGAAAATTTGCATCTAGTATGTAATATTTTATGCAGTGGCAGCAAAAAATAATAACAGAAATTTGGCACTTAAATCACAATCTCAATGCAGAGCCCGACCAAGCTGAAGTTGGGCTCAGGGCCTGTTAAAAAGTTGCCTCTCTACCTCCCCATTCCCAGCGACGCTTTCAGAAAAAAAAAAAAAAAAAAAAAAAAAAAAAAAAACTAGGTTTATTCGATGACTGGAAAAAGTTGTTTTGGTGAAAGTTTCATGTTTACAAATAAATTTAACTTACAAGAATAATTAAGAAAATTAATTATCGTTCACTTTCTCAAATAAGCATTTATATAATACACAGACATCTATGATCCACAGTTTATGTTGCAGTTAAATTTGCCTTTACCAAAATCATAAATTTTGCGTTTTCTCTAATAGTCTAGTAATCATTTTAAGCTGTAATTCTGACACTATAAAAACCTCGTTTCTGTTGCATTCAATAGACACAGTATGCAATTTGATTTTCTGGATACGGTAAATTTTGAAAATTATAGGTACTCTCTAAACGAAAAGGACTTTTACAGAAAACTACCTAGGTTAGAAACTTCTAAAAATTTTATTGAGTCCTTCAGGATATTTAAATTTTGCGTTTCATTTTTTTTTTATAAAACAATGTTATTTGAAAAGCACTAGAATAAGGAAAGAAAAATCAGCCACATAATTTGTGGGCCCCTGAAATTATTGGGTGCAGGGCCAAGGCCCTGGACGCCCGTGCATTAATCAGGTCCTGTCTCAAAGCATTAATGTTTTATTTTTTTTCTATTTTTAAAGAGAAGAGGCGGATGCTAGTTTCTATTACGTGTTGGTTCGTGGAGTAATAGACCTTAACATAATGTAGATTTCACACTTTGCTTTTTAATTTTGGTAGTATTAAAAAATAAGGGATTACTATTATTGTTATTATTATTTTTTTTTCTTTTTTTTTGGTTTACAGAAAAAAACTTTTTTTATGCGTCTTATCGAGACAAAAATCTTACAATTTTTGAATAACATCAATTCGCTTTATGAAACAATCTGTCTTTTTCACACGACAATACGTGTACATATGAATAGATTTGGATGTACCTTGGTGTGTACATAGTATATGTAGATTAGCCATCTTGTTTCAAAATGGCGGTCATTTAAAATTGTCGAAAATCTTTTTAGTTATAATGAAGTTAAAAATATAGAAATTTAAAAAAAGTTCTTTCTGAAGTGTTTGATCTAAATACATGGATTCCGGAGTTGATTTTATTTATTTATTCATTTATTTATTTTTGTCTTTATCTTAGAAAATGGTTGAAATATCATAATTTAAATTTCTAATGTGGGTGACATTTTTAAAAATAAATTTGTTTGCGACAGTATTTGTATATATCAACTGAATTTGATGTGAACGTGCATGGGCATATGATTTGGGATTTCGACCAAGTTCATTGGTTAGTTTCACCAATCATGTTGTTTTAAATGGCAGGCACTTTATGATATCATGGAATTTAGTTACCTTTATAAATCACTTTAAATAAAACCAGTTTGAATAAAATATCACTACTTTAAAATAATTCCCATTAATATTCATCATTCATAAAAACTAGTATTGAATCTTACATAATCGGGTTCCTTTAATTTGAGTTTCGTATGTTTGAATAATGTAACTTGAATTAAAATAAATAAATATATAAATGAGGAACATAAATTTTACCTCTTGCTCTCGGCTGGAAGGACTTTTTTAAAACATGACGTACTGTTAACACAAACTATAACAACGACAAAAATAAAAAAAGTAAAATTACTAATGAATTTATCAGTAAGGATCGTCTGTTATGTGCTTCGTATTTTTCAATGAATGATAAGATTTTTTTTTAAATAAACATTATTTAATTAAGTTACTTTCTTTTATACAAAGACAAATATATCTTAACACTCCTCACAAAAAAGCATACATCGAAATAAACTGGGTGAAAAACAGGAATAGACATGCTATACAAAATTTTATTTTATATGAACATGATACACACGTCGTTTAACAACTATTAAATAATAACTGTTTTTAGATTAATATAATGTTTAAAAATGAACTTTTCCGTCAAATTATACGCCACAGTTTTTCCGAAGTAATAACAAATGTAGAATCTTAAGGTCATTTTACTTTATACTGGAAATCATAAGCGTTATATCCATTAGCTAAAATTGCAGTCATTTGTAACAGCTGCTCATACATAATGGATATTTTAATAATGAAAGTGATGATGGAAAGTATTGGATTGCGAAAAGCGTGATATTCGATATTTTAGTTCCAATTTTTCCTGTTTCAAGATTAATTAAATACGGAAATAGGTACTTATATTACAACTGATTCATATTAAAGAAAACGTTCAGAAAATCCCAACTAAATTTTCATTTAAGTTTACCGAGAAATTAATGAAAGATTAAAAAATAATGTGTTTTTCGCATATTACAGTCATTTTTCTATAAATTTTGAATAATAAAAAAATGGTTTTTTATATAGAGGAATGCAGTTAGATGAATATGCGTAAAACTTAATGTGTTTTGTCCTTCATGGTAAACTACTCCCTGAAATTTTATATGTTATATACCTGGTATTCGATAATTACTAATATTTATTATTAAATCCAATATTTGTATTGTTAAAAAAATTGACTATCTTTAAATTTTCTTCCATAATTGTATGTTTGAATTTTCGATCCATATATTACATCACTCGCATCATTTAGGCACACCCTATTTGTAAAAGGAATTTTTAATCCCCCCTCCCCCTCAAAAAAAATTTAGGATAATTTTTTTACCCACTGTTTTCCGAAAAAGTTCCTTGTAAAAAAAAAAGTAAACAGAATCCCACTAAAAATGAATCTAAGATTATCTGAAGAATTCTCCACTTTCTTCTGAAATTTTAGAGAAATCTGAAGAAATTTTGCAGATTTAGCTTTAACTTAAAATTATCTGAAGATTTATTTAAGGTATTCTTACAAATGCCTGCTGAATGATCCAATTGTTATGAGATTTTCTACAGATTTTTGGTTCAATTGCGTGCAGATTTTCTACAAATGTTTTTGTAGTGTGGAATGCACACAATCTATACTTTCCTTAGTTTTTGAAACATAGTAAAAGAAAGAATAGTGCACAAAATAGTCCATTATTAATCCTCAAATATTAATATTTTTTAAAATAAAAGAATGGATTTCCCATCTATGTTCTGAATAAAAACATTTAAGGATTTAATAATTATAAATCAATGATTTGTAAGATGTGTCTTCGGTCATATTTATATATTTACCTGCTTGTTTGTTGTAATTTTTGTAAACTTAGACCAAATATATTATGATCATATATATATATATAATTTGGTAAATCGTTTAGCCGAATATTATATTTTATTTGGGAAAAAAAGTTTCGACTTTTCGTCAGAATTCGTGTCGCATAGTTTGTAGTTTAAAGATATATATATATATATATATATTTAACATTATTGAAGATGGTGATTGTTTGTTTCTGATGTCATGACATTTTACTCACTTTATAACTGTTGTTGTCTTGGAATAATTCAAGAAAAAATATTTCTTCTTGTTTAAAATCTTCAAGAGGGTCTGGGGCATATTTTAAAATGATTTTTAATTATTGATTTAAATCATTGAATTTTTTTTTTGTTACGTTAAACCATATCATTTGTAACCAAAATCACTCGATAAAATTTCTCACATCTTTTTTCAATTTATATTTTAAAATTAATTAAAAAAATATGATAATTTCGAATTGTAATAATTTGAAATATGTGTAGAATTTTAAATATTTCACATTTAAATGGACAAAAATAAACAAGGTTTAATTTCAATTTCTAATTTTTTAAATATCAATTTTAATAAGAATTAAAAAATATTTAATATAAAAAATAAAAAATAAATAAAGTTTCATTTTTTTTATTTTTTTTTTTAAATCATAACTTCAAAGGTAAATATTTTTTCAAATTTTATGAAATAAAATTAATGCAAAATGTTATTGAAAAAGATATGTTCCAAATGAAGAAATGTGAAAAAAACCATCATAAAAATGTGCATTTTCACAAGAAATCGTTTCCATTACAACAATTGCCTTAAAACTAGATTTTTAAAGCAAACCAGTTTTTTCATGGTTTTTCGTCTATATATTTTTTAAGTCGTCCAGACATGAGGTGGCAATTATTAAAATCGATTTCAGCATACCCAAAAACATAAAAGAACTAAGAAAAAACTTCTCTGAAACTTTCTGGACAGAAGCGTGTTTGGGCCAAACATTACTGACGAATTATTAAATAACAATTCAAAAACTTACCTTTTAAAATTCAACTATACTTTTTTGTGCTATTTAAGCACACTTATTGAGATATACTACATCATAACATCCTCGCATTTACTTATGTTTATTAACAAAATAGCATGTCTTCTAATTAGATATTTAGTGTATATTAATCATATTTTTTGGTAAACAATTTAAAAATACGAAGATTTACAATTCCTTTTAACATAACAATCAATAAGAAACAGCTTGCATACGGAACATTAGTGAAAATTAATTACATGTAATACAGAAAAGAAAGAAGAATTCCTGTTCTCTTGACATATGTTCCAGTAAAATATATTGATTTAATTACCTTGTGTTTAAAAGTAACATGTTGTCAAAATAATCATTGTTTTTCATTGCCCTAAAGGTTTTAATTTTGTAGTCATAGAGTATTGTTTTTTCAATAACTTACATGTTTTACGTAAATGAAATTTTGAAATTAAATTTTTTACAACAAAGATGAATCGTTTAATAATGCAGAGTAATTTAAATTTCCGCTTTTATTAAAAATGTTTACTTTAAAAGAAACATTTAAGATATTTATTAAGGTTTATTGCTATTAATTTTCTCTTACTTCGTAATTATACGTCTGGACAAATTATAGTTACCTACATTTTCTCTAATAAGAAACTTACTGCTATAGCGATAGAAATCTAGTTTAGATTAGCATGAAAAAAAAAGAAAAAGAAAGAAAGAAAAAGAAAGGAGAAGTGTCCATTTTAACTGATAGCTTTGAGCTTGCAGGTTATTCACTCTAATTGTTTATTATGCTCTTATGCTCTTATTTAAAAAAAAAGCTTCTTGAAAAATAAATTAAAAGGGATTAGCCCCCTTTACCCTCTTTATTATAGTTAACTAATAAACCTCCAAATGTAATGAGTGAAGGGCCTTATCAGAATAAATCTGTAAACCAAAGGATCTAGTTAGAAAAGCATAGCGAAATGGTTCTTACGGCTGATGCTTGAAATAATATTTGTAGTAATAATGCTCACCATGAGTATACAAAATACAGTATTTTTAGCTCCTGACCCTGAAATGTCCTTGAGATAATAGCGGAAATATGCGTCGGTGCTACTATTTTTCAAGTTCGTTTTTCTCAAAACGTACAAAAATTAGGAAAATAAAATTAAAGCGAATTATTGAAGAATAAGCTATTTCATATCATATATTTTTATTCGCATTTGTACAAAAAAATTAACAAACAAAAATTAAAAAGTATTAAATATATGTGCATATATATATATTAATGTACTAATTATATTCTTACACCAACCAAGAAATTACAAAATCATGCTCAGTGTATGTTCTTTAAACAGACAAAAACAATAAAAGTGAAGATGTGCTATTTCAGTTATAATAAAAATAATGCTAGCAAAAATATATGTAGTTTTCCCTGTTTTTATTTGCAAAATTACGCTGCCATCAATGCATTAATCAATTCTTGATATTTTCACTCTGGTAGGATGCGTAGTTTGTTAAATTAGGTAAATGATTCCATGTATACCACTTCAATAAATTTGTTTCCTGTTTGTATTTTGTTATTTTGGTGTACTGCACATTCTTCTGATATAATATCATCAATACTTCACAAATAAAATGGTAAAATTTGCATACCATGCCTATTATGATTTTAACAGAGAAAAAGGTGGCACTTAATATCGTAATATAGGAAAGAGGTTTTTATTTGATATCGTAATCAATTTTTGATCACACTAAAATATTCTTTTTTGGCACGTTTTCATTTTGTCTCGTATCTTATTTTTACGAAAATACAAAGTTATTTAAAAAACATTAACTGATTATAAAATACTTTTTTTCCAAAATATGGTATAACATAACGTTCGCCATTAAATTTTTTCTAGCATATGTGTAAGATTCTTTTTAAGGGAAACAAGATATAAAATGATACTTGTTGCTTTTAAGAGACAAAAATGGGTAAGAATGTTATCCATCTGTTTTTGTTTACATCAATTTCTATTTTGCACTGTGCAAGAGGGAAATTCAAGACGACAATATTACAGCTCAATTTATTATGTAAAGAAGTTCTATTATAAAATATTTTTAAATACTAAATATTTCTAGATGTTTTTCCATGTAAACTAATTTCATATACATCAGTGACGCTTTGTGAATTACTTCTTTTCATTTAACTTAGTAAAATATACAAATAAAAACATACAATTATATCTGTATATCACTGGAAGTGTATAAAAAGAAAACAAAATGATTAATAAATAATTATAATACTAATAAACAGATAACAATACTGTTAACGATGCTGATGACGCACTGACAACGATATCAAAAAGGAGGAGGAGTTAAAGGAGGAGGAATAGTAACGTATGATAACGGAGGTTTAAAAAGTGATGCGAAATTACCAAAAAGTTGATAACTTTATATATTTACAACTTTGTTATACAGTTTCAACTGTGTAATCGTCTAAACCATCGGCTGTATTACTGTATTAATATATTTTTAAATAATACTTTCGTTTCTTTTCGTAAGTTAAAATTTTTTTAAAAAAATGCGAATTAAGCGAACTAATACTTTTCCAATAATTGCATATGGTCAGGGCCTAATTACTAATGGGGAACTCTCCCATGAGTAAAAAGAAATAGAATCTATATTTTTATTCAAGACAGTAATTTCGAATAAAAAGAGCGTTTAGAAAAAGTGAAAATTTCTTTAAAATTTTACTGGTGGGAGAGTGCCCCGTTAGTAATCAGGTCTTGGTTATGGTTTCATTTTTTTTTAAACTTTTGGACAATTTGAGAAAACA
The DNA here is from genome assembly GCA_964019185.1 of Maratus speculifer. NCBI lineage: Eukaryota > Metazoa > Arthropoda > Arachnida > Araneae > Salticidae > Maratus > Maratus speculifer. The sequence goes on from OZ025290.1 coordinate 326,778,145, forward strand.
TATTTGAATAATATCAGCACCGGCGAAGACTTCTGCAGTTATATCAAGGATAGTTCAAGGCCAGGAGTTAAAAACACTGCATTTTGTATTCTCATGGTGAGACTTATTACCAAATATATTATTTCAAACATCGGTAATAGGAGCCATATCGCTATGTTTATCCAGCTAGACCCTTTAGTGTTTGTTATTTTATTAATTACATTTCTGACATCTGAATTTTATCACGTTTTCTGCATTTTTCGTGAAGGCGTTGCATGTTTGTATACTTGAAAAAAAAATGCACAACAGAACCTCCTAAAGGGACCACCTTGATATAGTGGCCATCTGGCTAAAGTAACCGCTTTTGAAAAATTTTACTCATGCTCATATAATATAATATGAAAATAGTCCAGTAATATGACCACCTGTCAAATGTGTTCACCTGTGTAAAATGACAAATTAGCCTGTCATTGTCAATTTTATTTGAACCTATAAAATGTGAATATCGATTTTTCTGTATGTGAAAATTTCCAAACTAAAAGACTTAAGTTATCATTTTCTGAAATTTTATTCTGATGTATGAAAAAACTACTGAAATTTATCTCCTTTAATGACTATTTGCCTTGTAATTATGTGTTTTTTAAATCAATCTCTACGGAATTTCAACTGTATACAAAAGAAATTACGCGAGTTTTAAATAAATTTTCCTCTAAGAAGTATGTTTTCAATAAGTAATTTAATTACAATAGTTGTTAATTATTCAGTTGCTTACTTAATGTAATGCATTTTTCCTTGTCTACATTGTATTGTATTTTTTGAGTTCACAAAAGTTTTCATGTGCAATTTTGAAAGATACCTTATAAAGTGACCACCTGTATATGGTGACCATTTTAGAGGGTTTCCAAAGATGGTCCCTTTAGACAGGTTCGACTGTATTTTAAACCCAGGTCAAAATTCATGCTTGTACCAGCAACAAAAATATGTTAGTTATTGCTAGGTATTGCTATGTCTGCTAGATTTCAGTGCTATTATATGCTAGCTAGCATCACATGCTATTCCTCTAGCTTGCAGAACAAAAGCATAAGAAGCTAAAGTGGGCCAATACACTCCATGAGTTGCTCGAAAGTCTGCTGGAACCAGCAAATATATAATGTTTATAATGGTAGTTTATGCTATTTTACTTCCTGTGTTATAGCACTCGGTGCTTGTCTAGCAAACAAATACCAGCATGAATTTCTACCTGGGAACACTATTCGTTTGGTTTGGTTTATTTTATGACGTCCGATTATCTACGCAAGGGATATAGGACGTTAATGGAGTGTGATGCCCTCCATGGGGGACTTTCTAAGGGATCCTAATCCGTATTCATGCAAGGAAATCCAAGGTTCGAAGAAAACCACAGGAAACTTCGAACGATTAGGCCGACGGTCGCGATTGGGTTCCAACCCAGCACCTGCCGCCTACCAGTTGAGAGGTCAGAACCTCTCGGCCACTGGTGGGTTCTTTAAACACTATTACACATATTAAATTATGTGATATAGGAAAATAAAATTGATTCCAAGCTTCTGTTTTTCTCAATTAGGTCTGAATTGTATGGGTAGGTTGTAGTGATTTGTCCTAGTTTGCACGGGTTTTAAGATCTACGGATCGGCGTTGTGATTTTATTTTTAAAGGATATATCAAAGATGTTACTCATAAAACACCATTCCTTTAAAGAAAAATCCCTGTCAGCTTGGCCTATAGGCGGAAGTAGATTTCGAAAAGTTTTCAAATCAACAACAAAAAATAGAATATTATTAAAGATAAATCCGATTTAACTACTATATTGTGCGTTTTTGAAAGAAATTTAATTTCATTTTTCCGTAAGAAGTTTTATTAAAATCAACTTAAGCGAAATTCGGCTCAAACGCCCATTTTGACAACATATTTTGAAATACATTCTGACTTTATTAAAAAATCGACCAATACGCACATTATATAGTTTCTAAATAAAAAAAAAAATTAGTAATTGAATGCGTTTGAGAGCAAAATTGAATTTAAAAATGAGTCATAAAGTAACCAATGTGTTATTTGAATGCATCCACAATTCTATAAGCAAGATCGCTTTGGGAAATTTTGTGCGAAGTGCCCACTTTGACAGCTTTTTAAAATATATATTTAGCGTTTATAAAAAAACAGACTAATACGGCACATTACACAGTTCCTAAATAACAAATAACTGTCAATGGAATGCGTTTGAGAGCAAAATTGAATTTAAAAATGAGTCATAAAATGACCAATTTGTTATTTGAATACATCATCGATTCTTTAATAATAATCGCTTTGGGAAATTTTGTGCGAAGTGCCCACTTGGACAGCTTTTTTAAGATATATAATTAGCGTTTATCAAAAGACTGACGAATACGGCTCAATACACAGTTCCTAAAAAATAAAAAACTCTCAACTGAATGCATTTGAGAGCAAAATTGGATTTAAAAATGAGTCATAAAATAACCAATTTCTTATTTGAATACATCCTCAATTCTTCAAACATGATCTCTGTGAGAAATTTTGTGCCCGCTTTGGCAGACTTTTTTTGAAATATATTCTACATTTATCAAAAAACTGGCCAATCCGTCACATTATATAGTTCTTAAATAAGAGAGCCTGTAAATTGGATGCGTTTGAGAACAAAAATGGGTTTAAAAAATGACTCAGAAAAAAACGCAATTTGTTATACTTCCTCAATTTTTTCAATCACGACCACTTAGGGAAATTCTGTTCAAAGTACCTTTTTTGTCAGCCTTTTTAGGTGCGTTCGTAATTATATAATACGTAGCACCTATAGTGGTCGTTCAGTCCGTCCGTCTGTCCGTCCGTCTGTCCGTCCGCATATAACAACACAAAAACCACCCAACCGAATCGTTTGAAATTTAAAATACATAACTATTACATAATTTTGTCGAGTCATTTCAAATTTTATGAAACTCGGATGCATAGATCAATTACAGGGGCAATCAAAAGTATTCCATTACATTACGGTCAATGGGGAAAAAAGTTTCAAATGCATTTTAATCGTTTGAAATTTAAAATACGCAATTATTACATAATTCTGTCGAGTTATTTCAAATATTTTGATAATCGTGTGCATAGACCAATTACAGGGGCAATCAAAAGTATTCAATTACATTATGGTCAATTAGGAAAAAGTTTCAAATATATTCTATACGTTTGAAAATTAAAATACATAATTATTACATAATTTTGTCGAGTTATTTCAAATTTTATGAAAATCGGATGCAAAGATCAATTACAGGGACAATCAAAAGTATTCCGTTACATTACGGTCAATGGGAAAAAATGTTTCAAATGCATTTTAATCGTGTTACACTCTTGCGAACTTAACAAAATTTATATGCAACTATAAAGTACATATTATAATATACATCATACATAATTTGTTTTGCAAAGAACATTTGTTATTGATTTACAAGGCCACACAAAAGTATTCCATTACATAATGGTATAGGGAGAACATTGTTTGATGAGCGTTTTAATTGTAATTCACTATTTACAATTTTATGAAATTGATATATGAAAGTAATATTTTTAAAACTTCGTTATCGTACGAACGCACCTAATTTGCTACGCTTCACGTGCAACTTCCAACTTGTTTGAAATATATTCTGACTTTACCAAAAAACTGGCCAATAAGTCACATTATACAGTTCCTAAATAAGAGGATTTGCCGTTTGGATGCGTTTAAAATCAAAAATTAATTCAAAAAATGATTCACAATATAAGCAGTTTGGATTTGAGGTTTTTTCTCCAACTCCGATTTTTGTTTATTATATTTCTGCTATAAGAATTGGTCCTATGAAAAACTTGTTAAAATAAAAGTTGTAGATATTACTGAGAAGATGTAAAATAAATTTAATTAGATTTGATTACTTAAGAATTGAGTAAGTTATGATTTTTTTTCTTTTTTCATCCCCTTTTTCTTTTCGTTTTTAATTTTTTTCATCGGTAAAAGTTAATCCTATCAAGAACTTGTAAATACAAAAGTTTTAGATAATGAGAATGATAAAGTTTAGAACATTTATAGAAAATTTAGTTGGATTTGATATCTTGTGAATTGACGAAGTTATGATTTTTTTTTCGTCCCTTAACCCCATTTTTAATTTTATCAAAAATCTATCATACAGAAACTTTTAGCCCATTTTTGAGAAGTAATATAAACTTTAAACTGATTCAATATCTATTTTAATTAAGAAGTTATCGCGTTTTTTCTGTTTTCACAAAAACCCTCCCTATTTCCATCCCCTTGGTCCGATTTTGCCCATTAACAAATTCGACCGAGATTTTATGCCCCTCGATTTTATGTAAAAGTTTAAAGAAGATCTTAGCATATTATTGAAGTTATCGTGTCTAGAAGAAAGTGAAATACATATATATTGTGGTGGTTACTCCATAACCCCCCCCATATGTTTAGTTTAATTCAATTTTATTAGCCATTTTATTTCATATCACCTTCCTTTTTATTAATGTTCTCAATTTAAATTTAATTTCGGTTTCGCTTATTTTCATTTCGTCGCCTGTAATGTTTTCTTTCTTGCTTAGCTTTCGAATGTTCCAAGCCGGTAAAATTCTGTTTGAAATCATTCCTTCCGGTTTTAAATTTGTTCGAGAACTTTCTCGCTAGTTCTTTTGGGTGGAACTTCCGTTTATTCGGACACACCCCTAACCTATCAAATTAAATTTCACAGGTGACGTATTTCAAGCCGTTAAGTACATGGCCACCGGCTTTGGCCTCCCCTCTTAAGATGGTTATCAATTTTATTCTTATTAGTTACATATCTTTTCATACTGTATATTGTAATTTGGCTTAGTTTTTCCTCACCCCCTCTGTTGCTAACTGCCAAATTGGCGTATTTTGCATTTACAATAACCCTTTCTCCTTTTCCCCTGGGCTCGCGGCCACCTGCGTCAGTTGCGCCGATAGACACCTGCTGTGATGGATGCAGTCGCATGAGTGAAAGTTCGGGGCAGAGGTGCTCCCCCGTTAACGAAGGATGGAACGGTTTTTTTTTGTTATGTTGAGATTATTACGATGCTGATTTTTTTTAAGTGCGGCAAAGAAAAAGTGCTGCCCTCAAAATTCATCTAGGAAAGTGATGTTGATTTCTGTTAAGCCAAGTCCCTCTGTGCTGCGAGGAGCAATGAAGTGGTTTAATGCATTCCTGAATGTATTCGTTTTATGTGCCTTCTCTTTTGGAATTATTCAACGTAAATACGCGCACTCCATAGATCTTCTGGTTGGTGTTCTTGTGGAAGCATCATAAGTGATGTAGAATGTCATCATGAGTCCACTTAATACCTATTTCATCTTTCATCACCTCATCGTTAAAAAATAATCTTTCTGCAGCTATTATTGGTGCTCGAATCTTCTTCAATAATTGTTTTATGTGATGCCAGTCCTCTGACAAACAAGCAGAGGTGAAAATCTTTTCTTTTCGTGAGACGCAAATATTTATTTACATAAAGTTCCTTCATGTCGTTATCTGGCCCATTATATATATATAATTTTTTTTAATATTTACGGGGCGTTATAAAGAAAATATTGGCATGTATCTATACAATATGAAGTATGATGTATTTTGTTTTGAAAGTTCATATTATGAGAGGTGTTCTTTTTCAAAAAGAAATAATAATTTATTCTCCTTTTATGTCATGAAGAAAATTGTTTAATTACATGTTGTTGAGATATCTAGAATATGTTATGAAAAGAATTTTTATTGCTTGGAGATAGCAATAGTTGTGATTAACATATGTTATGAAATGGTTGTTTATCAAGTGAGAAATTAATATGTACGAGTCACCAAAAATATAAATTTGTGAAGAAATATTTATTCATGAAAAAAGCAACAAGTTCTTCATGAAATAAAATATATTTTTTTTTTCTTCGAAAATTGTTCGTATATTAATTTCTTGTGCCTATTGTCTGGATTTATTTGTCATCAAAAGCCAAGGATTCAACAGGTAACTTTTTACCTTTTTAATTTTATATTTTTATAACTTTATACTTGATTTTTCTTCATCATTGGATAAAGAATATTTTTATTATTTTAAATGAAATAATGAAGAGAGTAATTAGGGTCGTTTGCAGGCCCCCATTCTCCGTGATGTGCTATCATTATCACGATCACTTTGGCCTAATTGTGGGTAGAGGCAAATAAAAAGTGTTTTTTTCCACTTTCAAATAAACATAACATTATATTTTCTTTGATACCCTGACCAAAGCGTCAGCAGCTCAAACACAACATAACACTTAATTTCTTTTGGAGCCGTGACCAACGCTTGAACATTCTTCATTATTTTTTTTTCAAGTTATTTTTCTTCATATAGTGATTAATGTTTTATATAATTATATTTTGTTGGGTAGGGTGCAGTAATCAAATACAATATTTATATTGATCTTGTATTGAAATATTATCTTTTTCTGGAGCAGTGCATTATATATACAACATAATTTATCAATATATTTCTTCTTGCATTATTATAATTTATAACTAATATATGCATTATTTAACGGAGGTACTGGTAAAAATTATTGTTCATGCTAAGATAAATTATTCTTCTTGTCATACATATAATAATTTATGTTTTGAGCCATATTATATATAAATATTTACATAAAATATTTGGGTCTTATATTCTTCATATAAGCGAACGTGTCAATTCTCAAATAAAATCGTCTGTGAACACTATGGCTTCACAAGGATGTGATGTACCCACTGCTCTAAAAATTCATCAATCCATATATAACGCTACACCTCATCCAGCTACAAAGTTCTCCCCAAATCTTCTTCATTTTGGCAGAGAAATAAATGATATTTTTTCCAATTATAAATCTCAAGTTTCATGGAAAATTCTCAACACTGCATATGAAATTCATAAATTGATGGATGTTATTGAAAAAATATACTATCAAGCTTACAAGAATAACGAATCATCCAGACAAAAGGTGTACCAAAAATCCAGAGAAAAATTAAAGTTTTCCAACATCAATGTTAATGACATTGTTTATGCAAAATTTCCTACTGTGTTTAACAAAAAGATACAAGGCCCATACGTGGTCAAGAAAATAATTTCTCCTGTGCTCATTCAAATTCAAGATCCCAATAATAGTCATGCTTCACCAATGTTGATTCACACTAATCGAATCTTGAAGCTTCAAAAGAGAAATGAAGCACTGCAACATCCTTCAGTTTCTTCAAAAGGTGCATCACATGATCAACCAGCTGTTGATAATGCATCCTCCACTCCTGTGAGACAACACTCTTCTATTCAAGTTTCAAATCATGATGCAGCTTGTAATACTTCTCCTCAAATTCTTTCTTCTTCTAAATGCCAGCAAACATCTTCATGTTCCAGTAAATCGGTACTGTCACAAGCTCCTCCTGATGGCACTCATACTGGTGCTAAAAGCAAATCCACTCAATATAGAAGTTATGATCTTCGTCCTCGCAATCATAAACTACATAAAAAATAGACTAACTCTCTTTTTCCTTTTACAGGATGACTTTTGCTTTGTAATATATTCAGTCGAAGCTAGCCGCACTGATTGTCCAGCAAGAAGAATCGCTATGTAATTTTTTTTTTTTCTTTTCTCCAGGCTGCAGGCAGCTGTTATTATTTTTTTTTATTTTTATGTAAGTCTTCTTCTCCCTGGTACAACTCAACGGTCATCCTCGGGATGTATGTATGAATTTTCAATAGTTTTATTATTTACTGTATTTATCTATAAGTCATAATTTTTACAATATTTACACATAATCTCATGTATGCCATACTTTTAAATTTTATAAGGTCTTTAATTACAATAGTTGATAAAAAAAATTGAGAAAGAATTTCTCTTTGTTAGAATATGATGTCAGTATTTAAGGTGATTTTTGACAAATGTGCATTATAATAAGAAAAGTGAAATTGTAATTCATATAAGGTAAACATAAAGATGAGTACTCATCAAATTATTTTCTCTATTGTGTCTTCTCTTTACAATGCATGCATGTTTTAACATTTAACCTCTTTTAAAAAAAGAAAAAGAGAAAAGAAAGTGCATGATAAACTTATATATACTAATATTTCTTCTCTTCTTGGTGAAATATAGAAAGTGAATGACTCACCATAAGTAGTATATAATATTTTTTTTTTTGTATACTTTTGAGTATTTATACTTTGGACCCAAAGATGTTGATTGAGGCATTATATATATATTTTTTTCCAAAGATGTTTAATGAGTCATTATATATATTTATATAAAGCAAATTCTTGATTTATGACAAATGCAAAAGTGATCACTTACTTAATTTTTTTTAAAAATGTTTGAAAATTTACAAGTAAATATGTTCTAGATATCTTCTATATAGAAATTTTGACACAATTGATTTTTTTTCTTTGTAAGTTGACATTATCAAGTCATATATAAGATTGACATATTCATATAAGTTTCTTCCTCTTTCAAAATATTAAACATCTTATGTTTTATGTTTATTTTGAATGAAGTATAGTATTAAAGATATTTATGCAATTATTGTCAATTTATTTTGAAAATGTTCAAGAATATGCCTTTATGAGAGTGTAAAAATTCTCTCTTTGAAAATTATTATATTCATTTTGAAGATATTTTTGTTGAAAAATAATATCATGCTTTTGTTGACATTTTTTTTGCAACTTATTAATTTTATTTTCTGCAAAAATGTGTTATTGAATAATACTAAAGTTATTCATTTAAGATTTATTGAAAGCGTAAAAGGCTATGTGGTGATATAAGTAAATATTTTTTTATGAGAGCATAACTAATCTCTCTGCACTATTTATATATATATTTTTATGGTTGTTCAATTTTCAACTTACAAATTCATTTAATTTATTATGTGTTATTTGAAACCATATATGTTATATATAGTTATAACATGATTCATATACAGTTATAGTATATTTCATTTTTGTTCACAACTGAGAATATAAATATACATATTATTGTGTAATCAAATATTTTGACATTGCTAAAGCATTCTACTATTATAAGTGCATTGTGCACAGCCTCACAAGAGACTCTTCAAAGTTATGGACTGTTTTTCTGCACATAGACTTTAATTTTTTTTTATATGATAGATACCTCTGAAAGAAACTTTATATACCTTTCATGTTAACATTTACTACAGTTGGTATATTTTCATAAGGATTACTATCATAACAGTAATTATTTTTTTTTATTGTTTAAATATCATGTACAACAATTATGTATATTTTTATAACTATTTCTGATATTTATTTTGTGTAATTACTTAGTATATTTGTCCATGTGTTAGAAAATATTGTCTCGATGAAAAATTGTTCATTTTGTCATCTCACCAATATTTTCTTTTGGGGGACCCTGGGTAATATGTGGTGGTTACTCCATAACCCCCCCCATATGTTTAGTTTAATTCAATTTTATTAGCCATTTTATTTCATATCACCTTCCTTTTTATTAATGTTCTCAATTTAAATTTAATTTCGGTTTCGCTTATTTTCATTTCGTCGCCTGTAATGTTTTCTTTCTTGCTTAGCTTTCGAATGTTCCAAGCCGGTAAAATTCTGTTTGAAATCATTCCTTCCGGTTTTAAATTTGTTCGAGAACTTTCTCGCTAGTTCTTTTGGGTGGAACTTCCGTTTATTCGGACACACCCCTAACCTATCAAATTAAATTTCACAGGTGACGTATTTCAAGCCGTTAAGTACATGGCCACCGGCTTTGGCCTCCCCTCTTAAGATGGTTATCAATTTTATTCTTATTAGTTACATATCTTTTCATACTGTATATTGTAATTTGGCTTAGTTTTTCCTCACCCCCTCTGTTGCTAACTGCCAAATTGGCGTATTTTGCATTTACAATAACCCTTTCTCCTTTTCCCCTGGGCTCGCGGCCACCTGCGTCAGTTGCGCCGATAGACACCTGCTGTGATGGATGCAGTCGCATGAGTGAAAGTTCGGGGCAGAGGTGCTCCCCCGTTAACGAAGGATGGAACGGTTTTTTTTTGTTATGTTGAGATTATTACGATGCTGATTTTTTTTAAGTGCGGCAAAGAAAAAGTGCTGCCCTCAAAATTCATCTAGGAAAGTGATGTTGATTTCTGTTAAGCCAAGTCCCTCTGTGCTGCGAGGAGCAATGAAGTGGTTTAATGCATTCCTGAATGTATTCGTTTTATGTGCCTTCTCTTTTGGAATTATTCAACGTAAATACGCGCACTCCATAGATCTTCTGGTTGGTGTTCTTGTGGAAGCATCATAAGTGATGTAGAATGTCATCATGAGTCCACTTAATACCTATTTCATCTTTCATCACCTCATCGTTAAAAAATAATCTTTCTGCAGCTATTATTGGTGCTCGAATCTTCTTCAATAATTGTTTTATGTGATGCCAGTCCTCTGACAAACAAGCAGAGGTGAAAATCTTTTCTTTTCGTGAGACGCAAATATTTATTTACATAAAGTTCCTTCATGTCGTTATCTGGCCCATTATATATATATAATTTTTTTTAATATTTACGGGGCGTTATAAAGAAAATATTGGCATGTATCTATACAATATGAAGTATGATGTATTTTGTTTTGAAAGTTCATATTATGAGAGGTGTTCTTTTTCAAAAAGAAATAATAATTTATTCTCCTTTTATGTCATGAAGAAAATTGTTTAATTACATGTTGTTGAGATATCTAGAATATGTTATGAAAAGAATTTTTATTGCTTGGAGATAGCAATAGTTGTGATTAACATATGTTATGAAATGGTTGTTTATCAAGTGAGAAATTAATATGTACGAGTCACCAAAAATATAAATTTGTGAAGAAATATTTATTCATGAAAAAAGCAACAAGTTCTTCATGAAATAAAATATATTTTTTTTTTCTTCGAAAATTGTTCGTATATTAATTTCTTGTGCCTATTGTCTGGATTTATTTGTCATCAAAAGCCAAGGATTCAACAGGTAACTTTTTACCTTTTTAATTTTATATTTTTATAACTTTATACTTGATTTTTCTTCATCATTGGATAAAGAATATTTTTATTATTTTAAATGAAATAATGAAGAGAGTAATTAGGGTCGTTTGCAGGCCCCCATTCTCCGTGATGTGCTATCATTATCACGATCACTTTGGCCTAATTGTGGGTAGAGGCAAATAAAAAGTGTTTTTTTCCACTTTCAAATAAACATAACATTATATTTTCTTTGATACCCTGACCAAAGCGTCAGCAGCTCAAACACAACACAACATATATATATATATATATATAGATAGATAGATAGATAGACAGATAAACTTTTTTACTGATGGTAGTTTTAGGGTCTAGGGGTCATTATCGGTGTAGATCTGCAAAAAATTTTCAGAAATTCCAACATGGGAGAGAATGCAATAGTTAGTATTTCATACGAAATCTACCTAAAAAATCTAAGAATTGAAATAACGTATTCAAAGTCTTACATTAAGGTTAAATAACGTAATCAATACTCCTACATTAAGGACATATGGAACATAAATGGTCTAATTTTTTGAGTTTTTAGTTATAGGCCTAAAAGATAAAGCTAAAATATTATGATATTAATGATGACGGATCTAAAAGATTATCGTGTTTTTCTCACTCAGATCTGGATTTATGGGTGAATGGTGATGATTTATCCTAATTTGCATGGGCTTCAAGATCCCCGGATCGGCGTTGTGATTTCTTTTTTAAAAGGTATATCAAAGATGTTACTCATAAAACCCCATTCCTGAAAAAAAATCATCCAAAATTTTAAATCGTGCATTGAAAAGTCCTGCGTTAAGGCCCCTGTCTCTGCTCGTGAAGACACTCACGAACAAATGCTATTCCTAAGCGGAAGCATTTTTCTAATAACTTTTTCGTATTTTGACATTTTTAAATATTTTTTTTCATTGGATAGCTGAGGTCCGTTTCTATAGCGCACATTTTTATTTTGTCGATTTTGGATGCAGATATTTTTTATAAAGTTAGTTTCACTTTCAAAACCGGTACAGAAAGTGAAAGTAACTTTATAGAAAATATCTGCGCCCAAAATCGACAAAATAAAAAAGGTGCGCTATAGAGACAGCTACCCAATGCAAAAAAAAAATTATTTAAAAATGTCAAAATGCGAAAGATTTATTAGAAAAATGCTTCCTCATAGGAATAGCATTAGCTCGCGAGTATCTTCGCGAGCAAAGACCTGGGCCTTAAGAACATGGAACATAAATGGTCTAAATTTTTGAGTTTTTAATTATCGGCCTAAAAATTGGAGCTAAAATATTATGGTGCTAAGTGATTACGGATCTAAAAAATTATCGTGCTAGAAGATTTAAAGAATAATTATTTCTAACACTGCGGGTGTGTTTATACATATTTCGCCCCTTTTTTCGAAACGTGTTTCTGATGCCTTGATACGCTATTGATTTTATTTTAGCAAACAATTTCCTAAATTATTTAATTAACTTATTTCTTTAAAAATATCTAACATGATAGGACATAGTGGAAACGATTTAAAGTAATGAAAAATACGTTCATAATTTTTTAGAATTTTAAAATTTTGTTTGGTAAATTATTTTTACTTTTTGCATGCCAAAAAATAATTGTGTCTTAATATTCTCAAAATAGTGTGATCTCTGGTACCACAATAAATTTTAATGTGATATATTGAACAGGTTAGAAAAGTGTACAAAATTGACATAATAATACAAAATATGAAAAAGGTTAAACGGATCTTGATAACTAATTTATCAAAGAAATTAACGAATTCTGATCTATTTATGAATTATAATGTGTTTATTTACTGTAAAAAATGTTAATTTGTATCTCTATTTTTTAAGTTAAATACATTACGTTAAATATTTTGCGAAAAAAAAATTCACGTAATTTCACTTCACTCTTAACTTCATTTCACGCAAAACAGTTAACAGTGTAAAACCGTAAAATGTGTGGAAGGTACTTGATTACATATTTGAGGTCTTTGTTGTTGCGGGAGGTTCAAATCTCATTTATTGTCTATCGTTAACTGTATAAAATATAGAATGATTTTCTTTATTTTCTTATATCGTCTTTTATAATACTAAGTGCCCTTGGCGACCAGTTTGGTTTATCTTGAATTATACTAAGCATTAAATCTTATTGCTTTTATTCATAATTTATTTTAATTGCTAAATGTTTTGCCAAATTAGAAGATTGTGCAAGAGAAATAGACAAAGATGTCATGTACGCGCCACATTGGCGGGATTGCAACAAAATTGGCAATTATATGTGCCTCGCAAAGTAATCAGGCTATTGTTATTTATTTATTAATAAACGGTTTGGTCACTTTTTTTCTTTTCTAAAATGATATAAATAGTTTTATTGTATAATTATTAGCTAAACATTTTTTACTTATTATTATTTCCTTTTTAAAACAATAGAAAATATTTAAAAAATATACATGTAACTGGTATTTGAAAAGGGAGTTTTAGCCCAAATCGACGTTAGAAAAAAAATCGCCAATGTGGTGCATATATGATATCTTTGTTGATAAATCAAGAACTCAGTATTTGTATGCTACTTTTCGCAGATAATAAATCGCCAAATATTGTACCCGTGGCATTTTTTCGTATTTCATTAATTATTTTAAAGCTAATAATATAATTCTTTCACTCATTTCATTTATAATACATAAATTTAATTTGAAACTGAGAAGATTCATAACTTTTATTCATAACTTTTATTTTTTTAAGTAAAAAGAACAGAATATTTTGAAGCTCTATAATTGCAGCGAAGGAACAAAACATAAAAAAATCCAATTTAGCACAGCCTAAATCTTACCAAAGGACTTTTGCACAGTAATCTATAAGATATGTTTCATTCGGACGTTGCCATTAAACAATTAACAAATAATCTTGATTTTTGCGCCACATACGTTAGCGATATATATATATATATATAGATGTGTAACCGTTTCAAAAAATATTATTTTTCAAAATCAAATTATTTATTTATGCTAAGCCTGTATATAAATTTAATTTTAGCAAATTCTTTAAAAATCCAAATTAATTAAATGTTGAGGAATAATTCATTAAAAAAAAAACTCATATTCATTAAATATTGTTCTATTTTATATTTAAACAATAAAATTGTATTTTCTAAAACAAAATAAAGTAATTTCTAAATTTATTTTTTGCATTTTTTTGAAAAAAAAATATCAACATTTTTATTGATGCAGTACATTTTAACACAACTTCAGGAAAAATATTAAATATATTTTATCCTCAATGATAATGTAACGCTATCATTTTGCTTTATTGAAACAGAAGCTGTTAATTAAAAGTCACTAATGTTCAAAGAGAAAGACGTTGTCGTTGAAAAGTTTTCTCCCCAAGTGATATAAAGAAAAAAAAAACGCTGATGAGAGATTCTGTTTCACCGTCGCATCTCCTTTTCCTTTCAGCATATCTCACACGATAACTCGTTGAGTGTCAAAATGACAGCATTTGTTAATGTTCGCGTGCGAAATAAAAGGTACTTCAATTAATCAAAAGTTGTTGTTATTCAATCCATAAAAAATTTTAGGAGGGGAATATTATGTTGTTACCATTTTTTGATATTTTACATAATTGTAATCAGAAAGATAGATTTTCGACTTAAAATATTTTTGAGCGTTTTTTTAAAATCATTTAGTATTTCCGAATTTAGAAATACGGTTATGGCAGTTTTAATTTATAATAAAGTACTGAGCAAGTATAATGAGATTATAAATAATTAGACACTTAAACACTTATAAGTGATCAATTTCGGATTCATCAGTCCTACTTAGTTCATTTTTTTTTTCATTTTGTATCTTATATCCCTTGACTTCTGGGGTCTTCATATATAACTTATGTTCTATTGTAATTATACTTTATATTTACCCTTAGAATTGTATTTTTATTAAAGTGTTTTCTAAATTTATTTCCTTTTTTTTCAATAAATAAATAAATAAATAATGAATAAATATATGAAACTTTTTATCTTTTGCAGTGTATTTTAACACGTTTTAGGAGAAATATTAAATATATTTTATCCTCAATGATAATATAACGCTATCATTCTGCTTTACTGAAACATGAGCAGTTAAATAAGTCATTAATGTTCAAAGAGAAAGACGTTGTCGGTGAAATGCCTTCTCCCCTTTATCTTAAAAGTGATATAAAGAAAAAACGCTGATGTGAGATTCTGTTTCATCATCGCATCTCTTTTTCCTTTCAGCATATCTCACATGATAATGAAACTAGTTGAGTGTCAAAGTGACAGCATTTGTTAATGTTCGCGTACAAAATAAAAGGTACTTCAATTCATCAAATACAGTCGTTGTTATTCAATCGATAAGAATTTTTAGATTGTGGATATTATACTTTTAACAATTTTTGATGTTTTACACATCCGTATGCAGAAATGGAAATTTTTGACTTAAAATATTTTTTTTTTCATTCTTGAAAAAACATTAATTTCTTCTGAATTTAGATACACTGTTATTGCTTACATAATTTATGCTACAGTACTGAGCACGTATAATCAGATTATAACTAAGCATACAAATAATAACTTATAATTGATCAATGACTGAGTTGTTAGTCCTTCCACGTCGTTTCTTCATTTAGTTCATCTTTTTTTTTTTTTTTCATTTTTGTCACTTATACCTCTTAGCGTCTGGGATCCTCTTAATTCACTCATTTTCTATTTTATATATACTTTTTATCTACCCATAAAATCGTGTTTTTTAGAAAAAAAGTAAAGTGTTTTTTAAATTTATTCTCCTATATTTTTAATAAATAAATATATAAATAAATAAATGAAACAAAAATAAATATATGAACCTTTTTATTTGATGTAATATGTTTCAACACTTGTTAGGAAAAATATTAAATATATTCTATCCTCAATGATAATGTAACGCTATCATTCAGCTTTAATGAAACAGGAACTGTTAATTAAAATTCACTAATGTTCAAAGAGAAAGACGTTGTCGTTGAAAAGTTATCTCCCCTTTATCTTAAAAGTGATATAAAGAAAAAACGCCGATGAGAGGTTCTGTTTCATCGTCGCATCTCATTCTTTCAGCATATCTCACACGATAACTCGTTAAGGGGACAAGGGACCTTGAAATCCTTAAAAATATTTTTTTTTATTTTTTGTAAATTTCACCTAAATATTATTCAAGGGTACATTATATGCATTAAAACATGCATTTATCCCAAAAAAAATTTTAAAAAAAAATTATTTTTGACAAAAAAATGGCATTTTACGCAGCGTCTTCGAAATCTTCGAAATGCGCCTTGCGCATTCCATATCAATGAAGATCCCCAATATTTTTTATGAAAGTTTGTTTTATATATATAAACAAAACTGTGCATCGAATTTTTGAATATTTGAATTTAAAGGTAAAAAAAAAAAAAAATTGAAATTTTGAAATTTTTTCGAAAATTTTTTCAAAATTTTCAATTTTTTTTTTTTTTACATCTTAAAATTCAAATATGTAAAAATCGATGCTCTATTTTGTTTATATATATAAAACATACTTTCCAAAAAAATATTGGGGATTTTCATAGATATGGAAAGCGCAGGGGGCATTTCGAAGATTTCGAAGACGCTGCGTAAAATTCCATTTTTTTCTCAAAAATAATATATTTTTTAAAAAAATTTTGTGATAAATGCATGCCATAATGCATATAATGCACCCTTGAATAATATTTAAGATAAAATTTACAAAAAATAAAAAAAAATTTGAAAAAATCTGAAAATTTTGAAAAAATTTTCGAAAAAATTTCAAAATTTCATTTTTTTTTTTTTACCTTTAAATTCAAATATTCAAAAATTCGATGCACAGTTTTGTTTATATATATAAAACAAACTTTCATAAAAAATATTGGGGATCTTCATTGATATGGAATGCGCAAGGCGCATTTCGAAGATTTCGAAGACGCTGCGTAAAATGCCATTTTTTTGTCAAAAATAATTTTTTTTTAAATTTTTTTTGTGATAAATGCATGTTTTAATGCATATAATGTACCCTTGAATAATATTTAGGTGAAATTTACAAAAAATAAAAAAAAATATTTTTAAGGATTTCAAGGTCCCTTGTCCCCTTAAGTGTCAAAATGACAGCATTTGTTAATGTTCGCATGCGGAATAAAAGGTACTTCAATTCATCAAACGCAGTTGTTGTTATTCAATGGACAAATTTTTTTAGCATTTTTTTTATGTTTTACATAACAGTATGCTGGAGGAGAAATTTTGGAAATAAAATATTTTTGCTCGTTAAAAAAATAATAATAATTATTATTATTTCTGAAAATAGAAATATGGTTATTGTTTATCTAATTTATTATACAGTATTGAACAACTGTAAAAAAAATTATAATTAATCTGATAATGAATCACTTTTAATTAATCAATATCGGATTCGTTAGTATCTTCTGGGAATGCATTATGAGTCAGCAAAAGCTGAATTTTTTGTGTTCAGAATAAAAAATATCAGCAGTAACTTTTTTAATCAATTTTGTTCTGATAATATATTTAAAGAAAATGTTTTTTTTTTCAAATAAATTTGTTCTTAAATACCGGTGTGTATTAATTATTTGAATATTTTTGGAGCGAAAATCCCTTGCATCTACAACGGTTAAACGTTAATTTTGAATGTAAAATTGTCGAAAAAATGTAAACACCCTCCCTACTACCGCTCAAAAAATTATAGTAGAAGAACGTTATTGGTATCGAATGGCTGGAATAACATCTACTTCTAAATGGTGTATGTATAATAGTAATAAGAGAGCTTAAGTCCCGGACCTATTTTGATGTTTAATAACTCATAAAATAATAAAGATAGATTAAAAGTAATAACATAAATGGTTCGATAGACTCAAAAAGTTTCATGACCCTTGTCAATGAACTTCCACGTGTGCCCCCTTCGTCGCAAGGAGAATATCAATTCGATAGTCATTTTCACGCCAGGTAGCGGCAAGCATGTCGGTATTTGCGACGAAGCATGTAAAACAAGCATGTGCGACGAAGAGGCCACATGGAAGTTCATCAACAAGGTACATGAAACTTTTTCAGTCTATCTAACCATTTATGTTATTAATTTTAATCTATCTTTATTATTTTATAAGTTATTAAACATCAAATTGGGTCCGGGACTTTATAAACACCCTGTATTTTACTGCTTACATTACGATTAAAGTTTTATTTAATAATTCGGACAAGTGGGTTTCATAAACATATTACTTTGTTAACTATAAAACAATTGTTTATGAATATTGTTTTTGTTAAAATAATATGTGTATGAGAATAAGAAAAACCAAATTATATGCGTTTTTTATTGTAAATAACTTCGTAGGCTTATTATAAGTCAATAAAGCAATTCCTTCATAAGCATTTTCTTTCGTTGAAGTTCGACGGATTATACCTTGTTATTCTTCAAATCCAAATTATTTATTTATGCTAAGCCTGTATGTAAATTTAATTTTAACAAATACATTAAGAATTGCTCTATTTTATATTTAAAAAACAATATTGTATTTTCAAAAAAAAAAAAAGTATTTTGTAAATTTATTTTTTAACTTTAAAAAAAAATATATCAACATTTTAAGTCGATGCAGTATGTTTTAACACCTCTTAAAAAGATATTTTGAATATATTTTACCCTTAATGATAATGAAACGCTATCATTCTGCTTTACTGAAACAGGAGCTGTTAATTAAAAGTCACTAATGTTCAAAGAGATAGACGTTGTCGTTGAAAAGTCTTCTCCCTTTATCTTAAAAGTGATATAAAGAAAAAACGCTGATGAGAGATTCTATTTCATCGTCGCATCTCCTTTTCCTTTCAGAATATCTCACACGATAACTCGTTGAGTGTCAAAATGACAGCATTTGTTAATGTTCACGTTCTAAATAAAAGGTACTTCAATTCATCAAAAGCAGTTGTTGTTATTCAATCGATAAAAAATTTTAGACTGTGGATATTATATTTTCAACATTTTTTTTATGTTTTACATAACTGTATGCAGGTAAGAAAATTTTGAAAGTAAATTATTTTTAAAAAAATAAATATTTATTTCTGAAGTTATAAATTCCTTCTGAAGAAATAAGGTTATAGTTTATTTAATTTATTATACAGTATTAAACAACTATAATAAAATTATAATTAATCTTATAATGGACCACTTATAATTAATCATTATCGGATTCATTATTACCCTCCGGGATTGCAGTATGCAATCTGTAAACGCTTAATTTTTAAAAATAAAACCAAAATAAAATACTCAGATTACTTAAAGGTGTTTTTATTAACAAAACCTAGTACTTTAGAGCATGTCATGCTGATCATCAGGGTTAAAACAACAAAAGAGTAGAAGTCGAAGGCTGAGTTCTTTTATACGAAGCGGACTGATCCAAAGACAACGTAAAAAAGGGGGGGAGAAATCGGAATGTTCCAAATTCGATAGAAAGGGGGGTTCAAGTGATTTTGAGCAGATTGTACCATATTCTTGGAATATCGTACGACAAAGTATCGTTACAAGTATTGTTACCTCGAGCTAACATTTATACATCTATTAATTATTTGTATATTTTTGGAGCACAAATCCCTTTCCCCCCTTACCCCTTTTTCATTGGTTTTTAATTAATAATTAAAGATAAGATATATTTTAACCCCTTTTCTAAAATTTATTACTTTACTTTTAATTTACTATTTCAAATTCATATACAGAATTCATTTAAACATTGAACATGCTGCATGTATAAAGTGATACGTATATATTTATAAAAACATTAAGTAAAAACGTAGAATTAAATCTATCTGTAATATTTTAAAGCATATTTTTTTGTCTAGAAACATCCAAAATTAAATTCTGTTAAATATCTTGATAGTAATTAAAAGCTGTCAGTAACTCGAGACTGACTTTATAAAAATGATTTTTTTCCCTCTCACTTCGACTTTTTTTTTTTTTTTTTTTTTTTTTTGAGATTTTTAATTGTTCATCATTTAAAAAAATGTTGAGATGCAATATATTTTATTACTTTTACAGTTTTAAAAACATTTAAGTTGTGAGAACCACTTTTTTAAAATATTTTTCTTATTGATAGAAAAAATATGTCTATAAAAAGAAAGATTTTAAAACTCATAGAATTTAAAATAGAAAACATCGATGACAAAAAAGTTTTACTTTAATTATTATTCCTAAAAATTAATAAGACTTCCATTTTTTCTCGCTTATAAATTAATGTTATTTTCATGTACTGACTTGCAGTTCGGAAAGATTCTATGATATTTTATATAATACATTAAAAAATAAAACTGATTTAGTGCAAATTAAGTAAATATTGAGAAAACTGTACTTTTTTCCTTTTAAAAAATAAGTCTTTTGGAAATACAGATACTATAAACGTTTTTACGTATTGAATATAATTACAAAATTGTTAGTTAGATGGTATTTTTTTATTTGACTTTTTTCATCTTGAACGTCTTAATTTTAGACTAGATTTAGAAGTTATTAATATGTTTTTTTTTTTTAAGTTACGTAAGTTAGTGTTAATAAAAATGTCGTTCGTTGTCGTAATTTTTAAATGAAATCTTAGTATATTTGTAATTTTTTATACAGTTTTGATTAACGAACGTTGAACTTTAGTTTCCCGTAAAATTTAAATGTTTATGTTCTAAATTTGTAATTAATAATAATTAATTAATGTCATAAATTGTAATATACTTTGCGATGATTCAATCATCCAAAACTTCAAGAATATGCTATCTCGCGCAACTTTTTTAAAAACAAAATCATTTACATGCGCTTCGAGAACTTTTGCAAGAGAAATATACTACGAATTATATATTTTTAATGGTATTGCAAATAGAATACACCGGTATATTCACCTGTAATTGAAACTTACAATAGTATAAGAATGTAAGAAGAAGTAAACAAAGATGCATTCTAATAATTTTAGAATAGATTTATTAAAACTTGGGACAATATTTAAAATTAGACGATTCTCAAATTATAATTCTTGCACAGAATTCATTTGAATTAATTAATATATGTATGTTTCTTATTTTAATATCTCAAATGGATAAAATAGTATTTAATTATTTCTACGTATTGTATATATGGTAAACATTAAATATATTTATTTTTCCACATAAATTAAATAATGCGGAATTAAATATTTTTTTTCCATATAAACTAAGTAATACGGAATTAAATATATGCAATATTACTCTGTATTTTATAAACCAAAAAAATCATTCTCTAATTTTCAACGTTCTGATGTCAATGATGATAGTTTATTTCAAGAGTTCCTTCTTCTTCAGTTCTGATACCCACTTCTTTAAAATGCGTTGGATAAGTAGTAGATAAATAACTTGAACAAAAAATGTGGTTTTTAATGAACGATTCTATACAACTATATAATGTTTTTTTGCGACAAAGAATCAAGAATGGGAAATAATCTCTGCGCTTAAAATGCCATTAGTACGAACCGCAATAACATGTGATTAGATACATCACCAGATCCGTTGTTTTGTATCTGCGCATATTTCAAATCGGGATTGTATTTGTCATATTATCCTGTATTAGTGAAATTCAAAAAAGCTTCAACATAAATCTAATCAGTCTGTTATGCTATATTCTGAAATCCCAATTGTTTTTACTTGCATTTGATATGTTTTATTTTACGGCACACGCCATGTGGAAAACAAGCTGTTGTTACTTGAACCTCAATCTGAAAATCACACGTCATTTTCAGTGTATTTCTGATCGTATCTCTTCATTTATAAAATGTCATAGCAGAAAAAGAACAATATGCTATAGATAAATTTCTGAAATAGGTATTCTATACACACTAATAGGACGAATTAAGCTAATTAGGTATCATAAGTCATTTCTTTTACAATCATTCTCATGTGAAGACTTTCAGAATGTGATCATTTGGAAAATTCTATGGAAATTCTTGAACATTCCAACACATTTGAGGAGCTCGTATGTAAAATATGGTACCTAGGTATCCCATTGCTTGATTTTTTTCTGATTTTTATATAAATTTCATTTACGTCGTCTTGACAATTTTCAAAGAATAAAAAAAATTTCATAACTAAGAATATGCCACAATAACCAAAAATGGGTTTTAGATATGTTCATTTTTTTCTTATTAAATGCTAATGTATTCAATCAAACAAAATCTCTGATACAAAAAAAGTAAAAAAAAAAAACGAACTTATGGTTTTGTTTCTAATTCTTTTCTAAACTTGTACAAATTTCGTTTGTTTAGATATGTTCTTTACATACTTCAATATACATATATGTCAATTTATATTACAAATATGTGCACTATGAATGTTAATAATATAATTGGAAATAGAAAAGCAAATATACAAATTAAACCCAAATTTTCTTGCAACTTACTTTCCATATAAACGTATGCAAACTTAGAAAATAAATCTCATGCAACGGAATCAATAAACTTATCTCTAAGCAGAGAAAGTTATTTTCTGATTCCGATAAAATTTGATTTTCCAACACTGAACTTTCATCTAAAGCAGGATTATTTATCTCGGTTAAATTATTACGTGAAATGCTGCCAAGTATTTTATTACAAAGGGAAAAAATGTATCCGCAAGGAAAAACAATTCAGCTAAAAAAGTTCAAGAAGTACTTGTATAATATATTTTATACAGGCCTACGAGTAAGATGGAAATTTGATCGAAATATTGTACTATCCGAAGGGTAATGTACCTTCTTTGATAAAGATTTAATGGATAAGCTTGACTGTTTAATTTTACGACTTTCTGACTAACATATTTATTTTTATTATTTTCTGTTTAAAGTTTGTGTAATTAGATGAGCTATTTTTTAAAGATATTTATTGATTTTTTTAATTTATTTATAAAGTTTCATTTTTTTATATTTTACTTGTTTAATGTGGTATAAGTACAGTTAAAGTCTACGATGATATTATACATACATTATTTTAGAATAAATGATCATCATCTATTTTAATTTTAATGCACATTTATGTATATTTGAATACACATCAGGTCTTTATCAAATTAAATAAATAGCATTTTTATAATCATGATTTTCTCATTTATATCTGGCTAATCTAAGGAAATTTTTGAGCAAATTTTTATTCATTTTCTAATAAATAAATTAAAGAAATAAAATAACTTTAGAAATGTAAAATCGGGATTTTTTAGAAGAAATTTTACCTAAAAGATCTTTGTTTTTCAAACATTAAATTTATGCAAAATTTTCCGGACAAGTATACTCTCTTTCTCTCTCTATATATATAAGTGAATTCATAATACGCATATGTGCACTATAAATATTAATAAAATTATGGAAACGAAAAGCAAATATCCAAATTAAACCACAACTTCCTTGCAGTTAACTTGCAATATAAAAGTGTGTAAACTAAGGAAAGAAATATGATGCAACGGAATCAATAAAATTGTCTCTAAACAGAGATTGTTATTTTCTGCTTCCGATGAAATCTGATTTTCCAACACTGAACTTTTACCTAAAGCTGAAATATTTATCATGGTTAAATTAATTTGTGAAATGTTGCCAAATATTTTATTACAAAGGAGAAAAAATGTGCCCTCAAGAAAATTCAATTACGCTAAAAAAAGTTTAAGAATTATTTATTTGATATATTTTATACCGATTGCATTCAATACTGCGAGTGAGATGGAATTCAGATCGAAATATTGTACCATACCCATGGTTAAGTACTTTTTTCCTGATAAGGATTTTACAGATAAGACTTTATGATTAATTTTAAGCCTTTCGGTTGAACATATTTATTTCATATTATATTCTTTCTAAAGGCTTTATAACTAGATGATCTTTTTTAGATATTTTAAAGGTATTTATTGAAAATATTTTTATTTTACATTTATATATCTATGTATTTATCTCTTTAGTTTTTTATCACATTGCTTGTTTAATGTGGTAGAAATGTACATTTATTGTGTACGATGAGCTTCTATATCAATTATTGTAGAATAAATGAAAATAATCTTTTTTCAATTTCTTACACCTATATTTATATAGGAAATACATTATGAATTATATGAATTTCCATACATACGAATTTGTGTATTCTTCATTTTTTTCGTGTGTATAAAACTAATCTAAAAAAAATTTCGCACGTTTTTTACGCATTTTTTAATTTGCATTGTTTTGACAATTAAGAATATACAACCATGCCAAAAGTTAATATTTCGATGTGTTCAATTTGTTTTTCTTATTAAAATTTAATATGTACAATGAAATAAAATTTCTGATATAAAAAAAAGAAATTAAATGTAAACGTATGGTTTTGTTTTAATTTCATTTTAATTAATCATTTTCATTTAATTAATTATCTTGTTCTACATACCTCGATATACGTATAAATTGAATTCATATTACGCGTATGTGCATTATAAATATCAATAAAATTATTGAAAAAATATCCAAATTAAACCCAAACTTTCATGCAGTTAACTTGTAACATAAAAGTATGCTAAGAAAAGAAATATCATGCAATGGAATCAATAAACTTATCTGGAAACAGAAAATGTTATTTTCTAATTCTGATAAAATCTGATTTTCCAACAGTAGACTTTTACCTAAAGCAGGAATGTTTATCTCGGTTAAAATATTATATGAAATGCTACCAAGTGTTTTCTTACAAAGGGAAAAAATGTACCCTCAAGGGAAAATAATTAAGCTGAAAAAAAAATCAAGAAGTACTTATGTAATGTATTTTATACAGATAGCATTCAGGCCTGCGAGTGAAATGGAAATTTGATCGAAGCATTGTAGTATTACAAGGGTAACATACCTTTTATTGATAAGGACTCTATGGATAAAGACTTATTGATTAATTTTGCGACTTTCTCTCTGACATATTTATTTTATATTATTTTTATTCTAATGTTTTTGTAACTAGATGAGGTGTTGGAGATATTTTAAAAGCATTTATTGAAAATCTTTTTATTTTACTTTTATTTATTAAAAAAATATTATTTTTTAATATGTTATTTGCTTAATATGATACAAATGTACATTTAATGTGTACAATAAACTAATACATCAAATATTTTAGAATAAATGAACATCATCTATTTTCATTTTATTGCACATTTATGTATATTCGAATGAACATTATGAGTTTCAAGAATTTACATGCACACAATTTTGTGTATTATGTATATTAGGATATACATTATGAGTTATGAATTTACATACATACGATTTTGTGTATTCTTCATTTTCTCATGCATATATTACCAATGTAAAGAATTACTGAGCACATTTTTACACATTTAATAATTATAAAATAAAGGAAAACTTTGTTTTTATACCTATGAGTATAAACCACACCTAAATATAAATGTTCGATACGTTCAACTGGTTTTTCTCATTAAAATTTAATATGTTCAATCAAACAAAAACTTTGATACAAAAAGGGTGTGTAAATACAAACCTATGGTTATGTTTCTAATTCTCTCTTGAACTTGATAAACTTTCATTTGATTAGTTATCTTGTTCTACACACTTTGGTATATATATATATATATATATATATATATATGACATTTTGAGATTGGGAGCCAGTAGTATTAGCCGCATGTCACCATATTTTATAGCACAGAATTCGTGGCAAGCGATTAAATAAATAAATACATAAATAAATATATGCATCATAGAAAACCAAACGTTGGCAACTCCACAATATTTTATTTAAAAACAGTAATATAGAAAGGAAAATGTTCTCCCCTTCCTGAGCAAACATTCTATCAAAAAGAAAACATTCCTAAATACTCCCCGGGAGTCTCTCAAACCCGAAACATCGAATAAAAATCCATCCATCTCCAGGCCTTTCTAGTTTAAGTAAAAAAACCTTACCAGATCTTTCCCTAATCTCTAAACACGATTCTTTTATGTAAGCAGAAAATAATGTCAAGCATCGATATTAAAAGTGGTGTACTCGATCACCTGCAAACGATAATTTTATTTAAAAGAATATTATTTAACTAATTTATAATCGAAAGTAATCAAAATTCGAAAACACTCCACAGACGATAATTTCACGCAAAAAAAGATAAGAAAAAAACGAATTTATTGGTACTCAATAACTATAAAATGCGTAGAGAAAAAAAGTAAATAAAATGAATCATATATTTGAACAGCTTTATTTTAGGAATAAATTTAATAAGACTTTTATTTTTTTAAATGTTAATAAAAACAGAGAAAAAGTGAGTTATATTAGGAATTTTAAGAAATAAAATTTAATTAAGAATATTTTTAATTTAGAGTCATTTTATAGATTTACACATACTGAAATAAATATTTTTTAAGGCGAACTAAGAATTTCTATCGTTTCTCTAAAGATTAATATAAAAGATCTAATAACAGGATTTTAATATAAGAAGCTGAAATAAAGACTGAATAGTATTAAAAAGAAATTAATATAGTATAAGGTTAATTTTGGCCAAAAAAATTAATTTTACAATATATATATATATATATATATATACATATATACATTATAAAAGGGAATTCATATTCCGGATATGTGCACTATAAATATTCATAAAAATATTGGAAATACAAAACAAATATCCAAATGAAAGACAATTTTTTTGCTGTTAACTTGCAATTTAAAAGTATTTGACCTAAGAAAAGAAATATGCATCGGAATCAATAATCTTATCTTTGAATAGAGACTGTTATTTTCTGTTTCCGATAAAATCTGATTTTCCAGCACTGCAATTTTACCTAAAGCAGGATTTTTTATCTCGGTTAAATTATTATGTGAAATGCTGCTAAGTATTTTGTTAGAAATGATAAAAATGTATCCGCAAGGAAAAACAATTAAGCTCAAAAAGTTCAAGAAGTACTTGTGTAATATATTTTATACAGATAGCATTCAGGCCTGCGAGTGAGATGGAAATTTGATTGAAGTATTGTACTATCCCAAGGATAAAATACCTTTTCCTGATTTTATGGATAAGCTTTAGGGATTAATTTTACTCCTTTTTATCAAACATATTTATTTTATATTATTTTCTTTTTAATGTTTTTGTAACTAGGTGAGTTGTTTGAGATATTTAAAAAAAAAAATAGAGAAAATCTTTTATCTTTAATAATTTATTCAGTCTTAATATATTTTATATTTTATATTTTAATCGAATATTTTTTAATATTTTGCTTGTTTAATGTGTGCAATAATGCTTTAAATGCGCTTAAACATGAATTATTTTACAATAAATGAACATGATATTTTTTTTCATTTTATTGCAAATTTATGTATATTCGAATATACATTGTGGCTTATATGAATTTACATACATATGATTCCGTGTATTCTTCATTTTTTATCTATATATTACTAATCTAAAGAATTGTTGCACATGTTTTTACATATTTATTAATTTACAAATAAAAGGAAACATTGTTTTGATAAGTTGAAACTTTGATATGTTCAACTACTTTTTCTCAGTAAAATTTAATATATTTAATCTAATAAAATCTTTCATACAAAAAAGGTAAATAAATGCAAACTTATGGTTTTGTTTCAAATTCCTCAATATATATATATATATATATATATATACAGTTTCGGTCAAAAGTTTCCGGCCAGACAGAATTTTTTAGTTAATTTTTAAGTTTACCTATATGAAGAAGAATCTCTGAGTAATATTTATACATTTTATTGAAATAGTAGTTAGGAACTTATTTATGGAATAACATATAAATATCACTAATTTTAATTGACAAAATTTAGTGCTGTAACGTTCTGAGTTTCATCATTAGCACACTGTTAATAGAGGCAGATGTTAGCCCTTAGTAGATCCCCTCTGACACAAGACCGATTCATTTTGTGTATAATAAAATATTCAACTTCCCAATTATATAAGCAATAAATTTCAATTGAAACCTCTCCAACTGACATTATAAAAATCGTATTTCAGGCCAAGAACTTAATGTTAGACAGCTTGAATATAATAATTCTACAGCACTCGAGTTGTTTTTTCACTCCTCACAAAGATCGACGATTATCAAAGAAATTATCTTTGTATATATACAGTTTAAGCAGACTCAAAAATGTTTTTTGGCTTCGACTCTAAAGAAGGAGGACGTGAATCGTCGACCGTTGCAAACACTGTCCCTTAAAAAGTGAAGATCGTTACGGCCCGACAATTGTCTGTCGGAACATTGAAATACAGGCCCAATCCATTCTCAACTGTAACAAGCTTGCGGACAGAGCACCTAGTGTGCTCTCATTTAAATATTACTTCCAATTTTTCTATTTTAATTTCTTTTTGATTGTTTGCTGCGTTTCTGTGTAGCTGTAAATAAGAATCTTTGCCAAACGTCATCCTGGACTTTTTTTTCAGTACGTCACATTGCAGAAGAAAACGCATGTACTCAAAAGTTTCCGGCCACATTCGGAAGTTTAGAAAAAAATAGTATTGTAATAGAAAATAACTGTGATCAACAACATTTACTATTAGTATTTTATCAACTCACCTTTAGTAATTGGTACTGCGGAACAGCAACGTGACATCAATACAATCAACGGTTGAAGATCGTCTATGATACGTTTTTTCCACATTTCTTGCAACTTTTTAGAAATTTGGCTGAGTTGGAATATTTATAGTTCCGAACACATTTGCCAACTTATTTCCACAGATTTTCTATTAGAATAATATTGGGCGTTTGAAATGCCATTTCCAAAGTTGATTTTTTTTGTGCAAATGCCATTGCTTCTCGAGTTTTCGTACGTTCATTAAGTCATTATCATGTTAAAAAATTGATGCGACCACAATTTTTTCTCTAATAAGTCAGCAAATATTCTTGCAAGATATCCTTATACATTGCATCATTTATCTTGCCGAGGATTTTAAATAACGGACCAACCCTTTTTGAAGAAAGTACTCCCCCATATCATAACATATCCTACTCCATGCTTCATCGTAGGAAAACATACGTCAAATTATATTTTTTTGTTGTTAGATCATCGGATGTAGAGTCTTTCATCTGTCCCAAAAAGTTTGAAATTTGATTGATGGAAAAAGAACTTTTGCATATTTTTCACTTGACCAGACTTTGTGTTCCTTGGAAAAAGCCAGACGGATGCGTTGGTATTTTTTTTACCTCTGAAATTTTTTAATACCTACTCTTCCATAAGGTTCTGCATCACATCAGCATCTTGATACGGTAGACTGGCTTATTTCAGCATTATTTTCATTCCGTAAATCACGAAATATTGCAACGGCATTCTTATGCGGGTCATCAACTGTTTTTCACCTGATAATTCCCTTTACAAAAATAGTCATTTCCTGGGGCCTCCTGGACGTCAGAAAGACCAGAAGGCCATGGCCATCTTTATATTATTTTTAAATATCGTTTACAGTCGGTTTGCTGATCGATAACTTTACCGCAATATCTGGAGAAGACTGCCCCTTTAGCTATAAATTAATCACTCATTTATAAACAAGGAATATAAAACTTTTCATTTTTGTATTTAAACTATGCTATTCACTTTGATTCACTAACAAATACGACCATAAAACACTTTACCGACAGAAAAAAACTAAGGAATGATGAGTGGCTGTGAGAACTTTTGCATACACGAATTTCGAATTCTATCCCTTTCCATGAAGTGTCTTCAGCATCCAATCAAAATGATCACGTAATCATAGTATTTTTATAGCGTAGTATTTTGAAACAACTGTGCTTCTTCTTCGCTGAAAAATTCTGGTAAATAAATATGAACGGAAACTTTTGAGCTCCACTGTACATATATATATATATATATATATATATAATTGAATTCATATTATGCATATGGGCATTTCCATACGAACTTGTTTGTCTGCTACACTGTTAAAAATAAAGGTGACAAACCGGTGCCATTTGGGACCCGGAGGTGAAAAGGCGGTGCCATTTGGAACCCTAGGGTGTCATAGGAGCTTGAATATGCGGTTGGGGTGACGACAGATCTGTTACTGGATGATGGGAGCTAAATAAAGTGCCATGCACTTCGTAAGCACCTCATCGGGTGACTGGCAACTTGCGCATGCGCTATGCATGACGCGTGTCTTTCTGCTTTCGGTGTCAGCATGTAAAGTTTACGAGTGTGAGTAAATCAAAACACGGCAGTGTGTAAATTCGCGATATTAATTGAGGACTAACCACTGAGTTACAATGAAACAACAATGAGGACTTAACGATCCGATTTGCGCGACCAGTGAACCGGGCAAAGTCTGATTAAAGGTAAGATTTAACTTTATTTTATTTTATTTTATTGTAACGTTAATTTGTCGTACATCCCTATAAGTAATGTCATAAAAAAGAGTAAATTAGATTTTTTTGTTAGTATGATTGATTGTTAAGTTTATTGTGTGAAGCTACAAGCTACACTCTCACCAAAATACCTGCTTGCTAATGTTAAACCTATGAGGTAGTTATTTTACAATTTCTCGTTTACATGTCAATATTTTTAAATGATTTATCGAGGCCTTAGCTACCGAGGAGCAATTGGAGCAAACTGCTCTAGGCACGGGAATACTAAGGGCGCACAATTAGAAAGAGCGAAATGAAAGATTTTAAAAATATTTACATATTTTTTCATTACAAATCAGTTATTATAGACGAATCTTGTTGCAATCGGAATATTCTATGACCATTTTACCTTGTGTTTAAACTCAGCTGTTTAGATTTAACTCTTAACTGCTGTTAGTGGTCTCAGATACCATGAGTTTTTCAAGTTTCACAGTTTAACTTGTAATTTTTAGTTTAACTATAGATACTGGTCAATTTTTTTTAGTTTGGAGCCTTATTATTACCTCTAAATACTTTTGAATAGCTGAATTTATTTATAATATTCTTATACATAAAGTTTAATATATAAATAGTATTCTGAGAATTAACGTAACATTTTATTCATCTTCAGATTAAATGGTCTGACAGACAGCTCACAGTAGTTATGTAACAATTTTTGTCAGAGCAGTTAAGGTTAAAATATATTTTTGCGTCTATATACAGTTAAAAGCAATTAATTTTATTCGCGAAGTTTTAATTTTAACCTTTACACGGGATCTCGGACAGCATCTGGCCGGCTTTGCATATATTGTCGGATAGATGCTATCCGAACCCCTCCTGTAAAGGCTAATTCACACCATATTGCAGCCTCGCGTAACTTCTCTAATATTGTTTCAGTATACCTGATTTGTCTTTATTTGAGAGGGGGGGGGGAACTTTTTCATTTAAGACAATTGAATACTTGCAAATCTTAAAGTAATCAAAACTTATTTACAGGGTTTTCATTATTAATATTTTCCTTATTAACCACCATTATTTCCAAAATAATCTTCATAATAAGATTAGATCGGGAGGCGGTAGCACGGACAATCATTTAGTCTCACTTAAGGATAAAAATCACGGATAAAACCTCGATTTGCATATTAAAACGTTATTAGTCAGCCAAGTCATACCTTGGTGGGAAATGCCTAAAAACCCGAATTTAACGGTATCTTGGGTTTACCATTATGTTTTCTTACTCCCAATTCTTCATATTTTCATACTTTTGGTTTCATTTTCTTTCAAAAAGGTGAGAAAATGTTAGGGTATTGCATTGAATAAACCTTATGATCTGATTATCGGCTATGCAGATTTACACCCACTTTTTTTCGAAAGTATTCTTTCGCATTAAACCTTATTTAGTAGCAGAATTTTATGGTTTAATAAAATAATTTTTTTTTTCAATAATAGTAATTTAAGTTTGATTAGACCGTAATCAGTCCCCCCCCCCCTCTTTCTCAATCATCAACATCATCCGATATGACAAATTTGTAGTCATGAACATTCAAATTATAAAAGGAAAACAATCTGTATTTACTCCACTGAACTTTCAGAATAGTTTACAGAAATAGTGTGTGTTCAAAAAATATAACAATGAATAAAAACTTATATCGTAATTTTACACAAATGTGAAAATTTTCCGCAGGTGATGAAGATCTCGTGTTTTAAAGGCGATTTTTGCACTGTCATTTATAAATCTTAAACATTTTTTTAATGACGTAATTTTTAACAATCTTTCATTCCACCCGTTCTGAAACAAGACCAATAAACAGGGTTGGCTTTTTACCGGTAAAAACCTGGGGAGAAGGTGGTAAAAACTTAAGGATATACAATAAACTGTTAGTCCTTAAACCGTATTTTAATACTATTGATAAAAATTCTATTTTCATGTAATTGGTGGATTAATATATAATATCTATATAGGGGAGAGTGGGGTGGTGTGGGACTTTTTTTTTTTTACAAAAGTAAGAATTTTTTTTTTATATATACACAAAAAGAAAAAAATCAATTTATAGCATGCAAGGTAAAACACTTTTTAATCCCCCTGAACAATATAGAAACATAACGTGCAAATACTGTTTTATTTTAAAGAGAACGTAAGTTTCAAAATGTGTCTCATACCTCCTCATTAAGAGTTATGGGACAGCAATAATAAAAAAAAAAAGCTATAAGGCACAAAATAACCTATAGTGTCGGTAAGATAAACAATCAAACAAAGGTTGTAAGTTGATAATGTATATGCCACAATATAAAATTCCAGTATCTTCATGACTGGAATGAAAATTCAGGATTCTCTGTCATAGGTGTCATTAAGGCCCCACACTAGGCTCAGAATGTAAAGATGATAATGTAAAAGTTTATAGGAGCGTTCTTTTGAAATACCTAACTCAAATTTTAATATTTTTACATGATTCTTTTGAACAAGATAGCTGAGGATGATCCATAACCGGCCTAGTTTTTATTTTTTCGATTTTACTTTTATATTTTTTGTACAACGATAGTTTCAATTTCAGAACCGGTTCAAACCAATTTCGTAAGTTAAAGTAATTTTTTTAAAAAAAATCTGAAACAAAAACTGAAAAAGTAAAAACTACGCCGGTTGCGGATCGCCCTCAGCAATCTTGTGCAAAACAATCACGTAACAATATTAAAATTTCGCCGAAATATTTGAAAAGAACGCCCCAATAGACTTTGCATTATCATCCGGGTCTTTTTCTGTGCCTAGCGTTGCGCCTTAAATAATCATCAATTTATTTACATTTTGAAGTATTAATGCATATATTATCAATGTTATAATTAATATATTATCGTCTAAAAATTTTGCATGTTAGCAATTTGCATTATTATTAATTAAAAAAAGGAACTGGGCGCGTCCCATTCATCCCTTTTCTGGCATGTCCCATTCCTCGCCACTTCCTTGTTTGTGTTAAACTTCTTGTTCAAACAAAAATGCTGCTTTAGGCTTAGTTTAAATTATGGATAATATACAGTATAATGTTCCATAAATGGGGAAACTATTACATTTGTACATAAACAAGCCTTTAATATATTGAGAGCAAATAAATCAAATTTAAATTGGATTTTTGAAAAAAAAAATTTCTTTCAAACATTTGCAAGTCTATGCATATCAATATTTTTTTGTAAACTGAAGAATGGATTACCATTGCTTCATCTTGTATGCGATTGATGAAATGTTTAGAATAATGCACAAAGAGAAAAACCTACAGTCCCATTCCACCCGACTTTCCCCCATATAGCAAAAGGGGAAATAAAGAATTAGCCAGTTCCCTAAAGCTCCACACTGAATATACACACTAGAGATATACACTGAATGGCCAGAGATGACCGTCCACTTGCGGTTTTAGAAATTTTGTTAAATATCTAGAAAAATGTATGTAGAATTATCCTGAAAATCTTAGTGTATAAATATAATACACTACCTGGCCATTGATTATCGTAAACTTGCGATTTTAGACATTTTGCAAAATATCTAGAAAAATACATGAGGAATTACCCTGAAACTCTCAGTGTATAAACAATATAGTACAGGTCATCTATTTCCGTGAAGATTTCTTCCAGAAACTTTATAGGGGACCGCCAACAAATTAAAAAATGTATGAATATCTTTTGGATAACCCTGTCAAAACTAATGCATCAAAAGCGCTCAAACTGTAGATTGTGATTAAGTGGCTTATTGTTATAAACTGTGTTCATTTTTATGTCGATAGCATGTATACTCGTAGAGAAATGAAGGTTTTTATAAAAATACTCCCAAATTTTTCCAAGATTTTTGATTATAATTTGCAGAGTTCTTAATATAAAATAATAATATTTTCTGAAAATGTGACAAACAACATTGCACATAATACCCTGTAATCAGAATAAAAAAATAATAAAAATGGTATGAAAAATGAGTAGGTTTACTAAATAATTTTTCACTGCTCATGCGTGAACGATATCAAAATTTCATTTGCATATCCCATATAGCACACTTGCCTCCCCAGGATGTCCTGGGGAGGATTCACATCCCAGGACCGTCATCCCCCAGGCATCCCTGAGGATGCAGAAAATTGTCACCAGGAGGTCCTCAGGAGCCGAAAATGTCCGCTTTACAGCATCCTGGCACGCTCCCGAGGACCTCAATCAGGGTCCTCCCCGGGAGGTTCTGTGGAAGTTTTGAGGAAGTGATATAGGAGGACTTTGGGAAACTTCAAGGTCACTAATATGTTCGAAAAAAAATTTTAATTAGAGCTATGATTTAATTTAAATTTTTTTAGAAGAAAACACGAATGCTTTTTTTTTTCTATTATTCAGACGGATTTACATAAACAGAGATTATTCAGTAACAAATTTCTTACCTTCATTTTTCCTGCTGGATTTGAACCCGAGTACCTTGGTATTCTGGACGCGCGCTCTCACCGTTGTGCTGTAGGGCCAGTAAGGAAAAAAAATTTCTAAGGTATACATGCATTTTTACTCCGCTTTTGAAACTTAAAACTAGGAAATGTCTTCATTTTTTGTGCCTTTTTCATACATTCGACATAAATTTAAATTAATAACTCTAAATAAATTATTAATAATTATTTGTTTTAACATAAATGTTTTCGAATTTAAATTTTTTTAAATGAAATTCTATTTTTAAATGATAAAAATATCCTTTTAGCTTTTAACACAACAAATCCATTAAGATCGTTCTGTAGTTAGAAAATTGATTATGAACTATATATTTTAACACACAACGAATGATGTAAAACGTTTCTGATGATATCCCCTATAAAATTTAATTTTAGTTAGTAAAAATATTATTTCGAGAGATTAAAATAGCAAGAGATTAAAACACATAGTTTCCTTAAATTATGAATTTTTTTTAATGATTGACAAATAAAGACTAAGTGAATCCTTTCAAAAATAAAACTTTTTTGCTCTTTCTCTCTCTTACCTTTTTTACAGAAATTTTAATCGATTTTTTTTTTCTTTTTTCTCTTGGTGCTCTTATTAAGTGAATTTATGAAAAAATATATATATAAATTTGCTTAGTCTTTTCTTTCCTAATTTTTACTCTTTGAAATATTTCATTGTTTCAGTTTCATAGAGAACCCCACCAGCGGCCAAGATATTCTGCTCTCGAAGCTGGTAGATGGGAGGTGCTGAGTTTGCGCTCGTCGGCCTAATCGTTCGGAGTTTTCCACGGTTTTCTTCGA
Source organism: Maratus speculifer (assembly GCA_964019185.1). Taxonomy (NCBI): domain Eukaryota; kingdom Metazoa; phylum Arthropoda; class Arachnida; order Araneae; family Salticidae; genus Maratus; species Maratus speculifer. The sequence continues at coordinate 326,813,750 of OZ025290.1, forward strand.
ATCTTAAACTTTCTTGCGTAAATACGGGTTAGGTTCCTTTAGAAAGACCCTCCGGAGGGCAGCAATCCTCCTCCTTAATGTGTCCCTTGATTTTTTTTTTTTTTTTTTTTTTTTTTTTTTTTTTTTTTTTTTTTAAATGATTGACAAATAAAATCTAAGTAAATCCTTTCAAAAATGAAACTTTTTTTGCTGTCTCTCGCTCTTACTTTTTTTACAGAAATTTTTATCGATTTTTTATTTTTATTTTTATTTTTTATTTTATTTTTACGCTTGTTAAAAGGTACTCTTATTATACAAATTTATGAAAAAATATATATAAATTTGCTTAGTCTTTTTTTCCTAGTGGGATAGTTTCTAGTTCGTTTCATAGTTAGCAGTGAAGAGATTCTGATCTCGAAACTGGTAGATAGGAGGTGCTAAATCGCACCCATCTGCCTAATCGTTCGGAGTTTCCAGGGGGTTTTTTCGAATGTTGGATTTCCTTGCGTAAATACGGGTTAGGTTCCTTTAGAAAGACCTTCACTGAGGGCAACCCCCCCTCCCTTGATATATCCCTCACGTTGATAATTGGCCGTCATAAATACAACCAATGAACAAACACGTTTTAAAGTGATTAGGTATGTTTTGGCGAATATTTATTAACGAATAATCAAATCCGTTACTAATGAAATTCTTACACGACGGTACGAGTTACAGATGTTTGGATATTTATCACTTGTCGGGGGATTAAAAAATACGGTAAAAGCACAGTATTATTTTATAACATTGTAAAAATATTAAAATTCTGCATTGTCATTGAAAACACACCATTATACAAATTTGTATAATTTAATTGTAACAGGATTTGGTGTGAAAATCAATTGTAAAATTCCATCATTACACTGAAACACTGCTTGAATTTGAATGGCATAAAATAGAAACTATTAATAAAATTTTAATCTGTTACAAAACCTTTTTATTTTCTTATTATTATAAATAAAATTAATTTACAGTTAAATCTCCCTTTAGCAGTCTTTAAAATTGTACAAAATTTTTATGATCATAAAAAATAAAATATGCACCATTTTTCATTTAATTAACGACGGGAAATATTTTTGTTGATTACTTGAAATGTAATTTTAGAAACTAAGATTTTAGGCAATTTAAAAAGTCTGAAAAAACTGATAACTTTATTTAAAATATAAGATGTTTTTATCAACTATTTTTTTTAAAAAAATCCCAAACTAATACATGTATACATATACTTTCTTTTACACCTACAAACAAATTTGTGTTGCTAACTCACAGTTTCACTTCTAATTCTTGGAAAAACACTCTTTTTTTTCTTCCTCTCATTCAATGATTTCCCGCGAAAATTCTTCGCTGTCAAAATTGATTGGAGGGGCGTGATTAGCCTATTGAGTGCCTGAGTGTTGGAACGGTAACTATGTCCATGCTGAGTATTGTATGCTATGCATTCATTGTCATCTAACTAAGGATATCCGAAGAAATAGAAAAGAAAATCGGTTTTTTAAATGAAAGTTTTAAGTGATGTCAAAATACTCTTCAATTAAAAATTGCGTTAAACTATATGTTATTTATGGAATACAGATAAATATTTATCTGTAATTTCAAAATCTATAACGTTATTGATATTTCAGAAGTTTTCTTAATGAAAACTTCATTTTATCTTTCAGAATTTAAATAACAATAATAATATTATGTTTTGTAATCTATAAAATAAATTAGAAAAATAAATTGTTAATCAGTCCTATTTAGATTTAAAAAAAATTAATTAATGATAAATAAAACAAAATAGGCTAAGCATTCGGTAGGTAATTGATAATAACCTGAATTAAACTTTTAAGTTGCGTGAATTTACATTTTTTAAACAGAAAATCTTTTCAAATAAACCACGTATTGGTATATATTTGGGAAATGGGGGGGGGGGGTGCAGCTCAATATTTATATATTTTAAATCCAAATATACCATTTTAAAATGAATTGCTGCACTATCTTTGAGTTGATGTTATATGTTGGGATAAAAATATCTAGTTTCGTCGCGACAAATTTGTTTGTTTATTTATTTATTTATTTATTTATTTAAATAGAGTTTAGTAAGTATGTTATCTAATTATATATATATATATATATATATATATAAATATTCATTATCTGATATTAAAATGCATCAGAACTCGATTTAGATAATTTTCATAACAAAGTTTTAAACGGGTACTTATGATCAAACTTGCGTTAAAAATCTCTTTTTTTTTCTTTCCATAAATACATTTACCTCTGAATTTCAGAAAAAATATATGAACTAGAATTGTCTTCTATTTAAAAATTTTAGAGTATTAATTTAGAAGCTTACTATTTAATTCATTTAAACAAGTTATATTAATTTCTAAATTAATAAAAAGGAATGATAATAAAAAACCAAAACGCAATAGGTTATTTATTAATAATTAATAAAATATTGATAAATGAATCAAATTTGGTTTAGAAGATACATAATAGTGATTAGTATATAAAAAAGGAATTAATTGAAATAATAAATTAAAATTTTTAATTTAACTAAAAAAGATTAAAAGTTATAGCAGTAATTAAAAATTATAAAAATTTAATAACAATTATCTAATTTGCTTAAAAATAAGTAATCGAATAATTAATAAAATAAAATTAACTCATTAATAATCGATACCGATTAAATTGTATTCAACATTTTAATTAAAAAAAAAAATTGAGTATTGTACTCCAGAATCATTCATAAGATGGCGCCAGCACTGTGACTTCCTGGGTACTTCCCCAAGAATGAATAACCGGGTACTTCCCCAGGAGTGATTTCCCAGGTATTTCCTCAGGAGTAGCGTCCCTGGGAAGTTGCTCCGTGGGACGTTACTGGGAGCTCATTCCTGAGGACACCGTAAAAGTCTCTTCCCCAGGACGTCCTGATCTTGTCATTTTAGTTTTAGGAGGAATATGGGATGTCTTGGAGCTCCTGGGGAGGTACTGAGGAGCTTTTGTGCTATATGGGATTATGTTAGCTAAATGTATAGAGCAACTTTTGTGAAAGTTGCAAAATCATAGCTTGAAAATTCTGAAAATAATCGTCAATAGAATCACTTAAAAATCCGTTATTTCCAAAATGAAGCAAAAACAAGAAGGGTTGTATCCATATATTCATTAATTAGTGTCAATATAGAATACACAATACGGAACTTACTAGTACATTTGGATACAATCCCTCATTTTCTTTGCTTCATTTTGGGAACAATGGATTTTCCACTTATTATATTGACGATTATTTTTAGAATTTTCAAGCTATGATTTTGCGACATTCACAAAAGTTGCTCTATACATTTAGCTAACATAATATGCAAATGAAATTTTGATATCGTTGACGCATGCGCAGTGAAAAAATATTTAGTAAACCTACTCATCTTTCATACAATTTTTATTATTTTTTAATTTTGATTACAGGATATTATGTGCAATGTTGTTTGTCAGATTTTCAGAAATTATTATTATTTTATATTAAGAACTCTGCAAATTATAAGCAAAAATCTTGGAAAAATTTGGGAGTATTTTTATAAAACCCTCAATTTCTCTACGAGTATACATGCTATCGACATAAACATGAACACAGTTTATAACAATAAGCCACTAAATCGCAATCTGCAGTTTGAGCGCTTCTGCTGCATTAGTTTTGACACCAAACGATATTCATTATTTTTTAATTTGTTGACGGTCTCCTATAAGGTTTCTGGAAAAAATCTTCACGGAAATATATGACCTGTACTATTATGTGTATACACTGAGAGTTTCAGGATAATTTCTCATGTATTTTTCTAGATATTTAACAAAATGTCTAAAATCGCAAGTGGACGATAATCAATGGCCAGGTAGTGTACTACAAGTCATATATTTCCCTGAAGGTTTTATTCCGAAACTCCAATAGGGGACCATCAACAAATTGAAAAACAATGAATACCTTTTGGATAACCCTGTCAAAACTAATGTAGCAAAAGTGCTCAAACTGTAGATTATGATTAAGTGGCTTATTGTAATAAACTGTGTTCATTTTTATGTCGATAGCATGTATACTCGTAGAAAAATTAAGGTTTTCTACGAATCCGAAAAGCAGTCTCAAATTTACCCAAGATTTTTGCTTATAATTTGAAGAATTCTTAATATAAAATAACATTATTTTCAGAAAATGTGACAAACAACATTGCACACAATACCCTGTAATCAGAATTAAAAAATAATAAAAATTGTTCGAATATTGAGTCGGTTTACTAAATAATTTTTCACTGCTCATGCGTCAAAGATATCAAAATTTCATTTGCATATTATGTTAGCCAAATGTATAGAGCAACTTTTGTGAAAGTTGCAAAATCACATCTTGGAAATTTTGAAAATAATCGTCAATAGAATACGTTGAAAATTCGTTATTCCCAAAATGAAGGAAAAACACGGGGGGTTGTATCTATATATTCATTGATTAGTGTCAATATAGGATACATAATAGGGGCTTACTAATAAATTTGAATAAAATTCCTCATTTTTTATTATTATTATTGGTATGGAATACCTGTACATGTTAGGGAAATTCGTTGCTAATCTGGAATAGACACTTTGTTCCAAGATATGTTTTGTAAATATGGTTAATAATGTAAATAGTTTGTAACTCTTAATGATAATACAGGAAAAGAATATCTGAATGACAAGTATGAGTTGGTCATGTAATTTTCTCGTGCTGTCCTAAAATGGGCAATAAAGAAGAAAGTGCCCGGTTAAACGGATGGCATTGAGCTCTCAGGCTATACATACAACTGTATATTATACTCTTATTTCAAAGAATAATGCCCTTCCAAAAATAAAAGAAATCAACTAACTGTAAGTTATTGGACAGTGGATTAACTGCCATCCCTCTTTATACTTAACCAATGAGCCCCTAAAACTAATCAGGAAAGTGCCTTATCAAAGTGAAATTATTAACAAAATTTGAAGAAAATGTGATAATTCTGCATGATTTCTGCATATTTATATAAATTAAGGAGGGTAGCACTCTCTTCTCCCCCCCCTTCATATTTAACCAGTGAACCTCCAATGCTAATCAGTGAAGAACCTTATCAGAATGAACCTCCATATAAAATTTGAAGAAAATCTGATATTTATATAAAGAGTTATCACGTTACATACAGAACTTGTGGGCACATTAGCTGTCAGACTTTGATAGCCTTGTGAGCTATAATTTAAATTTTATTTAAATTTTATTCTTTCTTTTTTTGTTCATCTACAATTTTTGCTGTACTTTGATGATAGATTTTAATTGGACTGTCTTGTTGTGTGTTTTCCTTAATGTGTTATTATTATTTTTTCAGATAGTGAACTTAAATTTATAGTACTTACATTACCATGCTTGATACAAGAAAAGTTTCCGACTCTTTATCATGAAGAAGGTGCAGAAATTTCTGAGTTTCAACCTGTTACTGTGCTCCGCAACTCAAGCAACTTGTTAAATTACTCATGCTATGTATTAATTTTATATAAACAGTTAATTATAAAAACTGATAATTTTATAAGCTTAGTTACTTTGTGGTATGCATTGTTTTGGTTGTTTAACGTTAACTATACTAAAAGCCAATTTAAATTTTTATCATTTTTATTAGATACTTATGTCTTCAAAATTTTCTCAGTGGCATCAGTTCCACATAGTGTTACGTCTTTGTTTAATAATATTTAATACATTCTTCGTGTTTACAATAAAAAGATTATTTGAACTAAAAGGTTGTTTTTTTAATTCAATGTTTTATTCATTTCATTATATTTACTCAGTGGATTAAAATTTCAGATGCAATAAGTCAAAACACAAAAACAATTAGGCAGAAAGTGTTTTGATGTGGATACTGGACTAGAAATCAGCAGTCGTTAGTCGTCAAATGAAACTAAATTATAGAAAAATTATTCCTAGTCGTCAAATCTTGATAGCTAGCTTTCTTTAACTTTAATTTTTGTTTAGCAAATGCTTTCATTTGTATTTTAGCATACATCCCCCCTCCCTCTGGACCATGACATCAGCACGTGTCTTAAGAATTTTGAACCTTTCAATAACCTCTAAGTTAACTTCACTTTCACCAATGACTGATAAAACTGGTCCTTGGATATTACACCCCTGTAAACAAGATTTTCTTTTATTATGAGATATTTCTGCATCCTTATATGTTCCTAAAATAAGAAACTGTATTAAAATTGTTTTAAAATTTTTGTATTCCCTTCCTCAAACAAACAAAAAAAAATGTGTGTGATTTGGAAATGCTTTAAATGCCCCACCATAATTGACAACCAAAGATTCATTTATTTGCTAACTTTTTATTTTCTGATGTACTGTTAGTCTCAGATTTTTTTAAAATTCGCTTATCCCTAGTTATATCTAAAGCTCATATTTTCTCTCTGTGGACATATTTGCTTGATTATCTGTTTTGTATGCATATTAGCTTTATAAAAAGAATAAGTTTTTCCAGAATCCAAATATTGTAGTTTAATCAGGTTTCATACTTATGGAAAGTCAGTTTTTATTTTGTTTAGTAAGAAAAAGTGTTTAATATATAAAGTTTCCTCCCCTCTTCCCTTCAATACATTAAAATTAAATATGCAATGCAATATTATTACTATTAACATGGTTGTGAAAAGAAATAAGAAAATATGAAATGCATTTGGCACATCGAAAAAAAATTGTAGGCATTATTTTGACACCTTACATACAGTTCTTAATTTCTAATCCTGTGTGGATATATGCTATAAAATATGGATTTCCATAAGTTCACTATAAAGGTAAGTATTACACATATTGTAAAAATGATTTTTTTTACTCAATTTCATCTGTGATTTTACACAACTATAAAATGAATTTATTTTCTATAATTCATTTCATAGCTTGATGGCTAACTTTCTGGAAGAATTTTAAAGAATATGAAGTAATCTTACTAATTTAAAAGTTACACAGCATTTATTACATATTCTTTTCTAATTTGTGTTTTACATTTTTTTAATTAGATACAGCAGGGTAGCTGAAAAAATATTGGTGCGTTATTTGACATTGATATTTCATAACTAAAATTTGAGAAATGCTTATTTTAAAATTTTGTAGCATTTCTTCTACTATATGAAAATCTTAATCCTCCGAAAAGTTCACAACCGTCAAAATAATCAGCAACTAATATGTTCAACGAAGTATTCGCCTCATGGAAGCAAAATAACTTTAATGGAACTTCCAGCAGTATTGGGGCCTTCACATGGAGCAAAAACAACATTGACCATCTGCGTGGATATTTAATAACAGGTGTATTGCCTTCGAACAATCAGATCTTAACTCACTTGACTTCTGTAGAAAAGCTAGAAATAGAAAATCCCCAGTTTGCATTGTATGTGATGTGAAATTATCAAGGCATAGAATGATTTAAATCAGAATTATCTGCAGCGGACTGTCAATTCTGTGATCTTTCGTTTTCAAACTTGTGTAAAAAATAAATATCAAGCCAGTGAACAATTTGTTAAAATATTGTTATTCCTTTTATATTTTATTATTAAATTATGTCATATATTTTACAGGATATAGCATTTTTCTGTGTCCCCATACTTTTCAGTTGCCCTGTATATAAAATAATGAAAATACATGTCAAGCAATATACTATGTGTCAAAAAAGATGGTTACTTATTACTTCTGAAACTATAAGATAATTATAAAAATATTCATATGAAGATAGATAATTCAATTTGTACTTTCTCTTATTTTGGAGTCAAAAAACATCAAATTTTTATAATGTTCTTGCATCTAAAAATGCCCAATCACAAAAATAGTTACTGGCCCTTTCTTAAACATACCCAAAAAGTTTGATCCAAACATATGAGTTAGAGACAGTCAAAAATCATGATTTATTTCATTTTACAAGAACTTCAAAACATAAAATTGAAAATCAGGCTTCAAATTGCATGACAAAGTCACAATATTTGACTCTAACTCAGTGATTTTTAGAGGCAGAAAATAGGTGTAGAGGTTGTGTAAATTTTCCGATTTATTCTAACAAAACCTTTTGGATATGACTAACAATGCAATAGTGATGACTTATGATTGGTGATTTTGAAATGCACAGACTGTATAAAAGTTAAAATTTTGAATTTTTCTTAAAATACTCTCCATGTAAATGAAAGTACAATTTGAATTCTCTGCCTTTCTATGATTATTTTTGTAGTTCATATTATCCCTCTCTGAGTTACAAAAATATGCTACAATTTTTCTTTGGACACCTGATAATGAGTTTAAAAATATAATATTCCATCAATCTAAAAGAAAAAAAAGACTCAAAATATTGACTGATCATGATAATTTTCTCTACAGAATTCAATTTAAAAATGGGTAAACACTTTCTATTTCATGATTCAAACCAATACAATTTCTTGACAAGCAGGGTGGGGGGAGGGGGGTTGCAACTGTGGGCCATAGATTGTGAGTGCTATTTCTTGTAGGATACCACAGGGCACACTGGATTATGTGTTTCATCCGTTCACCCTCTGGGGCACCCTGGATAAATAGTATTATTATTCTCCCCTGAGATGCCATTCTTTCACCCCTTAAGGTACCCTGGGTGAGGGGTGCCATTACTCTCCCCTCAGATGCGATCCTTTCACCCTCTGGGGCACCCTGGATAAGTAGTATCATTATTCTCCCCTGAGATGCCATTCTTTCACCCCTTAAGGTACCCTGGGTGAGGGGTGCCATTACTCTCCCCTCAGATGCGATCCTTTCACCCTCTGGGGCACCCTGGATAACGGGTGCCATTACTCTCCCCTGAGGCGCCATCTTTTCACCCCCTGGGGCACCCTGGTTAATGGGTGCCATTACTCTCCCCTGAGATGCCATCCTTTCACCTCCTGGGGCACCCTGGATAAGGGGTGAGATTATTCTCCCCTGTGGTGCCATCGTTTCACCCTATTGAACACTGTGGATAAGGGGTGCCATTATTCTTCCCTGAGGTGCCGTCCTTTCATCCCCTGAAACACCCTGGTTTAGGGGTGCCATCCTTTCACCCTAGTTAAGGGTGCCATTTTAGCTCCTCTAGGGGTGTCACCAGTGAGACAAGCCTTTCACCCCTAAAAGGTGCAATGTGTCACCATTAGTTTTAACAGTGTACACAACTGAAAATCGCTAATGCTTGTTGGCCACCGTTATTTTCAAAAAGTTTGCTTCGCCTTATTCAATTGACGATATATCTTCGATAAACTAAGTCTCATTTTCTCGCTTTAAAATACTGGTATTTAAAAAGTCGTAGTATGTAACAGACAAACAAGTTCGCATGGAAATGCCTATATGTGCACTATACATTAATAAAATTATAGGAAATAAAAAAATATCCAAATTAAACCCATACATTCTCGCAATCAACTTGCAATATAAAAGTATATAAACAAATACAAAAGATATCAAATAGAATCAATACTTATCTCTAAGAAGAGAATGTTATTTTCTGTTTCCGATATAACTCTGATTTTCGAACACTGAACTTTTACGTGAAGCAGGATTATTTATCTCGGTTAAATTATTGTGTTAAATGTTACAAAATATTTTATGACAAAGAGGAAAAATGTACCCGCAAGGAAAAACAATTAAGCTAAAAAAATTCAAGAAGTACTTATGTAATATATTTTACTCAGATAGCATTCAGATTTACGAGTGAGATGGAAATGTGATTGAAATATTGTACTATCCCAAAGGTAATTTTTTTTTATGATAAGGATTTTATGGATGAGATTTATTCAATAATTTTCCGCTTTTCTGTCTAACTTATTTATTTTATGTTTTTTTTCTTTTCATTTTAACGTTTTTGCAACTAGATGATCTTTTTTGAGATATTTTTATAGTATTTATTGAAAATCGTTTTATTTTACTTTTATTTACTTATTAAATCTCACTATATTTTACTTTTTATATATTAAGCTTTTTTTTTTTAATTTACGTGTTTAATACGGTATAAATGTACATTTAATGCCCCCGATGAGCTTAAACATCAATTACTTTAGAACAATTGAACTTCAGCTGTTTCCGTTTTATTGTACATTTATATGTATTCGGATATACATTAGGTCTCATATCAGTTTAAAAATAAAGCATTTTGTGTTTTCTTCCTTCTCCCATGCATATGTGACCAATCTGAGGAATTGTTGCATACATTTTACCACATTTATTAATTAAAAAAGTTAAAAAAAAAACTTTCTTTGCAACAAATTTTTAGATCAAGTTTTGGATAAAAGTTCTTCGTTTTTCAGAGATTAAATTTGTGCATCATTTTCTATACATATTTAAAAAATCATGTTTAAATTTAATGAAAAATGTTGAATTGTTGAACTGAAATATTAAATTTCTGTTCAGACAAACTGCTTGCTTCAAAGTTTCTACAATTTGAATTATCGGACAATATTTGTATTTCAGAGCAGAAAAATAATTAAAATCCCATACGTTATTTTATCTCATCTCCATTTTTCCCCTCATCTTCATGATGACTATTTGCGCTTTGATTGGTTTCTGCTCCCCATTCACCTCTCCTTCCAGAGTTGCTGTCAAGATTTGCTGTGGTAACTTTTTAAAATCTAGTTTTTGCTAAGAAAGTACAAAAATTTGAACAAAAATTCAAGCCATTTGCAGCAAAAAGCGGAATTTTCTAAACCATCTCAAACTTTTTGTGTAAATTTGGGGACACCAATAGTAATTTTTCTGACTAACCATCATTGAAAATCGAAAAAAAATTTCTTCGCCCCACGATATTAGTTAATATATAAATTAATGTATATTCCATATGTTTTACATCAATCCTGATCATTATCATAAAAGATGTTTTAGAGATATTAAAAAAAGAAGCTTTCCATGAAATATTAAAGAACTCTCTTTAATCGATATTATTAAAAAATAAGTTAGCATTAAAATTTCTTGTAGCATATATGAATGAATGAATTGATTATATGTATTTCCAATTATTGTTATTTAAGGTTCATGGTAATTCTAATTCGTCAAATAAAAAAAATGGTTTATTTTATGGATTTCTAAGGGTTTATTTTATTATTATTATTTTTTTTTTTTTATTTTTTTAAAAATTTCTTTGCATTTTCATGCATTTTATTTAAAACTCAAAAGTGCAGCAAATGCAAGGTCAAAAAAAGGCTTTCATTGGGCTTATTGTATCTGAAGAAAAATATTTATTTTATTAATGTCATCTTTATGTTGCACAAGATGTTTTTATTACTTTAGAGTCTGTTTATCTGTTTAAACCTGGATGCCCACCCTTAGAATAACATTGCTTATTCCCGCCTACATCTCAAATCGACATATACTCCTAAAAGTTGCTATTTCTACTACAGAAAATATTAGAGAATATTCAAAGATCTTTAGAGAAAAATTAATTATATATTATTATTGTATAAAAAGTTAAATTTTTCGGAGCAACGTACATGCGATAAGCGCTTATTATTACCTATACGTTGTAACGACTTGTATGGGATGAGAAATTATTACCACCTGCACGTTGTTCTGCCATTTTAAGTGTCAAATCAATCCAGTTCTTTCCGTGGCTGTTATGTGGAAAACTATAAAAAATCACTCGAGGAATAGATATAAAACCCGTATTCTAGAGTTAATAAACTAATAGGAAATTTTGTTGTAATTACAAAATATTAGACTAAATATTTCTCAACTTAAGGAAAATATATTTTCTAAAATAAAAACAAAAATAAAAAAATTAAAAAAATGTCACTTTGTCCAATTATAAATTTCGTGTTTAAATTGATACGCACAATCAAATTCGAGCGGATATTTATAATGAACTCCGAACGATTACAATAATATAGAAATTCGACATTGGGCAATAAAATATAGTGTCATTGATGATTGGCGCGAATATTGTAAATGGTGTAATGGAGCTTTGTGGACAATGTGATTTGTGTTTATGATATCTCTATTCTTATATATACAATTTACGGAAATGATATATTTTGGTCTGATTTGATGGTATCTATACATAATTGATTTTAGGGGTCAGGTACCCTTTAAAGAATCCAAAAATCGATTTTTTAAAAAATAGCTTATAATTAAATACGATTCTTTAGGAACATTTAAAAGCAAACCCTATTAAAAAAATCGCATTAGAAGAAGAGTTATGTCTAAAACACTTTGCGCTTTTCCTATACGACTAACGGGTAATTTAAACTTTAACGTCAATTTTCTCAAAACAGAGATTTTGATCATTGCGCGCACAATTTCTGAAAAATGGTTGAGTAGAATTTCACAAAATTTTAGCTGAATGTATTAAACGTATACAGGCACAAAATGACCTACTATTATGTTCCTCAAATTAGAAGTTTAGAATTCGCGACTACTTTTGTGTAAAAAAAATATCGATATTTCGAATTTCTTTAAAAAATATTTTTTTTTCTCTGGATCTATAAGTTTTATTTTTTTCATCGTAGGTCATTTTGAAAACACATTATATCTCTACTCCGAAAAAAATCTTGGTTTGTTTTAGCTATTCAAATTTCAAAAATCGTGCGCGCAAGGCATGAAAGGATTATTCTTTCGTAAAAATTGTATTATCTTTAAAAATAATTAAAAAAAACATTATACATGTGTGTACTTTTTTTAACAACTTTAACTAATAAAATAAATCCTTCTTAATATGTGTTTTCATTTTTATAGTCAAAATTCAATGAGATACAGAGTGACTGCAATTATAACAGAGGTAACCTTTTCACGCATTCTGTTTGTTCAAAAGGTACCTGACCCCTTAAATAATAAATGCCATTACATCACATACCGTCATGACGTCCTTCAAGTATTATGCTTTATAGCGGCATCCCATCTCGTGCTTAACAATATGTCATGAAATTCTGACTCTATAGATATTTTTCTAACAAAATATCCTGAAATTTCGCTCTGCATTGTCATTGGGACATTATTTCAAATTTCACATTAACACGCATAAATCCTTCCACAAAGAATACTTTTTTACTATCATTACTTTTTTGCATTCAAATGTCAAGGCTGTCTATTTTTTTTTCAAAATCTGCTTTTAGTACCTGTAAAAGGCCCCACCAGTGGCCGAGAGGTTCTCTCCTCAAACTGGTAGACGGTAGGTGCTGGGTTCGAACCCAATCGCGACCGTTGGCCTAACCGTTCGGAGTTTTCCGTGGTTGTCTTCGAACCTTGCGTAAATACTGGTTAGGTTCCCTTAGAAAGACCCCCATGGAGGGCACCCCACCACTAGGCCTATTTCCCACAGTGTAGATAATTGGCCGACATACAAACAAAGCAAAAACAAGTACCTGTAAAAAAATGCTTTATTATAAGAGCATTTTTTAAATTGTTAATTAGAAGAAAATTCTTTTGAAAACGTAATACCGACCTGAATAAAATTTCTGTAAGTAACCCCGCACTCATGCAGTTTGGCGTATTTATTTTTAGTGGCCTTACCGGAAGATTCAATTTTAATATTCTGAAAGTATGAGATTGGGATTAAATAAAGCATTAAAATCTGTAGAAATTTAAGAAATGGTGTTAAATATATATAAAATATTTTCCAAAAAATGCTTTAAATTTATTTTCTTTTATATTCATCTTTATAAACAATCAGTTACTAAAAATATTCTAGCATCAAAATTTACTTTTCTATTTACAGAGTTAAATAGTTATAACACGGATTGTCTAAAATGGATGAAATAAATAGTGTGTAAAGAAGTATCAGTTTAAAAATCTGATGATTTCCTGAAATATTAAAATTTTAATTTTTTAAAACTAGTATACAATCCAAACATCCAAAAATAATTTATCTAGAAATAAAATATATTTTATTAACATAATGAGCAGAAAAATCAACATACTTACCGTTCATATTTTATTTTAATAATTCAGATACTAATTTATCCAGCTTTCCTTGAAAATTATATATCCTAATATATTTAAAAGTACTCTTAAATTTTACAAAATTGTATTTATACTCACTTTCGCTTTATTTCAAAAATGATTTTAAAATGCAATGGGATACTTTCATAGAATTTTAAACAGTGCATACTAAACTCTAAATTTCATTTTACGCTATTGAAACACAACACTTTTTTACTAAATTTCTTATCAGAAACTTGTAATAAACATAAAAATTGAAATTCCGAAGCATAAATTTATTACCGGTATAAAACGAAACTAAAGTACATGTTCTTTTTCCTTTAGAGGTTATGTATAATAGGTTCCTTCTGCAGCTGTTTCTTATCCATCCTCTTCCCTCTAAAATCCTGACAGATAATCTTTTGTTGACTTTGTCATTCTAGGCAAATTAAGGATTTGAGCGAAACGATTTAGACGATACAGCTTACTAAAAATAAAAGGAAAAAGGGAATTTTATTTATAATATTAAAATAAAAGTTTTCATTAAAAAAAATGTTAGAAAATGCTTGAAGTAATCTGTTTATGATGAGACCGGTGATTATACGGATGATTGTGTAAACAGTATGTGTTTTGAATCGTAATAAAGAATTATTGAGTTGTTTATCGTTAATTATTTTTTATGAGATATCATGTTCATTATTTCGCATTATAATGGTATTACAAAATGCGAAAATTAAATATTTTAGACACTTTGAATATTTTATATTGTATTTCGATCTAGAAAGTAACATTGAAAATATAATATTTTTTTATGTATATGATATAATTTTTATTGAAAACTATAGTTTTCTATGTTTTTCTCGTTCTATTTTTCTCTATGTTACAAATTTTCTGACCAATCCATGACATACCATAATAAATAATTTCATATGCATGCTTTGCTTAAGTAATAATTTGTAATGAATAAAAAAAAATAATGCACACACGTGATATTGATATGATGTATGAAATATGCTATACATAATTGATTCGTAAATTTTTGATTCGTAATATGGAATTTTTGAATTGTTTATCGTTAATTATTAATTTGCAAAACCCTGTTCAATTTTTTTTTTATTTTAACGATTTAGAAAAATGTGAAAATTAAAATTTGGGTATTATTAGTTATATTGAATGCTTTGAATTACATTTTAATCTAGAAATTTGCATTAAAAAATATAATATCTTTTAATAAGTTAATTTTATGTGTTTGATATCGTTTTTATGGAAAAAAAATTTTCTATGTTTTTTTTCTATGATTTAATATGTTTCAAATTTACTGAACAATTCATATATACATACCATAATAAATAATGTTATCTACATATTTTTATTAAGTGGTCATGCACATACTGAAAGAGGGACAGACTTTAAAATTTTTAAAACTAACGTATGATTTATAAATGATTGCGATATATGATATAAACTTTGCGACACATGTTACCTTTGGGTACAGAACGAGAAAGCACTATGTCAAGAATTTCAGGAATTGTGCAACAGTAAATGTTCAGAGTTTTAATGTAAAATTCATTTTTATATTCTCATAACTTTCGATACACTTTTTCTAATAACTTTTTATAACTTTCGATTTGCGTAGTCCAAACATCTGAAAATAGATTTTCTATAAATTTCTTTACTAAATGTTTCCACAATTTAAAAAAAAAAAATATGCTTTTTAAATTATAGTTTAAAAAATCTAAAATTTTCGTACATATTTTCCCCGAATTTCACAGAAAGAATTCTTTTTCACGACAAAGTGGTATTTTCTGTTAAAAATCGAAATTTTTCATATTTTTAAAAGTAAGGAAATGGGCTTGGATGACAGAAACAATGGATATACTCTGTTATCTGCCACATATTTATTTTGAAAGTCCACAAAACTCACAGAAACACAAAAAATGAAAAAACACAGGTCCTAAATTGCAACTTTTTAACATAGAGATTAAAGATTATTAAATTTCTAATCAATTTTATACCAACTTTGTACCATTTTTATAATGGAATGTTATCGATTCTACAAACGGAGTTTTTTTTTTTTCTTTTATTTCACAAAATGGAAAATCTATTTAAGGAACTAAAAAAGTCAGGTAATTTTGCTGCCAATAGTCTTGACGTGAATTTACAGATTTATTTTTAATAGTTGTTCACAGAGGGAAATTTATTTTTAAAAAAATCAAAATATATAATTTTAAAAAAATATTCATTTAAGTATCGCGTATGCATTTTACAACGTCTATGCATAGTGCAAGAATAATAAAACCATTTTTTTGAGAGATTAAAGATTTTTAAATTTCTAATCAATTTTATACCAACTTTGTACCATTTTTATAATGGAATGTTATCGATTCTACAAATGGAGTTTTTTTTTCTTTTATTTCACAAAATGGAAAATCTATTTAAGGAACTAAAAAAGTCAGGTAATTTTGCTGCAAATAGTCTTGACGAGAATTTGCAGATTTATTTTTAATAGTGTTTACAAAGGGAAATTTATTTTGAAAAAAAAATCAAATTATATAATTTAAAAAAATTATTCATTTAAGTATTGCGTATACATTTTACAACGTCTATACATAGTGCAATAATAATAAAACTATTTTTTTGTCTTTTGTTCAATTAATTATAAAACTTGTTTTTTGAGTAATTAATTAAGTCTTTAAATTCGAAATTTGTATAAGAATTTAAATACCTTGAGTAGTTTAGAATTAAAATTTTACATTAAATGTATCAATTGACATGGTTGTAATAGATTCCCCCCCTTTTTTTGTTTCATATATTATACACAGCTATTCATTACTTTATAATGGTCAATATTCTGTTTTTCATTATTATATTGTTATATTTAAGTAGACTTTGGGGTATACTGTGATTCTACTTACATTTGTCTGCAAACTGCAAATTCCTTAAATCTGGCATTAAAAAAAATTCGATCTGAAAGTTTCTGCATTTTGTTATTATGTTATTATATTTTATGTTTTTTTTATTATGTTGATGTTTTTATTATTTTGATTTAAATAGCTATTGGCTTCTGATGTGATTCTGCTTACATTTCCCTGGTACTGTTATCTCCTTATATCTGATATTAAAAGAATAATTCGATCTCCACTTTCTGCATTTTGTTATTCTGCTATCATGTTTTATGTTTTGTTCTTATGTTATTATGTTTTATATTTTGTTATTATGCTTATGTTTTGTTATTCTGATTTAATTATCCTTTGGATTTTGCTGTGATCCTACTTAGATTTCTCTCGTATTGCTTTTTCCTTATGCATTATCTTATCTGCATTTTGTTTATTTCTCTAAATCTTTATAAAAATATCAAAGAATACTTTGATTCTCGATTTACATTCAGTCTTGTTTCCAATTGTAAAAGTTAATGACGTAGTTACTAAGGGATTGAATAAATAAAAATGTATCTTTTACAGAAAAAATATAAGAAAATCGTTTTTAAATACCGTTTCTGATATTTTTCAAGAAAAAAATATGAAACTGTTCATTTCCTGATGTACTTTTTGACACTCTTAAGTAAAATATTATTAAATATTTTTAAGCATAAATAATAACATATATATATTACTCTAACTTCTTGAAACAGCAACTGTTAATCAACAGCCAATTTACAATGTTGAAAGAGAAATATGTTATCTATGAAATTTCTTTCCCTTTATCTTAAATGTGATGTAAAGGAAAATGCTGATACGACTTTCTATTTCATCGTCACATCTCTCTTTCCTTTCAGTATATTTCACACGACTTTTTGAGTGCCAGAATGACAGCTTTTGTTAATATACGCGAGCGAAATATAAGGTATTTGAAATCATCAAAAGCAGTAGTTATTATTATTTCAATTTATTTTTTTCTTTATGCAAATACCATATTTTTCACAAATTTTGTTCATAATATATGAAGAAATATATTTAGAAGAAGTTTTTTTTACGCTTGTAATAATGAATGTATCTAATTCTGAATTTATTGATCAGATTTCTGTTTATTTAATTTATGTACTAAATTTAAACAGGCGACCCCCCTTACAATTAATCAGTAGCGTATTCCCAAACCATTAATTTTGAAGTTGCAATTCAACTTGCAATAGCTGTTCAACTGTTTCACTTAAAATGAATGTAAGATAAAGTGCTCTATTATCGTCCCCTAGTTAACTTTTAGGCCCCTGTAAGTTTCAACAAAACCTACCAAATTTGGATTTTGTATAAACTAAAACTTCACACATATGGAAACATGCGCATATATTGTACAAAAATCTTTAACAATACGAAAAATTGTTTTTTCAAAAGTATCACAATATGAAAAAACTCCCAATTTCGTCCCCCTGAAATAATCTAAAAATCATAAGATTAACTCATAACTAAATCAAAATTTATTTCAAAATAAATAATTACCTTTGTTTAGCTTAGTTTAAGGTACAAAGAAATGTACTATTAATCTTAATTAAATAGTACATCAATATTACCTTAAGAAACATTATCCATCCAAACATGAGAAACATATAAATTGTATATTGCTTTTGGCACCTGAGCATATTTTGTGTGACCATGTGCATTACTGAAGGCATTGAACCCATTGTTCCCATGTTTATCATGAGAAAAACGCTTCAAGCAAGTAGGACACTCTGCATCATTGTCGTCCTCATCACTGATATAATCATCATGAGTAATTTCATCAGGAAAATCACTTTCTTCATCAGTGATGTTAGGTAGGTCATGTTTGGAATTTTTACACGGTGGATTTTTCCTCTCGAGAATGGCATTTGTCAGAAGTTTTTTTTATTAATTTATTTTCAGCTGAACGGTTTATCTTCGCCTGGGAGTTTTTCATTGTTTTATGCGCAGACCCAGTGATTGATGTTCCTGAACCTCCTCCGGCACTAGCTGCTGGTATGATATGTGGCACTTTCCTGATCTCTTTAGGGCTGATGGCAGCAATGGTTTACTGAACCTTTATGATGGTTGAACAGATACTATAAAATTTTCACCAGACAGAGAGGGACAAAGTTTCACCAAAAAATTTTCAGGTCCGAAAATATTGGGATTAAATGGTATAATGTCCGTCTCTTAACCACTGACAGGAGTTTTAAAAACAGCAGCACACTTGTAGACTTAATTGAAAAGGTGTGGAATTTGCAGGTTCCCAATTTTTCTACTAGGATAGTTTGACAGCCAGTTTTATATTGCTTGAGCATAAAACGTTTTAAAGAAAAACATAAAAGCGACACCGAGAGGCTGCAGTTTTGCAGTTTAAAGGGGAGGAAAACACACGATTCATCACTCTTTCTTGTAAGGTCAATGACTGTGCGTACGTTGACAGTAAAATTGCGAGTCAAGTTGCAATATGAAAAACAGCCATCCAATATTAACACAATCGGAATGTCTTTTAATGGCTTTACAATGGATATAAAATGTCGAAACCGCCTCTCGAAAAGCTCTGCTGTAATACACCCTGGCACACGCACAGCGCCGATCGATCCCGAGAGCGGCAGTCAGCAAAATCTATCTTTATAATTTTCATCAGAAATATCATGAGAGGAGGCACAAAAATTTCAGCTGCTGACATGCATATCAATTCAATGATTAGAGATCCCCTCTCCAAAGCCGATACTTTATGGACGTATTACTTTCCTTTCACGCTTACGACTTTTTGTGCTTTGTGATAGACATCAGTTATACCAGTTTCATCTACATTGTACAATTTCATATGATCGAATTTTGTTTTCTGTAGCTCTCTGGTTACATTATAAAGAAAAATAGCTGAACATTTTGTTTTGAGAATCTATGAATTTGAGCGAGCGATAATGATTGAGGTTTTTGAACAGAGAGTTCCATGTGTTGCTTCAAAAAGCAGCGCAGCCATTTGGTTCTTGCCATTTTTGTCTCTAATGAGAATGGTTGTGGTAAATTATTGCAAATAGTTAGTTGGAATGCTATTCGCCTGAGATCTTTCCGCTTTAACCCATAGAAACTTCGCCCCATTTCTTTACAGTATAAAACTAACTCATTCTCCAATTCAAGTGGGAAAACACTTTTCCGAGAGATTCTCATTTGAATAAAGTCGATTGAGCTTTTATTGTTTGAGCTTTTTTAGCTCACAGGCTACCATAGCCTGAGAGCTTATGTGCCAGCCCGTTCTGTATGTATGTACGTATGTTCGATCGTTCGTGCGTACGTGCGTAACGTGATAACTCATGATATAAATATCCGATCCCCTTGAAATTTTGTATATAGGTATAACCTGGTAAGGCGCTTCCCTGATTAGTTTTTGGAGTTCATTCGATATGCATAAAAGAGGGAAAGAGGGTCTCATGCGTCTTCCCTTAATTGATCTAAATGTTTTTCTTTTCATGCAGAATTATCAGTTTTCGTTTAAAATTTAGATATAGGATCATTCTGATGAGGCGCCTCCGTCATTGGTATTAAGTGTTCATTTGATAAGTTTGGATAAACAGAGGATAAACAGAGGAAAAGGGGGTTCAAATGCCCCTCCCCTTAATTTATATAAATGGGTTTTTCATGCAGAATTATTAAACTTCGTTCAAACATCTGATTAGCTTAGGGGGTTCAATGATTAAGTATAAACAGGAGAAAGGGGGGAGCTGTCGACCCTCCTTTTCTTTTTTTCGAACGGAATTAACCCTTGAAAATATAAGGCTGTAATGTACAATTATCATGCGTAGCCTGTGAGCTCAATGCCATCAGTTTAACTGGGCAGTACTCTTTTTATTATATAATATTTTAATGTTGATCTTCGGAAAATGTAGGGTTTACTGACCGGTTTATAGTCCGTCTCTTTATTATGCGTCGTCTTCATATGGTCTTTATCCCACATGTTACGTGGCCCTATCTGCAAAGATCAAGACAAAGCATACAATTTTTAATAAATATAAAAAAAAAATATTTTAATTTATTCTTAAAATAAAAACGTTATTAAAAATATGTACTAAAATAAATACAGATTGCTAAATCGTACACTTCTAAATATATATATATCTAAAATACACTTAAAAATTATCAACGTTTCATTCGCTTCTGTGAACGTCGCCAGGATAAAATAGAAAGATGTTAAATGCAATTTAAAGTTTCAAAATATAAACACATACGTATAAAAGTCCACTACACTGTTAAAAATCTTGCTCTAGTTTGAACCAAAAATGTTTGTTTTTTGGTGCTCAATAGCTGCCACCATAAGATGGTGAAATCTCGTACCAACATTTGGAGCTTCCTCGTTCAACCTCGTTCCAAGTATTGGAACTATGCTTCAATGGGAGCTCCAAATTTTGGTTCAAGATTTCACCACCTTACGGTGGCAGATATTGAGCACCAAAAACAAACTTTTTTGGTTCAAACTAGAACAAAATTTTTAACAGTGTAGAATACTTGACGTGAGAGTGCGTAAACCTGCTTCTTAATTAATTATAGCATATTATGCCAGATTTTATGAATGGAATATGACAAATGATTGTTCCAAGCTCAAGTCCCAGGGCTAAAGATCATACTTGACTCTAAAATTTTATTAAGATATGGATTTTTGCATGAAATTATTATTTTAGCTTAATAAAAATTAATTTTGCTCCCATCATTTGAAAAATATATACAATATGTAGGGAGCACAATTAATTCTGAAAGAAGAAAAAGACGTTAAAAGAAGAAAATCTAAAGAATCACGATTGTTAAAAAAAGATAAAATAATAAGTTGCAGGCACCACAAGGTTCATTCTCGGCAGAAAACAACAGCCATTTTCTAAATAATTAAAAATTTGCATAAATGCTTATACTGAAAACAAAAACATGTACATTGCATATGAATTTTACAAATTCCGTAATGTTGAGAAATATTTTTATTAGAGTATTTTTAATATTAATATATTTTGCATTCTCTTACTTTTATTAATAATCATATTAATGTGATATTTTCAATTATTTTGACTTTCCATCCTAGACGAACAGTTTTCTCTTTTATTTGGTCTCGTTATTCAGAAAACACTTCAACTGTGAGCATGAGCATGTCTTATTGATAAAGCCATATGTATATAATGATAATATATTTTAATAACACATCATGAAAAGAGGAAATTAAATATCCCCCTTTCTCTAATACACACACAGACACACATATATATATAACCAACAAAAAAATTAAACTATAATTAATTGAAAAAAAAGATCGACTAAAAACCGACCGCCTTAATTTTTCAATACGTATATTAAACACCCACACCAATATATATATATATGTTCCAATGACATTTAAAATTTAATTTTGTTAAACATGATAGAAGTAAACATGACATTAATTAAAAGCTGTCTGTAACTTGAGGCTCATTTTCAAAAGTGATTTTTTTTTCTTTCTAACTACATAATTTTTTGCAATTCCTAACTGCCCAAAATTTTAAAAATACTGTTGATTTGCAATATATTTTATTGAATTTTTAAAGTATTTATATTATAAGAACAGTATATTTTTAACATTCTTCCACTGACAGAAAAAAAGGTCTGTCTGTATGTATATGGAATTTAAATCTCATATAAGATAAAATAGGAAACATAAAAATAAATAAATAAATATGATTTTTTTTTAAATTATCACTATTGAAAATTTATTCTACTTGTTGTTTTGCTCGTATACAAATTAACATACTTTTTTGCAGTCATATACATTTTTGGAAATTTATTATAACATTTGGTATATTATGCTAAAATTAAAAGTAAGCTTAGTGCATGGCATATATATATTTTTTTCTGTTTGGAAAAAACGCTACCTGAAATACAAATAAACGTTCATTATATGCTTTTCTAGGTAATGATAATATTTAGTAAACAGTCAGTAATATGATATTATTTTTATTTGATACTACATTTTTTCTTCATAATGTTTTAAATTTGATTTCATAAACTTATGTATAAGCTTCTAAGATTTTTTATTTTCATATAAAAAATTTATCAAAACGGAAACAATGTATACTTATCCTTGAAAAATTCATATCAATAGTTTTTAATTGAAAATGGTTAACCATGTCTATAAAAAAGGCAAGTTGGACTCGTATGCGAACAGTTTTTCAAGCCTACTAGAAATGTGCGGCGGCACTTTTTCCAACTATAATTCAAATGATAAACCATAAGTAATAAATCTTGTTTGTTAATTAACAATTATTTTTGATTTTATTTAAGTGCACAGTGACATAACAGTGACGCATAGCCACTGAGAAAAAATAGTTTTAAGGCGCAACACTAGTAACAGAAAATGATCCGGGTGATAAAGTAAGGTCTATGGGAACGTTCGCGGTCAAATTTTTATATTTTTACATTTTTTCTATTTATTTATTTTATTTTATTTTTATTTTTATTTATATTTTTTTGCATTGTATAGCTGAAGACGATCTACAACCGGCTTAGTTTTTATTTTTTAAATTTTGGTTTCAGATTAAAAAAAAATTCTATAAATTTCAAAACCGGTTTAAACCGGTTCTGAAATTGAAACTACCATAATATAAAAAATATATAAGCAAAATAAAAAAAAGTAAGAATTAGGCCGATTCTAGATCGTCCGCAGTTATCCTATGGAAAAAGAAATCAAGTAAAAATATTAAAATTTGAGCGAGATATTTGAAAAGAACGCTCCCATAAACTTTACATTATCATCCGGATCTTTTTCAGTGCATATTTTGGGCCCTTAATGTATTTTACATAATGAAAACAGTGTAAATATAATAAAAGTTTTATGAGTAACATAGAAAAACAGTTTTAACGTATTTTATATTTCAGGAAGGAAATCTGAAAACCTTCCTCTATGGGATTGAATTAAGTTTTTTCTCGCCTTTTTCATGTGATTCCTTTTAAAGTTTCCCTTTTTCTTGACAAATCTTTTTTGTTTTGTTTCTCAATTTCAGTTGATTTCTATCAGGAGAATCAGTCACTACAAATGACTTCCTACTTTTAGTTCCAAGCCGTGTTTTTTCTCCTCTGTACTGGATTCGTAAAAGGCTTAACTTATTCTAATTTATTAGTGTTTGTTTGAATGCAGAAATAATGTCTTCTTTACAAGCAATAGGTAAAGTTTGAGTAGAACATAAGCAACACCTTCTTTATTTGGAGAGTTATTTGATTATAAAATCTAATTCACATTTGATGAAATAGATGCACTTTGCTGAAGTTTACTACAAGTTACTTCCTGTATAATAAAAAGTAGATATTATTTACAGAGACACACAAAACATTTTGGCTATTATAGTGTATCCGAAGTATACCATTACACCAAGATCTGAGTATTTATAAAATTTTGTTATAGTGCGAGTGCCCCTAATTTGCTATGCTTGATGTGCAGTGCATTTCCCCACTTTTCATTTATTGTAGTGGTGCGGAAGATCGGTATTGGAAAATAAAGACTAAAAAGAAAAAAAAATCTATTTCCCCGCATTCTTACTTCTATTCAACTTTAAAGACTTCGTGCGTAACATCCGTTTTGAGATAAAATATTGTGGAAGGTAATTTACTGCAGCACTATTATGTCTTGCTTAATGTATTAACACTGTTATCTCTGATTTTGACAATATGTATCAGTTATATTGTATTTTTCTTTCAGAAAAATTAAATCAATACTAATGACTGTACATAAATTTAGTATTTTGTTTCATTGATTATTAAAAAGCATTAATCTATAGAAATAGAATCTGCGTCAGAGAAGCTTATTTTATCTTTAAAAATCCCCCGTCATGTGAAGGAAAATTATGTGTTTCGCTTGCATTGTCTTGTGAGTCAACTTTCGATAACGCAGACAAGTCTTTTCATTTCAAAATGACATCGTTTGCTAATATTTGTGAGTGAAATACAAGGAAGTAATTCAAATCATTGAAGACGCCTGCAATAATATGTCTTTTGAATTATTTAGGAAGAATGCCATTTTTTAGATTGAGAAATGGATATACATATTAGTATCAAATATAGATTAAAACAAACTGACGTTTAACGTGTAAACATAATTCTTTTTGTGTGTGTGTATGGGTTTTCGGAATAGCGACCGGCGTACTTGCCGCATAAGGTTCTTATAATTCTTCATTATTCTCACCAATAAATTTTTATTATAATTTTTACTTTTTTTAATCCGAATAATAATGAATAGTGCATAACAATATGTATCTGCTTTATTGTCTTTGTCTTTCAAAAGAATTAAATCAATACCAACGACTGCACATTAATGCAGAGTTTTGCTTTATTGATTACAAAGGGGTATAATTCTATAGAAATAAATCCTGCGTCAGAGAACATTTTCTATTTAAATCTCCCTCATCATGTGAAGAAAAGTAACGATATGCGTTTCGACTGCATTGTCGTGAAAGTCAACTTTCGATAACGCAGACAAGAGTTTTGATGTCAAAATGACATTATTTTCTAATATTCGTGAGTGAAATACAAGGAAGTAATTCAAATCATTGAAGACGCCTGCGATAATATATCTTTTGAATTCTTTAGTGAAGAATATCATTTTTTAGATTGAGAAATGGATTTACTTAACGGTATCAAATATAGATTAAAAGAAACTGACGTTTACTGTGTAAACATAATTCGTTTATTGTGTGTGTGTGTGTGTGTGTGTGCTTTCGGACCAGCAACCGGCGTACTTGCCGCATAAGGTTCTTATAATCCTTCATTATTCTCACCAATAAATTTTTATTATAATTTTTACCTTCTTTAATACGAATAATAATGAATAGTGCATAACAATATGTGTCTGCTTTATTGTCTTTATCTTTCAAAATAATTAAATCAATACCAACGACTGCACATAAATGCAGAGATTTGTTTTATTGATTATAAAGGGGTATAATTCTATAGAAATAAATCCTGCGTCAGAGAACATTATTGCCTCTTAAAAACTCCCTCATCATGTGAAGAAAAGTAACGATATACGTTTCGACTGCATTGTCTTGAAAGTCAACTTTTGATAACGCAGACAAGTCTTTTGATGTCAAAATGACATTATTTTCTTATATTCGTGAGTGAAATACAAGGAAGTCATTCAAATCATTAAACACGTCTGCGATAATATATCTTTTGACATATATGTTCGGGATGAAGGCAGGG
Organism: Maratus speculifer; assembly: GCA_964019185.1. NCBI lineage: Eukaryota > Metazoa > Arthropoda > Arachnida > Araneae > Salticidae > Maratus > Maratus speculifer. Next base: position 326,839,778 of record OZ025290.1, read on the forward strand.
AAAGTCGATAGCTTCAGAGCCCCGCCCGCTAACCGTCTCTCAATATCATTAATTTGTCTACCTTTTCTTTTAAATTTGTCCGGTTTCAATTTACAGCGCTGTCGCGCAAGAGACTAGGTCTCTTTGGGTCGTAGGTAGGGGTCGTTGATGAAAATTGGTCGCTCACCGCGACGGTTTTAGTGAAGAATCTTTTGTGAAGAATATCATATTTTAGATTGATAAATGGATTTAGTTAACGGTATCAGATATAGATTAAAACAAACAGACGTTTACTGTATATGTATATATATATCTATATCTATATCTATATCTATATCTATATCTATCTATCTATCTATCTATATATATATATATATATATATATATATATATATATATATATATATATTGTGTGTGTGTGTGTGTATTCGGACTAGCGACTGGCAAACGTGCCGCATAAGGTTCTTAAAATCGTTCATTATTCTCAACAGTAAATTTTTATTGTAATTTTTACCTTCTTTAATCCGGATAATAATAAACAGTAGAGTAGCTTTGAGGGTTTAGATATTTGAGAACATCTTAAACCAAGTCTATGAAAATGAGGCAACGTATATTGCTAGGAGCCATTATTAAAAAGAATAGATATAGATAAACTGCTTTATATAAGAAATTTAAAAAAAATGAGAAATATTAAAAATTTAAAAAATGGAAAGAATAAAGTACGGATTAAATTAGATACTTAAGTTTATTTAAATAATAAAAAAGAATTGTGTAATGGTTTATCTGTATTTATTCAACCTACTATAAATCTTTAATCCGAACATTTTCGTGATTCAACTTGGCAAACATTTCTGTTTAAAAAAAAAACGGTGACAAAATATTAAAATTTCTGCCAAAGGCGCTTGTCTCTAAGGGGTTGATAAAAAAAAACCTGTTACATTTTACATTTTAATGAATAGAACAGTTATGTTTTACATTATGATTTATCTTAAATAAATTTATCAGTGTATAAATTTCATACATATTATTTGCAAATGAATAATTTTAAAAGAAATTTCTTCCTCAAGTCGTTAAATTTAGGAAATTATAAAAATAATAAGTTTAATTTTTATGTACAATTAAATTTCATGTTATAAAAAATTTTGTTCATATGATAGGTATGGACGCGTAAACCTATCTTTGAGGGATTGTTTGTAATTTAAAAGGTTTTTTTATTATTTCTGTGGCGCTTTTTTATTTATTTAATGGAGAAGTGCGGAAGATTGTCATTGGAAAATGAAAAGACAACATATATATATTAGGGTGGAGTGAAAAAGACCAAAAAAAATTTTTCTTTGGATAGGTCTAAAAAGTTGCCGTTTGGCACACTGAATATAAGGTTAAAATTTCATTTCGTTTGGAATTCATCTTTAGTCCCCTACCAGCTCTTAAAGATTATGCTCTTTATATGTGAAAATCCAGATTTCACTATGTAGTGTAAATGACCAAAAAAATTTTTGGGGGGAATTTTTTCTTTGGATAGGTCTAAAATGTTGCTTTTGGCACACTGAATATATTGTTAAAATTTCATTTCATTTGGAATTCATTTTAGTGGTCTACCAGCTCTTAAAGATTATGTCCTTTTTATGTGAAAATCAAGATTTCACAATGTAGTGTAAATTAATCAATTTTTTAAAACTAAATTTCTGATTTCAGTAAAATAATCCACAAAAATTATTTCTTAAAGTATTACTTGTGAAAGATCTAAGTATAGTAGCGTTTTAACTCTTTGAATTGCGAATAAAACTCTAAAATGTAAATCGTATTGTCGCAGAGAAGAGAAAACACAATAATTATACATAATTTCACTTTTATTTTTCGAATGAACATGAAAGATAGTTCTCTAAATATAAAGGAAATGCAGTTTTTGAATATATAGTAATTAAATGAAAAGAATATATATGATGTATTGTAAAACGATCTTTCATTTCATTCTAATTTATATTGGTGTTTGTTATCAAAATTAGATATTACCTTTCGTTATTTGATTTTGCTCATATATATCCGGCTCTTGCTTCTACTACTACAGCCGCTAACGGCGCTTCAACAACTAAGTTTGCACATCTTTCGAATAGTTGAATATAACAGGGAAATTTTTCAATTGAAAAGATGAGACTTTCCATTTTTTTCTGGGAATTTCCAGTTTCTCTCTTGGTACTCTTTTAAGAATGTGGGGTGATTTCACATTTTTGCCAGTTAATAATGTTTATATACTTTGTAACACTGAATTTCAACATTATAATATAAAACTGTCTTATTGTAGAAAATATAATATCCTTCATCTTCAATATTCTTCGGAATCCAAATTCTCCAACATGATTTTTTTTTATCAGGTATCGTTCCTGTAAAGTTTCATCTCAATGACAGAAGTATACGTTTTGTTGAATAACGGGATTCAGAATTTTCTTTAAATATTCCCTTAAATAACAAAACAACTTAATAGTTTATAAAAAATACATTTTGAGCTCTATTGTTGCAAGAGGAATCTTTCTTGAAGTGAAACAACATAGACAAATGTACTTTCATTACAAATTCAGCCATAATCTTCAGATTTTGGGATGAATTCTGACTTCCAATCTGCAAACCAAGTAATCAATTGGCAATTTTCAATCATTTAGAGTGCGACATTTTTGCTGAATTACGATTTACCAGAACTGAGGAACATTAACCAGATGCAAATGTTTGACACATGTCATAAAGATAATTTTGGTCTACACTTAATTCTCCAGAGTTCATTTCTGTGTGATAGGAGCAGATATTTTTTGATTTCCATAACTGTCTATTGTTCACATTGATCCAACGACTTTCCAGTTAGAGCAGGAAAAAAATCATGAGTCTTTATTTTGTTTATCAAATTCAATGACTTGATAAACAATTGGTAGCGGCAATTCGTTTGCAGAGAGCTGACATACTAACCACTGAAACGGACGACTAAATCTTAGTTTCAAAAATCTATTAGCATGATTTTTTATCTTACTTTTTACAGTTCTTGCGTCAAAACCTATTGCCATAAATTTATCAAGGTTTAAATGTTTTCAAAGCAATATTTTAATACTTCCTGCAATAATCTTTCCTGGTCCAAAAGATGGTGTAATGTGTCTCAAATACAATTCATTGCACTGTTAAAATCAGAGATTATGTTTGTAACATATAGTCCTTCCATATATCTCCAATTTTAAATAATTTCCTTTGATTATGGGGAATTGAATAAGCTTCTGATATTCAGAAAAATTGTTGCCTATCATTTGATCAATACGTCTTTGGGAAACTACAATCATTGATGCCTTCGATGTTTTCTCTCAGGATTTTTTCTTTTACCTCTGGTTTTGACGAAACTTTACAATTACTGATGTGTTTTATTTATTGTTTTGTATAATAATAATATTTTATGGATTCTGATATTGTTGGCAAAACAGTTTTATTTAGTTTTGAAGAATCACCAACTTCTAGTAATGGTAAACTTTGATTTGCTTACACACGTACTCATTTTGACTGTAAAAATGACAAAATACAATTTTTAAAACTCAATAAACCGTTTCAAATGTTTTAAAATAAAGACTTAAAATTTGAAAATGAAGAAAGGAATTACACGATACATTTTAAATATAAAAATATCAAAGGATATTACCAAAAATCCTGTTAATGTACAATTTATGGTAAAAATCTATCGTATAAATCAATGAAAATATATATGGTCTGGTAGGGGACTCAAGAAGTTTTTCAAAATTCATGAAATTTTGCACGTGTATTAGAGGTACAAAAAGGCAACTTTCGATTTTTCACTCCACCCTAATATATATATATTTATATATATATATATATATATATATATATATATATATATATATATATATATATATATATATATATATATATATATATATATATATATATATATATATACATTTCACCGGCATTTTCACTTATATTCAACGCGAATGACTTCATAGATAACATTCGTTTTGAGATCAAATATTGTGGAAGAGGATTTATTGCACTACTATTATTTCTTGCTTAACGTATTATCTTTGATTTTAACAATAAGTATCTATTGTATTGTATTTTCCCTTCAGAAAAATTAAATCAATACTAAAGACTGCACATTAATTCAGTATTTTGTTTCATTGATTATTAAGAAGTATTAATCTATAGAAATAGAATCTGAATCAGAGAACGTTAATTTAACTTTAAAACTCTCTCGTCATGTGAAGAAAGGTAATGCTTTTCGCTTACTTTGTCAAGTGAGTCAACTTTCGAAACATAGACAAGTCTTTTCATGTCAAAATGACATCATTTGCTAATATTCGTGAGTGAAATACAAGGAAGCAATTCAAATTATTAAAGATGTATGCGATGATTTGTATTTTAATTTCTTTAATAAAAATATTTTTTTTGAGAAATGGATTTATTTAACTGTATTAAATATAGATTAAAACGTGACACTTACGCTATGAAAAAATTTCTTTTTACTTGTATTCGGGAAAATATTAAGACACATTTAGTTACAATAAGTTGCATATTAATAACATAACACGTAATATTGCATTAAATTGTCTTGTGAATCAACTTTCAATAACGCAGACAAGTCTTTTCATGTCAGAATGTTATAATTTGCTAATATTCGTGAGTGAAATACAAAGAAGTACAGTCAAAACTCGTTGACATGAACACGCTTAACGTGAATTACTTTTAACATGAATTGTTTTAAGGTCGTCTATAAAAGAGAATACAAAGATTTAATACTGATTACATGAATTACTGTTAACATGAACAAAATTTGGTTCCCCTTGAGGTTCATGTTAACGCGGTTCGATTATATTTCGTATCATTCAAGATGCCTGTGATAATATATCTTTTGAATTATTTAGTGTAGACTATCATTTTTTAAATTGAGAAATGGATTTACTTAATGGTATCAAATACAGATTAAAACAAATTGACGTTTACTGTGCATACATAATTCTTTTTTTTTCTTTGTGTGTGTGTATTCGGACTAGCGACCGGCATACGTGCCACATAAGGTTGTTAGAATCCTACATTATTCTCACCAGTAAATTTTTATTGTTTTTTTTTACCTTCTTTAATTCGAATAGTAATGAACAGTATCGTAGCTTTGGAGGGTTTATCTAGTAGAGAACATCTTAACACTCAGTATATAAAAATGAGATATATTGTTAAGATCCATTGGGGAAAATAATAGAATGTAGATTAACTACTTTATCTAAGAATTTAAAAAAATAATTGAGAAAAATTAAAGAAAAAAAACGGAAAACAATAAAATAGGTATTAAATTTGAAACTTAAGTCTTTTTAAGTAATCATAAAAGAATTGCGTAATTGTTTAGCGGTAGTTATTGAAATTACTATAACTCTTTAATCCGAATATTTTCGTGATTCAACTTGGCAGACATTTCTGTTAAAAAAAAATTGATAAAATATTTAATATTCTATAAAACACACTCTTCCTGAAGAGGTTAATTATAAACAACATTGTTATGTTTTGTTATAATTTATCTTAAATAAATTCTTTAGTATATAAATTTCATCCATATTATTTGCAAATAATTTTTTTTTTAAATTTTCTTCCTAAAATAGTTACAAATAGCAATTTATAAAAATAATAATTTTAATATTACATAAAATAAAATTTCATGATATAAATATTTATGCTCTTATGATAAATACGAACGCATAGAGATACTTTTGGGGGGTTTTGTTACATAAAATTTTTATTTATTATTTCTGTAGCGATTTTTTATTTATTTAATGGAGCGATGCAGAAGACTGGCATTGGAAAATGAAAAGACAAAATGAAAAAAATATATATTTCACCGGTATTCTCAATTATATTCAACGTGAATGACTTCTTAGATAACATTTGTTTTGAGATTAAATATTGTGGAAGAAAATTTATTACCCTACTATTATGTCTTGCTTAGTGTATTATCTCTGATTTTAACAATATGTATCTATTATACTGTATTTGAAAAATTAAATCAATATTAACGACTGTACATTAATTCAGTATTTTTTTTTGTTGATTAATAAGAAGCATTAATCGATAGAAATAGAGCCTGCATCAGAGATCATTATATTCTTTTTTAAATTATCTCGTCATGTGAAGAAAAATAACGATATGCGTTTCTGTTACTTTTGTCTTTTGAGTCAACTTTCGATAACGCAGACAAGTCTTTTCAAATCAATATGGCATCATTTGCTAATGTTCGTGAGTGGAATACAAGGAAGTCACTCAAATCGTCAAATACGTCTGTGATAATATATATTTTGAATACTTTAGTGAAAAATATCCATTTTTTTAAATTGAGAAATGGATTACTTAATGGTATCACATATAGATTAAAATGAAATGACTTTTTTTGTATAAACATAATTCGTTTTCGTATGTATTCGACAAAATATTAAGATATTACGCAGATATTGAGGCTCGTATAATGTAGTTTTATTTACTATATTTATGATAATCATTTTTCGGATTTAAGAATTATAAATTACATTGAAAATATTATAATGTTACATAAAAGTCTATACTTCTTTTATTTTGAAATGAGGTGTTCTGGAGAGATAAGTTAGGATAGATAATATCGCCAAGTGCTATTATGCATAATTATGAAAGAATCTAATAAAAAGGGGAAAGGTTAATTTGTTTCTTTGTCGACCATATCGATGGAAAAAACTATTAAGTGTTAACACCAATTCTAAAATTTTTGAAGTAAACTTTGTGATGAGAAGACTAAATATTTAGAAGAATTATATATAAATTTGTAGCATATTTTATGTATTTTCAAAATGTTGTGGTAAATTCAGGCTGTATTCGTGCAGTAACTTATACTTTAAAATATACTGCGCAATAAATGTACTGGAGTAATAACGTCAAATTGATTCTTTCTTATTTTTTATTTTATTATTATAGTTTATGCATGAAAGATCAATATTGTCATTGTTGAAAACAAAAAAGATAAAGAGAAATGTGTATGCCCTGATTTTTTTCTTGACAGAAGAATAAAATATCAAATAATTATTACTACATCCTAATATCGAAATTAATGATGTTAAAACAATTTTGTAAATTTCTACAGCTGTACAGTTTTTATCTTTAGAATTCGACAATTTACTTGCAATTATTTCATTTTATTTTATAGATTTGCTTGCATTTATTACCCACCTATATGTATAATAGCGCCAAATAGCATCGGTCAAGAAATCATGCTACAAAATTTTACGAATACACATCTTCTTTACATAGTGAAAAATTGCTAAATCATATGTCATGTTTGTTTGAAAAAAAAGTTAAAATTAAGCCGTTAAAATCGATAGAAATTTAAGTGGCATTATTACCCCAGGGCCCTTTGTATAAATTTATATCTAGAGTTAAAAGGCTGAGATTGTGTATAGATAAATAGCAAACTACAATCAGACAGATCTTTTAAGGACAGCAAAGATACAACTACCTTCTTCATTTCACCTTAACAATACCTGGAATTTTATGCACGATAAAAAGAAGGAAATTGTACACTCACATAAAATATTTTAAAGTAAAAAGAATTTAAGACAGAAAAAGCAATCAAAACGAAAAAAAAAATAATAACCTTAAAATTACTTAAATAAAAATGTTTATATTTTTATATGCTATTGTTGTACAAGATTAATTATGAATAAGTTATGAATAATTACCACAATAATTATGAATAAGTAAAGAATATGTGATATTACATATCTTGTATAAATTTCTTTCATTTATTGTCTACTTGTTTGATGTTTTTCTTTCATTTATCTTAAATGTTGCTTTTTTTCTCATAAACAATCACAAATTTCCAATATGTGGATTTTTATTTATGCTATTATTTTTTAAATATTTTTTCAGGAGTTAGATGTTTAAAATTCAAATTTCTTTTCATCCCATCAGGTGTTGTAAATGTTAAATAATACTGTCATGTATAAATGATTTTTCAACTGGACATTATTTCTAGTTCGATTTTTTTTCGAGTTTTTTATACTTTGTGGTGTTTTGACCGGGGAAAGTTTGCACGTTAAGAAAAAATAATAATTAACACTTGATTACGTTATAAGCAGATTCTGTTTTCGTCAATTTAAGTGTACAAAACAAATACATTTCAGTTTTAGATGAAAAATTAGATTACTTCTGATTAAAATATTTTTAGATGTTCATTAGATTTTTTTCCATCATTTATTCATCATAGATTATATTAATAAACAGGTCTTAGCTTTGAATATTTCAAGGGTTAGGAAATAATTAAAAATATGTATAATATTCAATTGCAACAAACACTGTTAACAATTTCTGTTAAAAACGAAGAAAAAAGCGAGACTCTTTTTAAATTTATACTAGCTCTCTGTTAAATGCATTAGATCAAGTTTCTTGCCCATCATTCCCTAATAGCATGCATGGTCACAGTGATGTCACTGTGAGTCACTTTGGTCACATCACATCTGTGACCAAAATGCCACCTCTCAGTGACGTCACATTGTGACTGAGATGTGACTTTCTTAAAAATCGTTAGAAATTTATAAATATCCTTCAAAACATGTTATTTACTTTAAAAAACATGTTTCTGGCAATTTAAATATCGTCGCTTTTGTCACAGTTTCGTCACAATGTTAATGTCAAATTAGTCACAAATAACACATTCTTCACAAATTTGTCAAATTGTGACCACTTTGTGAAACGTCACAAAAGAGCTCTAAAACGGCCATAACGACTTCACATTTTAGTCACTGTGATTTCACATCGACGTCACGTGACGTCACATCGACAATCGATAGTCACAAAGTTACAATGTGACTTCACATCGACGTTGCAGTGACGTCATCATGCTTTACGGGTTTTACCGGCATTTACCTTATAGTACATTTAATTCACAGTAGGTATTTCGTCTTTATTTAAAGATATTTATTTATTTTCTTATAACTCATAATTCAAGTAATATTTTGTAATTTTATTAGAACTATTAAACAAGAAAATTTAGTTTTTTTTTTCTTTTTAAATTTAATAATTTAAAAAAGAAAAAATCATCTCATTGGTTTTCGTGGGGATTTTTATCGATTTTTCCCTGTTTGAATCATAAGAGTTATATTTTGAACAAGCAACAAAAGCTCCTATAGCTCAGTCATTGGCTGCTCTTCCATTGTCAAGAGGTCGCGGGTTCAAACCCCAGGTCGTCTAGCAACTTATCTTGTAAAAAGTAAGTGATACAGCAATTCAATGTTATCGAAAATTTCAAATTCTTTCATGGTCACTGATAATTGTGTTTTTTTTTTTTTTTTTTTTTTTTTACTTTGAAAATTAAATTAAATTATTATCATAAAAATTTTTTATCTGATAAATCCTTTAACTAAAAACGTGTTTCGTCGTTTTTTCTGGCATCTTTAAAAAATAATGACATACAGTTTTTTTAAATCCAATTTGTATTAATGAAGGGCAATAACTATCCACTTACGAAAGTCAAATTTACATCCTTGGTTATAAATTTCAATATATTCACAAAAGATTTCCGTTTCTGTGGATAAAGTTCATTAATGAAGCTTCAATGTGTAAAAATGTGATTTTTTTTTATTTTAGGAAAGCTCTTTTTAATCGTGTATTTATATCATGTATACCAGGCCGTGTGTTTATATCATCTATCCCAGGTATTTCAGGTAAGTACAAACAATGAAGGAAGAGACTACTGTGTTTTTAATGCTGTTTTTAAATTACAGAATCTATTGTAAATTTCTCTGTTATTGACAAAATATCTGTAATTTTAGATAATACTTACGATTATTCGTAGATTGTCTGTAATTTCATAGAACATATTTAAGCAGTGTTAAAACTTTGTAATATAGTAGTATCTAGAAATTTAAAATTTTTATTCAGGTTTACTTCCTTTTGTGAAATAAATTTACATTATTTTATATATAATATTTTATACATTTATTATTAATAGTAATTCAGTTCCATTTTCATCAATATTTTCCTTCATGTATACAAACAGCAATTTATAATTCGTTATAAAACTCTGATATGTTTTAATGAATCTGAAAGTTAAATTTAAATATCTTTAATCTAGAATTTATATTAATAGGATGTCTAATGTTATGTTTCTAACTCAAATTAAAGAAATAGTTTTTTATACATATTCTTACGAAATGACACTTAAAATTAAATTTCAGTGTACATCTTCGCAGTAATAAAGGAAGTGTCAGAACTTTTTTTTTTTTTTTACACAGAAACATTTTTACGACAATCAAAATAGATTTTGATATTTTTTTAAGATGCAAATTTCAAATACTTACCGAAAATAATTTCCGGTACGGAAATAATTTATTTTAATTTTGAAGATGATAAGTTGAATAAAAATAATACTTTTTTTAAATGCTGTTAAGGGTGTCAATGTCAAAATATTTTTTTTTAAACTTGCAAACACTAAAATTTAAAATCTAATTTAAAATATTCGTATTACGAACTTTAAAATATTCGTATTACCCTTTTCCATGAGAAGTGTTCACATATATATATTTATTTTTCTGTTGATCAAATGTCATTTTTTAGTTAAATAATTAAAATGCCTAACTGTTCTATATTTACTAAATTGTGCTAATTAGTAATTTTTAAATCTAATAATTTTGGTATTAATTGGAATCTAATAGTTTTTGTCATATTCATATGTGTAGTCAAGAAATAATGCCATATAGTATAATTTAAGATTTACTTTACTAAGATTTAAGTTTTAATTAGATTGTTATATTTTTTAAATAGCAATATATATATGTATGTAGTTTAGAAAAAAATAAAGTTAATTTATTATATAAACTTATAGATTTTTGTAAGTATAAAAATCATTTTGATTTCAGACGAGAAATTAATAATTATAAAGGAAAATATTGAAGAATAGCAGATAATGGAAAAAGAATTGTTGTTCAAAATAACTACTTAAAAATTAGTGAACTGATTTTTTTCACATATGAAAACATCTACCTTCAATTTGATAAAACTTATAGATAGAATTAAAAATCTTTTTGGTATACATAAAAATAAAATTTTATTAGCAGAAAAAAATCTTTTTTATTCAGTTATTAACAAAAGATTTCCTTTTATTCTTCACAGTATTTATTTAAAAGTTCCTTTCATATACGTTAAATAAGAAAATGTAGTTTAAAAAAATTATAAACTGGTTTTAAAAAAATCTTCTTGCACATCAAAAACCTTCTTGAGAATCTTCTTGCACATAGTGTTTTAACTATACTGGATTAACCATTTTTGTGTACTAGTTTCTTAACGTGTAGATAAGCGAATTGATTCTTCTAAATCCTCTTACAATTTTTTTTTCATCAACTGAATAAAAAAAAGATTTTTTTTCTATGTATTTTCATTCTCCATTAATTTTCTTAAGACATTCTAAATATTACTTCAAATAGCAGTGTAACAAGTAAAAAAACCCTATTTTTAAATAAAAGATTTATTTGATGTAGAAACATTTTATTATAACAATAAAGAAAAAGTACATAAAAATACACACATGCAACTTTGAATAAAATCTATATGCAACTGTTGTAAATATTAAAAGTGTGAATATTTGTATAACATTTTTTCAAAAAATCTATCTTTAATATATATATTTTGTCGATAAAAACTATAATATAGCTGCTATTTTCAAGAAATAGTTCATAATTTTGATTTTCTAATTTTATTTAACAAATTTAATTTTTATTTAACAAAAGTTGTTTTGATGCGCGTTATACGATTCATATTCATATGAAAATAGTCTAAATAATAAATGTTGTCAACGGTTGAAATATATTTTTGTACAACAAGATTACATCGATATTACAACTTTCTAATATCTTTACATTGTATCATACATGACTCGTTCAGAAAAGTAAGCTATATTTTGAATTTAAAAAGCAAAGTATATGTTTAAAATAAAAAATATCGCCAACGGGGCAAAGAGAATTCAGCAAACCTTTATTATTATTAATCTCACTCAATGCCAAAACATAAATGAAGCAATAAGAAAAACATAGACATATGCTATCCATTACTAAATGCAAATAGTACCAAAATAAATTGGGTTAATTCGATATAAGTGCATCTCTCTATATATATATGATCGCATAGAGTAGCATTTTATAAAAGAAATCCCATTTCGTCTTATCTCAAAAAATGTCGGAAACTTCCAAGTTGCTTTAGAGTGTTACTATTATTTAAAATAGTTATTAAAAATGTTTGATTATTTATTATTCTTTAATTGTATTACTTTTCTTAATTTAAACAGTAACCCAGTTAAGTGTAACTAATTATCTAAACTAAAGACGTTCTCAATTAAATGTCTTTCTGCTTTATTTGATATGTGATGTAAATAAAAATGCAGATGCAAATTCATGCTTCATAATCATTGCTCATTTCTCTTTCAACAATTGGGTCATGGCCTACCTAGAAAAATTTCAGGGCGCCTCTTCAAACTTATGTGAGTGCGGTGAGGTGAGCACGGCAAGCCATGCCTATTTCCATTCCGTTCTTATGAGGCGCTGGCACTTAAAACGTCCGGCGATTTCACCAGAAGGCTCGCTCCATAATATACTTATACGCACCCTCCTACTAAACAAATTAAAACACATCTATAACCACCTATTCCAAATCTCAATTCTAGCAACGTAGCCCGGGCATGCAACAGTTTCTGCTTCTCCTTCTTAGTGCTACAAATGTCGCACATACATCTGTCAATAGTTGCGTAAGGGATCTGTTCCCCGCTGGGAAGTTTCCGATTTTGTATTTTTGTTGTTGTTGTTGTTTTGCGATTCCTGTTTGTTTTTATTTTATCCTACCTGCCCTCTGACACGTTAGGTTCTTTTGAACCTGGCAGATGGGGCCCTATTACGAGTTTTCGTATCATTATCGCCCACTGTCGCGTATCAGACGGTTTCAGCTTTAGCTGATTTCTGTAACTTTTTAAAAGATCTTAATAATGGCGACCGGGAGGGACACTATGATCTACAGACCTGTTTTCCTTGTCTAAGCTGTCCCTCCTAGGCAAACAAATAAATTAGTTTGTTGAGCGTCCAAATTACAGTATTCGTGTGAACGAAACTTGTCGAAGTGCTGGAATTCCTTTAAGACAATGTTTATTCTTTTAAAATTTAAATTCTTTGTATTTGAATAATATATTTGTTGGACTTTTGTCAGTTCATCAGTTTTTGTAAAAAATAGCTATTTAAGATTATAATAAAATGATAAACACTTTCTAAACTGTCTTAAAAATGGTAACAAGATTTATTTTCAGATTTTAATTTATTTGATATTACGTAGGTAAAAATGTAAATCCGTAGAAAAACGTATAATAATACGATTGCAAATTAATTTTTATTTCAACTATTATCTAAAAATATCTGCAATTACCCAGTTGCTGAAATAAGATTTAAGAACTTTTGTAAAACATTAATAAACATATTTAACTGTCAATAATACTTTAAATTCATTAATCTTCAAATGTGAGGTAAGAAACTCTTAATAGTCACTAATCTACAAACAAGTTAGAACATTTCGGTCCCTGGCCATTTCGGTCCCGAGACATTTCGGTCCCGAGACATTTCGGTCCCTGGCCATTTCGGTTTGAGACATTTCGGTCCCTTGCCATTTCGGTCCCTGGCCATTTCGGTCCCTTGCTATTTCTTTACCGGCCACCTTATAACTTGGTTTCTGATTGATGAAGGCCCACTAAACGCTGTAAGCTCAACATTGTTCGGGCTTTTTTTAATCTTTTTATTCTCCTGCCCCCCCTTCCCTCAAATTTTATACAAAGCTGAATATAATAATCCAACAAGTTTAGTCTATTCTAACTCGTGATAATAAAATCACAGCGAGTTGAAAATTTGATTAAATAATGTTATATAATTTTACACTGTCTTTATTATTATTATTTAACAGAATAAATATTTTACGTTTTATCATATATTCTTTGTATTAGGTATTTTATCTATAATATAAACTAAAATACATATTTTATTGATTGTTTTCGCACACTTTCTTAGAATCTTTAAATTAGTGATTTCGTAACCATGTGTGCTACGAAAATTTTATGTTTAAAAAATAAAAATGCTCCAACGACCTTTTTTTATGTAAAAATTATTGGTTGCAATTTTTTTTTTTTTTTTTTTTTTTTTTTTTTTTTTACAGTTTTCTTACCTTATTAAGACAATTTTTGTGAATTAATTTTATTGAAAGTGGGCCTATTTCTTTGTAATAAAATGATTATTTTTTAATTTTATATAATAATGTAACTATTATTTTAAATAATTTTACTTTCAATTTTTAACTGACAAAACAGTAACTTTAAATATAAAATAAATAAACAGGTAAACAATAAGTTTCAGTTTATAACTACTACAAAACTTAATGATAAATTGAATATAAAACAGATTATTTATTGAGTTTATTTAAAGTAAAATTTGAAATGCATATTAATAATTTTATCAATTTAATTAAATAAAGACTCAATAAATAAAAAATACATATATTTAATAAAATATTAATTTGAGTTTCATTTTAAAATCACTAACTGTTTTGAGATTTAATTTATAGTAATTATTCATCAGCATAAGTTCTTATTCAAAAATTGTTATATATTAAAAATTATGTCAGATATTTCCCGTACACAAAATTTCAGCTTGCTGGAGAAGGGACCGAAATGTCTCGGGACCGAAATGTCGCGGGACCGAAATGTCTCGGGACCGAAACGTCTCGGGACCGAAATGGCCAGGGACCGAAAAGTCTTGGGAACGAAACGTCTCGGTGCCGAAATGTCTCGGGACCGAAACGGCGGTACCGAAGCGGCGGGACCGAAATGGCGGGACCGAATCGTCCTGCTTCCTATCTATTAGGTGTTTCAAAGGGTAAGTAGATTCAGATTTTAGCGAAATCCAAATGCGACTGGACAACGAGGATATTAATATTGAAAACAGGACTGAGTCTTAAAAAATTGCACCAACGTAGTTAAAGGAAATGACATCATAGCGGTTATGAACAATGCATTATAATGTAGGATCATAAAAATTGCTATATCTGACGCATCGGTTTAGAAATTTACAAATTTGTAGACTCGAATCTTATATTTAGTGTGATTTGTAAGTATCAAACCTTATTGCATTAAACATAATATGTCAGACAAAATATGCACAATGCAGATTCCTTAACTGTGTTATTAGAGTATGATTCAATATTTTTTTAACCTTCTCCACCCCAAAATCAGTGTTTCTGTATAAGTTCACATTTGGTATTGTTGAAAATAGGGGTTGCATTCCCTACTGAACACATGATATTGTAAGCATTGTTTCAAATAAAAAAAAAATAGACAAACCAGTCATTCCACATCAAAGAATTAATTTTTTCCTAATATGGTATCAATAGTGAGATAATATCCAAGTGTGTTTAAATACTCAATTTGCGAAAAAAAAAATTATTTAATATTATTTTCTTATTTGTACAATTTGTCGTCCGAAAATACATTTGTTTGCTTCTTAGAGTCATTAAAAGTGTAGCGGTTATGGTTGATTTCGACTCAGCGATAGCTATTTAACCAAACAAGAATTGTTATTTCAGAGTAAAAATGAATTACAACACAAAAATAAAAAAATATTCAGGTTTTAATTGAGAGATTATTACAACTATTTAAAATGTGCTTTCTTTAAAAGATGATTTTTATAGGTATAAACATCCAGTTTTAGAATTCATATATATGTGACGATTTCAGGAGAGCTCGAATTATTTCCACTGGTTAAAAGAAACACACAGTCATGGCAAGCGAGGGAAAAAACAAAAATAATAAATAAATGTAGAAGATCCAATAATTAGTCATGGGCTGCTGTAAATTCATTTATTAAATTCGTGATAATGAGGAAGGAAAAGCTCCTTTTTGCAAAAATTCCATCATTATTTCAGCGAGCTGTCCTCATCGAAGAAGCAACCCAAGAAATCTTCAGAAGAATCTTCTCTTCATCTCGAGACTTCCCCCTTTTAAACTAAAAAGAAAGTTCTGGAACATTCGGTAACCTCAAACCATCATTATTTTATGTAAACAGAATTCTTGTCCAGTTACGAGGCTATTTTAAACAGACGATAAATTTATTTTAAAAAAAATATTATTTAACCAATTTATAATTGACTCCGAATTTTAAATATCTTAGGCAGACGATTTTTATACATGATTAATTTTAAGAGAAAAAGAAAAGAAATGAATTTATTAATATGCACATTATCGTTGACGGCGGAAAAATAAATAAATAGATAAAATAAAATAATGATATTTTTTGAAAGGTATGGTTTTGGAATAAATTTAATAAGAATTTCTTAAAAAGGGTTGATAAAAACATAGAAGAAATCAGTTTTATTTGGAATATTAAGAAATAAAGTTTTAATTAAGAATATTTTTAATTTAGAGCCATCTTTTTAAATTTACGCATACTGGAATAATGTTTTTTAAGGCAAATTAAGAATTTATATCGTCTGCACACAGATTAACAGATTAGATCTAGAAATAAGATTTTAATTTAATAATTTGAAGTAAGTACGGAATATTATTATAAGAAAATTAAGATAGTATAAAGGTTAGTTTTGGCGAAAAAAAAAATTTAAATTTGTAATATATATATATATATATATATATATAAGGTACCCTGGGGTAATAACGCCACGTTAATGTTCCGCCAATTTTCACGGCTCAGTTTTAGATTGTATTTTTCAAACAATTACATGATTTGATAC
Organism: Maratus speculifer; assembly: GCA_964019185.1. Taxonomy (NCBI): domain Eukaryota; kingdom Metazoa; phylum Arthropoda; class Arachnida; order Araneae; family Salticidae; genus Maratus; species Maratus speculifer. Next base: position 326,856,566 of record OZ025290.1, read on the forward strand.
AGCAACTCATTGACTATCTATATAAAAGAAATAATTTAACAGATATGTATTCATAAAATGTAATGGCGTGATTTCTTGACCAATGCCATTTGGCGTTATTACCCACCTATATGGGTAATAACGCCATGCAAACAAAACTGTGAAATAAGATGGAATAATTGCATGTAGATTGCCCAATTCTAAAAATACAAACTCTACAAACTTAGAAATTGACAAATTGCATTCTAAGCTATTGAAAATGATTTTTGTAAAAGTGTAAGAAAAATAAAAGTGTGGTGTGTGAGGGGGGGGGGGAGGATGAGGCAAAAGAATATCAGACCGGGAGCTTCTTTTTGCTTAAAAGGGACCGCTTAAATAGAATTATTAGAAACATTGCACAGTTTTAACTGTGTTTATTTGAATCAGTATTTAGGATGTAGCTCGGCCACTGTAGGGAATCAATCGGGGTATTAATGCCAAGGATTGGCGTTATTACCCCATTATAGTTATTGCGCTGTTCATTTTAAATTACAAAATTATCTCGAAAAGATATCCAAAATCTTCAACAACTTTTTGAAAGTCCATGAAAGGTACTACAAATTTATGTAATTAACAAAGTATTTCAAGATAAAAAATATAGTCTTCACATCACAAAACGTATCCCGCAAATTTTAGATCAAGCGTTAATTTTAGTTGCTTGTAAAAACAATAAGACCTAAGAATGAACCAAATTAACTTGAAGCTGTTTTTTTGCGATTTATATGATTTAAAACCCTTCTGCGCAGAGCACATGGGTGTCATTTACCAGATTATTTCATAATTATGCATAATATTAGCACTTGGCGTTATTACCCCAGACCATCTTATATATATATATATATATATATATATATATATACATATATTTAACAAATGGATTGTCAAAACTTTATGTTATGTTCTGTGTATAATTATTTATTATATGTTTGAGATATCGCCAGGGTAGCTTAGATGTAAGAACAGTATCGTGGTACACTGTCGGTCCACGTTTTAAATCTGGCCCCGACTATTTTTTTACTCACAAGGAAGGTCTCTATACGGACATACTCGGAAAAATCTGAAAAAAATACATAATGTTCTTCTCAGACGGGTATATATGTTTATAAAAAAATTTCGGCGGAACCTGCATACAACGTCCGTAAAAAAATAATGAAAATTTCGTTTATTTGGCGATTTTTCTCCGGTTGACGAAAACGAAATTTTGAAAAACACGCTTTTACGCTTCGAATACTTTTTTTAAAGACTTTCTAGGTTCAATTTGTTAAAACTAGCTTAGTTTAAGTAATTTTAGTATTGTATTTTTAGTTTGTTTTAAGTATAGTTTTGTCATATACATTTATATGTACTTATAATAAAATTTAAATAATATATTTTACGATTTAAAACACAATTTAAATTGATTAAAATTGTTCCAAGCGGAAAAATATGACACAGACGATTAGACATTGTTGCTAAGGAAACTTCTTTTTCGATTTGGAATACATATATTTTTTATTTCCTTCCAATTTTTCTTACTAGCAGTTACGTTTTTAATTTGCTTTTCCCATTTGTATAATTCACGTAAGCTTTTTACATATTTAAGCGTCGTTTGTATACTTTTGAAACTGCGATTTGATTTTCCCGAATACTTTTTACGCCAGAAATTTATGGCCTCTTTTTTATAATCCAACTATACAGGTTTTATATTTGTATGCTTTACTATACAAGATAATACGCCAGAGAGTTCACTTTCATCGGAATTTTGCAATACTTCGTTCGGTGAGAGACATGGAATAGACAATAGATTCGTGATTAACATTTTTATGTCTTTCACATTCGTGTTGTGCAATTTTTAATTAAATTTCCTCTTTTGTAACATTTGTCAGCCTTATATTCCTTTCCATATACTCTTTAAATAGCATCCAAACAACATTATAAATGTTCATTCTCAAAACCGTTATTTTAAACAAAAACATAAAACGATTTAATATTCCCGATACTAAAACAAAATCTTAAAAGTTAATTGGAAGTGAAAATAAATTTTTGTAACTTTCAAAATACAAAAGAAGTAAACTGAATGATTGAAAAGAAATTTCAGGTTGCCTATAACTTAAATAGATATTTCTAAATCATAATACACACAATTTTTTTTTTCAATAATAAAATTATATAGCTGTAGCAACAAGCAACATGTATAATATAAAATAATAATAAATTCTTCTACGGTTTAAGTTTAAATTTATTAAATATTGCTCACTCCACAAGTCAATAAAAATCAAGTTTCAGATTCGTTAAAATCGTCTGCTTTTGGCGAGGAAATGCATTGCTCGCCAAATCGCGCGTCGCTTTCAGCTTTTCATGCCAATTATTCCAAAGTATTTTTTTTTTTTTTTACATATTTCCTATTGTAATTTCACCGCTAAGTCTGACTGATCCTTTATTACCTATATGAGTAGTTTAATTCGTATTTTTTTTCAAAAAAATCTGAGTGTGCTCAGAATGGAGACCTTCCTTGTCAGTGTTGGGTTATTGTATTAATTATGTTTGTGTTTGTCTTAATATATATGTACCTTTAATAATTAATTATGTTCGAATATTAATATCTGACAATTTTCTGAAAAATGATAGTTTTAATTTGCATAGGTTAGTATAAAAACGTTTTATTTTAATTCAACAAAATGATAACCAGAATGCGTACATTTTGGAAAAGTTTAATTTTATGTTAAATTAGAATATATAAGTATATTATTATAATGTACTAGTATATTAGAAAATATAAATATATATGACATTTATTTTTTTATTTTTAGAATATTTTTCTATTTATTCAGTAATTATAAAAACTAATTTAATATTGTTATTTTGGTCACGTAAACTTTTTTATATTTTAAACATCGACAGATGCTAATTCTTTCATTTTCTTATGTTGAAAAGAAATAAAATTAAAGCAATTTATTTAAGAAATGCATTTATTCTTTTTAATACTAGCATTTTCACAGTGATCAGTATTTTCTTCTTATTTTTATTCATTTATTTAAATAAAGAGTCGTGAAACATATAAAGATACATAATGCTAAATTTTCATATTTCACATTTCACTACCGCCATTTGTAGGAAATTATAGTTGAAATATTTTTATAATTATTTCATGTTTCTTGTAAGTAATTCAGACACAAAAATTGAAATTCTCAAACATAAGTTCATTACGGTTATAAAATTAAACGGTTTCTCTATTTAAATAAACTATTGTGACATGCATAAAAATACATAACATTTCCCTAACATAAGTTAAGGTTAAATTTTAAAATTTAAGTTTTCACTACCCGCAATTTATTACAATTTATAGCTCAAAGTTTTATGATTATTGGAAGTTTCTTCCAAGTAATTTGATCAATAAAAAAGAAGTTCTCAAGTATCAGTTCTTAACAAGTATAAAACAAAGTGAAAACAATCTTTATTTTTCTCTTAGAGATTTTGTGCATAATAGGTTTCATCCACAGCTGTTTGTTATCCATCCTTTTCCTTTTAAAATCGTGACACATAATCTTCTGTTGACTTTGTCATTCAAGGCAAGTTAAAGATTTGATAGAAACAATTGAAAGGAAGCAGCTTAGCAGAGAAAAATAAATTTGTCTTTGAAATGCGGAAATAAATGTTTCTACGAAATCTAAATAAATTAGTTTCGTAATTGTAGAAGTTAATTATTTTCAGTGACACTGGTGATTGTTTTCATGATATCTCCCTTGATTCGTGAGAAAATATTTTTGAATTATCTATCAATAGTTATACATATGGTAAATTCTATTCAATATTACAGTAATATCTAATTACATGTATTTTTTATCAAATACCACCTTTTTTAATATTCGTATTTTCACAATTATCAGTATTTTGTTGTTGTTTTTATTTCTTTATTTAAATAAAGATTTGCGAAACATATAAAGATACATAACTCTAAATTTTAAAATTTGTTATTCCACTACCGAAATATATTGAAATTTATAACTAAAGGTTTTTGCGTTTATTGGAAGTTTCTTCCAAGAAATTTAAACTATAAAATAGAACTTCTCAAGTATAACTTCTTAACAAGTATAAAACGAAATGAAAACAAACTTTATTTTTCTCTTAGAGATTTTATGCATAATAGGTTTCATCCACATCTGTTTGTTATCCATCCTTTTCCTTCTAAAATCGTGACACATAATCTTTTGTTGACTTTGCCATTGAAGGCAAGTTAAGGATTTGAGAGAAACTATTGAGTTGAAGCCACTCAGAAAAGAAAAATAAATTTGTCGTTAGAATACGGAAATAAATGTTTATATGAAATCCAAATAAATTAGTTTCGTAATTGTTGAAATTAATTATTTAGAGGGACTCTGATGATTATGTTAATGATATGTGTCTTAATTCGAGACAGACTATTTTTGAATTGCTTATTAATAGTAATAAATATGGGAAATTCTTTTCAATATTTTGCATTCCAGTAATATGGAAATATATATAAATTATACTAAATATTTTATACTATGTTTTATTTAGAATATTAGGATGAACAATATAATTTCATTAATTTAAATTGATTTAATGTATTTTATATTAATTTTCAGGAAATCAATGATTTTCCCCATTCTCTTGAAAGAATTTGAATTTAATAATTCAAAATTCTTGCCAAATATAAGCTTATAATATCTCAAAAATTATTTTTTTTCTGTTTTCTTTCTCCAATCATTGTATAAAAATGTAACTGATTGATACTCAAGGTTTATGTATAATATAGGTGATATAGAATAGTTTACATTAGAGGACACCTATAAATAGAAATTTCGACTTAATATTAAGGTATTTTTAACATTCTGATGTTGTGAAATGCAATTTAGATTATAAGATTTTATTGTTTTGTTTTTCATAATCGAAAATTACAAAGTGATTGCAAATAAAAAATATTTTACACCAAAACTTATACGGCCTTGATTTTGAAATATCTTTATATATTTTTTCATTTTAAATGAAAATACTTCCATTAACAAACATTAAAAACGTTTTCTACATGATGTGAAGTCATTAAAAATTAGAAGAAATTTCAAGAAATTTTTGTAATTCTTTGCTATGTTACTTATTATTGTTATCATTATGTCTTCTTAATATTTTTTGTTGAGGTAAAAAATATTAAAATGTATTATATAAAAAATTGTGATCATTGAATTTCTAGTCATAGGTTTATATGAATATGTTTATAAATATGCATTAACCCCTTAACCGAAGATAGGTATGGGGAAACAGTGCTTTTACCCCCGACTTATCTCGGGGCAGACGGTTAAGTGGTTAAAAAAGTGTATGCATATATCAAAGTTATTCGTGATATTCAGTATTACATATCTATTATATTAATAAACCCTTTGAGAAAAAATTATATCAATACTAAATACTGCACACGTATACATTAAATCATTATTTTTCTTTATTAGTTATAATAAAGCATTAGTCTTAAAGATAAATTGCCCTGTCAGAGAGATTATTTTCTCTTTAAAACTTCCGCCACCATTTAAAGGATAATAATGAAACAAGTTTCGATGTGATTGTCGTGGGAGCTTTAGTATTCGATGCCGTAGACTAACTAAATATTTTCATGTCAAAATGTCATAAATGTTTAACATTTTTGAGTGAAATACAATAAGAAATTCAAATCATTTAAGTCTTCAGAGATATCCTACATTTTAAATTCTAGCGTACGTAATGCCATATTTAATTTGACGAATGCTTTCATTTAATGGTATCAAAACTATAGATTAAACGGACATAATGTTTATTTTGACAGAGTAATTCTTTCATGGATATGTTTCACTTAACTTTAAGGTAGTATTTTTACATATGATTTCCTATGTTAAATTCAGTTTATTATACTTTTTATGACACATTTTCAATAATCGAGAATTATAAAAAAGATTCCAAAAATAAAAGTTGTACTTAATGCTTACACGGCTTGATATATAAGTAAGATATGCTTTTTTTACATTTCTAAATGAAAATCTTTAACTTAAAAAAAAGTCATAAACTTTTTAAAACTGAAACCACGTCCAGAAAGATGTTAAGAGATTGAAATGCATTTTTAAAATTATATACCGACAAGGTTTTTGTTATTTTTATTATGTCTTATAATATTTTCTGCTTGTTGGAAATAAAAAAAAAACCCAGTAAAATGTCTTAAATTTAATTAAAATATTTAAAATATTTCTTTGTCAATTTAAGTTACACTCACATAAAATAAATCTATTTTTAGATTTACTTATTTTATTTAAAAAATACTTCAGTTATAAAAATAGTAAAATTGCACAATATGACAATGCTTGAATAATTTACTTACATTTGTTGGCTATTCGCTTATTATTGAATTCTAATATATCTTTAATTTTGCTTATATTACATTTTTACAACTTAAATGCAAATGCTAAAAATCTATGTTGTTTATTATGTCATTACTTGTTTTTTGAAAAAATAAATGATTAAACTTATATATTTCTTTTCATTTAATATAGTATTTACTTTAATATAGAAAAACACAATTATTTATAAAAGACTTTTCTCCCAGACATAATTTTCAATGTCAAACATGTAAAAGAAACATTAACTTATTTTTTCAGTCAAACTATACATATATGTTACATTAATTTTTTAAAAATTATTCTATTAGTAAATTAATAATATGAATGAAATTATTAAATATATTCTGGACTTTGCATTTGTCATCTACTTTTAAATTTACATATATATATGCATCGCCTCGGTTTGCATGTATAATATGTGCACTTGCACATGTGGGGAAAAAAAGCATTTTGTGCGATGTACCGAATACAGGGTGTCCACTCTCAACGGTGGCCAATGGCTATTTTCTAATCTGTTAGTTATAGACATATAGTTCCAATTGCAAAAATGCTTTAAAAAAGGTAAAGAATTGTTTTTAAAGCGATTTAGATCAAAGAAATTTTATACTAAAAAATTACGAAAATTAAATTTTTATACGGTCCCCCGGTCCTACAAGTGATATTTAGTAAAATTCTTCCATCACTCTAGCAAGCAATACAAAAGAGGTCCCCTTCATCTAACACTAAAATTGACCGAGTAATGAAACTTTAAATTTCATGACTTAAGCCACATTTCTATAACTGAAAACGGGTGAGTTGCACTAAGCTTTAAGGGAACGTACACTAAGTGCTTGAAGTATTATAAAGGTCGTCCCTTTCCAACACTGTCTAATGGCTAATCCCTAAACCGTATGTCACAGACATATAGCTCCAATTACAAAAATGTTTTAAATGAGGTAAAGAAATATTTTTTAAAGCAATTTAACTGAAGTTGCAGCCACATATAAGTTTTTCGGTAGCGTTAATTTTAATTAATTAACTTCAAGATTGGTTAAAATAATCGAAGACGTAAGTTTCAAAATTCCCTTTATCGAGAAAATCAAATTTTAGGAAATTGCGAAAAACCTTTAAATTCGTAAATTGGTTTTATTATAAATGTGGATATTGTAGTGTTATATTAGTGCAGATTGGTATAGACTGGTAGAGAAAACAAAAACGATAAGGCAAGTCTTGAAATTAACATCCTCAATTGTATTTTTATATACGTTATATTTTCTAAGGAAATGAAGCTGTTTCTTTACATGATTTTGTTTTAAAAGGGTGTTTTATTTTGATAAGCTTTTATTTTACTTATGAATTTCTCATGTATGTTTACCTAGCACAAAATTTGTATTCAGATGTTAACTCACATCCAAATACCTGATTGAGGTCCAATTTGCAAACTTATTTATATGAAATGACAATGTAATATTAATACGATTTTAGGTGAGTATCATTTATTGAGTTTATAGGAGTACACCAAATTCTATTAGGTTAAGTAATCTAATAGAATTTTAAATACATATCATTTTGTAACGAATTGTGACTGTTGCTTTTCATAATTTAATTTAACAAAATTTCTGAGTTTTTTTTATTATATTTTTAGTACAAGTTTTATATTTTGCTTTAATATGTAAACATCAACTTAAATTAAAAAATAATATTGTAAAAATTATTTTACTCTCAATGTAAATGTTAAATTTTTCATCTGACGTTTATTTTTATTTTCAGTAAATTTGTGACTGACCCCTATTTTGCAGCATAAAAGATGCTTCAACTTTAACAGCTATTACTAGACCAGTTTTAATCGCAGAGGAATGGGACTTTTTTTGTCTCACTTGTTAGAGAAATGGTAAAAATTTACTAAATATCACTTATAGGACCTGGGGACCGTATAAAAATATAATTTTCGTATTTTTTTAGTAAAAAATATCTTGGACAAAAATTGCTTTAAAAAAATTCTTTACCTTTTTAAAAACATTTTTGAAATTGGAACTATATGTCTATAACTAACAGTTTAGAAATTAGCCATTGGCCACCGTTGAAAGTGGACACCCTGTATACCCAATGTAAGCGAAGTAAAATTAAGTAAAATGTAAAGATATTCCCTAAACTTTTACTCTGTAATGTTAGAAAAACTTCATAGTATTTACTTTAATAGAATTACGTCAGACACTTATGTAATTAAGCACTGCCTCCTCTACAATGCCTTCTCGCTTGTGACGTAGTGTAGGCGGTTTCCCTGACAACGGTCGTGTTCTGAGCTTCGTGGCGATTGTGGAACCAGTAGGGTTAGTGATTTCGCCTCCACTTCATGACGTTTCACGCTTGTCGTCTGCTCAGTGAATGGGCATTGTAGAGGGGGCAGTGAATTAAGCCGCTAATGATGGAAAGTTTGTTTGAGATAGTTTTGATCTCAAGTTTTTATCTCAACATGTGCAATATTCCTTTCACCAGGACATGGCGATTTTCCATGTAGTGCATGAGTCCATATTTATATTGAATTTTATGGTGCCTTTAAACATATATGAATTTTAGATGCAAGATTACATATAAATAAACTTTAATACATTTCTAGATTTAGATTTATCATTTATTAAAAAATTTAATTTCATAAATTGTGTTACTGAATAAGTATCAGCTTCCAAAATATATTTTCAAAATAATATATCAGCCAATTACTTATTTATAAATATTGAGATTTTCATTTTCTAAATATTTAAAGTTTTCATTTAGTTTACATGTCGTTTTCCTTTACAAAAAAAAATGTATTATAATACATTTTTATGACGTATTTCTTTATTTTAGGGATTAGAGATCCGAAAAAATATTTTATACAAAACGTTTGACTTTTCGTACATAAGTACTCATGGCCCTGTGAGTATGCCGATTTTGTATCACCAAAAATGTATTAAGTTATGCACAGAATTGGACCAAATTTCATATCTACGTTTTTAGCTAATCCTGTCACCTCCCATGTGAATTCAGGCCAATTCCTCTGGAAGTAGGTGCTGCAATAGCAATTTGTTTGTTCCTGTTTCAATACTGCATCATTCAAAAATGTATGATGTTCTGCAAGTAATAAAACATAACTTCATACATACAACTTTATCTATGGATGACATATTCCAATTAAACATGGAGATTTGCACCAGGAAAAGGGCACTGCGATAAAGAATTTTTTTCGATTTTTCCGAGTTGCGTTGCCCATTGGTTGTTCACAGAGTGTTCACCCTTTAAGGGTCGTCCATTAAAGATGTCACGCGTTTTTTTCCATATTTTTGACTCCCCTCCCCCACTTTGTCACAAAATATCACACATCACTTTACTTCCTCTCCCCCCCCGTTACACGTCACCCTATCATAAACATGCAGCTCAAAAGGAACTTATTACGTTTTACATCACATTTCAAATTTTATTTTTAAACTTCAATATGTGGTTTAATGTCATTTGTGAGCTGAACAATAAAAAATATTCCTATTTTGTATAAAATAAAGTTTACAAAAAAATGTAGAATATTAATAAAACATTAACATTGAAGAGCAATTAAAAATGTAGTATTTTGGAATTTGAAATAAAATTTAACATATTTGATTTTAAAACTTATCTTTTTAGAACACAAAACATTTTATTTTTAAAATAACTTCATACTTCAAAATTTAATTTACTGAATTTTAATGCTTTTATTTTTTAAACCAAAATGTGTGATGTCATATTTCTTCTTACCCCCTTTCACCCATTTGTCACAAACTGTCACAATTTCATGAATCCTCCTCCCCCCTTCGAATGTGAAATTATTTATGGGCGGCCCCGCAATTCTCAATCAGCTGATATACAGTAGAATAAAGAAAAATCTCGATTTTATCAAGTATATGATAGGAATTAATTCGTTTTCACTCCGTTTAGTAAAATTAATCGTAAACTTAAAAAGAAATACAAAGTTGATGCAGCATTTGGGTAATAACACTAAAGGATTAACATGTATAATTGTATTTTGAATGTTTAACGTTGTAACGGTTGCGTGCTCGTACTGGGGGTTAAATGCAGACATAACTCAGAATATAACATAAAAACCAGTTTATTTAAAACGGTTAGGGCTCAATCGCAGTGGAGCAGTTCTTGAATTTTTAATAACTGGTAACAATACTAAAAGATTAAACTCATACTCACAGCTCCGGCACTAACTCAATCGGGGCACTTCAGATTGCTTCTCACTTAAACTTCTGCTAGACTGCTAGATAAACTTTATTAGACAGCCCGTGGCTGTATATGTACTCTTTATTAACTTTGAAAATATTCAACGTAATCAATATTAACTCTTACCAACGGCAAACTTCTCGACTCGCCTTCCAAAACTCCTTGTCAACTCACTGAAGGCTCGATAATACTTGATATCACTCGCTCTAGATCAATCCCACTGCTTGTCGTCACCACCTAGCTAGCTTCTAGTCACTACTACCTGGCTAACGCCGCTAGGCACACCACACACACTCAAACTCCAAGCTTTTATATGCTGCAAACTGAGATACTACAAATTTACATATTACTTCTAACCGCGACATAACTGTAGAATCCGAGAAAGACACACACGCTCTAGAAAGTTAAAGTAAAAGAGAGGATAGATGTCGCTTTCACGCTTACACATGTTAAATCATTGACGTCACGATCTCAAAAATGCTAGAGTGCCTTTATTACAAAGGTCACTCCCTCACAACGTGTATGAGAATAGAGGAATTTTTTGGTCTGGCACATCCAAAAGGTTTTTTTTTCCTTCTTTTTTTTAAGTTTATGATATTTTTTATAATAATATTTGATAATTTACTATCTATAGTATATTGAAGCTGTATTGAAAGTGTGTGTTACTTATGTATATTTATTATTACTATTATTTATTATTTATTATTTATTATTTATTATTTATTATTTATTATTTATTATTTATTATTATTTATTATTACTCATTATAATATTCTCACATAACATTTAATGAATCCGAAAGTAAAATTTAAAGATTTTTTTTTTTTTTTTTTTTTTTGTATAGATATTTAAATTAATGTGAAGTTTAAAGTTATATATATTCACACAAACAAACAAAAAAAAATTATGTATTTTTTATAAAATGACATTTAAAATTTAATTTTGTTGTACATCTTAACAGTAATAAGGAAGATGTAAAAAACTCATTCACACAGAAAAACTTTTTTCAACTCTCCAATACATGTGTCATATTTTAGAAAAACTGGAAATTTCAAGTTCTCTACGAAAAGTAATTTCCGGAAAAGAATTAATTTACTTAATTTTTAAAATGTGAAGTAAAAAAATAAAATTAAAACTTTATTTAATTGTCGTTATGAAACGTTACGAACGTCGTTATAAAAATTAAAAATACATGTTCTACTAGTGAAATTCAGGTATGAAAATGTCTCATTAAATATGCTATAAAAAGGTTGTTTTCAGTGATTAATGTAACGCACATATAAAATTTTTATTTTCGTCAATTGTCTTCACATTTTAATTAAATAATTGAAATATCTTATTACAGTTACTTTATTATGAAGATTAAAATTAGGCAGTTAGTTTTTTTCATCATATTTATACATTTGATCTATCAGGCAAGTGATATTATATCGTTTTAAATATTGTAATTAACCATAATTATTTTTTGAAACTGCAGAAAAATTAATATCAATTTAATTAAAAATAATAGACGTATTTTTATACGGAAAGAGAAAATTGGAAAGAAATATAAATTTTTTATAAATGAAAAGAAATGCTTGAATTTCTTGCTTCAAATAGATAACTTCAAGAAAACAAGATCATAATTTTTTTAAATCCATATATTTATAATACCTTTCATTTATGAATACATACATAATATGTAAATTATTATGAAATTCTGAAATATCCTTTATCAATTTGTAAAAGTTAAATTTAAATATTTTTAGTGTAAGAATTTGACATAATTGTTGTTTTTCGAACAGCAGCAATAAAAAATGTCATATTTTAGAAAAATGACATTTAAAATTCATTTTCCTTTTATATCTTCATAAATGGTAATGATAAATTAAATTTATTTTTTACACAAAAACATTTTTTCAGCTTTCACAACTTTTTAATGGCTAAAAATTTTGAATAATTAAAAAAAAAATCTCTGAACTAAAATAATTTAGTATTTAATTTTGAAGATATAATAGAAAAAATAAATAAAATTTAACTTTAAAAAAATGTTACGGGTTTTATCAAATTATATAATGCAAAATAAGATATATGCATGCATTAAAAATAAAATTCAGTTGTAAAACTATTTGATTCACATTCAGAAAAAAATCTAATATGGAAGTGCCTTTTTGGAATAAACTGGTATACCGAATATGAAGCAAATCCGATAATTCTGCATAAAAACATATAAAATAAGGAGGGTTTTATTTCAAGTTATAATCCCTCTCGAAGAAATTAAAAAAAAAAAAAAAAAAAAAAAAAAAAAAAATTATTAAATTAAAGGTTTGAACGGAGAACTACCGCCATTTTCTTCTCTGTACTTAATAAATCAACTTCCAAATCTCATTGAGTGCTTTTTCAGAATAAATTTGTAACCCAAACTTAAAGCAAATTAATTCAACATAAAATTTATCTGTAATGAAGAGGATCCCACACTTTATATTTAATCATTGAACCTCCAAATCTAATCAGGGAAACAAAGTATCAGAATAAATGGATATAGGAAATTGAAGCAAATCGGATAATTCTGCATAACAAACACATTTATCTCTAATAAGGGGAATTGGTCATCTCGTCTTTTCTATTCATAATTAATAAATGAACCTCAAAATGTAATCTGAAAAGTGTTTTATCAGAATAAACGAGTATTTCAAGGTTGAAGCAAATCGTATATCAAGGAAGCGCATATGATGGATAAATTGGTTTATCAAATTTGAAATAAATCCGATAATTCTGCTCAAAACAAACATTTCTCTAAAATACGGCGATAGGGAGGGGGGGGGTTGTTGGTTAGACACCAATCCCCCTTTAAAAGTTAACCAACGAACCTCCAAATCTAATTAGAAAAGCAACTTATCAAAACAAACTGGTTTATGAAATTTGAAGGTAATTGAATAATTCTGAATAAAAAACTAAGGTACCCTGGGGTAATAACGCCACGTTAAGGTTCTACCAATTTTCACGGCTTAGTTTTAGATTGTATTTTTCAAACAAATATAGGATCTGATACAGCAACTCATTGACTATCTATATAAAATAAAATAATTTAACAGATATGTATTCATAAAATGTAATGGCGTTTTTTCTTGACCTATGCTATTTGGCGTTATTACCCACTTATATGGGTAATAACGCCATGCAAACAAAACTATGAAATAAGATGGAATAATTGCATGTAGATAGCCAATTCTAAAAATACAAACTCTACAAACTTAGAAATTGACAAATTGCATTCTAAGCTATTGAAAATGTTCAACTTTTTGTGAAAGTGTAAGAAAAGTAAAGGTGTGGTGTGGGAGGGGGGGATAAGGCAAAAGAATATCAGACCGTGAGCTTCTTTTTGCTTAAAAAGGACGGCTTAAATAGAAATATGAGAAACATTGGAGAGTTTTAACTGTGTTTGTTTGAATCAGCATTTAGGATGTAGCTCGGACACTGTTGGGAATCAACCGGGTATTAAATTCAAGGATTGGCGTTATTACCCCGGTATAGTTATTACGCAATACATTTTCAATTACAAATTATCTCGAGAAGATATCCAAAATCTTCAACAACATTTTATAAGTACATGAAATGCACTACAAATTTATGTAATTAACAAAGTATTTCCGGATAAAAAGATAGTCTCCACATCACAAAACGTATCTCGCAAATTTTAGATCAAGCGTTAATTTTAGTTGTTTGTAAAAACAATAAGACCTAAAATTGAAACAAATTAACTTGAAGCTGTTTTTTGCGATTTATATGACTCAAAACCCTTCTGCGCAGAGCACATGGGTATCATTTACCTGATTATTTCATAATTATGCAAAATATAAGCACTTGGCGTTATTACCCCGCCTAGTGTTATTACCCCAGGGTACCTTATTTATCTAAATTAATAAGATTTTAGTTCCATCTCCTCTTCATACTTAACCACTACTCACAAAACTAATCAGGGAAGCGGCTTATAAAATGAATCTCTACCCAAAATGTGAATAATATTGAAGAATTATTGCATTACGTATACGTATACGACATAATACATACTGAACTTGAGAGCACATTAGCCCTCATTAATAGCCTGTGATGAAATAAGCAAATTTTACTCATTGTTTAATAATTTCTGAAATTATACCTGTGCCAAGCAATTAAGTATCAAATAGGTAAAACAAACATTGGCAATTACGAATCTTCAGCTTACAGTCATAAAATTGCTATTTGAAAAGTAAGTATTACTTTTTTTCTAATTGGTAAGAATAAATAAATAAATAAGTAAATAAAAAGAATATTGCCCAGTTAAACTGATGGCATTGAGCTCACAGGCTAAGCATACTAATTGTGCATTACAGCCTTGTATTTTCGTTAATTCCGTTCGAAAAAAAAATTAAGAAGGGGAAACAGCTCTCCCCTTTCTCCTTTTTTATACTTAATCATTGAACTTCCTAAACTATCAAGTACATGCTTTATCATATTAAAAAATCTATATCCAAAATTCAGAGCAAATCGGATAAATCTTAATAAAAACCCATTTAGCATTTATATAATTTAAGAGGAGTTATTCCCCTCTTTTATACTTAACCATTAAACTTCCAAAACTATTCAGAGATTTGAACGAAATCTGACAATTCTGACTGAAAAATCCATTTATGCAAGTTAAGGGGAGGGGCATTAGAACCCCCGTTCCCCCTGTTTATACTTATTCAATGAACACCTAATAAAAGCCACGGTATCGCCTCATCCGAATGATCCTATATTTAAATTTTGAACGAAAATCGTTAATTCTGCATGAAAATCCCGTTTATATCAATTAAGGGGGGGGGGGGCATGAGCCCCCCGTTCCCCCTTTTTATACTTTTTCAATGAACACATAATAACAGTCACGTAATCGCCTCATCAGAATGATCCTATACCTAAATTTTGAACGAAAACTGTTAATTCTGCATGAAAATCCCGTTTATATCAATTAAAGGGAGGGGCATGAGCCCTCCGTTCCCCCTGTTTATACTTATTCAATGAACACCTAATAACAGCCACGGTATCGCCTCATCCGAATGATCCTATATCTAAATTTTGAACGAAAATCGTTAATTCTGCATGAAAATCCCGTTTATATCAATTAAGGGGGGGGGGCATAAGCCCCCCGTTCCCCCTGTTTATACTTATTCAATGAACACATAATAACAGTCACGTATTCGCCTCATCAGAATGATCCTATATCTAAATTTTGGACAAAAACTGTTAATTCTGCATGAAAAACCCATTTATATCCATTAAGGGGAGGGGCATGAGCCCCCCGTTCCCCCTCTTATACATATCGAATGAACTCCAAAAACTAATCAGGGAAGCGCCTTATCAGGATATACCTATATACAAAATTTCAAGTGGATCCGATATTTTTATCATGAGTTATCGCGTTACGCACGAACATACGAACATACGAACATACATACAGAACGGACGGGCACATAAGCTCTAGGGCTATGATAGCCTGTGAGCTAAAAATAACTACTTGTATAATTTTAGAGCACTTATTTAGTTGCTTCCTCTATCAGATGATCTGTACAGTTTAATACACCGATGGGGATTAAAAAATCTATATAGAGAAATTAAAAACTTTCTTGTAGATTGTGTTTCAACATTGTTGGTTGAATAAATGTCGCTACAGATTATGTGATGAAGAGTTGTTGGTAATTGTTTGCTCAATATTCTACTGTAATATAGTTTTGAAAGAAAGTGTGCATTTCGCATGTCAATTTACTTTATTAATATATTTAATAATCATTGTGTAAAATGGAATAAAAATTAAAATAACCTTTTTTTAAATAAAATATATATTTGATATAGGGAAATCTGTGTATAACAGTAAATAAAATAAATTCAAATAAGATTCAGGCATAAATACTGAAACTATATATATTTAAAAAAATTATGCAATATTAGAAATTTTGATAATTATTTATAAAATATTAAATAATGAAATAAAATAAAAACTAATATTTCTCATTTTGTAACATCACTAAGAAATAATGCATTTCCCATTTACAGAATGAATGGATTACTTTGGTTTTTTATTTATTTTCAAACTTTGCTTTAAAGATTTTTTTATCACAATCTTAATTTTACTTTTGTTCTCTTTATTAAAAATCTAATTCTCCATTACTTTCTTTGGTCAACATGTTTAATATAAAGTTTTTTTTTAATAAGTTTGTTACATTTCTTATAAACTACGATTTGGACAAAAAATGCATAGCGAAATAGTTTTCGCAACCTTTCAATATAGTGTGTATATTTTTTTAGTTTTATAAAGATTACGCTTTTAAGATTTTGCGATATCAGGTTTTACTTATGAAAAATCTCGAATTTCCTCTTGTGATATTAATATTTTCTTATGTAATCAATGTTTTTAAGATATATATACACGAATTTATTTTAAAAAATCATAATTTTCTCGTAATGTATTAATGTTATTTCGAACAGTTGGAGTTTTACATTTAACTTATTATACTTCTGTTAAGAAATTAAAAAAATAATGTCTGTACAAATTTGTTTGAAAATACACAGCATAATTTTTAAAGTATTTTTTTTTTTATATTTTAAAACTTTTCGGTGTGTATTCTTAAAATGAAAATTAATTCTTAAGTAGACTATAATTATTTTAATCAGATAAAAGGTTAAGAGGTTAAGTATTTTAAATTCATTAAAATTTAAAGATAATAGGGTTTTCATTATTACAAGAAAAATTCTTTTTGATATTAGGTTTACCTATGAAAAATCTTGAATTTCTTCTTCTGGTATTAATATTTTCTTATATAACCAAAGTTTTTAAGATGTACTCGAATTTATTTCAGAATATTATTATTTTCCAGTAATATATTGATGTTGTTTCGAGCGGTTGGCGTATGACATTTGTCCTCTTTCCATATTTGACCCTTTTTTTTATGGCTATACAAGTTAATTCGAAAGCATATTATGTAATTTTTTATCTCATTATTTAGATAATTCACATGTTTTCTGCATGTATTATCGAAAAATAAATTAATTCTTAATTGAGTTTCGTTATTTTTAGTAAAAAGAAAAAAAAAGTGAGTTATTGTTTTTAAAAAATAAAATAAATTATTGTCATTAAAAGTAAATGTGTGGACTCTTGTGTATTTTTAACAATGCTAATTTACAGAGTGAATTATAAATTTACCGAATACTTTTCTAATCTCTGTAATTTTTTATAACACTTAAGATAATGGATTACCCGTAGATTCTATCTAATTTCACAGACTTTTTTTTCACAATAAACCGGTATGGGTTAAAAATTTTAAAAATTAATTTAAATCTTCTTTTTAGATTTTGTTTTAACTGTTTTAGTTGGAATAAATTTCACCACAGAATATCTCATGAAGAATTGTTGGCAATTGTTAATTGAAGAATGTGGTGTAATATAATTTTGAAAGTAATTATACACTCCTCCCTTCAATTTACTTTTGTAATCTTTTTAATTATCAGTGTTTTAAATATAGTAAAAAATAAAATAATTCCATTGGAAATAAAAAATATATATTTGATAAAGGGAAAGATGAGTAAAAAATAAATTAAATAAATACATGAAAGATTTAGGTATAAATATCGAAAACATACACACTTAAAATTTTATAAATTGTTGGAATTAAAATATATATATATATATATAACAATGAAATATGAGATGAAACAAAATTTATAATTTTTTATTCTATAACATCACTCAGAAATGAAATGAATTTTCCATTTCCAGAATAAATAGATTATTTTCGCTTTTTTAGCTATTTCAAACTTGCTTAAAAGATTAATTCAGCACAATCATTATTTTAATTTTGTTCATTCATCTTTTAAAACATATAATTCTCCATTATTTTCTCTGGCGATCATGTTTAATATGAAGTATTTTTAATCAGGAATTTTTCAATTATATAAATTATGATTTATGATGAAAAAAATGTAATGAGAAATAAGTTTTAAAAATCTCTCAAGATATTTTATATTATAAAGTTTTATAAGGATTACGCTTATAATTTTTTAAGATATTATGTTTTACTGATAAATATTCTCGAATTTCCTCTTCTGATATTAATATTCTCTTATGTAACCAACATTTTAAAGATGTACTCGAACTTATTTCTGAAAGTCACAATTTTACAGTAATTTTCTGAATTTCTGAAATATATATATACAGTCCCTGGCCAAATTATTAGACGCAGTCATTTTTTCTTGTGTGAATCATATTACTAGATTAATAGATATATTACTGTGCCAATAGTTACAGTTGATTATATACATCATCTGTAGAATTATAATATATTATAAGCATGCCAATGACTTTTAAATTATTTATTTTTGTAAATTAAACTAGCAACTGCTGAAATTGTAAAACTTAAAACTTAAAACATGAAACTCAAATTAATGTCAATATTTTTTGGAGTCTCCTTTGGCGGCAATCTGTGCCTCTATTCTTTGTGGCATGCTGTTAATACAAAATTGAAATGTTTCTTGCATGTGTGAGTGAAGTTTCCGGACAAGGATAAGTTTTTCTATTAGCTGTGTTTTGTTCGTTATGAGTTCTTTGGCCAGTTTTTTCTTCATAAGATCCCAGACATTTTCAATGGTATTCGTGTCTGATGAATTACCAGGAACAATTTAGCACAGGGATATTTTTTTTATTGAAAGTAGGTCTTGACGGATCATGCTATGTAACAAAAAGCTTTACCTTGCAAAAATACAAAAGGTTCTTCATTTGGAAACCATAATTTTGGATGTAGAGTAAACTGATTTTGCGAAACTCTTTATATTGGTCTTGAGAATTGGCTAAGAAGTCATAACGAACAAAACCCAGCTCATAGAAAATCTTATCCTTCTTATCCGTCACCCACACATACAAGAAATACTTCAATTTTGTATTAACAGCATATCACGAAGAATAGAGGCACTGATTACCGCCAAAGGAGGCTCCAAAAATATTGACATTTTTTTTTCGAGTTTCATGTTATAAATTTTACAATTTTGGCGTTTTTTAATTTAATTTGCAAAAATAAGTAATTTTAAATTCATAAGCATGTTTTTTATTTATTATAACTCTACAAATGATGTATATAATTCGTTGTAGTTATTCACACAGTAATATTTCTATGAAACTATTAATATGGTTCTACACAAGGAAAAGGGAATGCGTCTAATAATTTGGCCAGGGAATGTATATATATAACACTGAATTAAGGAATAAAACAAAAACTACCCTTTCTTATTTTGTAAAATCGCTAAGAAATTAAATGCATTTACCATTTCCAGAATGAATAGGTTAGTTTGGCTTTTTTTAGTTATTTTCGAACTTTGCTTAAAAGGTTAATTCAACAGAATCATAATTTTATTTTTGTTCTCTTACTTTTAAAAGATCTAATAGTACATTAATTTCTCCTGTGATCACCTTTAATATGATTTTTAAAAAAAAATTAAATAGAAATTTTTCTAAATAAGTTCGTCAGATTTCTTATAAATTTGATTTATGAGAAAAAAAATTGTAACGAGAAATCGTTTTCAAAACCTTTTAAGATATTTTATATTTTAAAGTTTTCTAAAGATTACGCATATAATGTTTTAAGATATTAGGTTTTACCTATAAAAATCTCCAATTACCTCTTCTGATATTAATATTTTCTTATGTAACCAACTTTTTAAGATGTTCTCGAATTTGTTTTAAAAAGTCATATTTATTCAACAATGTATTTATGCTGTTAGATGTAGTTGTAGTTTGAAATTTGAGTTAATATATTTTTCTTAAGAAATTGAAAAAATTTTTTACTTAATATTTTCACAATTTTGTTTGAAAATATTTTGCGTAGTTTTTTAAATCATTTTATTAAAAATATTTCATATCTTTTCATAATTTATTATTAAAATAAAAATTAATTCTTAAATCGTGTGTAATTATTTTTAGCCAAAAAAGAAAACAAAAGAGGGTTAAATATTTTAAATTAATAAAAATTTCAAAGTAATAGGTTTTATTATTACAAGAAAACTGACTGTTTGATAAAGGAAAATCAAAAATTGATTTAGTAACTTTTAAATTTTAATTGATTAAATTTTGGTGTTTATCGTGTTCGCCAGAGCTTCCCAGCATATTTATTTGTAAATCAATACAAATTACATCAGCAAATTTAACATTTAATTTTCTTTTCATCTTGTATTTTAAATACAATATTTCTTTTAATAATATTAGCAAAATAATAAGAAAAATCAGTGGAACAATAAATAAAATTTAATTGAACCAAACAAAAAATCTATTAAAATAATAAAATCTCCCAGCTAATAATAACGTTATTAAAATATTAGATGTTCATTAAAGTGAAGAAAGCTTTTCTTTTAGCGACTGATACTGATTATATCAGAGATATAACTCTGCCTATTCGTAAACAAAAATAAGGGCCAGTTTTTCCTGACATTTTAACGAAACAGATTAACCCTTCACTCTACCGTGTGCCATATCTGGCACATATCTAAAAACACTATAATTCTCTTTATGTGCCATGAATTTGGCTAATAGAATCGCTGAAACTGTTCAAGAACATAATTTACGAAACCAGCGCCATTTAACACTTCCGGTTTTTCTGGCGAAGATAAAGGCTAATTTTATACCTGTGGATTGCAAAAGGAGAAATATGTAAACACAGAAGGTGCTCATAAAAAAAAATCCCCTTGTAAAAATCTACAGCATTCTAACCGCCCAACCAATTAAAAGGAAATTTGAGATATTGTTATTTGAGGATTCGCAGTTAAAATTGTGATGATATAAAAAATAGTTATCTCACAGTTATGTTTAGAGTAAAACATTTAAAAAATTTCGAATAGCAACACTCACTTTTTGTCTGCATCATCGCATTAAAAAACACACCTTTAATCGAAAAGATGTAAGTATGGCGAAAATTTTAGAATCACAGCACGTGTTTTTTTTTTAATAACACCACGTAAAGAACCAATAATAACACAGAAAAAAAAGAGCGTGCAATGAATCACTTTTCATCGTTAACAAGCATATGCAGTAGAGATACAAAATAAAAAACATCATGTGCAAAGCATTACGTGTACAACCAATTTAAAAAACAGTGTGGGAAGATTGTTTATTTAATCAGGTATTCGAACGTGCAAATATTTTCACAGAAATCAGAAGGTGAATTCGTAAAATTGTTTTATCTGAATGGGGAAGAGGCTGTCTATCCCCTATCTCACTCCAACGGGTTTCTCGTTCTTTAACTATCAAAAATCAAAGAGGAAATCGTCAAATCAGTGAGATTTGTCTGAAATGAAAGATTCCTCAAAACAAAAAATTATGCAAATTACTTCTGTGGTGTTACGTTGTCAACAATCCGCAGCATTTAATGCATTATCGTGTCATTCCGTTAAATCTGGAAATTCAAATAAAAGTTTCTTTCACCTTCTTTTTTGTGTTATCCTTGGTTCTTTACAATGCTCTTTTTGGAACCGTTTATGCCGGGTATTTTATACATATATCGTTCAATGTCATTTATATTTGTTACATTTCGCTGATGAATCTGCAAAGAAGAAAAGATGGGTGTTACCATAAGATTTCAAAATTGTTTCACTGAAGCCGTAACCGGTAGAGGTTTCTCGTTTTAAATTATCACGCAAGTGCATACAATCAAATAGTAATATCTAAATTCCTTATTTAATTTTCTTTCCAATGATTTGAGCAACGAAGAAACTAGGATTAACACAGGGTGTCCAGCAAATAACACCCTGATTTCAAAATAAAATTTCTCAAAAACAAAGATCGATAGTAATATGCGATCAACGGTTTTTTCATTAGGTAATCTGTAAAAATCTTATACAGAAATTTCAAATAGTGAATATTTTGAAAAAATTGCATTCTGATTGCATAGAATGCTTTGATTTGACATTTTTCTTATTTTAGATTGCCTGCAGAGAAATAATTTTTCAGCTTACAGTGCAATATTTTAAAGATTTTTCGAAGTAAATTTTTAGAATTTCGAAATTTCAAACATTTTATTTCAAAAACTATGAAATATGGCATTTTAAGCCGAAAAACACATTCTTTGGCAGCAATCTAAAGCAAGAAAAATGTCAAATCGAAGCATTCTTTTCAATCAGAACACAATCTTTACAAAATATTTACCGTTCGAAACTTTTGTATAAGATTTTTACAGGTTACCTGATAAACGAACCGTTTACCGCATAATTCTATTGATCTTTGTTTTTTAGAAATTTAATTTTGAAATCAGGGTGTTATTTACTGGACACCCTGTATGTTGGTGAAGTTGTTTTAAGACTGCCTTGTATATACATTCATATGTCCATTGCTGGCAAGCATAAAAAGCTATCCTTGCTAATTCGCGGTTGTGTTTAAAAGAAGTATAATCATTTTGAACCATAATTTTATTTTAGATAAAATATATAATTAAATCAATCATTAATATACAATTTCCATTCGTGCATTGTCGAATAATCCGAGAATGAAAGAAAAGTTGGAAGAAGTTTAAATTGACATATACTCATTACTATTGACATGACACATTACTATTTCTTTTATTCTTAAAAGTTTTTTATTTAACTACTGTATAAAATTAATTGCAAAAGGCGAAATAAATTTGTCATTTCTGTGAAGCAAACTAATTATCTTTTTTTTTCAAAAATCTGTATACTAACTGGAAATGTTAACTTTTTATGCTATTTGACATATTTATAATTCCATACACCTAATTTTAAATTTCAAAATGTCGTTTTTTAAAATTTTTTACATTAAGATGAGTTTAAATATATATATATATATATATATCTCAATCACAAAATAATCACCCTTGCGAAATTATATAAAATGTTTAATTTTGTTGTAGATCTTTAGAGTAATAAAGAAACTGTCAGGAACAAATTTGTTTCAACAAAAAATATTCTTTAACGACATTAGATTCATGTTTTGTAGTTTTTTATAAAACGATATACTTAACTTGTTTCCGACAAATAATTTCCGGTACAGAAAAAAATATATTTAAATTTGAAGGGAAAAATATAAGCGTTTTTTAAAGTGTCAAAAGTAAAGGAAAAAAACTGCATGCGTTTTGATGGCTTAATTACGGTTATTTGTTATTAAAATTTATTTTAATAAAATGTCACTTACCAGATGAGTAATATAACACGCCTATAAAATTACTCGGTATAGTAATTGTTCCATTTGAAATTACCTAGTAATGAAATTATTAAATAATTGAAAATAACGGTAATATAGTTATAAAAGGATACATAAGGACATTATGATTTATTACCATCATACAGAAAAAGTTTTCTATGAATGTTACATATTGTAAGATCATTTTGATGGCAGCATGATTCAGTATTTTTTCTTTGTTTAGTGGAGAATCATTTTAAAACTTTTCTTTGAAGTAAAAATATGTAATTATAATTTTATTCACAAACATTCACATAAATTATATTTTACTAGAGAGAGTAAACAATAAGAATTCGCAAGGAAAATAAAAAAAAAATAAGAGTATTAAATACTACTTTATAATTTAACGCGGTTTAGTATGATTTTTATATTTTTCTGTATGCATTTATTGTAGAAATTCCTAGTGTTTTTCTTTATCTCATAAGATATAGGTACATGCATACATATACATATATATATCTGTTCACGCTCGCGCGTGTGTGTGTGTGCGTTTATTTATTCGCGATATTTGTCAAAATTATTCTTTTTTCTATCATATTTAAAATTTACTTAGTTTTTAACCATATTTATTATTTGTTTAGACTCCCCTCAATTTAAATTCCTATATTAATAATATTTTACTCCAAAACCTTTATTTAAAGCTTTACATTCCTTCATAAATTTATAAGCTATCTGCTCTATCATATTCTGCACGAAGTTAGTTTTTATGTTCGAATGTTTATAAAGGCCATTTTTTCTTCCAGATTTCATTCTAAGTAATCATCTGTTCCAGTGTTTGTCTTTTCATTAAGTACCCCAGTAGCCAAACAATATTGGGACAATAATGGCTAAATCTTGGAGCAATATTGGCACATTGGCGCAATATTGGTATGAAATATTACTCCAGTATCGAGGAGTTTACGTTTTGCCTTTATTTATCCAATATGTGCAGCCAATAGTATGCCAATATTGGTGTTTCATTGGATATATTGCCAATGTAACGCCAACATTTGTACAATAATGGGAACTCATTTGAAACATTTTCAATGTAACGACAATATTTGTACAATATTCGAAATTCATTGGAAATATTTTCAATGAAATGCCAATATGTAATAAATATTGGCGTTTTATTAGCAAAATTTTCAATAAACAAAATATTGGGGCAATGTTGGACCAATATTGGTTTGCTACTTGGGTATATGTCTTAAAGTATAACTTGACTTCCTAAAAGGAGCTACTCATACAAGGAAGCCATGTCCATACAGAATAGTGTCCCTCCTGGTCGCCGTTTATAAGGTATAAAAATAATATTTTTTCAAGTAGAAAAAAATTACAGAATAAATGCAACCGCTCCGAAGTAAACGTAATAATTTAACGCTACTAAAATAGTTTAATGTATCTCCGTATATATAAAATGAATAAAACACTGCGATATTTTTAACTATTTTCAAATTTGGGTTGAAAGATTTGTAACATATTTATTATTTTACCTTTGTTCTCTGAATTTTCGAAACACGTATTTCTTAATCACGTTTTCCAGAGATCACGTTTTAGATGAAACCCTTTTTTAATCAAGAATTTTTTGATATATTTTCCTAGCATTTCCTATAAATTATGATTTAGAAAATAAAAGATAACATGGAATTATTTTTCTTCCAAGTTTTATTATTGTAAATTTGTCTGAAATGGTTTATAAAACTTACGATTTAAAGAAAATCTGAACAAGAATCGCTTTACAAATACATTTCGATATTAATCTTTCGTTTTTTAATATAAATAATGTACACCTAAGTTCAGAATTTTTTTTTAACAAAATACGCTTTCAGTTTAAAAGCGGAGAACAATATTAATATAAGGTACCCTGGGGTAATAACGCCACGTTAAGGTTCTACCAATTTGTTTGGATACAATCGGTTCAACCGATTGTATTTTTCAAACAAATATAGCATCTGATACAGCAACTCATTGACTATCTATATAAAATAAAATAATTTAACAGATATATATTCATAAAATGTAATGGCGTTTTTTCTTGACCAATGCTATTTGACGTTAATACCCACCTATATGGGTAATAACGCCATGCAAACAAAACTATAAAATAAGATGGAATAATGGCATGTAGATTGCCCAATTCTAAAAATACTAACTCTACAGCTCTAGAAATTGACAAATTGCAATCCAAGCTATTGAAAATATACAATTTTTTGTGACTCTGAAAGAAAAAGAAAACTGTGGTGGTGGCGGGGGGAGGAGGCAAAACAATATCAGATTCTAAGCTACGTTTTGCTTAAAAATGACCATTTAAATAAAATTATTAGAAACATTGCACGGATTATTTGAATCAGAATTTATGTTCCCAGGTATGCATTCTATGCGATAGAAAATATTGATTTTTTTGTGAAAGTGAAAGAAAAAGGAGTGAGGGGGAGCTTCAACAGAATATAACAGCCTGTGTCTCTTTTTGCTTAAAAAGTCCCGCTTAAATATGATTATAAGAAACATTGCATGGTTTTAAACATTCATAATGTAATATTTTAATCATGTGAAGTTTTATAATAACTAGAGTTATATGTAATAAATATTTTTGTTAAACCTTAACTGCTATTAGCGGTTCACATACCGCTGAGTTTTTCAAGTTTCAGAGTTTAACTTGCAATTTTTAGTTTAACTATAGATACCGGGGAATTTTTGTTTCTTTTGGAGTCCAATTACTATCTCTAGAAACTTTTGAATAGCTGAATTTTATTTATAATAGTTCTGTATATAAGGTTCAATACAAAAATAATATTCTAAAAGTTAATTTAACATTTTATTCATCGTTAGATTAAGCGGTCTGACAGGCCGCTCATAGTAAGTTATGCGACAATTTTTGTCACAGCAGTTAAGGGTTAATACTATTATAGTAATCTAGTAAATAGTTTTTAATCCATAACTCCACACTAATGCGGATTCTCCAAACCTACAGTTAAATTGTCGACGTTTTAAAGAGCATGCATTAATAAATTTTTAATAAATTGAATAAAATTTTTGATTAGAAAATATTATCCCAAAGAGATTTCTTATTCAATTTTATACATAATTCATATAGTTATATATCATTATCTCTATATTAGCAACAAAATTAACCTTTAACTGCTGTTAGCAATCTGACTGAACACTGTACCCCCTCCCCCTCCCCCCCAAAAAAATAGCGTTTAACTTGTATTTTCCAGTTTAACTATAATTATAACTGAAATTCTCTTTCGTTTGAAGTTATCGTAATATTGTTAAAAATATTTGAATAGATTAAATTTAATTATAATTAATTCTGCACAAAAAGTGTAGCGCAGGAACAGTATTCTATGATTTTTAATCATGGATCGCATTCTAACCTTTAACTAATGTTACCGGTCTCGTAGCCAACTATTCTTCTTTTAATTTTTTAGCTTAACTTGTAATTTTCAGTTTAACTGCAAACACTACCGAAATTTTGTTTCATTTGGAATTTTAGTACTATCACCAGAGACTAAATAGGTGAATATTAAGTATAATACTCTTGTATAAAAAGTTTAGTACAAAAACACAATCCTATGAGTTATTCCCTCCTTTTATTCATCTGTCAATTTTGTGGTCTCATAAACCGCATCACATTCATACGTTACAATTTCTGTCACATCAGTTAAAGGTTAAATTTATAAAGTTTTGAAAAACCGAACGCTGAAATAGCGGACAGTTAAAATTTCGAACTCAATTGAACAATCCAGTGGAAATTTAATAGAAACTTGATTTTGAAGATGTTCGAATTTGAATCTCGAAAACATTTTGATATAGTTTTATTTACAAGAGTTAAAAATTATTTTTTACATTAGTAAAAATAATAATAATAGTAATAATAATAATAATATAATAAAAATAAAATAGGGAGATTATTTTTAAGTATTGGGCACCCTACCCCCCTTAATCTTACCATTTCAACAATGATGATAATGCTGTCCCATATTAATGTATAAACCCCCTTCGGATATAGTTCGGCCACTGTTTGGAATCAACCGGGGTAATAACGCCAATCCTTGGCGTTATTACCCCTGGATACTTATTGCGCAGTAAATCCTAAACTACAAATTATCTCGAGAAGATATCCAAAATCTTCTACAACAATTTGAAAGTACATGAAATACAGTACAAATTTATGTAATAAACAAAGTATTTCTGAATAAAAAATATAGTCTTCAGATCAAAAACCTTATCTCGCAAATTTTAGATCAAGCGTTAATTTTAGTTGCTTGTAAAAACAATAAGGCCTAAAAATGAAACAAATTAACTTGAAGCTGTTTTTTGCGATTTATATGACTCAAAACCCTTCTGTGCAGAGCACATGGGTGTCATTTACCTGATTATTTCATAATTATGCAAAATATAAGCACTTGGCGTTATTACTCCGACTGGCGTTATTATCCCAGGGTACCTTATATACATTTTCTCATTTGAAATATTAAACTTTTAACGTTCTTAAAATGTTTAAAGAATAGTTGATTTTGATTAAAAATTTTTGAATGATTGAATAAAATGTAGATATTTTAAAAAGTAGTTGTTGTTTCTAATTTTAGCAGTTGTTTCTGGGAAAAAATGCTTATTTTATTTGCCATACATTTAGTTGTAAAAGTACTATATAACTTAAATGTCCAATATTTAAAAAAAAATGAAGAAATTTCTGAATTCAGTTAAATATAAAAATTCGTTTGCAAATTATTTTCTAATTCTCTGAAGTAGGAAGAATATTTTAATTTAATCACAATTTCAAAATAATATTTTTTATTAACGCACGATGAAGTTTAGTCGTTTGAGAAAAGATCGAAGTGTAATTGAAAAAACAGGACAACTTATAAGATTATTTTAAATTTAAATTTCGTAATTTTTTTTATAATTTTTAGCCATACAATACGTTATAGTCAGAAAAATAAACAAATAAGATTCCATTGTTATTATTTTTTTTTTCATAATCTATATTTTTTTTTCTCCAAATATTAGAAATATTCGCATAAATGTTGTTTCCCAAATTTTTGCATAATCCAGCATTGGCCCTTCCCCAATATTTTCTTGAACAAAGTCATGAATAAAATCTTAAAAGAATTATTTTTTTCTCATTAGCAACATTTAAAAAAATATTCATGGCGATATTGACATCTCTTGATGAAAAAAAAATTCTACAGGTGTATTGTATAAAACATAGAATTTTAAATCACGATACATAAAAATAAGCAAAATGAACTCATTTTTGAGTATCCTCTATTTTCTTAGCTCCGACTATGTTACTCTGAAATTTGAGAAACACATGTAACCATATTTTTCTTTTCAAACTAGAGTAAATATAAAGTTACATTCTTCAAATGTTTTTTTCAAGAAATCCATGGCAAGATTTTTCTGTGAAAACAGTAATATGTGAATATGTTAGTGTGGATGAGTACCTATGCACTTCGCCTTCCGCATTTTATAATAACTTTCTCAAAGATGTAGTTTATAAATTTAAAGTAACTTAACCCTCCAAGCGTCTTGCAAATGGGTAAAATTGTAATGTTGTTTTCTCTGCATTTTGTTTTAAATGCAAATAAAATATGATTGTTTCAATATTACATAAAAAATCTTATTTAGGAATATAAATGTAGTCCTTGAGAGTCTTAATCATTCTTCAATGCTTTGAAAAATCTTTAAATTTATAGAATTTTAATATCTTAAACATTGCTTATATTGCAGTGAAACCTGAAGCTTAGTGTACGGAATATTACGGGACAAACGCTTAGAGGGTTAAATATACTTCGCTCTATATCGTTCATATAATAGCATACATGCTCACTAAATAACTTCTATTTAAATCTTTAATATGCGAAAAGTATAACAAGATATTATATTAATATTGATTCCCAAGCTTACATTTCAATCAGGATTCTCACACATAATTGAATATATCATGCATTTGTTTTTGAAGCCTATCTACATGAAAAACGAGTACAAAAATGTTCTCATTTTAAGATAGATTAATTTTCATACTGTATATTTTATACTGTGTTTGAATTCTCTGCTAAATGAATTTTATCGATCTTAAGGATTATGCATCAAATGAATAAAATATTTGATTAATTAGAAGAAATCAATTGTCTTCAGGAGTTATCTTTAGCTAGACTATCATTTGAAACGACACTTTTCTCATTCAACTCTCTTGTCAACTAAACAAAAAATAACGCTGATATCAGTTTAAAATCCATTGTCATTTGTGTCAAACCTGTCGGTAATGGGGAAAAGCTAAGTCTTATCATGTCAATGTGACATTATTCGTTATTAATCTTACGTAAAACAGAACGATATAATTCCAATGATACAAAGCAACTGTAATTCTCTATATTTCCTTAGTATTTCGTATATGAAGATATTTTTACTGCATTTTTCCTTCCGAATTCTGGACAACGAAGATATGTAAAGTCAAAAATCGTGTGCTTTAAATAGATATAAAATTTATGTATAATTTTTATGTGTATTTATTATGTGTAATTTAAGTATAACTTGTGTCCCCCATCAGCTAAAAAAATATAGAAATAAATATTCTAAAAAGTACTATTAAATAATAATAATAATAATAATAATAATAATAATAATAATAATAATAATAATAATAATAAGTGCGACAATTATTTTATATTTATTGTCGAAAAATATTGAATCTCTAGAATCAGCAAGCATTTAAAATATCTTTAGGTGATGTTAAAAATGATTAAAATATTAATTTCGATACAATATGATAAAAAATAATAATAGTGGTGTTTTTCAGTGATATTAAAAAAAGTTACTCTGGTTAAAATTTCACCGAGAGGAATATATCTTAAATAAATTTCTTATTATTTGCATAAACTTTATTTTGCTCATTATAAATTACATTTGCTCATGAAGACTGTTCCTCTGTACTGCGGTTGCATTCTTACCGACATTTAAGAGTGTGAGATGCTACACTGGGTATATAGTAGCGTACTTCTGCATTGTTCCAAAGTTCCTTGTTTGGTTCCTGGCTTGGACATTTTCACTATCAGTTTATTCTTAATTAGCAATGTGAAAAAAAAAAATCATGTATTCGATATTCAATAATTTTGAGAGTAATTTCAATGATGGAAATTTATTGAAAATTTATTTATAACTATACGCATTGTATACTTTCAAATAACTTGAGACGCGTTTTAAAAAAATAATAAAAAAAATGTTTCCATTTACAAAATGACTATTTTGACTTTTTTCGTTATTTTCAAATATTCCTTGAAAAGTAATTCAATATATTTATCATTTAATCTTTGTGCTTTGATTTAAAAAAATAGAAAGATATACTATTTTCAGCAATTATAATAATTCATATGGAACTTTTATTTAATAAAAAAATTGCAAGGAATTTCTTGACTTGTTAAAAAATAAAATTAAAAAAATATAAAAAATAAAATAAATAAATGGGTAATATTTTTCTTTTGCATTTAGCTATTATCAATTTGGTTTAAGCAGCAAAAACTACTTACACATTTAATTTTTTTAAATGAATATTTTAATTATGAAACATCTATAAATTATTATGAAAATATATTTTGTCTACTAAAATTAATATATTTTTACATATCAAAATTACAGATGAATAAATAAATAAATAAAATAAAATAAAATAAAATAAAATAAAATACACACATATATCTAAAATCTTCTTAGTTTCTGAGTTTCATGAGTTCTGAGTTCTTAGTTTCATGCCTCAAACTTTTATGTATTGAAACTATAACAACCATCCATAGTATAAGAATGTGTGGCCGCAAGTGATGCCATGATGGGGTAACACAGGAAATAAAATATGAAATAAAAGTGAAAAAGTTTAATACCAATACAATAGTTTCTATTAACTGTACAAAATTACGTTCACGAACAGTGATACTTCTTTTGCATTGTCACTGACATGAATGGTGAACATTTTCAAAAATGTCAAGTTTTTCTTCACGCTTTGAGCAACTATGGATATTCTATGAACAAGATACACATCTGACTCAACTGGAGTCGTATAAATAAGATTTTTCAGATGTCTACATAAAATATAATCGAGGTTAGATAAAACAGGAGATCGCGTTGGCCACCTAACTAATTTAGCACACCAATAAAAGTAGTTGTTACATAATTTTGTGGAACAGGGTATACCAGAACTACTTCAAGATGATTCTAACATACTTCCTGATCGTCTCTGGTTTCAGCATGAAGATGTAGCAGCGTATTACAGCACTATTGTGAGGAATTACTTTGATGCCCGTTTTCTAGTACACTTAGATGGAGAGTGAGCATTTATCACTTTAAAAAGGATTTCTTCACTCGAATATACTTTGCTGCTGTACATGTAAATTAAATATCTGGCACCTTTGAATTTGTACGGGAATATCTCAAAAAAGAATAACAATAACGATGAATGATGTCATAATTATTAATAATAGATAATATAATACTGATGTGTTATTATTTATTGATGCAGTTTTGAATATTTATTAAAAATATAACCTTTGCCTTTGAGGCTATGAATAAAAAGTCCTTTCATATTTTTTCCTGTGTTTGTTTCTTTCCTCGTCACTTGAGACCATACATTTCAATAAAATAAGAGATTGCGACACTGTTCTACTCCAACTTTTAAAGTTGTTTCCCTAGATAAATAGGGAGATTGCTTTGGCCCAGTCTAGCTAGTCTAGCCTGACTAGTCTAGAATCCCAAAACAGTTAGCCGTTATGATATTTTTGTGGAAAAGGATATATTAGAACTAATTCTAAGTGATTCGATCGTCCTTCGTGAGCGTCTCTGGTTTCAGCATTATGATGTACCAGCCCATTACAGCAATGTTCTGAGGAATTACATGGCATTCCTTTACCAATTCACTCGATAGAGAATGAACATTTACCCACTTTACGAAGGATTTTGTCACTCGAATATCCGTTGCATCTGCACGTGTAAATGAAATATCTGGCATCTTTAAATCTGTACAGCGATCGCTACAAAGACTGAATAGTAATAGTACTGAATCATGACATTATGAATAATTATACATAGTACAATACTGATTTATTATTATTTATTAAAATAATTTTGAACAATTATTGAAAAAATAGCTTTTGTCAATGAGGCTATGAATAAACTCTATTCGTGTTTCTTTATTTGTGTTTCTTCCTCAACGAGGCACTTTATACCATAAATTCCTATAAAATAAGGAATTGTTACAGTGTTTTGCTCCAACTTTTAAAGTATATAACCATAATCTGGGATAACCCTGTATAGGTATTATCTTAAGTACAATCAATCAGAGTAATGTTAATCTATCATTACGAAACTTTGTTCCATTTTGCCATGGTGGAGTCTTGACGAATTATTTGCAATGAGCTACCAAACTCAAACAGTTGCTGCTATCTATATTTTGAGCCTAAAACTTTCTC
Organism: Maratus speculifer; assembly: GCA_964019185.1. Taxonomy (NCBI): domain Eukaryota; kingdom Metazoa; phylum Arthropoda; class Arachnida; order Araneae; family Salticidae; genus Maratus; species Maratus speculifer. The sequence continues at coordinate 326,889,820 of OZ025290.1, forward strand.
GTTCACTCAAGTGGTGTAGCAGATTTAATATTTTTATCCCTTGTCCCTTAGTTATTCTCATACTAGATCAAAGTTACCTGATTGACTGTAATTGTAATTCGACATCTTAATTGCTACGATTCCAGTTTGAAAATGAAAAAAAAATATTGAGTGTGATTATAATTAGCTGTCAGAAATATAAAGACAGGTAAAGCGAACACAAATAAGCATAATTAGTGTAGGAAATTGTGGAGACAGAAATGCAGCGTTGAGGCAGTGAAAGCGCTAATGCGTGACTCGTATGAAAAAGTTTTTCAGGCATGAAACGTCATTTCCCTCACTAATTTCGACTAACATGCACTATTACTTCATTGCGAGCTTGTCGACGTGAATTTTATCTACATGATTGCGCAAAAAATTGGATTGGACACCCACAGGATTTATGAGTAGCGATTCCCATGCAGTATTTTACTGGATAATCTTTTTCAACGAGAGATGCACGAATGGATCATTTCATGCTTCCAGACGTGATACGGGCACTGTAAGATATCGCAAAATTCTTGGAATGAATGAAGCAGTATTACATACAGTAAAAGGATAAACATTCGAGATTTTTTAGTGTGAGCCAATTTTGTTTTCAGCCTCATACATGGTATTCATGTCGACAAGCTTCGCTTTGGTTTTACACTGCATGTTGAGAGAAATCCATGAAAGAAAAACGATTCAATCCAGCGAAGCGCTTTCATTCACCCAACTTAACAATGACCACGTGTACCTCAACGCTATGTATCTCCACACATATTTCTATACTAAATCTACTATTTTAGGTCCCTTCTATCTTTACATTTTCAAGTTATAATTTTGAAACACCTTGTAATATTCTTAGTTCTATGCCATTTGAGTACGGTTCGGCACAGCATCAGAACCCATCAGGTTCAGCGGCACATGTAAGCGTAACCAGGTGCTACAACACAATAAGTCCCTAAATACCAGTTTACAGAAGACCACCGAATAGCAAACACCATCATGCATAGTTTCTGATGTTTTTAGGCGGCTTCAGTCTGATGATTCATCTGACGTTGGGCGCCGTATGCATTCCAGAACGTAAAATACATGGTGGTAAATGCCCTCTCTCTGGGAAATCGAATGAGTGTGAGTAGTACTGATTCGGGAAAACTCAACTGCTTCGGAGAGTTTAAAATTATGTGGTGACTTGGAAATCAAGTCAAAACTACTCTCCAGTGTCCTTTCGTCAAATACAAGTTCCATTCCCTCAATATACGATTTCAAGACGTGACTTCTGTTTAAGGCCTTGGCACATATGTAAAAGCAATCACAAAAATATGTTATTTTTCCGATAAAATGCAACATTACACCATTATTTTATAATTTAAATATTGCAAAAAAAATATCTATGCACTTTTAGAATGCATTTAATTTGTAACCTAGTTTTAATTCTCGAAAAAGAAAACAAACCTATAACTATTTTAATTACTGAACATTTTAAAACAATAAATAACATGCAATGTAAATAATTCAATTTTTACCATGTAATTTTTTTTAAACTTTTTATTCTCTTTCAGTACGGTTTTACAACATATTTTTAGCTGAAGGCAAAATTTTCCTCAAAATAACAAAACAGATTTGAAGAAACATTTCGCATAGATAAGTTTAATGCAGATAATATTACAGCTGCAAGTTAGATGGAAATGTGATAATAGCATCCCATTATCTCAAAAGATTAATACATTTATTCGATTCGCATATTCTACAGATAAACACTATTGATTAATAATACGACGTTATGATTAATGTTTTTGAAAAGCCATATTTTTATCGAGAAGTAAATTCTATTTTTGTAAAATTAATTTATAAAAAAAAATTCAAATATTTTCTGAAAGTTTCTGATAAATTTCGATTTAGAATAATATATCAAATGGGAAATATATAAAAAAAAGCTTTGCCATTTCAATATTGTATTTTGATTTTAAAGTTAAATAAAGTTTTCATTTATTCTTTTCATGATATGTCTTTGTATATTACCGTATTCACTCATTTATTAACAGCATATTTATTCAAAAATTTAGGGTGCGTTATACACAGCATATGTTTTCATTGCTGGATGTAATTGCACGATATACATATGGATCAAGAAATGTTTTCAAAGATGAAATTAAAACTGGAAAAATCTTTTTAATAGAAGTATTTTTGCATCTTTCTTCATTCCTTGCTCTTTTTTATTCAACATTTCTTGTAGCATTATTTAAATGATTTTTAGCAATTCTCATTGCCGCTACTGCTGTCCACATCATTACTGGCACAGTCAATATTTGTAAATCATATCGTATTCAATTTCATCCATCTAATTAAAAATTCCAGTCACTTTTGAAGTTATTTATTATTTTCTCGGCTAAATTAGAATTCAAATTTTGCATATCCACTCACCGTACCAACACTTTGCTTTTAGTGGCATACGTTTTATTATCGTTGTATTATTTAGACGTTTTGAAGTTGCAATCTGTTTTTGTCATCTACTGATTGTAGGTATGTTGATATGAAAATTTAAATGGTTGGTTGATGACGACATCTAAGGGCTAAAGAACTTTCATTATACCATTTCTTATCACAACCAAATCACTTTGATGACGTTTTACTTGTTTGCTTTTACTCCAGGAGTCGTGTGACCGCGGAAGAAGACCAGGACCAGCATTAAGTACTGACGTAAAATACCTAGTCAACGTTCCCAATCAACGTTAATCCAATCTTTCATGAACACTGTGTCATCAACCCTTTTTCCTGTGCTCTTACAATTAAGTCGACTGGAAAAAAATCTTTTTTCATTCTTTTATGATTAAAAATTACATATGGAACCAATTTTCGGCCGTCAGCCATAAAGGTCAGCATAATGGTGATTGTAACTTTTGGCATATCAACTCACAATGAAGTTTGATCTGCGTTACAGATTTGCGAAATTTGATATCTCTTTTGTTTTCGAAGCTTTATAATGTACTGGATGAACTTGACACGCTGTGCTTATATTTTTCCTGTGGATTTTGTGTAAGCATTCTTCTTCTGACTTAGAGGCGGTTTCAAATCATAAAACATCATACCAACCTTAACATCCCTTGAAACCTTCTCTTTAAATATTCATTTACTTTACAGTCGGCAAACAATAACATTTACATGGAGATTAACTATTTCGAACTCCGCAAATCTACTACATAAACTAAAAACTTCTTCTGCCCTCGTGGTTATTTACACGATTTTTCTCGAAAACCATGCTTTTTTGATAAAGATTTTTTTTCAGATATTCTTCCATATTCCGGCACTCTCACATACATGACTCTCAACGTTGAACTTACGAAGTGGAGCATGGTTAAAATTTTCTTTTTTATACTGAAATATTTTCATATTAAGTATCGCAGTGTAACTACAACGATTCTAAAACTTACTCATACGTTTTTATACAAGTTGGAAACATCACATCAAACGTAGCAAATGTGGTGCGTTCTTAGTATTACGAAGTTTTAGAAATGTTCAGATTTTGGTGTAATAGTACACAGTACTTCGGATACTGTATATGTATCCGATCCTTTTTGTGTGTCCTTGTAAATATTACCTGCTATATATTATATAGAAAATAACCTTTAGGAAAACTTAGCAATGTATATCAGTTTCACGAAATGTGAAATAGTTTAATAACCCAAAACAATGTTTCCTCCTAAACAATTATGTAATTGAATATATTTCTGTGGTCCTGTAAATTAAGAAAGAATGTACTTCGTACAACATACTGTACAGAATGCATATTTTTGTTTATATTTCATCGATGCATATCAAGTGAATTATGTTCGAAAAAGTATAACATCATTAAAATGCACTTGAAATATTTTTCCCATTGGCCGTAATATAATGGAATATTCTTAAGTGTCCCTGTAATTCAACAATCATCTGACTTTCACAAAATTTGAAATTACTCGACCAAATTATGCAACAATTACAGATTTTAAATTTCAAACGATTTAGTTGGGTAATTTTTGCGTTGTTATAGGCATATGGACAGAGACCATCGGACAGAGGAACCGACTAAAAGACGACTATAGGTGCTAAGTATTTGTAATTACGAACGCACCTAAAAACACTCTCATATATTTCGTTAAGCGAGTGATATCAACAAAGCATAGTACATCACTCAATTCATCTCTAACTCAATCGCAACCGGAAAATAGAACCAAAAAGAGATTTAAACCTTTTTTTCCGGCATGACAAAATATTTGTTTCGAGTATCTTTACTCAAATTTATTTAAATTAATCAAATGAGTTTCAAATTTATGTTGGGCGTATACGATATAAAACAATCACCGATTTTATTTTATTTTATTTATTTATTTATTTATTTATTTATTTTTTTGTAAAGAAAGAGGTGCGCATTACGCATGATTAAAAAATATACAAAATAAAATATTGTATAGTAGTGCTCTTTAGAGTCTTCAAAGATAAATAAATAAATCATGATACTTCAGTTTTTGTAAGTAACTCTAAAGGAATATATGCTACCGTTATAAAAAAAGGATTATATGTTAATTTAGTATAGAAAAATGCCTTTGAAATATTTTTTAATGAACAGACAATTTAATTGTGATAAAAAATGGTACAAAAAAGTTATTTATTTTTTATATTACAAATGTTAAATAATAGTTGTCATTTTATAAAAATTTAGTCTTGAAATAAATTTCATAATTACTGTAAATATTTCACATATACTACTATATCACATATAATATACTATCTCACATATAATATACTATATCACATATAATATACTATATCACTTATAATATACTATATCACATATAAGATACTATATCACTTATATATCACAATATGAATGAAAAAGCATATTAAGCCGGGCTGAGACTTCAGAAAAAGGTATAAACACAAGATTGGGTCAGCCCTGCTCTAGAATACAGAATTTTTTTAACGGCCTCACTGGGATGTTAAAAAGGCTGAAGTTGTGAAAAAAACTCATAATCGGCATGTTAAAAAAAGGAAAGTTAGAATTTTTTTTTAATAACTGACGGGCATTTAAATAGAACAGAAAAGAGGTGGAAACGGGGAAAAGTGAAACTAAATCAGAAGTTTCAGCTACAAAAAAGAAGTTATGTTTTCACATTCAATGTTTTAGAAAGCACTTACAAATTTTATTAGGAGTCAATCGTTGTTAAACTGTAAATGCTTTTCTCTGCATGACGTTTTTTTTATTATAATTTATTGTCTTTAAATTATAACATAATTATTATTAACAGAAGAATAGTTAAAGCAATAAGGTTCAAACTTAGAGATTATCTTTTTTTTTCTTTCATTAATTTTGCTTTGGCAAATTTGAAAAAAAATTTTTTTTTTTGAACATACTATTTTTAAAAAAATAAGTTACATCATTTTTAAAATAAACATTGCTAATATTTTAAAAATTGATTTGAAAAATTCCAGAAAACTAAAATTATATTTTCTTCTTTAATTAAATGAAAAAATATTGAAATCCAATGTTTTTTTTTTCTAGTTATAACGATTTTAAATTAATGTACTTTAAAAGACACTAATGAGTTTTTTATGCATATGTAACTTGATGAAGATTTTTATGATGTGTTTTTTATTGAAAATTATATGTTAACCATTACAAAAAAGAAAAGTTTCCTTGAACTATTAAAGTAATAGTTTCTTTCTGGATATGCATGCATTTCAATTTTTGTCTAATCCCTTAAAATCTGACATTTTTTTTAAACGGTTGTAACTCTGTGCGTTTTGCAAATATGAAGATGCAAATTTTTGTTTTGAATTCAGGAATGTATGGAGGACAGTTTTTCTAATTGGAATTTTTGCACTACGGAGGCTGTATAAAAATTTATTTTTCGTATTTTTTGAAATAGACCCCCTATGGAGTTGCAACATTTGCCATAATATATTGCACCTTTTTAAATGTATTTTTACAGTTCGAAGTATGGGTCAATATTTAAGGAGATAGCCAGTTGTTTCGATAACTATGACTCATCCGGCATACATATATGTAAAACCATTAATTGGATTACAATATATGAACCACTGAATTTATTAACTTATGGAGGGAACATGGAGGGAAAAATAAATAAATAAAATGAAAACAAATGGAATTTTTTCAAACCAAAGCAGAATCTTCAGGCCCCAAATACTTTGGAACTACAAATTAAGTGTGTGGTTTCATTTTCGTATTTATATGAAAAAGCAAAAAAATACAATATATATGTGTATATATATATATATATATATAATGAAAATGTTAAAAAATCGTATGTCTGATTTTATGCATGCTTTTATTCTTTTTATTTATTTATTTATTTATATATTTTTTTCTTTATTTTTAAAAATGCTTTCTGAGTTATAGAAATTGCATTTTTGCTTTATGCAATAATTTTCACAAAAAAAAAAAAAAAAAAAAAAAAAAAAAAACTATAAGTCAAGATATTAGTGTAATAAACTGTGTCCCTAAATTAATATCGCAGTACTAATTCTTAATAAAGTCTAAATAAATATATATATTAAAAATGTTTAAAAATCATATAAAATCATTTTAAGCATACTTAATTTCGTTTGGAAAAAATTACTTATTCTTTTTAAAACATAAAAAGTGCATTTTTACTTTATCCAATAATTTTTCTTCGAAAAAGCATTTTATAATAAATTAAGATGTTACTATAATAAAGGTTGTCTATAAAATATTGCCATAGCTGGTAGTCTGTCATAATAATGTCATCTTAAGAGAGCCTAAAATGTATATATGTATTTGAAAAAAGTTTAAAAATCGCGTAAGTCTTATTATAAGCATGAAAAATAGATTTAAAAAAAACATTCTGTTTAAAATATAAATATTACATTTTTGCTCTGTGCAATCAATTTTCCCTAAAAAAAAAACGCAATAAAATTCCACAATCCTCGTAAATAAAGATTATGCATTATTGCAATTCATATGCTTGTTTTTTATGTTATAGATATTATTGTAAATATTAACTTCTAAGCGGACAGTGGATTTTATTTTTTTTATTTTTTTTTCATCATAGAGTCATGAAACTTTGTAGAAATTAAACTTTGCATTTTAACGTATGATTTTAAAACGCCTTAAAATAAATTTCAATCTTACTACAGTTATAAATTAAATATATAAAAAGAAAGTAAATTATACCTTATAAATTAATTTTGGAGACATTTTATCGAAGGATGAATAATTAGTTTTTTAGATATTTTTGCACTAGTCAACACCAATTTTCATCAAAAATTTACGCTTCAATAAGTTTAAACTAAAATTTAATTATATTAATGAAGTCAAATTTTAAAATTGCATTTTGATAATTGCATATACGGTTTCTATGCAAGCAATGTCAAGATGTTTCTTTATCAATTTCATAATTTTTTATAAAATCGTACAATACATAAAGCATTAAAAAATATAATTGCAAAAAATTACCTTATTAATTCATATAAATAAAACATTTAACTTTTAAAATATACTTAAACAGGACCATATGTTTTTAGCAATTACTTATCAATGATTTTAATTTCAGAATGAGATAACCTTAATTTAAATATTGCACCAGCATGAAACAAGATACAAAATTCTGTTGAGTTTTCGCTACTTATGGGCAAAATTTTGAATTAAATAGATTACACGTTCAGCAAACAGCAAAACCTACTAATTATTCATTATTTAAATCATCAAAAGTACCTAAAGTAAAATTTATATATTTATGTAATTCATTTTTTTTTCTTTTTGGTATTTTAAAATAGACATTGTGGTTAATATTGACTTTCGAGGGCGGGGCGGTGGATTCTAGTTTTTTTTTTTTTTTTTTTTTTTTTTTTTTTTTTTTTTTTCATCATAGAGGACATGACATTTTGAAAAAATATTTTTTTTATTTCTCCATAACTTTATAAAACAAATTAAAAGTATTCCAATCCCAGTACAATTTATATATATATATATATATATATATATATATATATATATATATATATATATATATATATATATATTAGAGTTAAAAATACTCTGTGAATTAATTTTTGAGATATCTTATGAATTTTGCATTTTAATTACTGTGAGAAAGAAGTCTATGAATCAATTTTAAATCGATTGAATAGTGAATTCTTTAGATATTTTTTTGATGAATTCTATATCAATTTTCACTAAAATTTTGCATTTTAATTAGTTACAATAAAAAAAAATTAATTATATTAATGAAGTCAAATTTTAAAATTCGTATATGTTTTCTATGTAAGCAATATCAAGATTGTTCTTTATCAATTTCATGACCTTTGAGAAAATACTATGATTCATAGAGCATTTCAAAATTCTAAAGTCGTTGAAAAAATGAATCAATTTAAAGTATATGAAATGTCAAAAAACGTACTTGCGTAAAAAACTCGATCGTTTGCAAAATTGCGAAAAATAATTGCATCTACATGCAATTTTTCGCCATTCGGTCAGAACATACTAGAAAATATTGATATGCGCAAAAAAAATTAAATTTTGGGTGTGCAATTTCGGCTCAAATAAATGTCCACGATACAAAATAGTAAAAAAAATATACGTTAACATGAAACATTAAAAACCATAGAGTTCAGTGGATCTCCACTTTTAGCTTAGTAATGAAATAATTGTGACATTTTATCATAATCTAAAAGGGAGAAATATGCATTCCAGAAATAGATAAATAATATTACTTCGCATTTTCTACAGCTTTGAAACAAGATAAAGAGAACCCCCATCACTTATCAGTTACATTTTACCTTACCTTAGTCTCTAGCATCAGCAAACAATAATGCTTACTAATGCGTGCAGTTATTCTGTAGACATGTTGCAAGAAAGGAATTTCCGGGAGTTTCATTGCAATATCTCGATTCATTTTCTTTGCTTGCAATCTTCAAAATTTTGAAAGTTATTAAGCTATTTGTTCGAAACTTTTGACCCTCTCCATATATGATACTATACATGTGATAACAAGAATAACCTCAAGCAAGTCACTCAACATAATGGCAATTTCACGAGAAGTTAATTGTAAGCAGCTACGATATCTCTATAATTTGTATCAAACGTCATTCATTGAATCTAATAAGTTTCGAAAGTGTTTACACAGCTGTTTTAAATTTTCAGCAAATTTCTGCATGTTCATTTATCTACATCATTCAATATTATCTTCTTAATTAAGAATTAGAAGATTTTGAAATTTTTAATTTAATGATTGTTTAATGTTTGCGTGTAATTATTTTTAATATATGTTTTTAATTTTTTAATGTGTTTTTATATTTTAATATCTGTTTATTTTTAAAATATTTTTTTATTACTATTTATGTGCATCTTCAGATATTTTTTAGAATTTTTACACAAAATTAATCTTATTATTACATCAATAAAGTAGACTTTATTATTTTATGTAACATATTATCCAGAATTAAGTAAATATATATTAATTTATTAATGGATGTTTTTGCGAACTGTAGAATTATATATTGAATTTAAACTAATGCAGTATATTTTTCTAGCATGTACTGTTTTATTGATCTTATATTCTATAAAAATGTTATTCTAAATAAACAACGTATTATCTTATGTATCCAGTATTCATATTTATACTACTATTCGTTTATATTATTAGATAATATTAGATAAAATTAGATACTATGCATTCCTGATGTTTTAACGTATCATTAAAATTACATAATGTGACCAATACACTAAGTTCTAAAATTACTCTCAATTATTTATATATATTAAGTGAAAAGTAAAATGAAATTTAATAGCTCATTGGATTCTGTTTTAAATATATAGTAATGATTTTGTGAACCTTTTAAACTGGAAAAACACGCGGTATAGCAGATGTCATTCCAATTTTAAAAGTTAAATTTTATGTGCTTATAAATTTTTATTTACAGGAGTAAGTTCTTGTTTGCAATGCATATACTTGTTTTACGAATTAAGCATTATATGTATATAAAGTTTACAAAGAATTATAATGAAAATGTTTTTATGTTATAAAATATCATGTATATCCATGCTCTAATTTAATAAAGTGAAGCTACATTTCCATATTCTCTAACATATTCATGAGACATAATATTTTCCTAACAGACACAAAGCATCATTGTGCTACATTTATTTTTCGCAATATGCAAAAACATGTATGAACAAAATGCGCACTTATATGTACAATGCTTCCGAAATATGCAATCTATCTGAAAACTCAACAAATGTGCTCCTCAACTTCATTAAGTTAAACGCAATGTCACTTATACAAAGAATCATAAAGTGGTTTCGCCATTAGCGCATATTAACGTCATTCTGTAACATCTGGTTACATGAAAAGGACTGTTGATTATAATACTGCTGATACGCCTATGAAATGTTACACGTAATTATATTTGTAATGTGCACCAATATATTAAGTTTCTTAGCTAATAATATATGAAGGACTAGGATATAAACAATGATAGCAAACAAAATGTGATATAGTTTCCAGCAATTCAAAATCCAGATTTTTCTGGAGAAATTTACAAACAAAATTATTGTTTTGTTTTTGGGGAGTTTTGTTAAGAAATTAGTTAATTTACATCGAATATTTATAGTTTTTTTTTTTTTTTTTGTATTAAAGTGTAAAATGCTTTTGCACTAAAATTCATGTCTAAAGTCTATCTTGGACTATCACGACATATATTGAGTTAAAAAACAACGTTTACTTTTTTTAAATGTTGTCAATTCAATTAAAAATTTTACTGATAAAATAATGATAATGTTAAAAAAATAAACTAAGTTATCGTGTGTTAGATCCAATATTTTTATAGATTGAAAATAAATAAATATATATATATATATTTAAATTACACTTCATTTTTTGAACGAGTCATATTTATAAGAATACTTTTTAAATTATAGATTTTAAAATATTATTAGTTTCTGAAATATATTTATTTTTAAATATGCCTTTTTAAAATTTTGCTAATAAAATCTGACATTCGACTATTCTTAAAACAAAAGACCTAGCTATTTTCTTGCTATTCAAATTTGCATTTTCTATCAATAATTTCCATCTTTCATTCAATAAGTTATTTAAATAATAACGAAAAATATGGCAGCTTGAAAATAGCAGCGACAGAGAGAAAAAAGAAACGACAAAAAATTCACTTTTAAGAATGTATTTTGTATATCATTGTTTCGTTTTAAACTAAATTTCCAAACTCTAGAAAATAAATTTCTACACAAAAATATTGCTGTACTAACTATCAGATTATTTTGGACGTCGTACTGAGAGTAATTCAAACTTTGTCGAAGGAAAATATTGATATTTTCCTATTACAACATTACTTTCGAGACAAACATTGAATGAATGGAAATTTAATAAAGTACTCTTAGGCTCATTGTATAAGCGATTTCAATTTCTTAATGCAAATAAACGGGTCGCTGTACAATAATCATACTGAGTGTGGTACAAACATTGCACAAGAAAATCATTATTTTTACTATTATTATTATTATTATTATTATAGAATCAGTACATTACAATATTAATTTTAATACAAAAGTGGGATACATTGAAAATCTTTAAAAGCGCTCATGTGGCGTATTAGCAATTTCATTTTTAAAAACAATCGCAGAATGCGTATGCAACACATTTCAAAAGGCAAAAACAAAAACAACGATAACAGAAAATTTTGTAGTATTGAAGAATAGCTACAAATCTATTATGGCATTTAACTGTTGCGGTACAGAAGCTAAAGATAATGTTAATTTCTAGTCATATTAATTTAAATATATTTAAGTACCGTGATCTCCAATAGAAGAAAAAAAACTGTTTAAAACACACGTGGCGTTGCGACAGCAAATGTATTGGATTATGATATTTTCAAATAAACAAATTCATCTAGAGTATCGTATTAGTTTTATGGACTTCAAGGCCTCATTGATGCCAATAAAATCTATAAATATCATTGAAACTTCTTGTAAAAACTTCAATGTTTTTGTATGACTCTCTCTCAAAAATAAATAAATAAATAAATAAATAAAATAGAATAGAATAAAATATAATATAATATAATTTAACAATAATAATAATAAGGGAGCGTAAATATAGTCATTCGGGTTGTAATTTTTTACTTGTATTTGTATTATCTATATAAGTAAAATAAGAGATATCTGTCTGCCTGACTGAGCGCGGATAACGCCGAAATTATAACACCCAAGTCTCTCAATTTTGTCTGTGTGTATGTGGATATTAACACCAGAAAGTGCTGTTCGCAGCCGGATTTTTAAATTTCAAATTAGATAAAAAAAAATAATAATAAAAATTACTGGGTAAGTGGATATTTGCAGCTTTCCACCAGTCTACAACAAAAGTAGACAGGTGAGAGGCCATTTGCATCTCACCATAAATGAGCGACAATGAAGCAGCCAGCCGATGAGAGCATGCAGTAAATATGGGAAGTAACGACAGCATTTCACAAATGAATGCCAACAACAAATTGCACGCACATTTGTTAATTTTTCCTGTTTTGATGATTTTATTTTTCCTGATTGATTTACACTTGATCTTCAAAATCCAACCATGAATCATTCTCAAAAAGAAATATATTAAATTAGGTAATTACACCTTTTATGTTTTTTTAGAGTTTATTCAGATGTGCAGCGCACGTCGTGCCCGTGCTCAGAAAATTTTGCATAAAGTAGATCTCATTGAAGAAAGAAATTTTAAAATAATTCTATTATTACATTATTTTTGTTGTTTAAATACGTTATACTAAATGATTATATTTTTTTAACCTTCCAACACATGGTTTTCGTAACAGAAATACATACCTGTGTTCATTTATATAAAATTTAAAATATTCTAAATTTTAAAATATTCTCCAGATGAAATTTCTTTTTTTTTTCTATTTTAGTATGGGAGATTTTAAATATTCGCAATTTGTTTGAAAACATGTTTCACGATTATGGCAGACGAAAAATACATAAAAAACATATCGATTAATAATTACATGAAAAATGCTCAACGTTCGATTTTATGAAGGTTTTCCATGTCTTAGAGTGATATAATTTTTGAGGGGTCAGACGAAATCCCCAAAATAAAGAAACATGACATTTTAAAAAAAATGTAAAACCAATCTAAAAACTAAAATTTACTAGTTTAAAATTAAATTTACAAAATTCATTAAATACATAATTTTCAAAGTACGGTGAAAAATCAGATTATTTTAAATTATGTCGTATTCGATTATGTGCTTCTTTCGAGATTTTAGTGCAGAAAAATAATGACTATACATAACTCAAGACCAAAAACAAAAATATCATTTTTCATTTGATAATTTATTTTACTAGTACTAGCGTTTTAAATTCGAATATTAATCTCTAGAAAATATATTAACTGCCTTATAAAAGCAGTGTATTCTTGATTACATTTCGAAAATCAATGTTCTTTGTCCTTATCGTGATTAAAAATGGACAAGGTATTTTTTTTAATTATAAAACAAATAGCAATTATTGCTTACAATCGTGAATATATCAGACAGTTTAAGATCATTATACAACGTTCATTAAATAAATAAAACTGAAAAGTGCAAATCAATTAACAAGCCGTTAGATTAGTTTAATTAAGACATTTTAAGTTATTGTTTAGAGCTTTTCAACATTTGTTTATTTCATTCGAGATGTTAAAGAAATAAGGAACTGCAAATACATACATGAACTCCAAAGACAAAAAAAAATTATCTTTCAATGTGGTAATTTATTTTACTACAGTTTATATTTTAAACCGAAATAGAATATTTTAAATGTATATTGAATACCTTTTAAAAGCATTATATTATTGTTTATATTTAAAAAATCGATTGAAAATTTCACTTTTCAAATGAAAGGCGTTTCTAAAAACTAAGTTGTGTTTTAATTGACGCTTAAAACATTTAGAACAATAAACAGTATCATTCTACATAATTGTTTACACTTATCATGAAAACAAATTTAAAATGTCAAATTGCCGGATTAGTATTATTCAATATAAATTTCAACTAAGTGAATATGTATTGGAAAAAGGAATTTCCCTAGCGTTTATTAGGTGTAGTCTATATCCCTTTAACAAAAGACTTTTTATTTTACTCGGATAGCACATTTATGTGTATTTTTGTTAATTATCCCCTCAAAAAATAGTGAGAAAAAACTATTTATGTCCGATTCCCGGGCTTGGAATTTTTTTTTGCTTAGTTGGAAATGTTCAATTAGTATGATAAATTTACCAATGAGTTTGATTGGATTAAAATAGCAGTTTATCTACGTATTTATCGTATATATGGAGTTCCTTTAAATGCAGTTCATTCTGTTGAGCTGTCTAAAGGACTGATCAGATATTATTGCCAATATAATTATCTAAGCGAAATATGTTCGCTGGTTATCGACCCAGTTAATTTAAATTGTAGAGCATTGGCGACGTAAACCAAAGACTTGGATTCGAATCCCGAGCTGTTCATTTTTCTCTCAGATGGAAATATTCAATTCGCATGATAATCTTTACCAATCATTTGGAATGTGCTAAAATTAGAGCTTACTTTATGGCCATCTTAAAAATATTTTTTCTTTCTTTGTTTGGACGGTGGGGCAAAGATAAAGGCGGTTGCACGAGAGGCAAGGGGGACTGAACGAAACTTTGTTTTTTCTTTTCATGTTTTCATTTACCTGAACAAACTCTCGTTAAACTAACAATTTAAAATAGATATTTCTTGTTTGCAGTAACTCGGAGTTTTATAATGTGAGAAGTCATTTGAATAACGATTTTTTACAAAACGTCATGCAAGGTTATAAGAGTCTGCAAGCAATGGCTCCGAAAATAAGCATAACTCACTCTGATAAAGTGAAGATTTTTTTAAAATAATCAATAAGAGACAGGCAAAAAGGATTTCAGTCATAAAAGAGTCATTCAACTATTTCAATAATTATAAAAAAAAAGTCCAAAGTTAATCACCAAATGCAAATAGGATTTCAGCCTTGCACGAAAAAGAAATGAGACATGACCAAGAGAAAGCTTAGATAAATCAATTCTTAAGTGGATTATATGGATAAAGGGTAGGAATTTCGCTACCAATAATTTAAACAAGGTCTCCAGAATATGTTTCATTTCTTGGGTAACTTGAGCAAAATCAAAGCTACCAATGGTGAGCCAGAAAAGTTTAAGAAGAGAAATCGTTTATTCCGGAAAACTGTCTGTGATGAAAGTGCAGATGATCCGATGACAGTATGTGAGATCTGAAAACTTAAGATACTGAAAATTTTGAAAGAATTTTCAACGCTGATGTAACCAAGCTCTTTTACAGGTGCTTTCCAAAGAAAACTCTAGTGTTTAAAAAAGACAAATGCTTCAGTGACAAAACTTGGCAAATAAAGGATTTATGTTCCGTAGTGAGCTTATACTAACATGACATTGAAAAAAAAAAAAACTCAGAGATGCTAATCACTGGCAAAAATAAATCACCTGGGTGTTGTAAAAGAATGAAGTCCTTACAAGTATACTGTGATTATAAGATATATAAAAGTAATTCTGCATGACTTTTAAAATATGTATTCACTTTTTATAACTGAGCGAAAAAATGCCCAAATCGAGAATAAAACCTAGATTCTTCGCTCTTGGAGAAAAAATGAGTTCTGAATCTCTATCGGATGAATATCTTGCTTAATGCGGTTAGTGCGCCATTTCCACAAAATATCATGATCTTTTGACATTTGAATTGACAGTGCTTTGAGGCCTATAGCTGCTGCCTCTATTGATCCACTATTTACAGAAACAATACAGAACAATTTTTATTACACATATCCATTACATATATTTTATTACACTTCAAAGGGACAACACACCATTCATGCCCGAACCCGGATTTGAACCAGGAACCCACGGTGTGGCAGCAGCTGCCGCTACCGACCACGCCACTGGGTCGGCGATATATCATGATCTATGGAACAATATTTTTAAATGTAAATAAAAGTATGAAGTGAGAAATGAAATAATAAAAAAAATGGAATTTAGGAAAAGTGTTGATTTTAACAGATTAAGTATTTTAGAAAAAGAAAATAACGAATGTGTTAATTAATTGTATGGGTATAAATTATAATAAATGTTAAGACATAATTAAAAGACAGGTGAAAAGTTAGGTATTATAAGAAATTGAAAATAATTCATTAAGATAAATGCCGAAAATGTTTAATTAACATATATGTAAATATGCATAAATAAAAGTATATCCAAAAATATTACTTCTTTTGTCTTTTTTCTTTTCCTTTTTTTACAACTTTATTCTATAACATGATTAAAGTGATTATGGAATTTTTCTGCTGAAAAATTCTTTTTGCCTTTTACTAAGCATAATTGATGATTCACAATATTTAAACGTTACAATATTCAACAATATTTAAAAGTTAAAATCATGCTTTAAATTTGGTGCCACTAAAAAATAATTATATTATCGTTAATGTAAATATCAAATACTTAATGTAAAATGACTCCCAGATAAATTAATTTTCTCTTTTCATATTAGGTTTCATGAAAGTTCTTTTTAATTGATCATTTATCCCATCCATGATATAAATAAATTATTAAATTTTTAGCAGGGAGTATCACGGATTAATGTGGAAAAACCTTAATAGGGAATTGTAACAATAATTAGATTTAAGTTAAGTTTTTTTTTTTTTTTTTTTTTTTTTTTTTTTTTTTTTTTTTTGTGATTGTTTGAATGTAACTGTGGCCGTGTTCAAAAGACGCTTTTTTTGTGCGCGCGTGCTCAGAAGATTCTGCTTGGAGTAGGTACTATCGAAGAAGAGAATTTTAAAGTGATCCAATTATTGTATTATTTTTATGGTTCAGAATTGGTAAATACAAATACCATATCTCTTTATCCTTTCAAAACATGATTTTCGTAGCAGAAATACATACCTGTGACCACTCAAATAAAATTAAAAGTATTCAGGAAAAGTATCACGTGACCTATTTCATGTAATTAAGCCCGATCAGCATTTAAAATAAGACATCCAACCCTGCTAAAAGCCGACGCGCGTTACGCGCGTAAAACTGCTGGGCGATTTGATCACGTGATTGTGCATTTTGTGCTTATCTGTTATTGGTTGCACTTTGTTTGTAAACAAAGTTGGTAAATTGACTGATACAATTTAAATTTTTTAATAATTTTCTTTTTATTTATTTAAAAATCATTTATCAGTTGCTTTATACTTTTAGTATTAAATAATAGAATACTGTTGATTCTATTGTTGTAATTAATAGAATGCTGTTGATAAACCAAGGTTGAGATACGCACACGGGACACTAGCTAAGGGGGGGGGACAGGAGGGAGCCTACCCTCCCAAAACATTCACAAATGTTGTTACACTTTGCAAATTTAAAACTTTTATGTCAAATTTAATTAAAATTTTAATAAAAACTGCAATACATTTTCTATTTTTGATAGAATTTGCAAAAGTTACAACTCTAATTGTGAATATTATTAATTTTTTTACAAATAAGAAATGTATTACATTTTCAAAGTGCGTTAACTTGGCAAAATTATAAAACGAGCTGGCGAATATAAAAATTTGACTTGACAATATTAAGGTTTTCTACCCCACCAATAAAAAGTCTTAGCGATGGCCCTGTATCCACATATTACAAGATTGATTTGTAATCTACAATACTGGATTAATTTTAATGGAACTTGCATTGTTAGTTAGATAATTTTTCAGAAGAAGTTTTAGTATGTATATATTTCTTATTTAATGATTGTATATTTTAATGCCGTGTGGATAACAGGCCAAAATATGTCATAAAATATGAGAAACAAACGACATCCGAAATTATGTTAGTATAAGCAAAACACTTATTTATACTTTCAATAGAAAAATTATAAACATTCTAATCATACTTTATTCATTACAAAACTAGAAGGCAAACTCCAAATATTTCACTTCTTTAAAATATATGTATGCAGATATTCTTAATTAAAAAAAATGTATATCTTTTACATTTTGCTTTTATAATATTTTCCATTTTGATTTTAACACCGTAAAATATCCACGCATGCATTATATTTGCATCCTAATCTCAATAAAAACTTACTTCTAAATTAAGAAAAAAAAAAAAAAAAAAAAAAAAAAAAGAAGAACATTAATAATTATTTTATGCGTATACAGATATTTTCGCAGAAAACTTTTTTTTTTCATTTGCTTAATATATATATAAATCACTTTGGAACGATATTAATATCGTTCTAATTATCCTTTTAATATTCTAAATTTAGAATATTAAAAATTTCTCCGCAAAAATATCATTTTCTCGTATTTAAATAAGTATTTTATTATTATAATAGAAATACATGTGCTTCTGTATTATTAATAAAAAATTTACCTTTAATAAAAATGTCTTATATATTAATAAAAAGCAACCAAAAAAAAAAAAAAAACACCAACTTTTGGCACGCGCAGGTTTCGAACCCGTATCATCTGGGTACAAGCTCAGCACTCTGACCATTCGGCCAGCGAGCTCACATTCACTTGTAACATATTATCTTTATAATTGGCAACACAAGCAGTTACATCCGTGATATGTTCTCCATCTGTTATTGAGCGAACAGTTACAGTAACCGGTGGCACAGTAGCGAGTACTGAACGCACATCCCGTCCACAAAAGGTACCCACTCCATGTCCGTGGCTCCTGAGCGCGCGTAACAGCTGAACACGGCCTATGTCTTTGTAATTCATGCGTAATGTATTTATTATGAAACTAACCCTTTTTCTACTCAATCATATTCTAAGAATAATATTGTTTGATTTCAATATAAGTATGAGAAATCATGATTTGTAACGTTTTGCAATTTAAACTCTCTTAAAAATAATCTGTTTTAATAAATAAATTTAATAGATAAGTTTAGGCAATTTAAAATTGTCTGTAAGCAAAGCAAGAATCGGTTACTTTCTGTCTTCATTATTCGCCCCACCAGTGGCCGCGAGGTTCTGACCTCCAAACTGGTAGACGGTAGGTGCTGGGTTCGAATCCAATCGCGACCGTCGGCCTAACCGTTCGGAGTTTTCCGTGGTTTTCTTCGAACCTTGCGTTAATACGGGTTAGGATCCCTTAAAAAGACCCCCACGGGGAGCATCCCACCCCATAGGGCCTATATCCCATAGCGTTGATAATTGGCCGACATACATACATACAATCTGTGTTCATTATTTAATTAATCGCCTGTGACAAAACAATTCTGCTCATAAATTGCTGTATGATAAAATACTATATAATTAAAAAATATCTGAAAATAATGACACCAAAATTGACGTGATTATTGTTCAAGATTTGAGTGATTATTGATTATCACTTATCATCATATATCAAGATTTTAAATACTTAAAAAACAATTAAAAAATTAATAAATAATCGAATGAATAGATTTAGAATTTATATTTTTTAAATAGAAACAGAGTTATAAGAAGCTTTAAAAGAAGAACTTATATGGTTGGAAGTAATAACGCCACGCTGAAACTAATTTAAAAAAATAAAACCGGAAAAAATTGTAAATTTTCATGTAAATTTGAGTTTAACGAGTTTTGGGTGCTTGGGACACCGGAAAAATTTCAATAAAATATATATATATATATATAATCTGATATACATAAAAGATAACTTTTACATTCCGTGCCAAAATCAATTTAATAAAATATATATATTATACATTTTTGATCCATTCTAATCTACATCTGTTTGAATATTTCCATTATTTTCCTTCATGTGAAGAAAGGATTGCTCTAACTTTAGGTCAGAAAAATGCTCTTTTAATCTTACTTTCAATTTTTTTTAAGTCTGACTTATATGGAATAAACATTTTTGTTGCTCTGTAGTGAATGGGATCATATAAACATCTGCTTTTCCTTAATCTGGAATTTGTTTGCGCACGAGGACTGTTTTTGTTTTTGTTTCTATGTTTTCTATTCTAATCAATTATCTTTTCCGTCCTGTGAAAAAGGATGCGAGTGCATCCGAAAGATCTAAGGTATTGTAAATTTTTAGAATAATTAGCCTTCATCGGGGAACATTTAATTAAGTGCTATGCTAAGTCAGACTATTTCACTGGACAAATTTCCCACGGTAAGATACAATTGAACTGAGAAGCTATGCCCCAAATGTCTGTAGGTATCTTTTGTTCCTGACGTTAGTGGTTCGCTACGGCATGACCTGATGGATGGTCTAATCCACAGAGTACGGAACAGAGAATCAACTTTCATACACTGTAATGACAACTTGTTTAACATGGGATTACGCATAGACAGTAGCGACACGAGCGGACCACTCTGAAACTACGATCATAACATAAGAGAGGTTGCTAATTCGGAGAAACATCGCTTCCTTGGCGACAAATGATAAGGAAAAAAAAATACAGCGACGGCTTGCTGCTTCTTGTTTTGAAATTTATGAAAGAATTTAGAAATTACTTTGACGTATTCGTCTTGCAAACAATGCATGTGTCTCTTCGTAACATAACGATCTAATAATTTAAACTTGAAAATTCAAGAATAATAACAGTAATAATTACGAATGAATATAAGCGCGGAAATCTAAGATCAAATAGCATAAGCACATGTGCAAAGATAATCAAATCAGCATTCAGCAAGAAGCGCCAAGCAGAATAAGGTTACAGTTAAACAGAAATCACGAGGATAAAAATCGTCAACGCGATGGTTTAATTTTTAAGTGATCCACTGAGGGCACTCTTTTCAAGCCGAGTTGAGGCTCTGTTACTACTCTGTGGTCTAATCATCCGAGTGACCTCCAAGAGTTAAAGTTTCAGACTTAGCTAGACAGCCACTTCCAGCACGCGGAGATTATGGGTAAATCCATGATACCGATTAGAGATCCGGAGGGAGAGTTTGTAGAAGATGGATGCGTCTCCCATGCGCTTCGAAAAGAAGAAAAGGAGGCGGCGGATGGAGAGATGGAGAGGACAGACGGTGTTGAAACGTAGAGTGATAAAGTATTCTCTAAAATGGTCCGTAGAGGTTAGAGATGAGAAATTTCAGATAGTGATGGACGCTGGCAATTCTTCCCTCGACCTGAGAACCAAGATCTACGGTGTGCCTATGAGAGGATGAAAGAAGGGTCAGCTGAATAAGATGCTGTATGCTGCGGGAGCAGTCTAGAGACTTCTGATTAAATTGCATTGACCAATATTTATATCGACCTCTTTCTCCCACATTTTTTTATATTTATTAAAAAGCACGGCTAAAAAACATGAATCGTAATAGTTTAATTTAATAATTATTTTTATTTTTAAAAAGCCAGCAATAATCATCATAATTTTTATTTAAAAAAAGTGTGAATTTTTAGAGGATATTTTAAGATTTCTTAAAACCTTTCTTAATCTGATCAGAGTTCCGTATCAATTTATCTTTCCATTTTTAAAGCTTTTACTTATGCAACATACATCGGTACTTTATTTTGATTATCTCTTATGGCGTTTTAAGTTCATTAAGCTAAGATAAAAAAGATCTAATATATTAGAAAATGTATCCAATATATATGATAAAATCAAATAATGCCTACATTGCTTTTTAACAAATAATGAAATCTTTCTCAACACTTGTTAATGGACACAAAAATAAAGAAACGTCTGGAATTTCGATACTAAACTGAGGTATTTAATCCATTTTGGAGGACATATGACAGGTATCTGAAATCTCAACTATATAAAATCAAACTTTTAGTCTTGCTGAAAAATATTTTGACTTGGGAATTTATCGTAAATATTGTTAAGTATTTCTATGTATACAATGTCTATGAGGTAAAAAATAACATTATTTTCACAAAAGACTATTGAGTTGTCTTTTAATCAATTGTCATTACACATCATCCCTTTATATTAGATATAACATCCATTCGTAGAATCGTCAATTATGTTTTATCTTTTGCATCAATTAAACACTTGCTATTGTTGTCAAAAAAATTATTACAACTTCTGAGTAATAATAATAATGAAGTAAAAAATATTCAAGTAAGAATGTTACATGAAACATTTAAAAATTGCCCGATTGGAAATTTAAAATAATTAATGCGTTTCACATTTATTTGTATTTGATGATTTTAGTAACATTTATACTAATTTATAGATGCTCAAATTTTTGCACGTAACTAGCTCTTTCTGGAAATTTCTCATTTCGATAAATATAATAATAAATAAATTAAAAGAAACTAAGATTTTAAGAATCTAAATTAAAATTTTAAATATTACGAAACAATACTGTTTAAAATTTCTATATATTATCAAATATTTTAGTTAAGATTTAAATGTCTAAACTTTTTTTACGTTTCATTGTAATATCTTGTTTGTTTCGTAATAAAACTGACTTTGTAAACGCAGTGTTTTGATAATAATAATAATAATATATACCCACGTAAAGACATAATTATTTTTAGAAGGAAAATAAAAAGATTAAACATGGCGAAGTATCAACCATTAAATTTTCTTTGTATCATCAAATATTTTATTTTATATATAAATGTCCACATGTTTTCTTTTTTCTTTAGGATATCTAATTATAACAAGTTTCTTTTCCGTGATAAAATGGACATTATGAACTCTGTTCTTGGAAACAATCTACCTTTGATTTTTTAATCTTTCCTTTTCCCTATAAATATACCGGACTTAAGTTCTCACTTTCAAAAGACGAAACTTTGATAAGGCTTCTGTTAACTGATATGGAGTTACTGATAAAACAGTTTAACTAAATATTCCTTTTCAGCCAACGTCAACATTCAGTTTTATGCACGCAACAATTGATAAGCAAAAACTCGTGATTATAAAACTATCGATCGTGGTGCTGTCGGTAATCCATCACTCGAGCTCAGAGTTAATCCTTGTTGTGTCATGTTATCGTTGTAGTTAAAATAATAGAAGTGTCTTTCAACTTCCTTGTTAATAATATATTTCTTTAATTCACATGTAGTTTTTTTTCTTTGTTTGTTTTTTTCACCAAAAGCTGTGGTGTTAACATTTATAATGTGTACCGTGATGTTTGATAAAATATATTTATTTTACCTGAGATGTATTTTGCATATATTTTAGTTATTAGATAGAAAAAAAAAAAAAAAAAAAAAAAAAAAACATATGTATATTATACGATGTGGCAAGTCCTACTAAAATACATATGATAAAGAATGCCTGTCTTTAAAAATAGAAGAAATATTGAAAAAAAATCTCTTTTGATATGTAAAAAAAAAAATTGTATTTTTAAAATTATCAATCAATTTGTAATCACAAGCAAATATTTATTGGGAAGAGTGGGATGAGATGGGATACTTTTTCAAGAGTAAGAAAATCAACTTTGATTACAGAAAATAAAAAATTTCATTTTATAGAGTGCACGGTGAAACACTTTTTAACCACCATGAACAATATATAAACAAAACATGCAAACGCTAATGGCGCCTGAGGCATGTAAAATCCGTCATGGGTGCAAAGTCCTCCAAGTTACCTGTGAATTATTCCTCTGGAGGTGCCTTGCCAGGTGAAGGTCTCGTCATCTGACCAAGTTTCTAAATTACGAGACTAACTTGAGTAGCCATTTAGAGTTCAAACAACAAGACGTAACATTAAATGGCAAGCGAAATAAAGTATGCTTAAACGAGAAGCAAGTACTACAGAAATGATGGCATGATGCGAAGCAAAGAAATCAGGTTTATTGCAGCTAAGCGGCAATCAGGCGGTCAGCCGACCCGATACCAGGTATCTAACCCTTTAATCTGAGATAACTCGGCAGATAGGGTCATGGTCTTCGTTCAGAAAGATAAAAAACAACACATGCAAATGTTATTTTATTGGAAGGACTAAAGGAATGTAAATTTTGATATGTGCTTTATGCCTCATCATTTACAGGGAGGTATGGGGCAGCAATTAAACAAATCTATAAATAGCAAATAATTCTAGGCTAGATATACAATCAAACAAAGATTACACATTGCTAATACGTGTTGTACTATATAAAATTCCAATATCTTCATGACTTGAATAAAAATTAAGGATTTTGAGACACAGATAACATTAAAAAATCATCACTTCAATGCATTTACATTTTGAAGTACATGAATATATCCCCAATGCTACAATTAATATATTATCCTATAAAAGTGTTTGCATGTTATCAATTTACTTTCATCTTATTGAAAAAAGGGAACTGGACATGTACCATTTCTCTCTTTACTGGCATGTGACATTTTCTTATTTTGAGTTAAACTTCGTGTATAAACAAAAATTTTGCTTTTAGACTTTTTATTTAAATTATATACAATGTAAAGTATAATGGTCCATAAGTAAGAATACTATTACATCTTTGCATAAACAAGTCATTAATAAACAAAAAGCATAAAATGTAAATGAAGCAAATTTAATTTTGATTCTTGAAATAATCTAATTCTTTACACAATTGCAAGCTTATACATATCTTTTTTTAAACTGAATATTATGCTACCATTGCTTCATCTTATGTATGATTGATGAAATATCTGGAATGAAAAAAAAAAAGAGAAAACATACTGTCCCATTTCATAACACTATCCCCTATACATAATATTTTGTAAAATAAATTAACAATACAGAAAACATCATTGTACTATTACGCGTGTATTTTCATACTAATTTGTACAAATGATAATGGGTAATTTTTCTATATCATTCCAATTAAATAATTAAATTTATTTACATAAATAAATTTTTTTGCGAAAGTAAACATAAATTTCCAAATTAAAAAAATTATTGCATTAAGTTGTTTTCTATAGAACTTGATTCTATCACACCATGAAGGAAAAAATATTTTGTTACATTGTTAAAAAAAAAAGTGAAATTACAACGAATCTACAGGCGATCGATTACGGAAAAATACGGAGATTGAAAAGAAAAGATATTCTTATACCAAAAAAGTTATTCGGTAAATTTACAGTACACTCTGTAAATTAACGTCGTTAAAAATACACAAGATTCTGTAAATTTATAGTTAATCATGATAATTTAATTTAGTTTTCTGAATTAGTAATCCCTCAAACTTCAGTGAGCTTCAATAAATTTTAAAATTTCCAGTAAATTTGAATTGCTGTGTCATTTAATTTTTACTCAATTTGATTCTTGCGTTCTGAAGATTGAACCAGAGACCTCTGGAAAATAGATGAACACCTTAATGACTGAGCTATAGAAGATGGTTATTGTGTGTATAAAAATTTCTTTTATGATTCAACGGAAAAAAAATCTGTTTTTTTACTAAATTTACTTCTTTAATATTTCTAATAAAATAATAAAACAAATTTTAAAGCATTCATTTTTAATAAAGAAACAACCGCAAGGTGATTGTCTATAAAAAAAATCCCCTTAACTCCGAGGACATGAATTTTCCCTTTCTAAATTATTCTAAGTTTGAAAGGAACGGTCTTTTTTAACTAAATTTCCTTCTTTAATATCTCTAATAAAATAGTAAAACTATTTTAAAAGCGTTCATTTTGGATAAGAAAAACCGCAAAGTACAGTCGCGGAGTAAATATGTGTGAAATAATTCACCTACACCAGAATTTATAAACGAATTTATTAAAAAAAATATGACTTGCTTATTTTCAAGTATGTTATAAAGACAAAATTATTATTAAATATTCAGTGTGCCAATGAAATAAAAATCAGGTGTTTCTTTTAAGGACAACACTCCCAAAAGGCTTAAGAATAACAGCAAGAAACAACAATATAATATTAATTTATTTTTTTCAAGAGGTTAAAGTTAATTAAAAAGATTTTTAAAATTTATCACTTGTATTAAAATTTTTCTGCAAAGAAAATTCTCTACATTGTACCAAAAAAAAAAAAAAATTGATGATAATTATGTAATTTAATGTCTTAAAAAAACGAAATATCTTCTATTCTTTATAATTGTAATAAATACATAAATAAAAATACATACCAAAATAGGATTTTTTAAATTCATAGCGTGATTTTATTAACCTAAAATTATCAATCCATTAAAATATTCAAATATTATTAAAAAATATGTATCTGTTAACGACATATAACATCTACTTTATATATTTTTATTTATGCATGTTACAAATTTACCTACAAAAACTTTTGTAAAATGTTAATGATTTTTAAATTTAACGCATGTTAAAATTCAATGAAAAAACAAAAGAACTTTGTTTCATTTTAACTTTAGACTCAAAAAAGAAAAATCAAAAAATGCATGCTTAAAAATTAAACAAAATTGGAGATTTTAAAATAAACATATTTTTGCGACAATTCTTATCATATTGTCATTTTTAGAAAATGACTATAAATTGATTGAGGTATATGAGTTATTAGAATAGATGAACGAACTCATAAATTAATAAAAAGTCTTTAAAATCGAGTCAAAATTACGAATGCGTACTTATTCTAAGTCAAGTAGTCATGTAATTACGTGGTCTGTTTGTTACCCAAAAGAACAGTTTTATGCATTTGACACTCTTTGTTATGAATGATCTTCCCCTAACTAGAAATTCTTGAAGCCTGAATTCATTCAAGGAACAAGTACAAGTCTAATTAATTGTCAAAAGGAAATGTTTCACGCAAGTACTTGATAATAATAATAGGCGGAAAACAATTAAAAATGGGAAATAAAGATGTTTAAGAAATACTTTCGTATAAAAAGTTTTATTTTGTGTATCAAAAACCTGTTTCATATGTAACATATTTGGTTAAAGTTTTATACTAAAATCTAAATTATTGCTACAATCCCCATTATCGTTACATATATATGCTAATTATAGTGTGATTATATTTTATATTTATTATTACATATCTTCTGGGGTTTTTTTATAATTTATTTTAATTTTAATAAATTCATTTACTCTTACATGCAAAAGAAAACTGATTAATGGAACTGCATTGCAATAAAAATATTATTTGTGCTGATTAATTGAATAACAGCATAAGTTCCATGTAGCCGAACAGATGTTATTTTAAAAATGGACCACATTATTAGTATTTATTCATCGGAATATCAGTGATAAACTCAACCTCCACAACACATATGTTTGTGGTCTTGTGATTAATATGTTTTCATTCGGAAAATAAAAAATAATAATATGATAAAACTTCTATTTATTTTATTTATATTTTAATTTATGACGGTTAGTAATTTTTTTTTAAAGCAAAATAAAATAAAATATTTCTATCTATCATACGGTTTATGAAATTTTTAATCTAAAACAACATAAAAATTTTAAAACTGACGTAAATAACAATTAAATTTTGTAATTCATTGAAATCAAGTATCAATTCCCTTAAAAAGATTTTGAATCAATTGTAATCAAGCATCAAAAACATATTTTAAATAATATTTCATACGTTTAAATAATTTACTTCATTTTGTTCAGTGTTATAAGACTAAAAAACATATATCTTGCTTAAATTTGCTTATAAAATCATCTACAATCTCGAATTAATTAAACACGCGTTAAACTTTTTAAGCAAAACATGGGATGACATCCCGCCTGTAAATCCCTCATAGTATCGTTTAATAGATAATATTGAAATAAAAAATATAGGTTTTTCAGCAATCACATAGTAGAAAATCTTTAAATTAGAAATTAAAAATCATATTATTAGTGTCAAGGGTGATTAATTATATTTAATAAGCTGCTATACTTAATTATGTCTCTGAAGGGAAATTGGTCGATTCTGAATTAAATTGGGCAGGTGCTGGGTTCGAACCCAATCGCGGCTGTCGGGCTAACCGTTCGGAGTTTTCGTGGTTTTCTTCGAACCTTGCGTAAATACGGGTTAGGTTTCCTTAGAAAGACCCCCACGAAGGGCACTCCCCCCTGGGCCTATATCCCTAGTGTAGATAATCGGCGGACAAAAATACAACAACAACA
Organism: Maratus speculifer; assembly: GCA_964019185.1. Lineage (NCBI taxonomy): Eukaryota > Metazoa > Arthropoda > Arachnida > Araneae > Salticidae > Maratus > Maratus speculifer. The sequence goes on from OZ025290.1 coordinate 326,917,770, forward strand.
ACAACTGAATTAAATTAACTCATCGAAGACTAATATCACAATGAAAATTTTCATTGGTTATTCTTTCGGGAATATAGAAGTTTGTGAATTTTGGATTCCTTCCCCCCCCCCCCGAAAAAAATATGTATTTTAAATAAAATTAAAAACATATATGTGGCATATAACTTATAAATATTCTAACAAGGAATTGATATCATGAAACTTCAAATGTATGAATCTAAAGTTACAGTATGAATCTAAAGTTATTTTTCAGGTAGTTTGATGTTAGTCTGAAAATAATGTTAGGCCCGCATTGTATTTCGCATTGAACAATGTATAAAAAAATAATTGAATAAATAAAAAATAACATTAGAAGTTATTAGACTGCATTGATTGACAATAAGAAGTTTAATATCGTGATAGTTTAACTTTTATTCTTATATTTTGATTTTTTCTCCTTTTTTAATTTATTTCCCCCAATAATTGAAAATCGTATGTACTTATTACACCTAAATTATACAATACGCGATATCTGCATACATGAATTTTCTAGTTTATTGGTTCAAGTAGGTATTTTTTAATATCTTGAAATACGAATTGCTCTTTAAACTTAACCACATAAATAAAATACAAAAATTGACGCTTCCATATAAAAAGGAATCCAGATTGAAATTTATAGAAGACTGAGAAAACAAACGGACTTATTTTAATTCGCATTGAATGCAATCTAACGTTAAATCACACAACAGACGCTTCCAGCGTTTTGCAAACAATTCGTATTATTAAGAAAAATATAATGTCCACCATCCGTACTTCTCTCCTACTTATTGACCTTCTAAAGAAAGTACATACCTAATGCTAATTTGCAGGTAGATGGCATTCTCATACAGTTAAGAGCTATGTATCGTCTCATGAACTTATTTACATTAATATACAAGAAATGTAATGCTGATTTAATTCGCTGTCCGGGTAAGAAACAATAAATATAAAATCTTTAATTAAAATTAAGTCAACTACGAGAAAAATGTATACAGAGAGATCTACATTATCTTAATTTATCAAAGGATAATGGGCAATTGTATGCAAGAAAAAAGATTTAATTTCAACAAAAAATTTTGGAGCATTTAGTTTTTTAACGATGACATTTATAAAATAATCTAAATAAGATTAAGGCATCTTAAAATTTACTTTTAAATATTCTTGAGTTGTCTTTAATGGTTAAACAAAATATTGGGTGAATAAAACATAAAAAGTATCTTATGAATTAAATTAAGTTTTAAGCTTTCATTAGTCTGAAAAATGAAGTATTTAACTTAAAGTAATGTAATAAAAATATCAGAAAATAATATTTCATGTTCCTTAACTAATTTGCTTGAAATCTCCAAGAAAATATATTTTTTAAAGCACAAAGAAAAAATATGATTAATGGAAATGCCGAAATCTCGTTTAAAACAAATTGGATAGCCTTCTTCTCCTAATTTCCTTCAAGTAACGGACTATTTAGATTTCAAAATCATTATCTAGTAATTGATCATTTAAATAACTGAAAAAAATACTTCTAGGCGAGTACGAAAACTTGTTAGAGCCACACCTAGATGTATTTTTATTCTTGAAGTGATCTCATCATCAAGAATCAATATCTGGGCGTTGATGATAATTTTGTTATTGATAATGCAACTCAAGTTATAATCTTTGAAATAAGCACTTTCAAATCACTGATAAAGTGATTAGGTACGGTGGAAATTTATTTTTTCCTCGTTAATGAAAAGTTCTCTAGTGAAGATATAAATCACAAATTTCATACAATAAGAAAGTTATTTAGAGATATAATTTTTTATAAAAAGACTTAAACATATTTGGAGATAATATGCAAATTCACTCTTAATAATTTTTAGTTTTAATGTTGGATGGAATATCCGAATAGAGGTTTTATTTTTAAAATAAAAAATAAATAAGTTTATGAATTGATTGGAATTATGATTTGAAATTACTCTTAACTAACTGTACTCTAAAGTAATGACATGAAAAAAATTATGATTTAAATTATGTTTCAAGCTACCTTTTGTCGAAAACCAATTAGTAAATAACTGACAAAAAAGGATAAAATACAAAACGTTTTATATTGCACAATTTATTTGCTTCAAATAGCCAAGAAAATATGTTTTAAAAGCACAAAGAAGAAATATGGTTAATGGAAACGCCAAAATTTCATTTAAAATAAATTGGATAGCTTTTTTTCGCCTAATTTTCTCAAATTAATGGACTACTTCGATTCCATAATCATTATCTAGTAATCGATCATTTATATAACTGGAAAGAAATATTTCTAGGTGTGTACGAAAACTTGTTAGAGCCACACCAAGTTATATTTTTATTCTTATAGTGATCTCATTAACAAGGATCAATTTCTGGGCGTTGATAATAATTTTGTTACTGATAATGCAACTCAAATTATAATCTTTGAAATAAGCACTTTTGAATTGCTGATAAATTGATGAGATATGATGTAAATTTATTTTTCCTCGATTATGAAAAGTTTTCTATTGAAGGCATAAATCATAAAATTTTATATAATATAAATTATTTAGAGACACAACAAAAAAAGGACTTAAAAATGTTTGGAAATAATATGCCAATTACTAGTTATTAATTTTAATTTTAATGTTAGATGGAATATTTGAATAGATGTTTACTTTAAGAAAAATAAATAAATTGATGAATTTATTGAAGTTATGATTTGAAATAACTGTTAACTAACATTACTGTTTAATGTAAAATAAAAATTGAAAAAATAAATAAATTGATGAATTTATTAAAGTTATGATTTGAAATAACTGTTAACTAACTTTACTGTTTAATGTACTTTCCATGCTAAAACATACTATTGGGTAAATTAAAAAGTTAAGATGTAATCTTATGATTTAATTTAAGTTTCAAGCTGTCTTCTGAAAAAATTTATTAATTATCTGAAAAAAAGATGAAATGCTGTTTTATACTGCTCTATTAATTTGCTTCAAATCTCCAAGAAAACATTTTTTAAAGCATGAGGAAAATTTTTATTAACGGAAATGCCAAAATTCAGCTTGAAATAAATTGGATAGCTTTCTTTGCCTAATTTCCTTAAAGTAACGGACTGTTTAGATTTCAAAATCATTATCTAGTAATCGATTATTTAAATAACTGAAAAAATAGTTCTAAGTGAGTATGATAACTTGTTAGAGCCACACCTAGATATATTTTTATTTTTAAAATGATCTCATTATCAAGAATCAATATCTGGGCGTTGATGATAATTTGGTTATTGATAATGCAACGGAAGACATAATCTTTGAAATAAGCACTTTCGAATCGCCAATAAAGTGATTATATATGATGTAAATTTATTTTTCGTCGTTAATTAAAAGCTTTCTTTTGAAACATAAATCACAAACTTTCATAGAATATAAAATATTTAGATATATATATATATATTTTAAAAGCTTTAACATATTTGAAGATAATATGCAAATTACCTCTTAATATATTTTAGTTTTAATTTTAAAGGAATATCATAATAGTGGTTTTATTTTTAAAATAAAAAATAAATAAATCGATGAATTGATAGAAATTATGATTTGAAATAATTGGTATCTAACTTTTCTCTTTAACGTAAATGACATGTTTTCAATGCTAAAACGTATTTTTGGGAAATTAAAAAGTTAAAAGAAAAACTTATGGTTTAAATGAAAGTTCAAATTATTTTTTGCCGAAACAAATTGTAATTATCTCAAAAAACAGATATAATACTGTTTTATATTGCTCAACTAATTTTCTTCAAATCTCTAAAAAAATATTTTTTAAAGCACAAAGAAAAAAATATGATTAATGGAAATGCCCAAATCTGTTTAAAATAAATAAAATAGCTTTATTTTCCTAATTTCTTTAAAGTAACGGACTAATTAGATTTCTAAATCATTATTTAGTAATCGATCATTTAAATAACTGGGAATGAATAGTTGTAGGTGAGCAAGAAAACTTGTTACAACCACACCTAGATATATTTTTATTTTTAAAGTGATCTCATTATCATGAATCAATATCTGGGCGTTGATGATAATTTCGTTATTGATAATGGCAACTCAATTTATTATCTTTGAAATAAGCACTTTCGAATCGCTGATAAAGTGATTAGATATGATGTAAATTTATTTTTCCTCGTTATTGAAACTTTCTCTAGTGAAGGTATAAATCACAAAATTTTATATAATATAAATTATTTGGAGACATATATATTTTTTATATATAAATACTAAAACATATTTGAAGATAATATGCAGTTTGTTCAGTTATTAGTTTTCAGTTTTAATGTTAGATGGAATATCTGAATTGATGTCTTACTTAAAAAAAAACACTTAAAGTGAGGAATTGATTGAAGTTTTGATCGGAATATCTGTTAATTAATTTTACTGTTTAATGTAAATGACATGTTTTCCACGCTAAAACATATTAGTGGGCAAATTAAAAAAATAAAGAAAATTCTTATGGCTTAATTTAAGTTTCAAGTTGCTTTTGTCAGAAAAAAATAGTAATTACCTAAGAAAAAAGAATGATATGCTGTTTTATGCTTCTCAACTAATTGGCTTCGAATCTCCAAGAAAATATTTTTAAAAGTACAAAGAAAAAATATGATTAATGGAAATGCCGAAATCTCGTTTAAAATAAATTGGATAGCCTTCTTCTCCTAATTTCCTTCAAGTAACGGGCTATTTAGATTTAAAAATCATTTTCTAGTAATCGATCATTTAAATAACTGGAAAGAAATAATTCTAGGTGAGTATGGAAATTTGTTAGAGCCACACCCAGATATATTTTTATTCTTAGAGTGATCTCACTATCAAGAATCTGGGCGTTGATGATAATTTTGTTATTGATAATGCAACTCAGGTTATAATCTGTGCAATAGGCACTTTAGAATGTATGATAAAGTGATTAGATATGATGCAAATTTATGTTTTCTCGTTACTAAAAAGTCCTTTAGTGAATGTATAAATCACAAAATTTTATATAATTTTAATTATTCAGAGACATAATTTTTATAAAAAGACTTAAATATATTTGAATATAATATCCATATTTCCTCTTTATTTTAGGTTTAATGTTGGATGGAATATCTAAATAGAGGTTTTTACTTATAAAATAAAAAATAAATAAATTGATGAATTGATTGAATTTATGAATTAACCTAAATGTAAACAATCTTTACTTTTTAATGTAAATGACATGGTTTCAATGCTAAAACATATTTTTGAATAAATTAAAAAGTAAAAAAAAATCTTATGATTTAAATTAAGTTTCAAGCTACCTTTTGCCGGGAAAATGTAATAGTTAACGGATGAAAAAGGATAAAATACTGCTTTATATTGTCCGACTAATTTGCTTCAAGTAACCTAGAAAATATTTTTCAACTCACAAAGAAAAATATGATTAATGGAAATGCCAAAATACAGTTTAAAATAAATTGGATAGCCTTATTCTCCTAATCTACTGAAAGTAACGGACTATTTAGTTTTCAAAATCATTATGTAGTAATCGATCATTTAAATAACTGAAAAGAAATAGTTCTAGGTGAGTATGAAAACTTGTTAGAGCCACACCTAGATTTATTTTTATTTTTAAAGTGATCTCATTATAAAGAATCATTATCTGGGTGTTGATGATAATTTTGTTATTGATAATGCAACTCAGGTTATAATCTTTGTAATAAGCGCTTTCGAATCGCTGATAAAGTGATTCGATATGATGTAAATTTGCTTTTACTCGTTAAAAAAGTTCTTTAGTGAAGTATAAATCTAAGAATTTCATTTAATAAAAAGCACTTCCATCTATATAAAAACGAGTCCATAAATAAGATTAGATATACTATTATTTTCAACACAATCTAACTGATTGGTAAAGTAATCATACGAATTGAATAATTTCCAACTGAGCGAAAAATTGCCCAGGCCGGGCAGCTCTTTTCGCTCAGTTGGAAATTATTCAATTCGTATGATTACTTTACCAATCAGTTAGATTGTGTTGAAAATAATAGTATATCTACGTATCCATCGTCATATGGAGGTCCATTACCTGCGGTCTATTCTGTTGAACTGTCTAAATGACAGACCAGATGCTATGACCAATAAGGTTATCTGAGCGAAAAATCCCAGCCGGTTGTCGCCCCGGTAGCTTAACAGGTAAAGCACTGGCCTTGTAAGCCAAGTATCCGGGTTCGACTCCCGGCCTGGGCAATTTTTCGCTCAGTTGGAAATTATTCAATTCGTAAGATTAGATATACTTAAAGATGAGATGGAAATTTTCACTTATTAGTTTGTTTTTATATTTGTTGGGATATTTGAATATTGGTATTACTTTCAAAACTAAAAATATACAAACTAATGAATTGATAAAAATTATATTTTGATATATAAATATGTTAGATGCCACTGAGAGCAGTCGGCCCAAAGATGAGTCTTTTTATGTCATTATCCGTTTGATAATAATAATAATGATATGGCCAGTTTTGCCTGGTATTGACTACAATACACTATATTTAAAAATCATCACAGATGTACAAAATTTTTATATATAAATATGTTATATGCCCTTGAGAGCAGTCGGCTTAAGGATACACGTTTTTATGTCAATATCCGCTTCATAATAATGATAATGATATGACCAATTTTGCCAGGTATTGAATGCAATACATTATATTTAAAAAATATCACAAATGCAAAAAATTCTCAGTGTTTTTAGACTAGGAAATAGAGGAATTTATCAAGAAAAAGTAATGGTAGTTCTAGTAAAATTTACTTTATCTTTTACGGGTTGCTGAATCCGAATTTGTAACTTTCCAGCAAAATATCTTCTGTTATCCCTACTCACCCGAAATGTAGGTAAAATCCCCTTCCCCTAAAAAAATGTTTTATTCGTTTAGTAAAAATGTATCTAGAAATTTAGAAAATAAGCAAAATTTGCACGAAATAAGATACATGATATTATGATGTAGGATGAATGGAGAGGGGGAAGCCTGCCTCTCACCATGAGCCGCAGTGCTATTTGCACAATGTTATGTAATTCCCTTTAACTATATGCATCTTTTTGCGTTCGGTCTCTCATTTCCTCTCCGAATTCCGTATAAGTTCCATTTTGTGTTTTTTTTTTTTTTTTTTTTTTTTTTTTTTTTTTTTTTTTTTTTTTTGTGGGGGGGGGGGGGGGAGGGTTACTGAATCAGTTTTAACTTCCAACCAAGATCACCTCCCTACAAACTTTGGCAAAATGTCCACCAAAGTAGTTTTTAAAAAATTATTTTATTGGAAAAACTATCTAGAAATTCAGAAAGTAGATAAAATTTGCATGACATAAGATGAACGGGGGTATGATGGTAGTGATCCTGCATCTCAACATGCGCTGTTGCGATGCGAACACAAAGTTATACAATTCAGCTTATAATCCAGGCGACAGAGAATTTTAACTGGTAAAATTAACAGTAGTTCTCGAAATCAACTTACTTTATGTTTTTTCGGTCTCTGAATCTGAGTTTGTAATTTCCGACCAAAATTTCTCATGGCAACCCACGTTCTTCTTAATGCGGCGCATGTTAAGAGAAAGGCACAGATTATTCTCTAAATCAAACTATAACATACTCAGACTTATTTACAAGAAGCTTGATAAGCATTTTTCGTTTATAAAATATAAATTTTGATTTTGTATAGTGCGTTTGAGACTTTACAGTAGTATTACATTTCGTAATAAGTTTTTCTACTGCGGTACTTAGTTTCGTTACATTTATCCTTAATGTTTTAGGCATAGTAGCTTTTTTTTAATACTGTACTTATTAACTAAGTAAACTTGACTTACCTTTGACTTTTTAAAAACCTTATAGTATTTTGTTAAAATTGTAAATGACACTAAATATTGTTTCCAGTTGTTTTCATCTTATTATTGTCATATGTCAAAAATGTAAATAAATTTAAAGTTTGTAATATTTTTCTTGTTTCTATTGCAATAATTCAATCACCTGTCATTAGTGTAAATGACTGTAAAACTTTGCTTTATTTTAACCACTTTTCAGGCGCCAGGGTGTTGTAGTGTCTGTTTCCCCTGTCTATGGCTTTGCATGTCGCAGAGGGTATTTTTCTGTTAGGGGATTTTCTCTGTGACATTTTTGGTTTCCTGGCAGAGTAATCCTGATCCTGTAAGTGGTCGTCGATGCTTAAAGTGTCCTATTTTAAATTTGTATGGCATTTATTTAAGATTTTCTTTCCCGGTTTAAAGCTAATTTATCAACACTATCTCTTTCTGGGGTGAAATTATTCGACATTTTTCAATATTTTTCAAAACAATACATCATTAGTCCACATATTATTATTATATTAAAATTCAAATATTTATATTAGTTAAAATTTAAATAATTATATCAATTAATTTAAATATAAACACAAAAGTAATACAATTATTTTAATTATAATTCTATTTAGTTGATATCCTCCTTTCGCATAATTTTGAAATATTGATTAAATTTGGTCATCTTTCCTTGACTTGATGTGACAATCTATCCTGAAATTGAAAGACAAATAGCCATCCAATTTAAGCATCACTCTGCCATTGTTCATCTCTTTTTGAAATTAGAATCAAAAATTGCATTATATACGTGGCTTTTAATTCTGTACAGTGTTAAAACGTAACGTATCTACTGCAAAACATTCAGACATCTAGCCCAATAAAAACATTCAACTATTAAATGAAATAAACATTAAAATTACGCTTACTATTTATAATGGAAATGAATGATCTCATTGGACTAGTTCCTAGGATCAAAGTTTATACTGAAATATATTATCCAATTTTTTGAAATATTTAAACTGGACGTCTCTTCTCAATAGCCATCTACCCTACAATCATCCCATTAAAAAAATAAAATAGTTTACGCACACGCATTGCTTTGAGTACTTGTTTTTATATTGTCTTATAGAAAAGGATTTTTATGTAAAATCTATAATGAACGCTATTAAAAATATAGCAAATTTTTCATTCTTAACAAACTATTAATTAATTAAAACATAATCAGACTATGAAAAATTGAAGAGCTTAATTAAAGAAGTAGAATAATATTGGGAGAGATAATTGTAATCACTTTGTACATTTTGAACATTGTCATTTTTAGGTGCGTTCGTAATTATGTAAATACGTAGCACCTATTGTTGTCGCTCAGTCCGTCCGTCCGTCTGTCCGTCTGTCTGTCCGTCTGTCCGTCTGTCCGTCTGTCTGCATATAACAACGCAAAAACTACCCAACCGAATCGTTTGAAATTTAAAATACATAATTATAACATAATTTTGTCGAGTCATTTCAAATTTTATGAAAATCGGATGGATAGATCAATTACAGGGACATTCAAAAGGATTCCGTTACATTACGGTCAATAGGGAAAAAAGTTTTAAATGCATTGTAATCGTTTGAAATTTAAAACATATAATTATTGCGTAATTTTGTGGACTCATTTCAAATGTTATGAAAATCGGATGCATAGATCAATTACAGGGACAATCAAAAGGATTCCATTACATTACGGTCAATGGGGAAAAAGTTTCAAATGCATTTTAATGATGTTACACTCATTCGAACATAATAGAATTGGCATGAATCTATGAAATATATACTAAAATATGCATTCTGTACAATATGTGATGCAAAGAATTTTTATCATTAAATTACAAGGCCACACAAAATTATTCCACTGTATAATGCTATACGGGGAAACATGGTTTGGTACGTGTTTTAATTATATTCAATTATTTCACATTTTATGAATAAGATGTACGTTGCTGAGGTGTAATAAAAATTACTTCCTGAATATTTACAGAAACGTAAAGATTTCGACTACTATACTGTATCCGGAGTACGCTCTACTATATCAGCAAGATCTGAATATTTTTAAAACTTCGTTATCGTACGAACGCACCTCATTTGCTACGTTCACGTGCAATTTCCAACTTGTTTTACTTTATTTCTATTTGGAAAAATGATATTTTTAGTACATAGGAAATAACTTTGATACTTAAAGACAATCTCTTTAAAATTTAAATGCTCATAGATGCATTTTTTAAAATTAAAACAGTGGTTATTACAGAATCAAAATCTCACAATCCCAAAAAATTGCGTAATTAACACTATTAGTGGAGAAATTATGACCACTATAATTTCTATTTAAACTAAACTATATGCATTTGTTTGGGGGAATTTTGACCATAAGAACTCCAAACTGACAAATCTATTTATGAAAAATTTTATTAGACTTTGTTTCAAATTGTTATTTGGATATCAAAAATGTTTGAAACTGGGGACAAAAATATCTAAAATGAAAAATACATGATGAGGTTATTATCTAAGCATCAAACAAAATTTTACCGTACACACTTTTTTCCAATATGGTGGCATTCACAATTACCCCCTGGTCATCATTATTCCATCTGTTTCTACCTATTTTCAGTAAAAAGATAAATATATAAAATTTTATTCGAAAATATAATCATAACACTATACACAATTAAATTATTTCAGTATTTTATTAAAAAAAAACATGATTAAGGTAAACGACAACATTTTAAAATAAAAATAAATTTTAACACTTTTTTTTCTGAAAACTTTACTAAAATGACCGATTATTCATTAAAAAATATATTATATATCTATCTCTCAAGTGAATTGGCTGGCATAAAATAATTCTTGTTGTGTACTAATACTTGTTAGAGACACACCTAAAAGTATTTTTGTTCCCAAAGTTATTAAATTATTAAGAATCAATATCAGGGCGTTGGTGATAAATCTCTTATACCAAGTGGAATTCAAGCTGTAAACTTTAAAAAAAAAAAAGCTTTTTTTAATTCGTTGACAGAGTGATTAAATATTGCGAAAATTATTTTTCTTTTTTACATTGGTGAAATTTTCTTCTTTTTAATATAAATTACAGACATTAATATAATGAACCATTATTTAAAAATGTAAATAATCGAAGAAAATGTTATATTGAAAAATATTTTCACAGCATTTTTACTAGGTTTGATTTAATTATTATTGATAAATATCACACGAGTGTAAATTTTTTATTTTAAGCTACAAATGTTTAAACTATATGTATAAATTTAAAATTTAATTTAATTTACATGAGTTTATCATAATTTTTATTTTTTTTTAAATGTAAGAAATATATAGATCATTCCAAGATTTCCCGTCTTAAAAATTACTACATGCAATTTCTTTATTTGAAATACATATGCGCAAGAACTTACCAATATCCTTTATAATTTAATGAATGAAACAAATGGGAAATATGAGTGTTTGAATATTAAATTATAATTAAATAAAAAAACTATGAATTGAATATTTTTAAATAATCATCACTATTTGACGCATATTACTTTTCAGTTAACAACGTTGCCCCTTTACATCCATACGTTATTTCAACACCTTACTTTTCTTAAAATGCCACTCGAATCATTCAAAAGGACCCAGATTATAATGTCAAGTCAATGAAGGCAGTATTTTCAAATATCTCGCTCAAATTTTAATATTTTTACCTGCTTTTTTTTAATAGGATAACTGAACACGATCTAATACCGGGCTTCTTTTTACCTTTTCGATTTTGATTAAATAATTTTACATTATGATAATTTCAATTTCACCACCGCTTCTAGCCGGTTCGGAAGTTTATAGTATTTTTAAATGAAACAAGTTGGAAATTGCACGTGAAGCGTGGCAAATGAGGTGCGTTCGTACTATAAGTTTTAAAATATTCAGATCTTGCTGATATAGTAGAGCGTACTTTGGATACAGTACAGTGGTCGAAATCTTTGTGTTCCTGTACATATGCAGGGAGTAATTTTTATTATACTTCATTAACGTACATCTTATTCATAAATGTGAAGTAGGTTAATATAATTAAAAAACGCCCGAAACAATGTTTCCCCGTATAAAATTATTTAGTGGAATAGATTTGTGTTGCCCTGTAATTTAATAATAAATATTCTCTGCATCCCAGATTGTACAGAATGTAGATTTTAGTACATACATCATAGATTCATGTCAAGTATATTATGTTCAAATGAGTGTAACACCATTAAAATGTATTTGAAACATTTTTTCCCATTGATCGTAATGTAACAGAATACTTTTGATTGTCCCTGTAATTGATCTATGCATCCGATTTTCATAACATTTGAAATTACTCGACAAAATTATGTAATAATTAAACGTTTTAAATTTCAAACGATTAAAATGCATTTGAAACTTTTTTTTCCCATTTATTGTAATGTAACGGAATACTTTTGATTGTCCCTGTAACTGATCTAAGCATCCGATTTTCATAACATTTGAAATGACTCGACAAAATTATGTAATAATTATATATTTTAAATTTCAAACGGTTCGATTGGATAGTTTTTGCGTTGTTATATGCGGACGGACAGGCAGACGGACGGACTGAGCGACAACAATAGGTGCTACGTATTTACATAATTACGAACGCACCTAAAAACTGAAGCCAAAATCAAAAAAGTAGAAGCTAGTTTTGTTGTAAATCCTCCTCAGCTATAGTATTAAAAAAAGTCATGTAAAAATGTTTAAAATTGGGGTGAGATACTTGAAAAAATGCCTCCAGAGACTTAATATTATCATTCTGGTGTTTTTGAATGATAAATGTGTACTCTTAATATCAATTTAGAACTAAAATCTATAAGTGTCGAGTTTTAGATTTAGTAGAATGTAGCTGTCCATCATTAATTTAAAAATTTTATGTATAACCTTTTAAAAAACAATTTGTGTAGAACAAGTCATTCTGTGTACTTTTTGAACAATTAGGATATTTTTCAATTACGGAACCTAATTGTTCCGTAATTCTGACAATTAGGCTTGCAGCAAATAATTGCTGAAAGTCAGAATTACGATTGTTAAAGGATTTTTTATGAAGTAAAAAAAAAAAAAGGAACATCTTTTGACCGATGCGGCAGGCACACATAAATTTAAAACATACCTGTAAAATGGGGTAAATTTGAACACTTTTCAACTTTAACGTTGAAAAAAAGCAACAACTGATTTTTTAATTTTTTATTTTTCTACTAGAAATTTCGGTCTTGTTTTGTTCTTTACTTTTTAAGCAAAAAAGAAACATTTTTACCGTTTATATATCTATTATTTATTTTTTTACTGGTGTTCCGAGTCACCCCGCAGTTAGGGGGGAATCAAAACAAATGTTATAATCTTTATTTATTCTGATTCAAACTTTAATAGAGTTAATAAAAACAGGTAATAATGATAAGGGAGGAATAGGAACACGTAGTTACTGTAAAAATAAACCTTTATTTTATATACACGTAAAGATATACATTTTAAAAATTAGACAACAACTTTGAAATCAAGAAAAATTAAAATTTATTTTAAGAAATCATATTCGAATTGCAGAAGTAGAATTTAATAGAAATTCAGCCCTGTTCTGTGTTATACTTTACTAGTAGCCATTGGGTAAGTGAATCTATTGAGCAGCCCCAATCGCTGCATGTATCAATACTATCTACTAAAACGCCCTTAGTACTGTTTGCATTCCTCTCTTTTTTAATTGGTTTTGATGTTTGTGTAATGTTGTGGATGTCAAAGAATAATTCTGTGCAGTTTTACTAACTAATTTGCTATTTTTAAATTATTTTATTGTGTGCTCTATGTCTGTTGGATTAGGCTTTGACATTTTTGATTAATCAAGTAATTTCTTAGCACCTTTAAACTTTTCAAGTAATTCGAACAAACAAAGTATTGTTACAATACATATACATACATATGTTTTCATTTATTACATGAAACTATTATTGTATAGAAAAATAAACCATGAGAGAAAAAGTGTTCCGATTCACCCCGTAAATTTTAAATCTCTGATGTTACAAGCCATTTTCCATTTTTTCATTATGTACTTTAGAAATAAGTAGAATTTAATGCAGAATATCTTTTACAGGTCTATGATTAATTGAAAATCCCCTCTCTTGAATTTAGAATACGAAAAATACTGCAGTTACATACAAAGTTTTGAAGACGTTGAAAATGTGAGGTTTTTGAGGATCCCCTTGAAGTTTTTTTACATACCCCAGTAGTTGTGCAAACACGTCAAAACTGAATTTCCCAACTCTTAATGTTATTACCTTCTTAAAAAAAATTTGGCAACTAAAAATATCATCACATATATCTATAATGAATTTATTTGTATGACCGGGAAGTCCGGGCCATATATTTGTTCCTATTCAACCCGCTGTTCCTATTCACCCCATTTTACGGCAGTTAAGATGCATGCTACAATTTTTAGAAAAATATATAAAATACGATATGCATGTGGTACAGCTACTAAAATAAACTTTATTTTAAGATTATCGTATAACAAGTATGAAAGTGTAATCGCAGATTGCACAGAATTTCGTTTAATATTTCTTTAAAAACAACTTATCCTTTAATTAATAAATCGAAATTATTAATTTATAATTATTAAATTCTTAAGTAGATGGAAGCACTAGTAAATGTAATTCTAAAAGATTTGAACAAGAAAGTTATTTATTTTTATCAATTAAAATGAAATTATTAAAAAAAATTCCAAATTCCAAATTTTTTGAAAATCCTGAAAAAATAGATTTGAATAAGATTTAAAATTTTTAAAAACGAAAAAAATGTTTGAACGAATATTAGAACCTTGAATCATTAATAAATCGCAATAGTTTTTAAAATAGAAAGAAAATTGAACTCCAGAAACAACTTCAATGTCAATGATTATTTATCACAGCATAATAAACCCTTGATTTGGCAAAAGAAATTTTCGAAATTCCTTTAACTTCCATTTACCGTAAAAGTTTCAACTTCTAGAACTAAGGTTTGAACTAAGAACCTTCTATGTACTAGCGAGATGCTTTTTCTCCAAGCTAGGATGTTTGCATGAAAAAAGCTGAAATTAAGTTTCTCTTCTAAAGTTTAAATCGCAAAAATGAATGAATGACATTGAAAATATTAATAATAGGCGTTTTCAAAGCTTTATGATTTGTCGTGTGACACAGAGTATTCAGCTGTAAGTACACAACACAAAATTGAAGTCTCTGCCTGACACAGTTTTTGTGTACGGAGTCAGTGACAGTCAGACAGAGGAGTGGGATAAATAGGGTTTCGTCAGTTTAATTACTATAAGTTACTATACCTTATGTTACTATATTTAGGTTATTCATATGAAGTAAGAATGCATTACAGCCTATCTGAATTAAATTATAAAAAATATAAAAGGACACAAAAATGTCAGGCATTTTTTTAATTAAGAATGAAAAATACGTCAAAACAAAACTTATCAGTTTTAAAATTTTAAGCTTTATTGTTCGATTCCATTTATTATTCTTAAGAATCTCAGACAATCAAAAGTTCATTTCCGAACAGAATGTGAAGGAACGCTGTAATTTCCATCTCGCACCTTAATGCTTAATTGTATCAAAATATTGCAACGATTAGTTACTTGATTTTTGTAGGAAATATGAAAAATATTATGCAACACAACAAATAAAGAAACGTACAACAATTTGATTCAGTAAGTTTGATTAGCTAAAACAATCATTCATTTCCATCGGTAAAAGAGCAATAACAGTCGCCAAAATACATACGCACATAAATATAGACACACACATATACAGGGTGATTCATAAAAGATGGGCAGAACTTTAAGGGGTTATAGTACACTTAAAGACAAATAATATTAAATAGGAGACTAAGGGTCCCAGACGTATTCCCAAGGAGATAGGGGGCATTAAAGTTTAGGGTCCGAAATTTCAAATGATTATAAAAAATGGAAAAATTGGTCGATTCGTTTGCGGTTTTTGAAAAAAAAATTTTCTTTATGCCAGTATTTTCTTGAAATAAAATTTTAAAGTTCAATTTCAAAAAATGCCGATAGGGGGCGCTTTAGACTTTGGAGTAACAAACAACTATTTTTTAACGTTATTTTTTGTATTTCTTTAAATGATTTCGAAAGCTTAGACTTAAACTTAAATTTTGATCTAAAAATCTGAGTCCTAACGAGTAGTTAATTAGCGTAAACTGAAATTTGAAATTTGAAACCCTTCTCCCCCCAGAACAAAAATCAGTTATTCCCGATCTTTGTGTCGTAGATTAGTCTCTAACTACTGCCGCGTTTTGCTAAAATTATTCTTTATGTCAGTATTTTCTTGAAAATAAATTTTAAAGAAAATTTTCAAAAAATTCCGATAGAGGGCGCTTTAGACTTTGGAGTAACGAACAACTATTTTATACCGTTATTTTTTGTGTCTCATTAAATGCTTTCTAAAGCTTAGACTTAAATTTTCAGCCCAAAATCTGAATCGTTAGACGTGGTTAGGTTTCTGGGGAGAGGGGTTTGAAATTTCTACTCCTGAGCACAGCTCAGTTTACCATGTCCACACATTGTGTGCTGTGATACGAGGTAAAAAGACACAAATTAGGATTATGTTACCAAAGCATATTTATTAACATGTAATTACAATAAATGTTCAAAATTGTGACCACCAGAGGTTATGCACGCAGAACAACGGCGAAGAATGGAACGGCGAACATTCGCGAAAACATCAGTATTTTCGAGCACTTCCCCTACAGCGGCGGAAAGTCTGGCGACCAGTTCCTCGGGGGATTCAATGGGTGTCTCATACATAAGAGCCTTCAATTGTCCCCAAAAAAAGAAATCGAGGGGTGAAAGATCTGGCGAGCGAGCAGGCCAAGCAACAGGACCACCTCGACCAATCCATCTGTTCGGAAATGTGATGTCCAGATAGTTGCGGACGTCTCGTACGTAATGGGCTGGCGCTCCATCGTGCTGGAACCACATGACCCGCCGGATGCGTGGAGGAACAACGTTTAACAGGTCTGGCAGCACATGTTGCAGAAATGTGAGGTATGTTTTACCGTTGAGGCGTTCAGGAAGAAGGTACGGTCCGATTAGGTGGTCTCCGAGGATTCCTGCCCAAAGATTGATGGAAAAGCGTCTCTGATGAGCATGTGGATACGTAGCATGTGGATTGACATCCGCCCATACATGTGCATTGTGTGTGTTAAATGTACCTTCACGTGTGAAGGTACATTCATCGGTGAAAAGCACAGTTCGTCCAAAATGTGGATTTAGCACGTTCTGCTGCAGAAACCAGCGGGCGAATTCAATACGATTTGGATAATCCCCTGGAGACAGTTTCTGGACTCGTTGCACATGAAACGGGAGCAAATGTTCATCCTTCAGTACCCTCCAAGTCATGGACTGTGAGGTATCCACCTGCCTAGCCACTGTTCGTGTACTTGTACTTGGCTGCGCCGCTACTACATCCAGAATGGCTTCTGCAACAACTACTGATTCGTCCTTTTTTGCACGACCTGAATTCGACCGGGAAGCGAGAAATGATCCCGTCTCACACAACTGTCTGTGCAAGCGCTCGAAAGTTTTGCGGTTAGGCAACCGCCTGTTGGGAAATCGCTCTCCGTACATTCGTTGTGCCTCTGCACCATTTCCGTCTGCCGCTCCGTAAATTAAATGCATCTCAGCCTTTTCCTTATTCGTGAAGGGCACCATCTTCCGATTCATTACTACAGCGACTTACACTTGACTCACCGTTCAGTGGTTTATATGCCTGAATCGTGTCGAAATTTTGCATACGTGTTCTTCTTCTTCCCCATTTGACATTTGCATACTTTCTGTCTCCTTCTTCACCCGGTGACTAGCGTCAGGAATGGAGCTTTAACGTTTGCATGAGCGACGTTTCCAACTGTGCCAGTGCCTTTATGAGTGAATTCCGACTATGCAGTCCTTGACAAAGTTGTATTTTTGCCTCGTATCACAGCACAGAATCGTTGGGCATGGTTAAGTAGTGAAAACTGAACTATGTTCAGAAGTTGAAATTTGAACCCCCTCCCCTCGCTACTGAACCACGCTCAGCGATTCAGATTTTGAGCTGAAAATTTAAGTTTAAGTCTAAGCTTTAGAAAGCATTTAATGAGACACAAAAAATAACGGTATAAAATAGTTGTTCGTTACTCCAAAGTCTAAAGCGCCCTCTATCGGAATTTTTTGAAACTTTTCTTTAAAATTTATTTTCAAGAAAATACTGACATAAAGAATAATTTTAGCAAAACGCGGCAGTAGTTAGAGCCTAATCTACGACACAAAGATCGGGTATAACTGATTTTTGTTCTGGGGGGAGAAGGGTTTCAAATTTCAAATTTCAGTTTACGCTACTTAACTACTCGTTAGGACTCAGATTTTTAGATCAAAATTTAAGTTTAAGTCTAAGCTTTCGAAATCATTTAAAGAAATACAAAAAATAACGTTAAAAAATAGTTATTTGTTACTCCAAAGTCTAAAGCACCCCCTATCGGCATTTTTTGAAATTGAACTTTAAAATTTTATTTCAAGAAAATACTGGCATAAAGAAAATTTTTTGCAAAAACCGCAAACGAATCGAGCAATTTGTCCATTTTTTATAATCATTTGAAATTTCGGACCCTAAACTTTAATGCTCCCTACCTCCTTGGGAATACGTCTGGGACCCTTAGTCTCCTATTTAATATTATTTGTCTTTAAGTGTAGTATAACCCCTTAAAGTTCTGCCCATCTTTTATGAATCACCCTGTATATATCCATATGTTGATAGATAAAGAGAGAAGAGAAAAACAGAGTAATAGAGATAGGGAAAGGAGAGGCAGGTAAGGCCAACTATATTTTAAAAATAGATAATTTTACATAATGTGAAGTAACAACGTTTTAAATAATGAAATTTCAACCTTTTTCTTTTTACTAAAAAAATTCATAAAGTATATACTTTTGTGTGCAATTAATGTTTTTGGGTTTTCTTCTTTGTTTGTGATAAATGGTAATGTAATGATATGCATGCTTACTCCGCTTATTGTGCAAACCTTTCGCAGCATTTCGCTACAACTTTTAAAACATAATATATGGTAGCAACTTTGCAAGAATGAATAATGAATACATACAAATTTTTTGCGACGATCTTTTTGTGTAATCAGTAAATCTCATTTTAAGAAGTCAAAGAATCAAATATAAAATTCGACAAACTTATGATTTTTGACTGCAAATAAGATTTAATTAACAATTGTTGACTGAAAAATATAATAAATAGATTACTAATGTGACTGTATTTTAATTTTAAAAAATCCTGCTAGTTACCGCTTCAATTACCTTTAAATATGCTGATATTTTTATACCACAAGGGAAATTAAATTAAACGAAACCAGCTTTTATGATTTATAATTTTTAAGTTACATTTTGACATATTTCATGATACATAATTCTAAAATATAATAATGTTCTACCTGATCATTTTATGCTCCGAAAACTTTAAGCTAACCATCTAATTATAAAATTTAGATCATGCGTTAAATATTTAATAAAATATGCTCTTAAGTCGGAATTTCTGCATACAAAATCAAAATATATTTCAGAATTTAAATAATAATATTAGAGGAAAATAAGTTCATTAAATTTAGACGTTATGTAAACTACACTTTTCATTATTTCCATGGTGATGTTGGCAAAATGTCTACGTGTTTAGATTTTGAAATGTTGATTTGTCTTCCCTGTAAAGTAAACTACATGCTGTATTATTTTTACCTTTATTTATTTTTTTTTCATATTAAAAGATTACAGAATTACTAGAATTAAAATTTTATTGTGTGCAAAATATTAAAAAGAGACAAAAATATTTAAATATTCACTAAATTAATTTAATTCTTTTTAGTATTTTCAGCTATACACAGCCTTCGTCAGAAAAAGCAAAAACACTGCTATTATAAACTTATTTTTTAAATTTTACGTATTTCTTGTTGAAAGGACTGAAAGTGAAAGTTAATTTTTAATTACAAAAAATACTGTGAAAGTAAAATATGGATAGAGAAGGAAGTGGGATATTACTTATTTTACGATTTTTTAAGCTGGGTCTATTGAAAGCTGCAAGCAAAACGTATTTATCTTGAAAACATAAGAATGAGTTCTCGTACACTTAGAAATCGTCTTAAAAACATTCATTAGATTTGTAGTGCAACAATTCAAAAACAGCCCTATTGAGAGTTAATTAGAAGCAGAATGTACTAATCATGTTCAAAGATGCAAAAATTATATGGCCATTAAAGAATTCTCATGAATTATTTATCCATGAATCAGTATAAATTATTGCTAAAGATAATACTGTACGTAATGACGGTTTTTATTCACTCCTTTCTATAACAACTGTGTGAAATTTAAAAAATAATACGATAATAGAAGTAGTTTTGGATTGGCCTGCAAAAGCTCTGTTTATAGTTGAAAGTACTAAAAAATTTAAAATAATTTAACATATCTTTAAGTATTTATCGCTAACTTTTATTTTTATTTATTTATTTATTTATTTATTTATTTATTTATTTATTTATTTATTTATTATTGCACATAGTGTAATTTAAGTTTAAATGTTAAGAGGTAAATTTATCATTTTATTTTTTTATTTAATGGAATTAATTTGTATTTAATTTGGTTGGAGGTTGTTTACGCACAAAATTAGAAATTCGATTCTTCTTAGTTTAGCAGCTATAATTTAAAAAATAAGTAACATTTTAATTTGGACGATATCGTTCAACAATGGTAATATTATCAAGAAATATGAATATCCTCTAACAATTTATGTATTCGTCACTTTCGTTTACTTTACAAAATTCATTTGTTTCGGAGTTCTATTATTTTTATTCGAAATCATCCAAAGTAAGGAAAGAATAACCGATTAACAAATAAGCATCTTTAATTTATTAAACTATGAACTATTGCATAAAAGTACCATAAATATCATAGCTAAATTGTGGATATGAGGTAATCGTAGACTAAACATGCCGATTCGCACATGCATACAATTATTTTCTCGCATTACATACTTAATTTGCAGAATGTTTTCTAAGCAAGTGTCTACATGAAATAAAAAATAATCCCTTTCTCAATATATAAATATTTAAAGTTAAATGATTAGTTAGACAAACACTTCTGGAATGCTGTGTGCCATTTAAAAAGTATCACTTTCTACCTTAGAATTTTTAATTTTAGCCAATAAGCAAAGATTATTGATAAAATACAGTAATAGTTGTTGAGAAATTGCAATATGTGTATACTGATTAATTTAGTGTGATATTCTTGAGGCATAACATTTTGTGAATAATATTTAAGTTAAATATTTTTCTAAATATTTTATATAGAATTTTCTTATTTCAATTCAAGCATATGAAGAACGATATAAATTATATTGCATTCCTCCTACAATACACACGTAAGTGAACGTAGTTATGTATAATGCTGTCAACAGATTTGAATTTCTGTTCTAAATCACACCACTAAGCGCAAAAAATCCATCAATAACACTCAAAGATTTAACAGTCGTGTGGCACCGAGTAATAAAACAACAAAGACATATCCTTTGACATTTTCCCAAATTAAAGTAAACAGAAGCATCGAATGATTGTAATGTTGTTTATTCATATTCCACTTCACAGGATAACAACTCCACTCACGGCGTAAGATGTAGCCATTATAAATAAAAGATGCTATTTAACATAAAAATTACAAATAAATACTCACCCAGCTCACTTTAATTTTATGAGCACAAGAAAAAACATAGAAATCTCACCCCGCAGTTAATGTAAGAAGGTTTTATCAAACTCTGCAAAAGAATACCTGATTTTATGGCAAAGTTCTAAGTTTCCTATTACTTATTCAGAAATAGGGATTTCAACCAATATGAAAATGTTATCCCACAAAAACGAAAAAAAGTTCTTTCAGACCGTCGCGTCGGAAGCATATCTCATACAATCCGGTTTCTAGAGTCACTTAGAACTGAATTGTGACTAAGTGAATAATTTTTTAGAAAGTAAATACAAAACTATTATACAATAGATAAAAGAATAAATTTAAGTAATGTGATTTTAAGAAAATAATTGCTTTGACAGATTAATGTTTTATTCCAATAAAAAAAGTTGATTAAAGTATGGCATTAAAATAAATATGTGAAGATAAAAAGTTAAATAAGAATTTAAAAAATATACATTCCAAATTTAGATTATATTCATTTTAATTTATTTCTTACATGTTTAAATGTGGTAAATTTTTATTAAATTCAGTGGTTATTGTGTTGTTTTACAATTAATGCAATTATCAGTTATATATATATATGTATATGTATGCATGCATATGTATACATAAACAACGTTTATTATTAAAAGAATTTAAAAAAAGATTTAACACAGTATGTCTTCCTTCAGAACTAAAGTATTATGTAAAATGTGTTTCAAATAATAAAACAAGGACTTTTTTCTGCTTCACGTGTTACAAACATAATGCAATTTTTTTTCAAACTTATTCATGCAATATCCTATCAAATGTAACTGAAACGCACTGTAAATGCACTGTTATTTAATATATTGAAATCATTCACTTCGAAACTCAATTTAATTATCTCAAAAGTTTTACATCTGGAATATATTGACATTGTTTTCAAAATTTTAAATTTTGGAAGAAGTCATTTTTCCGTGTGCAGAAAGATATATGCAGAGAGAGATTTACACAGATGTTGATATTTTTCATTAAATAAAACCAGAAAATTTCTAGTTTATCAGTTCATTGAAGCAAGCATTCTTCAATTATTATTTATGAAAAACACGCAAAATATAAGAATGAAATATTAAAATGTCATGTTGAAAAATTTTATTTTAAAAAAGAAATAAAAAACGGAAAAAAATTCATTTGCTCCAAAAATTTTTTTAAGTTATCAATTATTAAATATGACTGAAAATAAAGCCTTAAATAAAAGCAATTTTATTGTTTCAGTAAACACTTAATTTTGATCTAACATTTAATATGCATAAAGAAACAATTTTAAATTACAAAATTAATTTTAAATAACAAAATTAAATTTGCTCTAAAAGCATTTTTAATTATTAAACGTTTTTGGAAAAAATTCTTAATTAAAGATATTTTATTATTTCAGTAAGCAAAAAAGGACTTTGAATTTAAATATAACTCATGTACTGACATAGCTTTAATGTCCTGTGAAAGGAAAGACCTGTATAAAGAAACAGGTTAATTATTAGAACGTATATAAAATAATTCCATGTAAAAAATAATTTAAAAAGTTTTTTTTAATTTTTTTAAAGGTGATACTCGTGTTAATTTTTATACCCATCGTGGTGTTTTTGTTCAAATAATAAAACAAGGGCTTTTTTTCTGCTTCACGTGTTACAAACATAATGTTATTTTTAAAAACTCATTCAGGCAGCATTTGCTCAAATATAATTGAAACACTCCACTGTTATTTAATATTTTGAAATCATTCGCTTCCAAACTCAATTTAATTATCTCAAAGGTTTTACAGCTCGAATATATTGACATAGTTTTCAAAATTTTAAATTTTGGAAGAAGTTATTTTTCCATGTGAAGAAAGATATATGCAGAGAAAGATTTACACAGATGGTAATATTTTTCATTAAATGTACGACAGAATTAAAAATTATCAGTTCAATAAAACACGCACTCTTCAATTATTATTTATGAAAAATACAAAATAATTTTAAACGATCATCTTCAGAAATTTTATTTAAAAAGAAATAAAAACTGAAAAAAAAAATAAATTTGCTCAAGAAACCTTCTCAGTTTTTAAATATGACAGAAAATAGTGTCTTGATTAAAGCCTATTTTTTGATTTCTGTAAACACTTATTTTTTTCTAAAGCAAAGAGGGCTTTCAAATAAAAATTAATTAGTATACCCAGGTAGCTTTTACGCTTTGTCAAATGAAAGGCATGTATAGAGAAAAATTTTTATTATTAGAAAGTTACACAAAATAGTTCCATTTCAAAAACAAATAACGTGCTTTTATTTAATTCTTTAAAAAGTGGTATTCTTGTTAGTTTTAAAAGCCATCATTGTGGTTTTGTTTAAATAATAGTACAATTGTTTTTTTTCTTTACAAACATAATGTTTTTTCAAACTTATTCATACAATATTCTATCAAATGTAATTGAAGCATTGCAGTGTTATTTAATATATTGAAATTATTCGCTTCGAAACTCAATTTAATTATTTCAAAAGTTTTACAGCTCGAATATATTGACAATCTTTTCAAATTTTTAAATTTTGGAAGAAGTTATTTACTTGTGTGGAGAAAGATACATACATAGTAAGATTTACACAGATTTTAAATTTTTTTCATTAAATATACCAGACAATTTCTAGTTTATCAGTTCATTCAAGCGCGCATTATTCAATTATTATTTATGAAAAAATACAAAATAAGAATGAAACATTAAATGATCATGTTCGGAACTTTTATTTAAAAAGAAATAAAAACTGAAAATAAAAAATAAATTTGCTCAAAAAACCGTCTCAGATATTATATTTGATAGAAAATAAATTTTTAATCAAAGATTTTTTATTATTATTTCAGTAAACACTTAATTTTTATATAATCAAACAGAACTTTCAATTAAAAATTAATTAGTATACTGAGGTAGCTTTGATGTGTCTTCAAATGAAAGACATGTAAAAAGTAAAAATTTTATTGTTAGAAAATACACAAAACAGTTCCTTGTCAAAAATAAGGTACCCTGGGGTAATAACGCCACGTTAAGGTTCTACCAATTTTCACGGCTCAGTTTTAGTTTGTATTTTTCAAACAAATACATGATTTGATACAGCAACTCATTGACTATCTATATAAAAAAATAATTTAACAGATATGTATTCATAAAATGTAATGGCGTGATTTCTTGACCAATGCTATTCGGAGTTATTACCCACCTATATGGGTAATAACGCCATGTAAACAAAACTATGAAATAAGATGGAATAATTGCATGTAGATTGCTCAATTCTAAAAATACACACTCTTTAAACTTAGAAATTGACATTCTAAGATATTGAAAATGTTCAATTTTTTGTGAAAGTGTAAGAAAAATAAAGTTGTGGTGTGTGTGTGGGGGGGGGGGGAGGCAAAAGAATACCAGACCGTGAGCTTCTTTTTGCTTAAAAAGGACCGCTTAAATAGAATTATTAGAAACATTGCACAGTTTAAACTGTGTTTATTTGAATCAGTATTTAGGATGTAGCTCGGCCACTGTAGGGAATCAACCGAGATATTAATGACAAGGATTGGCGTTGTTACCCCGTTATAGTTATTGCGCTGTACATTTTAAATTACAAATTATCTCGAGGAGACATCCAAAATCTTCAACAACATTTTGAAAGTCCATGAAATGTACTAAAAATTTATGTAATTAACAAAGTATTTCTGTATAAAAAAAAATAGTCTTCACATCACAAAACGTATCTCGCAAATTTTAGATCAAGCGTTAATTTTAGTTGCTAGTAAAAACAATAAGACCTAAAAACGAAACAAATTAACTTGAAGCTGTTTTTTGCGATTTATATGACTCAAAACCCTTCTGCGCAGAGCACATGGGTGTCATTTACCTGATTATTTCATAATTATGCAAAATATTAGCACTTGGCGTTATTACCCCGCCTGGCGTTATTACCCCAGGGTACCTTAATTAAAAACATGTTTTTCATTTTTAATAGGTGAAACTGTTGTTAGTTTTTAACATCATGGTGTTTTTGTTCAAATAATAAAACAAGGTCTTACATTAATACAAGAGCTTTTTTTCTACTTTACGTGTCACAAATATGTCATTTTTTAAAAACTCATTCAGGTAATATTAGCTCAAACATAATTGAAACACTCCACTGTTATTTAATATTTTGAAATCATTCACTTCGAAACTCTATATAACTTTCTCAAAAGTTTTACATCTCGAATATATTGACATTGTTTTAAAAATCTTTATTTCTGGAATAAGTGAATTTTCCATGTGAAAAAAGATATATGCAGAGAGAGGTTTACACAGATCTTAATATTTTTGATTATATCACGTGTTACAAACATAATGTCATTTTCTTTTTTTCAAATTCAATCATGCAATATTTGCTCATAATTGAAAAACTGCACTGTTATTTAATATAATGGAATCATTGGCTCCGCGACTCAATTTAATTATCTCAAAACTTTTACATTTGGAACATATTGACTTTGTTTTCAAAATTTCAAATTTTGGAAGAAGTTATTTTCCCATGTGAAGAAAGATATATTCAGAGGATATTTACGCAGATACGTAAATATTTTTCATTAAATATAGGAGAGAATTTCAAATTTATCAGTTCATATAAGAGAGCATTTTTAAAATAATATTTGAAAAATACAAATTATAAGAATTAAACTTTAAAAGAACATGCTCAGAACTTTTATTTAAAAAGGAGTAAAAACTGAAAATAAAAAACAAATTTTCTCAATTAACCTTCTCAATTATTAAATATGATAGAAAATAAAGTCTTAATTCAAGTGCATTTTATTATTTCAGTAAACATTTAATTTTTACCTAAGTAAACAGGACTTTCAATTAAAAATTAATTAGTACAACGAGGTAGTTTTTATGGTTTATCAAATGAAAGAACTATATAAAGAAAAAAAATATGATTAGAAACTACACAAAATAGTTCCGTGCCAAAAACAATGAAAAAGCTTTTATTTAATTCTTTAAAAAGTGATATTCTTGTTAGTTTTAATAGCTATCAGAGTGTTTTTGTTTAAATAATAATACAATGATTTTTTTGGTTCACGTGTTACAAACATAATGTTTTTTCAAACTTATTCATACAGTATTAAATCAAATGTAATTAAAACATTGCACTGTTATTTAATATTTTGAAATCATTCGCTTCGAAACTCAATTTAATTATCTCAAAAGTTTTACTGCTGGAATATATTGACAACGTTTTAAAATTTTAAATTTTGGAAGAAGTTATTGACTTGTGTGAAGAAAGATTTACACAGGTATTGATATTTTTTCATTAAATGTAGCAGAGAATTTCTAGTGCATCAGTTCATTCAAGCGCGCATTCTCTAATTACTTTTATTTAAAAAAAATTCCCGAAACGTTTTTAGCTCTTACATATGATGGAAAATAAAGCCTTAATCAAAGCTTGTTTTATAATTACAGTAAATAATTAAATTTTACCTAATTTTTAGCTAAACAAAAGCTAGTATACCAGGATCGCATATACTTCTTGTCCAATGAAAGACCTGAATAAAGAAACAATTTTATTACTAGAATTTAAACAAAATAGTTCCATGTCAAAAATAATTAAGACATTTTTTTTCCTTAAAGGTTAATATGGTTGTTAGTTTTAATAGTCATCATGATGCTTTTCAAATTAAAAAAAAATATATGCTAAAAATGCTATATTTGGTGTTGTTTGAAAATATACATTTTTTTGCATAAAGGCTGCGTTACTCTACAAAATATTCCGAATTTATTGCATTCTCCATTAGGAATTCGGCTTTTAAAAACAAATGGGAAAATTTGATAAGTATTTAAAATTTTATCCCATTTGACAAATTTAGTAGTGATTATGAATAATCAGTGGTAATTATACATAATAAACAACTAGTTATTTTTGCTGTAATTTGTATGTAGATCCTCCTTTGTAATAATAAAATATGGAAACATCATAAGATTTACAGCTATGTATCACGTTTCAGAACGGAAGTATTAGATAAATTTTAAAAGAAATAATAATACAAGGACTTTTTTCTGCTTTATATGTTACAGATATTTTTTTTACCCAAAATCATTCAGGCAATATCCTCTCAAACATAATTGAAACAAGGAATTCTTATTGAATATTTTGGAATCATTCGCTTCGAAAACTTAATTTACTTATCTCAAAAGTTTTACATCTCGAATATATTGACCTTGTTTTCAAAATTTTAAAATTTGGAAGGTTATTTTCTCATGTGAAAAAAGATATGCAGAAGGAGATTTACACAGATATGTTAATATTTTTCATCAATATACTAAAAAATTTCAAAATTTATCAGTTGATTCAAGCGCGCATTCTTCAATTATTATTTATGAAAAATGCAAAATAAGAATGAAATTTTAAAAGATCGTGTTCAGAACTTTTGTTTAAAAAGAAATAAAAACTGAAAATAAAAAATAAATTTGCTAAGAAGCCTTCTCAGTTATTAAAAATGATAGAAAATAAAGTCTTAATTAAAACCTCTTTTATAATTTCAGTAAACAATTCATTTTTACGTAAGCAAACAAGACTTTCAATTAAAAATTACTTAGTATACCGAGGTAGCTTTTATGTGTTGTCAAATGAAAGACATGTGTAAAGAAAGAATAATTTTATTATTAAAAAGTACACAAAATAGTTCTATGTCAAAAGCAAATAAAACGCTTTTATTGAATTCTTTAAAAAGTGATATTCTTGTTAGTTTTGGTAGCCATCAGAGTGTTTTTGTTTAAGTAATAATACAAATGTTTTTTTCTGCTTCACGTGTAAGAAACATAATGTTTTTTCAAACTTATTTATATAATATTCTCTCAAATGTAATTTAAACATTGCACTGTTATTTACTATATTGAAATCATTCGCTTCGCAACTCAATTTAATTATTTCAAAAGTTTTACAGCTGGAATATATTGACAACGTTTTCAAAATTTTAAATTTTGGAAGAAGTTATTGACTTGTGTGAAGAAAGATATACAGAGAAAGATTTACACAGATGTTAATATTTTTTCATTAAATATAGCAGAAAATTTCTAATGTATCAGTTCATCCAAGCGCGCATTCTCTAATTACTTTTATTTAAAAAAAAAAATCCCAAAACTTTTTAGCTGTTACATATGATGGAAAATAAAGCCTTAAATAAAGCTTGTTTTATAATTACAGTAAATAATTAAATTTTACCTAATTTTTAGCTAAGCAAAAGATAGTATACAAGGATCGCATTTACTTCTTGTCCAATGAAAGACCTGAATAAAGAAACAATTTCATCACTAGAACTTAAACAAAATAGTTCCATGTCAAAAGTAATTAAGACATTTTTTTTATTTTTTTTAAAGATTAATATTGTTGTTAGTTTTAATAGTCATCATGATGCTTTTCAAATTTTTAAAAAAATTATGCTAAAAATGCTACATTTGGTGTTGTTTGAAAATATGCTTTTTTTTTGCATAAAGACTTCATTACTCCACAAAATATTCCGAATTTATTTCATTCCCCATTAGGAGTTCGGCTTTTAAAAACAAATCGGTAAATTTGATAAATATTTAAAATTTTATCCTATTTCGTAAATTTAGTAGTGATTATGAAAAATAACTGGTAATTATGCATAATAAACAGTTAGTTATTTTTGCTGTATTATATATGTAGATCCTCCTTTGTAATAATATAATATGAAAACATCATAAGATTCACAGCTATGTATCACGTTTCAGAACTGAGGTTTTAGATAAAACTTAAAAGAAATAACAATACAAGGGCTTTTTTCTGCTTTATATGTTACAGATATGTTTTTTTACTCAAAATCATTCAGGCAATATCCTCTCAAATATAATTGAAACAAGGAATTCTTATTGAATATTTTGGAATCATTCGCTTCGAAAACTTAATTTAATTATCTCAAAAGTTTTACATCTCGAATATATTGACATTGTTTTCAAAAATTTAAATGTTGGAAAAAGTTATTTTCCCTTATTAAGGAAAATATAAGCAGAGGCAGATTTACACAAATGTTGATATTCTTCATTAAATGTATCAGTGAATTTCTAATTTATTAGTTTATTCAAGCGCGAATTTTCCAATTATTATTTTTGAAAGGTATGCAACATATATGTGTAAAAATTTTAAAGGATTTTGTTCAAATCTTTTATTTTAAAAAGAAATAAAAAAATGAGAATGAAAATTAAGTTTGCTCTAAAAACCTTCTTGTTAGCTCACAGGCTATCAAAGCCTGAGAGCTTATGTGCCCGCCCGTTCTGTATGTATGTTCGTTCGTGCGTAACGCGATAACTCATGATAAAAACATCCGATCCATTTGAAAATTTGTATATAGGTATATCCTGACAAGGCGCTTCCCTGATTAGTTTTTGGAGTTCATTCGATATGCATAAGAGGGGGAACGGGGGACTCATGCCCCTCCCCTTCATTGACATAAATGGGTTTTTCATGCAGAATTAAGTTTTCGTTCAAAATTTAGATATAGGATCATTCTGATGGGCGATTCTGTTATTAGGTGTTCATTGAATAAGTATAAACAGGGGGAACGGGGGTTCTAATGCCCCTCCCCTTAATTTATATAAATGGGTTTTTCAAGCAGAATTGTCAGATTTCGTTCGAATCTTTGAATAGTTTTAAAAGTTTAATGGTTAAGTATAAAAGAGGGGGATAACTCCTCTTAAATTATATAAATGCTAAATGGGTTTTTATTATTAAGAATTATCCGATTTGCTCTGAATTTTGGATATAGATTTTTTATATGATAAAGCATGTACTTGATAGTTTAGGAGGTTCAATGATTAAGTATAAAAGATTAAGTATAAAAAGGGGGAAAGGGGAGAGCTGTTTCCCCTTCTTAATTTTTTTTCGAACGGAATTAACCCTTGAAAATATAAGGCTGTAATGTACAATTAGTATGCGTAGCCTGTGAGCTCAATGCCATCAGTTTAACTGGGCGATATTCTTTTTATTAATTTATTCTACAGCATAAAAATTATGTACTATCACCCTTTTATTTTTCTTTTATTAACATCTAGTTCTTAAGTTTATTTTTTACTTTTAAATATGATTGAGAATAAATAATTAAATAAAAACAATGTTGTTATTTTAGTATATAGTTAAATTTTACCTAGGTAAAACAACAAACACTATTTGAATTCAATAACTATTAATACACCGAGATAGTTTTAATGTCTTATCAAATAAGAGACTTGTATATAAAAAAAACTTTTATTATTAGAACTTATATTTAATAGATTTGTGTAAAAAAGAATTAAAATACTTTTATTTAATTTTTTAAAAAGCAATATTTTTGTTTGTTTTAATATCTAACATTCTATTTTTCTAATTCATAAAAAAGCGCTATTTTTAGTGTTATTCGAAAATAACACTTTTGTTTTTAATTAAGGCCTCTTTATGTCGCAAAATATTCTGAATTTATTGCATTACCAGTTCGGTATTATGAAAAAAAAAAACAATAAATTTGGTAAATACTTTTTAAATTTATCACATTTACGAAGTTTAGTATTCATTATGAATAATTACTGTTAATTATACATAATCAGCGGTTTGATATATCTACGGAAATATATGTATATTGATCCTCCTGTTTAATAATAAAAATGTAAAAATAAAAATATTCATCTGTATGTATCTCGTTTCAGAGCTGAGGTAATAGTTAAAATTTTCTATGAAAACTAATACAAGGGCTTTTTTCTGCTTCATTTGTTAGAAACATAACGTGTTTTTTTATTCTTTTTCAAACTTACTCTTACAAAAGTCTCTCAAATATAATTGAAACACGAAACTCTTATTTAATATTTTGAAATCATTCGAAAAAATTAATTTAATTACCTCAAAAGTTTTACATCTCGAATATATTGACATTGTTTTCAAAAATTCAAATTTTGGAAGAAGTTATTTTCCCTTATTAAGGAAAATAGGCAGAACTATAAGATGTTGGTATTCTTTATGAAATATACTAGTGAATTTCTAATTTATTTGTTTATTCAAGCGCGCCTCCAATTATTATTTTTGGAAAATGCGCAAAATATAAGTATAAAATTTTAAAAGGATTTTGTTAAAAATTTTTATTTTAAAAAGAAATTAAAAAAAAATGAAAATGAAAGTCAATTTTTCTCTCGAAATCTTCTCAGGTATTAAATATGATTGAGTATAGTTAAATGAAACCAATATTGTTATTTTAAAACATACTTAATTTTTACCTAGGTAAAAAAAAAACATTATTTGAATTCATTAATAATTCATATACCGAGATAGTTTTAATATCTTATCAAATAAATGACTTGTACACTACATGACCATTGATGAATGTCCACTTGCGATTTTAAGTGTTTTGTTAAATATCTAGAAAAATAAATGAGTCATTATCTCGAAACTCTAAGTGTGTAAATATAATAGTACAAGTCATGCATTTCTGTGAAGATTTTTTCCCGAAACTCCGTAGGGGACCGTTAACAAATTAAAAATTAATGAATATATTTTGGATAACCCTGTGAAAACTAATGTAACAAAAGCGCTCAAACTGCAAATTATGATTAAGTGACATATTCTAATAAACTGTACTCTTTTTTATGTCGATATCATGTATACTCGTAGAAAAATTAAGGTTTTTATAAAAAAAAAAGTTTCAAATTTTCCAAGATTTTTGCTTATAATTAGCAGAGTTCTTAATATAAAATAATATTATTTTCTGAAAGTATGACAAACAACATTGTGCACAATATCCTGTAATCAGAATTAAAAAATAATGAAAATCGTATGAGAAATGAATAGGTTTACTTTATAATTTTTCACTGCACATGCCTCAATGATTTCAAAAATTCATTTGCATATTATGTTAGCTAAATGTCCAGAGCAACTTTTGTGTAAGTCTCAAAATCATAGCTTGAAAATTCTCAAAATGATCGTCAATGGAATAAGTTGAAAATCCGTTATTCCCAAAATGAAGCAAAAGCAAGAGGGGTTGTATCCATATAATCATTGATTAGTGTCAATATCGAATACACAATATGGGACGTACTACTACATTTGGATAAAACCTCTCATTTTATTTGCTTCATTTCGGGAACAGCGGATTTTATGCTTATTCTATTGACGATTATTTTCAGAATTTTCAAGCTATGATTTTGAGACTTTTACAAATGTTGCTCTATACATTTAACTAACGTAATATGCAAATGAAATTTCAATATCGTTGACGCATGTGCATTAAATAATTATTTAATAAACATACTCATTTTTCATACAATTTTTATTATTTTTTAATTCTGATTTCAGAATATTGTGCGCAATGTTGTTTGCTATATTTTCAAAAAAGAGTATTACTTTATATTAAGAACTCTACAAATTATAAGCAAAAATCTTGGACAAATTGGGGACTGTTTTTATAAAAACTTTAATTTTTTTACGAGTATACATCCTATCAACATGAAAATTTACACAGTTTATTACAATAAGCCACTTAATCATAATCTACAGTTTGAGCGCTTTTGCTAAATTAGTTTTCACTGGGTTATCCAAATTATATCCACTTATTTTAATTTGTTGACGGTGCCCTATGGAGTTTCGGTAAAAAATGTTCACGGAAATGTATGGTTTGTACTATTAAATTTATACACTGAGAGTTTCAGTAAAATATCTCATATATTTTCCTAGATATTCAACAAAATGTCTAAAATCACAAGTGGACGTTCATCGATCTCCATGTAGTGTATATAAAAAATTATTATTAGAACTTAATAATTAAAATACTTTTACTTAAAATTTTTAAATGTAATATTTTTGTTTATTTTAATAGCCATCATGGTACTTTTCTAGTTCATAAAAAAGCAATATTTTTAGTTTTATTTGAAAATAATAATTTTGTTTTTAATTAAGACCTGGTTATGTCACTGAATTTATTGTATTACAAGTTCGGGATTATAAAAACAAACCAGTAAATTTGATAAATATTTTTAAAATTATCACATTTAGGAAGTTTAGTAGTGATTATGAATAATTACTAATAATTATACACAATCGGCTATTTGATATATCTACGGTAATATATATATTGATCCTCCTTTTTAATAATAAATATGTAAAAATAATAAGACTCAGGTCTGTGTATCGCGTTTCCGAGCTGAGGTACTGGTTAAATTTTTCTATAAAAACTAATACAAGGGCTTTTTTCTGCTTCATGTGTTAGAAACATAATGTCTTTTTTTTTCTTTTTCAAACTTATTCATGCAATATCCTCTCAAATATAATTGAAACACAAAACTCTTCATTTAATATTTTGAAATCATTCGCTTCGAAACTCAATTTAATTATCTCAAAAGTTTTACATCTCGAATATATTGCCATTGTTTTCAAAATTTTAAATTTTGGAAGAAGTTATTTTCTGTTATTAAGGAAAATACAAGCAGAGACAGATTTACACAGATGTTGATATTCTTCAATAAATATACCAGTGAATTTCTAGTTTATCCGTGTATTCTTGTGCGCATACGTCATTTGTTATTTTTAAAAAATACTCAAAATATAAGAAGAAATTTTTAAAAGGTTTTTGTTCCAAAATTTTATTTTAAAAAGAAATAAAAAAATTAAAATTAAAATTAAATTTTCTCTAGAAATCTTTTCAGCTATTTAATATGATTGAGAATAAAAATTAAGTAAAACCAATGTTCTTATTTTAGTATATATTTAAATTTTACCTAGGTAAAACAACAAACACTATTTGAATTCATTAATAATTTATATACCGAGATAGTTTTAATGTCTTATCAAATAAATGACTTGTATAAAAAAAAAACAATTTTATTATTAGAACTTATACTTAATAGATTTTTGCCAAAAAGAATTAAAATACTTTTATTTAAATTTTTAAAACGTAATATTTTTGTTTGTTTTAATAGCTAACATGTTACTTTCTAGTTCATAAAAAAGCACTATTTTTAATGTTATTCGAAAATAATTCTTTTGTTTTTAACTAAGACCTCGTTATGTTAAAATCTCAATCGTTATCTCAAAATATTATGAATTTGTTGCACTACGAGTTCGGTATTATAAAAACAAACCAGTAAATTTGATACATATTTTTAAAATTATCACATTTATAAAGTTTAGTAGTGATTATGAATAGTTATTGGTAATTATACATAATCAGCGATTTGATATATCTCCGGTAATATATGTTTTGATCTTCTTGTTTAATAATAAAAATGTAAAAATAATAAGATTCATGTTTATGTATCTTGTTTCAGAGCTAAGGTACTGGTAACTATTTTCTATAAAAATTAATACAAGAGCTTTTTTTGCTTCGTTTGTTACAAAAATAATGTTCTTTTTTTTGTTTTTCAAACTTATTCATGCAATATCCTCTCAAATATAATTGAAACAAGGAATTCTTATTTAATAATTTGAAATCATTCTTTTCGAAATTCAATTTAATTATCTCAAAAGTTTTACATCTCGAACATACTGACATTGTTTTCAAAAATTTAAATTTTGGAAGAAGTTTTTTTCGCTTATGAAGGAAAATATAAGCAGAGACAGATTTATACAAATGTTGATATTCTTCATTAAATATACCAGTGAATTTCTAATTTAATAGTTCATACAAGCACGCATTCTCCAATTATTATTTTTGTAAAATGCGCAAAATATAAGTATACAAGTTTACAAACATTTTGTTCAAAATTTTATTTTTAAAAAGAAATAAAAAATGAAAATTTAATTTAAATTTTCTCTAGAAATCTTTTTAGTTATTAAATGTGATTGAAAGTAAATAATTATATAAAACCAATGTTGTTATTTTACTATATACTTAATCTTTACCTAGGTAAAACAACAAGCACTATTTAAATTCATTAATAATTAATATACCAAGATACTTTTAATGTCTTATCAAATAAATGACTTGTATAAAAAAATTTTATTATTAAAACTTATACTTAATAGATTCGTGTCAAAAACATTTTAAATACTTTTATTTATATTTTTAAAACTTAATATTTTTGTCTGTTTTAATAGCCATCATAGTATTTTTCTAATTCATTAAAAAGCGCTATTTTAATGTTATTCGAAAATAATCATTTTGTTTTTAATTCAGACCTCGTTATGTCACAAAATATTCTGAATTTATTGCATTGAGAGTTCGGTATTGTAAAAATAAACCAGTAAATTTGATAAATATTTTTTAAATTATCACATTTAGGAAGTTTAGTGGTGATTCTGAATAATTACTAATAATTGTACACAATCAGCTATTTGATATATCTACAATAATGTATATATTGATCCCCCTGTTTAATAATAAAAATTTTAAAATAATAAGATTCATCTCTATGTAGCTCGTTTTAGAGCTGAGGTAATGGTTAAAATTTTCTATAAAAACTAATACAAGGGCTTTTTTCTGCTTTATGTGTTACAAACATAATGTCTTTTTTTAATACTTTTTCAAACTTATTCATGCAACATCCATTTAAATATAACACAAACAGCGAACGTTTATTTAATATTTTGAAATCATTCGCTTCACAACTCAATTTAATTAACGGAAAAGTTTTACATCTCGAGTTTATTGACATTGTTTTCAAAATTTAATTTTTGAAAGATGTTATTTTCTCCTATGAAAAAAAGTAGGCAGAAACAGATATAACAGATGTTGATATTCTTCATTGAATATACCAGTGAATTCCTAGTTTATCAGTTTGTTCAAGCATGTATTTTACTATTATTATATATCAAAACTACGCAAAATATAAAGATGGAATTTCAAAAGGTCGTTTTCAAAACATTTATTTAAAATGAAATAACAGATGAAAAAAAAAAGGTTTTTTTTTCCATAAAAACGTTATCAGTTATTAAATATAATTGTGAATATAATTTGAAAATTTTATTTTTAAAGTGACTGAGAGTATTTTATCCTTTGCTGAACATTTTTAATGAAATGGTTAAACTTATCAAGGAAGTCTATATAAGTTTATCTTAGAAAACTTTTTTTTTAAATCAAAATAAATCAAAATAGAAAAACTTTATATAGGAAAGATAACATTTTTTTTAATATTAATTTTAAACCAGAAACCTTTTTTGAAAAACCCTGTGCCGTTTCTTGCCTGAATCGCGTCCAATCAAAATATACGGGGGATTAACGAGACAGAGTACAGTTGTAAGTGCCTGTCCATATTTAACTCTAAACACAGCAACTTCTTCGGCACCTAAAGCTGTGTGTAATTATTTGTTTTGCCAACCTTATCTGGGAGCATGGCAGTGCGTTCACCAAGTTCGCATACTGTTTAAAGTAAATCTATTGTTCTGTGTACTTCTGCATTTTACTTACGTAGGATTGCGGGGAATCAAGGATGTGTCAAGAGTTAAGCAATGTAGAATAGTATATATATTATGTATCAGTCTGTTTTCTTTTGAAACCATTAAAGATCAAAACATCTTGTGGCCACAATAAAAGACGCCAGTACCGATAAACTAATAATAATAATAATAATAATAATAATAATAATAATAATAATAATAATAATAATAATAATAATAATAATAATAATAATAATAATAGCGTTATAAAGTATTTAAAATTACATTAATGAAGGAAACTTTTTGTTATACCATTTTTAATTTTAATTTGATATTTAATTATTGCTAATTTTCCAATTTCCTTCATTTTAAAAGTGAACATTTATTTTAATAAACAATAATAGTACAAAGACCATTTTAAAAATTTGCTATTTCCTCTTGAAATATGCTTCAATTGTAATTCATTTCTTTCAATTCGTCTTATAATACAAAATCTTTCCACCTCCTTTTGTTTGGCACATTAAAATTTGAGCGATAAATGGTTTCATATCGCAAAACTTTTTTGAGGCTTACTTCACCTCCACGTATCTTATTCCTCCATGGGTTTCTTTAATTCTGTCTCAGCTTTCTTATTACTTCTGCGAAAATTTTTGCACAACCAACCAACCGTAAACAAACGAAAGAGAAAAAAATTGGGAAAAGATGATTTTAAATGAGAGTGACATCTCGGTTTTAATTAATTACTCAGTTAATAATTGGAATTTCGAAATTCTGAAGCTCAGGTGCATCAGGAGAGATTTGGGGCTACTCTCAAAACATTTTGTGCTTCGTACATGCTGTAGATTTTGTTAGCCATCGCAGACACACACACACACACACACACAAAGCGTTTTGTTCTCTCATTAGTATATATATATATATATATATATATATATATATATATATATATATATATATATATATATATATATATATATATACATATAAATACTTTTATAAATACATCCGAAGTTATTCAGGCAATGCCATTATATACAGAGGTGTGAAAATTATTAGAATAATTGTGATTCTTTTTGTTTTTCTTGATTAATATTGTATGCATTTGCAATTTTTCATGAAATGTAGTTTGTTTCGTTGATCTAGTCAATTTTTCGCTCTTATAGAATAGGTTTGGCGGTATTATTTTGTTAAATGTTCTCATTTTTTTATAAAAGAAAACTATTTGATCCAATGTAATCAAATTGTTTGCATTGCATAAAGAATTTCTATGATTAACAAATGAATTTAAATTAAAATTTTAAACTGATCTGCTTGCTGTACTAGTATTTTTTTACATCTGTTGAGTTAGAATCAGTATTATCTTAGTCTCAAAACAAATATTTTTGCTGTTTTGATTAGTTTATACTAAATGGTAACTTTTTCCATTTGTCAAAGAATTATTGCGTGATTATAGATAAAAAAAGTTACATTTCTCCAAGAAAACTAGCTGTGGTAGTGTTCCATTTAAGAAAATAATTATACACAGCACGAAATCGCTAAAAAAGCAAAAATTTCACAAGTATCTGTGTGTAGAATAAAAAGATCTTTGGACTCCAAATGTAAATAAGAAAATTCTAGAGTAGAAAATGTGGAAGGAAAAGTAAATTGATGACAAGAACAGAAATGAAATTATTTCAAATTGCTAAAACTAACAGTGCAGCAACTAATCTAAGGCTAAAAATCTCTTTGCAAGCGTATTGAATAAATGTATATGATTCTTCTATCCGTAGAAAACTCGTCTCAGCTGGACTCAGTGCACATCGTCCCCAAAAAATGTCTAAAATCGCATCTGCTATGGTAAAGAAGACACTTGCTTGGACAACAGTTATACAAAAACAATTCGAAAATGATTGGAGTAAAGTGAGAAATATTAATTTTCCCTTAATTAATCAGTTGAACTTAATTTGTTACTTTTTTTCTTGAAATTATGTTTTTTTTGCGTACTGACTAAAGTTACAGAACTGTTTATAAATTTTATTAAATTTTCTTTATAAGAATATTTTTCTATAAATTATATATCCTAAAGAATATTTTTTATATTAGGTATATTTTTCTGTTGAATCAATGTTTACGATATCAGAAGAAAGCAGTCAATATGCCAAGAGAATGACCATTAAAGAATTTCCCTCAAACTGCAAAGCACAAATGATTAAATATCCTACTTAAGTAATGGTTTGGAGCGTGATGTCTTCTCAGGATACTGGATATTTATATATTGTAGAAGGCATGATGGACAAGTATCAGTATAAAATAAGTGCTTGAAAAAGACTAATTCCACAACTGAGCGGTTGTTTTCCAAATGGAGATAACATATTCATGCATAATGGAGTGCCTTGCCAAAAAGCTCCATCTGCAACCAAAATTTTGGATAAAAAAATATAAAAACCTTTCCGTGGCCTGCCAACAGTCCATATATGAATCCAATTAGAGAATCTTTGAGCCATTGTAAAGAAAGAATAAAAGTTATCAAGAAATGTAGTATCACAAACAAGAATGACCTGCGAGAAAGACTCATCCGAATTTGGTAGCATGACAACAAAATACAAATTAATTGCCAAAAACGCATACAAAAATTTACCAAAACGTAACGAATCTTTAATAAATCAAGGGAATGCACAGTAAATAGTAAATGTATCAATATTTTTTTAAAATAACGTATTATTTCTAGAACATAACAAAATTTTACAATAAATTTCACAAATATTCTACTAACTTTCACACTTTTCTCTCTCTCTCTCTATATATATAAGGGTTTTATGAAAAATAAATTAAACATAAATGTTTCTCTGTTTCTTGATGATTTTAAAGGATACATGTTCTTTTAAGAGAGAAAGTATTATGATTAGATTAGACTGTTATATATCAGAAGTAAATTTTTCTTCGTATTAAAATAATGTTTAAAAATGTATTCATTTTTCATCAAAACATTAAAAATATAGAGTATACTACTTTTCATTTCTTATTAAAAATTTTCTTATTAAACATTAACCTAAAAAACACATTGGAATTTTAATGTACGATTTTTCTTTGAAAGGTAATAATTAATACATATTACTTATCATTTTTACAAGCAAAAGAAAGCTATTTTTTTTCAAATCAAGTAGTAATTATTTAAATAAAAACTTATTTTTTAGCAATAAGTACATTAATTGATTTATTCTCGACTTATAAATATATTAATTATGTATTCAATTAGTAACAAGGTTTCTATTTTATTAATGAGCAAAAAACAACAGCTCCGATATATTTTTGATGCAAAATAAAATATATATATTTTAAATTAATTAAGTCTTTTTTAATTCACTTTTAAATTTTAATGTATTAAAAGTTTA
Source organism: Maratus speculifer (assembly GCA_964019185.1). Lineage (NCBI taxonomy): Eukaryota > Metazoa > Arthropoda > Arachnida > Araneae > Salticidae > Maratus > Maratus speculifer. Next base: position 326,958,137 of record OZ025290.1, read on the forward strand.
AAATGACGAGTTGTTAAAAAATGTTTTATGCTCACTACACATTAACAGATAATAGTATACATTTTGATTGAACAAAAAAAATGATTTTATAACATTTATTTAAAGCTTCATTAAAAAAAATACTTTATAAACACTAACTCATGTCAACGAATAAACATTTTTTTCTCAATGAGGGAAAACCTGATAATTTTTCTCTTTTTTCTTTTCAAATTTATAATATATTGTGACAAATTTTTATTACTTCATTTGAAATAAACTATTTTAAATTAAAATAGAGAAAGCTAAAAATAAAAAACTATTATTTAGGGTTCTTTTATTAACTCTTTTTTACAGGGTATGAAGTTGTATAAAAATTTCTCAGTGCTTCCGAAAAATATAAATATGCCTGATATTTATCATAGTTCTGAAAAACAAAACAAAGGAACAACTGATGACACAAATCTGTTATGTAAAGGATTATTAAAGGATTTAAAGTATAAACAATTAAAAAAAAACAATCATTTTCAGTCACAAAAAAATAGAGTTATACCAAAAATAATCCATATATCAATACAGAAATCCTAAAAACATCAAATTAAAAAAAAAACTAGTTGGATGTGCCAATCCCAAAACTTTCTTCTATCTCATACGTACATTTTAATATTTAAAAAAAAATTGTTACTCATTTTAATGTTTTAATAGTTTTAATTCAATACCATACGAACTTTGGTTTTCATCTTAAATTTCTGCTTCAATCAATTAATCGGAGTAAAAACAAACTTCCGTCTCTACACGAGCCGATGAACAATAGAATGATAGGCAGATTTTTTTTTTTAATTCAGGGAGGACCTATTTGTCTCATCAAAAAATAATTAAATACAAAAATTTTAGTTCAGTTCTAGGACTGACTTCATACACTTTTAGGTGGTGTAATATTGAAAATGACATAAAATTGGCTATTGCAGCGCCCCCTTCCGGCGGATTGTTTTCAAATTCAGGGAGGACCAATTAGCCATAGTCATACACTTACACATAAAATTTGATTCAATTCGATCAATAACTTCATATACTTTTGGCCAGTACAATATTGAAAATGGCACAAAAATCGCGATTGCAGCGCGCACTTCCGGAGGATTTTTTTCAAATTCAGGGAGGACCAACTAGCCATAGTCATACACTTACACAAAAAAATGATTCAATTCGATGCATAACTTCATATACTTTTGGCCGGTACAATATTGAAAATGGCATAAACATCGCGATTGCAACGCCCCCTTCCGGCGGAATATTTCAAAACTGAAGGAGGACCTGCTTGTCACAGCCAGAAACATTCACAAAAATTTTGTTCATTTCTATGCATAACTTCATACACTTTTTGATGGTAGAATGGCGACATACACACACACACACACACACACACACACGGACAGACAGACATTTTATAAAAACAGGTTTTTTGGAATCTCTGACCCCTAAAACGCCTAAATCCGTCGAAAAAAATTTCGATTACAATACTTTATTCTATAGAAGAAAGTAAAAAAAAAGAGAACACATATTATGTTTTATGAAGTGTTTACAGGGTTTAACATACTGTAAAAAATTCCGTTAAAATTACAGCAAAAGCTGCTTGCAGCAATATTGCCGGCAGTTTTTGCGTAAAAAGTGCATTAAAATTAGATGTAATTTTTTTATTACATCTAATTTTACTACAATTTTTACGACAAGAACTGCTAGCAATAGTGCCGGTAGCAGTTTTTGCCGTAAATTTAACGGATTTTTTTTATTATTGTACATGGCAAATACGCTGGTATATAGTAATCCAATGCGTATGAAACTTGTATTAAATTATATGCATTGTATATTTAACATATTTAATGTATTGAAAAGACAGTTTCAAATAAATTGTAATTAATTATTATCTACGCAATAATTCAGTAAAACTAAAATATTATTTTATTGAAATTTATCACACCTTTACATTAAATTTGGCAGTTGAACACTTTCAAATTCTTATTGTTTTTATGAGAACTTAAGTATACGAAATCATGCATTGAATATATTAATATAAATATACAGATCTTTCAATTCAATATAAAAGTTACAAAAATAGAAAGAAATATTTTATGGAAACTTTCGATCAAAATGTACACCTCACTTCACTACTATTTTTTTCTTATTACAAATAGACTGCTCTAACTGTTTGCAAAGTTATGCTACTTCTTTTACTTGTTAGAATAAAAGTAAGAAAATGCAAATAGAACAAAAATAACAAAAAAAATCTACTTTAAAACTGCAATGTTTAATTTTTTTTTCATTTACCTCAAGAAATGCCAGAATCTTACTTTGTACTTAAATTCTTACAAACACATTTTAACAAGGTTAAAGTTATTTAAAGTCGTTTGATCGTATATTAAAACTAAGATCGATAATAAAACTTGATAGTTTTTTTTAGATGCTGTGAAATCATTTGCTTTGAAACTCAATTTAATTTTCTGAAAAGTTTTGCATCAGAAATATTTTGGCAATACTTTAAAATATAAAATGTTGAGCGGAGTTTTCGCTCTAATAAACAAAGATATATACAGAAAGAAATCTGGACAGATGTTGAATATGCTTATCAACATATATATTATATCTCTTACATACTAGGAATATTTCATTTAAAAATTTTATTCAAGCATGCACTATTAACTTATTGTTTCGTAAAACTACTCAAAATATAAGATTTATGATGCTGACTTTAAGAACACGCACATAAAAATTAATTACAATATTTAAAAATAATTAAGTCTTTATATAGAAAATATTGCGGAATAACTAATGGAACGTTTTTGTATTTTTCTATTAAATGGTTATTAAGCATAAATAATAAGAAAAATATCATCTTCAATTTCAAAAATAACATTCTTATACCACAATTAATTTATATATCAAAATAGAAATCCTAAAATGAAAAAAAAAATGATGCAACTTACGTTTTTTGCCATAATACAGGGTATGATATAAAGCTAATAAGCTGATATATAGTAATAATAATTTGCACAAAGAGAATTTGAAAAAAGAGTTCTAAAATTATTTAAATAATTATTATAAGTTAATTAAATATTATTTGATTGAAACATATCAAATTCTTATATCACATTTTGCTTTTGAGCCGTTTCAAATGCTTATAGTTTTGATCAGAACAATTAATATGAAAATTACTTCTATTAAAATTTTCTAATAGTATAAATTTACAGATTTTTATATTCAAATTAAAAATTATAAAACAAGAATAAAATAATTTAGAGAAAAATTAAAATCAGAATGTATGCCACAATTTAGTATTATTAAAAGATAATCGCTATTTATAGACTTTATCGGGTATTTACTAACTTGTTTTATTTTTATTATGTTAAAATAAAAGTTAGAAAATGGCAACAGAGAATGTATAGTACAGTTAAACTGCAATATTAGTTAAAATATACTTTAATAAACAGTTGACAAAAAGAATTTTATAAAACCAAATTTATTTAAAGTCGCTTGTTGTTATACATACATTTCAAACAGGAAAGACTTATTAGATACTCTGAAAGCATTCTCTTTGGAATTCAATTAAATTTTCTCAAAATTTGACATTATTTACAAATATTGAAATTTATTTCAAATATTGGAATATATGGACATTATTTTCAAATTTTATATAAGATTTTAGAAGCAGATATGAATAATTGGCATTAAAAATAAATAATAATATTAATGAATAATAATTAAGCACTAATATAGAACAAATTGCGAGATAACTAATTGAAAGTGTCTGTATCTCAATATAAAATGGATTATTCAACGTAATTAATTGAAGTAATTGATCATATTCAATCACAAATAATAGACTTATATCACTATTATATTGCTCCATGAATACTAAAATAAAGAACAACACAGTTGATGCTACTACGGTAATTTAAAATTCATTATGGCTCTTGCACTTCATTATGCCCAAGATTGTGAACGATTTATATCTTATAAGGTTTTTATTGCGTTAAAACCAGGAGCACCATGGCAATCAGTATGACTGCTTTATGAACTAAATACACAACAATGCATTTTTCTAATTACTTTTAATTATTTCCAATAAGAACATCGTCAATAAAAAACAGATTTTAAAAAAATAACTTATATTTTGTAAGAGAATACTCTCTTGTGTAAAAGAGTTGTAAATCTTTGTATTGAAAATTGATGATCTTCAGGAATTAAATCGATTTTCTTTTCAAATAGTTTTATATTTATTTTTTCTTACAAGGTTTCGAGAGTATCGAGAAAAAAAAACAAAAAAAAGATACAAAATAGTAATTTAAGTTTTGTAATTTTTTTTAAGTTAAAAAAAAAAGTTAATAAAAAAGAAACAATTTACTCAAATTCTGTCCATGAAAATTCCATATTCATAAAAATAATTATAAGAACTTATTAAAACCAATATTGATTTAACAAAAATTAATGTAAATTATTATAATATTTTGAATTTTGTACAAACGTTATTTCTTAAAATAAATTATTTAAACCTTATCTTTGTATTTTTTGTTGTTTCATAGAATAATTAAATAATGCATACTTGAATAAACAGTTCAACTTAAAATATCTTGGAATGGTTAATGAAGAAACTCAACATCTGTTCAAATCTTTCTATGCGTATACTTTCGTTTATCAGAGCGTATAACTCCTCGAAACATTTTAAATTTTGAAAATACTATCAATATATCCCAGATGTAAAACTTTTGAGAAAATTAAATTGAGTTTCAAAGCGAATGATTTCAGAGTATCTAATAAGTCTGTCGGGTTCCAATTGTATATATAAGAATAGATTACTTTAAATAACTTTGGCTCTGTTAAAATATATTTGTAAGAAATGAATTGGAAAATTTAATGCTTTGGCCATTACATGAAGTAAATTTTAACTAGTGCTACAATTTTAATGTTCGATAGATATTTGTTATTATTAATGTTTTTTTTTTTTTTCACTTTGTGTTTCTTTGATTGTAACTATAAAAAAATGTAAGAAATTTGTAAACACTTAACCCCTTGAGCTCTGATGGTAGAATTTTCTACTACATAATTTTAATTCCGAAATGTCACAATTGCACCAAAAAATTCAACCAAATTTATTTGAAAAAGGTTTAATGCATTTTTTCGTGTTTATCATTAACCATTTTTTTTCTTTGCAAAATACTGGTGGTCCCAATGTTACATTTGAAATTTTGAAACAATTTACACCCCAGATCTCAAAGGGTTAATGCAGTGTATTTGGTGCAAAATATTTTCATGTTGTTCCATAAATTTTAATTTAAATTTAAAGATATGTATATTTATGTCATTGGATGGTTTTTATAAATGCATTTTATGTATTATTAGTTCTAATAAAAAATAAAAAATTAAACAACATATTCAACTACAAAATTTTATATAACAATGTGACTAATTTCATTAAAATAACATTTTAATATAAAATAATTAATTCATATCAATTTATTCTTTCAAACATTTTTTAAACTGTCTTTTGAAGACATTGTATAAAATATTATTACAATATGCCAGCTTATCTTCTGTTTATTTACCTTTTATTATTGAAAGAAACAGGATATACAAACGCTTTTGTTGTTGTTCTTTCATTTAGTATTTCTGGGTATTTGAATAAATAATGATGCAACGTTAAGGAGCACAAATTATATAAAATAATAGATGTTTAAAAGGCATACAGCCGTTTCGGGGCTCCTAAAGTCCCATCATCAGTGCTAAAAAATATAAGTGTAAAATGTAAAAGATAAGTCACATCACTAAATGAGAAACACGCATCGCAGCTCGCCGCCAAAGGCGAAATAACCGTGAAGCGTCGTAAAGACAATGGCTTTACTACGCGCTTTACGCTAAAATGGCTTTACAACGCTTCACAGCTAGTTCGCCTTTGGCGGCGAGCTGTGATGCACGTTTCTCATTTAGTGATGTGACTTATCTTTTACATTTTACACTTATATTTTTTTATCACTGATGATGGGACTTTAGAAGATCCGAAACGGCTGTATGCCTTTTAAACATCTATTATTTTATATAATTTGTGCTCCTTAACGTTGTAACATTAATTATTCATATTGTAGCACAAAGTAAAATCCTCCCCTCCTTTCTTATTTCTGGGTATTGATGAGCAGTATAATTTAGGTATAATTCTGTTATTCTGAGATTGAAGCTTATCATTTTTTTAATTATTTAAATTCCTTATATGAAAATACGATGTTTCTAAACATAATTATAAGATATTAGTAATATAAATGATGATTTAAAATAAATTATTATCATTAATTATAATATTTTGTATCTTTTTTGTACATATGAGTTCTTAAAAAAAGCTTCTTAAACGTTATGTTTATATTTTGTGCCGTTTCATAAAATAATTTAATAATACTTGGTTGGATAAACTATTAAACTTAAAATACTCTTTATACGGATAATAAAGAAATTCAACATCTGTTCAAATCTTTCTCTAAGTATAATTTAATTTATTAGAGCGAATAACTTATCGCAACATTTTAAATTTTGAAAATAATATTAGTATATTCCATATGTAAAACTTTTGAGAAAGTTAAATACAGTTTTAAAAAAAATGATTTCTGAGTATCTAATAAGTCTTTCGTGTTCCAATTGTACTTATAAGGACAAATGACTTTAAATAACTTTGGCCTTGTTAAAATATATTTGTGAGAGATGAAGTAGAATAGTTAAAACTTTGGTCATTACATGAAATAAACTTTAACTACTACTACAGTTTTAATGTTCGATACATTTTTCTTTCTTTTCTTTTTTTTTTCTTTTTTCTAACAAGAACAAAAAATATAACAATTTATTAAACACTTAAACGCGTTTGAAATCGCAATGCATTAGTAGCAAAAGTTTTATTGTTGTTCTATATTTTTTAAAAAAATTTAGAATTCTGTACGTTTATATGAATGAATGACTTTAATAAATGAATTTTCTATAAAATGAGTTTTCATAAAAACAATAAGATTTTGAAAATATTAAACTGAAAAAATTGATAAAACAATCTCACCAATTTCAATAAAATAATATTTTAATATAAATGAAATATTATATTTTTATTAATTAATTAAAACATATTTGGAACTCTCTTTTGAATATATTTTACATGTTTTATTTGTAACAAATGCCAGTTTATTTACTATATTTTAAATCCTTTAGTATTGCAATAAACACTGTATACATCAATAAGTTTTTGCCGCGAGAATTGCAGTGAATTTAGATGCAATAAAAAAATTACATCTAATTTTGCCGTAGATTTAACGTATATATTTTTTCAATGCTCAAAGAAAGCAAAGGTAAGCAAAAGTAACACTACAAAATGGGTATTTCAGATACGAGGATACTGAAAGGATAATTTATAAACAATACAACATTTCCCAAGTGACTGATTTTTTATCTACAAATGGGATGACTCTGTAGACTCCGCACTCTCTCGGATTAAATATTTTTTATTTCTGTTAATATATATTTATTTCGGATTAAATATATTTTTTCAATTTAATATAATCCTTTGAATAAAGGGAAACCACCAAAATCTTTCTTTTTTATCAAATGAATTTCTGCTCTTGAGATAAAATTCCAATATGGGTATACCGCCTAAACGTATTTCTCGGAAATAATTTATAAAAGGAATAGTAACTAATTGAATGCATTTTTTTCCTAAAAGAATATCAGATATTAATACTTTTGTATTGTTGTTTTAACAGTACTTATAACTTGTCTCTACACTATTAATTAGAAAATATTAACTCATATCTCATGACAGAATTGTTATTTTATTTATTAAAATAATCATATATTAATGATTTTACGAATAGAAATAAACTCTTTGGCGATGCCTTAAAAATATTTATGCTGATAATTTGGTAAACAAAAAAGATGCATTTCAAATTATGTAAAGCTAGTGTCCCAATAAAGTATTTTTTATGTTTTTGAATAAAAATTTATGTTTAATAAAAAATAATGCTCTCTTTTAATTATATTGCACCGACTTTTTACTTCAAGCCGGAAAATATTAATTATTAGTTTCTAGTAATATAAAAAATAATAAAAATTATAATGGCTTTAGACTATTGTTAATTGTGTTTTTTTTTTTTTTTTTTTTTTTTTTTGTCTTATTTTTAAAAAAGTCAGAATTTCTTTAATTAACAAATCATGTAACATAACAACAGTAAAAAAATCAACATTAATTATGAAACGGATTTTGTAGGGAGGTAATTTAATTTGTTTCTTTTTATATGTATTTTTTACGATTCTAAAATGATGATTACGATGTTTATGTGTATAAATATTATTTCTTAAATCTCAGAGCAATTAATTTTGAAAACAAAAACTGCATCACTTAGTCACATAAAGCTCTTTATTTATTAAAGCATTAAAAAATAATACAGTATTGGAAATTATAGAGGTTTTTTTTTATACTTAGCATTTAGCTTCAGTTCTGCTTTTCTTATTAAAGAGAAAAAATCATGTTTCATTTGAAATTTTTATGGAAATGTTGTAAACCTTTGTTTTGTGTTGTTTTTTCAAAAAACAGAATAGATTTACATCGAGTATTTTGTTTCTCACATAGGTTAAACAAAAGATTTTTTTTTTTTTTTTTTTTTTTTTTAACGAAATTTCTAAAATTGTTATATCTATGCAAAGCAATAATAGAACGTGAAGAGAAAAATATTTTGTGAGATTTTCCTTGATTCAAATGAGCTTCTTTTTAGAAGTGTGCAATAACTAAGTACCAGTTTTTACATGATTTTGAGCTATTATATTCATATTTTATTTATCATGCTAAAACATATACTTACTGAAGTATCTTTTTTTAAAAAATGTATTTAACTGTGTGGTAATAACATGGTTTATCCAAATAAATTATTCTAAAATTTTTTATTTATTTTTTAACGGGAAAGTTCATTTTCAATGAAAATTTATTTGAAATTTATAAATTACACAGGCCTACAAAAAAAATTTTTTTTTGGTGCCTGAGATTTTACAACTGATTTTGGATATTTTTGGGACGCTGATTCCAAATATGCAATCAGTTTTTCTCTATCAGCTCTACTTTTTTAGATATGCAAAGCGAACTAAAGATTTTTTAGAACTAAAGTGACCTTGAACACTTAAACTGACCTTATGATACATAGCCCTGTAACGACGCTCAAGACGATTAGAAGGACGTTGAAATACCACAAGATCTTGAAAAAAAGAAATGTGCAAGCAAAACTGAAGATCTGCGCATCCTTATGATTTCGCGCAGCTCATCCATAAAGCCAAATGTAAAAGCCTCCAAGAGATAAGGTTAGTTTCAGAGTTCGCTCCATGGAAACAAAACTGGCTTTCTTTGACTTTCTAAAGTTTTTAAACTTCCATGATATTTGTGTTTAAGGTAGAATTCGTATCAATTTAACGTAAAACTCGTAGTGTTGTAGATTGTTGTGTTTGCGTTGTAGAATGGAATTTAAATGAGTTCAAGTAGAACAAGTAGTATAAATCATCCAGATAAGTTTTGCTACATATGCGGAGAATAAAAGTTGAAAGAACACAGAAAATATGTTACTGACTTTGTAAAGAGAGCTTATCTTGGATACTTTGGGGTTAGACTTGGTGATCAGGATAAAATCTGTGCACCGCAACAGGTCTGTAAAACTTGTACAGAGCATTTATGACAGTGAGCTGACGGAAGAGAATAAGTCTCAAATTCGGTTTACCAATGGTTTGGAGAGAACTCCAAAACCATTTCTATGACTATTATTTCTACCTAGCACTGGAATACTATTTGAATTAATCAAAACAATTGTAATAAGAAAACTTATCCTGATTTAGTGTCTTCAAGACCCCCACTTCTTCACTCAGAGGAACTACCGATCCCAACGTTTCATCAGCTACCAGAGCTTAGTGAGCATGAATATTGTCCTTCTGATTATCTTTTAGATAGCTGTGAAGGTAACAGTGATTATGAGGAGACGTCATCAATGCCTAAATTTTTCAACCAGGTTGATTTAAATGATTTCAAAAGAGATTTCAATGTTTTAAAAGAAGCTTCTGAATTACTGGTTGGTTTCAAGACTAAAGGCCAATATTTATTAGAACAAAAAGCCAAACTTACATTTTATCACACAAGACAAAATTGTCTACTACCCTACTTCTCTTAAAAAAACATTCTTGTATTTTATCATGAATTTAGAGGACTGTTAGAAAAATTGGTTCTTCCTAAATATTCTCCAGATGATTGTCCTTGGACAGCAAACAAGTTACACAAAATACTATTGTTTTTCTATTTTTGGGATAGTAGGGATAAAAAACACCACTAGATTAGAAAAGAGAGACCTAAGAAAGAAAACATAAATGTTGGAGAAAGGAATGTCATTAATAACACTTTAGTTGGGCGAAAAAAAATCATACTTTCTGCACTGCATATCAAGCTCTGTCCTCCGAAGCAGTTTGTGTAAATTCTCCATAAGAACGGGTTATGATTAACATATATACGGTAAAAACACCCGAATTGAGTTATGAAGATATCAAAGCAGGAATGTTTAACGGACAACAAATAAGACAACTGATTAAGGATCCTGCTTTCGTAAATTCAACGAATGAGGCTGAATAAAAAGCCTGGACATTTTTTGTGGCAGTTCACAAAAACATTCTTTGCAAATGCAAAGGAGAAATCTATGTAGAACTGGTAAATGAAAAGCATAATAGTTTTAAATCTCTTGGGTGTACTAGAAGTATTAAAGTGCACTATTTACATTGCCACTTAGAGCATTTTCTTGAAAATAAAGAAGGCTCAAGTGATAAACATCCCGAAAGATTTCACCACAATATTAAGACTATGGAGGACCGCTACCAAAAAAGATGAGATATGCAAAGGGTTTCAGATTACAGTTTGAGTTTAAAAAGACACTGTTCTAAAATATATTCCAGAATGTCACGGAAAAGAAGCTTCCGAAGCATTCAATGAGTATCAGTTTCATCAGTGACATTTTTCTCTATTTTTGTGAGTAAAAATAATTGTACAATATAATTAAAAAATTATTATTTCAATATATGTATATCATAATAATAAAAACTAACATTTGTGAATTATAAAAAATAAAAAATCCTGTATTTATTTTATTTTTACATACATTTTTTAATACATGGATTTACCTTAAAATAATGAAACATATATTTCACAAAAAGTTGTTTATCTTAAAAAACTGAGCTGATAGAGAAAAACTAATGCCATATTTGAATTCAGGACATCAAATTCATATAAAATCAGCTAAAAATACCCCGGCACCAAAACAGCTGTTGACCAGTGTTATTTATACTATCACGTTTTGTTATGATTAAAATCTAAATAACATAATGCTTTTTCTGCATTTGTAGTAATACTAAAAGCATGAATTAAATGAAATGAACAGATATAGAAAAATCTGATAAGCATATATTATGTTCTCTAAAAAATGTTAAATAAAATGGATGCACATAATAGTTTACCGTATTTTAATGTTAAAAAATAGCATAAAGCTAATTCATGATGTTAATCATGTCATGAAATATTTCATCAAACAGTTACCACGATCTTTTAACTAATCTGCATTTGAGACAAAAGTATTAGTTTTTTTTTTCTTTTGCAACGACCGATTATCTACTAGAGTTATATAGACCAAAGGAGGTGCGCACTCGTTGGGGGTCTATCTAAAGATAGCTAACCATATTTATGCTAGAAAGTCCAAAGTTCGGAGAAAACCGCGGAATAGTCCTCCTAACGGTTAGACAGACAGTCGCGACTGGGTTCGAACCCAGCCCCTACTGTCTATTAATTTCGAGGGAAGAGCCTCTAGGCCACCGGTAGGGCAACAAAAATGGCATGTGTTATTTTAAATAGTATATTTTTACATGTAAGCATAGAGTAAAATGTGTTGGTTAAGTATAAAATGATTTAAATTATATGCAATTATTATTTATATAAAATCTAATTAGATTTTAAACTTATTAGTGTGTGCATGAGGGTCAAATGGCTAGAACATTGTCTGCAGCGAGTCGCTTGAAATTCTTAGGTATATTATACATCCATTATAATTTTAATCCCCAAATGTCACAACTGTACCTGTATTTTGGAATAAAATTTTCCCTTTGTAATGCAAAAGAGAAAAGGCTTTTACTAATTTTGGAATAAATTTGTTTTTACATCCTTGTGTCATTCAATCAGTTCAGTATTTTAACTAGAAATGTACTTTTCTCCAAAAGGATTTAAAATTGAATTTCAATACTTAAAGATGATTAAAAATACACTTATGTGTATCACATTTCCCTTCGTTTACTTTCTTATATTATATTTTTTAAACTATACTTTTGATAAGATGTTTGCAATAGCATTGCAAATGCAGTTTTATAATATTTCAATAGTTTCCATCATTTTTGTGATATTACATACGTTGTAAAATATATTTAAAATAGATTTTAAAACAATGAATCGAATTTCTTGATCTGTAACGTTTGCAGTTCTTTATAAAAATTTCAAATAACAATTTTAGTTTAAAATAGGAATCGATAAAACTACGATTGAAAAGTAGTATCCATGTAACGTATATGAGGAATTTTTATAGTTTGTGCTCCGTTCCCAGTACTAGTTTCTTTACATCTGATACCCCTTCTCTCATTCCTGATTTGTAATTAACCATTTACATTAGAAGGCAAGATTTTTACAGTTAGTTTTTCTATATAACTGCCGCCGCATACATTGCGCAAATTTGACTCAGGTAGATAACTGTGATTCGAAATTTTCTTTTAGCACAGTAATGCCAGGTTTCTGTCACACAAGAAGTGCTGCTTTCCGGAGTTTTTTCAAATTTCGTAAATAATGCATTTTAATCAATTTCATTGTTTCATATCTAGCTGGTGCAAAGAAATTTGTAATATCACTGGATAAATCACAGTTTCATTAACACGTTGATTGCCACGATGACTGACACATAACTTTCCGCTTAGACCGCGTCAGTCACCGGTGGCAGACAGAGTATAATATGATAAAAAAAAGAAAAAGAAATTGTTGTAAGTGATTATTAACAAAGTGTAATCCTGTAATAATTAAAATTTAAATAAATGTAAACAAAATTTCCGGCAATCTCTCGCGACAATATTTGTATATTTTGGTTTTGCATCGTATTTTAGACGTTCAGTCATTGGTGACTGACACTAGCCAAACGGAAAGTTTGGCGTCAGTCATCGGTAACTGACATGACACTCAACGTGTTAACTGTATTAACTGTCATTGCTAAGTAATGTAAAATGCATTAGAATACTCAAAATAAAAAAAATAATTTGGTGTTTTCTGTTCTATCGGATTTTTAATAGTTTAATGATGATTTTGAAATTTAAGTTTAGTTACAAATGAACTTTGTTTATGATCTAGAGACATTATATTTATTTTTTTATGTCGGTTACGTAGTGAAAAATTTCTGGTAAAGATTATCAAGGGTTCAATCAAAATAATCAAGATCAAGGAATATGCATTAATTTAATCAAATTTTACATTAATTTACTCAAATGTTACTATTATTAGTAGCATTGTTTTTATTATTAATATTATTAAAATTATATTCATTATTTGAGTAATAAACACTTTATCCTCTTCGGAGTTGAGCATAAAATAACGCTACAAATATATATTTATTACTTTTGCATAATCGAAATGACACCATAGATGACAGAAAGTCATTTTATGAAATCAGTACTTTAGGAAACCGGTAATTTAGGTTTATAAATATGGATATAAAAGGACTAATCCCCTTAAAACATCAGTTTAACTATCAGTAACATAATTTTAGGCAATAAGAATATTAAGGTCTTTTACCAAGTAAATGATCAACAAATCCTCAAATTTTTTTTCTTGTAAAGTATTTAAGTTAAATAATCATTAATATTTCTGATTTTCTTGGCCACAAATTCTTGAAGGTATTTTTGAACTTCGGATGAAAATGATATTTATTTTTTGAAGTAATATTCATCAGTGATGACATTTATTGGTTTTGTTTTAAAGCAAAATACAGCTGTATAGAATAAAGTAGAGATGCAAAAAAATTGAACAGTTTAGTTTTTATGAGGAAAAGAATGGAGGAACACAATTGTGTACCTCAGGTCTGAAGCGGTTAAAGATTTAAAATATCATTTTTATAGCTAAATGTGTAATGTGTGGCAAATTATTTTAGCCATATTTCTCATATCTGCCCAGTAAAAATTCTGCAAAGTTATTTGAAGTTTTTTAGGAAACTAGGTTTCCTAGAGCTTTTTTATGTAACGGCAACAGCAAAAATTCATGTAATAAATATAGATTTACGCAGAATATCAAATAATATGTAAGGTTACTAAGAATTTTTTAGGAAACTGGGATTCCTAGAATTATTTTATGTAACTGTAACACAGATCCGTCAGATAATATTAATTTTAGTAGATTCGTTTTTAAAGTTACAGATTTCTGTAAAGTTAGAAAAATTAGTTTTGCAGCTTTACATTTTTTCTCTTAAAACTTACAGATAAAATGTTAGTAAGCATACAGCTTTCGGCAACTTTACATCTGTAGGATTGCAGATTTCTTTTTTTACACTGTGTGCATAATGTTACGGCACAATACAACGAAGATTTCTGTTTGTTTCTCAAGACTAAAAAAAATGGCATTCAAAACGTTTTCAAAATACAAAACAATAACTATTTTCAGATGCGTTTTAAGTTATATGGTTGAATCTGTATATTGAATAAATGTATGTTTTGAAAATAAGCAATTTTATGGTCCCTATATTTAGATTATTAAAAAAAGAAACAAAAAAGAAAGAAAATCAGAACGCATTATCAATGAGGAATAGATTAAGCTTATCTATACAAATTTTGAAGGACAATACTACTGACACTTAAAAGAACATCTTAAAGATATGTTTCGTAACTGTTTTCATGGCAAAAGATAAACTAAGCAAAAGCATTGTAAAAAATAATGGGTAACTAAAAATAAGTTATCTGTAAAAAATAAAAAATTTTAAATAGTGAGAAAAGTATTCATGACATTGATTGGCAGTGTATTGTAACATAGATTCGCTTACAATCATCTCACATGCTTTAATCATAACTAATTTCTATGCACCACTTTTGTCGTCAGTCTTAACATTGACGAATAATAAAATACAAGTTTGTTGGATGAGAGGAAAAATATATATAATTTAAAAATTATGACGCCCATTTGGAAAAAGATAATATCAAAGTCTAAAATTTTATACTTATAAATCTATATAACTATAATTAAAATAATAGTAATAGTAAACATCGTTTTTATAATGATCAAAACGTGACTTACATAACATAGTCATATATTACGTATGTCATAGATTTAATAATTATAACTGGAGTAGTCATAAGCAATTTTTAAATTAAATTTCAGTTTTACAATATTCGATACTATAAATACTTTCAATACTTCAAAGCATAGCACATTTTCAGTTTTTAGATCGTCGTATAAGGGAAAAATGTACTTTTAAATGTAATTTGTTTAAAAGCTGTATTTCAATTTAATTTGTTTTTAAGTTTTTTTGTGGTTTTTAATGCTATTTTTTTGTTATTGTGGCAACAGAAGTATTCCATTTCTGGACATTAAACATGGAACAATCAGAAAACGAATAAAATCCGGACATCACAAGGATTCAGACATGTCTCAGATGTCTGTAAATTGATTACAACAACCATTTTCCAAAGGGTTAATAATAATAATATGATTTTTAGTTTACTATTTTATTTTTTATTTCAAGCAAACAATCCTGTATAAAATGAAAATGCAGTTATTAGCACATAATCACCAGTCATTTCACATAGTATCTTTCCCTGCAAAAAAACTAACTTTCAGAATTTGTAACTTTTTACAGGAAACAATTCATTTAATATAATTTATAAATATTTAATCGAAAACAAAACCACTAAAAAAACCTTATAAAACGGAATTCAACATGCAATTTATCGTGTGTTTAAAATGGACCATATGTTTGCTACAAAAGGGAAGATAAAAATGACGGTATTTTTGCGAATAGGAACTTTTAAAATTGTGTGTAAGAACGTATATTGTAGTGCTACAAAATATATTGAATCTGTATTAATATTATTATTATAAATGATTCAATATTAAGAAATTCTAAATGTCATATAAAGAATTTTGAAAATATTTTAAAGAAATAAAGATATATTTGTTAATAAACTTTTCAAACAAGTATTCATCTTTGGTTTATCTTATAGAGATAATGGGCTTTCATCTGTAAAATATTTATAGTATATGCACGAAAAATTAACCACATAAATTAAAATTTACTGGAAATATACATCGAGAAGAACTAAGCTTATTAAATAGATAATATTAATTATTAGTGATTCTAGATCCAATCTACAGCTCTCAATCGACTGCGGAAGAAATGCAACTAAATAGAGCGAGACAGAACTGGATTCAATTTCTGAGAAAGAATATTAAAGTACAAAACAGTAATGAACAAGCAAATTCATGTCTTTTCTCATATCGTTTTCTATAAATTATTGACATCTGATATTCAACACGTTGAGTGCCATGTCAATCACTAGTGAATGAAACTAAACTTTCAAAATCTTTTTTCAACAGAATGGAGAGAAAAAAATTAGAAAAATATACGTACTCCAAAATATAAGCCGAAAGAAAATATATGATATAATATTTCACAGGCAAATAATTCTTCCGAAAAGGAAGGGAAGTATATGGAAATTATGGTAATACACTATATTGTAAAGTTATATAAAAATGCTGTTTTACTAGACTTCAAAATTGGAGCCACTTTAGGGCAACATAATATGTTGTGTTGCTTTATAAAAGTTTCACAAAAAACACGAAATTTTTTTTGTTGAACCACTTTTGTCGCCTGCAATTTCTACTTAAATTATAGATCACCGGTGTCACCCAGAACAGATAATGGAAAGCTTGAAAAATTGACAAGGAAAAAATCTATGACTGAGACGGCCGAGGGAATACTTTGAAAACTGGCGATCTGCGAGAATTTTTGTCACTTTAAACTATTCCTTGTAATAGCACTTTTAGATTTTTCTAAAGGTTTAGTTCTCATTATAACTTTTTGTATCAATGTATCCATAAATAGACACATGTTTTATAGAATAACATTCTTCTTTATAGTTTTTATTTTATTTGTTTTTATGAATATCTGTCTTATTAATGCATGCTTGAATAATCTGATAAACTAGAAACAGTTTGGTGTGTTTAATAATGAATTACGCTATCTTTATATACAACATATTTCATAAGGGTGAATAATTTCTTCAAATATTTTTAAATTTTAAAAGAATATCACTATGTTCCAGATGTAAAACTTTTGAAATAATTAAAATGGGTTTCAAAGAGAATGGTTTCATAATATTCCGCTGTTTTAATATATTTCTGATAAAAATGATGTAATAAATAAAAAAAAAACTTGTTTTATTTAATATGTTTGTAAAAATGAAATAGAAAAATGTTTGATTAAATATATAGATTGAAACATAATTTAATTAATATTCCAGTTTTACAAAGTGTTTTGAAATAAAATTAATGAAAATTTTGTGACTTTTCGTTTATAATAACAACAGAAAATAAAACTAGTAAACAGGCACTACAATAAATAATTATTGTTTTTAGTTGAATTCCATAATAATATAAAATGACTCTCAATGAAAAATGTATTAAAAATGCCTCTAAAAAATACCGTTATTCGAAAAATATTGGCTTTGTGATTTTGCAATAAAAGAAAAAAATATCAGAAATGTATTCTTTACATTGTAAAAGTCGTTAATAAAGTGGCGAAATATTTCTTTTTATTTTATTTGATTTATATTAATATCAGCCTTGTATTATAACCCAAAGGAAAAAAAGAGATCGAGGAAAGCCTCGAAAGACATAGTTTGAGGCAAAAAAGATTTACAGTCTTACGCCATGTTTGAATCTACTATCGAGATTTTTCATCAGTGCAAAACTCAGCTAGCTAGAAAAAGCAAATTGAGCTAAGGGACAGAGAAACACAGACTTATATACCCGCTACGGGAAGATCCCGCCTAAACCCGCAACCAATGAGAAGAAAGCAGTCAGAAAAACTGGGTGGACAAGTAACGATATCTACCGGAGAACAAAAAGCAAAAACTAAAATGCGAGGGAAAAAATAAATTAAAGATTTCCAAATGCTTGGAAAATAAGGAATACTTGATAAGTCATTGACTAAGGAGTGAAAAATTTTAATCATGTGGTAGGCTTCCCAAAAATTATGATCAATAGTACAAGGACACTTATGGATAATGGTGGTTGAAGAAAAGTTGAAATCATGTTGTGAAAATCAAGAATTTTGAGCAATAGAAGAGCGTTTAAGCTCTTGATTTTTGACATACCTTTTATGCTCCTTTAAACGAAATCTGAGAGCATGTCTAGTCTGACCAATATAAGAAAGACGATATTGGCAGGAAATTTGGTAAATACCCCAGTTATCTGAGCAATCAATAGGGTGCTTAAGATTTGAAAAAACAATTTTATTAACAGGAGAAAAAAAACATTGAAATCGAACCTTTTTAAAATTTTAGCAACTTGCTGACTGGTTTTGGGGAAAAATGACAAAACAACCAAAGTATTGGAGTTCGAATAATTTTTTTCCTTCCAGAATTTGCAAAATTTCTTATCCACCCTGTTGTTCAGTCTGCTTTCTTCTCATTGGTTGCTTTTCTTTAGGCGGGATCGTTCGATTAGCGGGTTTATAAGTTTGTGCTTCTCTGTCTCTTTTCACAGTTTTGCTTTTTCAAGCTCGCTGAGTTTTGCACTGATGAACAATCTCGATAGAAGATTCGAAACAGCTGTTTGCTACCTTTTCATGCATTATTTGTGCATTTATAATCGTTGGTTTTCTATCTTTAAACATTTTTGCACAAAGGCTTTATTTGCTATTTTAATATGTTATTATTGTTCATATATCGTTATGTTACCTATTATTTTCAACTGAAAACTATGTTAACAATGTCTATATGTTTTATATGTAAGTTTTGTATGTTTCTATATTTTTTGTAATAACATGATAAAATAATGGAATATAAAATATAAAAGTATTTATTTTTTATGAAATCAAAACTATTCATTTATTCTAAAAGGTTACATTTAATAAATCTATTATCAGTATACGGAACATAAAACAAGTACTTCTCTGTTTTCTGAATTTTAATCTAATTAACATGGAGACATGTATTGCACATGTCACGATGCCTGTACAAATTCCAGCGTACCTTCATTCGAATTACTTGTGGGTCCTGACATATTTATATATAATTTTCTGATTTAAGAATATATTACAGATGAAAATTTATATTTAAATGGCGCTTTGTTATTTTCAAATTATCAAAGTTTTTTAATGTAAACTGACACATTGAATAATTTTATTTAAAACGCATACCAAATAATGAATCATACGATCCTATATTAACGCAAATATCAAGAATTGATAATTTGCTGTAAAATTTGGTATTGCACAAATTGTTCTGTAAAAAGTGTGTTAGAAAAGTTTAATAGTTTATAGAAAAGGAAACATTAACCTTTTAAAGAAAAATAAAATAAAATATTAACCCTTTAGACTCAATAATTTTTTTAATGACACCGTTCTCTGATTAATCTATTTAATTTATGAATCTGGGAATTTTTCGGGAAATTGCTCACTAATAAAAGCTGAACGGTGTTATGAACAAGGTACCTACCAATTTAAATTCTTAAAATTCCCTCGTTATCTACAAATGAGCGCAGAAATCTTATTTTATTTCCTGGAATTACATTAGCTTTTGTCTTGCGGCATAATATTTCCATTTAATATTATTATTCCTGGCACAACTTAATTAGATTATGTTTTTAATTTCATTTTAAAAAAATAAAAAATGATTTAAGTTAAAATTTTAGTGATCCTCTTTTGAAAGCAAGAGTAAAAAAATTATAATATAAATATATTTTAAAGTATTTCATTCAAGTTCATTTAAAGAGAAAAGCATGTTCAAATACATCGTAAAAAATACTTTTTTCCTGTTAAAAAGAAGTTTATTTAAAAATAATTACGTTTTAATTCGGAGTTTTAAGTTTAAATCTTTCCTAATTTAACTTCTTTTTCTATACACATATTGTTTACTTTAAAGTAACATAACAAAAAATAATTCTTTTAAATCTTTTACTTCTAATACTTTAGTGTTTAAAAAAAATCTAAATCAGATTTTCTTTACTAATTATGAAATAACTAAAACTATGCGTTTTTGTCATAAAAATATTTTTTCAGTATATTTTATTTATAAGGTAATTATGTTGGATGTTTTTATTTTTTTATTTAATAACATATTAAAAATATAATTGTTATTTGAAAACACAATTAAATATTTACAAGTCAAAAACAAATAACTTAATTTATGTGTAGCTTAAAAAAAATAATAGTAAATTCAACTAATTACTTTTTGTATTTAAGAAAACAGTTTGTAAAAGAAAAATCAAATTAAGTGCATGAATTATATTTTAAATAATAATCAACGCTGTTTTTATTTCTATTTTTTTATAAATGATTTATTTAAAAGAAAAATGGCTAAATATTTCTCATTATCATGTTACATATTTCTAGAATTATTTTACAAAAACAAATTATTTAACATAATTAAAAATATAAATTCTTGATTTATTGGGTTTACTAACATGTCAATTAAATCTTGTTAAATTGTTCACCACATTTATAAATGTATAATTTATAACGCTTAAAAAAGGTGTTTATTTTATTTCAGGTTTAGCGCCATAACATATCGACGGCAAAACTGAAAAGTGGTCTTAAAAAATAAATAGTTATGACAAAATTACTTTATTAGAAATATTAAAACATCTCACAATCAGCTACAATACACGTTCCTCCTTCCATAAAAGTTTCGTGACGTCATAATCTAGGAATTCACGAAAAATATATGCGTGTTTTCATCTTTTCATTCTTCGCCTTAATGTTCACAAAATGTCTTTTCATACTATATCGATGATGCTCTACAACTTTGTAAATCCTTTTTTATCTATATCTGTCTGTTTTCTAGATAGGTGTGCTACCTCCGCAGTTACGCATTAGGTGGCACCGTAGGTTGTCATTCAGTAGTACTTGGCTTTACTATACATAAACATCACTTTTATGAATTTAGCAGCAGCCTTTGTGAAATTAAGAGGGTATCAAGAGACTTTAGGGAACATACTGTATGTATGTAAAAAGTAAAAATTCTTTCACTCAGTACATTAAAGTGAAATTATTCTTATTGTATATAAGAGAGTCGTTAATTAATTTTATTTTTTAAGTTCATCTTATGTGCTGCTAAATAATTTTCAGAATGATTGTAGAACATAAAATGTTTATAATTATTAAAATTTTTAATAATAAAAAATACATTAAAATAATATTAATGTTATTGTAAAAATACAAGTATAACATTAATATTTAATTACTATCAATACCTAAAAGCATAGGATTTTTAACAGCATCCTCTTTTTAAGGATTTTGTTCATCTAACGAAACCCTATTCATCTCACACCTCTGACTGTCTGTCTGTCACAGAGTTCGTGCACAAAAGCTATGCGAGTCAGAGATTTGAAATTTTATTTATTTACAGCTAAATACCACTTGTCACATGACAGATCATAAAAATTTAAAAAAAAACTTTATTATTTTAATTAATTATTTTTTAATGTCATCCGTTCATTTTTGTGATATAAATTTTAAAAGAGAACAATTTTTTCAACGTTAAACGTGCAGATATCATAGCTTGGATGTAAGGCATCTCGCTAAAACAGAAAATGCTTCATTCAAGCGCCGGTGTGTGAAGTCGAAGTTTTCATGTAAAGATGAATTTAATATAAAACATTTCGTAAGTTTTATCAATTTTAGAGTCTATATTATCCGCTTTATCGCAAACATTCATCATATTTTTGGAATTTAATTTTCTTTCCATTTTAAAAAGTATTGCTATTTATTAATGATGCACCATTTTTAATTTCATTTAAACAATGTTTTTCGTTTCCGAAAATTTATGTACGCCTCCGCTATTTTTTTTATTTCAAAAAATAAATAATTAAATAAATAAAAATTGATGTTTTGAATTTTATATAAATAGTTTGATTTGGACATTTTAAAAACTTGATTAAAATTAATAACTTCATTTTATAATTATTTTAAGATGACATTTAAAGGTGCTGCGAATAACTATTAAGGCAACTATAATTTAAATATGATGTAATTTCTTTTATTTTCTGCTTTTAATGCACAATAACGAATTTATATTTATTATATAAAAGTTTATTTCTCTTTTGATATTTACGTGAAGATACTTTTATTGCTAGGAAGAAAAAATATATTTTTTTCATTTCCACTGCCTTAGAATTGTTTAACAATAGTCTAAAGGATTATTTAGAAATGTGAAATATCCCACGTAAACATAATTTTTAATTTAAACTGCTTGCAAAATTACTGTTTGGCTATTTTAAACATGACGTATTTTTTCCCTTTACGGCGGTTGGCGCATTTTAATGATTTCATTATATTAATATTTTCATTCTCTTTTAATGTTTACTATTAAATATGTCTTTATGACGTAATTTTCAACATTTGTCACTTTTAATTCCTAATTATTTAATTCTGATTTGAAGTTTTTTTCTTTGCTTGTGATAAGCGCATATAAATATACACATTTTTTAATTTAAAGGCAATATTATTCTTTGTTTCTGAAAACACTGAAAAATTTAAAATGGAAAAAAAGTTGGCAATAGAGTTTAAAATGGAAATAAATCGTTAAAAATTGAGTCAAATGAAAAAGAAAATGCCGTCTCCATATTGGAAACTTCTAATGCAAATAAAAAAAAAAAAAAAAAAAAAGTATTTCAAAAAATTTAAAATCTTATGTCTTGCTGTTGATGCTATAAAACATTTTTAATGGAACAATTCTGAACAACTTTAGCATTAAATATCTTTTTAAACAATTATTCGATTTTACAACTGTCTCTATCAACATCTTTATCCGAAATTTCTCTATAATACCAGAAATTTTCACATTTTTGTGTGCAATAGTTTTATTTTTTAATATTAGTAAAGAAATACCCTAGGTGACAAAAAAATTCATTGTCAGCAGCGGTGACAGCGATAGTTATTCTTTTTTAGAAAAGAGATAAAGTTTAATTTTTAATTCATGTAAGTTCCTTTTAAAATTATTAATGTTTTCTTTTAACCCGTTTGGAACATATAAGCATGCACATAAGGAATTTTAAATTCAATTTAAAAGTCGTGAATAGTAATTTTTGCATAATTTAATAAGAAATGATTTATGATTACATAAAGTAAAAATTCTTCTTTCAGAATTACAGAGATATATTCTGAATTACTCAATAAAAAAATCCTGTAAAACACGCATGTGTGTGGCAATTGCGCATATTAACTACATAAGTGACTTAAAATTTGCAAAACCTTTGTCCTAGTATTTCGCGAAATATACTTCCAAAAATCGCTGGCAACGTTGCTGCTAGCAGTTTTTGCCGTAAATTTAACGGAATTTTTATAGTGTGTTTTTTTCAAATGTAAAATTAAACTAAATTGTAAGCAAATATTTGGCCATGTTATTGCCAATTTCGGCAATATAAAACCAAAGTTTCTGAACCCAGTTTTCCGTTTTAATGCAAAAATACAAAAACAATATTTTGCTAATAATTTTGTTTTATTAGAAGCATTTTTGAAAAGTTTTTCATTGAGGGTCATATCGTTATTTTTTTCATTTTTAATATTGAATCCATATATATATAAATTAATGGTGTATAGATAGATCTGTTTTCGAAAATTTAATTTCTGTTATTATTATAAAGAAAAGCTCAGAAAATTTCATTAATTTAGTTTTAAAACATATTGTAAAACTGGGGTATTAGTTATAAATTATTTAAAACTATAGATTGAATTAAAATTCTTTCTAATTCAATTCTTACAAACATATTTTAATGAAATGAGTTTTTTTATTAATTCATTCCTGCATTCTTTTCGGAAACATAATTAAAACAATCAAATATTATTAAACATTATGAAATCAGTCGATTTGATACTGAATTTAATTACATCTAATTTTTTACATGTAAAATATATTGATAATGTTTAGAACAAAACTATGATAATGTTTAGAATTCTGAATAATTCGAACATTTCTTGTGGTCTCGATGAGTTCGAATTCACGAGAGCTGACTGTGCTTCTAACAAAAATAGTTTTGGATTGTCTTGTGACTGTTTTATGCTAAAAAAATACTGTGCAGAATGAGTTGTTAAAAGTTACATATTTTTTCCAGAAGTGCAGTTTTTGATATTTATTAAACAAATTAATCAACTACTCATTAACTTCTAGCAATTTTCTTCTAAAAAGAACACTATCATAGATTTCCTTTTTTAAAATTGTGTAATTTAAAAACACCATGAAGAAAGAGTTTTGAAAATGTTATGTTTTATGGTGTTTTAAATTTTGCAATGTGTTGTATATTTCGTGACAAGGGGATGTGCAGCATAAAAATAGTGTAAGAAAATATTTTCATCAACACTATTTCAACATAATTAACAGCTAATTTTTTTGAACACATTTCTAGATAGAAACACTTTCGCCAATTATTAAGAACACAACCACAACCCAAAAAAAGTTTAGTATATGAAGTTTTCTGCTTCACAATATATTAATCTGATGTATACTTAATGAAAAAAAGTATTTTAAAATATCTTTATTTTTCTGTTTTGACAATTTGCAGTTGCAATTTTCAAAATATTCCCTTGATGTTCCGGGTAAAGATTTCCCTTGAGAGATTTCCAACCGTTTGATTGCCTATGCCGGACGATAGTAGCTATCAACTATTTAAGCAACATTGTAGAGGACAGAAGTAATCCAATGCCATAAAGTTTTTTGCTTTACAAGTAAGTTTTATGCAGCCATGAATACATACTGCGCCTCCTAAAAGTAGCAGCAACATTGACACTGCGTAATAGCACGCATGTAATAGCACTTTTAGTTAATTTTAATAGCACATATGAGTAGTGCTACTTTATTTTCCATATGTAACAGTTTGAACATTTTCCAACTTTATTTAAAGCAAAGAAGTTTAACCAAGCCATATCCGATACCTATGTATGTAATCCTTTGAACTTATATATTCTATCTGACTGGATATCCTCTCTTTACAAAAGTTGCTTTGGGCACCAGTAATAAAAGAAAACAAAGTACGACTTTATTACAGCAGATTTCGCATTGTAAAATTGAAAGTAACAATACAATATTTCAATAGTTATTGTAAAATTGAAAGATTTTGTAAAAAAGTTCTATTAACTGACTAAAAGTTGTATGAGAGACGTCAAAGTCGAAGGGATTAAAATCAAACTATATTGAAAGTAAATATTTTGCCTTTTTATTGGCGATTTTTACAATGTAAATCAAACGGCTATGGACATTTATCTTTATAATTCAATAATACGAAATCAATATTTTTTTGAAATAATAGCATTTATTAAAAGCATTTTTGATTTTTTAATAAGGGTCATTACTTTTTTGGTTATCAATATTGAGTCTATGTATAAAAAACAATGGTTTATTGTTGGAACTGTATACTAGATTTTCTATTTTATTATTATTATAAAAGAAAGCTCATAAATTTGATTTAATTTAAATTAAAAAAAATGTCAAAACAGTATTAGTTAAATTTTACTTCCAACAGTAGATTTAATCAGATTTATTTCTACTTCATCTCTTACAAAAATATTTTAATAAAGCCAGGTTTTTTTCTATTTATTCCTGCATTATTCTCAGAAATATAATTAAAACAACGAAAACTTATTAAATAATATGAAACCATTCGCTTTCAAACTCAATTTAATTATCTCAAAAGTTTTACATCTGGAACATATTGACATTATTTAAATTTTAAAAATATATATTTCAATAAATTTTGCATTTTTGTGGAACGTGCTGTATTCGCAGATGTTGTAATGCATTATGAGACATATCAAAGCGTTTCCAGTTTATCAGTTTATTCAAGTAAATATCAATAAGATATGAATTAATGGAAATAAAATAAATAAAATTATTAAAAAGTTTTTGTTTTAAACTTTTATTTTACAAAAAGAAAGCCTAAATAAACATTGCTTTAAGGATTATATTATTTCTTATCTACTGTGTATATATAAAAAATCCTAATGAAAAAAATTTTCGAAACGATTTTATGATATGACTTATTTTATTTTACGACGATTTCTCCAAAAAAAATAATGTTATGCGATGAAATTAACACGAAATATCCGTATTGATATGCAGATCTCAAAATTTGCATCATAATTTAAAATTTTTAATTAGTTTTCGTAATGTAATTTTTTCTTCCATTTTGAATTAAATTTCTCTAAAAACAACAATTAAATTAATCCATTTTTTTTGGAAAAAAATGGATAAGAAGGATTATGATGGAAATTAATAAATTTCAGTTTCTTTTGTCATTTTAAAATTGAAATCAAAATTTTATTTTATTTCAAAGAAAGGTGAATTCAATACATCACCTAAGACATGGAATAGGCAGTGAAATTATGACCAAAAATCCGTATTGACTCTCAAAACTGGCGTTAGAATTTAAAAAATTGAGTAATTTATCGATGTATTATTTTTTTTCAAATTTGAATAAAATTTCGTAAATAATGGAAATGAAATTATGGGGGGGGAGACGAATGGGGTAGGGGGGAAAAGGGATAATGATAGGTATTTTAGATTTAATTTTATTCTATCATTTTCAAATTCTCTTTTATTTCAATAAATAGTGAAGTCAATATTATGATTAAATTGTGTTTTTCAAAAATACCTAACAAAATAAAATCTTATTTTTACGTTTTTGATCTCCAGATATTAATTTAATTTAAAAAATCCAAAATCGTGTGTGATTTCAATCGTTGACATAAATTAAATCTTTTGCTTAAAAATAATAATTGCAGCATAGCTTTTTTTTTCTTTTTCCGAGTTGACAAATGCCATAGAGTAAAAGAAAAGAATAGAGATGACTTAAGATGGCTGGTGATGACGTCAAAAATGTAACCTTAAAATTCACTACATTAGGACCAAACACAACCATGTGCTTCCGCAAAAAAGTAATAATTTTTAATTTATGTTACAATGAAATTCTACTTCAGAATAACTAAATATAAGCAAACCATTTTCATTTAGGAAAAAATGCGCGGCTGATGTCAAAGAATTCAGCCCCTGTTCCATGTGACTGTTTTGTTGGATCGAATGAAGACGCTTAAATTTGAGGTATAACATACATCGAAATAAAATTTATTCATGAATTTAATTTTTGTCTATGCTAAAAATAAAATAACACTAAAAGGCGTGACATTTAAGACGTAAAATTATTTGGTCTCGAGCTTGAGTAGATTCGTAATCTGTATTTGTATGCTTTACCCATGAGCTGTTCAGAACACTTCACGTCAGTAACGGAAATGAAATATATGTAAGGATTTAATAATTTTTTTTTACACAAAAATAATATAATTTCCATTCATGTTTGAGTTAAAATTATAACTATTTATCTTGTGCAACATTATTCAATTTTCTTTCAGTAATATAATAAAAACAGTATAAAACAAAATAGTCTATTAAATATGAAATAGCTCTAAAGTAGCAAATACAGCAATAAATTAAACCAGACGAAAGTAAATTAACCAGTATCTTTCAAAGATTTACTTAAAAAATTCATTTTAGAATCAGCTTTTAAAATGTAATTGGAGAAGACAAATACCATTATTAGAAGCTCAGAATTACACTAATAGTAAAAATAAAAAGTAAATAAGTTAATAGGTTTAGAAAAAAGGTTTCTCATTTATCATATTATTAAATGTATTAAAAAATGTATTGAAAATAAATTAACCAGCAAAAATAAAAAGTCAATTAGTTAATAGGTTTAGAAAAAAAAAGTTTCAAATTTATCATATTATTAAATGTATTTTCACTTAATTACATCGCACCATTTTTTGTATGAAGACAAAAAGTATAATTCTCATTTTAATAGCATATAAAGAATGAAATAATGAAAGTGAGTGATAAATGTATATCCGTATTTCATTTTAATCTTTTCATTTCTAAAAAATAATATGTAGCTTGTATTAAGCGGGGCTCAGCTTGATCGATACGGAAAAACATGTAAACAGAGCTCTCGCTTCGCGTCCATATAAAAACAGAAGTATTCAATGTAACTAATATAAACTTCCTGATATTTTTAAGGTATGTTTGTAGCTTTATTAAATTATAAAATGAAGTACTTCAATGTAATATAACAAAAAAAGTAGCAAAATTTATATAACACAATTTTCGAAAAAAAATTATGTGTTATATCACCTTCCATAAGATATCTTAATGTTGAGATGACATGAGAACCTAATTTTTGCTTTAAAATGATCAGGAAAAATCACACTATAGAACGAATTAAGGATATAACTATCAGTCCAAAAAAATTAAAAAGGTTTTAAAATTATAAAATTTTAAAAAAGCCCTAAAACTACTCAAAATATTAAACTATCTAAGATATATAAATTCATTCTATAAATAATGATATCATATGCATTCATGCATGCAAAAGAAAAAAAATAAGTAATTTTATCATATAGTTTCTTTTAATCTTACTGATAGCCGTCAAAAAAGAAGTTTTGAAAAAACGCGACTTAACTTTGAAATTATATCGGTGCGGGTTTGAAAGTGTTGATACATAAATGCTTATGACTCCATTAAAAATACAAATATTTTTATACAGTTTTTTGCACTGACTTCAGAATTAATTGAATAATCAAAATGGATTATAAAAATCGATTTTTTGAAAAGTCTTCTAGCCCGAATCCCCCTTAATTAAAATCGGCAACATCCTAAACTATTCTCAAAACCTTTTTAACCTACCATCTTAAAAAAATTCTTCTCATTAATTTTACAATCATTCCATTTTTTTCAGTAAATGAGTTTTCTTTTTTCACTTTTCTTTATATATTTTTTTAAGATTTTAAGATACATAAATCTTAATTTGAAATCGCCAAACAATTTATTTTGAAAACTATAGCTGTTTTATCTAATGATACATAGAACCTAATTCATTAAACATTAGATAAAAAAGCAATTTTTAAAATAAGATAGGAATTTGTTTCAGGGAAGGAATTAATGTTGCATTGACTTTGGTTTTCTTATTAAGTGAAGAATTATATTTCATTTGAAAATCTTCAGTTTTAATGAAAATATGGAAAACATTAGTTATATGAGACATTCTGTAAAGAATTGCAAAAGACATTTCTTTTTATTAAAATAATTTTTAACTGATTTTTTTTTTTTTTTACTTTTACGGAACAGCTGCAAAATTTGAATTTAGTAAACGAATTTTACAATTTAATTTTAGAAATAAAAAAAAAGTGTACGAGGTAGAACAATAAATATGATACTTTAAAAATTGATTACATCTTCTAACAAATGCCTAATTTTAACATGCATTAGTGATTTATTAATCTACAATAAATTGTTCCATTGTGCCAATTTTTTGTATGAACAAAAAAAAGTAGTTCTCATTTTAATAGCGTTAAAAGAATTAAATAATGGAATTGAGTGAAAAAAATGTTTATCTGTATTTCATTTTAATCTTTTGATTTCTAAAATATAATATGCAGCTTGCATTAATTAAAAGTGACAACATTCTAAACTATTCTCAAAATCTTCTTAACTTAGCATCTTAAAAAAATCTTTTCGTAAATTTTACAATAGTTTCATTTTTTTTCAGTTAATGAATTTTCTTTCTTTTTTTACTTCTCTTTATATACTTTTTAATATTTTAAATCTTAATTTGCGTCATTATCAAATCTTTGATTTCAACCAAAATATGGCAAACATTAGTCATATGAGTTAAAACAACATACAAATTAATTATTCTTCATACAAAAAATTGGTGCAATGTAATTAAGAAATAAAATATAAAATATGATAAATATGAAAAATTTTTTCTAAACTTATTAACTTATTAACTTTTTATTTTTACTATTAGTGTAAATCTGAGCTTCTAATAAGGGCTTTTGTCTTCTTCAATTACATTTTAAAAAGTTGAGTCTAAAATGAATTTTTAGTGTAAATCTTTAAAAAGTATAATACGTAGTTTCGAATAAGACAAAAACCCCAATTAGAAGCTCTGAATTACACATACAACAAAAAAAAGTCATAAGTTAATAGATTTAGAAAAAAAGTTTCACATTTATCACATTATTAAATGAATTTATCTTAATTGCATTGCATCAGTTTTTTGTATGAAGAAAAAAAGTGTAATTCTCATTTTACTGGCATTGGAAGAATTAAATAATGGAACCGAGTGATAAAATGTATATCTATATTTCATTTTAATTTTTTGATTTCTGAAATATAATTTGCACGTTGCATTAATTAAAAGTGACAACATCCTAAACTATTCTCAAAACCTTCTTTAAATAGCATCTTAAAAAAATTATTCTCATTAATTTTACAATCGTTCCATTTTTTTCAGCAAATGAGTTTTCTTTTTCCGCTTTTACATTTTAAGATTTTAAATTACATAAATGTTACATTCGAAATTGCGGAACAATTTATTTTAAAAACTAATGCTGTTTTATTCAATGATATACAGAACCTAATTCATTAAATGTTAGATAAAAAATGCAATTTTAAAAGTAACATAAGAATTTGTTTTAGGGAGAGAATTATTGTTCAATTGACTTTTGTTTTCGTATTAAGTGAAAAATTATATTTCATTTGCAAATCTTCAATTTTAATCAAAATATGGCAAGAATTAGTTATACGAGACATTCTGTAAAATAAAATAGTCTATTTGTAATCAATATTCTATCTATCTATTCTTCAATCAATAATCTATTCTTCTATTTCTATTTGTATCAATGAATGCATTTCTGCATTAAAATTTCGATATATATAATTTACATCCGCTTGCGAAAGAGAATAATATAGTTCCATCAGAAATTGTCGAAAGCAGTCAGAATAACAGAGTTTTATGTGCAAAGTGACCGCAGACAGAATATAAGATAATATATTATTATTTTATTCTACAATATATAGTGAAAACTGGCAATCTTTTATTTCCTGTGTGAAAGAATATATTATTTGAATAACTAAATCGTTTTTCGATAAAATATAGAGGAATGTTTTATCAGTAAAAATCCTTTCAAGTATTTTTTTTTTTAGTACGTCAATATGCAAAATAAATTGTATTTAATTTAATTAATGGACCTGATCCAAGCAGGGTTGAAGAACTAATCATAATTCATCTAGATTTAGAAAATCCTGTGGGAAGAAAGGATGACAGTTTAGATGAAGCACCAGCTCTAGATATTCTTGATGCAAAAACAATTGCTCAAAAAATCGGTAAAAGTAATTGACAAATCCAATTGATAGCAGGTATATGGGTTTTTCGTAAGTTAAAAGTGCCTTTATGTAGTTATATACATCTTACTGGCAATACCTTGTCTCCAGCTGCGAACAAAATACCCGAGGCTAATTTTCAAGCAGAATATTCTCAAATGATATCAAAAATAAAATAAAAGCTCATATTGAAAGTTTTCCCAAAATTGAATCACACTACAACAGAGCAAGCACTAAAAAAACATATTTAGAAACAGTGCTTAACTTATAGAAAATTTCTGAGTTGTACTTTCAGAAATGCAGAGAAAGCAATGTAGAGCCAATGAAACTTTCTTGTTATAGGCACATATTTAATACGCAGTTCAACATAGAATCCAATAAACCAAATAATGATAGATGTGATCACTGTCAGGTGTATAAACATGCTGAAACCGAGTGAGAAATTAATAATGTCATGCAATTCAAATATGATCTTTACAAAAAAGAAGTTGAATCCCTCAGAACTCTTACAGCTCATATTCAAAATATTAGAATAATTGAGAAAAAGTAATAAGAAAAAATTATTTATCATTTATTTATTTTTTATACTAAGTAAATGCAATTAAATTTCATATAAATTAAATCTGGAATGTTTAGATAAGATTTTAACATTTATAAAATATAAAATACAGCACAATAAATTAGGTATACAGCTTCCTTAAACACACCAGAATATTAGAATAAAATTTAGATTGGTTCAAAATATTAGAATATTTTATTTTACGCAACAATATTACCTTATGAATATGAAGTAAATGGTAGTTAATATTTTGTAGCATCCCCTTTAGCTTTCATAACCGCGTACAATCGATCTTGCATACTATATACAAGGTGTTAACAAACATTTCTATCAATATTAGCCCAAATAGACTTTATACGTGCCACTAACTCAGTTTTACTTGAAGGAGGATTTTCTTGAAGTTTTTTCTTCATTATACACCATAAGTTTTCGATGGGATTAAGATCTGGTGAATTTGGTGGCCAAGGAAGTACCTTAATGTTGCGTTGGCGGAACCAATTCTTAGTTGACACCGAGGTATGCGGGGACGCTAAATCTTGTTCAAAGATGAAATCATCTTCAAATAAATCTTCTGATGATGGAATCATGTAATATTCTAAAATTTCTTGATATATCAGAGAGTTAACCTTTTCGTAGACGATGCATAACTTTCCAGGTCCTTCTGCACTCATACAACCCCAAACCATGACACTAGCAGCAAATTTTACGGAATGTTTAAGGCATTCTTTATCAAATGCTTCTTGCTTCATTCTCCAAACTCGAATACCTTGATTACCATATGAAACACAAAACATACTTTCATCACTAAATAATATATTTTTCCAATCTTCATTGCTCTATAAACGTCTTGATTTACACCAATTCAATCTTATACACTTTTGTCTTGCAGTCATGAGAGGTTTTGTTTTCGGTACACGAGATTCAAATTTAAATTTATGGAGACGTCTTAATGTTGACGATGTAGAAACTTCAACTCCTTCTTCTTTCCATTTTCGGTGCAAGAATCGCACATTTTTAATTCGGTTTTTCTTAACTATACGCTTCAGTTTCCTGTCATCTCTAGCAGATGTTTTTGGTTTTCGGTGATTATTTTGAAATTTTCCAATTTTTGAATATTGTGTTAGTATTTTACTAACGCTCGATTGCGAACAATGTAAATAATTCGCTATAAAACATTGATTTTTACCGTGCCGATACAAATCAACCATACGAAGTTTAGTAGATTCAGGAATATCACCACTGCCCCCTCTACAATGCCTATTCACTGAGCAGACGACAAGCGTGAAACGTCATTAAGTGGAGGCGAAATCACTAATCCTACTGGTTCCACAATTGCGACGAAGCTCAGAACACTATCGTTGTCAGGGAAACCGCCTACACTGCGTCACAAGCGAGAAGGTATTGTAGAGGAGGCAGTGATATCACTCACACGGCCCATTTTAAGACGAAAAAGAAACAAACTGCAAAAAAGAATACTGATTTTAAATAAAATAGTCTGAATTTAATCAATGATGCCACCAGTTAAGAATTGGTAATAATTAAAGGAGAATTAATGTAAAATATTCTAATATTTTGAACCACTTGATTAAATATTCTAATATTTTGACTTTTCAAAATAATTTTTTTTGCAATTAATCTTTTCAAAAATGGTATTAAATTTAAGATAACAAGTAAGTTTAATCAACAAAAAGTTCTTAATAAAAATATCGTTTGCATATTTTCATTAAAAGACATTAAATTACCAAACGATATTTTCAATTTCTAAAAAAAAGGTAATTATTCTAATATTTTGAATATGAGCTGTAGAAGTGATGACAGAAATTCCCCTTATAAGTCAATCATTTGCTTTGTATTAGAAAAGTTATAACATGTCCCAAAAGTGATGTTAGCAACTTTTCTATAAAGAAAATTATCTTGTATAACATGACAGCACAGGCGA
The DNA here is from genome assembly GCA_964019185.1 of Maratus speculifer. Lineage (NCBI taxonomy): Eukaryota > Metazoa > Arthropoda > Arachnida > Araneae > Salticidae > Maratus > Maratus speculifer. The sequence goes on from OZ025290.1 coordinate 326,992,132, forward strand.
CATGGAAGAAAGAAAAGAAATCATATTGTTGCTTGTGGATTGACGAAATGTCAGGCAGAGATAGGAATGACATCAGCTCAGCTGTATAAACGACTGTTCGGAAGATACTGACAGACTTTCTACATGCTGATAGTTTAATTTTATATTGTGACAGTTGTGTTCCTCAGAATAGAAAACAAATGATATCTTATGAAATTGCAATACTTATGCATTCTTATCCACATATTATGGACATTACTCTTATTGTAAACCTGGACATTCATGTGTGCAATAATTGGATAACATTCAGAGTCAAATAGAAAGAGCAATGAATGTAGCAGATTATTTTTCGCCCCTTTTACTTATACGTCTGTTGCCGTGCGTAAAACGCAGTAATCCATTTACAACCCTGAGAATGGAATAAGAACATTTTGGTAGATTTCCACTCGTGTAGAAAATAATTGCTTATACTCTCGTTCCGTAGACCAAGGTGATACAATTATGATTCACACAACTTATTTATAATATAGAGTTTAAGACAAGCAACTGTTTTGTCAAGAATTTCACAGCGGTGAATTTCAAAGGAGCCCCTCCAAACGACGAGGAGTATCAACATCATTTACACAAAAGACTTTACCAAATCCTAAAGTAGTATAGAGGAAGAAGGATTGCATTAACAAAGATAAAATAAACAACCTGCAGAGCATGCTAAAGTAGTTTCCGAGAGATGAAAGGTTCTATTTTCAAAATATGTTTAAGAGAAGTTAGCCTGACTATAATATAAAATAAAGCATAGTTTATGGAACATTCCAAATTTTCGACTAACAAAAGAGTATCAAATTATTTTGTTATTTTAAAAAGAACAATAAAGTTTTTTTTCATAGAGATATAGTCTTTTCTTTTGACCAAGAGTACACCTGTCTATAATGCGAAAAATTTCATTTAAATTTCATTTATCAGTATAATCACAATTTTTTGTATTAATTTTCATACTCCCCCACTGAAATAGCACGCTATAAAAGAAAAACTGTTGGGTTTATATTTAATAAAATTAAATGGTTAATCTATTTTATGTACAGTTAAATAATATATTTAACTTACGTATATTCGTTAGTTTTGTGAAGATGGTTTAATTAGTATGAATAAGTGGTAGCGGCAGTTTGCTGTTATTGTGCTACAATATAGATAGTAATTAATATTTTACTATTCCCTGAAGTTTATTCGAATTAATTGACGAAATTCCTACTTGTTAAACTATAAAAAACTAACAAATTAAGAAAAATATGTTTTTTTGTCATGATAGAACCATCTTATTCTAAGTATAACACAACGTTTGAGAATAATATGGTTCTATCAAAAATTTTAAATGTAAAAAAATCCATGAAAATGTTATTTAAGAACTTTGATTTTGTAGAATTACTGTTTATACCTACATATGAACCTATTAATGCCAAAAGTTTTTTGCAAACTTTAATAGCTGCACGTACGCAGCATGCTGATTTTTAAAGTCTTGTAACTCGAAATTGATTTTTGGCCAGATAGAACCATCTTATTCTCAGGTGACGTATTCTCAAAACCTTCTTAACCTAGCATCTTAAAAAAATCTTCTCGTTAATTTTAAAGTCGCTCCATTTTTTAAAGTAAATGAGTTTTTTTTTTATCTTTTCTTTATACACTTTTTAATATTTTAAATAACATAAATGTTGCACTCGAAATCGCCAAAAAAATTATTTTGAAAACTAATGCTGTTTTATTCAATGATATACAGAACCTATTTCATTAAACATTAGATAAAAAAGGCTGTTTTAAAGGCAATTTTAACTGAAAAAGATGCAAGGAATTATTTATATTTTACACAAAAATAATATTCCTTCCATTGATGTTTGAGTAAAAATTATAACTATTTATCTTAGACAACATTATTCAGTTTGCTTTTAGTAATGTAATAAAAAAAGAAGAATACAAAATAGTACATAAAAAATGAAATTGTACTAAAGTAGCATATTTACCAATAAATTACAACAGATGAAAACAAATTAACCAGTATTTTTTAAAGAATTGATTAAAAAATTCATTTTAGAATCAGCTTTTAAAATGTAATTTGAGAAAGCAAAAATCCTTGTTGCAAGCTCAGAATTACACTAACAGCACAAATAAAAGGGAATAAGTCAAAAGGTTTTAAAAAAGGCAACATTATTCAGTTTACTTTCAGCAATGTAATGAAAACAGAAGAAAACAAAATAGTCTATTAAAAATGAAATTTTTCTAAAGTAGCATATATACCAATAAGTTAAAACAGACATAAATAAATTAACCATTACTTTTTAAAGATTTACTTAAAAAATTCATTTTGGAATAAGCTTTTAAAATGTAATTGAAGAAGACAAATCACTTATTAAAAGATCATAATTACTCAAATAGCGAAAATAAAAATTCAACAAGTTAATGGGTTTAGAAAAAAAAGTTTCACAGTTATCATATTATTAAATGTATTAAAAATGTATTGAAAATAAATTACTCACTATTTTTTAAAGAATTACTTAAACATTCATTTTAGAATCTGCTTTTTAAAAGAAACTAGAAAAAACAAAAACCCTTATTAGAAGTTCAGAATTAGACAAATGGCAAAAATAAAAAGTCAATTAGTTAATAGGTTTAGAAAAAAAGTTTCACATTTATTGTATCATTAAAGGTATTTTCTCTTAATTATATTGCACCAATTTTTTGTCTGAAGAAAAAAAGTGTAATTCTCATTTTAACAGCATTAAAAGATTTAAAAATGGAACTGAGTGACAAAATTTATATCTGTATTTCATTTTAATCTTTTGATTTCTAAAAAAATAATATGCAACTTGCATTAATAAAAGTGACAAGTGACAACATCTTAAACTATTTCTCCGTGTATGATGGAAATTTCGTGTTTTTCTAGAAAAAAGACAAAACATCGATGTAAATAAATCAAAAAATTTTTCAAATAAAGTTTATTAATAATTTTTTTTTCTATGATAGAAATAAAATTACAACTTTACACTCTTTCTTCTAGTAAAATAAAGTAATTGAAAACTGCCAGATACTTGTAAAAATCTAAAAGTATATAAACATAAAAAATCCAAACTTTAAAAAAGTTCACACAATTGTTTTTAAAAATCTACTTTACTATTAATTATTTATTTTGTAAAATTCTTGTAAAATGCTACCGCACTTACCTACATTTTAAATATGCTTCAACATTTTTTAAAGATTGTTTTGTCATCGCGTCCCACGATCAATAATAATTTTTAATTAATAGTTTTTCACTCTTAAAATGTACCATGCCGCATAAATTTTCTTTTTCTTTTTAAAAAGGTTCGAAAAGAACCTTTTTATTTTTTATGGACACGGATAATGATATTTTTTTTTATAAAGAGTGGAGCAATTTCTTTTAATAATACTTTTTTATCAAACTTTTTCTTCGTTCTTTATGTCTTTTTTTTGCTTGAAATATGAGTTTTTAAGCACATTCTTTCAACGGAAAATTTTAACACAAGTTAACTCTAGTTACTAATAATTTAAAAAAAATTTCTACATATTTTAATAATTATTTTATTATGAAAATGTTTCAAAATTTCATTTTTTTTTGAAAATCTGTTGTAGTTTTTTAACAATACCTAGAAACATAATTGTATATTATTATTAAGGATCAATCAAAACAGATTTTAAAGCGAAATTGACTTTTCTATTTTCAGCCAAAGACGAAAACTAAAATGTCCCAATTTTTTTGAAGGAATTTATATGTACATAACATACAGAAATATTTTAGACATTATACAGACATATTTTTACAGTGCAACAAATAGCAGAAATAAAAAAAATAGTTATTTGTTTGTCATACCGCTCTTTTAATTAACTACATTTTATAAAAAATTGCTTCCAGCACAGATGTACGAAATGTACAAAAATGGAAACGTAAATTATATTACTGTGGGTTAAGATACCATTTGTAGAATCCATTAACAATAAGTACTTTAAATGTATATTTGTTTTATGATTTTCAAAGATTTTACTGTGCTAAAAAGTAAAATAAAATTAAAAAATCTTAAGAAATTGTCAAAAAATGTACTTTTGGATTTCCGATATATGATCATTTCTCTGTAATCTTCCTTAGTTATCAGTTTATTAAAAAAAATCTTTACCGTAAATTTAATTTATGCCTTTAAATTAAAATTTTTTTTATGTTTTTGAAAGTTTTTCTAGGGAAAAATGTAAAAACTAATTAAAAAATCGTAACTAATTTTAAAAAAATGTACTTTTTGATTTCCCATGTATGATAATTTTTGTATCAGTTTGTTATCAGTTTGTTAATATAAATCTTTAGCTTAAATTTTAAAAAGTACACAAATAAACCCTGGGATCTGAAGAGGATAACCAAGCATCGAAAAGAGTTTGAAGTTAAAATTTAATATGTTTTCCTACCTATGCGACTTGTTGTGCTAAAATTCTAATTTTTTTTATATGATCATATTAATGTATGGGCACATTTTACTTCATTAGAAAAATTCATAAAATCTAATAGTTATGAAAAAGTTACATAAATTAGTCGATTTTTGTAATGTTCATTAAATTTTAACGCTCTTGAGCAATTGTAAAGTATTAATAAATTTCCTCTTCTTCTTCTCCTCCTCATCCTTCTTCTTTTATTATTATTATTATTATTATTATTATTATTATTATTATTATTATTATTATTATTATTATTATTATTATTATTATTATTATTATGGGTTAATAAATCGCTAAATTTCTGCATTTGAACAACCCAAGAATTCTAGTTTGCAATTTTTTTATGCACTTGAGATGAATTTGATAAAATAAAAAAAGTTTCAGAATTTGTCTTAAACTTAATAATTCTCATACTTTATTACTTTATATTTCTTAAATATTCCATTATAAGTAATGTTTTAGTATTTTTCACTTTGAAATTTTTTATTATATTTTATGTGAAATTTTTAAAACTTATTGATACTTAAACATTTACTAATGGGAAAAAAGCACATAAAATGTATATTAATCAAAATATTTCGGAGGATCTTAAAGTAAAAACTTTCATTTGTAAACATTTATTAATCATAGAATATAGCAAACATATATTTAGATTCTTTATTCTAACCCTTTCAGACCCGACTTTAATGCTGTGAATTTAAAAAAAATACCACGTTTAAATATCATAATAGGGTCCTAATAAACATGTTTAAGGAAAAAATTAAGAAAAAAGTAATTATTTTAAAAAATAGGAAAATGTACACTGGAATGGACAACCGGTCAATGAGGTTGCAGAAGTCAAATATTCAGCGCTTGAACTTCTCCTACGATTTTTGTTCTAAATATCAATTTATTTACTTAACAATGCTTGATAAAGAAGCTATAACACAAAAAAGTTTCAAAAAGTTTATACTATAGTAATTTTATTGCATATTTGGAGGTATACAGTAATAATACACAGTTTTGCAAAGCATTTTCACATATTCCTAATTTTGTATACAAAGGATTGAGTTTTACATTATTTCACATAGAAATTAAAATAACAATTTCTGCCCCTGGTGAAGCATAAATGCACTGTACATTTATTGCAGTAGATATGGGTTTTACCACTGCAATATAATAAAAATAATATAACGAACAATGTTGTTCCGAATTTTCATCTGTTGTTTCATTTGTAAACTCCAAATCTTTAGTTTTGAATGATTTTCGTCTCCAACTGATATCTTTTTTCGTTGTAAGAAGAAAAGATGAATCTGAATCAACCTCTAAAACTTCATCATCGGAACTTTCAGATGAATCAAGGGCACCTACATATGTAAAAGTCAGTATTCAGTAATATAATTTTGTATAATATAAAGCTTAAATTAATTATTGGAAAATATTTCCGAAAATTTTAACATAATTTACTTTCAGAAACAGATTTATTATCACTATCAATAAAGCAATCATCATCAGAATCCAATTCTTCAATATCTGATATTTCTGCACTAGTAATGTACTCCAAAACGTCTTTCAAATCTTTAGAATTTTTCAAATTATATTTTTCTAAAATAAAAAATGAATATTTAATTTTCCTAATAATTTATTGTTGTTTTAAAAATAATTCAAACGCCTAAAATAAATTAAATTACAAAAACATTATAATTCAACTATCTAAAGAATCACAACCACCTGTACCGTATGTCCATTGTAATGGACATGTCATTTTGCTCTCATTTTGGCTAATCTATAACCGGTAATAAAATAAAACTATCTCCAATCTTAAGATGAACTTACAAACATTATATAAAAAAAAAATCACTGACACATTAGAAGGAATTATTCATAAAAATGAAAACAAAAAGAATACTCACGTTTTTGCATACCAAAGCCCGACGCCTCTTTCAAAAAAGAAAGCTGTAAAGATGTGTTGACTGTTGCCAAACCAAAAACCGCAAACATTTCAAAAAGATTAGTTATTCATCTATTCATTTAGCAAGTTTTAATTCTCTTCAGCTAGAGGATTAAAAGAGATAAGGTTTTAAAATGTATGTCCTTTGTAATGGACACCAGGTCTGAAAGGGTTAAATTATATGCATTTAAATGCACTTCTAAGCTCGAAAGTTTTTAAAAACAGTTACTTTACACTATAAAACAATAAAAAAAGTTAAATCACGAAATTCTTAAAGGAATTTTAAAACTCAAGTTAAAATGTTATTCTTCATCTGAAAACTTAATGAGTAGTTTCTCCCTCATTTTCTCACATTTTGGAAAAGTGTAGAAACGTGTTAAATTTGAGAACTAATTTAAAAGTAACACGGAGGGGAAAATTGCAATGAATGTTGGTTTTTTAACGTAATTAAAGACTGCTGAAAATAGAATGAGTGCTTTACATTTCGCTGTTAAATAATTAGTATGTTTTAAGGGTGTATTTCGATCCAAAGTGCCTTTTTCTGATTTATTATTAGATTTATTTTTTTCTCTCAAATGCACCAAACTTTCAAATTCTCTTATTTAGAAACTACACAAGGTGCCGATTTTTTGATAAATGTAGAAAATGTTGCAAAAAAAGGCTGTCGAAAACGCTGTTTTGGACAAAATTTTCCGAAGCGGGAAGTCTACGAACGAAAAAAGGGCATCCCGAGAAAATAATTGCTTATAAATCAAATTCTAATTAATTCGGCGAAAAATTAATTCACACGGCATCTTCTACATCACTTCAAAAATCACCCCAGCAAGTTTCATGTTTCTACTTTTAAAAATGAGTCTGAAATTGTATCGGAAAATTTCGAGCTGTTGAAGGTGAAATAATCATTTTTTCGAATACACCCTTAATTACTTGTAATAAGATATTTTTCTTGAAGCTATAAAAAATGTATTTCTAAAGCTCTTTTTGTTAAAATAAAAAAATGTTTGTAGATAACTTGAATGTTTTATTATCCCTCATACGTCATATTAAATAAATAATTTATTTATAATATTATATGTATAATATTATATGTATATTATATTTGAGTCTTCAATTTCGGCCGCCACTATGTATTTTATTATATATATCTGTTAACCAATGATTGGTTTATATAAGTCTCGTGCTACCCCACATGATTATATACTCATAAAGACGACTCCATCTTGTTCCGCACTTGCACCTTTACCAATGTGTGTTGATGATAAACGATAAGGTGGGCATCGTTCTTAAAGCTTAAATGGTAGAGTACGGTTAACGATAATCCAAGGGCTCTGTGTTCGATTTCCGTCTTGGACATTTTTCATCCTGTTTGTTCTGTCAATACTTAAAAGAGATGACAGGGATGACTATCCCGGGAACCCAGATTTCGCTTTATAGTATAAGTTCATGTTGCGGGAGGGGGAGACGTTTAGTTAGCATATAAATCCCGTATTAAATATTCAAATGTCTTGTTATTAAAAAATATGCCCAAAGAAGACAAATGCTTCTATATGTATATAATTTGCCGCACTATTGACGATGTTAATTATATTGAATTAATTTGCATGTTTCAATTCGTTCAAACTTAAATAAATGAAAATAGTGGATAAATTTTATAAATATTATAATAATTTCCAATATTAATTTATTTAAATGTGAAGAATAAGTATCAACATACATACACATACAGGATGTACATAAAAGAATTTCCCAATTATTAATTCTGATAGTATCAACTGTAAGCATTATATTGTATTGGTCTCGAATAAAAAGGAACTCAAACAGTTTCAGATAAGCATGTACAGACGTTCTGCTTTGTTATTGAATCGGTTGCAATGTCACATACGCAAACGACTTGTTATTCGAAGTGTGGAAAGAATTGGCCTTTAGGTTTGATGTGTGCTGTATATTTATAGAGGCACATATGTAACATTTGCGAGAAAAATTAACTTATTGTATCTTCAATTTTAGGCATGCAGGTATGAATGTTTGCTTGGACAAAAAATGCATTCTTCAAATAAGAAAATCGTGTCGCATCCCAAATTATGTCGATAACACTGAGGTCTAGGATTATTATCCTGGGCTTCAGTGTTACTTTTTGAAGACAGTCACAGTAAGAATAAGATCAGTAAGAGTAAAGAAATTATGAGTCATCGGTAATAATAATATGATTCATCGGTATTTATTAAGAAAAAAGCTACAAAACGCTTACATATGTAAATATAAACTGCCGAAAATGTCTGTAAAAACACAAAAAAGCGAAAATCGCTAAATCTACGCTAGCTTTCGGTTAAATGCATTCAAATTGAGTTTCTCGGCCGACATTTTGCAAAAATATTAGTTATCTTACATCTCATTTCCTGAAGAGATTCTCATATCTTTATTTAAAGATATTTTTATCATTGTTAATTTTTTTAAAAACTCAAAATACAGAATTTCAAAAATGGTTTCAAATTTTAATAAATATATTAAAGAAGAAAATTTATTTTATTTCATTTTATTATTTTTTTTTAAGTTGGAATAAGAAAGGAAGGGAAAAATAATCTTAATCGATTTATTGGACATTTTTTCCCACTGAATCTTAAAAGACATACTTTGTTCTCGGTAGCAAGAACACTGTCAACACTCTGCTTAACTCTGTCAACATCATTTGTCAAGTGATCTCGGGCTCAAACCCCACATCGACTAGAAACGAATTGTGTTAAAGTTTAATGATACAGCAGGGCTAATTTACAGGAAATATTAGAAATTTTCTGAATCTCACTGTAGATTGAATAAGTCAGTATTTTTAAAAAGTAAATTAAACTTTTATCATAAAAGTAAAATTATGTATTTTTAAAGTTAAGATTTACTGAGTCTATTCTATATTTACCGAATAACGTCTCTATTATTTAATAGAATCCTGGTTTTTTTTAATTTCGGTAATTTTACATAAAACTAAGTGAAGGCAAATAAAATATTTGAGATAGTTTCATTTATTGAAATTGGTTGTGATATTAATGTAAGTCGCATATTTTGTTAAATTACAATTCGGTTAGACGTACCCGAATGGTTAAATTCGCTGGTCTGTTTCCAAAGTTTTTTTTCTGGAAAATATTTAAAATGTGCTAAAGTTTTTTTTTTCACATTTCAAAGCCGTGAGATTTAATTTTACTAAATTCTTTTATGATAAAAAAATACTTTTATAAAAAAATAATAAATGAAAATAATAATTAGAAAATAATAAAATCCTGTTAAATTCTTAATGTGGAATATTTTTCATTTTGAGATTCCTTCAAATCATTATCGCTATTTTTGAAATGATATGTAATGTAGTACTTTAATTTTTAAATAGAATCTTTTATTTCACTTTTGACGTGCGTTATTTGTAAAATAAACTATCTGATATTTATTATTGTCTATAATTTGGACACAAGAGATAAATAAACATTCACGGATTAGGAGCGCAATGTCATTAGGCATTGAAAATAAGAGTAAATGTTACATATCCTGTACATATGGCGAGATTTGTTTTCCTTTTTTGTGTTTGTGATAAATGTTACTTGAATTCTTTTGCTGACAATTTTATGTAGTATATTCATAGTTTTTGTTTTTAATTTTCTGCGGTTTTATACAGTATTTTTCTATCGATTTAATATTATGTAAATATATTTTTGTGCTTTTTTATGCGTTTTAAGATATAAGGTTTATAACATGATGTCATGTTTTAATTTCACAAATTTTATAAATATATAATATTTATAATTTTAAAATATTTGTAAAAAGATATTTAAAAAATATGTTTTTCTGCCACGATCAAAAATTTATTGAGATGCTAAAACGGTCTATTGGCACGATTTTAGATGCCTTCGCCAATCGCGCCAACCGTAACAGGATACAGATCACAACCCAAAAGGTTATAAAGAAGTCTGTTACAAGAATTTTACTTCCAAAGGTTAAAAACAAAAAAGTTTTACTTTACAGTTTGAAGTTATTAAAATTAAAAGTGAGTAAAGATATTTTTATTGTTGGCAGACAAAGTGCCTTGAACAGATTTCCTTAAGCTGGATATCTATTTACTATACAAAGTGTCCCTAAACAAATGGTATATACGCTAGGGGATGATAGAACACATCAAGACGAGTAATAGTAAATAGGAAACCAAGGGTCCCAAACGTTTTCCAAAGGAGATAGCCGCCGTTAAATTTTGGGGTCCAAAATTTCAAATATACATGAAAAACGGAAAAATTGGTCGATTGATTTGCGGTTTTCACTAAAATTATTCTTTATATTGGTATTTTCTTGAAAATAAATTATAAAGATAAATTTTGAAAAATGCCGATAGAGGGCGCTTTAGACATTAAAGTAAAGAAAAACTATTTTTTGTCGTGATTTTTTGCATCTCATTAAATGGCTTCGTAAGCTTAGACTTAAACTTAAATTTTGAGCACAAAATCTGAATAGTTGGAAGCGGTTAAGTAGCACAAACTTAACTGTGTTCAGAGGGTTTAAATTTCAAATGATTATAAAAAACGGAAAAATTGGTCGATTGATTTGTGGTTTTCACTAAAACTATTCTTTATGTCGCATTATATTGAAAATGAATTATAAAGATAAATTTCAAAAAATGCCGATAGATGGCACTTTAGACTTTGGATTAACGAAATAATCCATCCTAATACTATTTTTTGCCGTTATTTTTTCATCTCATTAAATGGTTTTGTAGGCTTAGATTTAAACTTAAATTTTAAGCTGAAAATCTGAATAGTTGGGAGTGGTTAAGTAGCACAAACTGAACTGTGTTCAGAGGGTTTAAATTTCAAACGAAACGAGAAACTATAGAAAAACGGAAAAATCTGTCGATTCGTTTGCGGTTTTCGCTAAAACTACTCTTTAAATCAGTGTATCAGTTAAAAATAAATTTTAAAGAAAAATTTCGCAAAATGCCGATAGAGGGTGCCTTAGACATTGGAGTAGCGTACAACTATTTTTAACCGTTATTTTTTTAAACCTCATTAAATGATTTCAAATGCTTAGATTTAAATTTTCAGATCAAATTCTGAGTCGTTGCGAGTGTTTAAGTAGCTGTGTTCGTGGAGGGGGGGGGGTTAAATTTCAACTCCTGAACACACTTCAGTTTGCGCTTCTTAACCTTCCCCAACGATTCAGAATTTGAGTTCAAAATTTAAGTTTAAATCTAAGATTTCGAAAACATTTAACAAGTTTTGGAAAGCATTTAATTAGATACAAAAAGTAACGGTTAAAATTTGTTGTTGGTTATTCTGAAGATTAAGGCACCCTCTAACGGATTTTTTTTAAATTTATCTTTAAAATTCATTTTCAAGAAGATACTGACTTAAAGAATAGTTTTATTTTAAACTGCAAACGAATGGACCAATTTTCCGTTTTTTATTATTATTTGAAATTTGAACCATCTGAACACAGTTCAGTTTGTGCTACTTAACCACTCAAAACTATTCAGATTTTGAGCTCAAAATTTAAGTTTAAGTCTAAGTTTACGAAAACATTTAATCAGATGCAAAAAATAACGTAAAAAGTAGTTGTTCGTTACTCCAAAGTTTAAAGCGCCCTCTATCGGCATTTTTGTAATTTATTTTTATAATTCATTTTCAATAAAAAACCGACATAAAGAATAGTTTTAGTGAAAACCGCAAATCAATCGACCAATTTTTCCATTTTTTATAATCATTTGAAATTTAAACCCTCTGAACACAGTTAAGTTTGTGCTACTTAACCGCTTCCAACTATTCAGATTTTGAGCTCAAAATTTAAGTTTAATTCTAAACTTGCGAAACCATTTAATGAGATGCAAAAAATCACGGCAAAAAATAGTTTTTCATTACTTCAAAGTCTAAAGCGAACTCTATCGGCTTTTTTCGAAATTTATCTTTATAATTTATTTTCAAGAAAATACCAACATAAAGAATAATTTTAGTGAAAACTGCAAATCAATTGACCAATTTTCCCGTTTTTTATGTATATTTGAAATTTTGGACCCCAAACTTTAATGGCGGCTATCTCCATTGGAAACCGTTTGGGACCCTTGGTTTCTTATTTACTATTACTCGTCTTGATGTGTTCTATCACCTCCTAGAGTATATACCAATTGTTTAGTTGCACCCTGTATAATAATTATAAAAATAATTGGTTTATACACTGATATGAGTTTACCATTAAGTAGAATATTCTTTTTGTTTTAGTCTCGAAATAAATGCTTCAAATTACTTTCATAAAAATGTATGAGTACGTCATAAATATAGTTTATGGTTCAACTTATTTCCTAAATTATAGTTTAGACTATTTCGAAAATATGGTTCAACCAAAACTGAATTTACAATTCAAATTATTCTCAAACGACTATTCAATTTATCACCAAACTGTAGTTAGAGTTTTTATTAAATCATGTTTTAACATATTACCAAATTTTGGTCAAACAAAGCACTATAGTATAGAAAAAGGATATACCAGCTACACGTGTTTCATCTTTCAGTGAAAAGTTCATTCGAAATTTTTAACAGTGTATCTCCTCGAAGAAATAGTGTCAGTAATAACTCTTGCAATATTAAATAAAATAATTTGATTTTCCTTAACTCTTCAAACTCCATTTTTTAAAAATTCATATTAACAAACTGATAACTAATAAAGCTTAAAAAACGAAAAAAACTAAAATTTATTCATATTTTGCACATAACATTTGGTGATATATGGGAACCCAATAAGAACATTTTTTATCTATAATTTGCTATATATACGTATATATATTTCATTTTATTCTTTTTTTTATTTCTATAATAATAGAAACAAGGAAATAATTAAACATTTAACATTTTTTCTATTATTAATAGACTCTGCAATTGCAAATGATATGTCAACACAGAGAAAATTTGTTTACGTTTTTATTTTTTTACATTTCGTACATTTTTACTACAAGCTACTTTAATATAACACATATCTCGCTAAAATAGCGCTATAAAAAACAAACTGCTATTTTGTTTAGTTCCACTATCAGTTAGGTACCATGCAAACCAACTTTTTAACTTTATCTATATATGTGAAACAATTTGCAAAGATGTGTATATTATAGGATACATCGGGACTGAAAATGTTTAAGCAATGAAGAAATCAACTGGTCTATTATATTATAATTTAGAAATGCATACTGATAAAAAACAATAATTTCCCACCACTTTCTTTATAATATCCTTCCTGCTGCAAAAAAACCAGGTAAAAACTGTCGCTGAAAAATAATTACCGCAAACATGTTTACTCGAAAGGATAGTGTCTCTAATAAGATAATTTTCTTTTCCTTGAGGTCATTAAACAAATTCGCTTGCCTATCTAATTGTAATTTAGACTCGCAAACTGAAAAACAACAACACTTTTTTTGCAACTCTTTCCTAATAATATCTTACATACAGCAGAAAAAGGTCACAAAAATTTTTGACTGAAAAGTAATTACCTATAATTATTTTTTTAAAAAAAGGCGTCTGGATTAATTATTTCAATATTAAATAAAATATTTTTTACTGCAACATGAAAAGCATACAGACAGACATGCCTAATTCATAGGCCCATTTTTAACTATGACAGGAAGTCTTAATAAGTCTTAATTATAAGTCAAATTTTGCAAATGTGGGGCTATCGTATTATGATTGTATTCAGATCTTGGTGCAATAATTGTCGCTTTTTTATGAAAAAATGAATGAATATAACAGTCATAATGATTACTTATATTAAATTCAGTAATACGAAATTATTAGGGCTCCATATTAAATCAGAACATGACAGCCTAAAATCATTACCTGTCATGGGACGTCACAGAATCAAATACATATGACATTATTTAACAGAGTGAAGAATATCTTTAATATATTTTTTTTTTTAAGTTTAGACTCGATTTTCATAATATTTCAAATGACTCGACAAAATTCTGCAGTGATTACATGTATTAACCCTTTCAGGAAAGCAAGCCATTATACCTCTTTAATATCTAATTCTCACGGAATAAACGAAATATTTTACTTAAAAAAACTATTTTTCAACATTTCCCCCTCAAAGTTAAAAATATAAAATTTAGTTAAAATTTTCTTGTGCTAATCTTGTTTTAATTTCAAATTATTCGATTAAGTAGTCCTTGCACTGTCATATACAGTAATGGTCAGAAAAACAGACAGACAGCGACCATAGGGGCTAAATGTTTATACACTTACGAAAGAACGTATAAATAAGTTTAAAATTTAAGTTAAGACAAAATATAAGAAAAGACTTTTTATTTCGAAAGCATTAGAAAATTATACTCTTGCTTAGCCACATACAATATCATCTCTCCAAGTAATCTTCTTCATGTATTTTGTTTTTACACTGCTTTTTTTATGATACGTTTCCAACAAACGCTTCCAGTCACCTAAAATATCTTTTACAGAAGATTTATATACACATGATAACTAACTCAGTTACAGCACAATGTTTTATATTTTAATAGAAATAAAACCTGATTCCTTGGGGTAAAAGAGGGGAAAAAAAGATAGACTTCAACGTATATTTATCTGATAGTTTTAGCACAGAATGGTTTTATCGGAACCCAGAAAAGATATAAAAATGTGATAAAGTTATCGTGTTACCTCAGGGAATCGTAACGTTTCTGCTTGAGTAAATTTTATGGATAAATTGTATTGATAATTTTTTACATCACGAGGAGTCATTTGCTTTACGAAATCATTTATAATGTCATTCTTTGTTTTATATTTGTATAGTTTATTAAAAAAGTTGTTTTATAAAACTATTTTTATATTATTGTCGTTACTATTTGATATTTATTTGTAGTTGTGTAGATTTTGTAGATGTGTGGTGTGTGTGTTTTATTATTATTATTATTATTTTAGTGTCCAAAGACATTTGTTTCGCAATTGTAATATTTGCGGAGTTTAAAATATTTTGCTTTCTTAGAAGCAGTTTTCTAAAAAATATTTAAATTATTACAGACATTTCTTTTGTTTGTTAAAAGTAGAACTCGAACTACATAAATGGAAGTCGAAATTTCATATTAAACCGCACCCCTTTAATAAGATCATAAGTATATGTATATTCTAATAAGGATTAATTAATGAGATACTTCGAAAAGCATGTATATTTAATTTTGTCTAAATACTAATGAAGCTGATATGGATTTTCTACCGTTTAATTTAGAACGAGAAAATGAAACTTGAAATTACGTTGAATGTTTATTCCTTTTGGAAGAAATTTTGAACTGCTTTTATCCAACTCCAAACTGACAAATCCATTTATGAAACATTTTCGTAGACTTTGTTTCAAACTGCTATTCGGATAACAGAAATGCTTCTGGGTAGTCATAAAGAATATCTAAAATACAAAATACAGTATGAGGTCAATATCTAAGCATCAAACAAAAGCGTACCGTACACAATTTTCACCAGTATGGAGGTTATCACAATTTCCCCCTGGTCATAATTACTACACCTGATCCTATAATTAATTAAAACGTGGTCCATTTTCAGTCTTAATTACAAAACATAAATATTTCTGAAAGCATGCCAAAATGAAAAAAAAAAAAAGGATTAAAAATAGACTTTTTTTACATATGGGTTTGTGGATTTTCAAGTTTTTGGCTTAACCCATTATCTACCGAATTATTTATCAAGAAATTGGTCCGCCTCAATAATTATCTTCTTTAATATCTGAAAGTATACTCGAATTTTTAGATAATACTATTGTGGAATTCAGATTTTTTTCCTTAAAACTGATTAAATATATCGGTAATTATAATTTTGTGAAATATTTACAAAAATATTTGGATATTTTAACCGAAATTACTATTTTGCAAATATCACAATTCTTAAAAAAGCAATGAGTTTAAATGCATCATGATCCTCTCTATAAATGGAAAAGCTTTTGCAGTTGAATATGTTTAATGTAATTCTATTTACAGAAATAAAAGAATTACCTATAAAAATGTATAATAAAACAACCACTTTTTGAAAATATTTAGTTTCAACTGTTGAATTTAATCAAGAAAAGTGGTTTGTGTGGAAAGACTAAAATAATTTTATTAATAGACAGAATACATAAGTTTTAAATAATTTTTTCTTCAATGGTACGTTTAAGTACCATCAGTGCATAAATGGTTAAGAGACCACCTACCAATTTTTACTAGAACGAAAAGTGATTGCTTAAAGGAGGTTTAACTGTAGTTAAAATTTTATTACAAATTCGGAATTGGGTCATAATTGATTGAAGCTAAGAATCGTATTTTCTTAGTTTCAATCAATATTTAATTACTTTTTGCTCCGGGAGCAAATTATGTAGCTGTTTATAAAGAGATAAACACGAATTGCAGTTGATCAGCTCGTTGCAATTCAAAAATATTAATTAGAATGAAATCTTGTATCTTCCGAGGGAAGAATTTCAAAACTCTGTATTGAATGTTTCTTCGAGCCCATCCTACAATTCTTAGTAAACGGAGCTATAAGCGTAAACGTTAAATGCTTTAGAATAACTGGAGGGCTTTAGAATAACTGCACCGAAAATGGATGATTTTTTCCATAAACAAATTTATAATAATATTAAACATTTACATAAACATTATTTTTAAGTGTTTATTGATGCACCATTTATGGAGAACTCTATTAATCGCTCGTGCTATTTCAATATTTCCTCGTCTCTATAATACATAATTTTAATTTTGTTACATTATTAACATCGACGTTTCTGGCAAATACTATTATTTATTTCATTTATCTCCAGAAAGATTTTATACAATGGTGGAAACTTCATTCAAATTACATATATTTGCTATAAGGACTTTTATAAATTTTTCGTGTAAGAATCAGTTAAATGGATTTCATTTTAATATTTATTAGATTTACTAACTAAATAATAATATTTTTATATTATTTTAATGAAACTTTGATAAAATATTAGATATACATTCTAAAAATTATTTTATAACACATGAGTTGTTTGGCATTCCCTCAAAAATTAAAAAAATTAAAACATTTTTACAAGCATTGGAGACATCTATTCACACTTAAATATTATTTTTTCATATATAAAATGTTATTTTCATATTTGCAAAAAAAGTAAAAATATTTATTTTAATAGATAATTAAACATCTAATCATTTGTTTAAATATAAAGCATATAAAGTGTTTATTCAATACGATATATTTTTTAGAAATATAATGACTATATTGATAATCTATAATAAAGATTTTAGACACTGATTTTTTTTTCAGTTTGGATTACATTAGAAGAAAATATACCAGAAAAAATCAACCAATTCCTCCAAGTAATGAAAGTATCACCTGCAGCTGTTTCGCTAACCAGGGATTACTGAAAGCACTATGAATAATCCTTTGTTGACATTTGTAGAAGATGAAATTACTTCATTTCTCTAATCCCCAGGATGTTTTTAGTCGATGGAGAAACTTTAATTCAAGATGTCTATCTTGAACAAATACTTTTCAAACGCCTTATGAGGAAACTAATTTCTGAATGCAGAAAAATATTACGCTCTAGTCAAAAATTATTATCATATAATCTTTTATTTAAAAAGTATTAAAAGTTATCAAAGTATATGTTTAATTATTTTAGAAATATTAAATAAAAGTTCAATATTATTTCAAACACATTTTAATCACATGTTTTGTGCAGTTGACAATTTTATCAAAATGGAAAATGCAATACATAATGCATGAAATGTTAAGGAAAGAAAAGACTTTATAACT
Organism: Maratus speculifer; assembly: GCA_964019185.1. Classification (NCBI taxonomy): domain Eukaryota; kingdom Metazoa; phylum Arthropoda; class Arachnida; order Araneae; family Salticidae; genus Maratus; species Maratus speculifer. Next base: position 327,010,300 of record OZ025290.1, read on the forward strand.
GTTTTAATAATGTTCATTTTTTTAATTCCGTACATTAGGAAGAAATTGTATTTTGTTAGCTATTTTAAAGTTTTATCGGTATGATAATGTATTGAAAGATATTTTTTTTTAATTTCTTAAAATCTAAATATTTTTTTTAAACAAATAATTTTTAAAAATCTGAATGAGAATTAAAACTTTTATATTTCTGTTTATTTAAATGAAACAAAAAACAATTTTTTTAAAAAATATTTCTAGTTTTGACAATTTTAAAATACGCCATTATTATTTTGCCATTATTTTTTTTTCAATTGCGGTAAGCTTTATCATGTGATTTTGTTTACAATTTATACAGTAAACCATTACAAAAAATTTCAAAATTCTAAAGCACAAAATAAAAATTACTTTAAAATGTGTCCCGGATAAACTTAAATAAGATAAATACCCTTTACTAATCCTTTTTCCCGAGCTCCATAAGATTTTCGGCAATTCTAAATATGTCTCTACTTCTCGAGAGAAAATATCATTGTCTAATTGAAAAGGAATATTTTTTATTCTGGATCTATGTCATGCTTTCAGCTAGCTCTGTTTCGTTAGCATAAAAAAGAGCTTATAATCCAATTTTTGTAGTCTTAATGCCCATAGTGACCTCTGGTGGTGAAGGTTTTAAAAGTGTTGAAATTCATATTTAAAAAAGTTACACAGCGACAAAGAAAAAGTAAGTATTTTACATAGTACGTTTTCTTAATTCGGCTATTCGAAATAGCTTTCTGAGAACATGGTATTGTAGAGAAAAATAATTGTGAAAACGAACTACTTTTTTTTAAAGGTTTAAGAACGTCATTTTAAAAAGTTGATTAATGTATTTAAGGCATAAAGGTTCGATCTTATAGAATTTGTCTTTCGTTTTTATATATTGTACTCGGTTTGGCTGATAGAATTTGAACAACAATGATGATAAACCCACAAAAATCCCTCCATTAGTTTGCATGCAGCTGTGTAAATCAGGTTCTGTGCATACTCGAGCCTTTTTTGCCACCTCAGGATGAAACACCTGTATGTAGATAAAAATTTATTATTTTTTAATTAAAATCTCAACTAATTAACAAAATTTTAATCTTCTCACACTCAAGTGATTCTAGACATACAAACTAGACATACAACTCATCCTACAAATTTGTAATCTTATACATGTAGTATTTTTTTTTTATTCATCAAACAACCAGACTCAGAGACCCAAAGAGCAAAACTTTATTTTATCAGTACAAATAAAGTAAATAAAAAATTAACGCAGATTTAATTTAAAGAATTAACTTAACGAGCCACTTATACTGTCGCTTCCTGATAAATACAGCAAACAGTTCACATACTTAGTGTTATGTTTCAGTGTGTCTGGACTAAGTCAAAAAAATGTCTACTCAAGTTCTGTAAATTTTTAAAACAATTTTATTAAAGCGATATAAAACTTCAAAATTTACCTCAATGTTACCTTTAAGAATCTTCAAGAAAAGTCACCTTCAAAGTTTAACTCAAATCCCTCAAAGTTTTCCTACGGTTCCCGTTATTTTTTAAAGTGAAATATGAGCATATAAATATTTTAGCATATATGGTATTGTCTGAATAACTTTGGATGTATTTATAAAAATATTTATATATACATTTTAATAAATATGTTATTATTGTTATTATTTAATATTGTTTTATTTTCTTCAATGAATTTCTTTTTACCTAATTTGTAAAAATAAATAAATTCCGACCAGTCGGGTGCATTGTGGGACGAATTTCTTGGATGCTTTTGCTTTTTTCATTAAATTATGCACCCCTGATGAGTAGTTTAATGAAAAAGACTTCTACTTTCCATTTATCCATTTACCTTTCATTATTTTGGTAATCTGCCTTCTATTTCACTTCAAACTTCAACTGTTTTCAATAAGATGATTCTAAAAATACTGGTTTCATTGGTTTATTGAATGGTAATATTTGAATTACTTTGGTTATATTTATAAAAGTATATATATATATATATATATATATATATCTCAGATATTTTAATACAGTTGTTTTATATAAGAAAGATTTAATACCAAAGAACTTCCTGATCTGAAAATTCCAGCACCCCGTACGTAGCTTGCTGATGAAATACACCATTCACTGATGCTTGAACTTTGTATTAGTCAGAATTTAAAATCTTAAGGTGCTCAGCAGAAGCGTTTCTGTAACTAAAGATTTGCGTATACGGAAACATGAGTTGAAATACAATTTAAGCACTAACAAAACAACCAAATGCATCGCGAACTGGAAGACATTCGGTTCACCATGAGAAATATTAATTATTGGCCAATTTCTCGAAATCCATTTAATCTAAAATAACATTAAAATACAAGTGGTGGTATCATCAATATTTCGAAATAATAATTCATAATACCTTTCATATTTGAAATTTAAAATGTACATTTATCTACTGGCTTTTCATAATATGTTTTTTGTTAACACCATAACTTTTCCAGTAAAATAAAGTAATGGAAAATTGCCAGACACTTGTAAAAATGTATAAACATAAACATATCTACACATTAAAAAAGTTCATAATATTGTTTTTAAAAATCTATTTTACTCTTAATTATTTATTTTGTAAACTTCTTGTAAAATGCTATCACACTTACCTACATATTAAATTATGCTTCAAAATTTTCTTAAGATTGTTTTGTCATCGCGTCCGACGATCAATAATTTTTAATTAATATTTTTTCATTCTTAAAATATAGCATGCTTTATATCTTTTCTTTTATTCTTTTTGTAAAAAAAGTTCGAAAAGTGCCTTTTTTCTTTTTTATGCACACGGATAATGGTATTCTTTTTACAAAGAGTGGACTATTTCTTTTAATAATAATTCTTTATCAGTTTTTTTTCTTTGCTCATGATGACTTTGTTTTGTTGGATTATGAGTTTTCAAGCACAGCCTTTTTAACCGAAAACTTTAACACAAGTTAACTCTAGTTATTATTTTTTAAATAACTTTTTTCTACATATTTTGTACGTTCCAACACATTTTAGATAATGATTTTATTATGAAAATGTTTCAAAAGTTCATTTAAAAAAAAATCTGTTGTAGTGTTTTAAAAATGCCTAGAAACATAATTGTATATTATTATTAAGGATCAACCGAAACAGATTTTAAAGCGAAATTGAATTCCGAGGATTTTTGTATTTTCAGCCAAAGATGAAAACGAAAAAGAAGGAATTTATACTTACGTATATTATTTTTGAAGGAATTTATACGTACATAAGTATACAGATATATCTTTACAATGTAAAAAAATAGCAGTACTAAACAAAATAGTTATTTGTCTGTTATAACGCTTTTTTAATTAGCTACATTTTATGAAAAAATGCTTGCAGCACAAGTGTACGAAATATACAAAAATGAAAACGCAAATAATTTTACTGTGGATCAAGATACCATTTGTAGAATCCATTAGTAATAAAAAATATTAAATATATAATTATTTTACGTTTTTAAACTTTTTTCAGTGCAAAAAAGGGAAAAAATCTTAAGAAATTGTCAAAAATACACTTTTTGAGTTCCCACATATAGTAATTTTTTTTCGCTTTGGAATCTTCCTCAGCTATCAGTTTGTTAATATAAATCTTTGGATGAAATTTTAGAAAATTACATAAATAAGCCATGGGATCTGAAGAGAATAACCAAGCATCGAAAAGAGATTGAAGTTAAATTTTAATGTATTTCCATACCCGTGCGACTCGTTATGTTAAAATGCTAAAATTTAGTACATGATCATATTAATGTATGGTCACATTTTCCTCATCAGAAAAATTCACATAATCTAATAATTATAAAAAAATAACATAAATTGGTCGATTTTTTATAATGTTATTTGAATTTTAACGCCTTTGAGCAATTGCAAAATATTAACCCTTTGAGGGGCAAAGCACTTCTATTCAATAAATGCTGAAATGATCGAATGACACCAGAATTTAAAAGCAAACTAATTTCAAAATAGATAAATGCTTATCTTCGCTTACTTGATAAAATTAAAATTTTTATTTCAAAATTCTGATGTCAATGTGGAATTTTTCAATTAAAATTAAGTGGTATATATTTTATACCACCGCCCTTCAAGGGGTTAGTAAACTTCTTCTATTCTTCTATTTTTTGTATTTTTATGGGTATATAAATCGCTATGTTTCTGCATTAGAACAATCCAAGTATTCTAGTTTGCAATTTTTTATGCGCCTGAAATGAATCTGTTAAAATATTTTTTTTCGAATTTGTGTTAAACTTTGTAATTCTTTATATTTATATAAATTACTTAATTAATTATTACTTAAATAAATTATTTCTTAAGTATTCCGTTTCAGGTAATATTTTAGCATTTTTCCCTTTCACATTTTTTATTATATTTTATATGAAATTTATTAAAACTTATTGATAATAGGAAAATAAACCACATAAAATGTATATTAATCAAAATATTTGTGAGGATCTTGAAATAAAAGCTTTCATTTTTAAACATTTATAAATCATGGAATACAGCAAACACACATAAAGGCTCTTTACATTAAATTACATGCATTTAAATACACTACTAAGATTGAAAGTTTTTAAAAACAGTTACTTTACACTGAAGAACAAACAATAAAAATTTTAAAATTAGGAAATGCTTAAAGGAATTTTAAAACTAAAGTTAAAATGTTATTATTCATCTGAAAACTTAATGAGTAGTTTCTTCCTCATTTTCTCACGTTTTAGAAAAGTGTAGAAAAGTGTTAAATTTGAGAACTAATTTAAAAGCAACACGAAGAGGAAAATTGCAATGAATGTTGCCTGTTTAACATAAGTAAAGACTGCCGAAAATGTAATGAGTGAATTACATTTCGTTGTTTAATAATTAGTATGATTTAATTGCTTGTAATAAGATCTTTTTCTTGAAGCTAGAAAAAATATTTCTACAGCATTTTTTGTGTAAATATAAAAATGTTCGTAGATAATTTGAATGATTATCCCTCATATGTCATATTAAATAAATAACTTATTTATAATAAAATATGAATAATATTATATGTATATTATACATGTGTCTTGTCTTTTTAAAGTTGATGATTCACTGACTCTATTCTAAATTTATCGCATAACTTCTCTGTTATTTAATAGAATCTTGGTTTTTCTAGTCTCTGTAATTTTACATAAAACTAAGTGAAGACTAATGAAGTATTTGAGATAATGAGATTTATTGAAATTGGGTATGATATTAATGTAAGTCGCATGTTTTGTTAAATTACAATTCTATTAGATGTATCCGAAGGATTAAAGTCGCTAATCTGTTTCCAAAGTTTTTATTTTCTGAGAAATATTTAAAACGTGCTAAAGTTTTTTCACATTTCAAATCCATAAGATTTAATTTTACTAAATGATTTTGTGAGAAAAATAAAAATGCAGGGAGAGAGAAATAGGATAAAAATAAAGAGAAAAACAAAAATCAGAAAAATAAAAACAAAAATAATTATTAGATAGTTATGAAATCATGTTAAATTGAATCCTGAATATAGAATATTTCTCATTTTGAGATTCCTTCAAATCATTATCGCTATTTGTGAAATGATATGTAATGTAGTATTTTAATTTTTAGGTAGCATCTTCTATTTCACTAAATAAAATTTCACTTTTAAAATTTTCACAAAAATAAACATGTACTGATAAACATGTACTGGAGAACTGCACCATAAAATTTAACTACTAAGAATGTATTTATTAAAAATACAAAACATTTCTCAATGGTGCACAAAACAATAACTTTAATATGAACTTGTACGATTAAAATAAAATAAAATATCAACATTTCGCGCCATCTTCTGCGGACGTCTTCAGAAAAATATGATACAGAAATGCTTAAACGCCTGCTTTTTGATCGAGAGATAATATTTCTAATAAAATAAAATCGAAATGAATCAAAAGTTTAAATATTTTGCCATTTACATGTGAGTAAAAATTAAAATATTGCAAAGAGATACATATTTAAGATTTTATGATGTTATGACAAATTTTTGGTACATTTTAGGATAAATTATCATAAAATTTCCTTTTAATATATATGTATATATATATATATATATATATATATATATATATCCTTTCGAATATAAAATGTCTGCTTTCAGGTCATTTATTAAAAGAGCATTTATGAATTGTTCGGATGACCAATTAAATAGAGAAATCGAATTTATACAGAAAATAGCTTTTGGCCATGGTTTTTTAGCAAAATATTTAGATAAAATAGTTCAGAATTACACTACTCCTCCCACATCTGGCCAGTGACAGGATAAGAATCATCTCGTCATTTACATAAAAATTTCATTATATCCCCTATATATTCCAAAAGGTAAAAAGATAAAACAAAAATATAATATAAAACTTATCGCAATTCCACCTCCTTATCTCATTGACATCGTTACTGATAAGATCGATAAATTTCAACGGATCAAAAATTTGGTATATATGAAGTCACATTATCAAATAATGTTTAAAAAGTAACGTAAACTTGCAACACGTAAACTTTTAATTAGAATTAAGGAACACCGCAGGGATATTAGATAGTATAAACAGAATACAGCTCTTTCTCGTTCTACGTGACGAACAAGGGTTGCCGTATTAACTTTGAAGAGGCTAAAATCATAGTTCCGTGCAATAACCCAGTTGAAGGTAAAATAACAGAATGTGTCGAAATCATTGCATGAAAAAATAAACCTTGAAATGATAATTTATCTTATAATATACCAAATATATGGCATAATATCATAAAATGTTGAATTTGTATCTCTTTGCAATATTTTAATTTTTACTCACGTGTAAGTGGCAACATATTTAAACTTTTGATTTATTTCAATTTTATTTTATTAGAAATATTATCTCTCGATCGGGAAGCAAACTTTTAGTCATTTCAATATCATATTTTCCTGAAGACGGCGCGAAACGTTGATATATATTTTTTAATTGTACAAGTTCATATTAAAGTTCCTGTTTTGTGCACCATTAAGCAATGTTTTGTACTTTTAATAAAACATTCTTAGTAGTTAAACTATCTTATATTTATTATTGTCGATAATTTGGACACAGGAGATAAATAAACATTCACGGTTCATGGCCGCAATGACATTAGGCCTTGAAAATCAGAGTAAGTGTTACATATCCTGTACATATGGCCAATTTTTTTCCTTTTGTGTATGTGTGTGTTTGTGATGAATGTTACTTGAATCCTTTTGCTGACAATTTTAAATAGTATATTCATGGTTATTGTTTTGAATTTTCTGCGGTTTTATACAGTATTTTTCTGTCGATTTAATATTATGTAAATATATTTTTGGTGCATACGTTTTAAGATATAAATTTTATAACATGATGCCATGTTTTAATTTTACATGTATTATGAATATATAATATTTATAATTTAAAAATATTTGTAAACATATATTTAAAAACTGTGCTTGTCTGTCACGCTGAAAAATTTATTAAGGTGCTAAACGACCTATTGGCATGATTATGGATCCCTTCGCCAATCGTGCAAACCATTGACAAGATACAAAACGCTTTCCAAAAAGAAATAAAGAAGTCTGTTACAAAAAATTTTACTTCCAAAGATAAAAAAAAGAATGTTTTTTTATAGTTAGACGTTTTTAAGTTAAAAGCGAGTAAAAATATTTTTATTGTTATCAAAGTGCATCAAACAGATTGTTTTAAATTGGATATCTTTTTACAGTAATAATTATAATAATAATTTCTTTATGCACTAATATGAGTTTATAATTAATTAGATTATTTTTTTGTTTTAGTCTCTACATAAATGTTTCAAATTAATTTTATAAAAATGTATGAATACGTCATGAATAGAGTTTATAGTTCAACATATTTCTTAATTATTGTTTAGTCTGCTTCAAAAGTATGATTCAAACCGAACTCAGTTTAAAATTCAAACTATTCACAAACGATAATTCAATTTATCACTAAATTATGCTTAAAGTTTTTATTAAATCATGGTTCAACATATTCCCAAACTTTGGTGAAACAAAACACTACAGTATGGAAAAAGAATTTACCAGCTATACGTTTACCACCTTTCACTGTAAAGTTCAATTGAAATTTTTTACAGTGTGAACTTGAAGAAATAGCGTCAGTAATAACTATTGCAATGTTCAATAAAATAATTTTATTTTCCTTAGTTCTTGAAAACTTTTTTTACTTATATAATTAAATTGATAACTAAAAAAAGATTAAAAAGCTAAAATTTATTCATATTATGTTCATAAAATTTGGTGATATATGAAAACCCATTAAGAATATTTTTAATACTTTCTTATATGTGTTTTTATTTTTTTTTTTTCATTTCTATAACAATGAGAACAATGAAATATTTAAGCATTTAATGTTTTTTTTTATTATTAATGGACTCTACAAAGTATATCTCAATATAGAGAAATATTGCTTGCGTTTTTATTTTTGTACATTTCGTATAATTTTGCTGGAAGCCATTTTAATAAAACACATATGTCGTTAAAATAGCGCTATAAGAAACTTGCTAGTTTGTCTAGATCGACTATCCGTTATGCTCAATGCTAAACAATTTTTTAACTTTATTTATATATGTGAAACAATTTGCAAAGATGTGCATATTAAAGGATACATCGGGATTGAAAATGTTAAAACGATGAAGAAATCAAATGATCTATCAAGATATAATTTAATAATGCTTACTGAAAAAAAAAACAATAATTTTCCACCACTTTCTTAATAATATCCTTCCAGCTGCAAGAAAAAAAAAAAAAAAAAACTAGAAAAAAACTGCCGTTGAAAAATAATTACCGCAAACATTTTACAAGTCTGATAACATGTTTACTTGAAAGGATAGTGTCTCTAATAAGATAATTTTCTTTTTGTTGAAGTCATTAGCTTGCCTATCTAATTGTAACTTAGACTCGCAAACTGAAAAACAACACCTGTTTTGCACCTCTTTCCTAATAATTTCTTACATATACCAGGAAAAGGTCACAAAAATTGTCACTGAAATGGAATTACCTATATCAATTTACAGTTAGACAAACACATTGCCTCAAAAAAAGTGTCTACAGTAATTGTTTCAATATTAAATAAAATAATTTTTACTGAAACATGACAAGCTTACAGACAGACATTCCTAATTCATAAGCCTTTTAAACTATGATAGAAATTCTTAATAAGTCTTAATTAGATGCCAAATGTGTCAAATGATGTGCTATCGTATTATAAATATATTTAGCTACGACAGTCATTGCATTTTCATGCAAAAATGAATTAATACATCGGGTATTATGAATACTTATATTAAACTCAGTAATTCAGAAATATTAGGGCTCCATGTGCAATAGCTACATGGTACCCCAGAATCATCACCTATCATGAGACATCACAGAGTTAAATACTTACGACAGGATTTAACAGAGTGAAGAATATCTTTATTAATATATTTTAAAATTTTGAATCAATTTTCATAAAATTGTAAGTAACTCGACAAAATTCTGCAGCGATTACATATATTAACCCTTTGAGGGACAAACAATATTACCTCTTTAATATTCAATTCTCACCGGAATAATCGAAATATTTTACATTAAATTAAAAAAAAAACAATTTTTCAACATTTCCCCGTCAAAGATAAAAATATAATATTTAGTAAAATGTTTAATGTGCTAATGTTATTTAAATTAAGGGGTGAAATTTCAGATCATTCGGTTGAGTATTCCTTGCTCGGTATATTTAGAATAATGGATAGACATATAGACGGCGACTATAGAGGCTAAATGTTTATAGAATTACGAACGTACCTATAAAAGAATTTAAATTTTAAGTTAAGAAAAACTCTTCGTTTGGTAAGCATTAGAAAATTAAACTTATACATATTTATACTCTTGCTTAGCTACATACAACATCATCTCTCCAAGTAATCTTCTTCATGTATTTTGTTTTTACACTGCTTTTTTTATGATACGTTTCCAACAAACGCTTCCAGTCACCTAAAATATCTTTTACAGAAGATTTATATAAACATGATAACTAACTCAGTTACAGCAGTGAGTAAAACATTGCAAAGTTTTATATTTTAATAGAAAAATAACCTGATCCCTTTGGGTAAAAGAGGGAAAAAATATAGACTTCATTGTACATTTATCTGATAGTTTTAGCAGAGAATGGTTTTATCGGAGCCCAGAAAAGAGATAAAAATGTGATAAAGTTATCGTGTTACCTCAGGGAATCGTAATTTTTCTGTTTGAGTAAATTTTATGGATAAATTTTATTGATAATTTTTTACATCACGTGGAGTCATTTGCTTTACGAAATCATTTATAATATCATTGTTTGTTTTATAGTTGTTCAGTTTATGAAAAAAGTTTTTTATAAAACTATTTTTCTATGAGTGTCGTTACTATTTGATATTTATTTGGTTGTTTTGTAGGTATGTGTAAGTTTTTTTTCATTTGGCATCTAAAGACGTTTGTTTCGTAATTCTAATATGTGCGGAGATCAAAATGTTTTGTTTTCTGAGAAATACATTTATAACAAAAATATCAAAATTATTACTCAAATTTCTTTCAATTGTTAGGGGCTGTGCATATATAAACTTTATCATTTTAGAGGGAAAGGGGGTCTGGAATATGATATCGTAAGATATTTCTAAGGTGTGTGTGTGGGGGGGGGGTCTCTTGATATTGATATAATTTTTAATGCAACCAAAATTTTCCTTTTTTTATTTCAAACATGCTCTTTTGTTCAGAATAATGTATTATAATTTTTTTAGTCTGTTTCTGTTTCTATGGAAATGTTGTTATTATTAAAATCACTAAATAATTGTATATTTTTAATTCTTAAATATGGAATATCCCAAATTTGGCATTCATATTCTTTTTCAAATGCATATAAACATCTAATAATTGTTAGAGAAAATATATGTGATATATATTTGAAGTGAATCTTGTGTTTATATATAAATAAAAGAGAAAGAATGTTGTCCACTTGTTTTGTTGATAAGAATTTCTATATTTTCTCGCCTCTACTCTTTTTCGGGCAAAAGCAAAAAATATAATTATTGTTAAATTCATTGTATAACAAAAACAATTATAAAATATTTTTATATATCCTATGTTATATATTATCCTATTTCTTTTCAGAGTTATTTGATAAAAAATGATATTATGTTGAATTTTCTTTATTTGAATAAATAATTCATGCGAAAAATACATACATTACATGGACATTGATGACCGTCCACTTGCGATTTTAGACATTTTGTCAAATATCTAGAAAAAAAACATAAAGAATTATCCTGAAACTCTCAGTGTATAAATATAATAGTACAAGTCATACATTTCCAAGGATATTTTTTCCCGAAACTCCATAGGGGACCGTCAACAAATTAAAAAAGAATGAATATCTTTTGGAATATCCTGTCAAAAGTAATGTAGTAAAAGCGCTCAAATTGTAGATTATGATTAAGTGGCTTATTGTAATAGTCCGTGTTCATTTGTATGTTGATAGCATGTATACTCGTAGAAAAATTAAGGTTTTTATAAAAACACTCCCAAATTTTCCAAAGATATTTGCTTATAATTGTCAGAGTTCTTAATATAAAGTAATATTCTTTTCTGAAAATATGACAAACAACATTGCACATAACACTCTGTAATCTCGATTAAAAAATAATAAAAATTCTATAAAAAATGAGTTGGTTTACTAAATAATTTTTCACTGCGCATGCGTCAAAGATATCAAAATTTCATTTGCATATTACATTAGCTAAATGTATTGTGCAACGTTTGTGAAAGTCTCAAAATCATAGCTTGAAAATTCTGAAAATAATCTTCAATAGAATAAGTTGAAAATCCTTTATTCTCAAAATGAAGAAAAAACAAGAGGGGTTGCGTCCTCATATTCATTGATTAGTGTCAATATAGAATACACAATATGGGACATACTACTAAATTTGGATAAATTCCCTCAGTCTCTTAAAAGCAGAACGCGAATTACATTGATTAATTAAAAATAGTATATTAAACAGCACCAATTTAATAAGATCATAAGTAAATGTATATTCTAGAAAGGATTAATAAATGAAATAATTAAAGCATATATTTAATTTTTTCTAAATACTAATGAAGCTAATTTGGATTTTCTACCGTTTAAGATAGAACGAGAAAGCGAATCTGGAAATTACACTGAATGTTTATTACTTTTGGGCGAAATTTGGAACTACATTTATCCAAGTATATTTATTAATTTAACATAGTTAAGGAATCGTCTACTGTGTTTATTACATCAGCCTAATGAGGTAAAAAAAGTTTGAGAAAGAGTAAGAACTTGAAATTTATACATATTAAACTAATAAAATATCTTTTTTTTCTAGAATGTGCTTAGTTTTCAATGTTCCTGAAAATATAAATGATGTTAATAAAAATAAAATGAAATATAATAAAATAAGCATCAATACTCTTATTGATAAAATCCTGATTCTATGATGTTCTTACAACTGAAATTGTTTCCACTTTTAGTTAACTCCATTACCACTTATATTAAGGCTGCTAGTCACTTATCTTCTGGAATTCTCTTGATAATTTTAAGTCTATAGGCATTTTATACAGTTGGAGAGTCGTTTCAAATATAAAATATCTCTCCAGGGACTTAAGATTTTAAACCTTTTTTTCAATGTACTTTTCTGAAAGGATGTCACTTTTTTTTTCTTATTTGTCAAAACATTTTTTATCTCTATGCATATTTTAAAATTTTATACCTTCAAAGCGGACGAACAAAGAGAGAAATTTTAACACTTTACGTTAAGTTAAGTATACATTTTAGAAATATTTTGATAATTAAGAAAAACAGAGACATCATTTAAGAAGCGTGCACAGAAAAAAAGAATTTAAAAATATTAATTTCTTCTGGAGATATTTTGAATAGAAAAATGCATGAAACGCCCATAGATATAAAATTACGGAGAAGAATTTCCAAGCTGGGTGACTTACACTCTTAAGTATAGTTCCATCATTTTTTTCCATATAATAATCAATGTTATAAATAAGATCGCACTATATCTCGTATATCAATTGTAATTGATGATTTATTTATTCGGAATAAAATTAACTCTTTTAACTCTTCAAGATAAGAAATTTCAAGGAATTTATTTACTTAAAAGGCACAGCTCAGACAAGGAAACCAGGTCTTTAGACCATAGTGTCTATTCCGGTCGCCTTTATTAAGGTCCTTCAAAAAATGCAGAACTCAGCCGGGGCTGAAACCGCCAAAATCGCGACAGTGGGCGGTATTGATACAAAAACTCGTAACAGGGCCTCACCTGCCAGGTGCAATAGAACCTATCGCGACAGAGGACATGTAGGATAAAATAGGAACAAACAGAAATCACTAGAAAATAAAACTAGAACATAACACTAGAACATAACACTAGAAAATAACAAAATTGGAAACTTCCCGCAGGGGAAGAGATCCCCTACGCGACAATGGGCAGATGTACGTGCGACAAAAGTAGCACTGAGAAGGAGCAGCAGAAACTGTTGCATGCATAAGCTACGTTGTTAGAATTGAAATTAGTTTAAAAGTTAATTAATTAAAAAAACTAGTAATAAATTAAGCAATTCCTCAATGTGAATGCAAATTCACGCAAATGGATTTAAGTTTCATATTTTGCAAAATACTCATTTGTCTAAGTACTTCTGGGGTCGTCTTAAAGAGGTTAATAAATTCTTCTTAAATTCATCGCCATGAAATATAAGCAATAAAATATTGAAATATTTTAACATTTCAATTATGAAAACTACAAAAACGATAATTTTCCTACAGGTAATTCAAGTATATCTGCAGTTGTTTCACTTGCCAAAGATTACCAAGCACACTATGAATAGTCGTAGTATTTTCAGTAATCCATGGTAAACGAAATAGCTGCAGATAATATTTTCATTGCTTGGGGGGGGGGAGGAGATTAGTATTGATTTCAGTATTTCGTCGTCTTTATAATGCATAATTTTAATTTCGTCACATTGATAACATTGACATCTCTGACAAATGCGATTATTTCATTTATCTCTAGAAAGATTTTATACAATGGCGGAAACTTCATTCAAGATGCATATATTCGCTATAAGGACTTTTATAAGTTTCTCGTGAAGAAATCTGTTTAATGGATTTCTTTTTAATATTTATTAAAGTTTTAATAACTAAATAATAATATTTTTATATTATTTTAATAAAATTTTAATAAAACATTAGATATATATTTTAAAAAATTATTTTGTAACACATCAGTTGTTTGACAAGCCTTCAAAAAATAAAAAAGCTTAAAACACTTTTAAAAGCTTTGAAAACATATATTCACGCTTAAATATTATTTTTTCATATATAAAATGTTATTTTCAAAATATTTTCATATTTTGCAAAAAAATATACAATCAGCGCAAATTATCATAATGAAGAATAGTTAATTTAATAACTAATTAAATATTTAGTCATTTGTTTAAATGTAATGTATATAAAATATTTATTTAATATGACATTTTTTTGAAATATAATGACTATATTAATAATTTATTGTAAAGATTTTAGACACTAAAATTCTTTCAATTTGGATTACATTAGAAGAAAATATACTAGAAAAAAAACCCATCTATTCTTCCAAGTAGTGAAAGTATCACTTGCAGCTGTTTCGCTTATCAGGGATTACTGAAAGCACTGTGAGTAATCCTTTGTTGACATTTGTAGAAAAAGAAATTACTTCATTTTTCTAATCCCCGGGATGGTTTTTAGTCGATGGAGAAACCTTAATTCAAGATGTCTATCTTGAACAAACACTTTTGAAACGTCTTATGAGGAAGCTAACTTTTGAATGCATAAAAATATTAAGCTCCAGTCAAAAATTATTATGTTATAATTTTTTATTTAAAAAATTTTAAAACTTATCAAAGTATATGTTTGAATATTTTAGAAATGTTAAATAAAAGTTTAATATTATTTTAAACGCAGTTTTAATCACATGTTTTGTGCAGGTGACAATTTTATCAAAATGCAGCAATGCATAATATATGAAATGTTAAGGGAAGAAAAGATTTTAAAACTGCACTGTAAAAAAATTTCTGTGAGGTTACTAAGAATTTTCTTCGAAACTGGGATGCCTAGAACTTTTTATGTAACCGCAACCAAAGAAAATCACGTAAAATTACTAAAGTTTCTTTAGTAACTGATACTAAATATTGTTTAGTAAACGTACTAACGGTTTGTTAGGGAGGTTTCCAAAGAAACGTCTATAAGTTTTCTAAATATTGTTTAGTAAACTTACTAACGATCGTTTAGGGAGTTTAGTAAATAATGTTTAATAAATTTACCAATGATTATATTGTAAACGTAGTAAAGGTTTTTTAGGGAGCTTTCCAAAAAACTCTTTGTAAACTTACTACGGATTTTTTAGTAGATTAACTTAGGATTTTTAAAGGAGTTTCTCAAATTAGTTTTTGTAAAGGTACTAAATATTGTTTAGTATACTTACTAGTGATTTTTTAGAGAGTTTACCAAATACTTTTTGGTAAATTTACTAAGGATTATTTAGTAAACGTGCTAACTATTTTGAAGGGTGTTTTCTAAAAAATATTTTGTAGGTTTTCTAATGATTTTTAGTACACTTACAAGGGATTTTTTTGTACAGTTGCTAAGAAATTTTGTGAGTTTGTGAAGGACTTTAAAGTACATTTACTATTTTTATTTAGTAATGCACCCTAAGTGTTTTATGTACTTTATCAAATATCCTTAATAAAATTTGCATTTTTTGGATAAAATAGATAAAATACTTAGTATGCGTTCAAAATAATAATAATAAATGCATTATAAAATCCTTTACAAATCCACAAAAAATTCTAAGCAAATATACTAAAAAATCCCTTGTAACTGTACTAAAAAATCATTAGAAATATAACTTTATTAAGGTACAGAGAAAAGAATAAAAAAAAATTATTATATATTGTATCTATATATTTTTTTGTATTATCGCCAAAAAGTTCTTTACAACAGTACAAGAGTTAATGTAGTAAATTTGCTAATGTTTTCTTAGCATTGTTTCCAAAATATTTACACTTTCCAAAAAGTATTTGTAACTATAAAATTTTTGCAGTAGTATTACTAATAGTTTTTCAGCAGTATTCCAAAAAGATTTTAAGTAATAGTTTTTTATATTCTAATACTTATATTAATTTAAGTTGTTGCAGTATTTTTCCAATATGAAGTAGAATTTTTATACTTTTAAATACCCACGGTGGAGTTTTCCTCATGTTTCAAAATATTTTTTTACAAAATAAGCAATATGGTCTGACATATGTTTCAGTAATATCACAGCAATTGCCGTAAGTATTTGTATGTTAGGCATGAGAAAACTCACTGAAGTTTCACTGTAGATATTTAAATAATTCCAAATTCATTTTTTATATTAAATGAGCATTGTAATAACATTAAATGAGCAGATAATCTGAAGGAGATCTTACGATTTTCAGTTAAACTAAAAAAAGTCAATAAAAACAATATAAATAAAATATAAGTAGTAAGTTTATAAAATATGCCTAAATAAAAAAAAAAACATATATGCTGATGTAGTTGAGACAAATTAAATTTATAATTTTTAAAGACAATGTTATATTTGTATAAGTAAGCACTGTGCATCATCTAATCCAATTCATGATTTGAAAACCTGTATATTATGAAAAACTGCAACATTTTTTTTCTTTCGTTTCTTTTTCTTTTTTTTTTTTTTAATGTCATTATTTTGTTCAATTCCAAGGTCATGAGGATTTCATTAATGAGTGTCTTATGGTACATACAGGGTGTCCCAAAAGGTCATGTCCAAACGGCACACATGGTTGTGTCAGGTCATTAGGAAACAGAATTACATAGGAAAGGGGGGTCGGAAACGCGATTGTAATCCGCTAGAGGGCGATAAGCGATGTCAGACGAAAGCGCGGGCAGTCGGATCATTCGAAGCGCGGACGTTGCAGAGAAAGGATGAACCAGTTGATGAGCACTTGGATGAGCACTTACTATGAGTTGTAGCATTTTTCTTTTTTATTTGGTACTGTTTTGTTGTAAAATAAAGATATTTTACACCGTTTGTTATCTTTTCTTTGCGTGACGGTTACGATGCAATTTCACTGTTTAGATCGCGTTTCCGACCCCCCTTTCCTATGTAATTCTGTTTCCTCATGACCTGACACAACCATGTGTTCCGTTTGGACATGACCTTTTGGGACACCCTGTATATTTGAAACACTATAAAATAACTGGTTCAATAGCTAAAAAAATGTAAAATCTGTAAAAAAAAATGTCTTTACCTGAATGCCATATTTAAGAAAATATCTTTTTAAAACATATTATTCTATTTTTTGCTGAATATTCCGTATAGTTGTCACTAATCACTAGGAACTTTCTTCCTTTTATTTATTTTATTGTCTTTTTCCTCGATT
Source organism: Maratus speculifer (assembly GCA_964019185.1). Classification (NCBI taxonomy): domain Eukaryota; kingdom Metazoa; phylum Arthropoda; class Arachnida; order Araneae; family Salticidae; genus Maratus; species Maratus speculifer. Next base: position 327,027,823 of record OZ025290.1, read on the forward strand.
TTCTCCTTACAAATTTCTTGCACTATCTACACTTAATACACTAGACATTTTCTAATATTTTTGTTGCTTGAGAGTTATGTTTCATATTGAAATAGTGGAAAGGAAAATTTAATTATTCATAGGACCACAATTTTAAAACTCTCAACTGGCTTAAAGATCCGGAAGAATGGATCTAAATGCATGAATTTAGTAGGATTCAACTGTGGTTAATTCGGCTCTGGAATTAGAATATCTAACTCAAAAAATTGCATATAACAGAAATGATGTACACACATTAACATATGTGCGCAAAAATCCATATTAAGCATATCAACAGTCATTATGGGCAGGTTTCACATTTTTTAGTTCTTATCAGTATGCTATAAGCACTAGAGATGGCTAAGAAGACTTTCTAAAAGCAGAAAATGTATGGAAATAAGAATTAAAACAAATAGAAATGTATATAATGCTTTGGAAAATATTATGAATAGTCATTTTTATAATAAATGTGATATGCATACATGTACATCCAATAAATGCGATGTGATTAAATGACATAATACAATGAAATATGAATAAATTTCATTTCCAAATAACGATTTATTACATTCTACACAATAAAAATGATTTACATATCATTTTTAATGTGACTCATATTTTACAAATATTACATAACTAGAGTTTATACAAATACCTATGAAAATCATACTTATTGATAGTATTTTTGGAAACATTTTCTTCAAATATCAATAATCAAACTTATATGCTTGTTCAGATAGTGTTAGAAAATGATCAATAAACTGATATTTTTAAATATTTGAAAATTTCAGGGCTGTAGAACATATTAAAAGGTCCGAGTGAGGTATGGGGAGGAATTTTTCTCTTAGACAATGGTTCCTTTTCCTTATCTGACTTTATCTATTTTTCAGCGTCAGGGAAGCTCGCACTGTTTTTAAATTCAACTTCAGTTTTTTCATTCATCTATAGAAGAAAGTTATATGTTAACATGAAAAGTAAAGAAACATTTAATAAAATTTATAATGAATTTGATATTATAAAAAAAATCTACATTCACCTTCGTATTGAATAAATGGATTTTAAAAATACTTCAAAATTATAAAAAAGGTACACGCAAATAATGTACTGACACACAAACATTAAATACAATTAACCCAACTAGAGTGAAAAATTAGCCAGAGCCAGGAATCGAACCCGATACCAAGCATTCCAGGTTGTTGCTCTATCCACTAAGCTACTTCAGTCGATGGCCGAGTTTGCAGTTTCTCACTAATAAACAAAGTTGGATAAAGTTATCTTCCATAATTTAGACAGCCTATGATGACGGGACAACTTCCAGACTCAGGCATTGGCCGGAAAGTGGATAGAGCAACAGCTTGAATGTTGTGGTCCTGGGTTCAATTCCTGGCTCTGATTAATTTTTCACTTCTGTTGGGTTTATTATATTTAATGTTTGTATGTTAGTATATTATTTGTATGTACATTTATCCATTATTATACATCCCCTAAAATCAATTGGCGGCACTAGCAGTATAAAAGAATATTTTTCATTAGATTTAATTTTCACAAAACAGAATTTAACATAAAATAATTGTTGTAATTTACAATAAACGCTAGAAACAACAATATCACACTGTATCTGCCATTTTTTTCTACCACATTATTGAAAATTAAATATGAATTTTCATTGTAAAAACATTTCCCATTCCTCCCTTACGTGAGGGAGGGATGGCACTTTCGTATTAAATTAATTTATTTATTAGTCTAAAATTTTACTTAGAATCAACAAATTTATAATTTTAAAGTGTGTTAAAATGTTTAAAAATGTTATTCTGAAATTTTCCACTTTATATTTGCGAAACATAATAGGTAAAAAATATTTTTGTAAAAATTGTCCAATCTTTCCTATCCTCCCCCCTACACTTAATTTTGTACACTATAGTTTTGAAATTTTAATATTATATGCTAACTTTTTTAGCTAGCAATTTAGTATTTGTTTGGTTCAGGTATAAGCGGATTTAATTAAGGGTGAAAAACTTCTATTTCGAAAAGCAAAACAACTAACTGAAGATTTTGATGTAAAAACAAATCTATATTATCAAGGACAAACATCTGTGCATAACACTGACATCCTCTTGCGAATGGTAACAATTTGAAATGAAATACTGGATTTGGAATTTTTGCTACTGCTAATTTTTAAACGTTTAAACATCGCACACCTTCAGATTTTAGAACGTCATATGGAAATAATCTATTATAAAATTATATTTGTTTATAAGCTATTTTAAATGGCCGGTATATTATGTTTTTTAAAATAATTTTCTAGTACAATTCTTCGTAATTTATCTTATCACGTGCCGGCTTCAGTATACAAACATTTTGTACATAAAACAACAAAATTTCTTCAATATTTATTGCTGACTAATTTCCCATAACGAAATTAATATTTCCTGTATGAATAATTCAATTAATAATATTAAAAACACACAAATTTAACACATTTGTAATCGAACAATTTAATTTTTTTAGGCAGCAAAATAGCAAAAAAAATCATTCAAATGGAATTTGCTTGAAAAATTCGTTTAAGTTCACTGATTATACATGGTTTTAAAAACAAACTTGAAAAGATAAATTGAAAAAATATATTCCATGCTATCTCTTGCTCTTAAAACTAAGGTTTCATCACCATTTTCTTACGGCTAATATTCCCTAAAAAGATATAAAACCTCCTCTAAAATTATATTAAAAAAAATCTAAATTTAACAGACATATAATTGAACTACGCGTTTAAATCTATTTAAATCTATGAAATTATCAGAATATAAAAGATGTACCAAGCAGTGTTGAATTCGGATACTTTTCTCCGAGAGGGACTTCTGTGGCTCTGGGGGGGGGGGGCATTATAGAGTTCAAGCGGGGGAATTGCACTTTTTGACCAATGAAAACCTAAAATCTCAAAATTTTCGGGGGGGATATTTCATTGCTCTGGGGGGAATGTTTCCCCCGGGCCAGCAGCTGAATTCAACACTGGTACCAAGTATAAAAATCTTGGGTTGAGGGAAGATTTCAAGTGGTTAACTGCTGTTATAATAAAATGTTAAATAAAGGAGTAAAAAGATGAAGACATTTAAAAAAATTAAATTTTGCGATTACAAATGGGAGACAAAGATAACCATATTTTATTTAATATTTAAAGGAAGGGGAGGGGGTTACCAAACGACTGATAATCTACAATATTAAAGATTTACAAATAGTGCACAGAAATTAAAAGTAAACAAGTTAAGAGTTCTTCATGGATTATTTTTGTTACAATAAAGTAACAAATAAATCAAGAAAATATTTTTAAAAAGCAATAGATTATTAGGATTTTAAACTTTAGATATTAAAGGGCCAAAAAGATAAGTTTTTTTTTTTTTTAGAAGAGGGGAGATTTATTAGATAACTTATTTACATTACTAAAAAATTACAAATATACGTAAAATACTAATAGCCCAGTGGTTAGTTGGTAGAATTCGTTATTAACACGTTCGCTGCCGCTTCCATGAAGATGTGATGAGAGTTAATGCCGCGCTGTAGAAGTGGGTTTTTCCCAGAAGCCGAATTCCTTTTTATAACAAAGAATCAGTGAAAGATTTTCCCGCGCAAGCGCGTGACTGGCTATTGGACAGCACCCCCATGACGCGCTGGCGCGTGAGTGGCTCTTTAACGTTGGCGCTATATCACACGCTTTCGCGTGAGCGGCAGCGAACGTGTTAAGGGGAAACAGGAAATTGGTTTAATCATTTCATTTTATGTCTACAATGAATATATTAATTTTTTTCTCTTACTATGCGAGCGTTAGAAAATACATATAGATTTAAAATAAAAAATAATTTAAATAAAACTCTTTTATTTAAAATAAAAAATGAAAATAAAACTTTTTTAATACCATAATAATACCTCAAAAACAACTAACTATCAAAAACATTAAAACAAATGTTGTAGGGCTTTTTCCTTAACTGCTATTAGCGGTCTCATAGACCGCTGAGTTTTTCTAGTTTCAGAGGTTAATTCGTAATTTTCAGCGTAACTATACATACTGATCAAATTTTGTTTAGTTTGGAATCCTATTACTATGCTAGAGAGTTTTAAATAGCTGAATTTTATTTATAATAGACCTGTATATAAAGTTTTATAGAAAAAATAGTATTCTGAGAGTTACTTTAATATTTTATTCATCTTTAGATTAATCTGCCTGACAGACTACTCACAGTAGCTTTGTCACAACAGTTAAGGGTTAAAGTTCTGAATAAAATGAGCGCCTAAAATTAAAATTTTTGTTGGACATTAAATCTCACTGTTCTGTTTAAAAATTTTAGCTTAGCAGTCAGAGGTAAAACTAAAAATTAATTAGGAGAAAACTAAGTTGTTTTAATCCCTTCAGTTTAAGTCTAGAATTACCCCTCCTCCTTCGAGGTCAACGTTATAGAAAATAGGTACACATTTATAGCCGAAAAACTACTTAAAAAATATCTTAGGAATATCCGAAAAGAACTGATTCTATCTAAAACAAACATTGTCAAGACAGATGTCTTAAAATTTGAAATTAAAAATAAAACGAGTACCCATATTCATATTTTTGTCGAATTCTATTTCAAAATTTTGCCTTAATTGCTAACAAAATAGTGATGCAAGGAAACACCAAATTATCAATCCGCCCAGCCTCTATTTGTTTTACATGTTTTAAGTTGTTAAAGCCTTTACGATGTTGTAATTATGCTAGGGCTTTATTTTGTATATTTTGAGGATTATAATTTAGTAATTACCGATAAAGAGGTGCATGAATGATAGCTGTTTTACATGTCCAAATGATATCACCAATCTTAAACCATCGTTTTAATTTTACGTCAATACTACAATACTTTATTTCAATATTCCGAAGATTTTACAATATTATAAATTTAACCTGACAGAAATTGTCATAACTACTGTGAAGCGGTCTCCATCGAAAGATGACAAAAAGGCGCGAGAAACTTGTAGGATGTAATTTTCGTACTAAACATCCTGTGCTCTTATAATAAAAATTCACCTATTCAAAAGTCTCTGATGATAGAACAAAAGTTTCAAATGAAAGAAAACTTCGGTAGTGTTTGTAGTTAGACTGTGAAAATTGGGGGAGGGGAGGGTGTCATTGGTGTGTGAGATAAGTAACGTCAGTTAAAGGTTAATTTAAAATGTGGTCGTATACTAATTGAAAATCTTATTTTTTTTAACAATCTTTTTCCTTTAAGGAAAATATCGAAGGTTAGAATCGTGCTACTAATTGACTTTGAATTTCCTCTAGCGAAAAGGCTTTTGCACACTCATTTGTTTGTTTCCCCCCCCCCTTAAAAAAAATTTTAAATCTCGAACTTTTTTTTTTATTTCCTTACCTATAATAGATATGCACTGTTATTCACTCTGTATACACATATTTCAAATGTCGGATATAATAAACAATGTTTACCCTCACTTACGAATCATTTTTGAAATATTTTAAAAGTAATGAAAAGTGCAAATTTTAAGATATTGATAAGTTCGTAGAAGCAAAAGCTCTTCTGGCAGTAGGAGGAAACTTACTTCATTGCAAATTTATCTCGAATAGATTAAAGATCTCGATAATAGATCTCGAATAGATTCTAGCTTTTTCATAATTAGTTGCGACATTGAACTTTTTTTTCCATAGCCCACTATTGGGTTACAACCCGTAATCATAAGGTTAACACATAAAAAATTCTTAATACATCCACCCTAAATAATAACTCAATATCTTTAAAAAATACTTGTACATAAAAATCAGAAGCACTTTGAACTGATAACCTCGTCTGTTGGGGTTTAAAGAAGTTCTTGCTTAGTAATTTAGCTGAAATTTTGAAATAGAATTGTAAAAAATCAACAAAAATATTGGCTATCGGTACTTATTTTATTCAGAATTTTAATCTCTATAACATTTGAATTGAGAATGCTTTTGATGAAAATAGTTTTTTTTTAGATATTTTTATGATAATTAATAAAGGCTTTTTTTTTCGATTATAAATATATTCATTCAAACCTATAGGGATATAAACAATTTTCAACTTTCCCCTAATTGATTCAAATTTCGACCTCCCACCCCGCCACCACTGGGCTCTAAAGAGTTTTATACAATTTAAAATCCTATGCGTTTTTTATGAGGAGCGCTTAGCATAGCATAGAGCGCAATATGAAGGGATGAGGGAGGAATGGGGAAATGGAAATTTCGAGTGGTGAGAATAATCTTATTTGGCAATTTATTGTGAAAATAAAATAACACATAGAGCAGATTACATTTATTTTAAATTAAAAAGTTTTACAGAGTTTTTAAACTTTAAGTTCTGTTGCCGTATGGGATGGAGAAAATTCAAAAATAAAATTTTGAGGGTGAAATTCAGATGAAATTTTTAATTAAATGAAAGTTATGTAATCAATTGCTAAAGAAATTTAGGATTGATTATTCACTATAAAGTAACAAATAGAGTAGAAAATAAATTTTAAACACTTTAATCTCTTGTATTTTGGAGAAGGAGGCAAAAAGGATAAGGGAAATTTCAGAAAGAGAGAAGGGAAGTTTGATTTGTTACATTAAACATTAGAAATTTCGCACTTGTAATAAACGCCCTCGTATAAAATAGTTATCTGACAATGATACATATGTAATTAACAGAAAATATTAGATAGATTTACTTTCTAGATCATGCTACATTATAACAAAAAATCAAACAATCATATCCGAGTTTTCTATTTTTAATTATTATGAATCAATTAGAACGAAAATATCCTCCTCAGCCCTGAGATTAATATTACGAAGGATCACAAAAACCATTTTAAATTTTTTATAAAAATCTCCAAAGATATATCAGCCAATATATCTATGCTTATAATGTGCACGCATTCATTAGAATAAGTCTAAAAGTAATCTTAACAATTCTAGAAGCATTTTAATTAGCTTAAAGAGTGTTCATTTGTGTCTCCTGGGGGCGAAATCAGGACTGAAGAGGTTGAAACAAAATTTAACACATTAAGAAGAAATATTTACTTACTTCCTAACTAGAAATCCTTCTCAATAAGAGATTCAAGATGGAAGTCTTTTCCGCTCCTTTGGGCGCGTAAACAATGATCACGTCACTACTGAAGCCCATTCTGATTGGCTGACAGGTGAAACTAAGATATTTCATGTATTTGTACAATGCGCTGGTAAATAAAATACCCCGGTTACAGATAAAATTTTACTACACTTGCAGATTTCTGTAGCTTTACAAAAACTAGTTTTGTATGTTTCCAGATTTTTAAGCTATTGCATAGCTTCTATCACGGTCTTTGGGCGCGGCGACCGAATCCAAAAATTCCGTAACGCGAAAAATCCTAACACATCGGTAACGAAAAAACCTAACACTCGGCTAACGTCGTTTCAGCTCGGCAAACTTCGGCACGGTAGCCTTCGGTAGACTTCGGCAGACATTGACGCGGTATTTGTCAGATATTAGGATATCAAATCTCAAACTTATGTTTCTTATGATCTAATTTTCATAGCGCGGCCAAATTTGTTTGGTAATTTGTTAAGAGACAGTGTTAATTTTTGGTGACAGGAGACCCCCCCACGGTGAGGGTCGAAAAATTTAAAATGCTTATAATTCGCGATCTAAGTTTCGTAGCGCAGCCAAATTTTGTTTGGCAATTTATTATGAGGCAGTGTTAATTTTTAGTGACAAGAGACACCCCATGATGAGGGTCGAAAATCTAAAATGCTTATAACTCGCTATCTAATTCTCGTACCTCAGCCAAATTTTGTTTGGTAATTTATTATGAGACAGTGTTAATTTTTGGTGACAGGAGACCCCCCACGGTGAGGGTCGAAAAATTTAAAATGCTTATAACTCGCGATGTAACTTTGTAGCGCGGCCAAATTTTGTTTGGTAATTTAGTATGAGACATTGTTAATTTTTGGTAACAGGAGACCCCCACGGTGAGGGCCGAAAAATTTAAAATACTTATAACTCGCGGTCTAATTTTCGTAGCGCGGCCAAATTTTGCTTGGTAATTTATTATGAGACAGTGTTAATTTTTGGTGACAGGAGACCCCCCCCCCCCAAGATGAGGGTCGAAAAACTTAAAATGCTTATAACTCGCGATCTAATTTTTGTAGCACGGCACAATTTTGTTTGTTAAATTATTATGAGGCAGTGTTAATTCTTGGTGACAGTAGACCCCCCACCGTGAGGGTCGAAGATTTAAAATGCTTATAACTCGCGATCTACTTTTCGAAGTGCGGCCAAATATTGTTTGGTAATTTATTATGAGACATTGTTAATTTTTGGTGACAGGAAACCCCCATGGAGAGGGTCGAAAAATTTAAAATGCTTATAATTCGCGATCTAAGTTTCGTAGCGCAGCCAAATTTTGTTTGGCAATTTATTATGAGGCAGTGTTAATTTTTAGTGACAAGAGACCCCCCATGATGAGGGTCGAAAATCTAAAATGCTTATAACTCGCTATCTAATTCTCGTACCTCAGCCAAATTTTGTTTGGTAATTTATTATGAGACAGTGTTAATTTTTGGTGACAGGAGACCCCCCACGGTGAGGGTCGAAAAATTTAAAATGCTTATAACTCGCGATGTAACTTTGTAGCGCGGCCAAATTTTGTTTGGTAATTTAGTATGAGACATTGTTAATTTTTGGTGACAGGAGACCCCCACGGTGAGGGCCAAAAAATTTAAAATACTTATAACTCGCGGTCTAATTTTCGTAGCGCGGCCAAATTTTGCTTGGTAATTTATTATGAGACAGTGTTAATTTTTGGTGACAGGAGACCCCCCCCCAAGATGAGGGTCGAAAAATTTAAAATGCTTATAACTCGCGATCTAATTTTTGTAGCACGGCACAATTTTGTTTGTTAAATTATTATGAGGCAGTGTTAATTCTTGGTGACAGTAGACCCCCCACCGTGAGGGTCGAAGATTTAAAATGCTTATAACTCGCGATCTACTTTTCGAAGTGCGGCCAAATATTGTTTGGTAATTTATTATGAGACATTGTTAATTTTTGGTGACAGGAAACCCCCCTGGAGAGGGTCGAAAAATTTAAAATGCTTATAATTCGCGATCTAAGTTTCGTAGCACAGCCAAATTTTGTTTGGCAATTTATTATGAGGCAGTGTTAATTTTTAGTGACAAGAGACCCCCCATGATGAGGGTCGAAAATCTAAAATGCTTATAACTCGCTATCTAATTCTCGTACCTCAGCCAAATTTTGTTTGGTAATTTATTATGAGACAGTGTTAATTTTTGGCGACAGGAGACCCCCCACGGTGAGGGTCGAAAAATTTAAAATGCTTATAACTCGCGATGTAACTTTGTAGCGCGGCCAAATTTTGTTTGGTAATTTAGTATGAGATATTGTTAATTTTTGGTGACAGGAGACCCCACGGTGAGGGCCGAAAAATTTAAAATACTTATAACTCGCGGTCTAATTTTCGTAGCGCGGCCAAATTTTGCTTGGTAATTTATTATGAGACAGTGTTAATTTTTGGTGACAGGAGACCCCCCCCCCCCAAGATGAGGGTCGAAAAATTTAAAATGCTTATAACTCGCGATCTAATTTTTGTAGCACGGCACAATTTTGTTTGTTAAATTATTATGAGGCAGTGTTAATTCTTGGTGACAGTAGACCCCCCACCGTGAGGGTCGAAGATTTAAAATGCTTATAACTCGCGATCTACTTTTCGAAGTGCGGCCAAATATTGTTTGGTAATTTATTATGAGACATTGTTAATTTTTGGTGACAGGAAACCCTCATGGAGAGGGTCGAAAAATTTAAAATGCTTATAATTCGCGATCTAAGTTTCGTAGCGCAGCCAAATTTTGTTTGGCAATTTATTATGAGGCAGTGTTAATTTTTAGTGACAAGAGACCCCCCATGACGAGGGTCGAAAATCTAAAATGCTTATAACTCGCTATCTAATTCTCGTACCTCAGCCAAATTTTGTTTGGTAATTTATTATGAGACATTGTTAATTTTTGGTGACAGGAGACCCCCACGGTGAGGGCCGAAAAATTTAAAATACTTATAACTCGCGGTCTAATTTTCGTAGCGCGGCCAAATTTTGCTTGGTAATTTATTATGAGACAGTGTTAATTTTTGGTGACAGGAGACCCCCCCAAAGATGAGGGTCGAAAAATTTAAAATGCTTATAACTCGCGATCTAATTTTTGTAGCACGGCACAATTTTGTTTGTTAAATTATTATGAGGCAGTGTTAATTCTTGGTGACAGTAGACCCCCCACCGTGAGGGTCGAAGATTTAAAATGCTTATAACTCGCGATCTAATTTTCGTAGCGCGGCCAAATATTGTTTGGTAATTTATTATGAGACAGTGTTAATTTTTGGTGACAGGAGACCCCTCCCCCACCGTGAGGGTCGAAAAATTTAAAATGCTTATAACTCGCGATCTAAATTCTGTAGCACAGCCAAATATTGTTTGGTAATTTATTATGAGACATTGTTAATTTTTGGTGACAGGAAACCCCCATGGTGAGGGTCGAAAAATTTAAAATGCTTATAACTCGCGATCTAATTTTCGTAGCGCGGCCAAATTTTGTTAGGTAATTTATTATGAGGAAGTGTTAATTTTTGGGGTCAGGAGACCCTCCCACGGTGAGGGTCGAAAAATTTAAAATGATTATAACTCGAGATCTAATTTTGGTAGCTTGGCAAAATTTTGTTTGGTAATTTATTATGAGACAGTGTTAATTTTTGGTGACAGGAGACCCCCCACGGTGAGGGTCGAAAAATTTAAAATGCTTATAACTCGCGATCTAACTTTGTAGCGCGGACAAATTTTGTTTGGTAATTTAGTATGAGGCAGTCTTAAATTTTGGCGACAGGAGACCCCCCCACGGTGAGGGTCGAAAAATTTAAAATGCTTATAACTCGCGATCTAAATTTCGTAGCGCGGCCAAATATTGTTTGGTAATTTATTATGAGATATTGTTAATTTTTGGCGACAGGAGACCCTCATGGTGAGGGTCGAAAAATTTAAAATGCTTATAACTCGCGATCTAATTTTCGTATCGCGGCAAAATTTTGCTTGATAATTTATTATGAGACAGTGTTAATTTTTGATGACAGGAGACCCCCCCCCCTAAGATGAGGGTAAAAAAATTTTAAATGCTTATAACTCGCGATCTAATTTGTGTAGCGCGGCCAAATATTGTTTGGTAATTTTTTATGAGACAGTGTTAATTTTTGGTGACCGGAGACACCCCCCCCCGTGAGGATTGAAAAATTTAAAATGCTTATAACTCGCGATCTAAATTTCGTAGTACAGCCAAATATTGTTTGGTAATTTATTATGAGGCAGTGTTAATTTTTGGTGACAGGAGACCCCCATGGTGAGGGTCGAAAAATTTAAAATGCTTATAACTCGCGATCTAACTTTGTAGCGCGGCCAAATTTTGTTTGGTAATTTATTATGAGGCAGTGTTAATTTTTGGGGTCAGGAGACCCTCCCACGGTGAGGGTCGAAAAATTTAAAATGCTTATAACTCGCGATCTAATTTTGGTAGCTTGGCAAAATTTTGTTTGGTAATTTATTATGAGACAGTGTTAAATTTTGGTGGCAGGAGACCCCCCACGGTGAGGGTCGAAAAAATTTAAAATACTTATAACTCGCGATCTAACTTTGTAGCGCGGCCAAATTTTGTTTGGTAATTTAGTATGCGGCAGTGTTAATTTTTGGCGACAGGAGACCCCCATGGTGAGGGTCGAAAAATTTAAAATGCTTATAACTCGCGATCTAAATTTCGTAGCACAGCCAAGTATTGTTTGGTAATTTATTATGAGGCAGTGTTAATTTTTGGTGACAGGAGACCCCCCACGGTGAGGGTCGAAAAATTTAAAATGCTTATAACTCGCGATCTAACTTTGTAGCGCGGCCAAATTTTGTTTGGTAGATTATTATGAGGCAGTGTTAATTTTTGGGGTCAGGAGACCCTCCCACGGTGAGAGTCGAAAAATTTAAAATGCTTATAACTCGAGATCTAATTTTGGTAGCTTGGCAAAATTTTGTTTGGTAATTTATTATGAGACAGTGTTAAATTTTGGTGACAGGAGACCCCCCACGGTGAGGGTCGAAAAAATTTAAAATGCTTATATCTCGCGATCTAACTTTGTAGCGCGGCCAAATTTTGTTTGGTAATTTAGTATGCGGCAGTGTTAATTTTTGGCGACAGGAGACCCCCCCACGGTGAGGGTCGAAAAATTTAAAACGCTTATAACTCGCGATCTAACTTTGTAGCTCGGCCAAATATTGTTTGGTAATTTATTATGAGACAGTGTTAATTTTTGGTGACAGGAGACCCCCCCAAAGATGAGGGTCGAAAAATTTAAAATGCTTATAACTCGCGATCTAATTTTTGTAGCACGGCACAATTTTGTTTGTTAAATTATTATGAGGCAGTGTTAATTCTTGGTGACAGTAGACCCCCCACCGTGAGGGTCGAAGATTTAAAATGCTTATAACTCGCGATCTAATTTTCGTAGCGCGGCCAAATATTGTTTGGTAATTTATTATGAGACAGTGTTAATTTTTGGTGACAGGAGACCCCTCCCCCACCGTGAGGGTCGAAAAATTTAAAATGCTTATAACTCGCGATCTAAATTTCGTAGCACAGCCAAATATTGTTTGGTAATTTATTATGAGACATTGTTAATTTTTGGTGACAGGAAACCCCCATGGTGAGGGTCGAAAAATTTAAAATGCTTATAACTCGCGATCTAATTTTCGTAGCGCGGCCAAATTTTGTTAGGTAATTTATTATGAGGAAGTGTTAATTTTTGGGGTCAGGAGACCCTCCCACGGTGAGGGTCGAAAAATTTAAAATGATTATAACTCGAGATCTAATTTTGGTAGCTTGGCAAAATTTTGTTTGGTAATTTATTATGAGACAGTGTTAATTTTTGGTGACAGGAGACCCCCCACGGTGAGGGTCGAAAAATTTAAAATGCTTATAACTCGCGATCTAACTTTGTAGCGCGGACAAATTTTGTTTGGTAATTTAGTATGAGGCAGTCTTAAATTTTGGCGACAGGAGACCCCCCCACGGTGAGGGTCGAAAAATTTAAAATGCTTATAACTCGCGATCTAAATTTCGTAGCGCGGCCAAATATTGTTTGGTAATTTATTATGAGATATTGTTAATTTTTGGCGACAGGAGACCCTCATGGTGAGGGTCGAAAAATTTAAAATGCTTATAACTCGCGATCTAATTTTCGTATCGCGGCAAAATTTTGCTTGATAATTTATTATGAGACAGTGTTAATTTTTGATGACAGGAGACCCCCCCCCTAAGATGAGGGTAAAAAAATTTTAAATGCTTATAACTCGCGATCTAATTTGTGTAGCGCGGCCAAATATTGTTTGGTAATTTTTTATGAGACAGTGTTAATTTTTGGTGACCGGAGACACCCCCCCCGTGAGGATTGAAAAATTTAAAATGCTTATAACTCGCGATCTAAATTTCGTAGTACAGCCAAATATTGTTTGGTAATTTATTATGAGGCAGTGTTAATTTTTGGTGACAGGAGACCCCCATGGTGAGGGTCGAAAAATTTAAAATGCTTATAACTCGCGATCTAACTTTGTAGCGCGGCCAAATTTTGTTTGGTAATTTATTATGAGGCAGTGTTAATTTTTGGGGTCAGGAGACCCTCCCACGGTGAGGGTCGAAAAATTTAAAATGCTTATAACTCGCGATCTAATTTTGGTAGCTTGGCAAAATTTTGTTTGGTAATTTATTATGAGACAGTGTTAAATTTTGGTGGCAGGAGACCCCCCACGGTGAGGGTCGAAAAAATTTAAAATACTTATAACTCGCGATCTAACTTTGTAGCGCGGCCAAATTTTGTTTGGTAATTTAGTATGCGGCAGTGTTAATTTTTGGCGACAGGAGACCCCCATGGTGAGGGTCGAAAAATTTAAAATGCTTATAACTCGCGATCTAAATTTCGTAGCACAGCCAAGTATTGTTTGGTAATTTATTATGAGGCAGTGTTAATTTTTGGTGACAGGAGACCCCCCACGGTGAGGGTCGAAAAATTTAAAATGCTTATAACTCGCGATCTAACTTTGTAGCGCGGCCAAATTTTGTTTGGTAGATTATTATGAGGCAGTGTTAATTTTTGGGGTCAGGAGACCCTCCCACGGTGAGAGTCGAAAAATTTAAAATGCTTATAACTCGAGATCTAATTTTGGTAGCTTGGCAAAATTTTGTTTGGTAATTTATTATGAGACAGTGTTAAATTTTGGTGACAGGAGACCCCCCACGGTGAGGGTCGAAAAAATTTAAAATGCTTATATCTCGCGATCTAACTTTGTAGCGCGGCCAAATTTTGTTTGGTAATTTAGTATGCGGCAGTGTTAATTTTTGGCGACAGGAGACCCCCCCACGGTGAGGGTCGAAAAATTTAAAACGCTTATAACTCGCGATCTAACTTTGTAGCTCGGCCAAATATTGTTTGGTAATTTATTATGAGACAGTGTTAATTTTTGGTGACAGGAGACCCCCCCAAAGATGAGGGTCGAAAAATTTAAAATGCTTATAACTCGCGATCTAATTTTTGTAGCACGGCACAATTTTGTTTGTTAAATTATTATGAGGCAGTGTTAATTCTTGGTGACAGTAGACCCCCCACCGTGAGGGTCGAAGATTTAAAATGCTTATAACTCGCGATCTAATTTTCGTAGCGCGGCCAAATATTGTTTGGTAATTTATTATGAGACAGTGTTAATTTTTGGTGACAGGAGACCCCTCCCCCACCGTGAGGGTCGAAAAATTTAAAATGCTTATAACTCGCTATCTAAATTTCGTAGCACAGCCAAATATTGTTTGGTAATTTATTATGAGACATTGTTAATTTTTGGTGACAGGAAACCCCCATGGTGAGGGTCGAAAAATTTAAAATGCTTATAACTCGCGATCTAATTTTCGTAGCGCGGCCAAATTTTGTAAGGTAATTTATTATGAGGAAGTGTTAATTTTTGGGGTCAGGAGACCCTCCCACGGTGAGGGTCGAAAAATTTAAAATGATTATAACTCGAGATCTAATTTTGGTAGCTTGGCAAAATTTTGTTTGGTAATTTATTATGAGACAGTGTTAATTTTTGGTGACAGGAGACCCCCCACGGTGAGGGTCGAAAAATTTAAAATGCTTATAACTCGCGATCTAACTTTGTAGCGCGGACAAATTTTGTTTGGTAATTTAGTATGAGGCAGTCTTAAATTTTGGCGACAGGAGACCCCCCCACGGTGAGGGTCGAAAAATTTAAAATGCTTATAACTCGCGATCTAAATTTCGTAGCGCGGCCAAATATTGTTTGGTAATTTATTATGAGATATTGTTAATTTTTGGCGACAGGAGACCCTCATGGTGAGGGTCGAAAAATTTAAAATGCTTATAATTCGCGATCTAAGTTTCGTAGCGCAGCCAAATTTTGTTTGGCAATTTATTATGAGGCAGTGTTAATTTTTAGTGACAAGAGACCCCCCATGATGAGGGTCGAAAATCTAAAATGCTTATAACTCGCTATCTAATTCTCGTACCTCAGCCAAATTTTGTTTGGTAATTTATTATGAGACAGTGTTAATTTTTGGTGACAGGAGACCCCCCACGGTGAGGGTCGAAAAATTTAAAATGCTTATAACTCGCGATGTAACTTTGTAGCGCGGCCAAATTTTGTTTGGTAATTTAGTATGAGACATTGTTAATTTTTGGTGACAGGAGACCCCCACGGTGAGGGCCAAAAAATTTAAAATACTTATAACTCGCGGTCTAATTTTCGTAGCGCGGCCAAATTTTGCTTGGTAATTTATTATGAGACAGTGTTAATTTTTGGTGACAGGAGACCCCCCCCAAGATGAGGGTCGAAAAATTTAAAATGCTTATAACTCGCGATCTAATTTTTGTAGCACGGCACAATTTTGTTTGTTAAATTATTATGAGGCAGTGTTAATTCTTGGTGACAGTAGACCCCCCACCGTGAGGGTCGAAGATTTAAAATGCTTATAACTCGCGATCTACTTTTCGAAGTGCGGCCAAATATTGTTTGGTAATTTATTATGAGACATTGTTAATTTTTGGTGACAGGAAACCCCCCTGGAGAGGGTCGAAAAATTTAAAATGCTTATAATTCGCGATCTAAGTTTCGTAGCACAGCCAAATTTTGTTTGGCAATTTATTATGAGGCAGTGTTAATTTTTAGTGACAAGAGACCCCCCATGATGAGGGTCGAAAATCTAAAATGCTTATAACTCGCTATCTAATTCTCGTACCTCAGCCAAATTTTGTTTGGTAATTTATTATGAGACAGTGTTAATTTTTGGTGACAGGAGACCCCCCACGGTGAGGGTCGAAAAATTTAAAATGCTTATAACTCGCGATGTAACTTTGTAGCGCGGCCAAATTTTGTTTGGTAATTTAGTATGAGACATTGTTAATTTTTGGTGACAGGAGACCCCACGGTGAGGGCCGAAAAATTTAAAATACTTATAACTCGCGGTCTAATTTTCGTAGCGCGGCCAAATTTTGCTTGGTAATTTATTATGAGACAGTGTTAATTTTTGGTGACAGGAGACCCCCCCCCCAAGATGAGGGTCGAAAAATTTAAAATGCTTATAACTCGCGATCTAATTTTTGTAGCACGGCACAATTTTGTTTGTTAAATTATTATGAGGCAGTGTTAATTCTTGGTGACAGTAGACCCCCCACCGTGAGGGTCGAAGATTTAAAATGCTTATAACTCGCGATCTACTTTTCGAAGTGCGGCCAAATATTGTTTGGTAATTTATTATGAGACATTGTTAATTTTTGGTGACAGGAAACCCTCATGGAGAGGGTCGAAAAATTTAAAATGCTTATAATTCGCGATCTAAGTTTCGTAGCGCAGCCAAATTTTGTTTGGCAATTTATTATGAGGCAGTGTTAATTTTTAGTGACAAGAGACCCCCCATGACGAGGGTCGAAAATCTAAAATGCTTATAACTCGCTATCTAATTCTCGTACCTCAGCCAAATTTTGTTTGGTAATTTATTATGAGACATTGTTAATTTTTGGTGACAGGAGACCCCCACGGTGAGGGCCGAAAAATTTAAAATACTTATAACTCGCGGTCTAATTTTCGTAGCGCGGCCAAATTTTGCTTGGTAATTTATTATGAGACAGTGTTAATTTTTGGTGACAGGAGACCCCCCCAAAGATGAGGGTCGAAAAATTTAAAATGCTTATAACTCGCGATCTAATTTTTGTAGCACGGCACAATTTTGTTTGTTAAATTATTATGAGGCAGTGTTAATTCTTGGTGACAGTAGACCCCCCACCGTGAGGGTCGAAGATTTAAAATGCTTATAACTCGCGATCTAATTTTCGTAGCGCGGCCAAATATTGTTTGGTAATTTATTATGAGACAGTGTTAATTTTTGGTGACAGGAGACCCCTCCCCCACCGTGAGGGTCGAAAAATTTAAAATGCTTATAACTCGCGATCTAAATTTCGTAGCACAGCCAAATATTGTTTGGTAATTTATTATGAGACATTGTTAATTTTTGGTGACAGGAAACCCCCATGGTGAGGGTCGAAAAATTTAAAATGCTTATAACTCGCGATCTAATTTTCGTAGCGCGGCCAAATTTTGTTAGGTAATTTATTATGAGGAAGTGTTAATTTTTGGGGTCAGGAGACCCTCCCACGGTGAGGGTCGAAAAATTTAAAATGATTATAACTCGAGATCTAATTTTGGTAGCTTGGCAAAATTTTGTTTGGTAATTTATTATGAGACAGTGTTAATTTTTGGTGACAGGAGACCCCCCACGGTGAGGGTCGAAAAATTTAAAATGCTTATAACTCGCGATCTAACTTTGTAGCGCGGACAAATTTTGTTTGGTAATTTAGTATGAGGCAGTCTTAAATTTTGGCGACAGGAGACCCCCCCACGGTGAGGGTCGAAAAATTTAAAATGCTTATAACTCGCGATCTAAATTTCGTAGCGCGGCCAAATATTGTTTGGTAATTTATTATGAGATATTGTTAATTTTTGGCGACAGGAGACCCTCATGGTGAGGGTCGAAAAATTTAAAATGCTTATAACTCGCGATCTAATTTTCGTATCGCGGCAAAATTTTGCTTGATAATTTATTATGAGACAGTGTTAATTTTTGATGACAGGAGACCCCCCCCCCTAAGATGAGGGTAAAAAAATTTTAAATGCTTATAACTCGCGATCTAATTTGTGTAGCGCGGCCAAATATTGTTTGGTAATTTTTTATGAGACAGTGTTAATTTTTGGTGACCGGAGACACCCCCCCCCGTGAGGATTGAAAAATTTAAAATGCTTATAACTCGCGATCTAAATTTCGTAGTACAGCCAAATATTGTTTGGTAATTTATTATGAGGCAGTGTTAATTTTTGGTGACAGGAGACCCCCATGGTGAGGGTCGAAAAATTTAAAATGCTTATAACTCGCGATCTAACTTTGTAGCGCGGCCAAATTTTGTTTGGTAATTTATTATGAGGCAGTGTTAATTTTTGGGGTCAGGAGACCCTCCCACGGTGAGGGTCGAAAAATTTAAAATGCTTATAACTCGCGATCTAATTTTGGTAGCTTGGCAAAATTTTGTTTGGTAATTTATTATGAGACAGTGTTAAATTTTGGTGGCAGGAGACCCCCCACGGTGAGGGTCGAAAAAATTTAAAATACTTATAACTCGCGATCTAACTTTGTAGCGCGGCCAAATTTTGTTTGGTAATTTAGTATGCGGCAGTGTTAATTTTTGGCGACAGGAGACCCCCATGGTGAGGGTCGAAAAATTTAAAATGCTTATAACTCGCGATCTAAATTTCGTAGCACAGCCAAGTATTGTTTGGTAATTTATTATGAGGCAGTGTTAATTTTTGGTGACAGGAGACCCCCCACGGTGAGGGTCGAAAAATTTAAAATGCTTATAACTCGCGATCTAACTTTGTAGCGCGGCCAAATTTTGTTTGGTAGATTATTATGAGGCAGTGTTAATTTTTGGGGTCAGGAGACCCTCCCACGGTGAGAGTCGAAAAATTTAAAATGCTTATAACTCGAGATCTAATTTTGGTAGCTTGGCAAAATTTTGTTTGGTAATTTATTATGAGACAGTGTTAAATTTTGGTGACAGGAGACCCCCCACGGTGAGGGTCGAAAAAATTTAAAATGCTTATATCTCGCGATGTAACTTTGTAGCGCGGCCAAATTTTGTTTGGTAATTTAGTATGCGGCAGTGTTAATTTTTGGCGACAGGAGACCCCCCCACGGTGAGGGTCGAAAAATTTAAAACGCTTATAACTCGCGATCTAACTTTGTAGCTCGGCCAAATATTGTTTGGTAATTTATTATGAGACAGTGTTAATTTTTGGTGACAGGAGACCCCCCCAAAGATGAGGGTCGAAAAATTTAAAATGCTTATAACTCGCGATCTAATTTTTGTAGCACGGCACAATTTTGTTTGTTAAATTATTATGAGGCAGTGTTAATTCTTGGTGACAGTAGACCCCCCACCGTGAGGGTCGAAGATTTAAAATGCTTATAACTCGCGATCTAATTTTCGTAGCGCGGCCAAATATTGTTTGGTAATTTATTATGAGACAGTGTTAATTTTTGGTGACAGGAGACCCCTCCCCCACCGTGAGGGTCGAAAAATTTAAAATGCTTATAACTCGCGATCTAAATTTCGTAGCACAGCCAAATATTGTTTGGTAATTTATTATGAGACATTGTTAATTTTTGGTGACAGGAAACCCCCATGGTGAGGGTCGAAAAATTTAAAATGCTTATAACTCGCGATCTAATTTTCGTAGCGCGGCCAAATTTTGTTAGGTAATTTATTATGAGGAAGTGTTAATTTTTGGGGTCAGGAGACCCTCCCACGGTGAGGGTCGAAAAATTTAAAATGATTATAACTCGAGATCTAATTTTGGTAGCTTGGCAAAATTTTGTTTGGTAATTTATTATGAGACAGTGTTAATTTTTGGTGACAGGAGACCCCCCACGGTGAGGGTCGAAAAATTTAAAATGCTTATAACTCGCGATCTAACTTTGTAGCGCGGACAAATTTTGTTTGGTAATTTAGTATGAGGCAGTCTTAAATTTTGGCGACAGGAGACCCCCCCACGGTGAGGGTCGAAAAATTTAAAATGCTTATAACTCGCGATCTAAATTTCGTAGCGCGGCCAAATATTGTTTGGTAATTTATTATGAGATATTGTTAATTTTTGGCGACAGGAGACCCTCATGGTGAGGGTCGAAAAATTTAAAATGCTTATAACTCGCGATCTAATTTTCGTATCGCGGCAAAATTTTGCTTGATAATTTATTATGAGACAGTGTTAATTTTTGATGACAGGAGACCCCCCCCCCTAAGATGAGGGTAAAAAAATTTTAAATGCTTATAACTCGCGATCTAATTTGTGTAGCGCGGCCAAATATTGTTTGGTAATTTTTTATGAGACAGTGTTAATTTTTGGCGACAGGAGACCCCCCCACGGTGAGGGTCGAAAAATTTAAAATGCTTATAACTCGCGATCTAATTTTGGTAGCTTGGCAAAATTTTGTTTGGTAATTTATTATGAGACAGTGTTAAATTTTGGTGGCAGGAGACCCCCCACGGTGAGGGTCGAAAAAATTTAAAATACTTATAACTCGCGATCTAACTTTGTAGCGCGGCCAAATTTTGTTTGGTAATTTAGTATGCGGCAGTGTTAATTTTTGGCGACAGGAGACCCCCATGGTGAGGGTCGAAAAATTTAAAATGCTTATAACTCGCGATCTAAATTTCGTAGCACAGCCAAGTATTGTTTGGTAATTTATTATGAGGCAGTGTTAATTTTTGGTGACAGGAGACCCCCCACGGTGAGGGTCGAAAAATTTAAAATGCTTATAACTCGCGATCTAACTTTGTAGCGCGGCCAAATTTTGTTTGGTAGATTATTATGAGGCAGTGTTAATTTTTGGGGTCAGGAGACCCTCCCACGGTGAGAGTCGAAAAATTTAAAATGCTTATAACTCGAGATCTAATTTTGGTAGCTTGGCAAAATTTTGTTTGGTAATTTATTATGAGACAGTGTTAAATTTTGGTGACAGGAGACCCCCCACGGTGAGGGTCGAAAAAATTTAAAATGCTTATATCTCGCGATCTAACTTTGTAGCTCGGCCAAATTTTGTTTGGTAATTTAGTATGCGGCAGTGTTAATTTTTGGCGACAGGAGACCCCCCCACGGTGAGGGTCGAAAAATTTAAAACGCTTATAACTCGCGATCTAACTTTGTAGCTCGGCCAAATATTGTTTGGTAATTTATTATGAGACAGTGTTAATTTTTGGTGACAAGAGACTCCTCCCCCCACCTTGATGGTTGAAAAATTTAAAATGCTTATAACTCACGATCTAATTTTCGTAGCGCGGCCAAATTTTGTTTGGTAATTTTTTATGAGACAGTGTTAATTTTTGGTGACAGGAGACCCCCCCACGGTGAGGGTCGAAAAATTTAAAATGCTTATAACTCGCGATCTAAGTTTCGTAGCGCGGCCAAATTTTGTTTGGCAATTTATTATGATAATGTTACTTTTTAGTGACGGGAGCCCCCCACACGGGGAGAATCGAAAAATTATAAATGCTTATAACTCACGATCTAATTTTCGTAGCGCGGCCAAATTTTGTTTGGTAATTTATTATGAGATATTGTTAATTTTTGGTGACGGGAGACCCCTCCCCCCCACCGTGAGGGTCGAAAAATTTAAAATGCTTATAACTCGCGATCTACTTTTCGTAGCGCGGCCAAATTTTGTTTGGTAATTTATTATGAGACATTGTTAATTTTTGGTGACAGGAGACCCCCATGGTGAGGGTCGAAAAATTTAAAATGCTTATAACTCGCTATCTAATTTTCGTAGCGCGGCCAAATTTTGCTTGGTAATTTATTATGAGACAGTGTTAATTTTTGGTGACAGGAGACCCCCCCAAAATGAGGGTAAAAAAAATTTAAAATGCTTATAACTCGCGATCTAATTTGTGTAGTACGGGGAAATTTTGTTTGTTAATTTATTATGAGGCAGTGTTATTTTTTGGTGACAGGAGACCCCCATGGTGAGGGTCGAAAAATTTAAAATGCTTATAACTAGCGATCTACTTTTCTTAGCGCGGCCAAATTTTGTTTTGTAATTAATCATGACACAGTGTTAAACTTTGGTGACAGGAGACCCCCCCCCCACCGTGAGGGTCGAAAAATTTAAAATGTTTGTAACTCGCGATCTAATTTTCTTAGCGCGACCAAATTTTGTTTGGTAATTTTTTAAGCTATAGCATAGCTTTTATCATGGGCTTTTAGCGCGGCGACCGAATCTAGAAATTCTGTAACGAGAAAAAATCCTAACACTCCGGCTAACGTCGTTTCAGTTCGGCAGACTTCGGCACGGTATCCTTCGGTAGACTTCGGCAGACATTAACGCGGTATTTTTGCATAAGTTGATAAGAAGTGCTATGTAATAGCTTTATTGCGGCAGTCCCCGAGTGGCACACGTATTTTTTTTTTACAGTGTGTGTTAATGATGTTCCCTTTTAATTCCGGTAGGAAGAAATTGTATTTTGAAGTTTTTATCGAAAATAACACATGATAATGCATTGAAAGACAGTTTTTTTTAAATTCTCAAAATCGAAACATTTTTTTGTTTAAACAAATATTTTTAAAAACTGAATCAAAATTAAAACTTGCATATTTCTGTATATTTAAATGAAACAAAAAGTTAATTTTTTTAAATATTTCTAAGTATGAAAATTTTAAAATACACATTTATGATTTTGTTATTTTTTTTTTCAATTGCGATAAGTTTTATCATGTGACAGTTTACAATTTATATGGTAAATTATCACAAAAAATTTTAGAATTCTAACGCAGTAAATAAAATTTTTTTTAAATGTTTCTCTGATAATTCTTGTTACTTGAGTTCTTTAAGATTTTCAGCATTATAAATATGATTGTACTTCACATAAGAAAATATCAATGTCTAGTTGAAAAGGAATATGTTTTCTTCGGTCTTTTTGTCTTGTTTTCAGCTAGCTCTGTTCGATTAACATAATGAAACAAAGTGCTTATCATTCAATTCTTGTAAAATTTCCATATCCATTGAGTATATCTGTATTTAAAACTTTCTACAAAATGTCATGAAAAATACGTATATTTTGTAATAAACACATAAGCATAAAGAAAAAAAAAATATGTCGAGTGTAAACATGCTCGACTTTTAATGTTTTCTTCGAAATTTTCTCACCTTTCATTTTGTAAAGTGCACTTTTTGTTTGTCAAACGTTTCAGTTTTTTTGTAGATCACTTAAATTTAGTCTTAACTGTATTTTTAAAAGTTTATTAAAGCAATTAAGGCTTAAAGGTACTATCTTATAGGATTTGTCTTTCGTTTTTATATATCCTAAGTTGTTTTGCTAAAAGGAGTTACACAACAATGATGATAAACGCACTAAAAATTTCATGCAACTGTGTAAAACGGGTTTTGTGCATACTCGTGCTTTTTTGCCGCCTCGGGATGAAATACCTGTATGTTGATGAAAATTTTTTTAAATTTTAAATTTAATTTTTTTTCTCTACTAATTAACAAAAATTTAATCTTCTGAGACATGCATTCTAGAGATTCTAGACATGCATTAGACTATCATTATACAAATTTGTAATCTTGTACATGTAATACATTTTTTATTCATTAAACACACAGACACAAAGACGTAAAGAACTAAACATTATTTTACAGATAAAGTAAATAAAAATTTAGCGCAGATTTAATTTAAAAATTAACGAGCCACTTATACTGTCACTTCCTGATAAATAGAGCAATCAGTTTTCATACTTAATGTTATCTTTCAGTGTGTCTAAACTATGCCAAAAAATGTCTACTCAAGTTCTGTAAATTTTTAAAACTGTTTTATTAAAGTGATAGAAAACTTCAAAGTTTACCTCAAGAATCTTCAAGAATGGTCACCTTCAAAGTTTACTTCAAATCCTTCAAAGTTTTCCTACGGTTTCCGTTTTGTTTTTAAGGTGAAATATCACACATATATATATATTAATCTTTTATCATCCTAAATTAAGATATTGAAATTAGCCCAGCATAGTCAAAATAAATGTTATTGATTTAAATAATAATAATAGGCTGAACTTTGCTGTATGCTTTAATTTTTCTCTAATTACATAATTCTACTTTTAATTAATTAATTAATTTAATACTATGATGTGTAGATTATTAATTTTTTTCTCCCTTTCAATTTTATGTCTAATTCAGTAAATTGTTGTTCTTTGTTATTGATGTTATTTCTCGTCATGAATTTTGGTTTTATGTGTGTTGGTAGTCCCAAATTTGTATTGTTTTGCTTTTCATAGCAAATACGAAGATTAAATCACACACTCCATTTGTAGTTCCAAAATATTTGGGACCTGAAATTCTGCTTTGGTTCTACAAATTCCATTTGTATGCATTTTTATTTTTTCCTTCCATATTCAATGTGCTATAAGTCATTAAGGTCAATGGTTATTCCAAATGGTTAACATTGTTTACTATTAATGGTCTTATATATATATATATATATATATATATACATAAATCTAGTACAAACATGGAAAGTTTAGTCTTTTTAAAACAAATATTTTCTACACTGTAAAAAATTTTACCTTTTTGCTGCATTTTCACTCTTCCGCTTTTATAGAATATCTCTCTTTTGACCAATGAGATTGGTCCATACTAGGCTGAAATAATCCTTTTCTATATATGCGGTGGAGTGACGATGCAGCAAAAGGGTATTTTTTTTTCTGTAAAAGTATTTCCTGATCTGGATATTGCAGTACCCTGTACTTAACTTGTTGAAGAAAAAAATACACCACTTACTGACGCTTGAACTTTGTATTAGTCAGAATATAAAAATTTAAGTCGGTCAGCAGAAGCATTTCTATAGTTAAAGATTTGCATATACGGCAACACGAGTTGAAATAATTCATTCTAAGAACTATCAAAACAACCAAATTCATTGCGATTCACCATGAGAAATATAAATTATTGGCCAATTTCTCGAAATTCTTTTAATCTTAAATAACATTAAAATACAAGTGGTGGTGCCCCACCAGTGGCCGCGAGGTTCTGACCTCCAAACTGGTAGGCGGTAGGTGCTGGGTTCGAACCCAGTCGCGACCGTCGGCCTAACCGTTCGAAGTTTTCCGTGGTTTTCTTCGAACCTTGCGTAAATACGGGTTAGGTTCCCTTAGAAAGACCCCCACGGAGTTCAACCCACCCCATAAGGCCTATATCCCATAGCGTAGATAATCGGCCGACAAAAATACACCACCACCAAAATACACAAGTGGTGGTATCATCAATGTTTCGAAATAATAATTCATAATACCTTTTATATTTGAAATTAAAATTGTACATTGTTCTACTATCTTTTTATAATATGTTTGTTGTTAAGACTATAACATTTTATTCTTTCTTCTAGTAAAAGAAAATAATTGAAAATATCCAGATACCTGTAAAAATGTATAAACGTAAAATAATCTACACTTTAAAAAAGTTTACACTACTGTTTTTAAAAATCTACTTTACTATTAATTAATTATTTTGAAATCTTTTTGCAAAATGCTATGGCACTTACTTACATTTTAAATTATGCTTCAACATTTTGTTAAAATTGCTTTGCAATCGCGTCCCACGATCAATAATTTTTAATTAATAGTTTTTCATTCTTAAAATATAGCATGCCCTTAATTTTTATTGTTCTTTTTATAAAAGTTCGAAAAGTAACTCTTTCTTTTTTATGCACACGGATGGTGATATTTTTTTTATAAAGAGTGGAGCTATTTCTTTTAATAATATTTCTTTATCAGAATTTTTCGTTGCTCATTATGTCATTTTTTTGTTTAAATTACGAGTTTTCAAGCACATACTTTTTTAATATTTTAAGTTAAATCTTGTTATTATTTTTTAAATAACTTTTTTCTACATATTTTGTACGTTCCAGTACATTTTTGATAATAATCTCATTATAAAAAAGGTTTAAAAAATTCAATTTTCTAAAAAATCTGTTGCAGTTTTTTAAAAATGCCTAGAAACATAATTGTATATTACTATTAAGGATCAACCAAAACAGATTTTAAAGCGAAATTGAATTTTCTAATTTTAGCCAACGACGAAAACGAAAATGTCCGAATTTTTTTAAAGGAATTTATACATACATAAATATAAAGATATATTTTTACAGGGTAACAGATAGCAGAAATAAACAAAGTAGTTGTTTGTATGTCATACCGGTCTTTTAATGAGCTACATTTTATGAAAAATTGCTTGCAGCACAAATGTACGAAATTTACAAAAATGAAAACGTAAATTATATTACTGTGGGTTAAGATACCATTTATAGAATCCATTAATAATAATTACTGTTAAATATATATTTGTTTTATGATTTTCAAAGATTTTGCAGTGCAAAAAAGTAAAATTAAATTAAAAAATCTTAAAAAATTGTCAAAAAATTTACTTTTTGAGTTCCGATATATGATCAATTTTCTGGAATCTTCCTTAGTTATCAGTTTATTAAAAAAAGTCTTTAGCTTAAATTTAATTTGTTTTGTGTTTTTGAAAGTTTTTGTAGGACAAAAAAGTATAAAGTAATTAAAAAATCGTAAGAAATTCCCCAAAAATGTACTTTTTGAGTTCCCATATATGATAATTTTTTTTTCGCTGTGGAATCTTCCTTAGTTATCAATTTGTTAATATAAATCAATCGCTTACATTTTAAAAAGTACACAAATAAACCCTGGGATTTGAAGAGGATAACCAAGCATTGAAAAAAGTTTGAAGTTAAAATTTAATATATTTTCCTACCCATGCGACTCGTTATGCTAAAATGCTAAAATTTTTTATATGATCATATTAATGTATGGGCACATTTTACATCGTTTGAAAAATTCATGAAATCTAATAGTTATGAAAAAATTACATAAATTAGTACATTTTTGTAATGTTCTTTGAATTTTAATGCCTTTGAGCAATTGTAAAATATTAATAAATTTCCTCTTCTTCTTATCCTATTCCTTCTTTATTTATTATTATTATTATTATTATTATTATTATTATTATTATTATTATTATTATTATTATTATTATTATTATTATTATTATTATTATGGGTTAATAAATCGCTATGTTTCTGCATTAGAACAAGCCAAAGATTCTAGTTTGCAAATTTTTTATGTGCCTGAGATGAATTTGAAAAATCAGAATTCGTCTTAAACTATAATTTTTTAAAGTTTGTTACTTTATCTTTCTAAAATATTCCATTACAAGAAATGTTTTAGCATTTTTCACTATGACATTTTTTATTATATTTTATACGAAATTTACTAAAACTTATTGAAACTTAAACATTTAATAATGGAATAAATAAGCACATAAAATGTATATTAATCAAAATATTTGGGAGGATCTTAAAATGAAAACTTTCATTTGTAAACATTTATTAACCACAGAATACAACAAACAGATATTTAGGTTCTTTATTTTAAATTACATGCATATAAATGCACTACTAAGCTCGAAAGTTTTTAAAAACAGTTATTTTACACTACAGAATAATAAAACAATTTAAATTACGAAATGCTTAAAGGAATTTTGAAACTCAAGTTAAAATGTTATTCTTCATCTGAAAACTTAATGAGTAGTTTCTCCCTCATTTTCTCACATTTTGGAAAAGTTTAGAAACGTGTTAAATTTGAGAACTAATTTAAAAGTAACACGAAGGGGAAAATTGCAATGAATGTTGGTTGTTTAACGTAATTAAAGACTGCCGAAAATGGAATGAGTGCTTTACATTTCGTTGTTAAATAATTAGTATGTTTTAATTGCTTGTAATAAGATATTTTTCTTGAAGCTAAAAAAAAGTATTTCTAAAGCTCATATTGTTTAAATAAAGAAATGTTTGTAGATAACTTGAATGTTTGATTACCCCTCATACGTCATATTGAATAAATAATTTATTTATTGTATTATATGTATAATATTATAGGTAAGGTACCCCGGGGTAATAACGCCACGTTAAGGTTCTACCAATTTTCACGGCTCAGTATTATTTTGTATTTTTCAAAAAATATGTGATTTGATACAGCAACTCATTGACTATCTACATTAAAAAATAATTTAACAGATTTAACAGATAACAGGCGTGATTTCTTGACCAATGTTATTTACCCACCTATATGGGTAATAACGCCATGCAAACAAAAGTATGAAATAAGATGGAATAATTGCATGTAAATTGCCCAATTCTAAAAATACTAACTTTACAAACTTAGAAATTGACAAATTGCATTCTGCTATTGAAAATGTTCAATTTTTTGTGAAAGTGTAAGAAAAATAAAGGTGTGGTGTGGGGGGGGGGGTGAAGCAAAAGAATATCAGACCGTGAACTTCTTTTTGCTTAAAAAGGACAGCTTAAACATAATTATTAGACACATTGCACAGTTTTAACTGTGTTTATTTGAATCACTATTTAGGATGTAGCTCGGCCACTGTCGCGAATCAACCGGGGTATTAATGCCAAGGATTGGCGTTATTACCCCGTTATAGTTATTGCGCTGTAAATTTTAAATTACAAATTATCTCGAGAAGATATCCAAAATCTTCAACAAAATTTTGAAAGTCCATGAAATGTACTACAAATTTATGTAATTAACAAAGTATTTCCGTATACAAAAAAATAGTCTTCACATCAGAAAACGTATCTCGCAAATTTTAGATCAAGCGTTAATTTTAGCGGCTTGTAAAAACAATAAGACCTAAAAATGAAACAAATTAACTTGAAGCTGTTTTTTTGCAATTTATATGACTCAAAACCCTTCTGCGCAGAGCACGCGGGTATCATTTACCAGATTATTTCATAATTATGCAAAATATTAGCAAACGGCGTTATTACCCCGCCTGGCGTTATTATACCAGACCACCTTATATTATATATGAGTCTTCAATTTTGGCCACCACTATGTATCTTATCATATATTTGTTTACCGATGCGTGGTTTATATAAGTGTCATGTTACTCCGCATGTTTGTGTGTTCATAAAGACGACTCCATATTGTCCTGCTGTTGCATCTTTTCCAATGTGTGGGGGGTGATAAACGATAAGCTGGGTATCGTCCTCAAAGCTTAAATGTTAGAGTACGTGGAGACATATTCCAAGGGTTCTGTGTTCGATTCCGTCTTGGTCATTTTTCACCCTGCTGGTTCTGCCATTATTTAAAAGAGATGACGGATAGGATTACCCCGCGAACCCAGTTTTCGCTTTAGAGAATAAGTTCATGTTGTGAGGGGGTAGGCGCTTAGTTAGCATATGAATCCCTTATTAAATATTCAAATGTCTTGTTATTGAAAAATATGCCGAAGTAAGACAAAGGCTTTTATATTTATATACTTTGCCATACTATTGACGATATTAATTATAATTAATTAACTGGCAATTTTCAATTCGTTAAAACTTAAATAAATGAAAATAGTGGATTAATTTTATAAATATTATAATAATTTCCAATATTAATTTATTTAAATATGAAGAATAAGTGTGAACATGTGTACACATACAGGGTTTGCACAAAAAGTATCCCAGCTATTAATTCTGATTGTATCGACTGTAAGCATTATATTGTATTGGTTCAGGGTCTCGAACAAATCGTAACTCGAATAGTTTCAGATAAGAACATGCAGGACGTTCTGCTTTATTATTATCTCGGTTGCAATGCCACGTACGCAAACATCTTATTAGTCGAAGTGTGGAAAAAATTGGCCTTTGGGTTTGATGTGTGCTGTATGTTTATAGACGCACATATGTAACGTTTGCGCGAAAAACTTACTTATCTTATCTTCAATTTTAGGTATGCCGGTATGAATGTTTGCTTGGGCAAAAAATACATTCTTCAAATAAGAAATTCGTGTCGCATCCTAATTATGTCGTTTCCTAATAATGCTAGGCCTCAGTGTTATTTATTGAAAACATTCATAGTAAGAATAACATCTGTAGGAGCAAAACAAATCATGAATATTACAGTTGCTATGCTTGATCGGGTTTTATTAAGAAAAAAGCTACAAGACACTTACATACGTAAATATACACTGCTAAAATTTTCTGTAAAAACACAAAAAAACAAAAATCCCTAAATCTACACTAGCTTTCGGTTAAATGCATTCGATTGAGTTTCTTGGTCATCATTTTGCAAACATTTCCCTTATCTTACATCTCACTCTTTGAGGGGATTTTCATGTCTTTATTTAAAGATATTTTTTTCATTGTTATTTTTTTTAATTCAAAATACACACTTTCGTTTGCAATTTTAATAAATGCATTAAAGAAAAAAATTATTTTATTTCATGTTATTTTTATTATTTATTTTAAGTTAGAATAATTAATGATGGGAAAAATAATCTTAAAAATTTATTGGGCATTTTCATTGAGTCATAAAAGACATATTTTTTTTCTCGGTAGCAAGAGATCCTATAACTCTGTCAACTTCATTTGTCAAAAAATCTCGGGCTCAAACAGCAGAACAGCTAGAAACGAATTGTGTTAAAGTTTAATGAAATAAAAGGGCTAAATTACAGGGAATTTTAGAAATTTTCTGAAGCTCACTGTAGATTGAGTAATACAGTATTTTTAAAAGTAAATTAAATTATAATGATTAAAAGTAAACTAACAGAATATTGTGTATTTTTAAAGTTGATGATTTACTGAGTTTAATCTAAATTTACCAAGTAACTTCTGTATTAATTAATAAAATCTTGGTTTTTCTAATCTCTTTGATTTTACTTAAATCTAAGTGAAGACTAATGAAGTATTTGAGATAATTTGATTTATTAAAGTTGGGTGTGACATTAACGTAAGTCGCATGTTTTATTAAATTAGAATTCGGTTAGACTTATCCAAAAGACTAAATTTGCCAGTCTGTTTCCAAAATTTTTGTTTTCTGGGGAATATTTAAACGGTGCTAAAGTTTTCACATTTAAAATCCGTAAGATTTAATTCTTTTATGAGAAAAAAAATGCTTCTTTAAGAAAACTAAGAAATAAAAATAATTATTAGAAAATAATGAAATCCAGTTAAATTCTAAATGTGTAATATTTTTCATTTTGAGATTCCTTCAAATCATTATCGCTATTTTTGAAATGATATGTATTGTAGTATTTAATTTTTAGATAGCATCTTTTATTTCACTTTTGAAGTGCATTATTTGTAAAATAAAGTGTGTTATATTTATTAGTGTCTATAATTTGGACATAGGAGATAAATAAACATTCAGGAATCATAGGCGCAATGACATTAGGCATTGAAAATCAGAGTAAGTGTTACATATAGTGTACATATGGCGAGATTTGTTTTTCTTTTTGTGTTTGTGATAAATGTCATTTGAATTCTTCTGCTGACAACTTTAAATATGATATTCATAAATATGTTTTTGATTTTAATTTTGTGAGGTTTTATAGAATAATTTTCTGTCGATTTAATATTGTGTAAATACATTTTTGTGCATTTTTATACGTTTGAGGATATAACGTTTATAACATGTAACCATGTTTTAATTTCATATGTATTATAAAAACATAATAATATTTATAATTAAAAATATTTGTTAACAGATACTTAAAAACATGCTTTTTTGCCACACTGAAAAATTTATTAAGGTACTAAAACGGCCTATTGGCACGATTTTAGATCCCTTCGCCAATCGCGCTAATCGTAACAGGATGCAGAACGGTTCGCAAAAGGAAATAAAGAAGTCTGTTACAAAAAACTTTGCTTCCAAAGATCAAAATCAAATAAGTTTTTTAATAATTAGAAGTTATTAAAATTAAAAGTGATTAAAAAATATTTTTATTGCTTCAGATAAAGTGTCTTAAACAGAAATTGGATATATGTTAACATTAATAATTATAGTAATAATTTCTTTATACGCTGATATGAGTTTATCATTAAGTAGAATATTTTTTTTGTTTTAATCTCGAAATAAATGTTTCAGATTACTTTCATAAAAATTTAAGGTAAAGTACTCCCTTATTATTGTCCCCCAGTTAGTTTTAGGCCCCTGAAAGTTTTAATTTTCAGTGAAAAACTACCAAATTTGGATTTTCTATAGACTAATTATTCATACATATGAAAGCATGGGCAAATGTTGTACAAAAAAAAATACAAAAAATTGTTTTTTTAAGTATCTCAATAAGAAAAAAAAAATAATAAAAATGTCCCGATTTCGTCCACTGGAAAAAAATCCAAAAAGCCAAGGATTAACTTATAACTAAATCAAAATTTATTTCAAAATAAGTAATTAACTTAGTTTACCTTAACTTAACGTATACAGAAATATACTATTAATCATATTAGTGAATAATAGCATCAATAATACTTTTAAAAACTATCTATCCAAGGATGAGGAATATATAAATTGTGTATTGTTTTTGGCTCCTGAGCATGTTTCGAGTAAACATATGCAGCACTGAAGGAACTGAAACCATTGTTTTCCATGCTTGTCATGAGAAAAAAACTTCAAGCAAGTAGGGCACTCTGCATCATTGTCGTCATCATCGCTTATATTGTTATCATGAGGAATTTTAACAGAAGAACTAATTTCGCCATTAAAGATGTTAAGTAGGTCATGTTTGAACTTTTTACACGGTGTTTTTTTCTCTTCCCCTTGAGGGTGGTAGTTGTCAAAAGTTTTTTTTTTTTTTTTTTTTTTTCTTTTTTGCAGTTTTCAGTTGAGCGTTTTTTTTCGCCTGGGAATTTTTTATATTGTGTTTATGCGGAGATCCAGTGATCAATGTTGCTGAACCTTCTAAGGCACAAGTTGCTGGTGTGATCAGTGGCACGTCCGTGATCTCTTGTTAGTATAAACTTATTTACAAAATTTGAGGCAAATCCTCAAGTTTAAGTCTTTACATACCCACATACAAAATTGCAGGAACGTTATTTAAAAGGATTTCACAAGGCTGAAAAGCATTTCTAATTTCGTCCCCGGTACGAAAATAAGAACTGAAAGGGGGAAGAAATTGAGTCAAAGCTTCTTCCCAACATAACGATCCTTCAGTTCTTGTAAAATAAATGGAACTTAGAAAAACTAACAACATGGTACTGTTAACATCTTACCCTCGTAGAATAGATGCAATGAATAGGAAATTGATATTAACGGTAAAATAAATATCATTCTACATATGACGTGGCAAGAACTTAGATCTTCTAAAAATAGAAAATCTGAAATTAATAATACACGGATAAGTCTTGACGACTGTAATTTTCACTTCTGAATCCTTTTAATCTTCTGTTCGTTTTGCCTTGCGTGATCAGTGGCGCCACTTTCAGGGAAGCGGAGAAATGAATGGGGACGAAGATAGGAAAGTGGACGAAATATGGGCACTTTACCTTATGAGTACGTCATAAATAGAGTTTATTGCTCAACTTATTTCCTAAATTATATTTTAGTCTATTTCGAAATTTGTGGTTCGAGCCAAACTCAATTTACAATTCAAACTATTATCAAACGACGATTCACTTTATCACCAAACTATAGTTAAAGTTTTTATTAAATGATGGTTCAATATATTACCAAACTATGGTCAAACAAAGCGCTATATTAAAATAGCAAATAAAGCCTTTGTGCACAAATGTTTAAAGATAGAAAACTAACGAATATAAATGCACAAATAAAGTATGAGAAGGTAGCAAATAGCTATTTCGAATCTACTAACGAGATTCGTCATCAGTGCAAAACTCAGCGAGCTAAAAGTAGCAAAACTGAGCAAAGAGACAGAGAGACGCAGGCTTATATACCCGCAATGGGAACAGTCCCGCCTAAAGAAAAGCAACCAATGAGAAGAAAGCAGCCAAAACCAACTGAGTGGACAAGTAGCGACATCTATCGGAGAACAAGCAAAACAAAAACTAAAAAGCGAGTGAAAAAAAAAGTATTAAATTAAAGAATTCCAAATACTTGGAAAATAAGGAGTACTAGATAAGTCATTGACTAAGGAATGAGAATTTTTTATGATGTGGTAAGCTCCCCAAAAATCAAGATCAAGAATAGAAAGACATTTATGGATGATGGTGGCTGAAGAAAAGTTAAACTTATGTTGAGAAGACCAACAATGTTGAGCAATAGAGGAACGTTTAAGCTCCTGATTTTTGACATACCTTTTATGTTCCATTAAACGAAATCTGAGAGCACGTTTAGTCTGACCAATATAAGAAAGACCACATTGGCAAGAAATTTGGTAAATACCCGAGTTATCTAAGTGATCAATGGGGTGCTTAAGATTTGAAAAAACAATTGTATTAACAGGAGAAAAAATAACATGGAAATCGAACCTTTTTAAAATTTTAGCAACTTGCTGACTGATTTTGGGGAAAAAAGGCAAAACAACCAAAGCATTGGAGTTCGAATTAAAGTTTTTACTTTCAGATTGTGTGGATTTTGTCAATTTTCTATGAATAGAATCTATAATATTCTCCGATAGATGTCGCTACTTGTCCACTCAGTTGGTTTTGGCTGCTTTCTTCTCATTGGTTGCTTTTGTCTCTCTGTCTCTTTGCTCAGTTTTGCTACTTTTAGCTCGCTGAGTTTTGCACTGATGAAGAATCTCGTTAGTAGATTCGAAATAGCTATTTGCTACCTTCTCATACTTTATTTGTGCATTTATATTCGTTGGTTTTCTATCTTTAAAGCGCTATAGTATGACAAAGAAATTTACCAGCTACGCGTGTACCATCTTTTAGTGAAATGTTCAAATGGAATTTTTAACAGTGTATCTCCTCGAAGAAATAGTGTCAGTAATAACTATTGCAACGTTAAATAATATAATTTTATTTTTCTTAACTCTTCAGACCCCAGATGTTTTTCTTTTTCTTACTTTTGTTTTACTTATATAACTAAAAATATTAAAAAGTGAAAAAACTAAAATTCATTCATATTTTGCAAATAAAATTTGATGACATGTGAAAACCCAATAAGCACATTTTTTTAAATAATTTCTCATATATATATATATATATTTTTCATTTTATTCTTTTTCCATTTCTATAACAATAAAAAAATGAAATAGTTTAATATGTAATATTTTTTATTATTAATGGACTCTACAAATGATATCTTGTTTAAGTTTTTAGTTTTGTACATTTCGTACATTTTTGCTGCAAGACATTTTATTATAACATATATCTCGGTAAAATAGCGCTAGTAGAAACAAATTGCTAGTTTGTTTAGTTCCACTATCCGTTAGACCCCATGCAAACATGTAAATATGCAAACATGGCTATATGTGAAACAATTTGCAAAGATGTGTATATTATAGGATACATCGGTACTGAAAATGTTAAAGCAATGGAGAAATTGACTTGTCTATCAAACTATAATTTAGAAATGCATACTGATTAAAAAAAAAAACAATAATTTTCCACAACCTTCTTAATAAAATCCTTCCCTCTGAAAATAAAGGGAAAAACAGTCGCTGAAAAATTGTTACGACAAACATTTTACAAGTCAGCAACCATGTTTAGTCGAAAGGGTAGTGTCTCTAATAAGATAATTTTCTTTTCGTTAAAGTCATTAAACAAATGTGCTTGCCTATCTAATTGTAATTTAGACTCGCAAACCGAAAAAAAACCCTTTTTTGCTTCTATTTCCTAATAACATCTTACATACAGCAAAAAAAGGCCACAAAAAATTGTCACTGAAAAGTAATTACCTATATCATTTTGCAATAAGCCAAACACATTTCCACAAAAAAGATCCTGCAATAATTATTTTAATATTAAATAAAATATTTTTTACTGGAATATGAGAAGGATACAGACAGATATGCCTAATTCATAAGCTTATTTATAAATATGACAGGAAGTCTTAATAAATCTTAATTGTATGTCAAATGTTGCAAATGAGCTGTATTCGTATTATAACTATATTCAGATCTTATTACAATAGTTGTCGCATTCTTATCAAAACGACTATAATGATTACTTATGTTAAATTCAGTAATACGAAAATATTAGAGCTTCATATTAAATAAGAACATGACTGCCTAAAATCATTACCTCTCACGGGAGATCACAGAGTTAAAAATATATGACAAGATTTAACAAAGTAAAGAATATCTTTAATAATATTTTTTTTAAGTTTGATCTTGATTATTATAAAATTTGAAATGAATCGACAAAATTCTGCAGCAATTACATATATTAACTCTTTGAGGGGCAAGCAATAGTATCTCTTTAATATTTAATTCTCACATGAATAATCGAAATATTTTTCTCTAAAATAAAAAGAAAAAAAATCAACATTTATCCCTCAAAGTTAAAAATATAAAATTTAGTTAAAAGTTTCTTGTGTTAATCTTGTTTAAATTAAGCGGCTAAATTTCAAATTGTTCGGTTGAGTAGTCCTTGTAGCGGAGATTATCGCTACATATCTTTTCCCCTTCATAAATGCAATAATTATTTCCCTTTAATAAATTCTTAGTTTTATTTTGGATGCCCTTTTCACTAATAAACCCAGTAGTTTAAATTAATTCTACATTAATAGTTAAGTTCTAGCTTTCATCCTCCCACTATTAGAAGTTTCAACTTTTCATCTTTTGGAGCTCTCTGTAGAAGATAATAATAGAACTTTCTTTCTCCCAAATTTCTGTTGTCTCTGTAAAAAAACATCTGCCCATAGATACTGCACTTATTAACAAAATAAAGAAAGCTCTGGGCTTGGTTCATCATAATCTTTTATCCGTTACATTTTTATTAATATCTGCCTTCCACACCCTGTTTTCATTCTCACAATTAATGCTTAATGCTAGAAATACTTTTGTCTCTGTTTATCCTGATTGTGCTGTCTTATCTGTTTAATTGCGCATCTGGATAACTTAAAGTTTTGTCTGCAAAAGGCAAATGTATGTAACGGTTTGCTTATCTCATATACTTCCCAAGCTTAAAATATTTCTATAACCCTATAAAATATTCGCAGATGTAAAAATAATCCTTGGGTTCCCAGACCGCAAACGTTTGCTGATGCTGAAGGTGTGGTTTATCAAATATCGCCAAAATTCTTTGTATGAAAAACTTCTTATGCCTTTTTGGCAATAAGGGCTATGACGCTGTGTCGTCAGTTCGCCGATTGCTTTCATACTGTTAACATGTAGCTCTCTATATCTCTGAGATTTACCTTCCCCTTAGGGGGACCTGCAATCTGTTATCTCTGCCTAAATAAATGTCTCGTCGTAAAATGTAACTCTCGCTTTTTTCGGAGTTTTTTTTTGTGTGTGCTTCTTTTTGGTAAATCACCTGGGCCTATGAACTAACACCATTACAGTCCTTACACTGATTATATGGGCTTAATGTTTATATACATACGAAAGCACGT
The DNA here is from genome assembly GCA_964019185.1 of Maratus speculifer. Lineage (NCBI taxonomy): Eukaryota > Metazoa > Arthropoda > Arachnida > Araneae > Salticidae > Maratus > Maratus speculifer. Next base: position 327,065,353 of record OZ025290.1, read on the forward strand.
ACAAGTAAGTTTAAATTTTGTATTAAGACAAATTATAAGAAAATACTCTCTTTATTTCGAAAGCATTAGAAAATTATATTTATATATTCATACTTTTGCTGAACTACTTACAGCATCATCTCTCCAAGTAATCTTCTTTATATATCTTGTTTCTTTCACTGCTGTTTTCTGATACGTTTCCAACAACGCTTCCAGTCACCTAAAATATCTTTTAGAAGATTTATATAAACATGATAACTAACTCAGTTACAGCAGTGCGTAAAACATTGCAAAGTTTTATATTTTAATAGAAATAAAACCTGATCCCTTGCGGTAAAAGAGGGAAAAAAGACAGACTTCAACGTATATTTATCTGATAGTTTTAGCACAGAATGGTTTTATCGGAACCTAGAAAAGAGATAAAAAAGTGACAAAGTTATCGTGTTACCCCCAGGGAATCGTAACTTTTCTGCTTGAGTAAATTTTATGGATAAATTGTATTGAAAATTTTTTACATCACGAGGAGTCATTTTCTTTACGAAATCATTTATAATATAATTGTTTGTTTTATAATTGTATTGTTTATTAAAAAAGTTATTTTATAAAACTATTTTTCTGTTAGTACCGTTACTATTTGATATTTATTTGGTTGTTTTGTAGGTATGTATAAGTGTTTTTTTTTTTCATTTGGCATCTAAAGGCATTTGTTTCGTAATTCTAATATGTGCAGAGGTTAAAATATTTAGTTTTCTGAGAAGTACAATTATAACAAAAATATCAAAATTATTACTGATATTTCTCTTGTTTGTTAGGGGCTGTGCATATATAACTTTATCATTTTAGAGGGAAAGGGGGTCTGAAATATCATATCGTAAGATATTTCTAATGTGTGTGTGTGTGTGGGGGGGTTCTTGATATCGATATAATTTTTGACGAAACCAAAATTTTCCTTCTTTATTTCCAACACGCTCTTTTGTTCAGAATAATGTATTATATTTTTTTAGTCTGCTTCTGTTGCTATGGAAATGTTCTTACTATTAAAATCACTAAATAATTGTATTTTTTAATTCTTAAATATGGAATATCCCAACTTTTGGCATTCATATTCTCTTTCATATATATATAAACATCTAATCATTGTTAAAGAAAATATATGTGATATATATTTAAAGTGAATCTTGTGTTTATATATAAATAAAGAATGTTGTCCACTTGTTTTGTTGATAAGAATTTCTATATATCCTCGCCTCTATGTCGGGCAAAAGCAAAAAAGAATTTATTATAGTTAAATGCATTATATAACAAAAAAAAATTATAAAATATTTTAAAAAAATATCTCCTTCTTTTCAGTGTTATTTGATAAAAAGTGCTATTATGTTGAATTTTCTTTATTTGAATCAATAATCGAAAAATACATACACTACATGGCCATCGATGACAGTCCACTTGCGATTTTAGTCATTTTTTTAAATATCTAGAAAACTACATGAAGAATTATCCTGAAACTCTTAGTGTACAGGGTGATTCGAAATTTTTTTTTACAATAAAAGAGGGGTGTTAGAACACATCAAGACAAACAATATTAAATAGGACACTAAGGGTCCCAAACGTTTTCCAAAGAAGATAGCCGCCATTAAAGTTTAGGGTCCAAAATTTCAAATAAACATAAAAAATGGAAAAAACGGTCGATTGATTTGCGGTTTTCACTAAAATTATTCTTTATGTCGGCATTTTCTTGAAATTGAATTATAAAGATAAATTTCAAAAAATGCCGATAGAGGGCGCTTTAGTTTTTGGAGTAACGAAAAACTATTTTTTGCTGGTATTTTTTGCATCTCATTAAATGTTTTCGTAAGCTTAGGCTCAAACTTAAATTTTGAGCTCAAAATCTGAAAGTGGGAGTGGTTAAGTAGTACAAACTGAACTGTGTTCAGAGGGTTCAAATTTCAAATGATTATAAAAAAACGGAAAAATTGGTTCATTGATTTGCGGTTTTCACTGAAACTATTCTTTATGTCGGTATTTTCATAAAAATAAATTATAAAGATAAATTTAAAAAATGTCGATAGAGGGCGCTTTAGACTTTGGAGTAAGGAACAACTAATTTTTGCTGTTATTTTTTGCATCTCATTACATGTTTTCGGAAGCTCAGACTTAAACTTAAATTTTGAGCTCAAAATCTGAATATAGGGAGTAGTTAAGTAGCACAAACTTAACTGTGTTTAAGGGGGGGGATGGTGTTAAAAATTAAAATAATTATAGAAAATGGAAAAATTTGTCGATACGTTTTCGGTTTAAAATAGAACTTTTCTTTAAGTCAATATCTTCTTGAAAATAAATTTTAAAGATAAATTTCAAAAAATTCCATTAGAGGGCGCCTTAAACTTCAGAGTAACCAACAATTAATTTTAACTATTATTTTTTTGTTCTAATTAAATGCTTGCAAAAACTTATTAAATGTTTTCGGAAACTTAGATTTAAACTTAAATTTTGAGCTGAAAATCTGGATAATTAGGAGTAGTTAAGTAGCGCAAATTGAAGTGTCTTCAAGAGTTGAAATTTAACCCTCCCCCTCCTCGAACACAATTCAATTTTTCGCTACTTAAACACTTCAAACGATTCAGAATTTGAGTCTAAAATTTAAGTATTTGCGTTTGAAAGCATTTAATGAGATTAAAAAAATAACAGTTAAAAATAGTTGTACGTTACTCCAAAGTCTAAGGCGCCCTCTATCGGCATTTCGTGAAATTTATCTTTAAAATTTATTCTCAAGAAAATGCTCATTTAAAAATTAGTTTTAGCGAAAACCGCAAACGAATCGACCAAGTTTTCCGGTTTTTATAATCATTTGAAATTTGAACCTTCTGAGCACAGCTAAGTTTGTCTACTTAACCACTCCCAGCTATTCAGATTTTCAGCTCAAAATTTAAGTTTAAGTCTAAGCTTACGAAAGCATTTAATGAGATGCAAAAAATAACGCCAAAGAAGAGTTGTTCGTTACTCCAAAGTCTAAAGCGCCCTCTATCGGCATTTTTTAAAAATTATCTTTATAATTTATTTTTAAGAAAATACCGACATAAAGAACAGTTTTAGTGAAAACCGCAAATCAATGACCCAATTTTTCCGTTTTTTTATAATCATTTGAAATTTGAACCCTCTGAATACAGTTCATTTTGTGCTACTTAATCACTCCCACTTTCAGATTTTGAGCTCAAAATTTAAGGTTGAGTCTAAGCTTACGAAAACATTTAATGTGATGCAAAAAATACCGGCAAAAAATAGTTTTTCGTTACTTCAAAGTCTAAAGCGCCCTCTATCGGCATTTTTTGAAAATTATCTTTATAATTTAATTTCAAGAAAATGCCGACATAAAGAATAATTTTAGTAAAAACCGCAAATCAATCGACCGATTTTTCCATTTTTTATGTTTATTTGAAATTTTAGACCCTAAACTTTAATGGCGGCTATCTCCTTTGGAAAACGTTTGGGACCCTTAGTCTCCTATTTAATATTGTTTGTCTTGATGTGTACTATCCCCCCTCTTTTATTGTAAAAAAATTTGGATTCACCCTGTATATATATAATAGTACAAGTCATAGATTTCCATGGAGATTTTTTCACGAAACTCCATAGGGAACCTTCAACAAATTAAAAAGTAATGAATATCTTTTGGAATACCCTGTCAAACTCATGTAGTAAAAGCGCTCAAACTGTAGATTATGATTAAGTGGCTTATTGTAATAATCCGTGTTCATTTGTATGTTGATAGCCTGTATACTCGTAGAAAAATTAAGGTTTTTATAAAAACAGTCCCAAATTTTCCGAAGATATTTGCTTATAATTGTCGGAGTTATTAATATAAAGTAATATTCCTTTCTGAAAATATGACAAACAACATTGCACATAACACTCTGTAATCAGAATTAAAAAAATAATAAAAATTTTATGAAAAATGAGTAGATTTACAAAATAATTTTTCACTGCGCATGCGTCAAAGATATCAAAATTTCATTTGCATATTATATTAGCTAAATGTATAGAGCAACTTTTGTTAAGTCTCAAAATTATAGCTTGAAAATTCTGAAAATAATCTTCAATAGAATAAGTTGACAATCCCTTATTCACAAAATTAAGCAAAAACAAGAGGGTTTGTATCCTCATATTCATTGATTAGTGACAATAAAGAATACACAATATGGGACATACTACTAAATTTGGATATAATCCCTCACTCTCTTAAAAGCAGAACGCAAATTACATTAATTAATTAAAAATAGTATATTAAACAGCACCAATTTAATAAGATCATAAGTAAATGTATATTCTAGAAAGGATTAATAAATGAAATAATTAAAGCATATATTTAATTTTTTCTAAATACTAATGAAGCTAATTTGGATTTTCTACCTTTTAAGATAGATCGAGAAAGTGAAACTTGAACGTTTATTACTTTTGGGAGAAATTTGGAACTACTTTTATCCAAATACATTTATTAATTTAACATAGTTAAGGCATTTTCTACTGTGTTTATTACTATTATTTTTCTACTGTGTTATCAGCCTAGTGAGGTGAAAAAGTTTGAGAAAGAGTAAGAACTTGAAATTTATGCATATTAAACTAATAAAATATAATTTTTTTTTCTAGACTGTGCTTAGTTTTCAATGTTCCTGAAAATATAAATGATGTTAATAAAAATAAAATGAAATATAATAAAATAAGCATCAATGCTTTTACTGATAAAATCCTGACTCCATGATGTTCTTACAACTGAAACTGTTTCCACTTTTAGTTAACTCCATTATCACTTATATTAATGCTGCTAGTCACTTATCTTCCGGAATCCCCCTGATAATTTTAGTGTATAGGCATTTGATACATTTGTAGAGACATTTTAAATATACACTGCTCAAAACAATTAAAGGATATTTGAAGTTTTATATAAAATAAAGATATAAACGAATTTTTTTTTCCGAAAATAGAAGAAGAGGATCACAAATGCAATTTTTTCTGGTTATCAAACTGTGGAGTATGCAAATTTTGAGTTCGACGTCAAAAACGTCGCTTCAGCGGCAGCGAATGAAATTTGACTTTCAACTGGATAAAAGAGAATGAAGACAAGGATGATCGGCATTCAGTGATTGCTTTGTTTCGATGAGTACGATGTCTCAGCGAAGTCATCTGACAGATTCAGAAGCTTGGAGAATTGTTGGTAGGTTAGAAGGGGGCCAAACTCAAGCCGAAGTAGCGCAAGAAATTGGAGTGTCACAAAGTGTCATTTCCAGGATCTGAAACCGTTTTTTGGAGAGTGGAAGTGCAGGCCGAAGACCAGGGCAAGATCGTAAACGGGCAACAACGCCCAATGAAGATCGGTATTTAGCGTTAACAGCTCGGAGACACTGAAACATGAACGCTACTCTTCTCCAACAACACCTTCGCTCGGCTACAGCCACCACGATTTCAACTCAAACTGTCCAAAACCGGCTCCATGCTGTAGGTCTGTATGCTCGCCGACCGATGGTATGTGTTAGATTAACATCAAGGCATCGTCGCGACCGCAGGGAGTGGGCAACCGAGCACGTCAACTGGAGGAGAAATGAATGGAGCAATATTCTGTTTTCTGACGAGTCCCGTTTTTCTGTGCATCCGGATAATAGACGTATTTTCATCTGGAGGGACCGTGGCAGTAGGAATAATCCTGCGTTCGTGCACGAAAGTGTCAGATTTGGCAGTGGAGGAGTGTTGGTGTATGGTGGCATCTCCATTGACGGCGCACTGACCTCTACATCATTCGAGATGGAGCTCTGACTGGTCGCCGATATAGGGATGAGATCCTCAGACCTATTGTAGTCCCTTACGCTGAAATAATCGGAGATAACTTCATTTTAATGGACGATAACTGCAGGCCACATCGTGCAAACCTGGTGGAGGATTTCTTTTTCGAGGAAGGAATCTTTCGAATGGAATGGCCAGCGTGTTCTCCAGACATGAATCCAATCGAGCACGTTTGGGACGCTCTAGGAAGACGAGTTTCTGGCCGCCAACAACCCCCACAAACTCTCTAAGAACTGGAAAGAGCTCTTCTGGAAGAGTGGGGCAGAATACCCCAACTCGTCATTAATAGCCTCATTGAGTCTATGCCTCAAAGGTGTTCAACGTTGCTGGCCGCCCGTGGAAACCATACCCCCCACTGAAAATGATTTTCTTTGAAGAAAACACCTTTTCTTATTCTTTTTTTCTCATATGCACAAATTGTTTTTATTTTCCTTTTGTACACAAATGCGCAATAAAATGCATTTTTTCTGCCAAACATGTGTAATTTATTCTCATATAACCTACTATGTCTGTCGACCATGTATCAATCAGCTAAAAAGTTTCCCAGATACAAAATCCACCTAAAACTGCAATATCCTTTAATTGTTTTGAGCAGTGTAAAATATCTCTCCAGGGAATTAAGATTTTTAACTTTTTTTTCAATGTACTCTTCTGAAAAAATGTAACTTTTTTCTTATTTGTCAAAACATTTTTGAACTCTATGTACATTTTAAAATTTTATATCTTCAAAGCGGACGAACAAAGAGAGAAAATTTAACACTTTACGTTAAGTTAAGTATACATTTTAGAAATATTTTGACAATTAAGAAAAACAGAGACATCATTTGAGAAGCTTACACAGAAGTAAATTATTTTTAAAATATCAATTTCTTCAGGAGATATTTTGAATATAAAAATGTTCAAACGCCCATAGATATAAAATTACGAAGAATTTCGAAGCTGGGTGACTAGCACTCTTAAGAATAGTTCCATCATTTTTTTCCATATAATAATCTATGTTATAAATAAGATCGCACTATATCTCGTATATTAATTGTAATTCATGATTTATTTATTCGGAATAAAATTAACTCTTTTAATTCTTGAAGATAAGGAATTTCAAGGAATTTGTTTGCTTAAGAGGCACAGCTCAGACAAGGAAACCAGGTCTGTAGACCATAGTGTCCCTCCCGGTCGCCTTTATTAAGGTCCTTCAAAAAATGCTTAACTCAGCCGAGGCTGAAACCTCCAGAATCGCGAAAGTGGGCGGTATTGATACAAAAACTCGTAACAGGGCCTCACCTGCTAGGTGCAAAAGAACCTAACGCAACAGAAGGTATGTAGGATAAAATAGGAACAAATAGGAATCACATAACAATAGAAAATAACAAAATTGGAAACTTCCCGCCAGGGAACAGATACCCTACGCGACACTGGGCAGATGTACGTGCGACAAAAGTAGCACTGAGAAGGAGAAACAGACAATGTCGCATGCCCAAGCTACGTTGTTAGAATTGAAAGTAGTTTAAAATTTAATTAATTAAAAAAACTAGTGATAAATTAAGCAATTTCTCAATGTGAATGCAAATTAATGCCAATGGATTTAAGTTTCATTTTTTGTAAAATACTCATTTGTCTAAGTACTTCTGGGGTCGTCTTAAAGAGGTTAACAAATTCTTCTTAAATTCATCGCCATGAAATATAAGCAATAAAATATTGAAATATTTTAACATTTCAATTATGAAAACTACAAAAACAGTAATTTTCCTACAGGTAATTCAAGTATTATCTGCAGTTGTTTCACTTGCCAAAGATTACCAAGCACACTGTGAATAGTCCTAGTGTTTTCAGTAATCCTTGGTAAACGAAATAGCTGCAGATAATATTTTCATTGCTTGGGAGGGGGGGGGAGAGGGGATTAGTATTGATTTCAGTATTTCGTCGCCTTTATAATGTATAATTTAAATTTCGTCACATTGATAACATTGACATCTCTGGCAAATGCGATTTTTTTTTCATTTATCTAAAGAAAGATTTTATACATTGGCGGAAACTTTATTCAAGATACGTATTTTCGCTATAAGAGATTTTTATAAGTTCCTCGTGAAGAAATCAGTTAAATGGATTTTTTTTAATATTTATTAAAGATTTACTAATTAAATAATAATATTTTATGTTAATTTAATAAAAGTATAATAAAATATTAGATATGCATTAAAAAATTATTTTATAACACATCAGTTGTTTAGCAAGTCCTCAAAAATTAAAAAAGCTTAAAACATTTAAAGCATTGAAAACTTCTATTTACGCTTAAATATTATTTTTTCATATATAAAATGTTATTTTCAAAATATTTTTATATTTTGCAAAAAATATACAATCAGTGCAAAATATCATAATTAAAAGTAGTTAATTTAATAACTAATTAAATATTTAATCATTTTTTTTAAATGGAACGAATATAAAATGTTTATTTAATATGATATTTTTAAGAAATATAATGGCTATATTAATAATTTATAATAAAGATTTTAGAAACTGGATTTCTTACAATTTGGATCACACTGGAAGAAAATGTACCAGAAAAAACCAATAATTCCACCAAGTAATGAAAGTATCACTTGCAGCTGTTTTGCTTATCAGTGGTTACTGAAAGCACTGTGAGTAATCCTTTGTTGACATTTGTTGAAGATGAAATTACTTCATTTCTCTAATCCCCAGGATGTTTTTAGTCGATAGAGAAAGCTTAATTCAAGATGTCTATCTTGGACAAACACATTTAAAACGTCTTATGAGGAAGGTAAGTTCTGAATGCATAAAAATATTAAGCTGCAGTCAAAAATTATTATCTTTTAATTTTAAATATAGAAAAAGTTTTCAAAGTTATTAAGTATATATTTAAATATTTCAGAAATATTAAAAAAAGTTTAATAAAATTTTAAACACATTTTTAATCACAAATTTTGTTCATGTGACAGTTATATCAAAAAAGAAAATAAAATATAAAATACCGGCTGTTTCTAAATTCATGGTACAAACTTTAAGGGTTGATAGTACACATCAAGACAAACAATATTAAATAGGAAACTAATGATCCCAAACTTCTTCGGAAGGAGATAGGCGCCAGTAAAGTTTAGGTTCCAAAAATTCAAATGATAATAAAAAACAGAAAAATTGGTCGATTAGTTTGCGGTTTTCACTAAAACTATTCTTTATGTCAGTATTATCTTGAAAATAAATTATAAAACCAAATTTAAAAAAAAAGCCGATAGAGGGCGCTTTAGACTTTGGAGTAGCGAACAACTATTTTTTACCGTTATTTTTTGCATCTCATTAATTTTTTTTAGTAGCTTAGACATAATTTTAAATTTTGAGCTCAAAATCTAAATCGTTGGGAGTGGTTAAATAGCGCAAACTGAACTGTGGGGGGAGGTCCAAATTTCAAATGATTATAAAAAACGGAAAAATTGGTCAATCGATATGCGATTTTCACTAAAGTTTTTCTTAATGTCTGTATTATCTTCAAAATAAATTATAAAGATAAAATTAAAAAATGCCGATAGAGGGCGCTTTAGACTTTTGGGTAACGTACAATTATTTTTTCCGTTACTTTTTGCATCTCATAATGTTTTTAGAAGCTTAGACATGAACTTAAATTTTGAGACGAAAATCTGAATCGTTGGGTGTGGTTAAGTAGCGCAAACTGAACTGTGTTCAATGGGGGTGGGGAGGTTCAAATTTCAAATTATTATAAAAAAAGAAAAAATTGGTCGGTTTCCGCTAAAACTACTCTTTATGTCAATATTTCCTTGAAAATAAATTTTAAAGATAAATTTCAAAAAATTCCGTTAGAGGGCGCCTTAAACTTTAGAGTAACCAACAAATATTTTAAACCGTTATTTTTTTGTATCTAATTAAATGCTTGCAAAATCTTAGACTTAAATTCTGAGCTCTATTTCTAAATAAATGGGAGGGGTTAAGAAGCGCAAACTTAACTGTGTTCATGTGTTGAAATGTTACCCTCCCAACTCCTCGAACACAGTTCTATTTTCCGCTACTTAATTACTCACAGCGATGCAGATTTTGAGCTGAAAATTTAAGTTTTAACTTTTATAAGTATTTAATTGCATACAAAAAATAACGGTAAAAATAGTTGTTGTTTACTCTAAAGTTTATGGCGCCCTCTAACGGAATTTTTTGAAATTTATCTTTACAATTTATTTTTGAGGAAATATTGACATAAAGAATAGTTTTGCGAAAAGTGACCAATTTTTCCGTTTTTTATAATCATTTGAAATTTGAACCGCGCCACCCCCATTGAACACAGTTCAGTTTGCGCTACTTAATCACTCCCAACTATTTAGACTTTCAACTCCAAATTTAAGTTTACGTCTAAGCTTCTAAAAAAGTTTAATGAGAAGGAAAAAAATAACGGTAAAAAATAGTTGTTCATTACTCCAAAGTCTAAAGCGCCCTCTATAGGCATTTTTTGAAAATTAGCTTTATAATTTATTTCAAGACAATACTGACATAAAGAATAGTTTTAGTGAAAACCGCAAACGAATCGACCAATTTTTCTGTTTTTTATAATCATTTGAATTTTTAAAACCTAAACTTTAATGGCGCCTATCTCCTTCCGAAGACGTTTGGGATCCTTAGTTTTCCATTTAATATTGTTTGTCTTGATGTGTACTATAAACCCTTAAAGTTTGTAGCATGAATTTAGAAACACCCTGTATATGAAATGTTAAGCGAAGAGAAGACTTTGAAAAGAGCGAAATTACAAAGTTTTATGTATGTGTTAATATTGTCCTTAAAAAAATAAAAGTAACATTTCTGTACATCAGAAAGAAATTGTGTTTTGTTAGGTATTTTATAGATTAATTACGAAAATAACACATCATAATGTGTTGAAAGATTTTTTCACAAAATCTAATTTTTTTTTTTTTTTTTTTTTTTTTTTTTTTTTTGAACTAGTATTATTAAGATTGCTGAATCAAAATTAAAACTTATATATTTCTCTTTATTTAAATGAAAAAAATAAATAAATTCCACAAATAATGTTTCAAGTTTTAACAATTTTAAATTACTCTATTATTATTTTAAATTATTATTTTTTCAATTATAGTTAGTTTTACCATGTGATTTTGTTTACAATTTATATGGTTAACCATAAAAAAAATTAAAATTCTAACGCAGTTAACAAAAACTATTTTAAAATATGTGCCGGATACCCTTAAATAAAATAATCCTTGCTGCCGGAGCTCTTTGATATTTTCAGTATTTATAAATATGCTTCTGCTTCTCGTGAGAAAATATTAATATCTAGTTGAAAAGGAATACGTCTTTTTTTCGTTTTTTTCTTGTTTTCAGTTCTGTTCTATTATCGTAAAAAGGTTATTAACATTTACACATTTTTGTAAATTTTTAATATTCTATAAGTATAACTATCTGAATCTTCTATAAAGCTTTATAAAAAATATGTATAATGAAAACATAAGCCAAAAAAAAAAAAAATGCTACATCGCGCCTAAATATGGTCGGTTTTTAAAATATTCTTTTAAAATTCCGCACATTTTATTTTATAAGCTATACTTCATCTCTTCAGAGCATTTCGAAATTTTTGTAGCTCATGCAAATTTAGTCTACAGAGATGCTTTGAATATACTGCGTCTAAAATAGACATTCAGTCTCTTCTACTGTAGGAAGAAAATCGCTTCCATAAAATGCATAATGATCCATGACATGCACTGCACCTTAAGGCCTCACACTAGTCATAGAAAAATTCCCGGTTGAAAATGTAAAGTCTATGGGAGCTTCCTTTTCAAATAGCTCGCTCAAATTTCAATATTTTTACATGTTCCGGTATAAACCGGTTTTGAAATTGAAACGATCATAATAATCGTAATATAAAATATATATATAAGCAAAATCGGAAAAGTAAAAACTAGACCTGTTGTAAATTGCCCTCAGCTATCCTATGCAAAAAAAAAAAAAAAAGTAAAAATATTGAAATTTGAACGAGATGTTTGAAAAGAACGCTCCCATAGACTTTACATTATCATCCGGGTCTTCTTCAGTGACTATTGTGAGGCATTAAGAACGTGGTGACGTAGAGAAAAATATTTGCGAGAACGACCTACTTTGATTTTTCGCAAAGTTTAAGAACGGTATTTTTTTTAAAGCGATTAAGGTACTTAAAGGGTAAAGATACGATTTTACAGAATTTATATCTCATTCTGTGTATTTTAAGCGGTTTGCCCTATAGCAGTTAAAAATCAATAATGATAAACACTCAAAAATACATGTGTTAGGTTAGATGCAGCTGTGTATAAATTGGGTTATCTGCATTTGTGAGCACTTTTGCAATCTCTGGATGAAACACCTATGTTTAAGGTGAATGAGAGTTCATACACTTTTTTAAATCAGAATCTCTACTAATTAACAAAAATTGAATCGTCTGAGTTTCAGGTGCATCTGGACATGCATTGAACTACTGTAGGACAAATTTGAAATCTTATATATGCAGTATATTTTCTATTCATCAAACACACGCACACATAAAGACACGTAGAGCAAAACATCATTTTCTTAGAAATAATGTAAACGAAAATTAAATCAGAATTAATTGAAAGAAATAACTTAACAATGCACAGACATTGTTAATTCCTCATAATTTGAGAAAACGGTTGTAATATTTAGTGTTATTTTTCAAAATGTCTGGACTAAGATAAGAAATGTCTTGACAAGTTCTATGAACTTTTAAAACAATTTTATTAAAGTGATGTAAAACTTCAAAGTTTATCTGAAGAATGTTTACCTCAAGGTCACCTTCAAAAAAAGGTTACATTTAAAGTTTACTTCAAGTCTTTTAACGTATACCTAGGTTCCTTTATTTTTTAAAGAGAAACATCAATATTTTTATATAAAAAATTAATATAGTTAAAAAAATCATCTTTTTTAAGGAGATGTTTTTATAAGAAAATATTGATACCAAAAGTTTTCCTGATCTGGATGTTCCAGGACCCCGGAAAATATCTTCTTAAGCGGTACGCCAATCACTGATGCTTGAATTTCGTATTAGTCAGGATTTAAAAACTTAAGGTGTTCACCAGAAGCGACTCTGAAACTAAAAGTTTGTGTATGTAACGAGATGAGTTTCAATAACATAGTCACAGCACTAGCAAAACAATGAAATGCGTCGCAAGTTAAAACACATTTTATTAACGATGAATAATGTAAATTATAAGCCAATTTCTCAAAGTTCTTTGAAACTTAAATAACTTTAAAATACAATGAGTGACATCGTCAATGTTTTAAAATAATAATTCATAATGCCTTTTATATTTTTAATTTTAAAAAGTACCTTGTTCTACTGATTCTGTATCGTGTATTTATTGTTTAAAAAGAACATAATTTGTATCTTTCTTCTAGTAAAAAGAAATAGTTGAGTAGCAAGTTGCCATATACCTTGAAAAAGATATAAAGATAAAAAAATCTACACTTTACATATTTACATAATTTAATTTTAAGATCTATTTTACTATTAATTATTTATTTTGTAAACTTCTGGTAAAATGTTATCGCATTTACATGCATTTTAAATTGTGCTTAAACATTCTGTTAAGATTGTTTTGACATCGCGTCCTGCGATCAATAATTTTTAATTAATGGTTTTTCAATATAATCCACTTCATTCCTAAAATATAGCATGCCGCATAAATTTTATTCTTCTTTCAAAAAAAAAAAAAAAAAAAAAAAGTTCGTAAATACCTTTCTTTCTTTTTTAAGCAGACAAGTAATGTTATTCTTTATATAAAGAGGGGAGCTAATTCTTTTAACAACGATTTCTGTATAAAAAATTTCTTTATTCGCTGTGTTATATTTTTGTTTGAATTATGAATTTTCAAGCATAAACTTTTTAACGGAAAACTTTAACACAAGTTATGTTTAGTTATTTTTTTAAATAAGTTTTTTCAGCATATATTGTACGTTCAAAAGCATTTCAGAGAATATTTTTATTAGAAAAATGTTTTAAAAAACGGCACTTTTTAAAAAACCGTTGATTTTTTTTTTTTTTTTTTTTTTTTTTTTTTTTTTACAAAGCTAAGAAACATAAGTATATTATGGATCGAACGAAACAGATTTCTAAAGCAAAATCCTATTTTTTGTGACATTCCTGTTTTCTGCTGAATGAAAACAAAGAAGATCCTTATTTTACAAAAAAAATTATACATATTTAAGTATGCATATTTATTAATTATACATGTTGTCCTGAGCAAAAATGATTTTCGTTTAAAAATAAAGTTAATTCTTCAATAAAACACAGTAATTTTTTAACTATACGAATTGTATATCTTTAAAAAATGTTTTAGGCATACATACCTCGACTTATCTGTTATAATATTTGCTTTATTTGTAAATGATCACTGTTATAGAAGAACTTACTATAAGCTTAAAACACTTCTGCGTTTTCAAACTAAACGTTTTCTATTCTGTTGATTCTGTAGCATTTATGAAGCGTGTGAAAAGCGCCTGCAAAGTTTATTCATATATGTATTCTTTGTTTTATATTTTACACTCAGGTCTTGAGTCAGGCATGTATCATAAGAGTGAATTTTTTTTAAATAGTTTTTTTTATGCACATAATTTTGGTTGAGTTTTTTATAATCACTTGCGTTATCATAGTTTATTATTTTCTATTGTGATATTTTGTTTCGCTATACTATAAATTAAAAAAGATTATCACGAATGATTTAGCAGAAAAACTGTCTTCTTATTTTTTTTAATTGCGTTCTTCTTTATGCTCAGTAAAATTTTTTTGGTGATGAGGACTTTTTTTTTCCTTTTAGTAGTACTGTAGTTATTGCAATAGAATTCTAGAAATTATATATAAAGAGAATGAGCAATGGATATATGCTTACTCACACACTTACACACAGACGTGCGTGCGCTCAAACACATGCATATGTAATTATATAAATACAAGATTCGCAAAAATAGTGACTTGGGGTTTTATTTCTTAAATATTCATCATGTCATAGACATACATTATATGTTATAATGTTACGCAAGAAAGATGAGGATTTTATGAAATCAATTAAAATTCTCAGAAGATTAAATTAGAAACGATGCAAAATTTACATTTTTATACGCAATATAGTATAAAATTTCATTATGAGGAAAATGCACTCCACATACTAATAATGTCAGAAAAAAAATTTAAACATTTTAACGTACCAAAGTCTTTGAGATATGTTTAAAGGAGTTTCATGAATAATTAATCGTAAATGAAAATGAAAATGTTTTTATTTCAATATCAATCATTACTTTCGCATTTTCTGTACACTGTTAAAAATCTGCAGCATTTTATCCAGTCATTTGACCGTTTTCTACAAAAAAAGTAAAACAACCGTATTCCTACGTTATTCTGAACGTATTATTACCAATTTTATGGTCAGAATAGAGTTAAATTACGGTTATGTTACTGGTTTTTCAGAAAACGGTGAAATGACTGTACAAAATGCTGCAAGATTTTTAACAGTGTACCACACCTGAAATATGATCATACGAGACGATATTTTATCTATTTGCAAAATTATAAACAGGCATCGAAAAGTGGTGTGAGGGAACCACTATCTTGAAATTGGTAGAAATATTGACTTTATTTTTTTTTAAATTGGTTGAAAGTTTATTTAATTGTGAATGTTTTGATGCTCATTTTTACCTATACCATAATTATATCGCAAGATATTGTAAATTTTGTTAATAGATCCAGCGCAATTATTCAGACAAAATAAAATTTTAAACTTTTTCTCACCGTTTTCACATTTTTATGGCTTACTTCTTTGAAAAATATCAAGGCTTTTTTGCTAATTTAGATAATGGTTTGATTTTTTTTCTTGTTTGTATGGTACATTTAATAATCTTATGAATAGATTTAACAATCAAACTTATAGTTTTTTAATAAAATATATTTAAATTGACGCTTTGTGAATTTCGTTCATTTTAAGCAATTTCCAACAAATTTGAAGAGTGTATTTGCATTGTGCTTGTCTGTCCGTTTAGTCATCTGTTCATCAGGCCGTCTGTCGGGCCACGGTCTAACTTTCGTAAATACACTCGGACTTTCATGCAACTGATAAAAGTTATTTAGGATCATCAAGCATGTTTGGAATTGCATATCAAGGATATTCGATTGGTGCTTTACAAGGACACTCAAAAGGATTCGATTATGGTATATGAGGAAAATCGTTTGGAAAATATTTTAATGACATTATGCTATTTCAAATGCACTGAAACTGATATAACTTACAGAATTTCCCTGCAATTACGTTAAAACAGAGCATTCTTAAAAAAAAAATATATTAATTTACACAGAAGAAATCGGTTTCAGCTCTGTCTTTTCTTAATGATTTCTGCAGAGTACGTTTTAAAATTCAGCATGCGCTTTTACATTTAAATAGTTTTTTGCATATTGCCATTTATATAAAAATTCTATTCTTTATATACAGGGCTGCACAAAAGTTTTCGCATGTCTTTCTTCTTATGAGAGGAAATTGCTGGAGAAAAATTTTCTAAGATATGTGTATCACTTAAGTGAACTAAATTTTGTAATGCATGTTGTTATTTGATACAAACCTCTATATTGTACATAGGGCTGCTAAAGAATTCGGATACTTTTACGATTTTAGATGCGAACAGCTGAAATCCAGTTCATACATTTCCGGAATTATACATTTCGATATGGTGAAATGACGCGTAATATTTTAATTTTTTAAACTATGCAGTTTCAATCTGAATGCGTTGGAAAGTGCTTCATAATCTATGTTTGACGCATGATTTTTTCTTTCTCATTTGCGCAAAATATTTAAAAAAAAAAAAAAAAAAAAAACTTTTTAAACTTCATACATTTAAAATTTCATGCACAGTTTTATATAGTATATTCTAATGATTTTGGGAAAAAATAGTTTAAATATTTATATTTATAAAAATAATATGTATTTTTAAAAAATTTATTAAAAAAGTATTCCATTTTAGTAAAATATACTGTTATATAAGATTTTTTCTTTAATTTTATTTAATTTTCAGTACTAAACATTGTGCTACTACACATTATTACAATATTATTGAAAATTTGTTTTAAAGATTGTGTGTACCCTTAAGAGAGAATTCATGAGTTTTTATACGTGTGCAACTTTCTATGCTGATTTTTTTTTTTTTTTTTTTTTTTTTTTCATTAATCGTAGAATTATCGTTTTACATGATTCATTAGAAAAATTCATAGAATCTAAAGATCATAAAAAATAACGTAAAGTAATCGATTTTTGACAATGTTCGTGAATTTAAAGGCTTTTGCGCGATTGGAAAATATTAATAAATTTCTGAGTTATTTATATTTTTGTATGGCTATATACATCGCTATGTTTCTACATGAGAACAATCAAAGAATTCTAGTTTGCAGTTTTTATGTCAACTATAATTTTTATTTATCTGAGATGAGTTTAATCATATAAAATGTCTACAAATTTTTTAGAATAAATATTTTTGTCTTAAAAATTTGATTCCATTACCTCTTAATGTTTTAGCATTTTTCATTTTGAAATAATTTTTTAAGATATGTTATATGGAAGTCATTAAAGCTTAGTGATACTTAAATGTTTAATAATGGAAAAAGAAAGCAATAAAATGTGTTAATCAAAATATTTGGAACAGTCTTAAAATACAAACTTTTATTTGGAAACATTTATTAATCATAGAATACAGATAGAAACACATATTTAGGTTCATTACATTAAATTACATGCAATTAACTATTCTACTAAGTTCGAAAGTTTTAAAATACAGTTACTTTACACTCTAAAATAATAAAAAAAATTAAAATCACGCAATGCCTAAAGAAATTTTAAACTCAAGTTAAAATGTTATTCTTCATTAGAAAACTTAATGAACAGTTTCTCCCTCATTTTCCCAGTCTTTGCAAAAGTGTAGAAACGTGTTAAATTTGAGGAGTAATTTAAAAGTAACACGAAGGGGAAAATTGCAATGAATGTTGGTTGTTTAACATAATTAAAGACTGCCGAAAATGGAATGGGTGCTTTACATTTCGTTGTTAAATAATTAGTATGTTTTAATTGCTTGTAATAAGATATTTTTCTTGAAGCTAGAGAAAAAAAATATTTTTAAGATTTTTTTGAGTAAATATAAAAATGTTTCTGGATAATTTGAATGTTTGAATATCCCTCATACGTCATATTAAATAAATGACTTATTTATAATATTATATGTATATTATATATGTGTCTTCAATTTTGGCCACCACTATGTATCTTATTATATATTTGTTCCCCGATGCGTGGTTTATATAAATCTCATGTTACTCCGCATGATTGTGTGCTCATGAAGACGAATCCATCTTGTCCTGCAGTTGCATCTTTACCAACTTTTGGAGAGATAAACGATAAGCTGGGTATTGTCCTCGAAATTTAAATGGTAGAGTACGTAGAGACATATTCCAAGGGTTCTGTGTTCGATATCCATCTTGGACATTTTCCACCCTGCTGGTTCTGGCCTTAATTAAAAGAGAGGACAGCGATGTTTATCCCGGAATCCAGCTTTCGCACTAGAATATAAGTTCATGGTGCGGCAGGGGGAGGTGCTTCTTTAGCATATAAATCCCGTATTAAATATTTAAATGTCTTGTTATTGAAAAATATGCCGAAGGCTTTTACATTTATATAATTTGCCATACTGTTGACGATGCTAATTGTAATGAATTGACTGGCAAGTTTCAACTCGTTAAAACTTAAATAAAGAAAAGTAGTGGATTAATTTTATAAATATTATAATAATTTCCAATATCAATTTATTTAAATATGAAGAATAAGTATGAACATGCATACACATACAGGGTGTGCCTAAAAGAATGTACCGGTTATTAATTCTGATAGTATCATTTGTAAGCATTATATTGTATTGGTTCAGGGTCTCGAATAAACTGCAACTCAAACAATTACAGATAAGCACATGAAGACATTCTGCCTTATTATGTACTCGGTTGGACTGCCACATACGCAAACAACTTCTTACTCGAAGTGTGGAAATAATTAGTGTGTACTGTATATTTACAAAAGCACATGTGCAACATTTGCTAGAAAAATTTATTTTTAAAAAAACTTATTTTATTTTACTTTTAGGTATGAAGTTTTAATGCTTGCTTTGGCAAAAAAATGCGTTCTTCAAATAAGAAATTCATGTCGCATCCCCAATTATGTCGTTTTCTAATAATCCTAAGCCTCAGTATTATTTATTGAAGACAGTCATAGTAAAAATAATATCAGCAGTAGTAAAAAAATCATGAATATTATAGTTTCTATGCTTTATCGGTATTTATGAAGAAAAAGGTTACAAAACATTAACATACATAAATATACTCTGCTAAAAATGTCTGTAAAAAAAACACAAAAAAATCCCTAAATCTACACTAGATTTTGGTTAAATGAATTCGACTAAGTTTCTCAGCCATCATTTTTCAAACATTTCCTTTATCTTACATCTCATTCTCTGAAGGGATTTTCATGTCTTTACTTAAAGATATTTTTATCTTTGTAAATTTTTTTTAATTCAAAATGCACATTTTCGAAATTCGTTTGCAATTTTAATAAATACATTAAACAATAAAATTTATTTTATTTCAATTTTATTATTACTATTATTATTATTATTATTATTATTATTAAGTTAGAATAATTAAGGAAGGGAAAAAACATTTCAATCGAGTTATTGGACAGTTTTTCCCCACTGAATCTTAAAAGACATACTTTGTGCTCGGTAGCAAGAGGTACTGTAACTCTGTCAACTACATTTGTCAAGTGATCTCGGGCTCAAACCCCAAAACAGCTAGAAACGAATTGTGTTAAAGCTTAATGATACAACAAGGCTAATATACAGGGAATTTTAGAGATTTCACTGTAGATTGAATAATACAGTATTTTTAAAAGTAAATTAAATTATAATCATTAAAAGTAAATTTACAGAATATTGTTTATTTTTAAAGTATGATTTACTGGGTCAAATCTAAATTTACCAAGTAACTTCTGTATTAATTACTAGAATCTTGGTTTTTCTAATCTCTTTGATTTTACATAAAACTAAGTGAAGACTAATGAAGTATTTCATATAATTTGATTTATTGCAATTGGGTGTAATATTAACGTAAATCGCATGTTTTGTCAAATTGGAATTCGGTTAGACGTATACAAAGGGTTAAATTTGCCAGTCTGTTTCCAAAATTTTTGTTTTCTGGGGAATATTTAAAAGGTGCTAAAGTTTTCACATTTAAAATCCGTAAGATTTAATTCTTTTATGAGAAAAAATAAAAATGTATTTATCAGAAAAATAAAAAAAAATAAAAATAATTATTAGAAAATAATGAAATCCAGTTAAATTCTGAATGTGGAATATTTTTCATTTTGAGATACCTTCAAATCATTATCGCTATTTTTGAAATGATATGTAATGTAGCATTTTAATTTTTCGATAGTAACTTTTATTTCACATTTGAAGTGCGTTATTTGTAAAATAAAGTGTGTTATATTTATTATTGTCTATAATTTGGACACAAGAGATAAAAAACATTCAGGAATCATAGGCGCAATGACATTAGGCATTGAAAATCAGAGTAAGTGTTACATATAATGTACATATGGCAAGATTTTTTTATCTTTTTGTGTTTGTGATAAATTTTACTTGAATTCTTTCTGACAATTTTAAATATGATATTCGTAGCTTTTTATTTTAATGTTGTGCGGTTTTATAGAATATTTTTCTATCGATTTAATATTATGTAAATATATTTTTGTGAATTTCTATACGTTTTAAGATGTAACGTTTATAGAATGTTTCCATGTTTTAATTTCATATGTATTATGAAAATATAATACTTATAATTTAAAAATATTTGTTAACAAATACTTAAAAACATGCTTTTTTGTCAAGCTGATAAATTTATTAAGGTGCTAAAACGGCCTATTGGCAGGATTTTAGATCCCTTCGCCAATCGCGCCAACCGTCACAGGATACAGAACGCTTCCCAAAAGGAAATAAAGAAGTCTGTTACAAACAACTTTACTTCCAAAAATAAATATATACATATTTTGTAATATACCTAGAAGTTATAAAAATTAAAAGTGAGTAAAAATATTTTTATTGTTGGCAGACAAAGTGCATTAAACGGATTGTTTTAAATTCGATATCTGTTTACAATAACTTTAAAATAATAACTACTTTATATAATGATATGAGTTTATCATTGAGTAGAATATTCTTTTTGTTTTAGTTTCAAAATAAATCTTTCAGATTATTTTCATAGAAATATATGAGTACGTCATAAATAGAGTTTATGGTTCATCTTATTCCATAAATTATAGTTTGGTCTGTTTCGAAAGTATGGTTCAACCCAAACTCAATTTACAACTCAAACTATTTTCAAACGACAATTCAATTTATCACCAAACTGTGGTTAAAGTTTTTATTAAATCATGGTTCAACATATTACCAAACTATGGTCGAACAATGCACCATAGTATGGAAAAATAATTTACCAGCTACACTTGTACCATCTTTCAGAGAAAAGTTTTAAACAGTGTATTTCCTCTAACAAATAGTGTCAGTAATAACTATTGCAATGTTAAATAAAATATTTTTTCCCCTTAACTCTTAAGACCCCAGGTGTTTTTTTATTATATATTAACAAACTGATAACGAAGAAAGATTAAAAAGTGAACAAAACAGAAATTCATTCATATTTTGCACATAAAATTCATTCATAATTTGGTGATATATGGGAAGCAATAAGCAAATTTTTTATATATATAATTTCTTATACATATATATATTTGCATTTTATTCTTTTTATTTCTGTAACAAAGAAAACAATGAAATAATTAAACATTAAATATTTTTTATTATTAATGGACTCTACAAATGTTTGCTTTACACAGAAAAAAAATTGTTTCGTTTTTATTTTTGTACTTTTCGTATATTTTTGCTGGAAGCCATTTTAATATAGCGTATATCTCTCTAAAATGGTGCTTAAAGAAACAAATTGCTAGTTTGTTTAGATCTACTATCCATTAGGCTCCATGCAAACCAATTTGTTAACTATGTTTATATATGCGAAACAATTTGCAAAGATGTGCATATTAAAGGATACATCGGTCCTGAAAATGTTTAAGCAATTAAGAAATAAACTGGTCTATCAATTAGACTTTAGGAATGCATACTGGTAAAAAACAACAATTTTCTGCCACTTTCTTAATAATATCCTTCCTGCTGAAAAAAAAACAGGAAAAAACTGTTGCTGAAAAATAATTACTGCAAACATTTTACAAGTCAGCAAAAATGTTTACTCGAAGGATAGTGCTCTAACAAAAGAATTTCCTTTTCTTTGAAGTCATTAAACAAATTTGTTTACCCATCTAATTGTAATTTAGACATGCAAACTGATAAAAAACAACACTTTTTTAATAATACCTTACATACACAAAAAAGTTACCGAAAAGTAATTACTTCAATCAATTTACAATTAGAAAAACACATCTCCTCAAGAGCAAAAAAAGCATCTACACTAATTATTTCAATATTGAATAAAATAATTTTTACTGGAGCATGACAAGCATACAGACAGACATTCTTAACTGTGACATTTTTAACTGTGACAGAAAGTCTTAATAAGTCTTAATTATATGCCAAATGTTGCAAATGGAGTTGGATCGTATTATAACTTTATTTAGATACAATAAATGTTCCATTCTTATTCAAAATTTAATGAATACATCGGTTATTATGATTACTTATATTAAATTGAGTAATACGTAATTGTTAGGGCTCCATCTTCAATAGCTCCATGGCAACATAAAACCATCACATATCATATTACATCATAGTGTTAAACACTTATGATAGGATTTAACAGAATGAAGAATGTCTTTATTAATATATTTTTAAGCTTTGATTACTTTTTCCTAAAGCTTGAAATAACTCGGCAAAATTCTCCTGCGATTACATATGTTAACCCTTTGAGGGGTAAGCAATAAAATCGCTTTAATATTTAATTTTCACCGGAATAATCGAAATATTTTATTTTAAAATTAGAAAAAAAACAATTTTTCAACATTTTCCCTTCAAAGTTAAATACATAAAATTTGGTTAAAAGTTTCTTGTGCTAATATTGTTTAAATTAAGGGGTTAAATTTCAAATTATTCGGTTGAGTAGTCCTTGCAGTTTCATATACAGAGTGATGGATAGAAAAACTCACAGACAGCGAATATAGGGACTAAATGGTTACACACTTACAAAAGCACGTGTAAATAAGTTTAAATTTTAATTTAAAACAAATTATAAGAAAAGACTCTCTTTATTTCGAAAGCATTAGAAAATTGAATTTATATATTCATATTCTTGTAGTTACATACAACATCATCTCTCCAAGTAATCTCTTTTATATATATATATATATATTTCACTGCTGTTTTCTGATAAGTTTCCAACAAACGCTTCCAGTCACCTAAAATATCTTTTACAGAAGATTTATATAAACATGATAACTAACTCAGTTACAGCAGTGAGTAAAACATTGCAAAGTTTTATATTTTAATAGAAATAAAACCTGATCCCTTGGGGTAAAATAGGGGAAAAAAGACAGACTTCAACGTATATTTATCTGATAGTTTTAGCACAAAATGGTTTTATCGGAACCTAGAAAAGAGATAAAAAAGTGATAAAGTTATCGTGTTACCCCAGGGAATCGTAACTTTTCTGCTTGAGTAAATTTTATGGATAAATTGTATTGATAATTTTTTACATCAGGAGGATTCATTTGCTTTACGAAATCATTTATAATGCTATTCTTTGTTTTATAGTTGTACTGTTTATTAAAAAAGTTGTTTTATAAAACAACTTTTTTAGTACTCTTGTTACTATTTGATATTATTTGGAAGTTTTGTAAATATGTGTGAGATTTTTTTTTTCTTCTTTGGCGTCTAATGACGTTTGTTTCATAATTGTAATATGTGAGAAGATTAAAATATTTTATTTTCTTAGAAGAACATTTATGAAAAAAAAAATAAATTATTAAGGATATTTCTTTTGTTTTTTAAAAAATTACAAAGCAAACTGCATAGTTAATCTTTTGTCGTTTTAATTTTAGAGATATCTTCAAACCTATGAATGAAAATAAATTTTCATTTTTGAAAGACTTTCCTACTGAGAGCTGGTGGAGTATTTATGTACAAATATGTTCGGGATGTAGGCTCGGTCGATTGCTTGTTTCGTCGCTCCACTCACCCACTAATCGTTTTTCTGTGTCTTTAATTTGCCTACCTTTTTTTTAATTTATACGGCTTCAATTTCTATCATTTTTGTTTCATTTTCTATTTAGAGTCTAAGGCATTGTGGTCGTAAGTAAAGACTTTTGACGCTATTCGTGGTTGCTTTACAGCAACAGCCTATCGCGCAAGCTAATCCTTGCTCTTGCAATTTGGGTTATATTGATCAGACCAGGAGAGCATTGAGAAAAAGATTGGGTGAGCACCTCAGGTATATTGAAAATCAGGAATTTCAATCCTCAATTGCGTCTTACTGCTGGGCTTCCGGTCATTATTTTATTTTCTCCATGGCCAGAAATGCTTCTTACACTGCCTCCACTCTCTTTCTTGTATGTTGATGAAATTTACTTTATTTGTAAAAATTCTAATTATTTTATCAACGATCCTTTTTCCTCTCCCTTCTCTTTCTAGTGCGTGAAAGTTGCTTCTTTAGCTTATTTCCATCATCTCTTATCTATTTTCATTTTGTATACATTTAAATATGTACACATAT
The DNA here is from genome assembly GCA_964019185.1 of Maratus speculifer. Lineage (NCBI taxonomy): Eukaryota > Metazoa > Arthropoda > Arachnida > Araneae > Salticidae > Maratus > Maratus speculifer. Next base: position 327,090,023 of record OZ025290.1, read on the forward strand.
TATGTCATTTTATTAATTTTTTTTTCACTTTTTTCCCACCTTTTAATTTTTTATCAATTTTTGCCTTCTGCCTGTGCTTTTAGGTAGCTTTCATTACAAAAAGTAAAAAGCTACCTATTGCAGCCGTCTGGAGGAAAGCACTTCTAGAAAATTTTGGTATATTATGCGATAACTATCGTATTTATGAACCGACTTGAATGAAACTTGGATGTACATAGTACATACAAATGTCTCGACCGAGTTCGTTAGACAGCATCATCTTCCATCTTGTTTCAAAATGGCGGCCATTTAAAAAATTTGAAATTTTTTACAATTTAAAATTAAATGCGAAGAAATTAAAAGTTAGAAAATATTTTTCTTTTATGTGTTAGAACTTAAAACAACGATTCCAGAACACTTTTTATTTTGTTTATATCTTAAAGAATTATTGAGTTATAGAAATTTGAATTTTTCTTATGTCAGACATTTTGAAACAATCTGATTTTTCTCATGCTGTAACTAACGTATTTATGAACGGATTTGAATGAAACTTGGTATGTACATAGTACATACAAATGTCTCAACCGAGTTCGTTATCCAGCACCATCCGCCATCTTGTTTCAAAATGGTGGCCCTTTAAATTAAAAAAAAATTTAAATTTAAAATTAAATGCGAAGAAATTAAAAGTTGAAAAATATTTTTCTTTTATGTGTTAGGACTTAAAACAACGATTCCAGAACACTTTTTATTTTATCTATATCTTAAAAAATGATTGAGTTATAGCAATTTGAATTTTTCTTATAGCTGACATTTTGAAGCGATCTGAAATTTGTCACGCGATAATACGCATATTTATAAACTGATTTGGATATAACTCCGTGTGTGCATAGTACATATCGATGTCTTGACAGAGTTCTCTAGCCAACTTCATCCACCATCTTGTTTCTAAATGGCGGCTATTTAAGTTTGTCAAAAAACTTTTAAATGTATAATGGTGTACAAATAAAAAATCGGAAACTGAAAAAAGATTCTTTCGAATGTATTTATCTTAATAATGAATTCCGGAGTATTTTTTGCTTTGTATTTATTTCAAAAACGCCTGAGATATAGCAGTTTGAATTTCTAATGTGGATGAGATTTTTTAAAAAATCAATTTGCTCACGACAACACTCGTATATATTAATCGATTTCGATATGAGAGTGCATGTCCACATGAATTAAGATCTCGACCAAGCTCACTGGTTTGTTTTATCCATCATGTTGCTTTAAAATAGCATACACTTCATGATATCGTGGAATTTGGCGACTCTCTAAATCGCTGAAAATAAAACCAGGTTGAATAAAATATGACTAATTTCTAAAAATTCCTATTAATAATCAGTATTGAAAAAAAACTAGCATTCAATCTTATAAAATCGGGTTTCACTAATTTGAGCTTCGTATGTTTGAATGATATAACTTAATTTAAAATAAATAATATATAAATAAGTATATGAAAGCTACCTCTTCCTCCCGGCATTGCCGGAAGGACTTTTTCAACTAGGGCCACATGCCGCACTCTTTGCAAACTCCACCCTTTTTATTTTAGTTTATCTCTGACATCGTACAATTACGGACATATGCTTCAACTGATGACGAACTGCTGTTGTTTTACTCGAAACGCGTCCTACTTTGATTTTTATTTTATTTTATGGTGATCTTTATAATGTGTATTATTTTAATTATAAATTATTACCTGAGTTTTCGATGTTTTTGCCTGCAAACTACATAAATATTTTAGAATACTGTAAGTTAAACAGTAGCTTTTGAATAAGATCATAAGTAAATGAATATTCTAAAATGGATTAGTTAATGAACTACTTCGAAAAGCATGTGTATTTAATTTTCTCTAAATATTAATGAAGCTCATTTGGATTTTCTACCAATTAAGATAGAACGAGAAAATTAAACTTGTAAATACGTTGAATGCTTAATACTTTTTGGAGAAATTTGGAACTGCTTTTATCCAAGTTTATTTATTTATCTAACATAGTTATGGAATCTTCTACTGTTTTATTACCTCTGCCTGGTGAGGTAAAATGTCTGAGATAGAGTTAGAGCTGAAAACGTACACATTTTAAATTAATAAAACGTCAATGTTTTTCGTCTTATATATAAAAAATATCATAACACAGGGTTTGAGCACCTCAAAAGTTCAAAAGGATTTAAAGAATTGTAATCATATTTTTCTTTTCATAAATTAATGATCTTCATATTTATATACAACTTCTAAAAGCAAAAATTATTTTACGAAATCTACAGTATTCTTCAATGGAGTCGTAAACTTTTTAATAGCAAATGTTCGTCTGTAAAATTAATATTAATTTTATTAATACAAACCAAATATAACTACGTACGTATAACAATATTACAAATATAACTATTATACAAACGTAACTATTTTACATGATTTTTTTTAATTAAATGAATATCCTTTTAAATTAAATATATGCTAGTTTAATCGAAAACTTCGCATTGTATTTGCATCGAATACTATATAATTTGGAAAAAGTTTGTAATATTATCAGATATTTGTATCAAATTTTCTACAGAAAATAGAATAATTTTAATTTTATATAGGCACATTCTTCGTAATCAGGTCACTTGCCTAACATTAACACTCGATGTTTTAAATATTTATATAACAAAGTTAAAAATTCTAACTTTTATATTAGAAGCCATTTCTATTAACTTTATTAAAATATAATATATATCAAACTGCTTTGAAAAACAGTTAGATGATAACCATATCAATCTAACAATTAAAACGGTTTTAAGCATAAAAAGGTTTCTCATAATGTTAAATGTTTAGAAAGTATTTATTAATACATTATTTAAGGAGAACTCTTTCAATTGTTCGTGCTATTTCCGAAATAAATTTTAAAGCTCAAATTAAACTGTTATTATTCCGGGTTTGAAAATGCAACGAAAGTTTCCCTCTTTATTCTCTAGTTGCGAAAGTGTAAAAACGTGTTAAGTTTCAGAATTTAATTAGATAGAGGACGAAGGGGAAAAATCGAAATGATTTTCAGTTGTTTAACGTAATTACACGCAGACGAAATATAATGAGAGCTTTATATTTCTTCTCCAACTAATTAATAAAATTTAAATGCTTCTTATTATGTATCTTGCTTGGATGACGAGGGTAATTTTTAATTTAATTTTAATATATTTTTTAATTTAGTTAGAAAAATCTTTTCAATTAGTATGTGCATGCTAAAATGTGCGTCTTTTTTCGCAATTGCAAACATTCTCTAATAATGTTAAAAGTTTAAATATTTATTGTTCCACTATTAAAAGAGAACTCTATTAATTGCGCCCTAAAGAAATTTTAAAGCGCAAGTTTACCTGTCATTCTATATTTGAAAATATAACGAACATTCCCCTCCCCAGCAAACACAGAACTAACAGAATGGTACAAAAATTATATCTTTCGACAAGTACTAGAGGTGTTATTTCGATAACAGTGAATCGTAACCTAAAAGTATCGATTTTGTCCTTTCCTTCGATATCTTTGGCGATACTTTCATGCGTTGTCATGATGGTGCCAGAAATATGGCACCACGACGAAAATCGGCGATATAGATGATACGTGTTTGATACAAATACGTAGGAATTCCGGCACTTCTGGCATAAAAATGATAAAATAAGGGCACAAATTTGATATTGCTGATATCCAATGAGAATCATTTTGAACGTTTTTTTAATGCCCATATGATAACATTTTGTGCCAATCTAATGACACTTTATGCACATGCCGGCGGATACTTTTAATAGTTTTTTTTTTCTTCTTTTTGTAGTATCTATACTATTTTAATCCTTTGAGGGCTAAATCACTTCCATTGCTAATATGTTGAAATGAATGACACAGGAATTTACATGTATATTTGTAAAGAAGAAAAAACTAAATTTTACATACATCAAACTATTTTTTTTAATCAAAATTCTGGTAACATTTGGAAATTAAAATTAATTAGTTCCATAAATATACAACCGCCTTTGAAAGAGTAAAAAAAATTACTCCAGTTATAAAATTAGAGAATGATTAAAAAAAAAAAAAAAAAAAAAAAAAAACCTTGGTACAATCAGTTATTTTTAAGACCTTTTCTCAAGTTTCAAAATAAAATTGTTGCAAGATTTTCTCTAAGTTTTATAATAAGGAAATCAAGCTTGCGTTGTTTTATTGTGGAAAATTAGCACTGAAGAATTTTTTCTTCTATATTTTGCGATTAGCACATCTTGTAACGCCGTATTTAACTTCACTTAAATTTTATACAGAATCTCTGTGTACTGCTTAGAGAATCTTTTAACATAAATATCTTCTTTATTCAGTTTCACGCGTGTATTTTTTTTATGAAGTTTCATACTATTGATCGTATTAAAAAACTTTTTTAAAATCCACTCTTAACTGATCAGGAAAAAATGCATCTAACTAGCACACATAATACAATAGGTTTTTTTTTTTTATATATATATATATTACGGATGTTATCCTTCATCTTTTTATCGTACATTTGCCTGAAATTCCAATTTAGAGAAAAGAAAAAACATTCCAAAGAAAAAAATATTTTTGAAACAAGTTTTTTTTAAAAAGTCCTTTAACTGTCTTAATTATGAAGGATAAAAAAAATATTCTAATTTTTGCTCAACTATTCAATCGCACCTTTTTTACAATAAAAATGTTTTATTCCCCCCCCCCCCTCTCTTACAATAGCATTTCAATTAAGTTCCAAGTGTAGTACATTGAAAAAAAAAAAAAAAAAATCAAATATTGCTTCAAAGAAGCAAACATTTTTCTAATATAAATGCATATACATGGAGGGGGATGGGGATTTTCTCTTAATTTTTCTAACTAATCATGAAACATAAAAAGGGGTGCAAAAATCTAGGCATAAGTGGGTAGTCTCACGCCACTAAAATTATTAAAAAAATTTCTTTGCTGAAAATTTAATAACATTCTAGCAAGAATTTTGCACAAAATATTAGCCAAAATATATATAAATCAATTTAGTGGTGAGAGACTGCCCGACGCCGCTTAGATTTTCTGCACCCCTCATAAAATATATTCAAATTTTTATTCAATGACCAAATTGCTTTTGTCTATAAGTAAAAGATTTATAAATAATACAAATTATTATTATTAGTGATGAAATTAGCATTAAATAAAAAGTTTATTTTTACTTATTAGATATTTTATTGTTTTTTCCTCTAATAGCATTATTGTCTTGCAGTAATCCCTACATAATAGAAGTATAAAAAAATTTCTTATTACTTACTAATTTAAATATTATCAGGTCTTAGCACATATCCTAATCCCCCCCCCCTCTCCACACACACACACTTGAGTAATAAAGTACTTTTGAGATAAGATTTTTTCATTTAAAAACTTCCATTTTATTATTGATTTTTTTTTTTTCCTCATCACATTCAATATTTTTGGACTCCAAAAAAGTTTCAGTGACTAATTAAATTAACAACATTTTGTCATTTGAGATGCGTAAACCATTTAAATAGCAAAAATTTTTTTAAATAAAATTTCAACAATACAAATTTGGAAATGAAGGGGGGGTGGGGATAAATGGAATAATTTATGCTTCACAAACTTTCATATTGAGAGACTTTAGTACAACTGAAAATTTTGTATGAAATATAATTAAATTAAAAATGTACAAACTATTTCAAATAGAATACTAATAATAATGCATACACACACCAAATACATTTATCTCAAATCATAGGTGAGACATAAAAAAAAAAAAAAATTCCTTCACCCCCCCCCCCCTCCTTGTTTGCGATAAACCTTATGAGTCTTTTTTTCAAATCATCTGTCAATTCTTGTCTATGTTTCATCTGAAAATACCTACCATGTTAAGATAGCTGAAATAAATAAACACAAACAATATAGAACAGTGCTAGTGTTAGTGCTACAATATTTATTAACTACAATTTTTGTTTACAAAATACAAATTATATATATTTAATATTTTTTAACAAAGATTTTCCTTTAATTTTTTTTAAAGATGAGATTTAGCAATACAATGTTTCATATCGACAGTTATCATGCTCTTTTATAATACATTTTCTTCAAAATTCAGAAACTGGCTCAGAAGTCCTCAATCCTTTACTCTCAATACTGGTATACTTCAAACCCAGATTCCTTCCAAGTTGGGTGCTCCAAGTATCTGACAATTTCTCCACCTATTTAAACAACATAAAATAACATTTTAAAAAGATCAAAAATTTTTATTGGTAGGCACAAAATCAGATTATTAAAATTGTAGAAATATAATAAAATAATTGACTTTCACACCTTGAGAACAAGTAAATTACACATACATAGCATCAACACTAAATATATAAGGAATTTTATTCAATATATATAAAAATATTTTATACTAGGATTTTTATTCAAGACTAACTTATTTTTATGTGATTTAACCATTAGACAGCATTTTCCATGGATTATATTTTCATTGTATAGAAGAGAATCAGCAGTTTATTGAAATTCTAATGCAGAGATTGGCAAGTAATTTTAAATGGGTTCCGAAAATTTTTATTGAGATCCAAAGAACAAAACACATAAGTACTACCTACTTATATTTTATTATTATTATTATAGATATACACACATGTAATAGAAAAGTTATGCATTAGTTCTGAACAATTACTACATACATAGGTATAAGATCTAAAAATGTTCTCATCACGAAATAGAAAAGGCATTCTTAAGGCATCTGTTGAAAAATTAATGTGAAGAATTACACTTGCTTTCTTGAGCCAGATTTTTACAGTTTTGTTCATGTGGTGAATAAATAATGAAAAAAGTATCTTGAAGGTGGGCATCCATTAATCTCAAAACGATATTTGTTTATCAAAAAATTAATTTTGAACAAAGATTTTTTACATACATATGAAGACATGAAGAGTCAAAAACAGTAACCAGGTAAATAGCTAGTTTTTTGCAATTTTCATACATTACTGAAACATTTTTACCCCAAAATTCTTAAGAGGATGTATTTTTATACACTGGTAGGGAAATATTTTCTTGCAAGACAATTATTTTCATTTGAAGTTTTTCAGGATTGAACAACTTCACAACCATCTATTTTGCAGCTGGAATAACTAAGGTGACAAAGAATTGAGACAACTTAATTATCTCTGGAAAGTTTTGGAATCTTGCTTCAAAATTCCTTTACAAACTGTCATAAAATTTTAAGAACACTACAGTGTGTATTTCGGAATTCTTATAGTCATGTATTGTTCGAAAATGAATAAATACTTCATTTGCAATATCTCACTTCCCCCCCCCCCCCCAAAAAAAAAAAAAAAAAAAAAAAATCCAGTTTGTTACAAAAAGCAGACACATTTACATCAGACCACACATTAATTTCCCATGTCTATGTAACTGGATGTTAAGTGCCCCTCTCTACTGGAGAATTAGGATTTATTCAACATTTTTCAAAAGAATAGAAATCAACAGCACAATCAATACTTTCCCATAAAATATTCTGACATGACATTTGAAAGAATTAAAATCATACATAAACCAAAAGAGCCCTTAAGAATTAAACTAAATAATTAACTATACCAGTTTTTCTCAACCTTTTTCAGGCCATGCCCCACCAAATCATATCTAAAACCCTGATGGCCCCCCTCCCCTCTCTCTGAAAAATAATTATTATATAAAAATTGAGCTGTTATTCCATTTAAAGAAGTTTAAAAAAAAAAAAATAGCCATTTAAAAATGGAATGGAAAAGAAAACAAACAAGTAAAAGAAAGGTCATGAAAAAATGAACATAAACGAAAGAAATGTGTTCAGGAAGCAATCGTTAATAATATAGACCAGGAAGCGGCTGCACAAACCATCACCTCATAGAATTGATTGTTGAAGTTTCAGCATTAGACAAAATTTGATTTGTATATTAAAATGCAACTGGTCAGCCAAATCATATCTTGGTGGAAACCGCTAAAGACCTGATTTTAGTGATTGATCGGTAAGTGCTTTACTGCAGTCAAAAGTATGAAAATGTAGAGGACTGCTAGCAAGAAAACAAATGGTAAATCTACTAGTCAACCACCAAAATCAGGTTTGTTAAGATATGACTTGGTAGACCAGTTGCATTTTGATATGCGAATCAAGTTTTAACTAGTTCATGAATTTCAGTCATCAACTCGATAAGGTGATGGTTTGTGCAGCCACTTCTAGATTTTAATAAGAGTAATAATAATAATATGCAGCAATGAAAAAAAAAAAAAAAAAAAAAAAAAAAAAGAACAAACAAATTAGATCTTCAAATATTTAATAGTGAACTTTGATACACAAAAATAACTTTAACTGGATGTTTCTTGATTATGTATCTGTCATTTTAATTGCTTATAGTAAAAGTAAATAAATAAATAAAATATATAATAAAATAAATTCAAATTATAACATTTAAGATGAATAGAATAAAATTGAGATTTTTGTGCTTGATGTTGGCTGCAAAGATATTTTATATCAGGCACTAATTTTGTCAGCTTTTATTTCAAATCCCTCGTTTAGTGATGTCTAGTCGATTTCTTTATTTTAGTAGTAAATCGTTTACTGCACTCAAGCCACATTCAGCAAGGTATGAAGACGGGAAGGGTAACAATATTTTTCTTGCAAATTGTGTTGAATTAAGCTATTTAGTTTCAGTCTCAGCACAAAGCCACACCATATTGCCTTTTATGTTGAATAGAGTTTTAATTGACTCATCGTTTTTAATTTCAGTGATTTCTTCTCTGTATGGTGTTGAAACATTAGATAAATCAACTAACATTGGCTGCATGACCCATGATGGAAAATCCATTTGCTTTAAATCAACGAATCTATCATTCATATCAGAGGCCAACATTTTCAGATGATTGACAATGGCAGTTATAGCAGTGTCTGTTATCTCGCATTTTTTTAACCAGAAAAATAGGTCAAACTTTCTGTCTGAAATATGTTTTTGTCAAACCTCAGCAGACGCAGAAAACTCCAAATATTTTCACTTTTGCATCAACAAGTGTTTTGTTTTCTCCTTGAAATTGTTTATTTAATGTATTAAACTTTTCAAAGATATCTGCTAAATAACTAACATATGCTTTTCCATCAACGGTTTGTAGGGCCTTAATGTCAGGCTTTTCATTTAAAAATTCACCAAGAACATCGAACAACTCCATGAATCTTTTTAAACAATTCCCTTTTGAAAGCCATCTTAATCGCACTTTTTTTTTCCTTTTTTTCATTGCAACAGGGTTGGGTAGATTTTTTTGAAAAATAAACAAAAAATGATCTTGAATTCAGAATCGTTGAGGTTGGAAGGATTCTGGATTTTGGACTCTACAAACATAATGGGGTGCTGCAGCAATGATTAACTAGCAAACTATTTTATTATTAGATTTTTTTTTTTAAGTCTTGCATATAGATCGACCCCCCCCCCCTTTTGAAGTTCTTTTTTTGTCTAAAATTTCTCGACTTATACGCGAGTATATACAGTAATCTTATTTACTTTACCCTGAACAGCGAACTGCTCTACAGCATCTATCCTGATCATGATGTCACCCTAAAGTGGGAACCCCAGTATTCAGTTGTAATATAACTAGGTAATTATCCACACTGTAAGGATGAAAGTTTGCATAAAACTTGTGCAGCCAGAAATCAGACTTTCAACATATAGTTATTGAATCTTAAGAATTAAATAAGTGCCTTCTACCTACAAGTAACACTCTGCTTTTCTAGAAAATCTAGGACCAGTGATAGAAATTGGGAGATAAAAGGCAGGCGTCAAATGACGACTACTGTAAAAACCTTAGGCGTCAAATTAAGATTTTTAGTTGCAGTTTCTAAAATTCATATTAATATTACTGTGATACTGCATGTAATTTTGAAGTGATTTGGAGTAAAAGAATAATTTTGAAATTCGCATCAAATTTTCTTTAAGGTTACTACAGAGACAAGAAAAAAATCCACTCCTAATTTTTTTTTTTTTTTTTGGGGGGGGGGGGGGGAGGTTGCACCATTTTTACGAATTTTGCTACCTTTCGGCAAAATTTGCCGTTTTCTCGCAATCTTTCGACAAAATTTGCAACTCTTTTTGTGATCTTTCGACGCAACTGGCCTTTTTTTTTTTTTGTGATCTTTTGACGAAACTTGTCGGTTTTTTCGCAATCTTTTGATGAAACTTGCTGGTTTTTTCGTGATTTTTTTTTTTTATATTTTGCCTTTTTTGCAATCTTTTGCCAAACTTTGTCGTGTTTTTTCGCAATCTTTTGCCAAACTTTGTCGTGTTTTTGATCTTTTGACAAGCCTTGCCATTTTTTTTGCGATTTGTTGACGAAATTGGCAGTATTTTTTCTCAATCTTTTGACAAAATTTGTCGTTTTCTGCAGGGCTGGGAACCCCTACCTCCTTGTTAATTATGTGGTTTTTTTCGCAGCCCTTTGGCAAAAATTACTGATTATTTGGGATTCCTTGAAGAAACTTGCTTTTTTTCGCGAGCCTTTGATGGGATTAAGATTTTATTGTGATCCTATGACAAGATTCTTATTTTTTCTGTAATTCTTTGACAAAATTAGCTTTTTTCTAAAGATTCTATGACGAAATTAACATTTGTTTTCACGATCCTTCATAGAAAATTGCATTTTTTTGCGATTCTATAACAAAGTTCGTTTTTTCCCCCAAGATTTTTTTGACGAAATTAACTTTTTTTGTGTTTATTTTATGGAATTCGCGTTTTTCTTGCGATTCTTTGACAAAATTTGCATTACTATTCACAATATTTTGTAGAAATTTGCATCTCTATTCGCAATACTTTGTAGAAATTTGCCTTTTTTTTATGCTATCATATAAAAAAACTTCTGCTTTTTTGTTATTTTTGGAAAAAAAAAATCGTTTTTCACCCATCTTTTGCCGAAAGTGGCGATTTCTTATACGAGCAATTGATGAATTTTTTTTTTTTAGCGATTTTTTTTAGTTCTGATTTTTCAGACTAGACCTTTTTTTTTTTTTAATTTTTGGAGCTGAATGTCTAATAAATTTTTTAAAAAGCTAGGCGTCAAATTTGACGAATAATTTTCTGCGAAAGAATAATTTTCTAGTCGGTCAAATTCAATTTTTTAGTTGCATTTGACAACTAACGACTGCTAATTTCTAACACTGTCTAGGACAATTCTGTTTTCAGAAATGTTTCTGTAAATGTAGCCTAGAATTTTTCTAAATTTTAGTCACCAGAAAAAATTTCCCCTCCCTTATACTTCATTATGAGTTTCCATGTTTAAAATTTAACCTTTAAAGACATGAGCAGTGTGTAATATGCACCATAAATGGTTTCAGTTTTTAAAAGCATAAATAGCTTTTAATGATAATTATTTCAGACAGAAAACAAGAATAGTTTAGAATTATTAGCTAGAAAATTTAAAAGAGAACTTTGAAAGATAACACATTCTAAGTCTACTTTATTTATCAAAATTTGAATTCTATTAAAAAAATAAAAAATAACTTACATGTTTGGAAATATCCTCATACTCTAATATATATTTGAGATGCGAAAGAAGGTCTTCCTGAATTTCTAAACAACACCATCTAAAAACAGAAATTAAAAAATAATACAACAGGCATATATACAAAAAATTTAAATTTCTATTAACATCTATATGAAGTCAAAAACTTATTTGCTATTATATTATTAAGCATACCTTAAGATGTATGATTTTTTAAAGCAAAATGTAATGATTTGAAAATGTAGTGTTTATTCAAAATGAATGCTTTTCTATAAAAACGTTATAGGTACACTGTACACGTGTGATTATCCACCAATACCAATTATGGGACCAACAGTGTAGTAGATGATCAGACTTACTAAAATTACATGTCTGTATAAGAATAATTAAAAGTTTTTATTATTATTATTATTATTTGCTGTATATTTTTGTATAGGGAAGAGCAGTGTTCTCGCTGTCGCTCGCCAATGCGCCAAATTGCGACTAAATTTTTCATTTGGCGAGTAAACAAGCGATTAAATTCGCCAAATTGCTAGTGCTCAATTTTTGCTATTTCTTTTTTTCTTTTCTGTTTTTCATACATACGCATTTATATATATATATAATATATGCATATTTAATATATTTGTAGCGGATAGTTGAAATTAGATTAATAATAATCGCTGTCACAGTTATAAAAACTTAGGTTATTTTAGAACATATTGAAATAAAGGGGGTACATTAAAGGATTAAAGATTTTTTTTTTCTTTTTGTGCTACACGACGGATCTATTTTAGACAAGTGGGCCCAGTGGGTTGGGCTTTTTTAAAAAAAACCGGGGTTTTTTCAAACCCTGCCGATTAACGAAATTTAAAATTTTTCCATTCATCATAGACAACATCAGCGATTTTTCCATTTCATATCAATCTATTGTGTGATTTTTTTTCTCCTAAAGACACAATGTGCTTTTTTGTGACCAATCAACAAAATTTGCAATTTTTTCAAGTATAATCGACAAAATTCACAATTTTGCCATGTTCGAAGAATGCTATTTTCAATTTTTTCCGCTCCAGAATAATATTTTCGATTTTTTCACGCCTGATTGAGGAAATTAGAGATTTCTACGAAGTTGATCGAGAAACTTTGAGATTTGTACAAAGTCTATCGAGAAGCTTCGAGATTCGTAAGAAGTCTATCGAGAAGCTTCGAGATTCGTAAGAAGTCTATCGAGAAGCTTCGAGATTCGTAAGAAGTCTATCGAGAAGCTTCGAGATTCGTAAGAAGTCTATCGAGAAGCTTCGAGATTCGTAAGAAGTCTATCGAGAAGCTTCGAGATTCGTAAGAAGTCTATCGAGAAGCTTCGAGATTCGTAAGAAGTCTATCGAGAAGCTTCGAGATTCGTAAGAAGTCTATCGAGAAGCTTCGAGATTCGTAAGAAGTCTATCGAGAAGCTTCGATATTCGTAAGAAGTCTATCGAGAAACTTCGATATTCGTACGAAGTCTATCGAGAAACTTCGATATTCGTACGAAGTCTATCGAGAAACTTCGATATTCGTACGAAGTCTATCGAGAAACTTCGATATTCGTACGAAGTCTATCGCGAAACTTCGATATTCGTACGAAGTCTATCGAGAAACTTCGATATTCGTACGAAGTCTATCGAGAAACTTCGATATTCGTACGAAGTCTATCGAGAAACTTCGAGATTCGTACAAAGTCGATCAACAACATTCGAGATTTTTACGAAGTTGATCGACAAACATAGGTACAAGAAGTCTATCTGTGAAATCTTTTCTGAGTATTAGAAGTAACTAAATGAAAAGGGGTTAGAAGATTTCTAAGCATGGGTGCAAGTTTGAAATTTTGCCAAGTCTGAAAATATTTTGACACCGCACCCTCTCACTGATTGAGAACATAAGCACGTAACTCGTATTTTTTTCCATGACCATATGATGAAATTAGTTTCTTCCCCCAATCTTTCGACAAAATTTTCAACTTTCCTACAATATTTTGCTGAAATTTGTGATTTCTTTACGATTTTAAACCAAAACTTGCAATTTTCCACTATTTTCCACTGAAATTTGTGATTTTTCTACAGTTTTCAGCAGAAATCTGCGTTTTTTCGATGAAATCTAAGTATTTCATACGATCTTTTGATGAAATTCGCATCCTTTTTCGCTATCCTTCGACAAAGAATTCATTTTCTCCGCTATCATTTGATAAAATTTGTGGGTTTTTTGCAATGATTTCACGGAAATCGCGCTTTTTCTCGATCTTTTGGCAAAGTTTGCACCTTTTCCCCAATCCTTCGTTTAAATTCACACCTGTATTGCGATCCTTTGACAAAAAGTGTACTTATTAGGATGAGCGAAGCAAATCCTCTACTAGGCCACTCAAGTTACACTTTGTCGTACACTTTATAAAAAAACTATTCAGTATTTTTATTTGAAATTAAACATAAGAATAAATTATGATTTGTAGATTTGCACAATGTTATTTTTTTACAGAATAACCCTTAAAAAAGTATTATTTTAATAATTAATTTATTCTACATGTTTTTCTATTATAGACGCAATTTTGCAAATAAAAAATTGAACGCGTATCTTTTTATTTTCAGAAGGAAAATAAACCATGGGGTTAGTAATTATAGGTAGAATCATGTTTAATTAATTAAATTAAATATATTTTCATTATTCCGCCAAAATCGTTTGCAAATAAAAAATTGAACCCGTATCTTTTTATTTTAAAAAGAAAGAAAAAAAAAACAAGGGGTAAGTAATTATAGATAGAATCATGATTAATATATTAAATAAAATATATTTTCATTATTCTACCAAAATTATTCACGCAGTTTATACTTACGGATTTTAAAAGAATTACATTAAGATTTATTTATTAAGGTATTTACTTTGGTAAACTGGCAGCAAAAGAATCGTAAACAAGTAAAATTAATTTTTATATTTGGTATTTAAACTGAATATTTTGTTAAGTTTCTTAAGTTTGGTATCCGAATCGAAAGATTGAAGAATAATTGAGATTGAAGAATAATTTAAGAATATTTTAATTGATTGAAGAATAATTTAATTAAATCAAATTATTACTGTTTATCAGGTTATAGGTGGTCAACTTGGATACAGTGGGCAAGTTATTAATTTCCCACAAGACATTATGGAATTTTGTACTTTATTACCCCATTCCATTATTTAAACCAGCCTCATATCATAAATAAAAAATTCCGAAGTAATTCTTAGTTATTTGGCTGAATTTACATTTCTAAAATTTAAATGTGCCAAAACATGAGCTAACGTTTTTGCTTAATAAAGATGCAAAAATAATATGAAAAATTTTGTTACATTCAAATATTTATCTTATGAAATAATGCTTCGCGAATCCAAACAAAGCACGGCTTTTGCTAGTTTTGTATTCTTTGACCGGAAATAGCGCCTTTTTTGCAATTATTCGACGGAAATAGTGTCTTTTTCACAATCCTTTAACAGAAATCACATCTTTCCATGATGCTTTGGCAAAGTTCGCATTTTTTCACGATCCTTTAACAAAAATCACATTTTTATTGCAATCATTTGATGGAAATCTCCTCTTTTTCTCGATACATTGACAAAATTTGCGACTTTTCCATGATTCTTTTGTCAAAATTCATGTCTTTTCTACGATCCTTTGATTAAATTCACGCGATTTTGCACTTTTTTGCGATCCTTTGACAAAAATTGCATCTACTCAGTATTCTTTGACTGGAAATAGCATCTTTTTCGCGATTTTTTGATGGAAATTGCGTCTTTTTCATGATTCTTCTACAGAAATAGTATCTTTTCCGTGATTCTTCGATGGAAATAGCATCTTTTCTGCAATTCTTCGACAGAAATAGCATCTTTCTAGAGATTCTTCGACGGAAATAGCATCTTTCTAGCGATTCTTCGACGGAAATAGCATCTTTTTTGAGATTCTTCGACGGAAATAGCATCTTTCTCACAATTGTTCGACAGAAATAGCATCTTTCTCGTGATTCTTCAACGGAAATAGCATCTTTCTCGCGATTCTTTGACAGGAGTTGCGTTTTTTCTGTAACTTTTTGACAGAAAACTCATCTTTTTTTTTGCAATCCTTTGACAGAGACTGCGTCTATTTCGCATTCTCTGACTGAGATGATATCTGTCCCGCAATCTTTTAACAGGAATTGCGTTTTCTTCACAAGCTTTTGATAAAAATCGTGCCTTTTTTCACAATTCTTTGATGATATTAGAGTGTTTTTTGCCGTCTTTCGACAGAAATAGTGTGTTTTTTGCAATCCTTTGAACGAAATCGCTTTTTTTTTTTTTTTTTCGCAAGCTTTTGACGGCAAACGTGTCTTTTTTGCAGTCCTTTGACAGAAATAGCACTTTTTTCCGCGATCATTTCACGAAAATCATGTTTTTTTCTGCGATCATTTGATGAAAAGCGCGTGTTTTTCACTATCCACTTCCGTCCTAGGAGATTTTTCCATCTCGTTTCCGTCCTCAGGAATTTTTAAGAGACCGAATTCCGTCTCAGGACTGAAAAACTTGCACCTATGTTTCTAAGCCTTTCATTATGGCTAAAAAATTGATTTCTTACAATAAAAGAAAGTGATTAAATGTTCGTGACAGTAAAACTACTATTATTTAAGTATATAAAGTAGAATTTGCCAAAAATTTCTTCAAGACTAAAGGTCTTGCACCCATGTCGACAAAATTTGAGATTTTTCCACCAACCATTGACAAAGTACGTTTTTTTCTGCACCCGATAAATGAAATTTGAGATTGTTAAATGACTGATGAAAACTGCATTCCCCCCCCCCTCGACAAATTGATGAAGTTGTATTGTATGCTGCCAATGAACAAAATTTCCAACTTTACGGCACCTCATCAACAAAACTTGTAATTTTTACATGCACTGATCGATAAAATTTGTGATTTTTTCCGTGCCTCTGATCTACAAAACTTGCAATTTTTTCATGCCTGATCAATGATATTTCTTTTTTTTTCTGCGTCAAACAACGTTCATGTTTTTTTTTTTGGAGCAATAAATAGACAAATTATTTGTTTTTTATTACAGCCGATGAAGAAAATATGCAATTTTTTGACGCATCATCAAGAAAGCTGACGATCATTGAAATGTGCAATTTTATGCATCTGATAGGAAAAATTTGCGATTTTTCCAAGCTTGATTGACAAAACTTGTGATTTTTCCGTGCCTGACCTTCGAAATTCGAAATTTTTTCTGCACCTCATTGGCAAAATTCATGATTTTTCTGTTTCTTATAAACAAAATTTAAGATTTTCCACACCTTATCAACCTAATTTAAATGATAATTTAAACTTTCATTTTTAATTCATATTGTAAAAAACAAAGTCCCATTAATCTGCCCCCTCCCCTAATCAAATGTGAAGGAAAATCATAAAAGAGGGAAGCATTTACATATTAAAATTGTAGTACATATCTATGGATGGTGGTGGTGATAGGGGGATGCTAACGGCTGATCGTCACAAAGTATGCATTATTTTAATTAAGTAAAACTCAAACTTCTGACGAAATTTGTATTTTTTTTTAAAGTATTTTGACAAAATGTGTTTTTCACGACCATTTGACAATAATCGCACTTTTTTCCATGGTCTTTTCAAAGAATTTGGCATTTATCCATGATCCTTTAGCAAAATTTTTACAGCCCTTTTAGAGAAAATTTGCATATTTTCTGTGATTCTTCAACAAAATTTGCATATTTTCTGAAATCCTTCGGTAAAAGTCTCATATTATCTGCAATTTTTCAGCAAAATTTGCATATTTTTTTCCCTGTCTTTAAACAGAATTCATTATTTTTCTACAATCTTAACTTGTCCCATATTTGTGAGGCAATTCCTGGTTATTGCTTAATAATATAATTTTATTATATTTATATATGATATTTTATCTATTATAAGTGTACACCCTAAAAACTATTGTCTTACAACTTTTTTTAATCGCAAGTTTAAAGCCTCCTTAAAAATATAATTGTAAATGCAAAAACGGTAAGTGCTCTAACGGTAAGATAAGACACACCCTATGACAGAAGAACTAAGTAGAAAAACTCTCTTATTGCAAAATGCTGAAATCATGCATAAACATATATATAGGCAATACAAACATTACATTTTACGCCGAGTGTTAAAGATCCATATTAAAGTTTATGTAAAATTTCTTGAAAAAGGATCCAGAAACTTCAGTCATAAAATCGAAAAAATAAACATTTAACCAATAAATTTGTAAGGATTAATCCATTTACATTGGATAAAAAAGTAATAAATACTGCTAATAAATGCTACAAAAATTCTTTGGCTAGTTCATGCTTTGTAAACTATACAAGTCTTTTGTATATGAAATAATTTTGTATCTATACCAAAACAAATTATGGTTTATTATTAAACAATTATGAGATGAATAAAACTTACAAGATTGATTATATTTACTTTAATACTCAGTCTTAAAAAAGTAACTATCAATATACATTCTTTACGTCAAAAAGGATTCTGACCAATAATTACCAAAGAAAGACAGAGAATTACCCCGTTTCCAGACCAATTCTTGGTCACTTAAAAGTTATTTCAAATTTCAATTATGTGCATATATATATTTAATAAAGATTTTTTATTATATAACCATCATGGGGGGGGGGGGTTAATTAAGAACAATACCTTTAATAGCTTTCATAATAATTGGATGCTGATTTTTGATCAGGAATTACCCCAGGTGACCAGGGCCGTAACTATAAACTTGGAGGCCCCAGGTGCAGTTTTTTCTCCGCATACCGCTGTTTAAATATACGCAGTATGATAAACCAAAAAATGGCTTAAAAACATAGAATTGGGCAGGTACTTGGCGCCGACAAAATTTTTGTCGATCCCACTAAAACTAGCATAAGGGAGAAAATACAGACTTCTGATTGGTTGAATACTTTGAAGAGTGTTTTGCTTAGGTTCATTTTTGTTTATGTAACTTAATCATATGTTTCTAGGTACTTACGTACTAACACCAGGTGAAGAATAACAGTGGCGCAGCCAGAATTCGGTTCTAGGGGGGGTTTTGAGTTTCTGATAAAGTTTTTTGCCAGTTATTTGAATCGCCGGTTAATATAATCAGTACTAATTAGAATATTCACTGTATAATACATAAACTCGAAGAGCATCTGTGTGGCAGGAAATCATCATTCTTTTAGCATAATACGTCTTAGAAAAGAGATTTAGTTAAAAAAACCAATTTTTATTTAACTAATACATGTAACATGCACCTTCAGAGTTTTAAGTGGAATTTTCACCATTTAATTGAATCACTTTATTTAATAAAGCGGCGGATTCCGAAATACGTCAAAATGTTTAAATATTTTAAATATTAAGTTTGGTTTTGATTCATATAAGCTGTAATTATAGCGTTCTTTCTTAGCTCTGGTAGGGGTTTTAACCCCAAAACCCCCCCTCTGGCTGCGCCACTGAATAAGAATAAGCAGAAGAATAATAAAGAACATTCTCGTTCGCATGTACACAAAAGATGCCGTCAAAAATGAGCAAACAACGAGGCAACAAGGAATCCAAAACATAACTACATGCACGTAAGAACAACAAAATTGCTCTTTATTTGCACATTAGCATAACTTCTGCTGTGGCGGCGTTAATACATAAGTACCTGTTCCTGATTCTGCTTAAAAACCTTATGAAAGATATATGTTGATAATTTTTTTTTCGATTTTATATAAGAGAGATTTTTTAGAATTTTTTAGATGCTTTTTGTATTATTCAAGTGATCAAAAACTCATATTTTCTTTCTTATACTAACTTCAGTGGGATCGGCAAACATGACATGACACATTCGACTCGACATTTTGCTGTCTGTTCTAGAGCTGCTTTAGCATGTGAAGTGTACGGAGTATATCGACAGACATGCAAAAACATATCTTCTAGTGCTTTGATTTATCTAATTACTACTTTTAGTTAGGTGCTCGGCATTTTATAGGAAGTTAGACAAGAAACTAAAATCAATAGTGTTTTTTAACCATCAGTTTGGGGGTCCCAAAGGCATGGAGGCCTCAGGGCAGTGCCCTGGCGATAGCTTCGACCCTGCAGGTGACCCTACACAGGTAAATCATTAAATCTGATAATTTATATTCATTCTAGTGGACAAACAGCAGTAAATGTTAATATAAATATACATAATGATTCCATAAATGTATACATTAAAAAATTGTCTTTAACATGATTGGAAATTAGAAATGATAAACAAAATAAACAATTGATAACAGCTTTTGGCAATCATTTAACGGTTCAATGAATACAAGACTGGGCTTACCCTGCACTTTATCAAATTATTTAAACAAATGTGTTTTGCGTCTTCAAAATGAAGTCCCTGATTTTTTTTTTTTCCCAAACATGCCAAAATGCAATTTTTGAAAATTATTGCAAGTCAAACTCAACAATAAACAAATATGGTGGTTAAGTTTAAAACTAAATTGATGTTTCAAAACAAAATTCCTTCGCAGTTTTGTACTCGTAATAATCTCAATAAAAGAGGCCCATTCAAAAAATTTCTTTCAATAAAACAGGCCTCTTTCTATACAGGCCTCTTCCATTCGATAAAAATATACTTTCATTGATTATTTTTGTTAAAATGTTTAATATTTTAACAAATTAAACTTACCATAAAGAAAAACTTTAGCAGAAGGATTTAAAGAAGTAATTATTAATAAACATTTGTTGTTATTTTGAGAAACTGTATTTCATTTTTGGGGACAATGTTTTTCACACAAAAAAGAAGTATAAAGATATGATACATATCTAAAAATAACTTTTACTTTTTATAAAATGGGTCCTAAGAAAAAAAAAACTTGTATCGATTGCTCATAAAGTTACGTAAATAATGTTTTAAGAAATGTTTGTTTGTTTACATTATGAAAACGTGTACTGATGTTTGCAAGTCACCTACAATATTTAAAATTTTTTACTCAGTTATAAATATTAAATAATTAGTGTATAAAGAATATTTAGTAAAGCACTTACCTTTTACATTAAAAAAAGAAAATCCACAAGGAAACGACGAACGACGAATTAACGCCATGCTATGCAACACACGACCACATATCACAGCGGAAGACGCCATTATTCCGAATCAAGCTTCGTGGATGTTGCCACTCTTCTTTTTCATTACGACAAACTTGTACACGAATAATATGGCAGGACTTCGATACTAAATCAGTGTCGCGTTAGAAAATTATCAGATACATGGTATTAAGGGCGATACCGTAAAACACATACATAAGTGACAGGTTTAACTACTGTCATGTATAGGATAATTGATAGATAACAGTATTTAACGCTTTTACAGCACTAGGATTTTCTATCGTCTTTCTTTAATAATATTGGCACCACTTGTATGATATAACTTTTTTTTGTCATTAAAACATGCCGCAATGATGCTTGAAAATCGATGTACTTGACAAACATGATAATTCTGACATCCGATCGTAACTTTTTTGACAAATTTGTGTTTGCTGGGTCTTTACTCTCTTGTTGCAAAAGTTTAAAAACGTGTCAATTTTAAGAAATAAATTAAATGGAATACGAAGGAGAAACATCGCAATGAGTTTCGGTTGTTTAGCATAATTATAGCCAGACGAAGATGTAATTAACGCTTTTTATTTCTTCCCCAGCTAATTAATGTAAATTAATTGATTCTTATTATGCATCTTGCTTGGATGTAGAAGATAATTTTCAATTAGATTTAGTTAATATGTACATTCCAAAACGTCTATATTTTTTATCTATTGCAAGATTTTCGGAGAAAGATTATAAGTTTTAAAAAGTGTTTATTGATTCCTTTACTTTTTTAAAAAAACCTCTATTAATTGCTCGTACTATTTTCGAAAGAAATTTTAAAGCTCAAGTTAAACTGTTATTCTACGTTTGAGTATGTAACGAAAATACCTCTCTTTACTTTCTCGTTGTAAAAGTTTAAAAACGTGTTAAGTTTCAGAACTAAATTAGATGGAATGCGATGTTGAAAGATCGCAACGAATTTATTTTGTTTAACATAATTACAGTTTAATATAATTAACGAAAATGTTATAAACGCTTTATATTTTTTTCTAAGGCTAATTAATAAAACTCAATTTCTTCTTATTATGCATCTTCCTTCGATAATGAGAATGATTTTTAATTTATTTTAAATTATTTTTTAATATTAATTAGAAAAATCTTTTTAATAAGTATGTATATGCTAAAATGTGTGTATTCTTTCGCAATTAAAAACATTCTCTAATAACATTAAAAGTTTTTTTAATGTTTATTGTTCCACTCTTAAAATAGAACTTTGTTAATTGCACCCAAAAGAAATTTTAAAGTTTAAAGGTCATTCTACTTTTGAAAATATAACGGTAATTCCACTTTTTACTCTCTTGTTGCAAACGTTTAATAAAAACGTGTTAAATTTAATAAATAAATTAGATGAAATACGAAGGGTAAACGTGGCAATGAATTTCAGTTGTTTAACATAATTACAGCTAGGCGATAATGTAATGAACGCTTTATAATTTTTCTCAGGCTAATTAATGAAATTTAATTGATTCTCTTTATGCATCTTGCTTGGATATAGAAGATGATTTTCAATTAGATAATATTTCTTAAGTAGTATGTACTTTCCAAAACGTTTATATATTTTCTATTTTTTGTGAGTTTTTTACAAAAAGATTAAAAGTTTTTGAAAGTGTTTATTGAATCCATTATTAAATAAAACCTCATTTAATTGATCGTACTAATTTCGAAAGAAATTTTAAAGTTCAAATAAAACTGTAATTCTACGTTTGAGAATTTAACGAAAATATCCCTTTTTGCTTTCTCGTTGTAAAAGTCTAAAAACATATTAAATTTCAGAACTAAATTAGATGAAATACAAGGGGGAAATAACAATGAATTTCGGTAGTTTATCATAATTACAATCAGACGATAATATAATGAGGGCTTTATATTTTTTCTTGGGCTAGTTAATGAAATTTAATTGCTTCTTATTATGTATCTTGCTTTTATTTAGAAGATGATTTTCAATTATAGAAATATTTTTAATTAGTATACACTTTCCAAAAGTCTATATTTTTTTATCTATTGCAAATAATTTCAATAAGATTAAAAGTTTTTAAAAATTTTTATTAATTTAATTATTTAAAAAACCCTCAATTAATTGATCATACTACCTTCGAAAGAAATTTTAAAGTTCAAATTAAACTGTTATTCTAAGTTTGAGAATATAATGAAAATTCCCCTCTTAATTTTTCGTTTAGCTCTAGTGAATTTTTTTATACAATTGGCACATGCGCAGTGAATATTTAGTAAACCTGCTCATTTCTCATACAATTTCTAATATTTTAAAATTTAGATTACGTCCGGAAAATTTAGGCACATTTTCCCCGATCATTACTCCAAGATCCCATAATTCCCCTCTATCCAAATGTGGATTTATATATATATATATATATATATATATATTTATTTATTTATATGTAGTGAGAGAATCAGAAATACTGATAGATATATGGGTGATTCTCAAAATAGGGTACAATTTATGTCTTTCGGCATACAAAAAAATGGAGAGGTTTTCTGTCATGTTTTTATATTTAGATATGTTTGTCTTAATATTATTCATTATTTGCACTCAAGAATTACTCACATTTTAGTTAAAAACACCTTAAAATAACAGAATAAATGTTCAAAATGTCATTAGCATGGATGTCCACAGCAGCTGTACCTTGTATATACTAGCTTTTTAAAGAGTTAATATCATGTTTATAAAATAAAACAAATGTTATTCTTTCTTTAAATTAATCAAGGAGAGGATTTATCCAATAAATTTCTTTTTAAAAATAAAATTATAGTATATAAAAAAAGAATTAAAGTTTGTCCTCCATATTCTATTTTCAAAACAAGGTCATACTATAACAGCTGGTTAATAATCAAAATTTCATTTTCACATATGACAATAGTTTGAAAATATACAGTTTCTTCATGGCAACAAGTAGCCATTTTATCCCAGCCTGAAAATAGAAGCATGCATTGTATTTTAAGAATAGAAGTTGAATATTAGGGGCGTACATCAATTGTATGTCATTAGAATGGATAATAATTTTCGTGTTTATTTTATAATTAAAATTTTTATTTTACTTATTTGCATAGGACTTTTGTGTTTTAAAAAGCCCCAGAAAGGACTACTGCATTGTGATTATATTATGGCTCATAATCTTATTTAAATTAAAATTTGTCGTTAGCATGGACAAATATCAGTGTCATTAGCATAGTTTTTCTGTCCATGCTAAAGACTCCTATGTGCATAAATGTAACCATTGCTTATATTGTATCTTTTATAAAGTTTAATTTTACATATAAATTTAGGTATTACATTTATTATCCTTAAATTATGCATTAAATCTGTCAGAAAATCACTAAGACAGCTTCTTACATTGTTAGTGTCAGAATGTTGCTCATGTAAACAAAGTTTGCTCTTTGGTAATGTTTTTATTCTCCTTATATGTATATATGTAAAAAAGAAAACCCTTTGCTGAAAAGGAAGGCTAATAAATATAGAAAAAAATATTTAAACAGGAAGAAAATAAAAATTTCTTAATATATTTATTCCATGCAATTTGTTTTGTCATTAGCATGGCTCAAAAAATACTAATTATTTTTTTAAAGTTAATTTTTTAATATTTAGCTCTGCTGACTACATGTAAAGTATACCTAATACTATATTAACAACACCTATTTTTTTCAGAAATTTTGCTAACAGTAATTTTTTTAAGATTTTACTTTTGAAATTGTCCCCTATTTTGAGAATTACCCATATATGATTTATGTCATGCGATAACTCTCGTATTTATTAACCGATTTGAACGAAATTAATTGTATGTATAGTACTTATCAATTTCTCGATCGAGTTCGTTTCCCATCTTGTTTCAAAATGGCGGACATTTGATTTTTTTAAAAATATTTAAAAATTTTAAAAAGGATGCAAATCAATTAAAAACTTAAAAATATTTTTTCTTAAGATTTTGACCGTAGTACAAGCTTTCCGAAGTATAGTTTGTTTTGTCTTTATCTTATAAAATGCTTTGTAATGAGCAGTTTAAAATTCTAGGGCTGCTGACATTTTGAAACAATCTGGTATTCATCAGGCTGTAACTCTCGTATTTGCAAATTGATTTGTTATAGATTGATTTTGTATGCATAATAAATACGAATGTTTCAACCGAGTTCTTTGGCGAGCTTCATCCACTATCTTGTTTTCAAATGGCGGCCATTTGCACCGTGCATTGTCGCAAATATTATTAAAAAAAATTTTCCTATAATTTGTTACATAAAAACATTATCACATACATATTATTATTAATTTTTTTTGTTGTTGTTAAAAAACCTATATTGATTATTTTGAAAAATGAAACTGAAAATTTTCCAAAAAAAGCTGTCGAAAGTTAAAATTTTAAAGTAAAATAAAATCTTTTATAGATTATTTATGATAAATTAATTAAAAATATATATATTTATTTCACTTTAAAATGTACATTTTTTAAAATGTCTTACAAGTTTGTGCGTACGACAAACCATGCGTGTGCTTTGAAAACAAAAATACTGCACTGCAAATACTTTTGGTAATAATTAACAATTTTAATTTTTTTTTTGAGAGTCCATATTTTGGTATGGAAAAATAGAAACTAATTTTCCTGGATCATTATAAAGCTTATTTGTATAAGAAGCTTATTAATGTTATTTTCTAATAACAACTTCTTAATATTTATACGTTTATTTATTAGTTAAATAAATAAGCAAAAATCCGAGGATTAATGAACCCAAAACGGAAAGAAAGACTATATAAAGAAGTAAAAAATATTAAAAAAATAGTAGAAAAGTGCCTAAAACGGAAAAGAATTTGCAAACACTATTGTTTGAATACTTTAGCTAGCTTATTTCTTGACAAGATTTGGTTAATGATTTATAGTGCATTATTATGAAAAGAACAATTCCTTTCAATTGGTAACTTTTACAGAGATTACATTAGTTACTCTTTTTTTTTTAAATGTATAACTTATTCTAATTTTTCAGAAAATAATTATTGTAGCTATAATTTATCTTGTAAATATTCATAACTGTTATTTAAAAATAATTTCATGGAAATAATATATAAGGTACCCTGGGGTAATAACGCAACGTTAAGGTTCTACCAATTTTCACGGCTTAGTTTTAGATTGTAATTTTCAAACAAATATAGGATCCGATACAGCAACTCATTGACTATCTATATAAAGTAAAATAATTTAACAGATATGTATTCATAAAATTTAATGGCGTTTTTTCTTGACCCATGCTATTTGGCGTTATTACCCACCTATATGGGTAATAACGCCATGCAAACAAAACTATGAAATAAGATGGAATAATTGCATGTAAATAGCCCAATTCTAAAAGTACAAACTCTACAAACTTAGAAATTGAAAAATTGCATTCTAAGCTATTGAAAATGTTCATTTTTTTGTGAAAGTGTAAGAAAAATAAAGGTGTGGTGAGGGAGGGGGGGATGAGGCAAAAGAATATCAGACCGTGAGCTTCTTTTTGCTTAAAAAAGGACCGTTTAAATAGAAATATGAGAAACATTGCACAGTTTTAACTGTGTTTATTTGAATCAGTATTTAGGATGTAGCTCGGCCACTGTAGGGAATCAACCGGGGTATTAATGTCAAGGATTGCCGTTATTACCCCGGTATAGTTATTGCGCAGTACATTTTAAATTACATATTATCTCGAGAACATATCCAAAATCTTCAACAACATTTTAAAAGTACATGAAATGCACTACAAATTTATGCAATTAACAAAGTCTTTCCGGATAAAAACATAGTCTTCACATCACAAAACGTATTTCGAAAATTTTAGATCAAGCGTTAATTTTAGTTGTTTGTAAAAACAATAAGACCTAAAAATGAAACAAATTAACTTGAAGCCGTTTTTTGCGATTTATATGACTCAAAACCATTCTGCGAAGAGCACATGGGTGTCATTTACCTGATTATTTCATAATTTTGTAAAATATAAGCACTTGGCGTTATTACCCCGCCTGGCGTTATTACCTCAGGGTACCTTATATTTTTTTCATTTGATACATATGTGATTAAATGTGATTAAAGATTAGAAATATCATAAGGCATAAACAAATTGTTTTCAAACTAACCATAAAAAAACTCATTTACATATGGTTTATGTCTTACATTTCATATTCTAAAATGTAAAATATAACATCTATATTAATAAAATAACAAATCGCTCTGTGTGTGTGTGTGTGTCTGAGATAGTTAGCGAAAACTACGGTACGTACGAAGCTCAAAATTTTTCTGAGAGTAGCCCAATATCTCTCCTGATCCACCTGATGCTTAGAATTTCAAAATTCTATTTATTAACTGAGTAATTAATTAAATTCCAAACCTCACTCTCATAAAATATCGCTTTTTTTTCTCTTTTTTCACTTTCATTCTCATATGGTTGGTTGGTTGCATAAAAGTTTTGCAGAAGTAATTAAAAAAGCTGGGACTGACCTTTAAAATTCATAGACTGGCAAACTGTCAGTTTAAATGAGGATTTTTTTTTCATCACAGCTGCTGTACGCCATGGAGGAAAAAGATAGGTGGTGGCGAAGTAAAGCGAAAAAAAAAAAGGTTTGCAATATGAAACCATTTATCGCTGAAATTTAAATGTCTCAAACAAAAGCAAAAGGAAGGAATTTTGTATTAATAAGACGGATTGGAAGAAATGAATTACAGCTGAAGCATATTTTACAAAGAAATAGTAATTTTTTTAAATGGTTTTTTTCTATTATATTATTTATTAAAATAAATGTTTGCTTTTAAAATAATTGAAATTGGAAAATTAAAAAAAATTAAATGTCAAAATAAAATTAAATAAAATATTGAAAACATATGATTTGAAGTAAAAAATTGTATTAAAAAAGTTTTCTCTTTTTTTCAGAAATTTTTAATACTTTATAACGTAGATGAAAAATGTTTATGATTTAACAACATATTAATAATTCCGTGTCAATATATAAAATATAGTGATGAAAAGATTCTTTTAAAATCATGCATGAACACTTAAATAATAATATTAATCTAAAATCTAGATTTCAGAGTGCAGACGATTTTAAGACATTAACGAAAGAATATTGATTTTTCAAGCAAAATCTTAAATGATGCTTCTATATTGATATTTCAAAGTCATATGATAAAAATAATCAAATAATTCTTGCCTATGATTGATCTATTTGTATCTTTCATGCATTCTGATGGTGTATTACAGGCAATAATGGCACAAAACGTTATTTTTTAAACGAAATTTTAGTCATCTATTCAATAACAGTTTAAAAGATATAAAACAAAAACAAAGAAATACTGGTTTAAACCAGTTTGAATTGATCGGAGCTTCAAAGCACATGGTTTTGTTGGTGCTTATTTGGACTTAATGTAGCGGATATTAGAGTTACATTTTTTGCGTCACCCCAAGACATTATACGGCCACTCTATTAATTTCTTTTTACTGTATGGTTGTACGCATATTTTTGGCATTTCGAACATTAGAATGTATGAGTCATTGGCTGTGTTGCAGTAAAAAAATACACAACACTTTTCTATGAGTTTATTTTTTTAATCATTGATTAAATTTAAATGTGTTCTATTCAATTTAAAATTGTAATATGGCTTTAATTTGTTTTTAAATCAAAAATAAAATAGCTGTTTGGCGTACAATTGTTTGTATCCGCAAATGATTCATTCACCATAATAAATTATCAAATAGCAAAGTAAATTATCTATCAGAAATAACCATAAAAAGAATAGTAGCAAAACTGATTTTAACCTTAATGTTTAGACTAATTTAAACATAACCCGATCCCAACCAAAAAAAAAAAAAAAAAAAAAAAAAAAAACAGACCACACTGCGGTCTGTGATACACAAAATTTCTGTGAGTATAAACTCGACCCTAACCTAAAAATTCTGTTTGGAAAAAACTATGGATTTGATAACTGACCCGAACCAATTCTGAATTCCGAAAACATGTTCAAGTGAAGCATAACCCGATCCAAACAAGGAAAAATAATTTTCGTGGGTATGAAACCTGATCCGAACCTAAATATTTTCTTTAAAAAAAAACCCGAAATATGACTCGAACGAAATCTGAAACCGATAAAAATATTCCAGAGAACTATAACCCGATCCTAGCAAGACAAAATACTTTCCGTGGTCATAAACCCGAATCAAACGTATAAAACTCCGTTTCAAAAATCCTGAACTTTGACCCAAACCACATCTAAATCTGACCAAAGTATTCGAAAGGACCATAACCGGATTCGAGTCAGACAAAATAATTCCCGTGGACATGAACCCGATACGAACCTAAAACTTCTGTTCGAAAAAATACCTGAAATTTGAATCGAACCAAATCTGAATCTGACAAAACTATTTCAAAGAAACGCAACCGGATCCAAACAAGACAAAATATTTCCATGGACATGAACACAATCCGAACCCAAAAAATGTCTGAAAAAATCGCGAACTGAATGAAATCTGAACTTGGCAAAAATATTCCAGTGAAGCATGTCCTTATTCGAACAAGACAGAATAATTTCCGTGAACATGCAAGAAGACCCGAACCCAACAGTTATATTTGAAGAAAAACCCGAAATCTGAATTGAACCAAATCTGGACCAGATATATTCCAAAGAACTATAACCCAATCCAAGCAAGACGAAATAATTTCTATGGACATAAACCCGACACGAACCTAAAAAATTCGATTTGAAAAAACCTGAAATTTGACCCAAACCACATCTAAATTCGACCAAAATATTCGAAAGAATCATAACTGGATTCGAGTATGACAAAATAATTTCCGTGGACATGAACGAGATCCGAACCTAAAAATTCTATTTGAAAAAATACCTGAAATTGGAATCGAACCAAATCGGAATCTGATAAAAAATATTCCAAAGAATCGTAATCGGATCTGAATAAGACAAAAAAATTCCATTCACATGAAACGAATCTGAACCTTAAAAATTTCTTTGAAAAAATCACGAAATCTGAACTGAACCAAATCTGAACTTGAAAAAAAAAATTTCAGTGAAGCATGTTGTTATTCGAACAAGGCAGCATAATTTCCGTGAACACGCAAGAAAACCCGAACCCAAAAATTCCATTTGATGAAAAAGCCGAAATCTGAACTGAACCAAATCTGTTCCCGACAAAAATATTCCAAAGAACCATAACTGTATCTGAGCAAGGCAAAATAATTTTCATGGACATGAATACGACCCGAACATTAAAACTCAATATCAAAAAATACCTAAAATCTGAACCGAACGAAATCTGAACCCGACGAAAATGTTCTAATTAATCATAATCAGATCCGAACAAGACAAAATAATTTCCATGGACATGAAGCCAACATGTGGTTTGGTAAAATTTAGGTTGCAATTACATTACGGTAAGTCTTTGATTATATTTAATTTCCCGTTAGGTTACAGTTAGGTCACGGTAAAGTTAAAGTTAGGTTAAAGTTAAATTGCATTTATGGTATGGTTAGAATAAGGCTAGGTTACATTTATGTTATTTAATTTACGGTAAGGTACTGTTAAGTCGAAGTTAGGTTACAGGCAGGTTATGGTTACGGTACAAAAGTTTACGGTTAGGAATTTATCCACAGAGTGAACATTACGCATGATTTGATTAAAAATAACACTTACTTTTGTTAAATGGCTCTGAAATTATAACACTATATACCAACCTTTTAGCTATCAGCGAGTATCGATTTCATTCATGGTATAGTCGGATTTAAGAGTGATATAATTAGTTTGAAATTCAAAATATTTCACTTAGGATTTCTATGAGAAAAAAAAATAATTAGTTACGTGACTTAACAGTGATTTTTGGTAAATATCAACACTTTAACACGAAAGTCACGCAGTCGTTGGATACATATTCCCTCCCACGTTTCTCATCGCTCATTTTTAGTATTTTTAGAGCTTAACATTAGTTGTTTTTTAAACAGATTTTTCGCACAGTCAGTGGCCACGTATTTTAGACAATGCATTTCTGCATGTTTCGAGTTAATGATAAAATCATACACATTTCAAGTTGGTTTAATATTGTTAATACGGACCCGCGCAACGCCGGGCGGGTCAGCTAGTTATTTAATATTATGTAAAAAGTGTGTTTTTCCATTAGTATTATTAAAAGAACAAAGTTTCTCTACTACAATTAAAAAAGACTACAGATAAAACTCTGTTGATTTTTTTATCAATAATTTATGGAATATTTGCACAAATGGAAAGAAAAAAACTAGATTATATCCTGCATAAAATATCTCAGAAAAGTAATTATCTCAATTAATATGCAATTAAGGAAATATAGATTAGTAATTCCCTATATCCGTTTACAAATAAGTAAACCTATTTCTTTAAAAAAAAAAATATATTAAGTGTTATGGATTTTTATTAAGCAACTCTTGATTAAAAAAAAGGCTTTTTTTTATATAAGATATTTGGATTTGTATCAGAATTTATGCGTGAAAATTACCTTTCTAATTACATTAATATATTACAAAATCAAGACTTTTGTATAATAAAGAACAACAACAACAACAATAAAAATTAATAAAAAGTCCTTCCGGCCAGCACCGGGAGGAAAAGGTAGCTTTCATATACCTTATTTATTAATTTATTTTAAATTAAGTTATATTAATCTAACATACGAAGCTCAAAACAGTGGAACACGATTATATAAGATTCAATCATAATTTTTGACAATATTACTAAATATAATATTATATTATTACTGAACTGAATATAATTTACTGAATATACTAATATACTGAACTGGATGTAAATAGGTTAAACAAAAAAGTTATTTATTTTTTTTTCGAATTTTTTTCTTGTATATCATTTTAACTATAAAATTAAAATAAATAAATAAATAAATGACCGCCATTTTGAAACAACATGATGGACAAAGTTGAACACTAACTCGGTCAAGACATTTGTATGAATTATGTACACATGGAGTTCATAAATATGCATATTATTGCGTGACAAAATTCAGACCGTTTCAAAATTTCAGCCACACTAGAAATTGTAAATGCTATAACTCAGTATTTTTTAAAATATAGATGAAACAAAAAAAAAAGCTGTAGAATCTTTGTATCAAGGTCAAACACATAAAAGAAAAATATTTTTCAAATTTTAATGTTTTTGCGCTCAATGTGAAAATTTAATTTTTTTAAAATTAAGTGGGGGCCATTTTGAAACAAAATGGAAGATGATGCTGGCCAGCAAACTCGGTCGAGATAATAGTATGTACTATGTACACACTAAATTGAATTCAAATCGGTTCATAAATACGATAGTTACAGCGTGATAAAGATCATATATATATATATATATATATATATATATATATATAAGTTTACTATACCACTTATACACATATATATTTTTATGTCAAAATTTGAACGGAAAGTGGTTTTGGGGCTGGGAGTCTTAATCGGCAAAAATATACCAAAATTTTCCTTTAAGTACTTTCCTCCGGCCGGCTTCTATAGGTAGCTTTTTACTTTTTGTAATGAAGACTACCTGAAATATAGTTCATTTTACTAATTAAAATTTATTCGTCAAAATATCTATGTATTAAATGATAGGATGAATATTTGTTTTCTATTTTACATGTAATAAAAATCACAATGCAGAACAATATATTTGAATCTCTTTTATTCATAGTTTTGTTTACACATGCTAATTGCACCAAAAGGTAATACGAAAATTATCTCGAAACACAGTTTCTAAAATATATGAAATTTAACCTTCTGAACGACGTGAACTCATATATCCATTGTTTAAGCTGTAGGTTTCACTTCAGTCGAAGCATTATTTAAATTCATATAATTTTACAGTTATAATGCAGTTGGAAAATATTTTGTTATAATTGATACTCACAAGGCTTATATACCTATACATAATTACATTATTTAGACTATGTTAAAACAATTATCTTTTTTAGACATTTTAAAAAATTAAGACAAAAACAACATTACAATTAACACTTTTGCTGTGAATCAGGAGGTCAGAGAGTTAAAATGAGCGAAAAGCATTTTTTACCGCTTTATAAATTAAGTAAGGAAATTCATGTAGCAGCAAACATTCTAAGTGGTATATATTTTATGTTAGTGACATTACCACCATAGGGATAGAAGACAGCTAGACTAGAAGCCTGAAATATGATATTATGGTTATTTTAAGGTGTAAATGAATTCTAAAAACGTTTCCTAAAAAATTTAAAGTCAACTGAAAGCTGAATGGTACGTAAAAATTTCAAAATACATGATAAATTATCATTTATTCAAAATTATTTTAAGTTCTTGTTATTAATTTAAAATTAATTTTCCCCTAAAGTATTGTAATTAAAGAAGCCTAGTAAAATTGTGGAATCAGTAATATTTAGCTATTTCTAGCAGCGTAAATTTTAATTAAGATATTCTTATAAATACCACTTGACATATATCAAATATTAGTCCAGGCATTCGGTCGAAAATAAATGCAAGTTTTGGTATAGTTTTGAAATTTGGTACTCTTGTGCTTTTTTGGGTCGCTGAACACGAATCTGATGTTA
This sequence comes from Maratus speculifer, assembly GCA_964019185.1. Taxonomy (NCBI): domain Eukaryota; kingdom Metazoa; phylum Arthropoda; class Arachnida; order Araneae; family Salticidae; genus Maratus; species Maratus speculifer. The sequence continues at coordinate 327,123,261 of OZ025290.1, forward strand.
TCCAACAAAATTTATCCCCATAAACATGTTTTTTTGGAAAAAACGTGTAAGAAACGTGACTATCCTTTATTTTTTTAAATAAATTCAAAATTATGCATTTTACATAAAAGTTCTCATAAATTAAAGAAGACAAAATTTCCTACATTTTATGTATTTAAAGTTTTTTTTTCTCCGATCAATGGTTTAGCCGTAAATGTGCGGCTAAAATGGGTTTGAAAACCGAAAAGAAATGAAAAACGATAATTACGGTACTATACGTCGATGAAACGTGAAAAAGAACCATTCTACGAAAATTTTGACCACTTAATAATACTAAATATAATATTATTGACTATATTTTATAATCTGATGTTTTTGCTTCCTTCATAACTAAAAAATAATTGACAAGAAAGAAAAATCATGAAACTGACAAAAACATAAATTAAAATCTAGTCACATGCAAAATATTACAATTTTCTTCTGTATTACTTGCTATGTGACACTTACTTCGAATGCCATAAAGAATATTCATGAAAACGATTTAATGTATTGACAATAATAATTTCTGAAATGGTGAATTGGACTACTATATTAAGGACGTTTTTGTGTGCCATTTTTTGAGAGGTTCGATGTATTATATTTTCAATATCCTAATTCAAATTAACATTTAATATTATGAAAATTAAAACTGACGGTATTTGTGTTTGATATTTTTTTTAATTTATTAGTACAATAGAATGGCGCTAAATTTAACTTTTTTAATAAGATAAAAAATGATTAAAGTTTGATTAAAAACTATGCGGCCAGAGGCATTTGGTTAAACTTTATCCTGTACGAAATAAACAATTATGCCTTTATTCTTTTCTTATCGAAAGAAGAACTGTGTTATATTTTTTATCAAATTTTCAAAATAATTGAAACACATATAAAAAAAAGCCACTTTGCCGTCTGCCCCGAGATAAGTCGGGGGTAAAAGCACTGTTTCCCCATACCCATCGCCGGTGAAGTGGTTAACATATAAAAATTTCCTCTTTAGGGATATTCATATGGTCCATTTTTCATCCTAACCTTCAACATGCTTTTTGCAAACGTAAGTCATTTACTAATGCAGTCATAAAATATTTATTTTCATATATGAAACAATTTATATATGAAAATTATATCACAATCAATCTTTTAAGAAGAAAAGTTATCATTATTTCTTAGACAGCAACTGATTAAAAATCATTCATAGATAGTATTACGTTTGTTTAAAAAATAATGTTTTAATCAAAAATTAGCATAAGAAAGGTAGTCAGTAAATAAATCACCTTTCAAAACTCTTTGTTTACGAAAGTTTTTAAAAAAATTTGAAACAAAAATTATATTTTTTATGTATATAATATAAACTGGTTACTTTACGTTCCTCAAGTTTTAATAGTACACTTAGGTGATTAATGGAAGGGAAATACGTGAATTATGATAGGGATGGTAAATTAAGTCTGGCAATTTTGAGAAATTTCGCTGACAAATGGGTATTGGAGCTCATTGTACGGTAATTGATCACTTAAAATCCCGGAAAAAATCTTCAGAATATTTGACACATTTACGGCCACGCCTATATATATGTGTGTATATATATTGCCAAAATGTCATTATCAAGAATAAATTATTCGCTTGATTTAACTATTAATATTAAGTGAATAATATATATGAAATATTATTAAAACAATAAATTCACAATATGATTAATTATAGTACTTTATCAAACGTTTATTTTACATGCATTTCATATATATGTATACATATAATTTTGGAAAAAAGTAAAGAGTGAATAGTTTTAAAAATATACCTTGAAATACATTACGTTAGCAACTAGAAAATCAATGCGTTCTTAAGCGTCGTACTAAAAAAATGTACATGTATTTATGCTTAGAATATGATCCGAATCTTAAACAATAACTTCTGAAAACTAATAAGTGTTTTACGTAGAACTGATTTTTAATTTTTGCCTCTTGCAAAAGTTTTGTAAAAGTTAATTAGCGTGCAGGGTATGCATAATTCTGTGTGATTACTTTAAATGTTTTACATTCCAAAAGATTTTTTTTTTTGGTGAAAGTACAAGGATGTAAGTAAAAATGCAGTATATTTCTTCTATAATTTGTATATAATGAATGTTACAGTATATTAACTTTGCAGATAATTGCTCAGTGATTGATCACTTAAATCAGTGAAAAATATTTTGAACAGTTTAAACTTATTAGACTCGATCTCTATTTATATATATTTTTAAATAATGTTTGTATAAAACTTCGAGAATTATTAAAAATAATTATTAGTGCATAGTACCCAAATATAGCAAATTAATAATATGCAAATAATAATACATGGAAACATTTATCAGTTTTCCAGACAAAATGATTTTGTGACAAATAAGTTATTTTTTATATTCATGTAAACTATTTGTAAGGATTTCCAAAATTTTTAGGAAGTCAGTGATTTTAAAAAAATTACAGTCACCATCATGGCTTTTTTAAAGAAAATTTAAGAAACAACACAGAAACAACCCTTTCTTCAAAAGAAAAGCTAATTTTATCAAAGGACCGCAAATAACGTCATGACTTTTCTCAAAATATCACTGAAAAACGCGATTTTTTCAAATGATCGATGAAAAAACGAACTTCGGTTTAGGATCGCTAAAAAACACAGGATTTTTGTGAGAGGATCGCGGAAAAAATGGGATATATACTCGAAAAGGAGTGAAAAAAGTGACTTTTTGTCAAATGATCGCGAAAAAACACATATGTTTGTTTAAGAATTGATAAAAAACGCACAATTTTCGTCCGAAAATCGCAAAAAAGTGTGATTCTCGACAGAAGATTGTATAAAATGGAATTTTCGTCAAATTATTGCGAAACAAAAACTCAAAAGTGGCGACTTAGATGCCGAAAACTTATCGCAAAATCAAAAATTTTAGTTGCCCAGTGGCGACTGTTGACATTGAATCGTCATCTATAATGTAAACACAATATTCGATTTATATTGGATAGAAAAATTTCGGTGCACATGTAGGATAGTTTTAGAAGATATGCTGCGTATGAATATGCACTTTGTCACATGGTTTCCCTATTTACATGTCCTGCAGAAAAACAGGTTCCCTATTAATACTTCATTTTCATATTACGTTATTTTTATTATTATTTTTATTTTTTTTGCATAGTATGGTTTTACTGTTATTTATTCTTAAGACTTCTCGTAAGTGACCATTTTTTTCTTACATGACTTCTTTATTTACAAACAAGTGTCGTAGTGCATATCATATCAGAAAAATAAATCTGCTGTTTTTAGAAAGTAACTTTTTGTGAAGCACAAATTGTCATCAGTTCATACTTTTTCACGTCAGTAAAGTAGGAACGGATCTTGTCCAATATTTGTGGTGAACCGACATTTTTTTTGTTTATTATTTTATTGAAATACCGATTTATTAAATTCCGTTCTGGTCAAATTCCTGATTATTTTTTCATTATTTTAATATACTTTTTTGATAAGATTTCATCAGTTTTAATCAAATTATTTAAATCAGTGATTAAATCGGTACATTAATCAATTTATTAAAAAAATCGTTTATTAAAATCATAAATTTTCTAACTGTTTAATATGACAATGAATTTGTGAACCTGTTATATAAAGTTTCTATATGTATTCTCCTTACTAAAATACATCCTATTTTGTTCTCTGAATAACAGCATAATACTTATTATGTTTAGGTGTTATTAAAAAATTGATATGTAATACACTCTTTAATAATTTTATTATTTACAAATATCAAAAATACATGACGACCCTACTTTTACATAATCAAGGTTCTCTGTCTCCTTCAAGCTCTGTTTTCCAGCAATTTTCCAGAAACCTGAGACTCTAAACACAAATCATTTTAATCTGCTTTAAAAAGATTATGGAAGGTTAAATCGTAAGTAATTAACCACTGATGATCTCCTGTGACCAGGTTCCTATTTATCTACCTCTCACTGAAGGATTTTATAGCCGAATCAAATACTATTGAGACATCGAACGATTTTGTCGTGGTTCATAAAATAAGATCCACCTATCAATTTAAAATCAGTTTGTATAAAAGAGCTAAGCAAACAAATTAACTTTTACGATATAAGAATATTCTTTTAAGAAAGTCATTTTAAGTGTATAATTTTAAATATGATGTTATCTCCCTTCCTCCTCCCCCTCAATTTTTCAATTATCTTTTTAATACTCACGTAAGACCTTTAAAACTAAAGTAAAGCACGGAGACAATGCATTATTCGAATTTTGAGTTGTCTCAAGTATTTTTTAAAAAAGAAATGCATAAGAAGAAATAATTAAATAAAAAGTGACAATCTTTAACAAACGGCAGGGATCATGATTAAACTTTTTACTGAGATTTAGAAGATGAGGAATTTCTGATTAATGAAGGAGAAGGGGTGTTGAAAATGCCAGTGGAGTATAGTAAATTTTTCGAAAAATGCGATTAGACTTATAGAAATAGGTATAAAATGCTAGTTACATGAATGTCCCCTAAAGCTCCTTAATAAATAAACAGTTTGTGGCAGATCTGAGATAGAAAAAGTAGGATGTATACATGGAAAACGGCAAAAAAATTACACAGAAAAACACTTTAGAACAATGAGTTTTATAAACATGAGTAACACTCACATAAACATATATGAGTTTTATTACAGTTTTATAAACTTCTTTAAACTTTTAGAAATTATCATTCTTAACGACTATAATTATTTTAATTTTAAGTTTCTTTTAATTTTAATTTTAATTTTAACTTTTTTTCAAATATATATATTTTTTTTTTATTAAATTGCTTACGTTTGCTACATTCATATTTTTGTAATTCTCCTCTATTAATAAATTAATGAGTTTATTGTTTTCATTAAGTTATTTAATTCTCTCTATTGTGTTTTGCTCGGATTCATCAAAAATATTGTTTGCATTGAAACTTCATAAAGCATCCTTCTGTGCAAAGGTAATTGGCCATATATACCTCAAGAATAGTTTAAAAAACGAAATGCAGAAATTCAGAAAACACAATTTTCATTTCTTTATATAATATCTGTAAAAAGAAATAAGTTTTTTAGTCATACATAAAATTATAAACTATTACGAGAAAATAATGACATTTAAATAAAAACAACAGGATATATTTTTAAAGAAATATGTCTAAAACTGTACATTTTCAATAAAATCTCTACCAAACCTAACTTTGTGTTATCGTTAATTAAAACTACAAGTAAAATAACTCATATTGTAAATTTGTCAACCCAATAAACAAATTTTGTTTAAATGTTCAACTTTCATTTATTTCAGTTAAAAAATATGTAGCTCGTTTTCCATACTTAACATTAAAAAATAAATATGAAGAAATGTGATATGTAATCAATTCTAATTTCAAAGCATTGCGAGCTCTATTAAAGAAGAATTACATTTTAGGAAATAAACATAGTATATTTCGTAGAAAGCTTATTCTTTACTAGATTTCGAGATCAAGAACATAATTTTAATTAAATTGTTCAAAAGGTTTAAATTTAAATATGTTATTTAAAAGAATATTACAGATATTTGCCTCTTAAAAGAGCAAATATTTAGAAATATAGTCAACAGATGACATAAATTTTCAAATGCGAAATATTTCATCTAGAAAGTTCTTTTTTTAATTTTATATTTTTTATTTATTTTAATACTAAAGCAGCTAAATATATTTTTGGTTAAAATAAATGAACAATAAACTTTATTTAAAGTCATTTTGATAGTTCTAAGTAATTAAAATTATATTTTCTATAATTAGAGAAAAAAAAAAACATTTGACATGGATTTTTATTAGATGGCCTTTAGGTTATCGGCAACGTTATTTACAATGGTTGAAATATAATTTATTTATTTATTTATTTATTTTTATTATTTTTTTAATGTTGGAAGAGAACATGTTATATGGTGTTGTAAACCATTGAATTATATCAATAATGTTTGAAAAGAGTTTTTTTTAATTATTATGTTTACAAAAAAAGTTGCACATGCTTTTATAAAGTGTAATTTTCTCAAAAATATTTACACCTCGATTAATAATTATTTTACAAATAAACATATAAGATCGCATTTAGAAAACAAATTACGTGAAAAGTGTTTGAAGTTATATGAACTTTTATTAAAAATTTAAACAATGTTCGGTGGAATAAAAAAGTGGAGAGAGTCTCGTGTATTTAGAGCTCCTTGACCTCGGAAACAATATTCTTACTGGATATTATACATTTAAATTAAATAAATTCGCACAAACATTCAAATAAAAAAATATATCATACTAGACGTAGGAAGTGGTATTTGCAGTGATAGTAAAACAGAAGGTAATCAGGAAACTTTAAGGAAACAACATTTCTATTTGTAAATTGGATAATTCATAAAATAGAGGGCGGGGGGCGGTGATTAATAACATTCGACTACATTTCTAATTGAAAGTTTTTATATTAATATACATATATATATATGTGTGCGTGTGTGTGTATGTATATACTGAGAGAGGAAGAAAAAGATTTGGTAATATCATATCAGTTTTATAACAGACTTCATGGATTACTTTCGAACATTTTTTTTTGCTGTACTAAAAAGGCGACATTGTAAAGCACACTTTTAAAAGTGTGATGATGAAAAGTGTATGATAGAATTATCAAGTCAATTTAGAGTTCCAATTTCAATTAAAAGTTTGAATTATTTTATTCTTCGCTAAAAAATGTCGATTAATTTAAAATTATAGATGGAAACCTTATCTTTAAGACATTAAGGCTTTCTTTCGATATAAGGCTGCATATTCTTCTGTGTCCTAAAATAGTTTACAGATAATAGAAAGAATTTTAATTTGCTCTACTTAATACTTTTTGTTTTACATTATTTTTGTAAATTCATAAAAAAAACTTTGTATTTCAATAGAAAGGCATGAATTTTCCTTTCATGAATAGATTTTTTTTTCTTTGTATGAAACAATACATTTTGCCGTTATTTCTTCCAATAATTGAAAAATTTCGCAGTTTTTGTTATAGCTATCCAGTTGTTCAACAATTTAACAACAAATTATTAGTATTATTTAAACATGAAGTGCAAAACCCCCTCTCAATAAGAAAAAAAAACCTTGCAATTTTATCGTAATAATTAAAGATATCAATGTTATGGCAATTGTGCTAGATCTGTAAATAAAAGTTGAAGATATTTATAACTAACGTAGGTTATTTGATCTCGGAATTTATGCATTTAAATTTGTTATGGAAATCGTATCCATAAAGTTCAAATGACTTTCTGTATTACAGCACAATATCAGCAGGTAATCTGGTAGTTTAGCGGGCAGACAAACCGTATATATACTGCAAGGACGCATATAACCATATTTAGTAAAATGACATTTTACGATCGTTATGAAATAGGATCGAAAAACAAGAATTTGCGGTTCAAATTCCAAAAAGAATTTTTAATTTCACAGAAAGACTAAATCTCATTTATCTACAGAATATGCATCCTCTCCTGGCTATTTGAAAGATATTGAAAAACGAAGGCCCTTACATGATGGAGATTTGTAGTTTGTTTTATTTTTTAACACTAGAACGCCCGGAAATTCTACTCAAGTTTGAAAATAATATTTCTCACCAGAATTTTTATTCAAAATTATTTAATTGATTTATTTAACGTAAATTTGCGTGGATTAGATTTAAATTATTTCAAGAAAATTTTTCTGGTTCGAATTGAAATTTAGTTACATGATTGGAGTCGAATCGACTCCATCCGGGCGTTCTAGTGTTAAAGGTGGGGGTAGAAGATTTTTGCTCATATAAAATATTTTGAAAAAATGTTTGCAGCCATAATTAATAATAATTCAAATAATTGTAGAACAATTTTATTTTTCAGTTATTAATCATTTAATTAAGAATAATCAAAAAGCAAAATAATGCATTATTTAAAATAATTTACTTTCACCTTTCATTATTATCGTATTTAATGTTTTTATGATGTGGTTCATTACCGAAAATTTTACTTTTTTGTATGAAATTTACACTTATGTGTCAATGGATTTAGCTGAAATTTTGCGCAAACACTCGAATTCATTATTTGAGATTTTCTGATACTTGGTATTTTTCAAGTAGAACTTGAGTAAGTGAAGACCTTGTCTAATATGTTAAACATTGAGAGCAGAAAAATTGCCTTTTGATTTAACGTTGTTTGCTCAAATTTTACTGCTTTAGAAGGTATTCGGAAGTATTCTTCGTTTTAATTAATTAATCGTTAACCAATTAACTAATAGTTTTAATTAATCAATCGATGGCTGGAAAGACATTAATTGTACTGTATGTACACTGAAAAAAAAACAGGTTCTCTAAATCGAGTAAAAAATACTAATTTTTAAATAATTCACATACTCAAAGTAGTTCCGATCCAAAAGTATTCAAAACTGAGAAATAAATGTACTCATTTTTGATTCCGTAATTGTGTTCAAATAAGAATCCACATATATTGCCCCTGAATTCAAAATTTAAAGTAAAAATATACTGGCATTTGTTTATTGCTCAAAATTATTAACAATAAACGTTTAACTGATTTTTTATCAACAAAAATAAAAAAAATATATTAGCAAGATACTCAAATTGAATATTCATAGGACAAGAGCATTATTTGCAAGCTCTTTTAAGATATTTTGAAAAAACTGTAAATAATTTATTATTTACATTACTAAGCATCTTTTATGCCACTCTGAATGAAATAAACCAATACAGGCTACAAAATTATCGTTTGTTCGGACTTAATAACATATGGTGGTTCAAAATAGAGAAAGCAATCTGTTTATTTTTTATCCAAATACACTCTATTCTATATGAGTACATCGATTTACGCATTTTTGAATGCTTCAATTTTCTCAGAGTATAATGCAGTAACAGTTGAATGCATGTCTGAGTAATCTAATTTTCATAAAAGATCTATATTACAAATATTACCATATAGCACAAAATGTTATTAAAATATTTAATAAAATTAGTTAATTCCTTATTTTCATCAATACAACATAAGCTGTTTACGTTAAGTATTGTTGGCAATAATGTATTAAAAATGTTTTTGCACTAGTTTTAAGTATAATCCAAAAAAAGCTTTAAAAAATGGAAATCAATGTATAAAATCATTATATTTCATTTTTATCAGTATATGTGTTTTATAAAATAATAATTAGACACTTTGTATTTAAAACCTGTTTCTTTTTTGTTCATTCTGAATGTTTCGATAATGTTTAATAAGCATACATGTACTGAAAAAATACCGTTTTAATCGAAGATTTAATTTTTACAAGTAAATTAATAAAATCTTTCTCAAACGAATACGGTGTAAATAAAACATTTTATGCGATATATGCATTGTAACATTTTTGGTAAATTTAAAAAATGTAGAGACAGTACATGAAACTAGAAGAAATATTGCATTTCGGTCGCTGAAGCTAAATAGCAAAAATACTAAAGACCTCGGCGTAAAAAAACGTATTTTCCTTTTATTTAATGATTTTTTAAAAATAAAATTCTTATAATAGTGAAGTAATGTTAAGCCTTTGTAACCGAGATGTTTTTGTCACTGACCACTAGTGTCCAGCTTAAACGGGTACTCGAAATGCTCTGGACATATAATGACCAAATAATCTGTGATAAAAAATGGCGTAATAAACTATAATACATTGTCGTGTCCAAAGCATTTGCCATCATGATTTACGAGGGACCCCTCACAACACTAGTGGTGAGTGAGAGCCACCTTTCGAGTGCAAAGAGTTAAACACAAACAATATTTAAATGAAATAAAAAATGAATTCTATAAAAATGACTCAAATGTTAATAAAAAACATGTACTTACGTATTAACGCCACCGCAGCAGAAGTTGGGCTAATGCGCCAATGAAGAGCAATCTTGTTGTTAGCATGCAATTATGCTTTGGAAGCCTTGTTGTTTTGCTGATTTTTGACGCTATTTTTTTGTATTACGAAAATGCTTATTTGTGATTTACCAAAAACAGAACAAGATGCAATTTTACTTTGAATCTATGTTAAACACTATATCGGCCCATTTTTCAAAGAAATCAGTTCGACTACTTTGTTTTTAAATAAAGTGTTTTGAATTTTGAAAGTGTTTTGATTTTAAATAAAGAGTTATGATTTGTCGCAAAAATTTTAGGTGTAGATTGGTGATACTTATAAAACGCGAAATCTGTAGCTGCGGTGGCGTTAATACGTAAGTACCAAAAACATTAAAAACAAGTACAAATTTAAATAGAACAAAAGTACTGATAAAATAATTTAAATGTATTACTAAAAATACAAAAAGATCATAAAAAGTATGTTTTTCAAGCAAATATAAATTTAAAAACACATAAATGAAGATGATTAACTAAGATTTGTAAAGCCATATGCTTTTTATTATGAACAAAATCAAGAAAAAGATAATATATTTCATGGAAATATATATATATATATACATCCATTTCATTAGCATTTTTCAAGAAATATTTTTAAAAATAAAGCTTTGTACTTAATAAAATATGCTTTAAATCTTAAACAACAAATACCTTTGAGATTTAGAAGATCTACTTTATTTAGCAAAATAATTCTTCGTAAGTCAAAGGAAATTTCATTTTAAAAACTGAAACAAGGATATTACTTAAAAAGCGTAAATATTTCACAATTTATTCATCTTACATTTTATTATCCGTCACACATTTCTTTGTAAGCAAAAATTATAAAACGCTTCATTAAAACATGTATTTCTTTTATTATTCACATATTACTTTTTTCAAACTCAATTAAGACAGGCTAATTTAAAAGTATTTCATAATGTATGTGAAATAAGCTGTAATGTTGTATCATAAAAATAAGGTGCTTTGTATTATTGTGGAGTAATGAAGTTGTTTTGATACTGAAAAAAAAATATTTACATCGTACCTATTTTTTTTTCTTTCAAAAATTGTAAAAGAGAAATATTTGTTTCGTACGACACTTGCAAATTTCTTTTGGCATTATTTTTTTTAAATATCAAAATAAGTCGGTTTTGAAATTGTGACATTTAACGGAAAAAGTAGAAAAATAATAATGTTTCTAATTAATGTGGTTTTTTTTACGTATATATTAAAAAATGCCTCTTATATTTTATAAAAGACACTTTTATTTAATGAATAGCTTAATAAGAAACTGTTCTGCAAAAATGTATCTGTAAGCAGCACAATATAATACAATTATATGTAGTAAGACACTTATGTATTATACAGCAAAAATCTCAATACTTATTAATGTTTTTTTTCTGATTTGTGCGTATTTTCCGATTGCCTTTGTAGTTCTTTTATATAAGATTCTCATATATTAAATCTTCAAAGATCAAATTACTATTCGAAACTAATTAAAATTTGTTGAATAAACCTGCATCTTTTACTGATTCCGTATACAATTCATATTATGAAATAGTAATTATTTTTTATTTCATTACAGGGTTCCTAAATTTCACTGAATTGTCAAGTTAATATAGCAGTACTTTCCTTAATAAAAAGTAAACTAGGTTGAAAACGCGAAGTTTAATTTTATTCACGAAGAAAATTTCTTTAAAGAATACTTCTACCAAAAAATTTGTAAGTTTTGCATATTCTTACAGATTCTTACAAGCAATTTATAATATCACAGAATCATTTTTATAAACGTAAGTGTAAACATTTATTAATCAATGCATATTTTAATTTAGTACATTTCTGGCAATATTCCTGTTTACTGTTTTTGAAATGTATCCTGTTGGACAAGTTAGTTTCTGTGATTTTGGTTAAATCGTATTTTCCTGTAACGCTAATACCAGTTCGTGAATAAGAAATATATATATTTTTTATTTTAGCATAAGTACAATTGGATCCTCGTAATAAGCCGTCATGGTTTTTTTTACAAAGCTAACTTAAATAAGATACTGCAGGTATAAGTGACAATATATCATGAGCTCTTAGAATGAAACTTCAAATTTCAAGCGAAACCTTGGAATTCACCAATTTTGCAATTAAAATATCTGTGGGGAAGCCTTTTACTTATCTGTTCTCCAGTTTATTTGAGCTTGAAGTATCGAAATTTCTCCACACTGTGTTTTCATATGCATATAATAAAGTTATATTTAGTTTTATGGAACAAAAACTTGCGGATTGATTTTTTTTTAAAATTTAGATATTTAAAAAAAAGTGTCTAAAGAAACGGCTTGATACATATTGCATAATGTCTAAATGATTTATTCAAAAAAAGAGGCAGCATTCCAAAGAATCCTAGTATAAAAATGAAATAAATCACTCATTTAATAAAATAATATTTAATATTTAAAGTTGTGATTGAGTAACAGTGAAGAAAGTTACATATCTGAAATAAGCGAAAATGTTTTTATATGAATGTATAAAATTCAAATCTATAAATTTAGTGTTCGGAAATATTTATATTTCGTCTATAAATAGCACTACCCCTCCAGCGCAAGCAGTCTACGTTTCAAATTACCTGTTCATACTATGAAACTTTTCTCAAAAACCTGGTTCTTTGAATGGAAATGAAATGAAATTATATAAATGGATTTTTTATGGATTTCTAAACTATTTACAGAAGCATTTAAGAACTTTTAGAATTTACGACAGATAAAATTTTTTCTGCATCTATCTTTATAAGTCTCGTGTTTTGAGGCACAGTGGAATTTAAGATGCATATTTTTATTTAAAAAATTTAGTTCATTTATTTACCATTTTTCCTTAGAATTAGCTTTAGGTTTTCGTAATTGATCATAATCACTGAGCTTCTCTGTTGATATTTTACTACTTTAGAAGATATTCGGAAGTATTTTTCGTTTTAAATAATTAATCGTTTTAAATTAATTATTAACCAAATTAATAGTTATAGTTACTCAATTGATTGCACAAAAGGAATTAATTGTACAGAATGTTTAAGGCAGTGACAGGGGAATTTCTGTATGAGGTACCTAATTTTCATAAAAGATCAATGTTACAAATATTACAATATGGTACAACATATTAATATAATTTGAAATTAGTTGTTTTTTTATTTTCTTTAATATAACATAAGATATTTACGTTACGCATTGTTGGCAATACTGTATTAAAAATGTGATTTGCACAAATTTTTAGCTATAATGCAAAAAAGCCTTTTTTAAAGTGGAAACCAATGTATAAATGCATTATTTAATTTTTATCACCATATGTGTTTTAAAAAATAATAATTACACACTTTATACGTAAAACCTGTTTCTTTTGTCTTCTAAATATTTCGACGAAGTTAAATAAACATACAAGTATTAACAAAATACAATAGTAATAGAAGAATTGTTTTGCAAGACAATTAATCGCATCATAATCAAAAGAGAACAATATAATTCAGACATTTTATGTGATACAAGCATCGTAATGGTTTTGGTTAATTTAAACAATATGGAGACAGTACAAAGAACTCTCAAGAAATATTGTATTTCATACGATAAATCTAAAAATAAAATTAAAAAAAAAAAACTCGGCTCGATTTTTGACGTCAGTTTGATCATTTGATTGTGATTCACATAGCGCAGCGTCAACTATTGGCGAGAGCTTGGAGTAGTTATAAATTTTCTGTACTTAAAATTTATATTAAATCTTATACACATATCATCATATACATTTTGTATTTATTATGCTTATTAATTATTGAATTATAAAAGTATGGAATCGTTTAGGAAACATTCTGTGTACATTATATTTCTTGAAATACAACATTGTTGTGGTAATATTCAATAATAATATAACTATAAAAATACAGAGAAAACGTATTTCGATTTCATTAGAGTTTTTTTAACCTAATTGTCTCCGCTGGACCAAAATTTGTTTTTGGCACCAGTAATAAAGGAAAATAAAATATTTCTTATTTAATCAGAGAATTTTTGAAGTTGCCCACTTCAAGAAAGTTCTTTTAAAAAAGTAGTGCTAATCGAATAAAATTTGTGTAAGAGGCATCGGAGTCCGAAGGGTTAAAGTAAAATTGTTAAATTATATATTTAATGAAATAATATTAACCTTTTGCAATCAAGAAGTTATTCTCGCTGACCACCAGTGTCTCGCGTAAATGGGTGCTGCACATGCTCTGGATACCAGTATTTAATCATATTTTCCCCTTCTTTCTAAAGACTGAATAATCTGTGACGAAAGATGACGAAACAAGAGCCCACACTACTGACTGAAAAAGAACCGGATGAGAATGTTAAGTCTACTGGGGCGTTCTTTTTCAAAATCTCTCTCAAAATTTAATATATTTTTGCATGGGATAGATGAGTATAGGATAGCTCGATTTTTTATAATGTCATAGTTTCAATTTCAAAACCGGTTCAAACCGGTTTCGAAAGTTAAAATAGTTTTTAAAAATTTTTAAATCAAAATTGAAAAAATACAAACAACTCCGGTTTTAATCCTATCCTACGGAAAAAAATCATGAAAAAAATTAAAATTTGAGCGAGATATTTGAAAAAAAAACTCCCGAAAAAACTTAACATTATAATCCAGGTCTTTTTGAGTCAGTAGTTTGAGATCTTAAGCTATAAAATATTAGTTGTATCCAAAACATTTGGTATCCCAAATTACGAGGGACACCTGGCAATAATAGTGGCGAATGAGTGTCACCTTTTGAGTGCAAAGGGAACATAGACAAAATTTTATTAAAGTAAAAAACTGAGTACCTCAAAATAACACAAATATTAATAAAAACATTGAAAACCAGTATATCATAAACACGAACAAATTGCATCAATATAAAAATACTGATACAATAAATTCAAGTGGATTACTAAAATGCAAAAATAATCATAAAAATTAAGTTTTTTCAACCGAAATATAAAATTAAAACACATAAATGACGTTTAACGAAGCTTTGTAAAGTCCTAAATTTATTTTTATGGGCAAAAGCAAGAGAATAAGAGAAAGATATTATATCTCCTGGAAAAAATATGTATATACATTTATTACATTAGTACTTTTTATGTAATAATTGAATAAATAAAGATTTGTCTTAATAAAAAATGGTTTATATCTTACACAACAAACACCTTTGAGATTTAGAACATCTAATTTATTTAGTAAAATAATTCTTTGTAAGAGAAAAAAAATCTTAAAAAAAAACTGGAACAATTTAGGAAATTACTTAAAAAGCCTACATTGTTTACGATTTATTCATCTTAAATTTTATTATCCGACACATATTTTTTTAAGCAAAAATGATAAAGCGCTTTATTAAAGCATGTATTTCTTTTATTATTAATATCTTTACTTTTTTAACCCAATTAAGATATGCTAATTTAAAAGTCTTTCATGACTTGTGTGAAATAAACTTAATGTTTTACCATAAAAATATTCTGCTATATGCTATTGCGGCATAATGAAGTTATTTTGATACTGAAAAAAACCGTACCTATTTATTTCGTTCTCAAAAATTCTAAAAGGGAAATGCTTGTTTTTAAAGATATTTTCAAAACTCTTTTGATATTCAGTTATTTATTTTTTTAAATATAGAAATAAATATGTTTTGGCAATACTGACATTTAAAGAAAAAAGGGAAAAACAGTAATATTTGGAATTTAAAAAAAGATTTTTAGATTTTTATATTAATAAATGCCTTTTATAATTTATAAAATGAACTTTTATTCAATGATTTGCTTAAAAAGAAACATCTCTACAACAATATTTCTTTAAGCAGTAGAATATAACACAATTATAGATGGTAATACATTTATGTATTATATAGCTAAAATATCAATACTATTTTCTGTTTTGTGCCTACTTTTTGACTGCCTTTGTTGTTGTTTTTTATATAAGATTCTGATATGAATAAATATTCGAAGTAGTAATCGCTATTTTAAACTAATTAAAACTTGTTGAATAAATATGCAACTTTATTGATTCCGTATACAGTTTATATTAAATAGCATTTATTTTTAAAAATATAACAGAGATCCTAAATTTCACTCAATTTTAAGTCTGCATATTAGTACTTTTTGGTATAATAGAAGGATAAATCTCGGTTTAAAAACACAAAATTTTATTTTGAAGAGATTTTCTCAAAAATATACTTATACCGAAGAATTTCCAGGTCTTTCAAATTCTGTGATTCTTATAAACGATGTACAATGTCACTAAAACATTTTTTTATAATTGTAAGTTTAAACATTTATTTGACATTGTCTATTTTAATTTAGTACATTTCTGGCAATATGCCTGGATGCTCTTTTGGAAATGTACCCTGTTGGACAAGTTAATTTTTGTGACTTTGTGTTAAATCGTAATCTTTCCGAAACGCTAATACCTGTTCGCGATTAGAAATCTATTTTGTTTTTATTTTTGCTAAAGTAAGAATGTATCTCCGGAATAATAGGTTGTCAGGGTTATTTTACAAAGCTATCATAACCGCTTCACTAAATAGGCCGTACGTCATACGGGCAAATTGTTTTTACCAATCGTGAATTACCCGTACCAGGTACCAGCATCCATATTCCAACTATGATTCAATATTCTCACCAGTAAATTTTGTATTATTTATTCCGAGCATTTTTCTGATTTAATAGGAGAAAAACTTCTGCTTTAAACTATCGGTGATGAAAGATTAAAAATAATTAAAAAAATTAAATAACCGAAACTGAGGAAGTGTTTTCTCGATCTTTCTAGCTTAAAGTATCTAATTTAAATGAAAATTTGTTTTCATCCTTATGGAATAAAGTCACATTTAGACTGACGAATAGTATTAAATTATGTGATATTAAATGAAGATTTTCAGTTAATTTTCGGCTGATTTTCTGCGGATATCCACTTTATTAATCCCTGTTTCATTTAAAACTTATAAAAGTAAGCGTTTTTCATCAATTTTTTATAGCTCTCTCGAACTTGAGGTATTACTTCGAACGAAATGGTGGTTTCATCTGCACAGAACAAAATCATATTTAGCCTTAAAGAATATATCTAGTTCTGTGACATTAAAAGAGGATTTCAGTTAATTTACAGCTGAAATCCAGCCGATATCTCTCTATAAGGCATACAATCCCCAGTAGCCAAACAATATTGGACCAATATTGGCTACATCTTGGAGCAATATTGGCCCATTGCCGAAATACTAGCATGAAATATTGATCCAATTATGGGGTGTTTACATGTTGCCCTTATTTAGCCAATATTTGCAGCCAATATTATGCCAATACAGGGGTTTCATTGGAAATATTGCCAAGAAAATGACAATATTGGTTAAAAATTGGGATTTCATTGGGAATATTTCCAATTTAACGCCAACATTTGTACAATATTGGCGTTTTATTGGCAATATTTCCAATGAAACCCCAACATTGGCATAATATTGGTTGCAAATATTGGTTAAATAAGAGCAAAATGTAAACATCCCAATATTGGAGCACTATTGACATTTTATTGGCAATGTTTAAAATTAATGAAATATTGGTACAATATTGGACCAATATCGGTTTGCTACTAGGGAAATTTCAATCATAGCGTGATTGAGAAAGCGTTCTTTTGAACATTTGAAGCATTTGGCGTCTCGATTTACGAAGGACACCTGAGAACACCAGTGGCGAGTGATAGTCATCTTTAGAGTGCAAAGGGTTAAACACAGGCAATATTATAATGAAATAAAAAAATAAGTACTAAAAAGTAACACAAATTTTAATAAAAACTATTGAAAACCAGTATATGATAAACACGAAAAAATTGCATCAACGTAAAAATACTGATAAAATAAATTGAAGTGGATTACTAAAAATTCAAAATAATCAAATTATGATTTACTTTTTTAAAAATACCAATGAGAGGCATTAGTTTTAGATCTTTTAAAAAAAGCCGAAGATAATTTTATATATCATAAAATACATTGTCACTATCACAATAAAATGTTTGTATAATCCGAAAATTAAAACTGATAACGTTTTCGTCCCTTCTAGGACACCTTCAGTCAGCGTAAGTGAAAATCATTTTCTCTTGACTTTTATATACCGTGCAAATCCCCCGATTTTCCCTCTTTTTTTCTGTTTTCCCCTTCCTTTTTCGACGAGCATCTTTACCCATCTGGGGACAATGGCTGCATGTGTCATATCATTACATGTCCTAGAAGGGACGAAAACGTTATCAGTTTTAATTTTCGGATTATACAAACTTTTTATTGTGATAGTGACAATGTATTTTATGATATATAAAATTAACTTCGGCTTTTTTTAAAAGATTTAAAACTAATGCCTATAATTGTTATTTTTAATAAAGTAAATTATATATGAATGCATTATACTTGTGATTGTAGTTATCTACAATTTCCTGAATAAATCAAATTATGTTTTTCAAGGAAATATAAATTTAAAACACATAAATGAAGCTTAATTAAGCTTTGTAAAGCCCTATACTTACTTTTTTGAGCCAAATCAAGAAGAAAGTAATATTATATTTCATGGAAAAAATTATATATCTGTATATTCATTTCATTATCATTTTTCAAATAATATTTTAATAAATAAAGCTTTGAACTTAATAAAAAATGCTTTAAATCTTACACAACAAATTCCTTTGCGATTTAGAATATCTAATTTATTTAGTAAAGTAATTCTTCCTAAGTCAAAGAAAATTTCTTTCATAAAACTGAAACAATTAAGGATATTACTTAAAAAGCGTACATTTTTCAAGATTTATCCATCTTACATTTTATTTCACACATTTCTTTTTAGGCAAAAATGATAAAACGCTTCATTAAAACATGTATTTCTTTTATTATTCATATGTTTGCTTTTTTAAACTCGATTAAGACATGCTAATTTAAAAGTATTTTATGAATTGTGTGAAGGAAACTGTAATGTTTTGCCATAAAAACATTCTGCTATATGCTATTGTGGATAATAAAGTTCTTTTGATACTGAAAAAAATATTTACACTGTATATTTTTGTTTCGTTCTCAAAAATTCTAAAAGTAAAATGCTTGTTGAATCTTGCAAAATCCTTTTGCCATTCAGTTATTTTTTTAAATATCAAAATAAATTTGTTTTGACAATACTAACATTTAACGTAAAAAGGGAAAGAACAATAATATTTCTAATTAAAGTAAAAATTTTAAGTTTTTGTATTAAGAAATACCTTTTATATTTTATAAAAGGATCTTTTGTTCAATGAATTTTCTTAAAAAGAAATATCTCTGCAACAATGTTTCTGTTAACAATAGAATGTAACACAATTATAGATGGTAATGCATTTATGTATTATATAACTAAAATATCAATATTTATTAATGTTTTTTTCTACTTTGTGCCTACTTGCCTTTGAAGTTTTTTATCTAAAATTCTTATATGAATAAATATTCGAAGTAGTAATCGCTATTTTAAACTACAGGGTGGTCATAAAAAAACTTTGCCGATATATGCAATTCTAGCGGACAGCCCGCTAAACCGATCGAGGTGAAATTTCAGATACAGCTATTCAGAGGTATGAGCTCGAGATTCTGTGATCGGCAACAAAATGGCGCTCACGGTTACAGTTATATTTACAGAATATCGAAAATTTTCAAAGGCAACACCCATTTTTTTTCATCGCAAAATGTTCAGCGCATGCGAAAACCCTAAAGAGCGTTGGAACCGTACGTGTATCGCAAGAAACGGACATGTTATGCACGCACAAAAAACTGTTCTGCGAATCCCCCCCCCCCATAGAAAAAACTCGATTGGGGTGCAAGGAGAAAATTTGCATATGACACACAGTCAGTACACTAATCTCTGATTACAATACAGATCGGAGAAACTAAAACTTTTATTCTGATTACACATTTTCCACATGGGTGCCATCACCATTAATTGCCTGTGATGACACCTATGTGAGAAATGTGTAATTAAAATAAAAGTTTTAGTTTCTCCGATCTGTATTGTGATCAGAGATTAGTGTACTGACTCTGTGTCATATGCAAATTTCCTCCTTGCACCCCAATCGAGTTTTTTTTATGGGGGGAGGATTCGCAGAACGGTTTTTTGGGCGTGCATAACATGTCCGTTTCTTGCGATACACTTACGGTTCCAACGCTCTTTATGGTTTTCGCATGCGTTGAGCATTTTGCGATGAAAAAAAAATGGGTGTTGCCATTGGAAGTTTTCGAGTTTCTGTAACTATAACCGTAACCGTGAGCGCCATTTTGTTGTCGTTCACAGAATCTTGAGCTCATACCTCTGAATAGCTGTATCTGAAATTTCATTTCGATTGGTTGAGCGGACTGGCCGCTAGAGCTCCGTATATCGGCAAAGTTTTTTTATGACCACCCTGTAATTAAAACTTGTTGAAAAAATATGCAATTTTATTGATTCCGTATACAAATTATATTAAATAGCATTTATTTTTAAAAATAGAACAGAGATCCTAAATTTCACTCAATTTTTAAGTTAGTATATTAGTACTTTTTAGTATAATAGAAGGATAAATCTGGGTTTAAAAACACAAAAGATTCTTTTGAAGAGATTTTCTCAGAAGTATACTTATACCAAAGAATTTCCAGGTCTTTCAATTTCTGTGATTCTTATAAACGATGTACAATGTCACTAAATTTTTTTTTTTTATAATTGTAAGTTTAAACATTTATTTGACATTGTCTATTTTAGTTTAGTACATTTCTGACAATATGCTGGATGCTCTTTTAGAAATGTACCCTGTTGGACAAGTTAATTTTTGTGACTTTGTGTTAAATCGTATTATTTCCGAAACGCTTATACCTGTTCGTGATTAGAAATCTATTTTGTTTTTTATTTTTGCTAATGTAAGAATGTATTTCCGGAATAAGAGGTTGTCAGGGTTATTTTACAAAGCTATCATAACCGCTTCACTAAATTGGCCGTACGTCATACGGGCAAAATGTTTTTAACAATCCTGATTTACCCGTACCACGTACGAGCATCCATATTCAACCTATGATTCAATATTCTCACCAGTAAATTTTACATTATTTATTCCGAGCATTTTTCTGATTTAATAGGGCAAAAAAATCTGCTTTAAACTATCGGTGATGAAAGACTAAAAATAATTTTTTTTTTTTTAATTAAAAAATAATAACCGAATCTGAGGAAGTGTTTTCTCGATCTTCCTTGCTTAAAGTATTTAATTTAAATGAAAATTTGTTTTCATCCTTATGGAATAAATTCACATTTAGACTGACGAATAGTATTAAATTAAGTGATATTAAATGAAGATTTTCAGTTAATTTTCGGCTGATTTCCTGCAGATATCTACTTTATTAATTCCTGTTTCAATTAAAACTTGTCTAAGGAAGCTTTTTTCATCACTTTTTTATAGCTCTCTCGAACTTGAGATATCTACTTCAAAAGAATTTGTGTTTTCATCTGCACAGAAAAAAGTGATATCTAGCCTTAAAGAATATATCTAGCTCTGTGACATTAAAAGAGGATTTCAGTCAATTTACATCTGAAATCCAGCCGATATCTCTCTATAAGACATACAAATTTCAATCACAGCGTGTTTGAGAAAGCGTTCTTTTGAACATTTGAAGCATTTGGCGTCTCGATTTACGAAGGACACCTGGCAACACCAGTGGCGAGTGATAGTCACCTTTAGAGTGCAAAGGGTTAAACACAGACAGTATTTTAATGAAATAAAAAAATGAATACTAAAAAGTAACACAATTTTTTATAAAAACTATTGAAAACCAGTATATAGTAACACGAAAAAATTGCATCACTGTAAAAATACTGATAAAATAAATTCAAGTGGATTACTGAAAATTTAAAATAATCAAATAATGTTTTTCAATGAGAAAAAAAATTAAAACACATAAATGAAGCTTAATTAAGCTTTGTAAAGCCCTATACTTACTTTTATGAGCAAAATCAAGAAGAAAATAATATTATATTTCATGGAAAAAACATATATCTATACATTCATTTCATTAGCATTTTTCAAGTAATATTTTAATAAATAAAGCTTTGTACTTAATAAAAAATGCTTTAAATCTTACACAATAAATTCCTTTGAGATTTAAAACATCTAATTTATTTAGTAAAGTAATTCTTCCTAAGTCAAAGAACATTTCTTTCATAAAATTGAAACAATTAAGGATATTACTTAAAAAGCGTACATTTTTCAAGATTTATCCTTCTTACATTTTATTTCACACATTTCTTTTTAAGCAAAAATGATAAAATGCTTCATTAAAACATGTATTTCTTTTATTATTCATATGTTTGCTTTTTTAAAACTCTATTAAGACATGCTAATTTAAAAGTATTTTATGAACTGTGTGAAAGAAACTGTAATGTTTTTCCATAAAATTATTCTGCTATATGCTATTGTGTATAGTAAAGTTATTTTGATACTGAAAAAGAATATGTACACTGTATATTTTTGTTTCGTTCTCAAAAATTCTAAAAGTGAAATGCTTGTTTCTTAAGAAGCTTGCAAAATCCTTTTGCCATTCAATTATTTTTTTAAATATCAAAATAAATTTGTTTTGATAATACTAACATTTAACGTAAAAAAGGAAAGAACAATAATATTTCTCTTTAAAGTAAGAATTTTAGGTTTTTATGTTAAGAAATACCTTTTATATTTTATAAAAGGAACTTTTGTTCAATGAATTTTCTTAAAAAGAAACATCTCTGCAACAATGTTTCTGTTAGCAATAGAATGTAACTCAATTATAGATGGAAATGCATTTATGTATTATATAACTAAAATATCAATACCTATTAATATTTTTTTCTACTTTCTACCTACTTGCCTTTGTGGTATTTTATATAAGATTCTTATATGAATAAATCTTTGAATTAGAAATTACTATTCAAAACTAACTAAAACTTGTTGAATAAATAGCAACTTTATTGATTCTGTATACAATTTATATTAAAAAGTAGCATTTATTTTTTAAAAAATAACAGATTTATTAAATTTTGCTGAAGTATCAAGTCAGTATTTTAATGCATTTTTTCAATAATAGAAGATTAAATCTGAGTTGAAAACGCAAAATTTTATTTTACTTTGAAGAAATTTTCTCAAAAGTATACTTATACCGAAGAATTTCCAGGTCTTGCAAATTCCCTGATTCTTGTAAACGATGTATAATGTCCCCAAACCCTTTCCCCTAAGTTCAAACATTTGTTAAGCATTGGCTATTTTAGTTTATTACATGTCTGGCAATATGCCTGGATACACTTTAACAATTGTATCCTTTTGGAAAAGTTATTTTTTGTGATTTTAAGTTAAATCGTATTGTACTGAGACGCTTCGTAAATAAGAAATCTGTTTTGTTTTTATTTTCACATTAGTGCGATTGGGTCTTTGGAACGGTTATTTTACAAAACTATTTTAAACTAGATACTGCAACTTCGGATTTTCAGTGGATCTTGTCATGTAATTCACCCATTTTGCAATTAATTTTTTTGGGTAAGGCTTTCTTAAATTCTTTCGAGCTTGAAATATCTAATATATACCAAGATATATACATTGTGCATATATATAGAATAATGTTATATTTAGTTTTACAGAAAGTGCCAAGCTCAGTGAGATTAAAAGGGGAATTCTAGATAATCGAGCAGTATATGTCATATTTGTAAATAAAACGTATCTGAGGAAGTGTTCCCAGAGCTTTCTAGCTTGAATTATCTAATTTGAATAAAAATTTGTTTTCATCTATATAGAATAAAGTGACATTTAGACTGACGGATTATCTTACATTCAGTGGCATTAAAAGAAGATTTCCTGCTAATTTGCAGCTGATTTTCAGTGGATATAAACCCAAACGAAATCCGCGATTCAACTAAAACTTCTCTTAGGAAATGTTTTTTATTGCTTTTTTCTAGCTCTCACGAACTTGAGGTATCTACTTCGCACGAAGTTGTGTTTTCATCTGCGCAGAATAAAGTGATATATAGTATTAAGGAATGTATCAAGTTCAGTGACATTAAAAGAGGATTTCACCTGATTTGCATCTGATTTTCGGCTGATATTTCCGTATGAGGCATCCAAGTTCCCATCATAACGTATATCAGAAAGCGTTCTTCTTAAATTTTCTCTAATTATTCCAAGCTTGAAGTATCAACTTTGCATGAAATTTTGTTTTTATTTGTGTCTGATTATGAGGCATCTAGGCTTACGTAATGTATTAAATTGAGTTATACTAGAAAAACGTATTCGAACGTATTTGCAGCTAATTTTCAGGTGTTGCCTCCGCATAAAGGCATTCAAATTTCAATCCTAACGTGTTCAATGACATTAAAAGAGATTGTGCTTCAAAAAATGTGTAAAACGAGAATAAAATTAATTAATTAATTAAAATTATAAAAAAAGAGTTTTTGTAGAAGCACTGTATATTTAATGAACTACATTTCATCGAACTAGCAAAGAATTTGTCTCCTTCTATTTTTTTTTTCTCATCTAACATTTATTCGAAACCATCTAAATAAAACTTATTTACTCCAGCCTTCTTCCTCTTTGTAACACTAAATGCACAACAACCGGTCTTTTGACCGGTACAAAAGGGAAATGTTTCGATTCTAACCAGAATTTTCTTCGTAAAAAATATATAAATAATCCACAACAAATTATGATGAATACTAAAATTAAATTGAAAACTGTCTCAGGAGAAACTTTTTATTTTAACTTCAACAAAATTACAGCTTTGTTTATTGTTAAAGGGTATCAATAAAGTTAATAATGTTTGCTCAGAACAATATAAATGAAGCTTATTTACTTCTCTGTCCTTTGTCTGCATAACAGAAAAATAAATCAATCGGTCATCTGACCGGTATCGAATGACACTCTCAAATCCAAACAGATCGCTTTGTTATTTGTAAATAATTAACATGTCTATATTATTTTTACTTTAAATTAAATAAGTAATAATTATCCCAGGGCTCTCTCAAAAATCCGCATTTAAAATTGTTAGAAAGTTGTTATTTTAAATAGTTGATCATTCTCTCCCCCCCCCCGAAAAATTTATCCCCCCTTCCTCTTCCTTAAATTTGATGCCACATTTTTTTAAATATTTATTATGTATTATAAACTATCTGAAAGTTGCAAATCGATCAATTTGTTAATTTCATTATTCTAAAAAAAAATTCCTGAATTTCTTTTCCTTTTTTAAAAATTTAACTTTTTTATAAAACAAACAATAGCGGATTCGAAAAAGAAAATTTATCTGCATTTAACTGTACAATTTACGAGTTTTTAAGTTCAGTAGAATCTAAGATGCAGAACATTATTAAAAACATCCAGAACATTCATCACCATAGCAGTGCTTATGTACATTATCCAATTTACCTCTCCTCCAATTTTTTAAGAAATATTTTGATGATTGATAGTAATGAAACACATGTTTTTATTGAAATATGAATGCTTTTCCATTCTTCCAATTTAAAGATTTAAGTTAATATCTCAACTATTGTTTAGAGTTTAAAAATTCTGAATGTCAAGTGCATCATGAGACGCTTTGTGGTGTGTAACAAAACGTTTGTGCCCCGCAAGCGCAGGAGTTTTCGCTAGTCATCACAGACACACACACGCAAACAGAGCGGAACCTTCTTTTATTAGTATAGAGATTCACCAAAGAAACACAAAAACTAACAAAAACCAAAGCATACGAAATCTGACAGCAGTCATTTTTTTAACTATATTAAGTAAACTCAGATGAGACGTAAAACAGGTAGCGTGAAATTTGCCTTACAAAAATACAGAGCAAGATAGAAAAACGTATACAATATTTTAAAGATATTAGTACAGACTTTGAATCAGACTTAGAAGTCCAATGTTAATTTATCTCCCCGGAATTGAGTACTTATTCACATTTTTAGCTAGTTTAGTAGCAAAACCTTGGTTTTTTCACACTTTATAGTAACACAAATCACATAGAAAGGTCCGAATTATTTTTGGACTTAAATTTCCAGTTCAATGAAGCATGAAATTATATTTATGTAACATTAATTGAAGGAATAAACGCAATCATTATTTTTTGGAATAATAGTCAGGGAGCTGGTATGATTTATTATTAATATAATATTATATCTGATTCATTTATTTTTAGGTTCGTTCGTAATTATGTAAATACGTAGCACCTATAGTTGTCGTTCAGTCTGTCCGTCTGTCCGTCCGTCCGTCTGTCTATCCGCATATAACAATGCAAAAACTACCCAACCGAATCGTTTGAAATTTAAAACATATAATTATTATATAATTTTGTCGAGTCATTTCAAATTTTATGAAAATCGGATGCATAGATCAACTACAGGGAGAATCAAAGTATTCCGTTACATTAAGGTCAATTGGAAAAATTTTCAAATGCATTTCAATCGTTTGAAATTTAAAATGTATAATTATTACATAATTTTGTCAAGTCATTTCAAATTTTATAAAATTCGGATGCATAGATCAATTACAGGGACAATCAAAAATATTCATTTACATTACGGTCAATGATTAAAAAATTTCAAATGCATTGTAATTTTGTTACACTCATTCGAATGAAATAGAATTGACATGAATCTATAAAGTATATATATACTAAAATATACATTCTGTACAATCTGTGTGACAAACAATATTTATTATTAAATTACAGGGCCACGCAAAAGTATTCCACTACATAATGTTTTACGGAGAAACATTGTTTGCGGCGTGTTTTAAGTATATTACATTTTTTCACATTTTATGAATATGATATACGCTGCTGAAGTGTAATAAAAGCTACTTCCTGTATATTTACAGGAACACACAAAAGATTTCGACCACTATACTGTATCCGAAGTACTGTGTACTATAACAGCAAAATCTGAATATTTTTAAAACTTTGTTATCGTACAAACGCATCTCATTTGCTACGCTTCACGTGCAATTTCCAACTTGTTTAATTCTAAGTTGCATTTTTTAAAAATTAAAATTAGTTACTTAAATATTTTTATTTTCTTTATATTTACACTAATACAGAAAATGTATTAAATCTACTGTGTAATATACATTCCAATAACAAAAAGAATTGTTTTTCAAAATAATAAAAATGCTTTTATTTAGTTTAATTTTTTTATTAGAAGAAAATATAATGCAAATATTTATTTATATTCTCGCCGCATAATTCTGTTCGAATTCGGTAAAGAAAATACTTTGTGTTCTAAATTTTATATTTTTAATTGGAGAGAAAAAACATGACTTATTTTATATTATAAGATAAAAAGATTATTTTACAGTACTTAGAAAAGTATTGTTAATGGGAATAATTATCTTGACAAATTAGGTTAAAAACACAATTTTTAATTCTTATGAAATTGTACATTATGAGAAATAAAATCTCAAAGAAAAAAAATTCATTTAAAATATATATTCTGTATAATAATTAGGAATAGTGTAAAAATATAATTGTTTAAAATATTTAGCTGTAATTATTGTATTTAAAGTTAATATTAAGAAAAATATTATTTTTTTATAAAGGATGTTTAAGTAAATATTTTTGTTTTGTGAAATAATTATTTGCTTAAAATGATAATTTTTTGCTTCTGAAAATATTTTTTGTGCATAAATTATAAAAAATAATAATATTGGTAAATAAGTTTCTTTCTTCAATATTTGGAATGTTAATCTATTTTTGTTTTAACTTTCATAGCCATAATATAAATAATATAGTATTTAAAGTAGCATATCCATCTGGCGTAAATTGTTTTAACTATGGAAGCGATCTGAACCATACATCTAAACGATACTGTAGAACCTCGATTAACTGAGCTTTGATTAATCGAGGTTTCTGGTAGCCGAATGGATAACAAACTTTGCCTTTTGTGTATGAGCCTTGAAAAAGACCACCCATCTTAATTGGCTGCACGTACTACAGAATCTTGTGGATTCAAGGACTATAAGTCATATTCAAGATGTTCAATGCATAAAAACACGTTTAAAGTATTGGGAGAAAAAAAATGTTACGCCAATAGATCGTCTATAACTCAAAATTTGGCGAAATCAGACAGCCACTCATAGAAAAATCTAGAATTTATCAATGGGAAATATTATTCATTTGTTTATTTATTTACAAAGTAATGTAAATTTAACAAATTGATGAAATTAAATCTCGACAAGAAAATCTCAAATATTCTTATTTTTGAAAATGCATCTTTCAATATTTAACATTGTATAGTGAAAAAAAATTAATTTTTTTTTATTTAAGGCATTTCTTCTTTAAATTTGTTGAACTATAAACATAACTTTGAATATGTTTATTTTTGTATTTTTGCATATTTATAATTAAAGCATAGTTTTATTTTCCGTTATTTTAAGAGATGTTAAAATCGCCAGCACAGCGAAAATATGTGTACAATTTCTTTTAACAGAGATTTCCAATATCCGAGGTACTAGGTGTCCCAACTACCACGGATAATCGAAGTTGCAGTATAAACCAAAATATTATATCCTAAATATACGGTAGTCACAATAGCGAAGCAATACATTCTTATTCATAAAACCCGAAAACGGCAATCCGAAAATATGACCTCACTCTGATAGAATCACAACAGTCACAGTTCTCTTTTTCCTCAACCAAGCTATTTAAATGAGAATATGTGTGAGACTGATGTGTGAGATAGAATAAAAATATATGAATCCGTTGACAAGAGAGAAAAATTTCACAAAAATATGCCTAAACTCCTAACATTTACTGACATTATTTTTCGTATTGCTTGAAAATAACTTTTACTTATGTATGGAAAAAAGGTTCATTTCACAGAAAAGACCAGCAATAACAATAAAAAAATATTCCTAAATCAAAACTTACTTTTTCATTCATAAAAACGAAATGTACTAAGAAAACATAAAAAATCTTATTTTTTAAGTACACTTTGTTTATAACTGCTTAGAATAGATCATACTTTGTGTATGCCTTAAATGTTTCTTTCATCGAAACTGAGACCTTATTTATGTGAATATAGTTCATAAATATCTGCATTATTCGGTATTACATCTACATCTTTAACTCAAAATATAATTTAAACATATATTTTCATTGAAACAAAGTGTTTACATTAAGGTGTCCGAGATTAAAATACCACGTCAAGGTTCTACTAATTTTTACGGCTTAGTTTTAGATTTTTTTTCAAACGAATGTGGGATATAATACAGCAACTTATTGATTATATATACAGGAAAAAATATTCTAACACATATGTATTCATAAAATTAAATGACGGGATTTCTCAACCAATGCTATTTAGAATTATTACCCACCTATGTCGTAATAACACCATGCAAACAAAACTATAATTAAGACGGAATAATGGCATGCATTTGTCCACTTATAAAGATACAAACATTAAAACCCTAAAAAAGAAAAATTTACACTTACCTACCTTTAATTACGAAATCCGGATATACTAATAACCATTTAATATTTTATTTTTTCTACATGTAAACAAATAGCAGCTTTTTAAATTTGTAAATTTCTCTTTATATTTTTTAGGTTTTCAAAATAACAATAATGCTATCGCATGCATAAAAAAACATATTTCGGATGTAGATCCACCAATGAAATAATCAACCGGAATAATAACGCTAGTGGATTGCGCAATTAGCCCAGTATCCTTATTCTCAAAATATTTTAAATTATACACAATCTCACAAGGCACATCCAAAATCATCCACAATATTTTAAAAATGCAAGAAATACCTATTTTTTTAAATAAACTAAGTATTTCCTAATAAATATATAGTATTCACATCACAGAATTTACCTCGCAAATTTTGGAATATTAGGGGACTCTTACGTGGTTATATTATAAAAAGAACGTATTTTGTCATTGTACATGCTTATTTATAATTATTAATTCTAATATATAGCAACAGAAAACAAATGCATCAGAAAGATGGAGGCATTCGCTTAGGACACATAAGTTCAGATAAGTTATAGATAGTGTATGAAAAAAGTGATATCGGTATATTTGAAAACTTGTAATTTGCGCAGTATTCTTTGTTAAATATTAAAAAAATTTTGACGCATAATCAAAACATTAAATATGGAACTTTTGAAAATTTATGTGCTAATAATTTAATGTGACAGTAAGGGGAAACTAAAAAATAACACATTGAAGTCAAATACAGGCATACCTATTACATTGGGAAACTCAATTTATAAAAAAAATATATTATTACCGAACACATTGACAAGTGTTTAAAACTTATCCTTTCATATTACATTTAACAACAGGTGCTCAAATATGTAATTGGGATATGTTTATTAAATCTATGTTTTTAACATTACTTCATGAAAAAAACATATAAAAGACTGATAAAAGGTTAAGTGCGAATATTATTTGCACTCAAAGGATTCCGTACAATAAATAAACGAATTATCATCTATATAATAAAAGCCTAAGTCTTGTGACTGTCATCAACACTTCCGGGCCTACCCACTTCACTCTTTCTATGCTATGCCACCAATTTCATGTTAGCCAGCGCAGGTGATAAATCGCCAAATTATTGTACAGATTATTGCTATTATAAGCGCATTTGGCTGTCATCAACAGTTTGTCGTGATGACCACTTCGCTTTTCATAAGCCAAGCGGCCAGTTTTAAGCAAAATTATTTTTCAAGATAAAACTGCATAAAAGTTATTATTTATAAAGATCGCCTGAAAAAAATAATATTTGAGAGATGAATTACATTGAAGTACATGTAGGGGGAACTGGGAGACATTGATACAGCTTTTTTCAAAAAAAAAAAAAAAAAAAAAATGGTGTCTAGAAAGCAGAAATTACAAGTTTTTTTTTCTATGTAATGTCAGCAAAACCTGTGTTGTGTGATACAAAAATGTACAATCGTTCTTTTATATATTATTTTTGCATGTATTTTTAAAAAAAATCAAAAAAAGTAATTTGTATCAAAGTGCCCCATCCCCGGGGCAGATTGATACACTT
The DNA here is from genome assembly GCA_964019185.1 of Maratus speculifer. Taxonomy (NCBI): domain Eukaryota; kingdom Metazoa; phylum Arthropoda; class Arachnida; order Araneae; family Salticidae; genus Maratus; species Maratus speculifer. Next base: position 327,154,218 of record OZ025290.1, read on the forward strand.
TGAAACGTCTGGGAAAAATTGAGACAAAATAACACCAATGCACATTTTTCACAAAAAATAGTTAGAAAACCATTTTATATATATTTATAGACATTAAAATCGCACACAATTTATTTGTAAGCGATATTAAAGCAATCAAAATGAAATATATAATGACCTGATGTTCTGGCTGCTTGTCTGTTTGTTGGCTGTGGTAACTTTGTCATATCTGGCACGTTAACCCCAGAATTCTCTTCTTTCTTAGGAAAGGTGAAAGAATTACCAGGTTTTCTGTTTATAAATCGGTTTACAAACTGAAAATAAAGGATAATTATATTAAAAATTATGTTTATAATGCAATTATCATGTACTGTTCTGCATGAACTTGTTTCTCTTACTTAACATTTCTGATGTCGATAATACATTTTTCTCTTGAGAATCGATATAAATTTGAGATTTGCCAGGCTGCCGTCCATTTCTTTTGTTAATTCTACTAGCACTAGATATTGTGTAAGTTTGTACGTCTTCTGTTTGCAAAAATACTATAAAATGTTCTAATATAAAAAAATTAGAGCTATTTCCCTTCAATAAAAACTAATAGTAGAATCATAGAATAGAAAAATGGAAAATAATAGAAAAATGGTTGAATTAAAGAGTGTATGGTAAAAATAAAAATAAAAGGTAATGAAAAAATGAACTAGAAAAGGATTGAGGTTGTATCAATGTGCCCCGACAAAGACTGTATCATTGTGCCCCAAGCAGCCATTTTAAATAAAATGAGTCGCAAATCCAACACATCATAATTTATCTAACAATAAAGAATGAGAAACTGATAAAGATTAGCGTTACTTGCCAGGGAGGGTATTCTTTTCAGTTGAAAATACTGGAACAATTGTATAATACCAGTTCTACAACTCAAATTTACTTTTGACCTACAAAAACAATTAATCACCCATCCCATTTCATCAAACTATTGAATCATTCCAAAATTTTTTGTATGTAGTTAATTTCACTAGTATCACCTTTTGGAGCTGTTGTGAAACTTCCTGTAACGACCCTGTGTGCTGTACAGGGGGTGTATCAATGTGCTCCAAGTATCAATGTACCCCAGTTCCCCCTATATTTTGAGATTATTGCAGTAAATTTAAATTAACTTCTCAAAATCTGCTTCCACCAAAGTAAACAAAAAAAAAAGATTCATTCTCCGATGACTGAAAAAAAATATAAAGGTAATAATTCATATAGCAAGTTCTCCAACCATCAATCTTGCCATGCAAGAATAATTCGAGCATATAATCCAATCAAACTTCAGTTTCATTCTGCTAGGTGAAATACTATACAACTCAATTTTTAAAACGTTTTTTTGACAACGTGAAATGTAAATAAGCCAACTGACATAATATTTAATATACAATTAAATGGTTGGCATTAAATGAACGATATTTTGGTTTAATGTAAGAGTAGACATCATTAAAAACCTTTTACAGGGAAAGTCAATGACCAAATCCTAAGACCTGGAGACCAAACTGGTCGCCTGGGCGACTAGTTAAAGATAATATTAAAAACGTCGTTGCTGAAGGAATAATTAGGCTATGCATCATAAAGTTGAGAATAGCTATATTTACTAAACAAAAAATATAAATATTATTAATAATATGTTATTTTTACAGTGTAGCTAAAATAAAATTTCTTGTTCAAAGTTAAAATTTGACTGAGCTCGCTTTGAAAGGGTGTCGTAAATCTGGAAATCCCCCTTGGTATGTGTCGCGGATTTATTTTAGGTAAGTTTTTATTTAACTGAATTATTTTAATTTAGTCACTCAGTTTTCCACATCTCCTATGTACTGCTTCTAAGGTCATCTGATTCATTTTTAGATTCAAAATATCTCCTTAGAAAATTATATTTTTAACTATTTTGTTCTGTGTACCCTTCTTCTAAAGAGTGTCTCTTTTTTCTTAGTTCTCAAACTATTTCTAAAATCTAAACTTATTTTGCGTGAAGTGTTATTATTTTACTCCTAATTCATTAGTTTTGAAGCAGAAAATATTAAATTATGTATAGATTTTAGGAATAAATTGACAACTATGAAGAAAATTGACATTCTTTTAGAAGTGAACACTCAAAAAAAGAACTTAAAAGCATTAAATCTCTGGGAAGGTATTTTAAATATCAGAATGCATACACCGCCCATAGACTTAACATTACCGAGGATAATCCGGGAGCTGAGTGACTACCAGCCTTCACTTTTAAGTACACAGGAGATATATTGAGCGATCCGTTCAATACAAACTATTCGCTAATGTCATATAGTCTATCTTAATTAATTGTAATTAATTTAGTCTCTTTTTAACGATTTGACATTTATTGCTTTTGAACTGCTACTGTGCATTACATTACAAATATCTATCATTAAAACTTTTTATATAAAATTTAATAGCCATAGAGTACGTCGTCCCTGTTATTGCACATTAAGTATTTTCAAAACGTCTATCTTTTTAAGGGTTAATATATCGGCTAATCAAAGACGATTTTTTTCGAAAAGTAATACCAACAATACTATCATACTTCTGCTGCGACAGATACCTTCTTTGTTGTTACTACCTTTGCTAAATGACTGAAAGTCAACATTTGTATGTAACGGAAAACATGCGATTTTCTCAAAAAACTACATGCGTTAATGTAATTGCCATAGTTTCCTTCAAGTTTTATATTAACATATACTGCCTTCAATCTTTTCATAATTTTAGTTTCAGGAGAATCGGTAATAGAGAATGGTTGATACCTATGAAACTATAACACATAAAATTAAAATAAACGTTTTTTTTTCTTTCTTTGTTATTTCAAAACACAATTTTTTTCCACAATTTAATTGATTAGCCTCTATACATTTTTTTTCTAAATACATTTGTGAATATTAAATATTTAATTATCTGATTTAACATCTTTATTACTTCAGACAATTTGAAACATTTTCTGTCTTTCTACGTTTAATAATTCAGATGTAAAATGGCTGTGACTTCAAACAAAAGAATGATTTCACAATTGCTCAGTTTTTAATTTTTAACTTCTGAACTTTAAAATTATATACTGAAGTACGTAAATCTTTTTTTAAGTTGAAATAAATTTTAATAACTAAAAGGAAAATAAGATAATGCAACCTACATTACTTGTTCTTCTTCAATTTAAAAATGTTAGTGAGGTGTTAAAAATATAAGTTTTTAAGCCCATTCCCGTATCTAAAGTCTTTACGATTGTAAAATTCTTGTCTCTCGTTGCCGCAAAATTAATTTAAACATTTCTCCTTGATTACATTGCTCATTGTCTGCATTGAGTTAGATCGTGAATTTCTAGAAAAAAAAAATCTAATTTCACTTTGACCTGTTGCCCAATCTTTCAAAGTCTTATAAGATTCATTACAAAACACGGGAATTAACGAGTATTAGAAATATACTTTTAAAATAAATTAATGAATCATACGTTTTGCTTCCAAACTTCTAAAAACCTCGCGTATGTTTCCTTTGTGTATTTTTTATCAATATTGAAAATAGTCATTTAATTTTAATTTTTCGATTATGGATAATTGACAATTACAAATCTTAATTTCTGGATAGTCTCTGTAGTCTCTCTTTAGAAGATTTTTTTTAAATTTTTACACTTTAAACTGTGTTGTAAATAAATAATTGTATTTAATAAAATTCTGAAACAGTTTCGTGCTTTAAAGCTGTGAAAAAATGTTTTTAATCGATTTTAAAATTTTTATTATTACATAGTTTCACCACTATTTGAATAAATTTCTTTTATTTTTACATATTTATTATGGCATATTTTTTTAATATCAAAACTTTTGATGTAATAAATATGTATTCTTTAACCTTCCCACTGATATATCCGTTCATTAGGCTGCAGGTTTCACTGCAATTGAAGCTTTATTTAAATTAATATAATTCCACAAATATAATTCAGTTTTAAGAAATTAAGTTATGATTGATAATTTCAAGCCTTATAAACATATACATAACAAAACAAGTATACCATGTTAGAAAATCTTTGTTTCATTAACATAAACTAAATTACAAAGAAAACAACATTACAATTTTGCTCTTTCGCTCGGCGGTCAGGGGGTTAATATTCAGTAAATTACCTATTACGTATCAAAATAATTTGCAAATTATCATGCAATTTCTTCTCAGTAAAAAAATTTTTGCTTTTGTAACTTTCAATATTCTAATGATAACTTTAAACAAAACGTTTGATCAATAATTCCATTAAACCAATGGAAAATTAAATAATTAAGTTAAAATCTTGGAAATGTGTATTATTATTATTGAACGAATTTTAAATAACGATATTCTCCAGGGACTAATTAAAGTTTATTCAAAATTAAATTTATATTTGGTACAAGTGCATTTCGCTAATGAACACTGAATATATTATGTCTCAGATGTTAGATTTGAAATACAATTTTAGTACATATTTTATAATTCGTTATTAACTTTCGTATTTAATGAATTAGAGCATGGATTTTATAGAGGAATATATTAAAGAGTTTCATTCACTGAAAAAAATTATACACAAAACTTGATGCTGGCATAAAGTCATGAAGTATTAAAGTATTAATAAAAATTATTAAAGTATTAAAGTATTTATACTGAAGTATTAATAAATTAAAGTGTATTTTAACTTTTAATATTGAAATAAAGTTACAAGAACTTGGAATTTTAAAGTACTATGGAGTAAGTTGAGGGAAAGTATGTAATTAACAAAAGAAAACTTAAAAGTATATTAATGTATGAAATTTCGATGTATGATACAATTATTCAATAAAAGACCGCTGGTGATCTTAACATTACCTATGTTTTAAAAAACCTCGTAAATACTTATTATTTTCGCAATTATGGCATTTATTTTATACGTACCGAAAGTATATATTTATATAAATATTCCATATCATTAAATGAAAAAAAGAGAAAGAGAGAGAAAAGAAGAAAGCAGCCCAAAAGAAAAAAAAATATTTGGTAACAGTAGTACTAATTATTTCACAAGACAGACAAAATATATATCATAATAACTTGTAATGAACGTGAAAAAAAATTAAAACACGTATAACTAATTCAGACATAAAAAAATATATTATTTCAGTGATGATCATTCAGAATATCAACCGATTGTGCAATTTTTTATAGAGTTATTAGTTTCCATAATTGAATGCTTATGTTAAACATACCTAATATACCTCAATTAATAGTTTAAATTATCTTCGTCTTTAATGTCACAGAATGTAAAATACCATGGAGTGAGAAAACCGAAAATTAGAAAAGCAAAAAAGAGATACCGTGCATAAGTTGAGCATGGTATTCAGTATTAAAACTTCGCAGATTTTACGTAATCAAGTTTTATCTTCCGTAATCCCCGTACTATCCCCCCCACTCCCAACTTTTTTCTTAAATTCGTCAAAAATGCCTTTTGTAACTTATAAATCGAAATAAATATAAATTTGGAAAATACTAATGCTATACTACAGAAAAGTTGCATATGCTTCGAAATAAAATGTGTATGCTCATTCTTTTTCGAAAATACATAACAACTTCCAAGTCTTCGGTCATTAGAAATTTAAAAAAAATGAAGTAAATTCCTTTTTATCTGTTTCACATGTATAATAGAATATATACCATGAGAAAAAAAAAGAGTACAATGCAAACATTTTATCCGTGAAAATATCTATAACTAAATGCCGGGAATGAAAAACGATTTTTAATACTCTGAAAAGGGCTAAAATTTTTTTTATACAATTAAATCGTTTCATACATTTATAAACAAAAATACAAACATTCGAAATGTTTCAGTGTGGTGTCTATTACTGGTTCCGTAGGATTTTTATAACCGTAAATGCTGTCCCAGTCTCAAAATATGGGATAATGGCTTTAAGCTTCACGTCGTGGAATATATAACATATGGCCTGGACAAAGCAAAAAATGTTATCATCGTAATGACATCCTTTGTTAGAATCACGAAGGGTTTAAATATCATTGCAACTGTAAAAAATGTATGAAATATATTTAAAAAAAATGATTTTTTTAAAGTAGCACTTTTGAATATATTTATGGTATTTTATACAAATGTTACAAATAAAAAGGAAATAGGTTAAAATAGAAATGATATACAATATTATATGTTTTAATTGACAATTAGACTAATAAATTATAATTACAAGATGAACTATGAACGCTATATTAATTGAGCTATAATCAATTGTGCCTTGTTTTTTTTAGGTAAGTGTTTAAGTTGTGTCATAATATTAGCCCCCTCCCACCACATTCACAAGCACCTCGCGCTGTTTGTCAAGAACTAAGGAGATTTGTATAAAATCTATTGAACATAAGGCTAAGGAATCTCTTTCATTCAACATATATTAAAATAATCAAATTACTGATAATCAAAATCGGTCCTTTTATGTACGTCAGATTTTAAACCGGCAATACTTTAACAGAACCCACAATGAACATGCAGTCTAAACATTTCAAATTCTTAGATTTGTGTTTTGGAGATCGCGAATTGATTTAATTGATCATTATTAATTTTTTGAACTCTTTTAATAGATTTAAATGTTGTATTTTTATTCTTGAACTTTAATTTGTTACGTTCATAAGGTTTGTATCGCACCCTTTCTTCTGATGTGATGGATTTCATTATACATGTATAACAGATTAAAAAAAGGCTATAAATTAGATAAATAGGGGAAAGAAGATGATTTTTTACAAATTTAAAGTCATTAGTTTACTTTTTTAAATAGTATTAACGCCTAGAAATTCGCAAAAAAGTATTCTTGAAGGAAAATGACATTCTTAAGTACAGTCAGAAGTATATGCCATTAATAATTTTAATTTATCTTAATACAGCAGCAAAACTAAAATGAAGTAAAATTACTTTTTATAGCTCAAGACACACGCCAGCTGTTGCCCGTCGTGCTTTAAAGTAAAGAAAAAAAACAGTAGAATATAAAGAAGGATAAAAATAAATTTGCGCTTGGATTATTCTTATAAAGCCCATAATTCGCTAACGTAAAAAATAAATTAATCGTGAGTTTAAATTACATTAATTAAATATTTCATTAAGTTTATGTTTAAAAATTGCTTGAATTAATGCTAATACACAAATTATACATGCTCGACTTATTAAGTTACATTGATATAACTAAGTGCTTTCATGAGTTGGATTTTATTTATAACGCGTAAGATATATTTCAATGTTGAAATCTATATTATGTTTCTTAGGTATTTCAGACAGAAATTTAATTATTCAAAAATTATTAATGTTCAAAAATTTTAAAATAGAGTAATTATAATAAAAACAAAAATATGTTCCTAAGTTACACGAACGTCATATCAGTGGTGGCAAAATGAATATATTAAAGTATTTTACATTCATATTCAATTTATGTAAAACAGTAATCTGATTTGCTGAATTTCTTATTGTTTTGAAACAATCATGATACATGATCTTTTTAAAAATATATATCTAACATGTACAGGATGATGAAGAAAAGTTAACATGTTTGCACTTAAAACAATGTAAACAATTCAGTATTTGTTTTCGTCTAATATTCAATAAAGAAATTAAACATTTAAGAATAAAAACATCAAATAACCAATATATATAAAAAAAAAACACAAAACATAATTTTATCATACATGTAAGCAAAAAAAATCTTCAGACCCTAAAATTATTACTATTAAAAGTTCTGTTGTAAAGGCGAATCTTAGACGAATTACTGTTTAAAATCGCATTCAACATATTAAAGAACTGGAGACTACTTAGAGTAATTTTAGAAATTGTTTTAGTTATTTAAAAAAAAACACTACTAAATCGTAGAGTTTATTTTTGTTTTCGTCTAATATTCTATAAAGAATTAAACATTTAAGAATAAAAACATCAAATAACCAATATATAAAAAAAACACAAAACATAATTTTATCATACATGTAAGCAAAAAAAAAAAAATCTTCAGACCCTAAAATTATTACTATTAAAAGTTCTGTTGTAAAGGCGAATCTTAGACTAATTACTGTTTAAAATCGCATTCAACATATTAAAGAACTGGAGACTACTTAGAGTAATTTTAGAAATTGTTTTAGTTATTTAAAAAAACACTACTAAATCGTAGAGTTTATTTTTATTTTAATCTAAAAGCTAATAAAATACACTTAATTAAAATATTTTTTAATAAATCGACTCAGTGTATGTTATAAATTATTTGAATGGAAACTTAAGAAAAATAATTCTTATTTAATGAGATAGTGTATACTGTACTACTTTTAAGATCCAACAAAAACATTTTATATTAAAAATTTTAAATGGGCACAGTTAATAATATTTCTATTGCAAAACTCTTGTTAAATAAATATATTTAATTAACTTTTAGATGTCTTTATTGTATGTTTTAGATGTAAAACTCTATAAAGATTTAAATTTTGAATTTAATCAACACAGCATATTAAACATCTAAAAAGCAATTATCAATTTTATAGTCAAAATTGTATTGATTTCAATTCTAAATGCATAACAAATATCAAAAAAGTTCGATTAAGCTGAATGATTAATTGTTAAAACAAATGATCAAATACTAAATTCAAAGGATCCCATTCTCTTGACGTTTCCTTTAACATAGTTTTACGGTTTACCAGCAATTTTATAAATTATTGAAAAATATTTAGATCTCAGTTACCATCTTTCTCGGAAATTAATCTTATTTCAAGCTTCAGCTTATGTTTATGCAATACAGATATTTAGAAGTGTCTTGAAGATCTAAATCGCCAAGTTCTAGAGCATTTTAAGAAATTTCTATATTTGGAGCCTCCACAATTATAAGTCGATCCCTTAAGGATACTAGAGGCCTTAAAAATGGCCCGATTTACCGGTTTATGTTTTTTTCTATATCAATTTTTATATGTACTCAAATTAGCATAAAAAACCTTCTAGTATATCTGTTATCACCATTCTTTATTATTAATCTCCATCATAGGGTTCCCTTACTGAAGTTTCTTCAAAGTGATCGGATTTTCATGCAAATTTCATTAACATTGACCAAGGGGCCTCTGTTGATGAAACAAAGCTTATGATTAAATAAATTGAAATTCATTTTTATGCATCAAAAATGGAAATTAACCGGTTATGTAAAGGACGATACAAAAAAAAATTACGAACTTAAAAGATTTTCTTTATATTTATATCATTAGTTTTAAATACTACATTTTTAAAAATTGCTCTTAAAAAAAAAAAAAATTGAAAATTTGTAATATATTTCTGACAATAAATAGTTAAATGACAAGTAAGTCTTCTCAGTAGTAATTATAAAAAAAAAAATATTTCGTAGGGTATTTTCTATGTATAAATGAGAAAAAAACAAATATTATACGAATATTCGCAATCTTTAGAATATTTTCCTAAAGTCGCGTATATTTTCTAGAACACAAAATATTTATTTTATTACAAATATAGTCTTAAAAATTTTTACTGAACTTCTTCTATCAATAAGTCATAAATTTTGAATAAATAAAAAATATTGTATTTTATATTTCATACTTTTCAATATTTGAAATTTTTTTCTATATTGAAAGGTAGATTGCGCATAAAAGAAACAACATTCAAAATGTAGAATAAGCACAAATATTATCTTGTTGAAATTATGTTAACTTACTATAAACGTTTAATGTCATTTTATGCCAATAGTTATACTTTACTTTCAGAATTTATTTTTTTATTCTGTAGCTAATTATGAACTTCTACATTAAGATATTTCTTATTAAATTCAAATTCCGAGAGGAAGCATTCTCATCAATATACACTTTTGTTTGGAGATTTATTGGCTCCTCTTTTACTCTATTTCTCATTTAAAATTATTTAGAAAAAGTAGCACCAAATTGATTTTCTTAAAAATTTAGTATATAAAATTTAGCATTCTCACAAAATTTCTTGTCAAAAAATACTTGCTGAATCAGCGTTTTCATAAAGTATTATGCTACGAACTTGCATTTTTTTTTTTTTTACAAACAGGTATAGAGTTAATTATTTTCAAGACGCCAAAGAAATATAAATAGCTTTATTATTTTAAGGTTTGTATCACCTCGCAAAAGCTTTAACATCATAATCAAGGGTTCACAAAATTAAACTTATTTAGATATTACTAAAACAGAAAAATTAAAGTATGCCTGACATTAATTTTCCTAAACTGAATAAAAGTCATAGAACTACTAATTTAAATCATACAATATTCCAAATCATCTAAAGATCAACATCCCGTTAATTTTTAAAAGAGATAAAATCTATCAATTCAAATACTGGATATACATATAAACACGTAAATTGTGGCTGGTAAAGAAAAAAAAATGCATTGATATTTAATTAAAAAATATATGTACATTTTTTCTAGATCCAAATATATATTTCCATGACAAAAAACAAAATCTTATATATACTTAGTATATGTATTTAATAAATTGGCAATATATAATGTAATGTAAATTGAGGCTGGTAACAAAATAGAAAACAACAAAAATGCTTTGAAATAAATATGTGTATATAATTAAATTTATTGTTCTTGATCTAACACTTATTTTCATAAAAATACTTATATTTACTTAGTAAATTAACTTAAAAAACTGGCAAATTTTCGCAAGATTATTTGAGACAAAAATAATATTATAGTAAGTCCCTGGTTCTTAAATAACTTTCATGTTTCTCAGGAGTAACATTTTAACTTCTCGTATTTTTATCTCTAATAAACAAACTTTTGATAAAGCACCTCTTTTATGCGATTCAAATTTTCAAATATTTATTACTGGATATACATATTTTTATTGCTTTTATTATATAATATTTATTAATGGATATAAATATTTTTATTACTTTTATTACATAATAGTTATCACTGGACATACATATAAATATACGTAAATTGTAGCTAGTAACAAAAAAATGCATTGATATTTATTTAAAAAAATACATGTAAAATGTTCTTGATCCAAACATTTACTTCCTTGACTAAAATAAAATTTTATATATACTTAGTATATGTACCAAACAAACTGGCAATATATAATATTACGTAAATCGAGGTAAATTTAAATATATTGCTCTTGATCTAACACTTATTTTCATAAAAATACTTATCTTTACTTAGTAAATTAACTTAGCAAACTGGCAAATTTTCGCAACATTACTTGAGACAAAAATAATATTATATTGATTCCCTCTTTCTTAAATAATTCTAATGTTTCTCAAGAGTTACATTTTAACTTCTCGCATTTATATCTCTAATAAACAAACTTTTGTTAAAGCACCTCTTTTTTGAGATTCAAATTTAAAAAATCCCTATCGGCTGGGCCTATAGGCGGAGGTAGATTTCGGAGAGTGCTCATTTCAACAATATATATATATATATATATATATATGATCAGAGATAAACCCAGTTTAATAACTTCATTTGGCCGTTTATGAAAAATTTTTAATTTCATTTTTCTGCAAAAACTGGTTTTATCAGAATCATATTAAGAAAAAATTCAGCTCAAATGCCCATTTTGACAACATATTTTGAAATAAATTCTGAATTTATTAAAAAATCGACCAAAACAGTACATTATACAGTTCCTAAATAAGAAAAAACTGTCAGTTGAACGCATTTGAGAAAAAAATTAAATTTAAAAATGAGTCATAAAAAAACAGATTTGTTGTTTGAATACATCCTTAATTCTTTAATCATGATTGCTTTGGAAAATTTTGTGCGAAATACTCACTTTGGCAGCATTTTTAAAAATATATTCTATCTTTATCAAAAAACTGGCCAATGGGTCACAGTATATAGTTCCTAAATAAGAGGATCTGTAAATTGGATGCGTTTCAGAGCGATAATGGATTTTAAAACGAGTCAGAAAAAATGCAATTTGCTATGGGAAACTTCCTTAAATTTTCAAATCCCGAAGACTTCGGGAAATTCTGTTCAAAATACCCTTTTTGGTAGCCTTTTTTGAAATATATTCTGTCTTTATCGAAAACCGATCAATGCATCACATTATATAGTTCTTAAATAAGAAGATCTGTAAATTGGATGCGTTTGAGAGCAAAAATGGATTTAAAAACGAAACAGAAAAAACGCAAATTCTTATTTGAACACTTCCTTAAATTTTCAGTCACGATGATTTCGGAAAATTCTGTTCAAAATACCCTTTTTGGTAGCTTTTTTAAAAATATATTCCGTCTTTATCAAAAAACTGACCAATGCATCACATTATATAGTTCCTAAATAAGAGGATCTGTAAATTGGATGCGTTTGAGAACAAAAATGGATTTAAAAATGAGTCAGAAAAAAACGCAATTTCTTATTTGAATACTTAAATTTTCAGTCCCGATGAATTAAGTTCAAAATACCCTTTTTGGTAGCCTTTTTTGAAATATATTCTGTCTTTATCAGAAAATTGACCAATGCGTCACTTTATACAGTTTCTAAATAAGAGGATCTACGATTTGGATGCGTTTAAAATCAAAAATGAATTTAAAAAAAGAGTCAGAATATAAGCAGTTTGGATTTGAGGTTTTTTCTCCAACTCATATTTTTCTTTAATTTCTTCTTGCTGTACGAATTGGTCCTATGATAAACTTGTCAGTATAAAAGTTGTAGATATTTTTAAGAAGATGTAAAATAAATTTAATCAGATTTGATATCATAAAAATTGACGGAGTTATGGGTTTTTCTCTTTTTTCACCGCCCTTTTTCTTTTCGTATTTAATTTTTTTTCATCGGTAAAAGTTGGTCCTCTCAAAAACTTGTAAATACAAAAGTTTTAGATAATTTTTAATAATTTATCATTTACAAAAAATTTAGTTGGACTTGATATCTTGAAAATTGACGAAGTTATGAATTTTTTTCTCTCCAAAACCCTGTTTTTTTCGCCCCTTGAGCCATTTCTAAATTTATCAAAAATCTGTTATGCATAAACTTTTGTCCCATTTTTAAGAAGCAATATAAACTTTAAACCGATTCGATATCTACTTTAATTACAAAGTTATGGCGTTTTTTTTTCGGTTTTCACAAAAACGCACCCTATTCCGACCCCCTTGGTCAGATTTTGCCCATTAACGAACTTAGCAGAGATTTTATTCTCTTTGATTTTATGTACCAGTTTGGTGGAGATTGGTGAAGAATTATAGAAGTTATCGTGTCCATAAAAAAGTGATATATATATATATATATATATAGATAGATAGATAGATAGATGGATAGATAGATAGATAAACTGGTGCGATTGCAATAGGTAGTATTTCATACGAAATCTACCTAAAAAGAAACTGCTTTCATCTAAGCACACCTCTGTTCAGGGACTCAGTGGCGCATCCTTTCCGCCACATCCGAATTATATTTCAGCATTTCACAGTCTATCCCTATCTTCTGCTCCGGGAAGAGGTGGGGAATTTCCTGTTTGTGGGATATTAAATTCGTCAACTATTGAGTACTGATGAAGGTTCTACTTTTAAATTTATTTTTACTTATGCATCTTAACGGCAAGATTCAGCTCAAAATTAGACTTATTTAGATTTGTTAACACAGAAAAAGATTTATATCAGTCGCTAAATTTTCTAAAATAAGAAAAAATCATAAAACTTTAAATATGAATCATGAAATAATCCAAATTATCAACTGATAGTCATCCCGTGGAATTTTTAAATGATCAAAAACTGTCAATCCAAATACATGATACATATCTGAATATAAGTAGATTGTTGCTAGTGACAATTATAATAATAATAATAATATATTGAAACAAATATTTTACTTTAAAGAAAACCATTGTTTTTGACACAAACATTTATTTTCACTACAAAAAATAAAATCTTATATGTACTTAGTACATATGCTTAAAAAACTGGCATGTTTTCGAAACATTATTCGCGGCTAAATATTATATTACGTCCTTCTTTCTCAAATAATTTTAATGTTTCTCAAGAGTTACATTTAACTTTTTGCATTTATACCTCTAATAAACTAACTTTTGTTAAAGCACCTCTTTTATGTGATTCAAATTTTCAAAAGAAACTGCTCTCATTTAAGCACACCTCTATTCAGGGACTCAGTGGCGCCTCCGTTCTTCCACATCCGAATTCTTTTAAATTCATATAATAAAAATCATAGAAACTTTAATTTGAATCATGGAATAATCCAAATCATCTAATGATCCAGATTTCATGGATTTTCTTAAAGGACACAAAAACTATCAATTCAAATACCTGATATATATATTTAAATTTATTTAAATTGCTACTGGTAACAAAAACTATATATTGAAGCACATATTTTACTTTAACAATATATATATTGTTCTTAATTGTTTCATAAATTGAAGCTGGTAACCAAAATAATAATAATAATAATAACAATGTGTTGAAACAAATGTGTTAGTTTTTTTTCTTTTCTCTTATACATATAAATATATATGTGTTGTTTTTGATCCAAACACTGATTTTCATAACAAAAATTAAATACTTATAGATATATAGTATACGTATTTAACAAACTTGCAAGTTTTCGCAACATTATTTGAGACAAAAATAATATTACATTAAGTCCCTTGTTGTGAAATAATTCTAATGTTTCTCAAGAGTTATTTTAACTTCTCGCATTTATATCTCTAATAAACAAACTTTTGTTTAAGCACCTCTTTTATGCGATTCAAATTTTCAAAAGAAACTGTTCTCATTTAATCTCACCTCTGTTCAGGGACTCAGTGGCGCCTCCTTTCCGCCACATCCGAATTATATTTCAGAATTTCACAGTCCATCCCTATCTTCTGCTCCGGGAAGAGGTGGAGAATTTCCTGTTCGTGGGATATTAAATTCTGCGACTGTTGAGCACTATGATGAGGGTTCTTCTTTTAAGTTTATTTTTGCTTATGTATCTTAAAGGTAATGTCATTTTTTATTTATTTATGGTATATGAATTTATGGATAAAGAATATAATTAAAAGATTTCAATCGTTTCAAAAAGCAATATTATTTTATTTTAGAATTAAGAACATCAAAAATTGTTTGGATAAGTTTTGTTTTTACTCTTCTGTGTTTGTTTATTGTTTTGGAAATATGTACAGTATAATATATATTTAAATATATTAAGAAAATTTTTGTCCTTATTTAGTTATTTTTTTTATGCTGCGCTTACTTAAAAAGAAAAAAAAATCCAGATGCCATTTGAATTCACATAAATAGTTATATAATTAGCTTGATAACGATAATGATAATTATAATATAATAACAATAATAATAATAATGATGCAGATGAGAAAATAGAAATTATATTTTACTTTTTAATAGGGAAGTGTGCATTATATACATCATATCGTTTCGTTGAATAACAAATTCGAACATTATTGGTTATTGCAATTACCGTTCTTCTTTAATAATTTTTATCGCAAACCTTCATCGCAAACCTAAAACGAAAATTGTATTTTGTTAAGTGAACGCAGAGTAAATCGAAATTTAAATTCATCTTTTTAAAATGTAGACTATTTTAACTTGTAAACTATTTTTTATCTAAACAATCTGGGTCAATAAAGAATACATTTCTCTCTCTCTCTCTCTCTCTCTCTCTCTCTATATATATATATATATGCATATATATATATGTCTTTTTTCTGACAAATTGATATTTTTATATGCTTTTATAAATAAAAACATGTGCTTTTTAAATTACAAATTTTATCAAATAAACATGTTTAAAATATTATATATTCTCTCAAACCTGCTTTTGAATACATTTTTATTATAGAAATACAAAAATGAATAAGTATTATTTTGTGACTCTAAGTAACGCAACAGGCCATTTTTTAAAATTTTGGTTAAACATAACATTTATTTATTTCTGTTTGCTTCTTATGAAAAAAATATATATAATATAAATAAAGTTAAATGTTATCGATGAAATTATGGCATAACAATAAGGATTTAATTCTGCAAATAAAATTACCTAAAATTTACCTAAAAATCCAAAAATAGTATAACATTTATATTATACAGTTTGATTTATTTATTCAAATTACATATGGTGTGAGTTATTTAATTCTTAAAATAATGGAGTTTGTATTAAACTAAAAAGTATGTTCAAATATTTCGATATTTTTGTGTCCTGGATCATCTTCATCTTGGAAATGAATGATTGTTTTAAATAAATTTTTTATTTGTTTTTCTTTGATTCTAATGTTAAAGATATATATTCAGTAAGGAATTTCAATGGAGAAAAAAGTTAAATATTTTACTTTAAAAAAATGTTTTATTTCGTTTTCTGAACAAATTTAAAAATTTAGTTTTGTATCACAGGCGTCGATATACATATGTATCGAAATTTTGTTAGTAGTATTAATATATTCAATGAAGAATAGAGAATTTAAATAAAGGAATATTAGTAAAATATTTTTATTATATATTTTTCCAATAATCTATTTTTTTGAATAATTCGTTTATTAATAAACTCCTGAATGCTGATTTATGTAACTTACATAAAACAAATATGTCGAAATAATAGTAATATTTTTATTAGTAATAATATGAATATGAATATGAGTAAATTAACAAAGATGAAAAAAAATATATTTTCATATTTAATAGGAAATATTAATGGTTATACAGAACATTTACAATGTAATAAATTACGATTAAACATATTTTGAAATGTTTTTTATGTGTTATATATGGAATTTTAAAAGATATAGTAATTAATTTTGAATTTACAGCTTTAATTTAACTATTCATGTGTAAGTACGTATCCAGCGTTTTCTTTTCTTTTTCTTTTCCTTAGGGAGGGTTTATATAACCCATGTTTTGTAATTATATATTCACATGTCATACGGTTCTTAGAATTTCCATTACCTGGTATTTATTCTGCTTATCTGATTCTCATAACAGTCCATGTATCATTGTAGTTGGATTTCTGGAAGAATTAAACAGTCTGTCAAATTTATTCGTGCCAGATCTGTTGGTAGATTATTGGCAGCTTCACCCAAAGGACCCTTGTGCGAAATCTGACCAGGACATTTTTTTGTTTTGTTTGTAAATAATTCAACTTTAATTATTCATAAGTGAATACACATTCAGCGCTTTTCTATCTTTGTATAATCTGCGTTTTGTTATTAAATTTTGATTTTAATTCACCCCTCCATAAACGTAAAGATAATAGAGTTATCAAGAAAAAAAATTCTTAATTTGTGTTGAATAATATTAACATGATATGTTTTAAAGTTAATATTGTTTTAACTGCTTTGATAAAGGGAATAAAATGTTCATTGTTTTATAAAATAATCGGCAGAAATATTTAATTTTTTAAAATTTTTTGAAGATTACATTTTGTCGCATGTTTTCAAAGGTATCGTGTTTACAGGTACAGTCATTATAGTACTCAGTAATCGAAAGGATTTTTTTTTAATCAGTAAAAGAAGAAGTTTTTTAAAGAAAATCTATTTTACTACCGTGAGCCCTTTCAACAATTTTTTGGAACATGACTTAAAATATTATCCCGAAACAATACCTGCTTATAAATCAAGATGCAATTATTTTATTGGAAAATAAAAATATCGATTGCAAAACGTTGCACTTTTATGTTTAAAATAAGTCAGAAAGTTTGGCGTTGTTGAGCAGGGGTATTATTTTCTGAAAACGGACTTAAAATCGTAAAAAAAGTTACATATCGTAAGAAAAACTTTAGGATTTTTATTAAACAACAATTTATTTACTAATTACCTTTTAGTTGATATTTTTTAGTAGCTGATAAGAAATAAATTTTCATTTCTGAGAACAAAATTGGACGTTCGTCTTAAAACTGGTGACATCTGGTCTATATACTGAATAATAAGCTCTAATACAAATTAAAACTACCTTTAAAAAATTATTTAGAGATTATGTTCGAAAATATGCATCAAATCCCTTTTTTATAAATTAAGATACTTTAAAAAAAATCTATATGAATGTAGAAATAAGCACTAGACTTATCTCGTAATAAAATGGTTAACAGAAACCAATAAAGTATGGATAAACACAAAGCAATAATTTTACTACATGAATAACCATACCATTATAATAGAGTCAGTTTACATAATCTACTAAAGAAGACAGAAACGAATAAGATAAACATTTGATGGCTAATGTTACATTTTTCTTCTGAATGATATTTCAGTCAAACTTATAAAATTAAAAATCTTCGATCTAATGATTCCCCATTTAGCAAATTACTTGGATTACATAACGATTTTCAAAAAAATAATTTTTCCGATATTTGGATGTTCCAGTCACTTATGAAACATTAAGAGATAAATATTTATGTAATGTAACTAATGATTAGCATATTTAGAATTTTATGTAACTTACTTAATAAAATGTATGATTTTTTAACATGAAGATAAAAAAAATGGCATTTATGTGAACTATAAACTAACAATACTCCAATTTCCTAATTTTTTCCAATTTTTCATTTAATAATTTTTACTCATGTCAGTGTCATAATAAACAATTCAATTTGATTTTAGAATTTAAAGTAATATCACAACAGTATTTTAAAATCGCTCAATTATATTCCTTTTATATATATACATTTTTCTTTCGGAGTTATCACTAAACAAATTCAATTCAAGATTAAATGGAGCATATGTCATTGATTCCACAATTTAAACGTTTTTATTTCATTTTTGAGTTGCTATCTAATTAGAATAAAAATATATGTGACTCTCATGGAAAATCTTCAAAGGCTCTTCACAGGTAAACATATATCTTTATTTTAAAATTAAAACAATCACTATTGAAGTTTAGATATGTTTGAGAAACGCTAATTATTCTGAGAAAAGTATTTGATCTCTTTTCAGTTTTTTTTTTCTTTTGAAAGACTGTTATTAACGCTCATTTAAATGAAATGCATAAAGATTCTGGAATTCAGTTAAATGAATTGAATGCTGAGATCAAATGAAGCGTAAAATGTAATTAGTGACAAACAAATATTCCTTTTCAAGTTTTCAAAAAGTGTCTTTTCTCAAAAGGGACTTTTATTTCTATACAATAAAGGATCAAGTATCTAGAGCAAAATTATAAAAGAACAATAAAATTAAATAAATCCCATAAGTGTCAGCAGCTTAGTTTTGTTTATGTGAATATTTCGAAATTAATAAGCCTATTTTAAAATACATTTCTCCAAAAATTGCAGAGTTTAAAATATTTAAAAATTTAAGAAAAAAAGAATTATTTTTTTTCTTTTTTGTTTTGTTTTAAAACATATATGTATAAGCTGCATGGTAATATGAAGTGATAAACAGTAAATATTGGTACATCATTAATTATTGGTACAAAACAAATTGAAATCTATTTTCAAATATTTTGAATACTATATGTAACTTAGATTTCAGCTGTATTTTTCTAATTTATGTCTAAATATTCAGTTTAGATTTTCCAAACGTTTCCTCCCTAAAAAAAATAAACAAATAAATAAAATAAACAAAGCTATTCAATTGTTTGCACCCAGGGAACACCGTCATATGATGTTTACGCTATTATGATTCCATTATAATCTCTCTTCGATTTTGTCGTTCAATTCCATCTGTTTTCAGTCACATGTATTTAGTAAAAATTGCTTTATAATCATGTAAAATGATTTTAATAATAAATTGCTAAAAATATCAATTTTATTTTCACGGAATTGGTCGAGGGTTATGTTAAAAAATTTTAACGATTAGAAATTTTTTTGGGGTAAATTTTGGAGAATTGGTTATTACTGCTATTATTCCGCTCAAGAAAAACATGAAAAAAAAATTCCAAATTTTATTTTTCAGCTACAAATGCTTGATGTGCGAACCTCTCGTAACAGGTATATCTGTAATCATGGTTGCACCACACATTTTTCACTATTTTATTGCAAAATGGGGCACTAATATATTTAATCACTGTTACGCATTCTTTAAGTTCATAGAACATTTTCGGCAATAGTGGTTTATAAAATAAATCTTTTATTTAATATCTAATATACATAATTAAGGTATGGGGTTCTAGGTGGTCATTGATTAAAGACAGATAATCGTTATCCGCATGTAGAAGCTAGTCTTCAGTAACTTTCGTTGATATTCATCGACGTTATTTAAAAATATGAACTCATGCCAATGTCATAATGAACAATTCAGTTTTATTTCGATATTACTTAAAAATATTAACACAACAGTACTTTAAAATATCTCTGTCTTATTTAATTTACATATAAATATTTGTCGTTCAGAATAAATTCAATTCAAGATTAAATGGGTCATATATCATTATTTTCACAATTTGAAAAATTTTTTTTTCAATTTCTGAAGCATTAACAAATTAGAATAAAAACATGTATGACTCTAAATGAAAGATCTTCAAAAACTCTTCATACGTAAATAAATACATTTATTATAAAATGAGCACAATCACTATCAAAGTATAGATATATTTGAGAAATGCTAATTATTTTGAAGAAAATATTTGATCCCTTTTGAATTAGTTTTGCTTTTAAAAGTCACTTATTAACTTCATTTAAATGAAATGCTTAAAGATTCCGGAATCCTGTTAAATGAATTCAATGAAGTGTAAATGAACTGTAAGTGGAAATGAAGTGTAAAACGTAATTGGTGATAAACAAATATTCCTTTTCAAGTTTTCTAAAGTTGTTTTTTCATAAAAAGAATTTTTTAAAGTATGCAATAAATGATTAAGTACCGAGAGAAATATTGTAAAAGTACAATAAATAAAATAAGTCAGAATTGATTTCAATAGCTTAGTATTATTTATACGAATATTCTGAAAATAATAAACTTATTTTTAACTGAATATTTTCAAAAATTTAAATATATTTCAATATTTTTAACTCTTTTTTTAACTCTTTTTTCTTGAGCATATATATAAAATAAAATTAAAAGTACTAAGTAGAGTTACCAACATAAATCACTCTCACAAAAGAAATTCAATTATATTTTCAAACATTTGAATTAACAGAGATTAATATATAACATAGTTAACTATAACACATAACTATACACATAACTATAATTAACAGAGATTTCGACTTTAGCTTTATAATTTATATCCTAAAATTCATTATATAACATAAAAATGTTATATTAAAAGAAAAAAAAGATTTTGAATTTTTTGTAATCAGGGAATGCCGTCACATGACTTTTTCTTTCATGGCTCCTTTGTATTCTCCCTTCGGTTTGTTGTTTTTTTAATTTCATCTATTATCGGTTACTAAGTAATTACTGAAATCAGTTTTATAAATATGTAAAAACGATGATTTTAATAATCGATTGCAAAAATATCGATTGTAGATTTTTGGAAAAAATCCCTGAATATAATGAGTGATTTTATAGATTGCGATATTTTTTCGATTAAAAAATTTTCCAGAATCTCCTGTCACCAATATTACTACTCAAGTGGCATATGAAAAAAATTCCAAGTTTCATTTTTTTAATTTCAAATGTTCGACATGTAAACTTTCATTACAGGACAAAGATCTGATCTATAATTAGGGTTGTTAAACACATTTTGCACTATTACACTGCAAACAATTCTTGAAGCAGCATTAATAAATTTTTTTAAGTTCATTGAACGCTTTCATCAATAGTGGTTTGTAATCTAAATAATTTATTAAACACCAAAAAGATATATAAGATATAGGATTCTTTATGGGCATTGAATG
Organism: Maratus speculifer; assembly: GCA_964019185.1. Classification (NCBI taxonomy): domain Eukaryota; kingdom Metazoa; phylum Arthropoda; class Arachnida; order Araneae; family Salticidae; genus Maratus; species Maratus speculifer. The sequence continues at coordinate 327,175,925 of OZ025290.1, forward strand.
AAGAAAAATCATCTCTTTTTGCATGTTTTACCAATATTCCGTGACCGAAGTCATTTTAATGTTCACCATTCTCACTTAAAAGTATCTACTCATACCAATGCCTTAATAAATAATTTAGTTTTTTTTTAGTATTTAAATTAATATCACAATTGAATTTTAAAATATCTCCATTTTATTTCTTTTACATATACACATTTTTCGTTCGGAATTATCACTAAACAAATTCAATTCAAGATTAAATGGAACATATATTATTGATTCCACAATTTAAACATTTTTATTTCATTTTTGAGTTACTATCCAATTAGAATAAAAATATATGTGAATCTCATGGAAATATCTTCAAAAGCTCTAAGCACGTAAAATATATATCTCTATTTTAAAATGAACACATTCACTATTGAAATTCACATATAATTGAGAAACGCTAATTATTCTCAGAAAAGTATTTGATCTCTTTTCAATTATGTAATTAGTGACAAACAAATATTCCTTTAAAAGTATGAAAAAGTGACTTTTCACAAAAAGGACTTTTATATCTATGCAATAAAGGATCAAGTATCTAGAGCAAAATTATAAAAGAAGGATAAAATTAAATAAATCATTAGAAATGTTAGCTGCTTAGCTTTATTTCTATTAATATTCCGAAAATAATAAGCCTATTTTAAAATAAATTTCTCCAAAAATTACAGAGTTTATCTTTAATTATTTTGAAATTTAAAACAACAAAAAAGTGTTTCTTTAACATATAATTACAAGATTGAATGATAAACAGTAAGTAAGATTACCAACATTAATTACTGGTACAAAACAAATTCAAAACTATTTTCAAATGTTTAGAATACTGTAAGTAATTTAGATTTCAGCGATATTTTTTCTAATTTATGTCCAAACATTTAGTTTAGAGTTTCCAAACGTTTTCTCTCTTAGAATAAGTAAATAAATGAATAAATAATTTCAGTTTTTTGCAACCAGAGAACGCCGATATATAACTTTTCCACTATTGTGACTGCATTATAATCTCCCTCCGACTTTGTTGTTCTTTAAATTCCAATTGTTGTTTGTTATCTTGTATTTACTAAAAGCTTGTTTATAATCATGTAAAAAATCATGATTTTAATAATCAATTGCAAAAGATCTCGATTGTACTTTCTCGGAATTAGTCGAGGATTATATTGAGTTTTTTTAACGATTAGCATTTTTTTCGCTTGGTAAATTTTTGAAAATTGCTTATTACTACTATTATTCTACTCAAGTAAAATATGTTTTTTTATGTATATAGTTTTTTTCAGGTACAAATGTTCGATGTGTAAACCTTTCATAACAGGGACATCTATAATCATAGGTGTTCCATACGTTTTGCTCTATTACATTGCAAAATGTGGCACTATTATATTAAAGCACTATTAATGCATTCTCTAAGTTCATAGAACATTTTCTTCAATGGTGGTTTATAAAACTAATCTTTTATTTAATGCTAAATATAGTAAGTTATGGGATTCTATGTGGGCATTGAATAAAGGCAAATTATCGTAATTCCATGTTGAATATAGCCTTCAGTAACTTTCGTTGACGTTCATCGACGTCATTTAAAAATATGGACTCATGTTAATATCAGAATGGACAGTTCAGTTTTATTTCGATGCTTAAAAATAATAACAAAATATTATTTTAAAACCTCCCCATTTTATTTGTTTTACATATAGATATTTTTCGTTCAGAATTATCACCAAACAAATTCAATTCAAGATTAAGTGGATCATACATCATTATTTTCACAATTTAAACTTTTTTACAATTTTGAAATGTTTTCTTACTAGAATAAAAATATATATGTCTCTAATGGAAAGATCTTCAAAAGCTCTTCACACGTAAATAAATATCTTTATTTTAAAATGAGCACAATCACTATCAAAGTATAGTTATGTTTGAAAAACGATCATTATTCTGAGAAAAGTATTAGATACTTTACAGTTATTTTTTCTTTCAAAACTCACTTATTAACGTTCTTTTAAATGAAATGCTTAAAGGTTCTGGAATCCTGTTATATGAATTCAATGCGGGGATTAAATGAAATGTAAAACATAATTAATGACAAACTAATATTACTTTTAATGATTTCAATAGTTGTTTTTTTACAAAACACTTTTAAAAGTATGCTATTAAGTATCTAGATGAATATTGTAAAAGAGCAATGAAATAAAATGAATCTTAATAAATTGCAGCATATTAGTGTTATTTATATGGATATTCTGAAAAAAAACTTATTTTAAAATAAATTTCACCGAAAGTTTAGATTTATTTTAATATTTTTAACTTGTTTTTTTTTTATCTTTTTTTTGAACATATATATATATGTATATATATATATAAAATAAAATTAAAAGCACTAAATAGGGTTACCAACACCAATTATCGTCACAAAAAATAATCAATTCTATTTTATTTTCATGCATTTGGAATACTATAATTAACTTAGATTTAAAAAATAATTTCGAATGTAAGATAATTGATGTCCTAAAATTAATTTTATAACTTCAAAACGGTATCTTAATATTTATATATATTTAAAAAAATCTGAATTTTTTGTAACCAAGAATGCTGTCACATGACTTTTTCTTCTATTATAACTCCTTTATATTTTCCCATCAGTTTGTTGTTTTGAAAATTTAATTTATTATCTGTTACCATGCATTTTTACTGAAAACAGTTTTATAAACATGTAAAAAGAATGATTTTAATAATCTATTGCAAGAAATCTCGATTATGATTTTTTTCGATTGAAAAAGTTTCGAGAATCACCTATCACTACTATTATTCAACTAAGTGGCAGATGAAAAATATTCCAAATATTGTTTCTCAATTCCAAATGTTCGATGTTTAAATCTTTCATAACAGCAGAAAGATCTTATCTGTAATCAGGGTTAATAAAATCACTTTGCACTGTTATACTGAAAATAATTCTTAAGCAGCATTAATGATTTTTTTGATTTCATAGAATGTTTTCAGCAATAATGATTTATTAACTAAATCATTTGATTAACGCCAAAAAGATACGTATGATGAGCATTGAATAGAGATAAATCATCGTTACGCATACGTACAATCTAGCGTTTTGGAACCAACGTCGTTTTAATGTTCACCGACATCATTTAAAAATATCTACTCCTGTGTATGTTATATGAACATTTCAGTTTTATAAAAAATAACAACGCAACAGTATTTTAAAATCTCTCCATCTTATTTCATTTGCGTATGGGTATTTTTCGTTCGGAATTTTCATAAGCAAATTAAAATATTATCTAATTAGAATTAAATTATATATGACACTTATGGAAAGATCTTAATAAACTCCTCATATGTAAATATATATCTTTATTATAAAGAGAACTCAATCACTATCGAAGTTGAGATATACTTGAGAAACGCTAATTATTCTGAGAAAAGTGTTTGATCTCTTTTCAGATATTTTTTCTTTTAAAAATCACTTAATAGCGTTCATTTAAATGAAACTCTTAAAGATTCGGAATTCAGTCAAATGAATTCTATGCAGGGATTAAATGCAGCGTAAAACGTAGTTAGTGACAAACAAATATTCCTTCTTAAGTTTTCAAAAGTTATTTTTTTCACAAAAATGACTTTTAAAACTACTCAATAAAGGATTAAGTAGCTAGAGAAAAATCGTAAAAGAATAATAAAACTAGATTATTCTAAATAAATGTCAGCAGCTTAGCTTTATTCATACGAATATTCTGAAAATAATAAACTTATTTTAAAATGCGTGTAGCCAAAAATTGAAGAGTTTTATTTTAATATATTTTGAATTTCGTTTAAAAATATATTTTTTGTTTTCTTCATCATGCATGGTTATGTGAAACAAAAACATACAGAAATGAACATTCAAGATTATTTTTCTACAAGACCATTTTTTGTTATAAAAGTAGTAATGTATTTTCTGACTTCAATTTTGTTACATCCACTTTTTTTTCATATTTTCTGTATGTAATATGTTCTTCAAAGAATATGTAACGAAAAATTCTCTTTTTGGCAAAATACGATTTCAAATGTCACTCTTGTTATATTTCATATGAAAATGCAAAAATCAAATGATTTAATTTAATCTCTTCACGCTATATTAGACTGATGCAGCGGTTTTTCATCTAATGCACTGTTACATTTTACGATAAAGATATTGACATACTTAGAAATCCTTGAAGAAGTATATATTTTGATTTATGTTAATAACAACGTTATATATGATAGGTTTTTTGTTGGATATTTTTGGAAAGCGAAGCAATATCTTTGATGCCTGATAAGTACTTTTATGATCTTCGACACAAGGATATTTTAGAAACTGTAAATGAAATATAAAATTTTATTAAAGAATATTATTTTAACCACAAGTTAAAAGCTACAACCCAATATTGCAACGTACAAATCTCGTAAAAACAAAGCCCCCCAAAATCATAAACGCCCATTCAAGGATACCTCAGTTCCCTTCCTCAGTGAAAAAAAATGTGAAATGGGCTTAATAATAAATTTACCGATTGAATAATCGTGTTTAAAAATTAATCTAATGTAATTTCGTATGCAGCGATTTTCTGCAGTTCCATATATTGACCTTCGATTTATTCTGTGGAGCTGATTCAGAGTATCAGACCAGATAAAGTGATCGTTGGGGTTAATTGGGTGAAATAGTCCTCCAGTGTTCGTGTCCGGGATAGCTTAGTTGGTAGAGCATTGGCGGCTTCAGCCAATACATCCCTGATTCGAATCCTGTCCTGGACTTTTTTCACCCAAAAATTCAAAAATGGAAAAATTACATCTTTTATAATAAATTTACCGATTGAATAATCGTGTTTAAAAATTAATCTAAGTAAATGCATGTTTATGACTATTGAAGCTTCTCAAAAATATTTTTCTAGTATTTTTTTAATTGAATAAATGATTTTCCAAAATTTAGTGAATGTACATATTCATTGTATTACCCTCAAAGCGAATTTTTTGCGCGGAAAATTAATTTTCAAGGTAATTTTACTTTATAATTACTTTGGAATTAAGGCTTTTAATACTTATGATAATTTTAAGTAAATGCAGTTCAAAAAAAGTAAAATTATCCTTGTTTGAAGCAAAAAATTTAACGTAGGAATTATATGAAAAAAAAATGAAAATGAAATGTTAAAGAAAGTTTGTAATATTAAAGATGCAGTTTTTTACGAGTATTTTTTACTTAGGATTTCAACAAATAGCAAAAGCAAATTTCTAAACAATAAACAGTTACTATATGTTAATAATCATCTATATATTTAAAACACCTGGCTGTTTTTTTAGTCATCAGCCCTGAGCTTTCTACTGGCCCGATTTTTATAATTATTTTTTTTAATGAAAGCTGTTTATGTGTAGATGTGCCCATTCTGGCTAATTTTTTAATTATTTCAATTTTTATATTTTATTTTTAGTTTTAAAAGCTTTTTCATGACATTTCTTCAAAACAGTGGCAACAGGTTAAACTTTTCTCTCTATAATAAAAATTTATTTTGCTTTATTGCTTTCCACCAATCAGGATCTCGATCTCGATCTCATTAGTGAATGTGTCATCGCATTTCAAAGAAAAAAAAATAATGATTTTCATAAAATTCAATCCTTATAAAATGATTGTGCATAATTATTCACTAATCGCGGTAAAATACACAGTTTATTTGCTGAGTAATATTATTAAATTTTACGTAAATAAAACAGTAGAAAATAAACTTTAATAAAATATGATATCTAAAGAGCGAAATTTTTTCGATGGAGATGTCATCATTCAGAGACCAGATAAATTTGTTCTATGAATATAATATATATTGTTATAGCTGTGTCAGTGATGATGTCATGTTCAGTGACTTTTATTCCTGCTTTTAAATAAACAGAAGTTCTATTTATTTAAAGGTCCTTGGTATGCGCAAACGAAAATATTTGTATAAATTGCGCCATTTTAATTTAAGTATAATAAATATTTTATGAAACTAAAGAATTTTTAAATAACTGCGAAAATCACGCTTTTATTTCAGAAAAGATGCGTATTTTTGAAGGTGTAAATGATGTCATATTAGAAAAAAAAGAGTAAAACCTGTGATATGCCGGTATTACGATATTTCTATTTTACATAATATCAAAAATTAATTAAAATCATTTCGTTGCATTAAGTTATTATTTAAAATAAAAATAAATAAAACGTTTTCTACATATTAATAACAAACACAAAATTTCTAATCTTTTTAACAACAAAGATATCGTTTTTCTCTTCGTTGTCATGACAATAAAATTAATTTTGACAAGTTCATGGAGGCTACAAACGAATAAATAAATTGAATTTATTGCAAATGATGTAAATGTGTTGTGGGTTGGTTATGCAGTTTAATACTCCCTGTTTCTATTATAATTAAAATGGTTTGTTGGTATTATAATTATTGTACAGTTATCAAGCGATGTTTAAACAAAGAAAAAATAAACTATGCCGATATTTTTGAATTCGTTTCCTGAGATATTATAATATGTTAACTTCCTGAATAATTTGGCTTTTAAGTAATGTTTGGGGCTCTAGAAACAACATTAAAAAGATTTGTAGCTGAAGTTAAGCACAACATAATACTTTATGAATTATTTTCCTTATTTTTTGTTATTTTCTGAACTTTGCGTATCTTTATCACGGAACGTTATGTTATCCCCATTTTAAGAGATGGCAATTGTTTATTTCGCTCAGTATCTTTTTGTGTGTATAAGACTGATGTATATCATATCTAATACATATTCTTTTCCGTCGAATTTCGACGGGTGCCGCTAGTATATATTAAAGCAGTAGGCTACTTCTTTAAGATCAACTGAAATTGGTCCCTGAGCATGCGCGAAGTTGAACTTATTAGCCCTTGCAGTTAGAGGAATGTCGAAGGAAGTCTGGTTAGCTCAGTTGTTTAAGGCACGGATCGATAGTTCTGAGCATTTGTAGAGGACTAGGGTTCGATCCCAACGCTCCTCAAAGTATTTTTGTTATGATACATTTTACTACGAGGGAAGTTATATGGTTTTTATTCTTTTGTTGTTATCATTATTTTGATGCTTTATAATTAAATGAAATTTAACACTCAACAATGATTTTTTTTTAAAATTATTTTTAAAATATTTCAAGTAATTAAACCATAGTAATTATTAGATATAAACAGCCAATTTCCAATTCAGGACTTTAGAGATACATTTGTAAGAATAAAAATATTGAAAATCGTTACAAATTGCATTCTTAAAAAAATAAAATAAAATAAACAACAATAAATACAACACACGCAAATAAATTTTGTAAAAATGTCGTAAAATTTAATTTAACATCTAGCAACATAAAAAAAAATGTGTTCTAATTTTCTAAAAAATGTAAATATTTAAACATTATTTTGTCGGTAGGTAGTAGCAACACTTTCCACTTTCTTGTTATGTGCATGGAAGCTTAGAAAAGGTAATCTATTTTTAAACTGTAATATACGTGAATAATATAACCATATATTAAATTATTTTTAACTAAAACCCCGAGTGCCGTTATGAAATAATACCTGAATTTTTAAAATTGTGAAGTATGCTAAAATATTTTAGGAGTAGTTTAACAATTTTAAGTTAAAATACTTAAACTAAAGTATTTTTCATTTAATTATCTTTTAAATATATTAAACTAATCTACAATTTTTGTTATATTCCGTATGAGCATTACAAGGAAGATATATATTTTAGTGCATATAAGGTAAAGTATTAATTAGTCGCAGAATTTTTTAGTAACCATTACAAACTTTTTTTTTGCAAGTGAAACAAACATTTTTTTTTGTAAACTGAACAAAAGAATTTTTTTGTATAACTAATTTAAAAATTTTTAGAATGAGCCACCAAGCAAATTTTAGTAATGGTTCCAAAATTATTTTTAGTAACTATTAAGCATTAAGGGCAGGAGCTTCCTTCGAGCTGCATCCAGTGGGTAAAAATACAGACTTCTGAAACGGAAGATTTTCGGCAAAGCCGCATTAGATGGCAACACCAAACATTGCTACCTACTCTATTTAGAGATGTTTCTAAAGGGGAGAGAATGTTCAGAGATCATTACCCATGGTAACTGCTACGACAGGATTTTCATAATCCCTTTATTTAACAAGCTCTTACATTGAATCCATTGGGTGCATATTTGGTGGCGGCCATCATCGAACCCAGGTACTTTCAGCCTGGAGTTCGGTGTTAAAACCACTAAGCTATTACGGCCACACCTTGTGAGGTTTAGTAATAGCTATTAAAAATGTAAAACTATTAACTCTATTCGTTGCTAGCTTTTTTCTAGTAATTCATACACATTCCTTGTAACCGAGTAAGATTACAAAAAAATTTTTAGTAATTACAAGGATCACTAAAATTTTTTTAGTAGATCGACCCTTTTTTTTACAGTGTATGCATTAGCCGATTTGGAAACATGGGTGCATGCATAATTTATTTTTCGCACCACTGATAAAGAAATGAAATATTAGCTCGGCCATTTTCAACATAGTGTCAAGTCCGCTACCAAAATGTCCAGTCTGTTATCGCACGGTTTTTTAATGATTAAAATTTTTTTGCCTCTCTACTTTTATTTTTTATTCAACTACGAAACAAATATACAATTTCCTTAAAATTTAATAAATTACATAAATATATACTGTAATTTTTATGAAAAGATCTTCTATAATTTCTATGTGATCAAAATCTTGTGGCCAAAACTGTCTTTCATTTCAGTTTAAGTATTATTGATAAATATCATGTTTTGAAATTTAGGGACGTAAGTCACTTTAAATCACTTACTTGATTTTAGGAAAATTAATAAATTTAAAGCTGAGTATTTTCAATAATTTTTGTATAATAACGAACTGGACAATTTGCCTTACAAGCAAACTTTAAATAACATTTACATATTATATTATAGGGCAAAGTGCACAACCATTTTTTTTCATGCACCAAACATTTAAGTTAATACCTGTTTCCATTTTTAAAAGAAATTATTAAGTTTTAAAAAATAAAAGTTAAATTCTGAAATGTAAGCGAATGGTGAAAATGGCCCGGTTTTATTATTTGGTTACAGAATTTTCCTCATCATTTATATATATTTTTTTGCTTTATAAAAAATAAGCTGTTCTAACAGATTAAAATTTGAGTAAGAAAAGCTGGTCACGACAAGGTTGACACATTCGGTCCTCGAGTCCACACACACTTTATGGCCAAAGATTACAGGCCACATGCCAATTTAGAGATGTTGTTAAATATCTAGAAAAATACAAAATAAATTATCCTGAAACACTAAGTGTGTAAGCATAATAATACAGATCATACATTTCCGTGAAATGTTTTCTCAAAACTCCTTAAGGGACCTTCAACAAGTTGTAAAAAAAGAATATCTTTTAGATAACCCTGTCGAATCTAATGTAAAAAAGGCATTCAAACTGTAGATTATGATTAAGCGGGTTACTGTAATAAGTGACCTTCTTTTTTTATGAGGATAACATTTATACTTACGAAATTAAGGTTTTTATAAAAACCGTTTCGAAATTTCCCCAGTGTTTTGCTTATTGTTTGCTGAGTTCTTAATATAAAAACTTTTCCTATTCAAAAATAAGACATTGTACACAATACTCTGTAATCAGACTTAAAAATAATAAAAATTATATGAAAAATGAGCAGGTTTACTAAATAATTTTTCACTGAGCATACGTGAATGCTATTAAAATTTCATTTGCATATTGTGGTAGGACTGTATTGGGCAACGTTTGTGAAAGTCTCAAAAACATAGCTTGATAATGCTAAAAGTGATCATCGATAAATTAAGCTCAAAATCTGTTATTCCCACAAATAAGGAAAAAGATGAGAGGCTTTATCCATTTATCCAATGATTAGTGCAAATATAGATTGCACAATAAGGCATGTACTACTTTATTTGAACACGACTCTTTTTTTTTTTCGTTTTTGGAACAATCATTTGAAAGGATATATAATTTTTTCTTTGTTTTCTTTTTTTTTGAAATGTTGACAAATTAAAATAAAAACATATATGATTATTATAGAACTACCTTCAAAAAGCTATTAACACGTAAACGTCATATCTTTATTATACAGTAAACATCACTATCGAAATTAAAAATATTTTTGACAGATTCTAATTATTCTGAGAAAAATATTTGATCTCTTTTCAGGTATTTTTTCCTGTTTAAAGTCAATTAATTACGATTATTTCAATGAAATGCTTAATGATTCTGGAATTCAGTTAAAGGAATTCAAGGAAGGGAATTAAATGAAGCTAGAACGCTATTAGTGACAAGCAAATATTCATTAAATTTTCAAAGGTTGCTCATTTCATAAAATGGTCTTTTAAAAATATGCAATAAATGATTAAATATATGTAGGAAAACCGTAAAAGAACAATAAATTTAAGACATTTTAGTAAATGTCGGCAGCTTAGTTTTAATCATACGAATATTCTGATAAGTATAAGCTTATTTTAAAATAAATCACAGAAAATTATAGAGTTAGAGAAGTTAAAAATTATAGAGTTTTATTTTAATGTATTTTTGATTTCAATTAACCGCTTCCTTGATTTGCCCGTACGTCGTACGTGCAACATGTTTTTCTCAATCATGAATTGCCCGTACCACGTATGGGCACCCATATTCCAATCCTGATTTATTATTGTCACCAGTAATATTTTATAGTAAATTTGTATTATTTAAAGATAGAAAACCAACGATTATAAATGCACAAATAAAGTAAGAAAAGGTAGCAAATAACCGTTTCGAATATACTATGGTGATTCTTCATCAGTGCAAAACTCAGCAGAATCAATGAAGAATCTCCATAGTAGATTCGAAACGGCTGTTTGCTACCTTTTCTTACTTTATTTGTGCATTTATAATCGTTGGTTTTCTTTCTTTAAACATTTTTGCACAAAGGCTTTTTTTGCCATTTTAATTTGTATTATTTAATCCAAGCACTTTTCAGATTCAATTAGTCAAAAATTTCTGTTTTGAAAAACTGGTAATAAAAATAATTAAATCTATGTAAAAGAAATGAATAAATAGGCATTATTTGAAAGTATTTTTTTCCAAAGATATTGATCAGTTAAATGGTTAAAATATATATATATATATATATATATATTTCAACATACTTGTTTATATGAAACAAAAACATACAGAAATGAAAATTCAAGATTATTTTCTACAACGTGATTTTGTGTTACAAAAGTAATAAGGTATTTTTTGGCTGGAATTTTGTTACGTCCTTTTTTTTTATTGGTCATTTTCAACATAGTGTCAAGTTTGTTATCAAATGCAAGTCAGCTGCCGCACGTTTTTTTAATAATTATCATTTTTCGCCATTCTACTTTTATTTTTTATTCAACTAATAAACAAACATGCAATTTTCTTAAAATTTAATAATTTATATGAATATGTACTGTAATTATTAGAAAAAAGTTCTTGTATAATTTCTATGTGATCAAAATCTTGTGGCTAAATCAGTCTTTCATTTCAATTTAATTTAAGTATTAGAGATAAATATCATGTTTTGGAATTTAGGGACATAAGTCATTTCAAAGTAATTTGATTTTAGGAAATTTAATAAATTTAAAGCTGAGTATTTTCAGTAATTTTGTGTGGATTTCAAAATTTGCCTTACAGGCCAAATTTAAATAGCATTTACATATTATATTATACTATAGGGCAAAGTGCACATTTTTTTTTCGTCATGTACCTTAAACATTTACTTTAACAACTGTCTCCATTTTAAAATAAATTATTAAGTTTGAAAAATAAAAATAAAATTCTAAAATATAAGCGAATGGTGAAAATGGCCCTAATACATTCTTCAAAAACATGTCGACAAAAAATCCTCCGTTTCGTAAAAAATGATTAAAAATGTCTATCTTGTTAAGAGTTCTTTATTTTTATGCTTTCGGACAACAGATGATAAATTGTGAAACATTGTTCCTAACACATTTTTATGCATTGCATTAAAAGTATAATTCTTTCGCTCATTTTATTTATAAGTACGATACTTTCATTTAAAATTGAAAGTTTAAAATTCTCGGCTTTCCCAATTTTTTTAATAAAAAGAAAAGAAAATTATTAAAAAATGCCACAAACCATGATATTTTATTTTAACTTTAAAGCATTATTTTAATTTACTACGAGAAAAAATAAAAAAATGATAACTGATGCGTTGAAAGATGCTGTTATCGAAACTTGTACCTGGCTAACATAAAAGTATCAAGAATTCTAAGCGACCATGTCAATTTTTATGAAATTATCAAAAAATAATAATAATTTAAATTTTTTAATCAAATTGATACCTAGCATATGAAAACCGAAGGAATTAACTAGTAGTCATTTATGAAAATCTCATGACATGGCCTATTATAGAATAGATGGAATTATGGACATTGATGTATAAAGAACACTATTTGGTGACTGATCACCTACGTGTTGCTAACATTAAATTCCAAAATGGTTACTTGAAATATAAAAAATGAAGCGGTCAACCCGGAATTTTTGATGACAGTTATATGACTCAGGATTTAATTATATATACTATTTTACCTTGGTAACAGAGAGCTTATGTCCATTAAGTTTTTCCGGCAATGGTGTTTTATAAAAATAGCATGTTTAACACCAAAAAGATACATAAGATGAAGGTTTTTGATGGCCATTATTTAAATCAAATCATCATTATTTACAAGTAGAATCTAGCGTTCCACGACGGCTCTAGGATTGTTTTCTTAAAATCAAAATTTCCAAACTCCATGTTTTGAAAGTAGCATATACGTATTTCTTAAGCGAACATTACGGATATTGACGTCATTTAAAAATATGCACTCCGGTCAATGTCCTAATGAACAATTTATTTTTCTTTTAAAAGTTAAAATTATTTATATTCCAGCATTTTAAAATCTTTCCATCGCCATTCATTCAAATATAGATATTTATCTTTCGGTATTATCAATGAATGACTTCAAATCAAGATTAAATGAAGCATATATCATTATTTGCAGAATTTAAACACTTTTCTTTTCAGTTTTTGAAATGTTAACGAATTAGAATAGAAATATATATGACTATCATAGAAAGATCTTTAAAAACACTTCACATGTAAATATATATCTGTATTATAAATGGAATACAATCACTATTATAATTTAGATATGTTTAAGAAACTATAATTATTCTCAGAAAAGTATTTGATCTCTTTTCATTTTTTTTTCTTTTGAAACGCTCTTATTAACGCTCATTTAAATGAAATGATTAAAGATTATTGAATTCATTGCAATGAATTCAATGCGGAGATTAAATGAAGCGTAAAACGTAATTAGTGACAAACAAATATTCCTTTTCATGTTTCCAAATGCTGTCTTTTCACAAAAAGGACTTTTAAAATTTTGCAATAAATGATTATGTATCTAAAAGGAAAATCAGAAAAGAACAATTTAATTAAATAAATCTTAATGAACGTCAACATCGTAGCTTTATCATACGAATATTGTGAACATAATAAGCTTATTTTAAAATGAATTTCTTTAAAAATTACTAATTATTTTCATTTTTTTTAATTCATTTAAAACAATTTTTCTTTATCATATATACATAAGGTATAAAGATAAACAGTAAATATGGTTACTAAAAGAAATTATTGGGACAAAACTAATTCAAATCTATTTTCAAATATATGGAATATTTTAAATAACTTAGATTTCAGCTGTATTTTTCTAATTGATGTCCAAACATTCATTTTATAGTTTACAAACGCTATCTTAAAAAAATTATGTTCAAAAAATCTATTTTTAAACTTTACGAATAATAGAAGTAACTAAGATTTCAGTTTTATTTTTCTAATTGATGATCAAACATATATTTTAGAGCTTCAAAAATGTAAATAATACCTAAATGATACCCAAATAATAAACCTAAATAAAGAAAAAAAAGACTTCTCAACATTTTATGTCCTATGAAAATCGTCACAAGACTTTCACGACTTTTCCACTATAGCGGCTCTATTAAAATCTTCCTTCAGTTTGTTGTTTTTTAAAATGTATATCTAATGTGTATCTAATGTTATAAAATGTGTATCTAATATCAGTTACCATGTATTTATTGAAAACATTTATGTCCCACTAAATGATTGGCACGTAATATTCCGTTCGCTAAGCTCCAAGTTTCAGTGCATTATAAGCAATATTTAATTTAAATAAAGAAATATTAAATTAAATTATAAATGCATTAAAAATTATTGATTCTTTCAAGGATTACACTATTATTTGTAATTATTATTTTCTTTTTTTTTTTCGTTTTTATTCAAAGAATCATATTCTCTTGGCATTCAAAACAAAATGTGTAAAAAAACTCATTCAAACAGCATTCTTTTTGCAAGACCGCCAGAGGGTTGTAAGGATGTAAAAGCAATGATTGTCATATTTGATTGCAAAAAATCTTGATTGTAGATTCTCGGAAGGCATCGATGTGTATATTGAGTGTATTTAATGATTAGGATTTTTTTTTCGATATGAAAGTATGTGAAAATCGCTTATCATTGCTATTCTTCTACTCGAATGGCCTAGGAAAAAATAATTATGTTTTGTTTTTCAATTACAAATGTTGGATGTGTAAAAAATTCGTAACATGGTAAAGATTTAATATGTAATCATGGTTTTTCCATGTATTTTGCAATATTACACTGCAGACAATTCCTAAAGCAGTAATAATGCACTCTTGAAGTTCATTCAACGTTTTCGGCAATGGTGGTTTATAAACTAAATCTTTTATTTAACTACAAAATGGGAACGTAAAAGACGGGGTTCTTGATGCGCATTAAAGAACGGCACATCTTTACATGTAGGTAGAATCTAACTTTCTGTAACCAGAGTCATTTTAATGTTCACCGAAGACATTTAACAATATGTACTCATATCAATGTCATAGTAAACAATTTTCTTTCAATATTTTATTTCAATGCTTTAAAAAAAAGTACTTTAAAATCTCTCCATTTTATATATATTTTTTTTTTTTTACTTATACATTTTTTTCGGATTTATCACTAGACAAATTCAACTCAACATTGAATGGTGCATATATCATTGATTCCACATTTTTTTTTCATTTGTGAATTGTTATCTAATAGAATAAAAATATATATGGCTCTTACGGAAAGATCTGATAAACGCTCTTTAATCGCAAACGTATATCTTTATTTTGAAACGAACAAATCACAATCAAATTTTAGATATAATTGAGAAACGCTAATTAATCTGAGAAAAGTATTTGATACTTTTCAATTATTTTTTCTTTTAAAACTCACTTATTAATGCTCATTTAAATGAAATGCTTAAAGATTCTGGAATTCAGTTAAATGAATTCTATGCTGCAATAAAATGAAGCGTAAAACGTAATTAGTGACAAACAAATATTCCTTTCAAGTTTTCAAAAGTTGTTTTTTCACAAAAAGGACTTTTAAAGTATGGAATAAAGAATTAAGTATTCGTAAGGAAATCGTAAAATAACAATGATATTAAATCATTCTCAATAAATTTCAGCAGCTTAGATTTATTCATACGAATATTCTGAAAATAATGAGCTTGTTTAAAAATGAATTTTGCCAAAAATTACAGTGTTTTATTTTAATGTAGTTTTATTTTCGTTTAATTTTTTTTCCTCTTCAATATACATGCTTATGCAAAACAAAACCATACAGGAATGAAAATTGAAGATTATTTTTCTACAATATGACTTTACGTTATAAAAGTATTTTTAACTTAAATTTTGTTACGTCTTTTTTTTTTCATGTACTGACTGTAATACATTGTGTAAAGAAATTTTTACAAACAATCCTCCTTGTCGTAATATCTGATTCAAAATATCCATGTCTCTATAGTTCATAAGAAAATTCAAAAATCAAAAGATTTGTTTCAATCCCTTCACGCAACATTAGACTAATGTAGCACTTTTCTCCTAATGTAGTGTTACATTTTGTGATAAAGATATTGACAACGTTAACATATGTTAAAGAAAAATCTTCCTTTTCGTAAAACAAAATTCAAAATGTCACTCGTCATAAATTTCCTATAAAAATGCAAAAATCGCAAGATTAGATTTAATCGCTTTGCGAGATATAGAGATATAATAGACTGATATAGCATTATTTTCTTGTAATGCATTGTTACATTGTACCATAAAGATATTAACAATATAAGAAATCAAAGAATATGTTAATTAGAAATCTCCCTTTTCGTAAAATATGATTAAAAATGTCACTTTTATTACACTTCATATAAAAATTCCAAAATCGCAAGATTTGATTTAATCTCTTCACGCAATATTAGACTGATATAGTCTATTTTTTTTTACTAATGCACTGTTACATTTTATAATAAAGATATTATCAAAATTCGAAATCAAAGAATATGTTAATGGAGAATCCATGTTTTCGTCAAACATGATTGAATTTTTTTTCTTGGTATACTTCATATGAAAATGCAAAAATCACAAGATTTCATTCAATGTCTTCACGCAATATTAGACGATACAGCATTTTTCTTCTAATGTAATGTTACATCTTAAAATAGAGATATTGACAAAGTTAGAAGTCAAAGAATATGTTAATGATATAATTGATGAATAATATTTTCTTAAACCATGATTTAAAATGTCACTCTTGTTACATTTCATATGAAAATGCAGTCACAAGATTTGATTTAATCTTTTCATGCAATATTAGATCAATATATATTTTTTTCTTCTAATGCATTGTTACATTTTATAAGGGTATAGTCATAGTTAGAAATCGAAGTATATGTTAACGAAACATCCTCCTTTTCGTAAAATATGATTCAGAATGTTAGTCTTGTTGCACATCATATGAAAATTCAAAAATCACAAGATTTTATTTAATCTCTTCACGTAATATTAGACTGATGTAGCATTTTTTTCTTCTAGCATTTTTACAAATTACGATAAAGATATTGAAAAAGCCAGAAACACCTAAAGATATATATTTCTTCATATGTGTTAATAATGAAACGATATATATGAAATGTTTTTTGTTGAACATATTTGGAAAGAGAAGCAATAACTATAATGTTCAATGAGTACTTTTATGATTTTTAATACAAAGTTATTTTAGTAACTACAAATTGAATATAAATTTTTTACAAACCATGTTATTTTTCATAGTTACAATAAATGAGTTTTCAAAGTATAGTTTGAATATAAGAAAGCATTACATTAGGCTCAAAGCGAATTGTTTGTGCGTAATATTAACTTTCATGGTAATTTTACTCTATAATTAATTTATAATTAAAGGATTTTAATACATGTTTTAATTTTATGTAAATCAGTTGAAATTGTATAAAATGTTTTTTGTATGAAACGGAAAAACCATATTGAAGGAATTGTGATAAATATATACTTTAGTGAAACAAAACCATACAGAAATTAAAATTCAAGAATATTTTTCTACAGTATGAATTTGTGTTATAAAAGAAGTAATGTATTTTTTGGCTTGAATTTTCTTACGTGCTTTTTTTATGATATTTAATGTGATACATTTTTCAAATAATACGTTAATGAAAAATCCTCCTTTTTGTGAAATATGATTCAAAATGTCAATCCTTTAACACTTCATATAAAAATGAAAAAAAAAACCCTACAACATTTGATTTTATATATTCATTCAATATTAGACTGATATAGCATTTTTTGTCTTCTTATGCACTGTTACATTTTATGATAAAGATATTGATGAAACTAGAAGTCCCTGAAAAAATATATCTTTTGATATGTGTTAATAAGTGAAACGATATACATGAAATGTTTTTGTTAGACATTTTTTGAAAAAGAAGTAATAACTTTAGTACTCGATAAGTACTTTTATAATTTTTCATATAAGGATGTTTTAGTAACACTATAAATGAAATTAAAAAAATTGTCAAACTATGTAATTTTTTCAATAACAATAAATGACTTTCCAAAGTAAAATGTGAATATATATGTTTGTATTCTACTACATTCAAGACAATTTTTTTCTGCCAAAAATTAATTTTCATGTTAATTTTGCTTTATAATTACCTTTATAGTTATTGGTTTTTAATAATATTTCAATTTTATGTAAATGCAGTTAAAATAGCGTAAAATGTTTTTTTTTAAGTAAAAAATTTAACTAACTTATATGAGAAAATAAATGAAAATTAAATATTAAATTAAATTTTTACTATTAAAAATGCCGTTTTGTCAGAATTTTTAATTAGCTTTTGCTTTCAATAAATCACAACAGCAAATTTCTGAAAAATAAATAAAAATTGTTGCGATGTGTTAATAAAAATATATTATTAAAGAATTAATATTATCTAATCATCATAAAGTAGAAATTCTATGAAGCATTCTGTGGATTCAAAAATAATAATATATCTAAAGAAATACACCTTTTGATATGTGTTAATATGTAAAGATATATATATATGAAATTGTTTTTTCTTGGATATTTTTGGAAAGGCAAGAAATAATTTAAACACTCTCGATAAATCTTTTATGTTCTTTGATAAAAGGATATTTTAGTTACAGTAAATGAAATGTGAAATTTTAAAAAAAGTAGGTTATTTTTTCTATTCCAATAAATGACTTTTAAAAATATAGTGTGAATATGTACATGCATTATATTACACTTAAATCGAATTTTTCAAATTTAGTCAAATTAATTTTGATTGGTAAATTATTTTTTTTTTGGTAATTTTACTTTATAATTACTTCTCAACTAAAGTATTATAATACATATGTTAGTTTTATGTATATGTAGTTAAAACAGTATAAAGTGCTGATTGTTTGAATCAAAAAAGTTAACGAAGGAATGATGAAAGAATTTTAACTAAAAGAAAATAATTTTTTTTAATGTTATATAATTAGAATAAAAAGCTTGCTACAAGTAAATATGTTTTATAAACGCTAATTATTCTAAGGAAGTATTTCATCACTTTTCTGTCATTTTCCATTTTAAAACTCTCATATTAACGCTGGAATTCAATTCTTTAATTCAGTTGAATGAAATCAATACAGGATTAAATATAGCATTTAACGTAATTCATGACTAACAAATATTCCATTCAAGTTTTAAAATTTTTTCTTCCTTTTTTTCACAAAAAGGACTTTTAAAAGACTTAACTTCCCGCTGCACAGGTTTGTAGATTAGTTCATTTAAAACCACAATAATCTGTAGAAGATAAATATATATTAAGTCTTGAACTAAAGAATACAATATAATTTCCCATCTTTATTTATCTCGACACAAATCAACAAAGAAAAACGAGTATATTCACTATCTTAACAAAAAATCACTATTACATATCTATATCTCGTACTACAATTTACAGTTTTTATTTTAAACTCCCCGAAAGTTCCAGAAAGAACTAACAAGTTCGATACCCAATGTTTTGGATCTACACACATCCTCTTTGCTTGGCGTTCAAAAAAAGATAAATACAAAACAATGTCGTCCTCCTTGACATTAAATTTCGGCATAAGTTTCGCAAATTCAATTCCATAATTATAGGTTTTCATTTCCAATCCATCAATTCCTGCTTTTTCGCTATCTTTCCATATCCTCAACTTCTCCAACTCAAACTCCCTCTCTTCTCTTTCCGACGCAATTTTAAACTCCCTCTCTTCTCTTTCCGACGCAATTTTAAACTCCCTCTCTTCTCTTTCCAACGCAATTCTTTCCATCTCCTTTCTTTTCGCCTCATTCTCTTTTCTCGTCTCTATAATAGTTTCCATCAATCCCTTCACAAACTCTACTTCATAGTTTTTACTCGCCATAATTAGTTGTTTTAAATCAGCTATTATTGCATCCGGTTCAGGATGCTCTCCCAATTCTTCAGCCAGACACCGTAAATCTTCTTTACGAGCCTTACCCAAAAATGACATTGTTACTTTTTAAATAATTTCTCAAGAGGGTAGTAAACTGTCCAACAAATTGGCGAAAACTCAAATTAACCGTAACTCGTAATCACTAATCCACCACTCTAATAAACACCAGAAATAAGTCGCACTTTGTAACCATATCACGCACATAAATTCAATACCATTGCGAGCACCATAGCAATTTCAAAATTCAACACCTTCACATGTATCACGTCACAATACAACTCTTCAACTAATACTACTTCATAAATCAATCCAGATTCATATTGAAACAAAAATATACACACCACATCAATGAACACTCACCATAATTTATAAATCCTTCAATTAACATATATACACAACCAATACTCAATTACTCTCCGAAATATACACAGCCCTACTTTCATAGCAAAACATCTCATATATAAAACCAACAATAAAAAAAAAAATCACAACCAAAATCAATTCAAAATATCCTCCATCCAGCCGGCACTACAAAACACCACTCCTATACTGCTACAATACTACTACACCTTAGCACTGACGTACTACTTAGTTACATTCAAAACAAATTCCTTTCCTTAACGTCAAAATATGAAATAAAATCGCAAAAATCTTAATAAATTTATCATAGATACAATATAAATTCTTATAATGGGAAGTCACATTAATAAAAAGCTCTCACCTTGCATATCCTACCGACTACGCCACTAATACTTCCCGCTGCACAGGTCTGTAGATTAGTTCATTTAAAACCACATAAATCTGTAGAAGATAAATATATATTAAGTCTTGAACTAAAGAATACAATATAATTTTCCATCTTTATTTGTCTCGACACAAATCCACAAAGAAAAACGAGTATATTCACTATCTTAACAAAAATCACTATTACATATCTATATCTCGTACTACAATTTACAGTTTTTATTTTAAACTCCCCGAAAGTTCCAGAAAATTATTCATTAGTTCTGAATAATTTGTTAGTAGAAATATAGGCATAATTTGAAAGATATTGATAAGTTAAGTGGTTAAAATCATATTTTGTTTTTCATCAACATACATGATTATGTGAATAATCAAAGATTACAAAATTAAAGATTATTTTTTACCATTTGATTTTGTGTTATAAAAGTAGTAACGTATGTTTTGATAAAGGATTAAGTATCTGTAGAAAAATCATAAAATAATAATAAATTAAATTTGGAATTAAAATGGGACTTTAATTAAGTCCCATTTTCATATTTTGACTATTTGTGACTTTAATACATTCTTTAAAAAATATGTTAAAGAAAAAAAACCTTCTTTCCAAAAAACATGATTCAAAATGTCATCTTGATACACTTTATACGAAAATGCAAAAATCACAAGATTTGATTTAAGTCTTTCCCGGAATATTACACTGATTTTGTTTCTACGATAAAGATATAGACAAATTCAGAAATTTCGGAAGAAATGCATCTTATAAAATGTGTTAATAAGTGAAGCGCTATATATGAAATGATTTTTATTGTATGATTTTGGAAAGAGAAGCGATAACTTTACTGCTTGATAAGTGCTTTTTTTGCTCTTTGATACAAGTATATTTTACTAACTGTAAATGAGACATAAAATTTCATCAAACCATGTTATTTTGTCAGTTGGAAAAATAACTTTTCAATATATAGTTTTGATGCACTGCATTACATTGAAATACAAATTTTTGTAAGAAAAATTAATATTTATAGTAATTTTACTTTATAAATACGTCTCAATTAAAGTATAATACATATGTTAGTTTTATGTTAATGCAGTTGAAACAATGTAAAATGTTTTTTGTTTGAAACAAAAAAGTTAAAGAAGGACTTATGACAGAATAAAAATTAAAATGAATCATCAAACTTTTGAAATGTTAATTAGAACAAAAAATGACTCTTATGGAAAGATCTTTAAAATCTCTTCACATGTAAGATATATATCTTTAATATAAAATGAACCCAATCACTATCGAAGGTATGTTTGAAAAACGCTAATTAATCTGAGAAAAGTACTTGATACTTTTCAGTTATTTTTTCTTTTAAAACTCACTCATTGAAGTTCATTTAAATGAAATGCTTAAATATTAAAAAATTTAGTTGAATGATTAAATGAAACTGTTATCTTTTAAAAAATCAAAACAGGTCAAAGATTTAATCTGTAATCATAGTTTTTCCATGAGTTTTGCACTATTGCATTGCAAAAAAATCATAAACCATTATTATTTTTTTAAAGCTTATTAAACATTTTCGGTAATGGTTTTTTATAAACTAAATTTTTTATTTAACACTAAAAAGGAACTCAAAATGCGTGGTTCTTGCTGAGCATTGAATAAAGGCAAATTATCGTTACATGAATCTAGAATCTACCATTCCGTAACCAACGTCATTTTAATGTTCACCGAAGGCATTTAGAAGTATGTACTCATGTCAATGTTATAAATGAGCCTTTACTGCTATTTCAATGGTTAAAAATAACAACAGAACAGTACATTAAAATCTCTCCACCTTATTTTTTTTATTATACATAATTTTGCGTTCGAATTTATCACTAAATAAATTCAATCCAAGATTAAATGGAGCATATGATATATTTTTGTTGCCACAATTTAAACATTTTTTTTTTCATTTTTGAATTGCTATAAATTTGAACAAAAATATATATGGATTTTACGGAAAGATCTTCAAACACTCTTTTCACGTAAATATATATCTTTATTATAAAATGAATACAATGACTATCAAATTCTTTAAAATATCAAAGTTTAGTTATGTTTGAGAAGCGGTAATTATACTGAGAAAAGTATTTGATCCCTTTTCAATTATTTTTTCTTTTAAAACTCACTTATTAACGTTCAGTTAAATCAAATACTTAAAGATTCTGGAATTGAAGAAGATTCTGATTAAATGAATTCAAAGGAGGAATTAAATAAACCGTGAAACGTAATCAGTGACTAACAAATGTTCCTTTCAAGTTCTCAAAAGTTGTTTCTTCACAAAAAGACTTTTAAAGTATAAAATAAAGGATTAAATATCTGTAGAAAAAGAACAATGAATTAAATCATCCTCAATAAATATCAGCAGCTTAGATTTATTTATACGAATATTCTGAAAATAATGAGCTTATTTCAAAATGAATTTTGCTAAAAATTGCAGATTTTTATTTTAATATATTTTGATTTTCTTTTAAAAATATATTTTTTCTTTAACATACATACTTATGTGAAACAAACCATACACGAATGAAAATTGAATATTATTTTTCTACTATGTGATTTTGTGTTATAAATATAGTAATGTATTTTTTAGCTCAAATTTGGTTACGTCGTTTTTTCATATAGGGAGAAGTGGGGTACATTGATACAGCTTTTTTCTAAAAAAATTTTTGATGCCTAGAAAGCAAAAATGTCAAGTTATTTTTCTATGTGATGTCAGCAAAACCTGTGTAGTGTGTTATAAAAATGTACAATCGTTGTTTTATATATTATTTTCGCATGTAATTTTAAAAAAAATCAAAAAAAGTAATTTGTATCAATGTGCCCGGGGTGCATATTTCAGATGTGTATATTGCTGGGACGATTACTGTTTCTAAACCAATTAGGAGACCGTCATTATCACGGTCAAGTACACGCCCACACAGTTTGATTGACAGGAACTCGTGGACAATTGATCGTGTGTGTTTATTATTTATTTGTACTCGGATTGTTTGAATTTGTACTCGGTAATTAAAAATTAAAGGTACGAAAGAATTTTTTTTTTCAAAATGACTGAATTTTATTTACTTCAATTAGAAATTATACTTCCTCTGATCCTGAAATAAATAAATAAATAAATAAATAAATAAAAATTAAAGTAAGAATTTTGCTTATACGGTTATTTTCACAGAATACTTTTTTTCCCATTTGTTTAATAAATATATAAATCATTTTGGAACGATATTTAGAATATTAAAAGGGTTTGAAATATTTTTTTTAAATGTCTTATTTATTAATAAAAGACAGCCTCCAATAATTAAAAAAAAAATCACCAACGGACTCTCGGCCCGCGATGGACTCAAACCCATATCCTCCGGTTTCAAGCTCGACGCTCTAACCATTCAGCCAGTCAGCTCACTTTTATCTGCAACAGATTATCGTTATAATTAGCACCGTCAATTGTCCACGAGTTCCTGTCAATCAAACTGTGTGGGCGTGTACTTGACCGTGATAATGACGCTCTCCTATTGGTTTAGAAACAGTAATCGTCCCAGCAATATACACATCTGAAATATACTCCCGGGGTAGATTGATACACTTTGATACGTCTGGGAAAAATGGAGACAAAATAACACCAATGCATATTTTTCATAAGAAAATACTTAGCAAACCATTTTACACTATTTTTAAAAATTCAAATCACCCACACTGTATTTGTAAGCGATATTAAAACAATCAAAATGAAATCTTTAATGACCTGATGTTCTGGCTGTTCCTTGTCTGATTATTGGCAGTAGAACTTGGTCATATCTGATACTTCAACCCCAGCATTATTTTTTTTCTTAAGAAAAATGAAAAATGACCAAGTTTTCTCTTTATAAATCGGTTTATATACAGAAAATAAAGGATAATTATATTAAAAATTCTGTTTTTAATATAATTATTCTGTGATGTTCTACAGCTTGTTTCTCTTACGTAACTCTTTTCATGTAGAAAATACTTTTTTCTCTGGAGAATTGTTATAAATTTGAGATTTTTCAGGCTGCCGTCCTTTTCTTTAATTAGTTCTACTAGCACTATATATTGGGTAAGTTTGTACGTCTTCTCTTTGCAAAAATACTGTAAAATGTTCTAATATAAAGAAATTAAAGTTATTTCACTTCAATAAAAATTAATATTAAAATTTTTTAGCGAAAAATGGTTGGATTAAAGAGTGAATTGTAAAAAAATAATAAAAGGTAATGAAAAAATGAACTAGAAAAAGATTTAGGTTGAATTAATGTGCCCCGACAAAGACTGTATCAATGTGCCCCATACAGCCATTTTGAATAAAATGAGTCTCAAATCCAATACTTCATAATTTATCTAACAAAAAAGAATCAGAAACTGATAAAGAATAGTTTTACTTGACAAAGAGAGTATTTTTTTCGGTTGAAAATACTGTAACAGTTGTATGATACCATTTCAATTGTACAACTCAAATTTACTTTTGACCTACAAAAACAATTAATCACTCGTCCCATCACAAGAAACAATTGAATCATACCAAAACTTTCTGTATATAGTTGAGTGCACTAGTATCACCTTTTGGAGCTGTTGTGAAACTTCCTGTGATGACCCTGTGTGCAGTACAGGGGGTGTATCAATGTGCCCCATGTATCAATGTCCCCCACTTCCCCCTACTAACTCTAATATATTGTTTAAAGAATATGTTACCGATAAATCCTACTTTTTTAAAATCTGATTCAAAATGTCACCCTTGTTACAGTTCATATGAAAATGCAAAAATCGTAACATTTGTTTTAATCTCTTCACGTAATATTATATTAATATAGCATTTTTCTCCAAATGCTATGTTACATCTTGCGAAAAGATACTGATAAAGTTAGATACAAAAGAATATTTTCATGAAAAATCCTCCTTTTTGTTAAACATGATTCAAAATGTCATTCTTGTTACATTTCATATAAAAATGCAAAAATCACAAAATTTGATTTAATCTTTCCACGATGTATTAGATTCATATAGCATTATTTTTTTGTTATGCATTGTTACATTTTACCATAAAGATATTAACAAAGTTAGAAATCAAAGAACTTGTTAATGATAAATCTCCCTTTTTATAAAATATGATTAAAAATGTGACTTTTATTACACTTCATATAAAAATTCCAAAATAGCAAGATTTGATTTAATCTCGTCACGCAATATTACAGTGATATACCATTTTTTCCCTAATGCAGAGTTACATATTATGATAAAGATATTGACAACGCTAGAGATCAAGAAATGCGTTTAAGAAAAATCCTCATTTCCTAAAAACACGATTCCAAATATTATCTTGTTGCACTTCATATGAAAATTCAAAAATCACAAGATTTGATTTAATCTCTTCACGCAATATTATACAGATATTGCATTTTTTCCTGTAATACACTGTTACATTTTACGATAAAGCTATTGACAAAGTCAGAAATTAAAGAATATGTTAATGAATAATCCTTTTTTCTTTAAACTATGATTTAAAATGTCACTCTTGTTATATTCATATGAAAATGCAATGTCACAAGATTCGATTTAATCTTTTCACGCAATATTAGACTGATATAGAAATATTTTCTTCTAATGCACTGCTACATTTTACGATAAAGGTATAGTTAGTGTTAGAAATCAAAATACATGTTAACCAAACATCCTCCTTTTCGTAAAATGTGATTCAAAGTGTCAGTCTTGTTACACTTCGTTTGAAAATGCAAAAATCATAAGATTTGATTTAAGGGGGTAGTAAGGTTAATTCGAGGGAAAAAAAGCATATTTTCTATGATTTTTTGTAAGGATACAATTAATATTTATTTATTTGCATAGTTATAGTATAATTATATGTCATTTAAAGAGTATTCTGTGAAATTTTCATTAAGAAATATTAAAAAATGAGCCAATGACAGCGAATCTTCGAAGACGTCCCAAAAAAAAGTTGATTCGCGGTGAACCGCATAACTCATGACTGGATCAACTGAAATTAAAAAACCAAATTGATTTAATTAGTTAATAAGTTTCCTCAGGGAACGCCGTCGAGTTTTTTTTTTTATTATTGATTTTTCAATTTTTTACAAGGCTCGGAAATCAAAATACCGATTTTTCATCAAAAAAAATCTGATATTTTGTTTTTTTAAAGTAAGTTAAAATAAAAAAAATAAATAAACTCGACAGCGTTACCTCGTAATTTATATAAAGAAAGAGTGTGTAAAATTTTAAAAAGATCGGTTCAGTAGATTTTGAGCTACAGAGTTCACCGGCTTTGAAAAAGCGAAGTCTTAGAAAAACACGTTTAAAGTTTCACAGACTTTTTTTTGGCATTTTGCGCTTAAAAAACTCAAAATCACAACACAAAATTACGGCACACGTGTACACACGTGTACGTGTACCTTCGGAAAGGTCCATTATTTTGGCAGTATGCCAGGACAGGTCTTTGAAACCTGGTCAAGCAGTAGCAGCTACTTTGTAGCTGATTGTTGCGGCCACATTCCTCAGTGTGAAATCGGAGGGCGGAGACTTACAAGTGTATATCTCCGTCAGTTTTACTTCAATTGCTTTCAAATTTTCACAGAATAATCTTAAGATGTTGTACATTAATATAAAATAATAAAAAAAAAATGCAAAAAAAAAAAAAAAAAACCTTACTACCCCCTTAATCTCTTTGTCCAATCTGTGAGGGTTGAGTAATAACAGATGTAAATTCGCAGACAGATGCAATAAAGCTAAACAAAACCAACAATATTATTTCATAATATTTATTAGTAACTAAGGGGCTTCGGTTGGATCTTCCAAGGGTAAAAACCGAGAATGACCCCCCCCCCCCCTTTCTAAAATGCATGTTCTGAAGATATTTACTGTATCCCTTCCTCTTCCGAATACTTTAAGATACATTTTTTTATTCCCGTTCCTCTAAAATTCCTTGGAAAAGTGGCTCTTCCATATACAGTGTATAGAAAGTCAATAAGGAAAAACCTGTCCATAATAGGGATAGGTAGTTCCTTATATAAACACTTGTAAACATTTTATTGTTTTTATCATTTAAATTAAACCAGAATAATTACGATGTCACTAATTTTAATAATGATAGTCAATAGTCCAAGGATAGTGGTCACATATTTTTAGAGTCCTATGACTTGTAGATGGGGGTGAAAAAATACATTTTCCTTAGGGTGTCCATATTGGGAACAGGTACCTTATATGTTAATAAGTGAAGCAATATAAATAAAATGTTTTTTGTTCGACATTTTTGGAACGAGAAGCAATAACTTTAATGTTCGATTAGTACTTTTATGATCTTTGATACAAGAGTATTATAGTAACTGTAAAAAATATAACATTTTATGAAACCATGTTAATTTTTATAGTTACAATAAATGACTCTCGAAATATAGAGTGAATATCAAAAAGCATTGCATTTCACACAATGGTGGTTTTTTGTGCGTAAAATTAATTTTCATGATAATTTTAATTTACAATTACTTTATAATTGAAGGTTTTTAATACATCATATGTTAATTTTATGTAAACGCAGTTGAAATTGTTTAAAATGCTTCTTGTTTGAAACAAGTAAAAATAATAATGCAGGAATTGGGAAACATATATACTTTTGTGAAACAAAACCATGCAGAAATGAAACTTCATGATTATTTTTCTACATTATGATTTTTTAATATAAAAGAAGTAATGAATTTTTTAAGTTAAATTTTATTACGTCCTTTTTTTTTTCATATACTGAGTGTGATACATTCTTCAAAAAATTCAATACGTTAATGAAAATTTCTCCTTTTCGTAAAATATGATTTTAAAAATCTATCTTGTTACATTTAATATGAAAATGCAAAAATTACAAGGTTTGATTTAATACCTTTACGTAATATTAGACTGTTATAGCATTATTCTTGTAATGCACTGATACGTCTTACGATAAAGATATTGACAAAGTGAGAAATCTAATATATACATATATATGCTGATATGTGTTAATAAGTAACGATATATATATATGAAAGATTTTTTGTTGGATAATTTATGAAAACAGAAGCTATAATTTTAATGGTCTATAAATACTTTCATGATCTTTGATTCAAGCAGACTTTAGCAAAAGTTAATGAAATATAAAATTTTATCAAACCATGTTGTTTTTTCAATTGCATAAATCACTTTCCAAAATATATTGTGAATGTATATATGCATTGTATTATACCGAAAGCGAATTTTATGGGCCTAAAATTAATTTTCGTGGTAATTTTAACTTATAACTACTGTATATTTAAAGGTTTTTATGAAAATGCTGTTGGAAAGATGTATAATGCTTCTTGTTTAAAAAAAAAAAGCTAAAGAATCAATTATGAAAGAAAATAAATGAAAATGAAAATTTTAGACGCTGTTTTATCCGATTTTTTTATTTGCTTATGTTTTTAATAAATAACAAAATCAATAATTATTTATACAGGCAAAATCAATTGAAATTGTATGACACACATAATTTAGAAGAATTAAGTTTTAATAGTATTCATGTAGAAAGATTATATAACTAATACTGAACCCAAATGAGATGTCTAGATATATTGCAACGAAATTAATAACATAACAGGCGCGTTAAAGAGTATTTTAAACAGAAAAATACTGTTACATAAATTGTTATGTATTATTAAAAAAAATACTAATCATTTAAAAGCGAAAAGATCACACAGTATCATAGTTTTGGAATTGCATTGTGCTATTTTTGTAGGATGTGCCAGAAAATGCTCAAAATATTTTCAACAAATTTATAAAACAATTGTTATAAATATATTAGCAAAATACACAACATTCTGTTTTAAATTAACAGTACTTAACACAAAGAAATATGTGTCTTTGCATATTTTTTATAATTAAAACTTTAAGGGTACTGAAAAAAAAAAACAATTACCAAAGGTTGCAAACGAAATTCAAATTGAAAGCTATAATGTTGTAAAGCGCAAACAAATGGTATTAAATTGTTTAGTTATGTAAAAATTACGTAGATTAATCGAACGAGTTCAATTAGATCTTTACGACAAAAATGGTCTTTAATAACCAAAATATTATGTAACACATAACAGTTATTTGCTCACATTTTTTTTTACTCATACAAATACTAAGCTTTTACTCTGCAATACTATTCATTAAGGCAATAGGAATATAGCACTTTCCTATTTAGACTCAAATCATAAAAATACGTTATATGGACGTACATAAAACTTTCACATAAGGTGTTCGTAAATGGAAATTTCGATGTGGTGGAATATTATATTTGATATATTATACCTTTGGCTTCCTGTAATAAGCAGGTAAGGCACATTTTTGAAAAAAAAAATGAGATAATTTGGGAAATTGTAACTTTAAAAGAATATTTTCATCTGATAAAGTACTGAAAAATAAAAATCTACTTCCCGTCATAGGGCGACTATAATTTTTTCAATTGGTTCTCAATTAATAAAAACCATTTTTATATAACTATTTTGGCAAAAAAGAGGTTCTTATATCCTAATTGAATGTAGTGAAAATTATTAAGTTCTAATATCTAATCAATTTTATAAAAGAAATGAGAAAAAGACATTTGAAAACTTTAAACATTAATTACTCAAGATATTAAAAAGGTGCCTTATTTGGTTATTACCGGAAGCCACATAATAAATAACTTATCGAATAAAATTATGCTTCTTTACATTTCATTAACATAAACACTTGAAATATTTTTAATATTAAAGACAACTTTTACGTTAGTATACTCAATTAAATAAATAACAAGAACTCTGAATACCATTTTTGCTCGAGGAAATCCATTCGGAAGAGGAAAATCATAAAACCGAAAAAGAAGTGTACATTTCATTACCCTTTATTCCCTATTGCATTCTTTTTTTAAAGGTATAACAATTAACATGCCTCCAAAAATTGCAAAAATAGAAGATGTTGAGCCTGGAATAGCTGTCATTCATGCTTTAAGCTGGGTGATAAACTTCCATTGAGGATTAAAGAGAGAAAGTTCCAAAATTATGTCAAATGAAAGTTTTTTTTTCACTGATTAAAAACTTATTATTTTTTTATAAATAAGTCAACATTTATTATAAAAATAGTATATTCAGTATGCAATTTTGTATTCGGCGAACTCAGGTTATTAGAAAACAATAAAAGAAGAAAGGGATTGTTGTAATTAGTGATAAAAAATGCATACCCCTATATTTTTATGGTGTTTTATAATGCTTCCCTTTTCTAATATTCGTAAAGCAGTGTTGCCAATTTTGTCCAATCTTATATTTTGGAACATCAAATTAATACCGAAAAATCCACCTTTATACCAAAAATTTCGAATGATAAAAGTTTTTTTTTTTTTTTTTTTTTTTTTTTTTTTTTTTTTTTTTTTTTTTTAACATCAGAAATTTTGTGAATTCATAAAGTAACAATTTTTATTTTTGAAATTCTCAGTTTTGGAAATATTGATACTTTGGTATGAGTTTAGATTTTCTTAATAAAAAAGTCGCCAAACATGCATCCCTGGCATGAACAAACATAGCAAATAATGGAGTCGTGAAGCATATTCCGACTCTTTATATTTATTCCACGAGAAGTCTCCATTTAGGAAAAAGATTCCTCTTAGTAACGTTGTTTATTCAGCCTCACTGTTTTTCTACTGTAATATCATATGGAGATTTCTACATTCCTGCACTTTTCTGTTTACCCACAAATACAAAGACGCTAAAGAAATCATGCCCTATGTAGACTTTACAATGCTTTTAAAGCAGGATGTGCGATACTTATTACTGTTTTATGCAAAAATATTAGATAAAAATGTATCAATCGGTTTTTTGCTCGATTCAAAATATTTCCAAAAATTTTTACATTTCAAAATCTCTCTATTTATTCGATTTTGTCTCTGATTATGTCTCACTTGCGTTTATATATCAGTTTATTAAAAAATCTATATATAGAATAAGAAAGGAAATTTTATAATTATTGTTAGAAATGTATATATATATATATTTATTTATTTCTGGCGTTTTGTTTCCATCTTCTAACATTCGTAAAATAGAGTCGCCAGGAATGTTGGACCTTTTATTTGGAAACTCCAATTTTATACCGGAAATTCAACATTTATAACAAAGTATTCGAATGGTAATTTTCTTTTATAGATTATCAAAAATTTCGTGAATACATAAAGTAAAAATTTTTATTTTGGAAAAAACGGTAGGAATTTAGATATTCTTAATAAAAAAGACGCCACTAAAAGAACTAGACAAACTTGAAACACTGACATGAACAAACATAGCAAATAATAGAATCGTGAAACACATTCCGCCTCTCTATATATGTTCTACGACAATCCTTCATTTGAGAAAAGGATTCCTTTTAGTGAAGTTGTTTATTTAGCCTCAATGTTCTTCTATTGTAACGTCAGATAGAAATTTCCACATTCCTGCACTTTTCTGTTTACCCAAAAATACAAAGACGTTACAGAAATCGTGACCTATGTAGACTCTGCAATGCTATTACCGCAAGATGTGCGATACTTATTACAGTTTTATGAAAAATAATTGATAAAATAACATTAATTGGATTTTTTTTTGCTTTATTAAAAATATATTCAAATCTTTTATATTAAAAAAAAATGTGTTTCTTATTAGCATATTTATTCATGTAAGGCGTGAGTAGGCCTTTGAACCTCTGTGTTACTGGTACTATCAATTTTTATTTACAAACTTCAATATAGAAGGCAAGTAAATTTGTTCCCACCAAATTCATGTATTCTTCTAGGTGGTCGTCCATCTGAATATTTCGTTGTAATACGTTTGTATTTCTAAGCACCGGGCACGTATATAATATCTGTAAACTTAGCATACACTAACTATCCTTTAAAGAAATGTAATTTTCATTATTAACTTGTTAGCATTAAATCACATTGACATACTTCAAATGAAAGAAACACACATCTATTTATTATTTCACGCGAGAGATAAAAAAACTCTACAGCTCTTTTAAAGAGCTACATGACTACTGATATCAAAAACGCACACACATCATGTGATAAAACAAATAAAGTATAAAAATGTTATTTTTAATGTTTTTCATAGTTCGAACAATATATAATAGTCCTTTCCGCTTTAATAAATTCAAGGTCCCGATAATGACCAGTCAAGATGATTTATGATGTAATTTTAACTGTCAATTATTACGCAACGGAGGAAATTAGTTCTGACTGATGAATTATGTCTATCATTTCTTAGTTTTTGTCTCTGGCTATGTCTTACTTGCATTCTACATAACATTTTATTAAAAAATCTGTACATATATCATAAGAAAGGAATTTTTATAATTATTGGTAACACACCGGTATTTACATCAATATTTTTTCAAGCGTTTTATTCAAAAATCCGAAACATATCCCTCTCTAATATTCGTAAAATAGAGTTGCGAGTTACAAAGCGTCAAATGTTTTATTTCAGAAATTCGAATTCATACCGAAATTCCCCATTTATACCAAAGAATTTAAATGGTAAAATTTGGTTTATTTAACATGAATTATTTCGTGAATGCATAGCATATATATATTTTTATGGAAGTACCGGTACGATATTAGATTTTCTCGATTAAAAAAAAAAGATGCCAAACAGGCAACCCTGGCATAAAAAAAACATAGCAAAGAATGGAATCATGAAACACATTACGTCTCTTTATATTAGACCTCCGAGAAGCCTCCATTTAGGAAAAGTATTCCTCTTAGTAAAGTTGTTTATTCAGACACAATGTTCTTCTATTGCAATATGAGATAGATATTTCTACATTCCTGCATTTTTCTGTTTACCCACAAATACAACGACGCTAAAGAAATCGAGCCCTATGTAGATTTTCCCAAACTCTTACAGCAAATTTTGTGATACTCATTAAAGTTTTATGCAAAAATAACGGATAAAAATGTATGGATTAGTTTTTTGTTTTATCCAAAATACCTAAAAAAATTATATTAAAAAATATCTTTCTTTTGTAGATTTTGTGTCTGGTTATACCTTCATTGCATTCTATATATCATTAAAATAGTTATATTTATAGACAAAAAACTAATAATTTCATAGACTTCTGAATTAAAAAAAAAATTCTTTTTAAATTTGTAAATTACTAAAATTATTTGCAACTTTAAAATAAATGAATTTATAATTTCTAAATAAAAAGGACGCCAAACTGACAACACTGATTAGAATAATCACAGTAAGTAAAAGAATCATGAAACACATTCGGGTTCTTTATACTTGTTCCACGAGTAACCTCCATCTAGGATAAGATTTCCTCTTAGTAAAGTTGTTTATTCAGCCTCAATGTTTTTTTATTGTAATATCAGGTAAAGATTTCTAGATTTCTGCACTTTTCTGTTTACCAACAAATACAACGACGCTAAAGAAATAGTGCTCTCTGTAGGTTTTACATTGCTCTTAAAGTAAGATGTGCGTTATTACAGTTTTATGCAAAAATATGAGATAAAAAATATCGATCAGTTTTTAGTTTATTCAAAATATTTGCAAAACATTTATATTAAAAATAAAATCTCTCTCTTTCGTAGATTTTGTCGCTTGTTATCTTTGATTTGCATTCTGTATATTAGTTTAATGAAAAATCTCTATATATTCATAATAAGAAAGGATTTTTATAATTATCAGTAAGAAATATATACCCCTATATTTCTCTGGCATTTTAATTCAATACCAAATAATATTCTCAATCTATTCTAATCCATCCAATAATCCATTCTAATAGAATAGAGTAGCAACTCTTTCTAATATTTGTAAAATAAAGTTTTCAGTTACGTCAAATTTTTTAATTGGGAGCTACGAATTCATACCGGAAAATCCACACTCATACAGAAGATTTTGAACGGTAACATTTGTTTAACAGCGAAATGAATACCGGGTGATCCAGAAGTTTCGGGAGTTTTGTAAAGTTAATAATTAAGAAACTATGCATAATACAAAGGTTCTGTTTTCAGATATATGCTCAGAAACATGTGGGATTTTTGTTTAGAATAAATTTTTTTAAATATATATAGTTACCATTTTTAACAACAGGTGGCGCTGTTGTATAAGACTGAATGCACCTATACCATGCGTTATATAGACACATGAGTTCATTGCGAAACTTCTTTTCTATGATATTGATGAGATTTCGTTTTAAGGGTGGTTTATGTTCAAACATTTTTTGTAAGGTAAATGAAATTGCATTGTAAGGGAAATTTGATACAAAATTTCATGAGCATCTGCAGTGTTTAGACATTGTCTAGACTATGTTTAGACACATCTTTGCATGACGCGTTGTTTTCTGATCGTACAATACGTCAAGTTAAATCTGCAAAAGAATCGATGGCTATTGCAAATGTGAAATGCTATGGTAAGCAAGGTTTGAGAAAAAGGCTCATTGGAAGATCGTAATTGAAACAAGATATCCCAAATGTCTGTTACAATCGTAAATTAGGTAGGAATCTATGCCAATACTATGTGGAAATCAGCAGTTCATGGTGAATGCAGTAAACTTGTTACATCACGATGAACTGAAATTTCTTCTGTAATTTCGTTCTGCTCTGAGGATACTGTGCACGCTGTTTTGCATCGGCACACGGCAGTACTTATAAGCCATGAGCGTCATGATTAAAAATTGTAACCCTTGAACACTAATTTGTTCTTTTAAATGAGCTGTATCATACTATAAAAACAATACTATCAATTTTAGCGCCACCTGCTGTCAAAAAGTGCAACTAACATAATATCTTTTTTTTTTCATCGAAAAAACAAATCCCACAAGTTTCTCAGCATTTCTGTGAAAACCGCATACTTCTATTGTTTATGGTTTTCTAATTATTAGCATTTCAAAAGTCCCGGGACTTCTGGATCACCCGGTACATAAAGTAACAATTTTTGTTTTAGAAATATTGGTATGAATTTCGAATTTCTTAATAAAAAAAGGACTGAAATCTGGGAACTCTGGCATGAACAATCATAGCAAATAATGGAATCATGAAACACATTACGTCTCTTTATATATGTTCTACAAGAAGATTCCATTTAAAAAAAAGATTTCTCTTAGTTGTTTATTCAGATTCAGTGTTCTTCTACTGTAATTTCAGATAGAAATTTCTACATTTGTGCACTTATCTGTTTACCTACAAATACAAAGACGCTAATCCCCCCTATGTAGATTTCACTATGGTCTTAATGCAAGATGTGTGATATTTATAACAGTTTTATGTAAAAATATTAGGTAAAAAGTATGATGATATTTTTGTTTTATACAAAATATTTAAAAAACTTTTATATTTAAAACTTCTCTGTTTTTTACATTTTGTCTTAGGTTTGTTTCACGAATTCTATATACAATTAAAGTAATTTTATTAATACACAAAACTTATACAGTTATAAAAATATGAATAATCAAAACATTACTCTTTTTATTTATAAATTACGGAAAAGTTTCACAACCTTATAATAAATGAATTTACCTTTGATATCTTTTACTCTTTTAATCAGTTTTAAGAAATTTCATATTTTGTAAAATTTTATTTTTTGCCTGTTACTTTTTGATTAATTGTCTTATAAATAAAAATAAATTGATAATAAAAATAAAATAAAAATAGTAATAATAGAATTTATTATGCAATGATAAATAATTATAATTTTTATAACAACAATAATAATAATAATTATTATTAACTAATAATACAATTTAAAATGAAAGAGTAATTGTTATACCTATCAATCAGAAATGTATACATCTATAATTTTTTGGGAATTTTATTTCAATACTCAAAATTCATTTCCCTTCTAACATTCTTAGTTCAGAATTCCCAATTACGTCACATCTCTTAATTGAGAACTCCAAATTCATACCGAGGATTTCGAATGGTAAGGATTGTCTTATTGAAAAATAAGAAATTTCGTGAATACATAAAGTGAAATTTTTTATTTTAGAAATCCCGGTATGAGTTTAGATTTTCTTAATAAAAAAAGTGTGTCTATCCCTGGCAACCCTGGAATGAACAAATATTTCAAATAATGGAATCATGAAATACATTCCGTCTCTTTATATTTGTTCTATTATAATTTTCCATTAATGAAAAGAATTCCTCTTTGTAATGTTGTTTGTCCGGCCTCAATGTTCTTCTATTGTAATATCAAATAGAAATTTCTCCATTCTAGCACTTTTCTGTTTACCCACAAATACAATGACGCTAAAGAAATCGCGCCCTATGTAGAATTTACAATGCTTTTATAGCAAGATGCGCGATACTTATTACTGTTTTATGCAAAAACATCACAAAAAAGTATCGATCTGTTTTTTTCCTAGATTTTATCTCTGGTTATATGTTACTTACATTCTATATATCTTTAAAATAGTTTTATTAATACTAAAATATTAATAATAATCATAATCATAATTTTTTTAACTTACCTAAGTTTAAAACCCTACCTTAACCTACCTTACTAAGTTACCAAAAACTTCACAGCTTTAAAATAAAATAATTTATCTTTAATAAAATTTACTCCCCCAATCAGTTTTGAGAAATTTCACGTTTCGTATATTTACATTTTTTTTCTGATACATTTTTAAATACTTATATATATATATAAATGTAATAAATAATATAATTCGGTAATGAAATAATTTTTTTCATAACTTCTCAATCCTGTAGAAAAATAAGCAATCGGATGTAAAAAGTTACTATGGTCGGTTTGTTTAAGACCTGCACCTACCGCCACCTGAGAAGCGTCAACAAATATGTGTAGGGGTAATTTTGGGTCATAAATCATTAAAATTGGTTTAACAATGAGGGCATCTTTTAATTTTTGAAAAGAGTTTTGACATTCAGTATACCATTCCCAAATAGTATCTTTCTTAAGTAATTTATTTAGGGGGTGTCTAATTTCAGCATATTTCTCAATAAATTTATGATACACATTTATAGAACCAAGAAATCTTTGTAATTCTTTAGTATTAGTAGGAGGTTTTAGTTTTTAATTGTTTCTATATTAGTATTAGCTGAAGTTAAAGTTCCATTTTGGATTTCATACCCTAGAAAATTGATTTGTTTTTGAGCAAAAGTACATTTAGATAACTTTAATTTAATATTTTCTATTCGACATAAATCAAAAATTTGGATGAGATGCTGTATATGTTCATCTCTTGATTTAGAAAAAATAATTATATCATCAAAATAATAACAAGCAAAGTCTATTTTATATTTTGTAAGAATTCTTCTAATTGTCCTATTAAAAATTGGGGGCCTACCTTTACACCAAAGGGGAGAACATTCCATTCCCAGATACCACAATTAGTAGTAAAGGCTGACTTTTCGGAATCTGTTGGGTGAATAGGTATGTGCCAATAGCCTGAGGCTAAATCTAGTGTAGAGAAATAGTGGGCACCACTTAATTTGTCTAAAATTTCATCTATTCGGGGCAAAGGTTCAGCGTCATTTTTCATAACAGAATTTAATTTTCGGTAATCAACACACATTCGGGTTTTTTTGCCTTCATCTCGTTTATTTACTAACGTAACTGGTTAAGAATATGGGCTATAACTTCTTTTAATTAACCCAGCAGATAATAAGGATTGGATTTGCTGAGCTATTTCTTTTTCATCAGCAGTGGATGTACGATAAGGCTTCAAAGATATTCATAGGACAGATTTAAGATAAATACGCTGAGGTTCAATATTAATTCTCCCTACATCATATTTATTTTTGGCAAAAATATCTAAATAATCCCTTAAAAGTTCCCTTACATTTTTATATTGAATAGCATTCAGATCCCCCAATAGATTATAATCATCATTATTAGTTCGCGGCAAGGATTGAGGAGTTATGGTATTTCCATAATCGGGTTGCACAGTAGTATCATTTTTTATAATTTCAAAATGAAGTAATTCTAAAGTATCACTGAATGCACTATATTGCCATTGATTATGGGACACTTGCGATTTTAGACATTTTACTAAATATCTAGAAAAATACATGAAGAATTATCTCAAAACTCTTAGTGTATAAATATAATAGTATAATTCATACATCTCCGTGAAGATTTTTTACCGAAACTCCATAGGGGACCGCCAACAAATTAAAAATAATGAATATCTTTTGAATAACCCTGTCAAAACTAATGCAGCAAAAGCGCTCAAACTCTAGATTATGATTGAATGCCTTATTGTAATACACTGTGTTCATTTTTATGCAAATAGCATGCATACTCGCAGAGTAATTAAGGTTTTTATAAAAATGGTCCCAAATTTTTCCAAGTTTTTTCCTTATAATTTTCAGAGTTCTTAATATAAAATAATATTTTTTTCAGAAAATATGACAAACAACATTGCACACAGTACCCTGTAATAAGAATTAAAAAATAATGAAAATTGTATACAAAATGAGTTGGTTTATTAAATAATTTTTTACTGCGCATGCGTCAACGATATCAAAATTTCATTTGCATATTATGTTAGCTAAATGTATAGAGCAATTTTTGTGAAACTCACAAAATCATAACTTGAAAATTCGGAAAATAATCGTCAATTGAATAAGTTGAAAATCCGTTATTCTCGAAATGAAGCAAAAACAAGAGGGGTTGTATCCATATATTCATTGATTAGTGTCAATATAGAATACACAATACGGGATGTTACGACTACTTTTGGATAAAATCCCTCATTTTTTTGCTTCATTTCGGAAACAACGGATTTTGTCCTTTTTCTATAGACGATTACTTTCAGAATTTTCAAGCTATAATTTTGAGACTTTTACAAAAGTTGCTCTATACATTTTGCTAACATAATATGCAAATGAAATTTTGATATCTTTGACGCATGCGCAGTAAAACATTATTTAGTAAACCTACTCATTTTTCATACAATTTTTATTATTTTTTAATTCTGATTACAGGGTACTGTGTGCAATGCTGTTTGTCATATTTTCTAAAAAAATATTATTTTATATTAAGAACTCTGAAAATTATAATGGAAAAAGTTGGAAAACTTTGGGATCATTTTTATAAAAACCTTAATTACTCTGCGAGTATGCATGCTATTTGCATAAAAATGAACACAG
Source organism: Maratus speculifer (assembly GCA_964019185.1). Taxonomy (NCBI): domain Eukaryota; kingdom Metazoa; phylum Arthropoda; class Arachnida; order Araneae; family Salticidae; genus Maratus; species Maratus speculifer. The sequence goes on from OZ025290.1 coordinate 327,215,724, forward strand.
TGTATTACAATAAGGCATTCAATCATAATCTAGAGTTTGAGCGCTTTTGCTACATTAGTTTTGACAGGGTTATTCAAAAGATATTCATTCTTTTTTAATTTGTTGACGGTCCCCTATGGAGTTTCGGTAAAAAATCTTCACGGAGATGTATGACGTATACTATTATATTTATACACTAAGAGTTTCGAGATGATTCCTCATGTATTTTTCTAGATATTTAGTAAAATGTCTAAAATCGCAAGTGTCCCATAATCAATGGCAATATAGTGTATGTGGACAATAACAAAGTGTATTGTGTGGTTGACAGTGGATCAACTGTCTCAATTTTACCTCTCAAATTTGTTCGATATTTAAATGGTAATTTACGTAATGTTTCGCCTATTACTATTAGACAGGCACAAGGAACTCTTACAATTAATAAATCTTGTTGGTTATGTATTAAAATTGGTAATATAAAGAGGCATGTTAATTTTTTAGTAAGTCAGATAGATTTGGACTATGCTATTTTAGGTTTACCTGATTGTGCTAAATTTAAATTGAAAATTTTATATATATATATATATATATATGTGTGTATATATATATGTATATATATATATATATATATATATATATATATATATATATATATATATATATATATATATATATATATATATATATATATATGTATATGTATATATATATATATATATATATATATATATAATTATATATATATATATATATATATATATATATATATATATATAATTATATATATATATATATATATATATATATATATTAGGGTGGTGCGAAAAAACAATAGTTTTTATTTCAGAATCGCTATAGTGCGTAAAAGTTGCGATTGGTAAATACAGGGAAAACTAAAAAAAAATTTTTCAAATCGGACCTTATCTTCCGATCGCGCAAACCGCCTAAAAATTAAAAAAAATGGAAATTTTCCGATTTTTTCGAAATTTTTTAAAAAATATTACATATACATATTTTTTAACACTATAGTGAAAAATATTTGCATGTAGTACTGTTTAATAATAATAAAAAAAAATTGCGTTTAGAGAATATCTTCCGATCGCGCAAATTCATTAAAAATCGGGAAAATTTTCAATTTTCAGTGATTTTGATGTATTAAGAAAATAATTAATAGAGTTCAGTTTGCGGTCTCCTGTTAAAATTTAAATGAGAAATTAATACATTGAGCATATTATGCCCTTTTTGAATAATCTACACTGTAAAAAAAATCTGCGAAGTTGCTAAACTTTTTCTAGGAAACTGGGATTCCTAGAACTTTTCCTGTAACGGTAACAGCAAAAATTTAAGTTTCAGAGTCGGTTAGATGAAATATTTATGTTACCGTAACATGAAAAGTTCTTGGAATCCCAGTTTCCTAGAAAAAGTTTAGTAGCTTTACAGATTTTTTTACAGTGTAGATCTTACCATGACCAGATTGCTGCACGGCGAATAGGTTTAGTAGTTCGCGCAACTCCTGTTAGCTACGTTGCGCAAGATCGCTGAAGTCGCCCTACGTGTGTACACCCTGTGAACGCATTTCGTTTGTTAATAAATGCAGTTTGTTATTTCAAATACATTAGCAAGTGACATGGATACGGATATGCATACGTCGTTGACAAAGAAAATTACTAGACAATCTTTTCATTGTCCTATATTCGGTCATCCAAGAGATTTTTTTCCAAATATTTTTCAAACACACGAATATAGCTCCTGTGAGAGAGAGTAAAAATCACCCTTTAAATTGATTTAAATGCTTTTAGAATTGTTAAAAATACTTCTAGACTTTTTCAATAAATGTGTTTATATAATACTGATTGATATGTAGAATGATACTAGTTTGAAGATGTTTTATAGTAATTTTAAACAGACATATGTCATCTCTCGTGATATTTGTCTCAGGACTGAGGAGGATAACAAAAGTGTCTTTCTCCATTTTAAGAAGGATAGAAGAAAGATATCTTTCTTAATAGCCTTTCTTCGTTCTTTCTTCCATCAAAATATATGTCATGTGGCTCTTCTGAATCCATTTGACTTTGCAGTAAATTTTTTCTAGTGCGGCTGTTTTCCCTTCTAATTTTGTATCGGTCAATAACTTGAGAAACATTTGTTTTACTTATTACAGCAACATCTTCTAGCACACTCTACGCTATAGCAGCACCTGCACAGTCAGATACACCATTGCAATCGCAACGTAAAGATGTAGATTGTAACTCTACTTTCATTTGCCATGGTAATTTCTTCTTCTTAAATCTTATAGACTGTATAGGTATGGTAATGATATTTTACATATACCTATATTAGCATTAAAATTCTCCTCTGTTTCTTCTAAATGCTCAAGATCTTTCATTTCCGCTTCAAGAGATATTAGAGGTTGCCTTTTCAATATTTAATTTCATCTTCTATGTCTTGTACTCAGTTTTTTTTTTTTGGCCTCCTTTTGATCTATAGTACCAATTTTTCCCGTTCCGTACTTTTTCTGGAGGTAGATAAATCTATGCTCAATTATTGGAATGCTGTTGTTCTTTTCAGATGTACACTTAACCTCAATCGGACTTTCTCTTAGATCTGGAGACTTTTTACAGGAGCAATATAAATTCATTTCGTATTTTCAGGCTGAAATATCACACAGTTGCGTTCCCTTTTTTTTAATTCATCAACCTTTTTTATAAGGTTTCGCTTTTCTTAGCTCAAATATAAGATTTCTTTAGTTTATAATACTTATCGTAGTAGGCATTAATTATCTAAATGATTCTGTAATCAGAAACTTTTGGGATTGACGCCTTCTAATCAATATATTTTTTTTTCTGGCACTGTATTCCTGACAGATGATAAATTCGCTTTAATGTTGTTGAGTTTACTTGCTAATCGAAAACCTCTTCTCAAAGCAGCATCGAAGAACATTTTCGTGTGTTGGAAGAATATTTGGCACGAAATCTCCTGGATGACCGAATATAGGACAATTGAAAGATTGACTAGTAATTTTCTTTGTCAACGACGTATGCATATCCGTATCCATGTCACTTGTTAATGTCTTTAAAATAACAAAATACACCCAATTAAGAAACGAAATTCGTTCACGGGCTCACTGATACGAAATGGCGCACTGTGCAAATGGACGGGGGTGGGGAGAGATGGGTGTGCACACATAGGGCGACTTCAGTGTTGTTGCGCAGCGTGACTAAGAGGAAATGCGCGAAATATTAAACCTTTTCGCCCTGCAGCGATCTGGCGATGGTAAGATCTAGATTGTTCAAAAAGGGCATAATATGCTCAATGTATTATTTTGCTGTTAAAGTTTACCAAGAGACCGCAAACTAAACTCATTTAATTGTTTTATTAATACATCAAAATCACTGAAAATTGAAATGTTTCCCGATTTTTAATGAGCTTGCGCAATTGGAAGATATTCTCTAAACTCAATTTATTTTTTATTATTGTTAAACAGTACAATATGCAAATATTTTTCACTATTGTGATAAAATATATGTATGTGTAATATTTTTTTAAAAATTCCGAAAAAATCGGAAATTTTCCATTTTTTTGAATTTTTAGGTGGTTTGCACGATCGGAAGATAAACTCCGATTTGAAAATTCTAAAATAAACACTTTTGTTTTTTCGCACCACCCTAATATATATATATATATATATATATATATATATATATATAATAAAAAAGTTGTTTTTAAATCTAAATGTAGGATGCATTTCTGCTTATATTAACTTTCCTCTCAAAGATCTCTTTTAAATCATGCAATCAAAGCTCAAAAGTATATATTTATGAAAAAAAAAATTTCACTTTTAAAAGAATATGTGATATACAGTGTGTCTGTAAAGTCATGTTGTTTTTCTGACCGATTACAGGAAATCAACGAAAAAAATAATAATAATGTGAATGCTTCACAAAATGAAATAAAAACTTTCCTCGCTTCATACTTTTTCAGTGCAGTTCGATATGACTTCTATTTGATAACCTACATACATCTAAACGGTGTTTAAGTTCTTATTATGCGCATTTTATTTTTTAATTAAAAAAAAGACATCAAACTGTAAACCCTGGCATGAAAACATACAGCAAATAATGGAATTATGAAACACATTCCGTCTCTTTTTATTTGCTTTACGATAATCCTCCATTTAGGAAAAGTGAAGTTATTGAAGTTACCTCTTATTTCCTCTTAGTGAAGTTGTTTCTTCAGCCTCGATGTTCTTCTATTGTAAGATTGTTATACACAGTCCAGTCACATTAATGTGACCACCACGTACTTTCTACGTCGACGTTAAATAACCAATCACAGGAGGCAGGTGGCAGCACAGTGCAGTTGAGGGTATATAAAGGGTGTGTGAGGGCTTCGGAAAATATTTCAATCGTTGGCGTAATGCAGAAACGAAGCGATTTATCGGACTTCCAAAAGGGCATGATCATTGACTTTCGGGCCAAGGGTGGAAGCATTTCCGAAACGGCTGAGTTTGTGAACTGTTCGCATGCCGTCGTGGTAAAAGTGTACCGTTCATGGCAAAATGGGATAGTCCAAAATCAGCGACGTGGCAAATGTGGTGCACCACGGGCCATAGATGACAGAGGCGAACGACGGTTGAGGAGATGCGTTCGGGCAGATAGACGGGCTACCGTTGAGCAACTGACCACCCAAATGAACCAAGGGGCTACCAAAAGTGTCTCCCAAACTACTATTCAGCGAACATTGCTGCATCTGGGCCTCCGAAGCAGACGCCTAGTTCGTGCACCTATGCTGACTGCTGTTCACCGACGACGAAGGCTGGAATTTGCACGCCAGTACCGCATCGGGACATCTACTGAGTGACGACAGGTAGCATTTTCCGATGAATCGCGCTTTATGCTCCATCGGACAGATGGACGTTGGCGTATAAGGCGTGAAACCTCTGAAAGCAAACATCCTGCAACTATTGCCGGAACGGTCCAAGCTGGAGGCGGGAGCATTATGGTCTGGGGAATGTTTTCCTGGCATTCTCTGGGTTCACTCATCATTGTGGAAGGCACGATGGATCAATACAAGTACGCATCTGTCCTTGCGGACCATGTTCACCCCTACATGCGCATTGTTTTTCCTCAGGATGATGGCATCTACCAGCAGGACAATGCGAAGTGCCATACAGCTGCCAGTGTACGTGCGTGGTTCGAAGAGCACCAGGATGAGTTTACCGTGCTCCCCTGGCCAGCAAACTCACCTGACTTAAACCCAATCGAGAATCTGTGGGACCATCTCGATCGGATTGTTCGCGCCATGGATCCTCAACCCCGTAATCTAGCGCAGCTGGCCACGGCATTAGAGTCGGCATGGCTCAATATCCCAGTGAACACCTTTAGGAACCTTATTGACTCTCTTCCTACACGTCTCGCAGCAGTCCGCTCTGCGAAAGGTGGATATTCTGGCTTTTGACAGGTGGTCACATTAATGTGACTGGACTGTGTATAAGATAGAAATTTCTACATTCCTACATTTTTCTGTTTATCAACAAATACAAAGACGCTAAAAATCGTGCCCTACATAGACATTGCAATAATCTTACAGCAAGATGTGCAATACTTATTACAATCTTATGCAAAAATATGAGATTGATCAGTTTTTGCTTTATACTTAAATCTTCACTTTAAGAAGAGATTTAAGAAGTGAAAATTCCAAAACTAAGCCAAATGTATTTTTTTTTCTGATTAGAAATTTATAATTTTATTTAAATAAACTAACTTCTATTGTAAAAAATTATTATAAAAATATTACTAGTTATTACAGTTTTATGCAAAAATACCAGATTAAAAAAAAAATGATAATTTTTTTTTTGTTTTACTTTATCCAAAATATTTGCAAAAGTTTTATATTAAAAAAAAACCTCTCTGTTTCTTAGATTTCGTCTCTGTTTATGTCTTATTTTCATTTGATATATCATTAAAATAGTTTTATTAATAAACAGAAAACTTATAATTTATAGGATTCAGAATAATAATTTTTTTTCATTTCTAAAATTACTATGAAATTTTACAAATTAAAAAAAACGAATTTACATTGAATAATTTTTACTCCCTTAATCAGTTTTCAGAATTTTCCCGTTTCGTAATATTTAATTTCTTTTCTGATGCTTTTTTTCATTAATTGTCTGAAAAATAAAAATAAATTGAAAAATAAAATTAAAATAATAATAATAAAGAATAACTATTTTTATAATGTAATAATAATTAGTATCAATATAACAATGAATATTATTATTATTAAATAATAATAATAAAATTTAAATTGAAAAAGTAATTGTTGTAATTATTGATCAGAAATATATGCCTCTATAATTTTTTCGGATATTTTATTTCAATACCTAAAACTCATTCCCTTTTTAACATTCTTAGTTCAGAGTTAACAATTAATTCACATCTTTTACTTGAGAAGTCCAAATTCCCCCCGAAGATTTTGAAGGGCAAAGATTGTGTTATTGAAAACCAGAAGTTTCGTGAATGCATAAAGTAGCAATTTTTATTCTAGAAATCCCAGTATGAGTGTAAATTTTCTTAATAAAAAAAGTATGTCTATCGCTGGCAACCCTGGAATGAACAAAAATTACAAACAATGGAAACATGAAATACATTCCATCTCTTTATATTTGTTTTATTAGAAAGCTCCATTAAGGAGAAGGATTCCTCTTAGTAAAATTATTTATTCAGCCCCAATGTTCTCCTATTGTAATATCAGATTGAAATTTCTACATTCCTTCACTTTTATGTTTACTTACAATTAGAAATACGCCGAAGAAATCGTGCCCTATGTATACTGTACAAGCAAAATTTTACAATGCTCTTACAGCAAGATGTACGATACTTATTACTGTTTTATGCAAAAATATCAGATACAAAAAAATTGATTAGTTTTGTGTTTATCCAAAATATTTGCAAAATATTCATATTTTAAAAAACCTCTCAGTTTCCTAGATTTTGTCGCTTGTATACAAAATTATCAGACAAAAATGTCTCGATAAGCATTTTGCTTCATCCAAAATGATTGATTTTTTTTGTTTTTGTTAAAATATCTCTCATTTTCTTGGATTTCGCATCTGGTAATGTCTTACTTATATTCTATATACCAGTTTGTTAGAAAATCTGTATATATATAATAAGAAAGGAATTTGTATAATTATCGGTAAGTAATTTATACCCCTCTATTTTTTCAGGCTTTTTGTTTCAATAACCTAACATTCGTAAAACAGAGTTGCCAGTTACATTATACTTTTTATTTTGAAACTCCGAATTTACACTGGAAAATCCAAATTTATACTGCAGAATTCGAATGGTACAGTTTCTTTTATTGTATATCAGAAATTTCGTGAATACACAAAGCAATAACTTTTATTTTAACAATACCGGTGTACATTTATATTTTCTATGTAAAAAGGAGTGCCAAACTGGCTATCTTGTCATGAACAAACAGATAAAATAACAGAATCATGAAACACATTCCATCTGTTTATATTTGTTCTCCGAGAAGCCTCTATTTAGGAAAATCATTCCTCTTAGTAAAGTTGTTTATTCAGACACAATGTTCTTCTATTGTAATTTCAGATAAAAGTATCTTCGTTACTGCACTTTTCTGTTTACCCACTAATACAAAGACACTAAAGAAAGAAAGCCCTAAATAGACTTTGCGATTCTCTTACAGCTTGATGTGTGATATTTATTATAGATTCATGCAAAGATATCAGATAAAAAATTATCAATAAGTATTTTTTTACTTTATCCAAAATATTTGCAAAACTTTTATGTTAAAAACTTCCCTGTTTCTTAGATTTTGTCTCTGGTTATGTCATTTCCATTTTATATATCAGTTTATTAAAAAAAATCTATCTACCTATATATATATATATATATATATATAATAAGAAAGGAATTTTCACAATTATCGGTAAAAAAATGCATACTGCTATATTTTTAGTGACGTTTTGTTTCAATAACCAAAACGTATAACTTTTTAAACATTTGTAAAACAGGGTTGCAAGTTACGTCACAGCTTTTATTTGTAAACCCCAAATTTGCACCGAAAAATCCAAATTCATACTTTTCGAATTTTAAAGTTTGTTTCATAGAAAATCAGAAATTTCAATTTTGGAAATCCTGGTTTAAATTTAGATATTTTTTATAAAAAAACGATGCGAAACTGGTAATTCTGGTATGAACAAAAATAGCAAATAATGGAATCGTGAAACAGGTGCCGCCTCTTTATATTTGTTCTACGACAATCCTCCATTTAGGAAAAAGATTCCTCTTAGTAAAGTTCTTTATTGAGCCTCAATGTACTTCAATTGTAATATCAGATAGAAAGTTCTCCTTTCCTGCACTTTTCTGTTTACCCACAAATAGAAAGATGCTAAAGAAATCGTGCCCTGTGTAGACTCTGCAATGTTTTTACAGCAAGCAAGATGTGCGATCTTACACTTTTATGCAAAAATATCAGATAAAAAATATCGATCAGGTTTTTTTTTTTTTTTTTTTTTTTTTTTTTTTTTTTACTTTATTTAAATTATTTGCAAAGCTTTTATATTAAAAGAAAGTCTGTTTCTTAGATTTTGTCTCTGGTTAGGTATTACTTGCATTCTGTATATTATTAAAATATTTTTAATCATACACAAAAAACTTAAAAGGTTATTGGAATTTTAAACAATATAAAATATTACTGTTTTTCATTTGTAAATTAATAAAATAATCATAAATTTAATAAAATCGAATTTGCATTTGATAATTTGTACTTTATCAATCACGTCTTAAGTAAATTTACGTTTTTTGAAACTTATTTTTTTTTTTTGATACCTTTTTATATTTGTCTGAAAAATAAAAATAGAAAACTAATTTGTTTTTAAAAGTAATATCTGTTGTGCATTTCTGCTCACATTACATTTCTTCTTAAAATATATGTCCTTAATCAGGCAATGACAGTTGAATTTTCAGTGATGACTGTTCAGTGATGACTGTTCAGTGAAGGAATATGCAATTAATAAATATATATTTTCACTTTTAAAACAATTCGTAATATACAGTGTGTCCATAAAATTATAATATAACTCTGACCGATCACAGGAAAAAAAATGAAAAAAGGAAGATGTGAAATTTTTAATTGGTTTATTCAAATATTTTCCTTGATAATTCAAAATTTCATTATTTTTCATACTGGATCAATAGGCATTTTTTAGATAAAATCTAACCATTTTCCTTTCCTGATGCCAATAAAATAGAAATCTAGAATGATAATTTCTCAGCGGCCATAAATTTTCAATTGAGCAATTTCTGTTCAAAAAAATAAAAATTAAAAAAATTAAAAGAAAATAAATATGACGGCTTATTTGAAATAGAAATAAACAGAGCATTTTCTGTTATATATTAAACATATATAAAGGGTGTTTCTAAATTCATGGTCCAAACTTTAAGGGGTGATAGTACACATCAAGACAAACAATATTTAAATAGGAAACCAAGGATCCCAAAGTCTTCCGAAGGAGATAGGCGCCATTAAATTTTAGGGTCCAAAAATTCAAATGATTATGAAAAACAGAAAAATTGGTCGATTCGTTTGCGGTTTCCACTAAAATTATTCTTTATGTCAGTATTGTCTTGAAAATAAATTATAAAGATAAATTTCAAAAAATGACGATAGAGGGCGCTTTAGACTTTAGAGTAACGAACAACTATTTTTTACCGTTATTTTTTGCATCTCATTAAAGGTTTTGTAAGCTTAGTCTTAAACTTAAATTTTGAGCTCAAAATCTGAATAGTTGGAAGCTGTTAAGTAGCACAAACTTAACTGTGTTCAGAGGATTTTAAATTCAAATGATTATAAAAAACGGAAAAATTGGTCGATTGATTTGCGGTTTTCACTAAACCTATTCTTTATGTCGGTATTTTATTGAAAATGAATTATAAAGATAAATTTCAAAAAATTCCGATAGAGGGCGCTTTAGACTTTAGAGTAACGTTTCGCATTATTTTTCGCATCTCATAAAAGTGTTTTAGAAGGTTAGACATAAACTTAAATTTCAAGATGAAAATCTGAATCGTTGGGGGTGGTTAAGTAGCGCAAACTGAACTGTGTTCAATGGGGGTGGGGAGATTCAAATTTCAAATGATTATAAAAAACGGAAAAAATTGTTCGATTCGTTTGCCGTTTTCGCTAAAACTATTCTTTATGTCAATATTTCCTTGAAAATAAATTTTAAAGATTAATTTTAAAAAATACCGTTAGAGGGCGCCTTAAACTTTGGAGTAACCAACAACTATTTTTAACCGTTATTTTTTGTATCTAATTAAATGCTTGTAAAAGTTCAAACTTAAATTTTGAGCTCAAAATCTGCATCGTTTTGAGTTATTAAGTGCGGAAATTTGAAATGTGTTCGAGGGGTGGGGAGGGTAACATTTTAACTTCTGAACACTGTTCAGTTTCCGCTTTTTAACCCCTCCATCGATTTAGAATTTGAGCTCAAAATTTAAATCTAAGCATTTGCAAGCATTTAATTGGATACAAAAAATAACGCTTAAAAATACTTGTTGGTTACTCTAAAGTTTAAGGCGCCCTCTATCGGAATTTTTTGAAATTAATCTTTAAAATTTATTTTCAAGGAAATATTGACATAAAGAATAGTTTTAGCGAAAACGGCAGACGATTCGACCAATTTTTCCGTTTTTTAAAATAATTTGAAATTTGAACCTCCCCACCCCCATTGAACACAGTTCAGTTTGCTCTACTTAACCACTCCCAACGATTCAGATTTTCATCTCAAAATTTAAGTTTATGTCTAAGCTTCTAAAAAAAATTTATGAGATGGGAAAAATAACGGTAAAATATAGTACGTTACTCCAAAGTCTAAAGCGCCCTCTATCGGCATTTTTTGAAATTTATCTTTATAATTCATTTTCAATAAAATACCGACATAAAGAATAGTTTTAGTGAAAACCGCAAATCAATCAACCAATTTTTCCGTTTTTTATAATCATTTGAATTTAAAACCCTCTAAACACAGTTAAGTTTGTGCTACTTAACTGCTTCCAACTATTCAGATTTTGAGCTCAAAATTTAAGTTTAAGTCTAAGCTTACGAAACCTTTAATGAGATGCAAAAAATAACGGTAAAAAACAGTTGTTCGTTACTCTAAAGTCTAAAATGCCCTCTATCGTCTTTTTTTGAAATTTTTCTTTATAATTTATTTTAAAGACAATACTGACATAAAGAATAATTTTAGTGAAAACCGCAAACGAATCGACCAATTTTTCTGTTTTTCATAATCATTTGAATTTTTGGACCCTAAACTTTAATGGCGCCTATCTCCTTCGGAAGACTTTGGGACCCTTGGTTTCCTATTTAAATATTGTTTGTCTTGATGTGTACTATCACCCCTTAAAGTTTGGACCATGAATTTAGAAACACCCTGTATTTGTTTCATTAACAAGAATTTTTCTGTCAAAAAAGGCGACATAATTAGAAGTAAAAAAAGAATGAAAAAGAATAATATTTTCAATGAAATATTTCACTTGGAAAAATGTAACGTCATAGTTGAAATAAAACAGTACATTATAGTAGTTGTTAAAAATACAACAGGCATGAATATCAGTAGCTTATCGAGCTAGATAAATAATGACGTCATATTCAAAATGAATGAGAAATATTTTTTTACTTATACTAATTAATAAGTTATAAGTTACATACAAATGAAAATTTTAGTCAAAACTCATAATTATCAATGGAAAAAAAAATTTTGTGCGGTAAAGACGGAAAATAAAACTACTGATTATTATATTTTTGACTCTATTTTTTATCTCTTTCCAACAAATTTGAAAAGTTATTGTGCTTTCGGTTTGTCTGTCCGTCTGGCCGCTTTGTAACTTTCATAAATTTCATGGCAATCAGAGTAGCCATGAAATTTTTGGACTTCATTAACATTTACCTTAGAACGAATACCTATTGAAAATGAAGTTTCTACCATTATTAATTTATTTATAGGGATAATCAAAAATTTTCTTAACATTACGGCATTATGGGGAAAAATCGTTTCAATTGAATTTTAACAATGTTACACCCTGTGAAACATATTAAAATTTATACGCATCAACAAAGTACATAAAAATATGCATTTTGTAAAGTATGCAGTGGAAAGGACTTATTATTCATTTACAGGGTCACACAGAAGAATTCCATTTCTTAAGAATAAAGGCAGGAACAGTTTGCGACACATTTTAATTATGGAAAACGATTTCATGTATAATCAAATTAATATACGTTGCTGAGGCTTAATGTGAGTTATTTCATGCATAATACGAAGTGCATAGCATTTACAGGGACACACAAAATATCTTCTATTCGAAGTACTGTATATGATGGATGATGACTGTTGCATGGATGAAATGCATTTTGAATTATGATATGTGCTTTTAAGTTTCACTAAATGAATGCATATTAAATGCTGTGTATAAATGCTGATATTTACGCAATTTAGATATACAGGGTTACACAAAACATCTTGGAAAAGTTACTGAATATGAGGTTAATTTACTTAAAGGTGGTTTTTAAATAAAATATGCAATTTTATTTTGAACTGCATTAAGTAAAATAAGAAATGTTTGTAGTATATAGATAAAATTATATACAGGGTCACGCAAATAACTGGATACATGGTTGTCTTCGGATGATAATTTCTGAAAATGTAAATTAAGTAGTAATAAGGAATATTTTTGTTTGAACTAAAGTTTAAAAAATACTTTCGTATATTAAAGGTACTAGGTAAACTACAGGGCTGAACAAAAGTATTAAAGTATGTTTCTTTTAGTATAAGTCGCTGTAAGGAAAATTTAAACCAGCAAAAAAATCGGCAAAAAAGGATTAACAGAAGATTTGTATTATAAATCGCCATAAAAAGTTAATTACACATTCTTTTAACTAACGAATTCTTTTGTTTGATTGATTTATTAATTCTTCTTTAAATGTTATGTGAACGAAGTCACGGGTAACAGCTAATATATATACATTTCTGTTAACATAAAAATTTATTAAATTTTGATATATATATGCATATAAATTTTTTAATTCCGTGCATTAGTTCTTGAGACAGAAGAGAGACCGCAAAATTTATGTCATATACAGACAGGCAAACAGGTACTCAGAGTTACAAGTTTACAGAAAAAAATTTGTTAACACGTGTTTTTCGACATCGCTAACCCGTGAAAATCGGTCAAAAATTGGAATTCAAAAATTTTCACGAATCCAAAAGTTTTTTTCCTTGAATATATAGAATAAATTATAAGTGAAAAAGGTTTTTTATTATAAGACGATAGGCATGACAGAGTTTTAAAAATTATTTTAGTTAATTCCCAGCACATAACGGGTATAAAATCTGTACAAAAAACAAATAAGATCAGAAAAATATTAAAAACTAAATTGTAGCAGTGTTATTTCAATATTAAATTGTGTTTACTGCAACAGAGTAATGTACGAGATTATGTTACATACTTTATTCCTTTAATTTTAAATAAAAGGTTAATAAAAATAAAATAACATTATCTTTCAAAAAATGCATTTGATATTTTCTTTCAGAATATTGAAGAGTTAAACATTCACTACAATAACGTATATTTCATCACTAGTATTCCTTTTATCCTGTATTCACCTTTTATTTAATATTCGTAGAAAATGATAAATGGTTAGAACATTTCTGCGTTTTTCTTTCGTCCTTCTGACAGAATGTCAATATTAATCATGCCACAGCTGCTTCAAACGATTGAAAACATTTGTCAGCAGATGAATAATTTTATGCGATATGTTATAATGTATCGATATATTAGAAAATCCTGTCATGTATTTGGAAGGTTGTTTTCAAAACATAATAATTCATACTAATTTTTAATATTAAAAAGGTGTTGTTTTCTGTATTCCTGTAATACTATCATAAAATTTTACAATTATACAGTAAATTTTTTTCAGAGCCGAATTGATAGAAACTGAGAAAAATAGTAGACTTTATTTCGCCAAAGGTAGAGCTTATGTTATTTCCTGACATTTGAAAATATTTTCGTGTTACACCGATTTAGTCTTAAAGAAGATTAGACAGAGTTTACTGAAAGTGCAATGTAAACGTAACAATGACGAAGGAGGGATTAGAAAATGCTATGAAATAGTTACACCAATCATATCGGTCATATCGGACACTTCATCAAGAGCAACCGAAAATCTTGGAACGAGTTCCTCTTCCGATACAAAAATAATTGCATAATCAAATTTTTACATATCCTCCCCCCCCCCAAAAAAAAAAAATATAAGAAAGGACGAGCAATCGTGGTCGTTAAGCAATTAACTCGATCATTCCATCGGAATGGAAACATCATGTCCAGATAGCGTCACACCTCTTGCCCATACTAGAGAGGGGGGTGCACCATCGTGATGGAACCACATATGCCCTCCAATGTCTGTGGGCATTTCTTCCAACAAGCTTAGCAGTACCTTATACAGAAACGTAAGGTAATTTTCAATGTTAAGGTATTTAGGGAGAATAAAAGATCCTATTAGTTGTCACTGATTATTCCTGCGAAAGGTTGACAGAAAAGCGCCACTGATGCACTTATAGATTTGTATTTGCACACAGATGTTCATTCTTGGTGTTAAATACATCATAACATGAGAAGATACACTGATCCGTGAAAAGTACAGTTGCCCCAAAATCTGAACTTCCAGCAATTTTTGCAGGACCCAGGGATCAAAGGCAAGTGACGGCGATAATCTAATGCAATCACTTCTTGAAGGATTTGAAAATGTTACGGGTGCAAACTTTTACCCTTCAGCATTCGTCATGTCATGGATTGTGACACACTAAACATAAATCTCATAACTCACCTGATTCCATTTAAATGAGCCATTAACCTACCCATATCCAAATGTTATTTTCCTAAATTACCACTCTGGTAATTGTTAAACTATCAGCAATTGACCAGGAATAGAGCAGTTTCCCATTTCACGCAACTGTTGGTGCAAGCGCGGAAATGTTTTAGAATTCAGAAATCGCATATGGACAAAATGCGGTCTTTACAGTCTTTTACCTGTCTTCTTTTTACATTTTCAACTCCGTATATGAAATGTATATGAGCCATTTCGGTATTAATGAACTGTTCCAACCTCTATTATGTGAACAACGGTTGCATATTTCAATATCTTGACAAGGTGGGCGTCATTTGCTTTTATTCACTGTGTTTAAAATATACATACGGGTACTTCATCTTCACAGATATCAATGTATTGTTTTTCCTTTCTTTTTGACTCAAAATTCAAAAAATTCTTTAACGTTTGTGAAGCAGTAATCTTCAAACGCGCTCGAGCCTTTGCGGTTCATTTCTGACCATGCATTCATGAATGAAACTGTTTCGTGTATTTCGGTGCGTACATTTAACTCTTAAAATTTATCCTACCTTTTTTAAATTACATTTTATATTTTTTGCACGATTGCTAGATACTTTAGTATATAAATGCTCATTTAGTATATAATAGCTCATTTTTAGTATATAAATAATATACGCTTAGCATAGAAATAATACCAGATTGTGTAAAATATGTGCACTTCCTAAGTGTCAGATGGCAGATTACAAACAGGAAATCAACAGCTGCACTTTTTTAAAATAAAATAAAATACTTACAATAAAACTTGATAATTAAAAAATCTGAAACATACATTGTAATTCACATAAACAAATTTAAAATTAACACATCATATCAAAAACCATAAATGTACTAACGATTTCTTTTAAAATATTAGATGTGGATAAAAATAAAACGTTTATTTTTGAATAAAATGTATATATAGCTAGTTTATGACGAAAATTTTTAAGAACTTCGTGTATGTGTTGTAGCGACGTCATCTTTCAGTATAAAATTTCAACAAACAAAAACATGATCAGCCACTTATACAGAACAATCGAGCAAGTCTTCTTCTCTGTGATACGGCACTTGCCTTTCATACAGAAGTCCAAGCCTGGTCAAAGCCAATTTCTTGAAACTTACAGTTATAAATAAAATATTTTCATACTCCAATCAAAAAAAAGTCAAATTTGTAGCACAATCTCTCACACCCTTCAAAGACAGAAAGCATTCAATAAATGCAAAACAATGCGCATATTTAAATTCTTCACTGCACGATTTTTTATGTTTATGAAAACATTATTTAGAATCTTTATATCGGTCTAATAATAGAAAAATAGTTTTAAAAAATAAGATTTTCAGTTAAAATGCGATGTTTTATGGTGCGTTCCTAATATACACAATTAGGGTTTTTAAATATTTTATTGCTATACCTTGCAATTAAATAAGCATAAATTAATTAATATTACCTGCTTAATATTCTACTCCACAAGTTGTTTTATATTAATGTTTTTAAATATTCAGTAAAAATATTAAACGCAAATTTTGCCTTAATAGCTTGATCGATATTTTTTTTTTAATGCAGTCATCTGACATGGACAAAATAAGCGTTATTCCATTCTTTGAAATGTTCTTGGTCAGTTACAGCAATATATTTTTTACAGTGGCGAAAGGAATGACACGTAATTAGAATTATAGTATTTTTATGTATGGGCCAGATGTGACACATTTTGCAACTATATTTGCATTTATATTTTTTATAGTGGCTATATTTTACATTTATTTAATTGGCATATATTTTGCATTTATATTCATATTGGCATATATTTTTCATTTATATTTTTTATAGTGGCGAAAGTCATGACACGTAATTAGAATTATAATATTTTTATGTATGTGCCAGATGTGGCACATTTTGCAACTATATTTGCATTTATATTTTTTAGAGTGGCGATATTTTACATTTATTTAATTGGGATATATTTTGCATTTATATTTATATTGGCATATATTTTGCATTTATATTTTTTATAGTGGCGAAAGTTATGACACGTAATTAGAATTATAATATTTCTTTGTATGTGCCAGATGTGGCACATTTTGCAAGGCAATCACGAAACCAACCAAACGGTATCAGTCATTCTTAACAAATAAAAACTCCACATGCATTGTAATAATTGTCAGTTTCGAAATTACACGTAATTAGAATTATAATATTTTTATGTATTTGCCAGATGTGGCACATTTTGCAACTAAATTTGCATTTATATTTTTTATAGTGGCGATATTTTACATTTATTTAATTGGCATATATTTTGCATTTATATTTATATTGGCATATATTTTGCATTTATATTTTTTATAGTGGCGAAAGTCATGACACGTAATTAGAATTATAATATTTTTATGTATGAGCCAGATGTGGCACATTTTGCACAGCAATCACGAAACCAACCAGATGGTATCAGTTATTCTTAACAAATAAAAACTCCACATGCATTGTAATAATTGTCAGATTCGAAATTTAAAATTTTAGCTAACTGTTGCAACTAAATAATATTTTTTCAGAAACCATTGTTAAGCGTATATTTATTACAATGAAAATAATATTTCTTTTCAATCGCACAAAGAAAAGAAACATATAAAAAAATTGCACGCATAATAACAGAGATATTTATAACACGCATAAATATCAATAAGATAGAAGAAATAAAATACATTAAAAAAACATTTTCGGTATATGGAAAAATCCAGAAACAGAATGCCATAAATATATATATTTATCTGTGAAAACTGCAACTACGTTGACATTTATCATGTAAGAATGCTCAAGAGTAAGAAAGAAATTCCAGAAACTTGCATTGGAATGTTTTATCAGAAGTATTTCACAACACTTGTGGATCGATTGTTGAAATATTAAAATAAAGATTTTTTCATATAAATGTTTGTATCACATACGACCGTACTGCATAGTTATCATGCGGGATTAACATACATTTTACAATGCACATAATTTATTGTATGAGCAAATGACATAAAATGTTTGCATTTGGAACCATTATACTGGAAACAATAAAAAATAATATTTATGCAAGGATTGAACAAATAAATGGAAGTTAAATTATTAAATAATATTGAATACTAATTAAAATTTAATCTGAAAATCTATCTTTTGTTATGTAATATATCTATTATAATATATTATTATCTAAAAATATATCTTTTTTATTTAATCTATCTTTTTAAACTAATTAAAAGTAACAATCATGCCAAAAAATAACTACATTACTACATTCATTCTTAATTAAAAATTTTGATAATATTTAACATTGTATACAAACAAAGGGTGAACTATTTTTTAATAAAAAATATCTTATTTAGGTGCAGATGCCATACACGCACCGGGTTTGGCGTAACATTTTATGACTCCAATTTGGTGAAAACTTTATTTTTGGATACTAGTTGCATATATATTTTTGAATTATTTTCTACTATTAAAAAATAATTACAATAAATGGAAAATTTTCAATTGATATCTAAAAAAATTATATAAGTTTTAAAAAGAAAATAAAATTAAACAGGTAATATAATTATAAATACAGAACAATGGTTAAGTTATTATATAGGGTAAAATACCACCAATTTGGCGTCAGTTAAGTAATCCAGTGCGCTTATGATATATGTGCCCTTATTTTAAATTTAAAATGTCAGAACCATCTATAAATTCAGATACATATTGCTGTTCAATCAAACCAAATACATGTGTAATCTTTCGAAAAATACTATTAAATATACATACCCAGTAAGGAAAACCAATTGCTTTTTTATTAAACGGAAATATGATATACCAACCAACATAAACGCAGATTAATTCCTTACTATTTTCACAGATTCTTGAAAAGCATTCTTTACCATGATAGAATCGGTATATTAGTTTTTATGATGTTGTTAATTCTGAATTAAACAATTCAGTTGCATAATTAAATTAATTCATGCAAAAGTAAGAAAATAATAGTCATTCTAATGTTCATTTTTATGCTGTCAACTTACCATCATGTTTGGTTTATCAAAACACGTTTGTCGATCATAAAGGTGCTTAATTGAAAATTAACAAAATCCAAAGTCAGCATCTTCTAGGTTGAGAAAATAAATTATTACACTAATCGAAATATAAAATCAGTGACCGCAAAATGAAATGTGTTGTTATAAAAGCTTCTTTAAATCCCAAAATTACGTTATTTTCTGTCCTTTATTGTGTAAAAAGAAATTTTTCGGTATTATGAGTAACTCGGTATGGGTAATATGGTACTCACTTTACTCAAACATGAGTATATGTTTTTAGAAATTTATTATTTCTAAATAAGACATTTCTAGTTGCATAGTTAAATTAATATTTTCAAAAGTAAGATAATAATCATAATTGTGATGTTAATTTTTGTGCTGATAATTTACCATCATCTCTGTAAAACATGTTTGTAATCATGAAAGTGCATAGTTCAAAATTTGCAGCATCGAAAATCAGCATCTTCTTGGTTGAGAAAACAAATTATTTCACTACTCGAAACATAAAATCTGTGAGAAAAAAATGAAATTTGTTTTTATAAAAGCTACATCAAATCTAAAAAAATATTGATTACTGTTGTTTCTGCAGTTAAAAAAAAAAAACTTTTTGGATCATGGTAATTCAGTATGAGTAATATGGAAAATGATTTATATCAAATAAGAATATCTGTTTTAGGATGTTATTAATTCCAAACAAAGGCTTTTTAGCTGCATAATTAAATTAATGCATGCATAAGTAAGGAATTAATGATATCTTTAACGTTAACTTTCGTTCTCATAATTTATTATCTTGTTTATCTGTTAAACATGTTTGTCGATTATGAAAATGCTTACACTGTTAAAAATAAAGGTGACGAACCTGTTGCATTTGAAGCCCAGGGATGAAAAGGTTAAATCACTTGGCACCAGCGGGCTTGAAAATGTGTTTGGGGTGCCGTTGGGTGTTTCACGCTAATTAGGGTGCCGCGCAATGCATACCGTTGGAAGATTTTCACCCCTTAG
This sequence comes from Maratus speculifer, assembly GCA_964019185.1. Classification (NCBI taxonomy): domain Eukaryota; kingdom Metazoa; phylum Arthropoda; class Arachnida; order Araneae; family Salticidae; genus Maratus; species Maratus speculifer. The sequence goes on from OZ025290.1 coordinate 327,235,695, forward strand.
TCATTTGCGCATGCTCTGTAACATGTATCCTTGCACTTCAACTCGCTGTCACTGGTGGATCAACACAGCAATTTTTTCCTACGATGACTATCACCGCTATACGCTATCCCAATTTTGTTTAGAACTTCGGATGGCTAACTTTTGGCGAGCTTTTTTGTATAAAGCAACCTTTGAATTTCAGGACATATGAAAATTTCAGGGAGAATTTAAAGGTGAGCTTGATGGCCGAGTGGATAGGACGCTGAGCTTGTAATCAGACGTTCTGCGTTCGAATCCATCGAGGGCCGAAAGTCGGTTAGTATATTTTTTAATTTTTTATCATTGGGCACTCTGGATTAAGGGATCCATCTTTTCATCCTAATTAAAGATGCTATTTTGGCTCCTTTAGGGGTGTCACCAGTGAGACAAGCCTTTCACACTTAAAAGGTGCAATGTGTCACCATTAGTTTTAACAGTGTACTTGAAAATTAATAGCATGCAAAGACAACATCTTCTGGGTTAAGAAAACTGATACTATTACTACAGTAAACTGTCTGTATGTCGGACTCTGTATAAGGCTGAAATCTTTCAAATTCGGAAGAACTTTCAAGTCTTTGCAAATAAGTATACGCAGAGTAAAATTTCTCTAAGACCTCATATTGCTTATTATGAAAATTATCTTCGACCGATAGATTAAGCTTTAGACAGAGTTTATTGAACTCGAAAATTAAAATCAGTGACAGCAAAAGAAAATTTTGATCATTTAAGTCCAAAAATATGTTGATTTCTTTTGAATTTACAGATAAAGAACTCTTTTAGTGTCATTTATTTTGGTGTCATGTGTCTTGTATTCGTTTCTGATTGATCCATGTTTAATGTATGGCATAGTTATCGTATAACTCTGTTGTTATATAAAGCCATTTTTTGTCAGCAAAACGGTGCAGTAATTCATTTACTTTAAACAAAAAGGGATACTTCAGTTGCCACGATGATAAAAACACACTAAAAACTCAAAAAACAATTTAGAGGCAGCTTTCAAATAAATTGCATTCAAGAGTAGATTTTTTCTCCAATACGAAGGTGTAAAATTTGAAAATGTGCGATGTTCAGCAATTCAAAAATTTTCAGTATCGAAATTTGAACACTGAAATTTCTTTAAAATTTTATTATGATTGGTCCAGTCATATTAATGTTTAATGCACTGCGTACATAACACATGGCTCAATTATTGTAAAAGTCACGTTTTCATAATATTAAAAAAAAATTAATTATTTTTTCTTTTAGTTCAACATTTACTTATAAATCTAAAATTTTAGTCTTTGAATAAACCTTTTCAAAATGGTTGTTGTAATTTGTTAATATTATATACGTGTAATTTTTTCCGACAACGAAAAATGTCTGTGACTATCAAAATGCAGCTATGAAGTTGTATACTGAAAGTAAGGTATGGACAACTTAATAGCATGTGAGATCCTTAAAAAAGAGGATATTTAAATTTAATTATTTTTTCCTTTTCTATTACTTATAAATTTTATACGTTTTGCAAATTAAAAAAAAGTTAATTAATTAACGCCCATATTGATAAGGGCACTATAATTTCCAGAAATACGACAATACATGAACTTAACCTAAAAAAAAGCCATATAATTTGTATCAGTACAAAAAACCCTGAACGGATTAAAAGCTTGTGACGCAGCACTTTATCTTATATCTCAAAGAATTTTAAATTTGGGACTTAAAATTAATGATATCAAAATTTATGGGACGCTATGCTATTAATTAATATACATATTAAAATTTATTCATTAAGGTTTTATCAATTACATCTTTCATAAATTCAAAATATGAATCTTAAAAGATATGATATCAAAATTTAAGTGACGCCTTGACGAGGCTTTAAACGATGTTTTAAAATTCGATTTATTTATTTATTGTCTAAATACATTTTCATATCTAAACAATACTTTTTATTTTCCAATACACTGTTAAATACATCACTTTCACTGAATATATATAATGCACTGAAATGTATTTATTTGAATAAATAGATTTATCTTTTGGGCTACGCTATCCAAAATCAAAAATAACATTTAAATAAATAGTTTTTGCGTCATTGTATCTATTTGCATCTATTTAACTTACTTTGGATACAATGACGCAAAAACTATTCATTTAAATGTTATTTTTGTTTTTGGACAGCGTAGCCCAAAAGATAAATCTATTTATTCAAATAAATACATTTTAGTGAATAGTGTATTGGAAAATAAAAAGTATTGTTTAGATATGAAAATGTATTTAGACAATAAATAAATAAATCGAATTTTAAAACATCGTTTAAAGCCTCGTCAAGGCGTCACTTAAATTTTGATGTCATATCTTTTAAGATTCATATTTTGAATTTATGAAAGATGTAACTGATAAAACCTTAATGAATAAATTTTAATATGTATATTAATTAATAGCATAGCGTCACATAAATTTTGATATCATTAATTTTAAGTCCCAAATTTAAAATTCTTAGAGATATAAGATAAAGTGCTGCGTCACAAGCTTTTAACCCGTTCAGGGTTTTTTGTACTGATATCAGTGCTTTTTTAGGTTAATAATAAAAAGATAAAAACAAAAAATTGAAGACTAATGCAAAGAATTCATATTCATGATTTCTGATCACCTTTAATTACCCCTCCCCCACCCACTTAAAAAAACATATTTCATATTTTATTATTAATATATGCTGTGCTACTTGATTTCGTTAAAAACAACTCTGTAGTAAAGTACATTAGTATAAGATAAGAAAGTAAATTACATTCAGCACCGTATTTCTAAGAAAGGATTTCATAATCTATGCTGTATGTATTATTTCTCATTCTAGTTAACTATGTTTATTCTTTACACATGATGATACATATATTGCAGATGGATTAAAATGATCAGGAATACAATATTCAGAATGTGCTGGAAAGTATTTCATAATCTGCTGCATGCATGATTGTTGTTAATTATGTTTCAACCTTTGTATAGGTTGGTAATATTGCAGATTGATTAAGACTTATATCCGTTACAATATTCAGAATATGCTGGAAAGTGTTTCATAATCTATGTTGCACACAGGATTTTTTTCTTGTTAATTATGATTTGTTCTTTATATAGAGTGGTAAAATTACTGCAAATGGATTAAAATAATAGTCTTACAAAAATGAAAATGTGTTGGAAAGTGTTTCATAATATATACTGTATGTGTAACGTTTCATTCTTGTTAGTTTATTTATGTTTTGCTGTTTGCACAAAACATATATAAATTAACAAGGGAGGGGGGATTTGGATGGGAAGATTACTGTACAAAGATGAAACTGATAGGTTTAAAGTATTCAGAATAAAATGGAAAGTATATAAACATGTTTAATGGAAAAATTTTTACTCTCGTAAATTATGCTTTGTTTTTTGCACAGACTGGTAAAATTATTGTACATGAATGACAATAAGTTTACAATATTCAGAATGAGTCAGAAAATGCATCATAATCGATGCAGTATGCATGACTCTTCGTTCTTGTTCGTTATGTTTTGTTCTGTGCACAAGGTGGGAAAATTACTGCATATGGATGAAAATAGTAGGTTAACAGTATTCAGAATATGTTGGAAGTTGCATCATAATCTATGCTGCATGCATGACTTTTCGTTCTTGTTAGTTTTTTCCCCTTACACAAAGATAAAATTATTGGAGATGAATGAAGGTATTAACGTATTCAAAAATGTGTTGTAAAGTATTTCATAATCTATGATGTGCGCATGATTTTTCATTCTTGAGGGGTTTGGTAAAAATGCCTTTAAGGAGGCACATTAAGCAGATGGGAAAGGCAAGTGCATTATATGAAAGAGTGAAGAAATGGCTGTCTAATGATATAGTGCTTTAAAATGTTATAAAAAGCTCTACCGAGAAGTTTGGATGTAATTTCAAAATCAATAAAAACAGTAAATTAAGTATGCTTATTTCTTCTTGATAACATCTATTAACATATAATTAAATCAGGTTTATATTAAAATTGATAATATATATTTTAAATTGATCAATGTACTTATCATTTGTACAAAGAATGTCCTGATTGGTAATTGCCCTGGGGTGATCAATAATTACAATGTTCTCAGGGTAGTTTCCGATCATCGAAATTTTTTTATTAAACAAACTTTAAATAATATTTTATTCAAAGTCTATATTTTATTAAATAGACTCATAGCAAATCATTAACTATGCTAAATTTGGTCACATCAATTGTAAACATTAATAAAAAGATATTTAGATGTTAGTGTTTTTTTTAATCAGGAATTATCCCGGTCCACCCTATAAGTTTCATACTTCAATAAGGAAAATGCTTAACCGACAAAGAAAAGAAAATAAGGACTCTATTATTTATTATATGTTTTCATTTCATATGAAACTTTCCATTCTTGGGCGACTTAACTTTCAAAATAAAACTAATATACTTTTATCGAACATTTCAGTGACTAAGCATAAAACGTGCAAAATATGGAAATTTACACATTTAACATTGTACGAAATATTTTGAAATTGACGACTTGAAAAATTTTAATTTTTTTTCTCATAAATCATGTAAAATAATATTAATCCATTAAGAACTAACTTTGATTTACTAAACAGCTATAATTAAAATAAACAACTCAGAAAGCATCACAAGAATTTATGAAAAGAATTTGTGTGTACAGTGTACATATTTAAGCATTATTCAGATTTAGTTCTAAAACCAAATTAACAAATCTAGTAAAAATTTTAATTGTTAACACTATAGATCACTAAAAAGCATCATAAAAAAATATTATTTATCTATGTGAAAACTTTTTATACAACATTTCAGTTGCTAAGCATAATACAAGCATCATTTGGAAATTTTAGCGTTGCTAAAATATGTATAACTTGTGATGAAGAATTTTGCAAATAGAATGCTGCAGACTTCTGTTCTGGATATTGTTTACATTTTAAAAACAGTAATTTGAATGTAATAATGGACTAGAAATCATAATGAATGCTTAAAATAATGTATAATACAGTCAACACTGTAAAATCTGCAAAATATATTATATGCAATGTTTGTTAGAATGTAAATATTGAAAATGTCCTAACATTTAAATTTATAGTTGAAGTTGTGTCATACTTCTTTTTCATGAAATAATTTTTTAATGAAATAAACAAAGATGTAAGAAAATTCATGTATTTTGTACCTTGCATTTAAAAATAATTTATGAAAAGAACTTATGTGTACATATTTAAGCATTATTCGATTCTCTGAACTAAAACCAAATTAACGAATCTAGTAAAAATTTTAATTGTTAATATTATAGATCACTAAAAAGCATCATAAAAAAATATTATTTATCTATGTGAAACCTTTTTAATCTAACATTTCAGTTGCTAAGTATGAAGCAAGCAATATTTAAAAAGTGTAAAGTAGCTGAAATCTGTATAGCTTGGGATAAATATTGTGCAAATAGAATGATACAGACTTCTGGGTTTATTTACATTTTAAAAACAGTAATTTGAATGTAATAATGGGCTAGAAATCATAATGAATGCTTACAATAGTGTATAATAAAGTCAACACTGTGAAATACACAAAATGTATCATATGCAATGCATGTTAGAAATATAAACATTAAAAAGCATCTCAATATAAGCTCATGGATGAAGTTAAGTGATACTTTTTTTCATGGAATATCAATTTTTTAATGAAATAACTAGGATGCAAGAAAATTCAAGTATATTTTATTCAGCATTTAAAAATAATAATTTGAGTGAGGAAGTGATGTATGCTCGATTGGTTATGCTTAATGCAAACCTATTCTTCGTTAAAACAGTGATAAAACTTTAACAATAAGTGATTTTATCCCTACAAACTTCAGACTTTCCCCCAGGTTTAAAAAGGGGCAGGGAGCTACTGTTCTGAAAAGGGCACTTTTTACACTTTTAAGTGCACTTTTTCATTTTTAAAGGCACTTTTATAGAGCTGAATCTAGAATCTAGCGGTTCAAAAAGTCTTGAAAACACAGAAATTTCATGAAAAAATTGAAAAAAAAAGAAAAAAAGGTAAATTTTGTTAAAAAATCACGATAAAATGTCAAATTTTGTAAAAAAAAATCGCAAAAAACGGCAAATTTTATTAAAAGATCACATAAATAGCAGTTTTTGCTAAAAGATCGCAAAAACAACATATTTTGCTAAAAATATCGCGAAAAAACGGAAATCTTGTGAAAATATCCTGAAAAAAAGGAACTTTTCACAGAACATTCTGTTTTATCGCGATTTTTATATGAAATTTGCCGTTTTTTTGCAAATCTTGACGAAATTTGCAGTTTATCGCTATTTTTTGACGAAAATCGCCATTTTTTGCGACCCTTGACAAATTTTCTGTTTTATTGCGATTTTTGGAAGAAATTTTTCGTTTTTTCAACGATCTTCTGAGGAAATCTACCGTTTTGTGAAATTTTGTGACGAAATTAGCTATTTTTGCGAATCTTGCCGGAAAATAGTCGTTATTCCGTAACTTTTAACGAAACTTGCCAGTTTTTTAGCAATTTTTTTCATGAAGACGTGTATGACGCTATTTTTTGCATTCTGTCACCGATTTTTTGTGTAATTTACGCGCTATAGCGCGTTCGGATCATCGCTGGAGGGCTGCATTTTTTCAAATGTGGCAAGAAGGGTGCTATTTTTTTGAATGAATGACAAGAGGGGCGCTAGTTTTTGGATGAGGGACAAGAGGGGCGCTATTTTTTAAACTAAAGGGCAGGAGGGGTGGAGCGCCCCCCCTGAAACCCTCTGGGGGGAAACTCTGAACTTTTTGCTTATTTCACAATATACATGAATATTTCCTTCAGTAAATTTTCTTGAACCAGAAAGTTTTATATTGGTTCAAGGCGTAATTTGTGTTCATTAACTAAAGGAAAAAATTACTGACAATAAATCAAAATAAAATAGAGTACAGAGCTTTTACCTGGCAATTTTGCAAAATTCGGAATATACTCCCTCCACCTCCTTCTCTAATCCATAAGTTTTCAAAAACACAAACATAAAAAAATTTTTAACAATGACATATAGAGTATGAACAAATTCATCTTTTTGCAATTATTTAAACAAAAATTCCAGCATTATTCAATGGTAGTAATCAAAAGATAAAAATATATAATTGTACCTATGTAGTATTATTTTATCCCTTTTACACAAATTTTGATTGGTATAGTTAGAAAAATCTGAAATTTTAGGAATTGTGAAATCAATTAGTGTGACATTATTCAAATTTACTTTCCAAATTTGTGCTTTTTACTAAACAAATCAACAAAATTCGCAATTCTTAGATGCTGATAGCAAAAGTTTGCAATTTTTCTTCACATGATAGATGAAATTCTCTATTTTTTCCTGCACCACATCAAGGAAATTTTTAATTTTCGGTGCCTAATCGATGATATTTTTGATTTTTCGGCGCCTGAATGACGAAATTTCGTGATATTTCTGAACCTGAACAACCAAATTTCCTATTTTTATGAAGTTGATCAAGGAAAGTCGCGACTTTTATGAACTTGGTCGATGAAATTTGCGATTTTTTCTAAGCCGATCAATGCATTTCGCGATGTTTACGAAGCCAATCCATGAAATTTGCGATTTTTCTTTGCATGATTGACAAAATTTGCGATTTTCCTCCACATTATCGTCGAAACTCATGATTTTTCATCACAGGATCGACGAAATTCTAAATTTTTCCGTGCCAGATCGACGAATTTTGCGATTTTTTCGCACTTGATCCACGGAATTCACGATTTTCATGAAGCCGATTGACCAAATTCTCGAATTTTACAAACCCGCTCGACGAAATTTTTGATTTTTAAAAAGCTAATCGACAAAATTCACTATTTATCTTTGCATTTTCGACAAATTTTGTGATTTTTTTTATACAAATCGACAAAATTCGTGATTTAATGAGAGTCTGATCGCCGTAATTAGGGATTTTTCCGCGTGTGATCGCCAAAATTCGCAATATTTCAGTCTCAGATCAATAAAATTGCCATTTTTCAGAGTCCGATCAACTCTCAATTGTTTTGTGTCCAATCGACGAAATGTGTGCTTTTTCGATTCTTAATTGACGGAATACGCATTTTCCGCTCCCGACCAACGAAATTCGCAATGTTTGTATCAACGCTGATGAAATCTGATTTTTTTAAACGGCAAGATGAAACTTGTGATTTCTTTCTCTTTATAAACTGACGAAATTCTAGATTATTTTGCAGCCGAACAACGAAATTTTTAATTTTTCCGCGTGTCATCTCTAAATTCGCTATTTTTCTGTGCCTTATCCACGAAATTTGCAATTTTTTTTTCTTTCCTGATCGACGATTTTTTCTCCTTAAATCAACGAAATCTGTGATTTTTTGCGCCCGAACGACATAATTCATGATCTTTCCATGCCTGATCGACAAAAAACTTTCGTGCCTAATCGAGGAAATTTGCTATTTTTTTCCGAGACTCATATGCAAAATCCGCGATTTTTCCATATCTGATGAGCAGAACTTGCGACTTTTCCGGTCCACATCGACAAAATTCGCTTTTTTTCCACACTTCATCAATGGAATTGCCGATTTTTCCCGTACCGATCAACGAAATTTGCGATTCTTAAGTGATGAAATTTTATATTTTTTCGCAGTAAATTGACAATTTTTCCTGCGACATATGCACAAATATTGCAATTTTTCCATTGTAAATTGACGAAACTGGCGGGCCACAGTTTGTGCATCCCTATTTTAGAAGTTTTTTAAATTTTCAAATTTGAGAGTTTTTTAATGTTTTTTTATGTGATAGTTATATTCTTAAATCATTCAATAGATAATGATGTTATATGCAAGCAAAAAAAAAATTAAGCCATTGCATCAAACAGTTTTTTTTAAATCTTGGTGTTAGTCGTCAAAAATAAAGTTTTGAGAAAACGCGACTTAAATTTGAAATTCTATGGGTGCGACTATGAATGTGTTCATACATAAAAGCTTATAACTCCGTTAAAAATGCAAATATTTTTATGCGGTTTTTTGCATTGAGTTAAGAATTAATTGAATAATCAAACTAGATCATAAAAAAATCTAATTTTTGAAAAGTTTTTAACCCCTGAGCCTCCTTAAACTCAAAGAGCATCGGTGTGACAAGAAATTATCATTTTTTTAGCATAATGCTTATCAGAATAGTGATTTATTTCAAATAACGAATTTTTACTTAACTAATCCATGTAATATGCACTTTCACAATTTTAAGTAGAATTTTCGCCAGATAACTGAATTACTTTATTAAATGAAATCTGATTAAAAAAAGCGGCGGATTCTAAAATGTGCCAAAATATTTAAATATTAAGTTTAGTTTTGATTCATATAAGTGACAATTATAGTGATATTTCATAGCTCTGGGAGGGGGTTTAACCCCAAAACCACCCCCTTGGCTGCGCCACTGTCAACAAAATTTTATGTTGGTGCAAGGAGTAATTTTATCAATTATAGTAACATTGTATGATATACCTTGAAATTGACGATATGAAATTTTTTTTTTGACATAAATCATGTAAAATAATATCCATCAATCAAGATCCATCTCTGACTGATTAATCATAAATAAAATAAACAACTCAGAAAGCGTCAAAAAAATTTATGAAATTAAGTAGTATGACATTATTTAAATTTACTTAATTAAGAGGAATCAAGTTAATGAAATGTTGCATAAATATTAATTGAAAACTCTATAGATTACTAGGTACTATTAGGTTATTCGATCAAAAAATTATCGCCTAACAATAAGATTAAATGCCAATTATGGATGATCGTGAGTGTCACATTCAACGACATTAAATACGATTTGTGTATTTATAATGTTATTAAGTGATTTTTATTTCGACTTTTTATTAATATTTCACTAATTATTTGTTTTTTCCTTATTTAAAATAAAAAATATGTCTATGTATAATTTGGCTATGTATAGTTTGGTGATTTGTACAATTTGGCGAAATTAAACGACAGGATAACAGAGTAGTACCGATTACTAAAATATTCATAACAGAAATAATTTATGTAACTGAAAATGTTTTATTCAACATTTCACTTAAGTTTAAAACAAGCAATATATAGAAATTGTAAAGTCCCTCAAGTGTGTGTAACTTGGGACCAGACATTGTGCAAATATAATGTGCTCATCTTTTGTTTACATGTTTAAAAAGAGTAATTTGAATGTAAAAATGGACTAGAAATCGTAATGAACGCTTATAATAGAGTATAAATACAGTTAACTCTGTGAAATCCACAAAATGCATTATCTGCAAAATATGCTAAAATGTAAACATTGAAAAGTGTTTTAACATTTAAACTCAAAGATAAAGATATGCAATACTTTTTATTTTCATGAAATGAAAATTTTTTAATGAAATAAACTGGGGATTTAAGAAAATTCATGTATTTTGCACCCTGTATTTTTTAATAACATTACTTTAAGCAAGTCATTATGTTCAGTTGATTGGGTATGATTAATGCACACCTATTCTTTGCTCAAGCAGCAAAAAAAAATTTAAAAATAAATCATTTTATCTTTTTTTTTTTTTTTTTTTTTTTTTTAAATCAAACAAAATTGATACATATTTCCCTTAGTAAATATTCTTGAACAAGACAATTTTATGTTGGTGCAAGGAGTAATGAGAAAAAAAATTATTGAAAACAGACCAAAAAAAAGTACAGTACAGGATTTTTACCTGGCATTCTCGTAAAATTTTAAATATACCCTGCCTCCCCTCTTTAATCCATAAGTTTTCATGCATTCTATATTATATTCTATATTAACAAGGCGCCACTTGTCTAGTTTTGTTTTCAATCAGAACGCGGCAAGTTATGGAAATTGGTGTTAGCATTTTTCATTCAGGTAGAATTTGTTTATTTAGAATAGAATTGATAAAGAAAATGCAAAAAGTGAAAAACATTGAACAGACATGATAGAATCATTAAGTAATTTTCATGGTTTTAATAATCCACATGGCCGTTTCTTGTTATGCGAATTCAGTCTTTCAATGTCTTAATATACAATGAATAAAGTCTGCAATAAGGTTAACTGGAGAATCTTGCAATGGACTTTTGCCACCGCTTATTCATACTTACTTAATTGAGAGGGATCGAGTTAATGAAATGTTGTAAAAATTTTACTTTGTAACTCTATAGGTTACTGGGTACTACTAGGTTCTCCCATCGATCAAAAAATTATCGCCAAACTATAACATTAAATGCCAATAATGTATGATCGTGAATGTCACATTCAATGCCATTAAATACGATTTGTGTGTTTAAAATGTCATTAAGTGATTTTTATTTAGACTTTTTATTAATATTTTACTAATTATTTGTTTTTTCGTTATTTGAAATAAAAAATATGTCATGTATAATTTGGCTATTAGTTTGGTGATTGTATAATTTGGCGAAATTGGTCGACGGGATAACAGAGTAGTACCGATTACTAAAATATTTCATAATTGAAATAATTTATGTAACAGAAAATGTTTTATCCAACATTTCACTTAAGTTTAAAACAAGCAATATATAGACATTGTGAAGTCCCTCAAGTGTTGTAACTTGGGACCAGACATTGTGCAAAATATAATGTGCTCATCTTTTGTTTACATTTTTAAAAAGAGTAATTTGAATGTAATAATGCAGAAGAAATCATAATGAATGCTTATAATAGAGTATAATACAGTCAACTCTGTGAAATGCACAAAATGCATTATCTGCAAAACATGCTAAAATATAAACATTGAAAAGTGTTTTAACATTTAAACTCAAAGATAATAAATAAACAAAGAACAAGAAAGACAAAGAAATTGGCAATATATGCAATACTTTTTATTTTCATGAAATGATAATTTTTTTAATGAAATAAACTGGGAATTAAGAAATTCATGTATTTTGCACCCTGTATTTAAAAACAACACTTTAAGCAAATCAGTAAGTTTGAGTTGATTGGGTGCAAACCTATTCTTTGCTCAAGCAGCAAAAAATTTTTAAAAATAAATAATTTTATCTCTAAATATTTTTTTTGCAGGATTTTTATCTGGCATTCTAGTAAAATTTTAAATATACCCTGCCTCCTCAGTCTAATCCATAAGTTTTAATACATTCTATATTAAAAATCCATTGCAAGATTCTTGGGTTTACTTTATTCATTGTATATTAAGACATTGCAAGATTGAATTGTCATAACAAGAAACAGCCATGTGGATTATTAAAACCATGAAAATTACTTAATGATTCTATCATGTCTGTTCGATGTTTTTCAATTTGTGCATTTTCTTTATCAAATTCTATTGTACATAAATAAATCCTACCTAAATTGCTAACACCAATATCCATAACTTGCCGCGTTCGGATCGGTTCGGATTCAAAACAAAACTAGACAAGTGGCGCCCCTACGCGTATGAATACATGATTTTCCAACAACAAATAATTTAAAATAATTTTTGTTTGAAAACTAAAAAAAAAATCATAAGTCGAAAGTATATTGAATATGTATAATTAAAAAATATTTTCTTATTTTAAAAAAGGATTCAAAATATTTTTTACACAAAATGCAAAAATATCCAATGTAAGAAACGTAATATTTTCTTCTTACGAAAAATAAAGGCAATATAAATAGAAATTTGATGTTTTAAAGCACATGATAAGATGTTTTTGTAGTTTAAAAAACATTTATTGCTTCGATGCGGGTGTTTTAACTGTGACCATAACTACATATGCCTTTTCGCAGCGTCTTTGTCTGCTGACCCATAGAATAACATGTAATCCGCGAGCTAATATAGTCCAATTTTCCAAGACCAATATATAACAAACAAGAGTTTTCCTAGAAACAAGGCAAGTCTTATTCACTCTATCTTAAAGAGATTCATATTATATATAAGTTTTAATAAAATCTCCCAGCCCGTTTTCTAGATCTCATTATCAGGAACAAACACCATCGATTTCGGTTTAAAAATGGTTATCGAGATCTAAAAATATACGGCACGTAGAAATGTAAAAATTATAGGATAGGATTAGACTGGGAATATAAGACAATATTAAAAAAATTGGACCATTCTGACCAATATTTGCTGAGTTTTTAGAAGGCGGCTTTTCCGATTTCCTTTGATGTTGAGTTAGCTGTATATATGAAGTTCCGCATCTACCTTACGTGGATACCTTATGACGATGGTAGGTTTAAAGCTGCGTCACTTGAAGGCTGCTGCCTTCTATGATGTTATGAAAAATTTCTTTTTGAAGTTCACTAAAGGGAATGTGCTTTATTTAGTGTAAAGTACGCTTAAATTTTTATTTTACTCTTCTTTATCATAAATTTTCTGGCACATATCATCTGATACTTTTTTTTAAAAAAGAAGAAACATATTATTTGAAAAAAGGCATTTTTACGGCATGCATACGGAATATGCATCAAAATGTTTTTTTTTCTCTGCTGAAAGAGTTATAAAAGGCAGAAAAAAATCACATGCATGGTGTAGTTTGGGAACGAATTTTTATTGTATATCCTTCTTTTTTTCGTTTAGAAATCACATATATTTTTGGGAAATAATCAAATTTACTATAATTATTTAATCATCGAAAATCCTATATCGATATGCTTATCCATAAATGTTACAATATTTAATGTATATCTTTGTAATATCTTTATTGTGGAAAATTATTCACCAGTTTTTCTTTCATAATTTTAATAATTCTAAATATAATAAATATTAAATCAATACTGCAAAACCGATAATGAAATAATTTTTCATTAAACTTTTAAACACTTAATAGGATGAGATACACTTAAGAAGGGTTATAGTTTAAATTAAAGTATTTTTTTCCTTTTTATATTTACAACATTTTGTAATTTTTACAAAAAGAAAAAAAAAGTTAATTAACGTCCATATTTAGAAGGACACTATAATTTTCGAAAAAAGAAAAGACACATATTCTTAACGGAAGAAAAAAAGAGAAATTTTATATTATGAAAAATTTCTTTTTGATGTTCGCTAAAGCAAATGTGCTTTGTTTAGTGTAAAATATGCTTACAGTTTTATTCATCCTCCATTTTCATAAATTTTCTGGAATCACTCATCTGTTTTTTCTGTTTTTTTATAAGAAAAACATACTATTTGAAAGAAGGCATTTTTACAGGAAACTAGGTTTGAAAGAATACCCGTCAAAACTTTTTTTTTTTACATTTCTTTGCAGAAAGAGTTATAAAAGGCAGGAGAAAATGCAGTAAATGCTGCAGTTTGGAAACGAATTCCTTCATTTTTCGTTCAGAAATCATAACGGTTTTGGTGATTTTATCAAAGTTACTATACTTATTTAGTTATAATGTATGTATGTTTTTCCAAACTGAAATTAATTTGATTTCCTTTAAAATGTATGCAAAAAAAACACATTTTTCCGCATTGTTTTAAAGTGTTTTTTAATTCAGTTTACCTCTTTATTCTTCCGTGTTCTAAGTTACGTTAAAACATTCAGATTATGTTCAATATTGAAAAAATAATACGATATATAGTATTTGTACTTACTTTACAGGGGTGTATAACTGAGAGAATATTTAATTTAGATATTTTTAATTGTTTTATTGTGAAAAATAATTCATCAGTCTTTTTACCATTTCAATAATTTAAAGTATAAAAAATCTTAAATCAATAACATATAAGCGATAGTGAAGTAACATATCTTTGAAACTTTAGAAAACAAAATTGCATGAGATACCCTTAATAAAGGAGAATAGTTAAATTCAATTATTTTTTCATTTTCTGTTATTTAGCAGATTTGTTTGCTTTTGTGCATTTTAGAAAAACTGAAAAAAGTGATTTAATTATTTCCATTTTTAGAAATAACATTATAATTTTCGAGAAATGAGATGATAAATATTCTTAACGGAATAAATATAGAAATTTTAAGTTATGAAAATTTCTTTTTAAAGAAATAAAAGAACTGTGCTTTATTTGGTGTAACACACGCTAATATTTTTATTTTCATAAATTTTTTTCTAAATTTCTTTTTTCATAAATTTTCTGGCATTACTCATCTGTTTTTTTTATAGAAAAAACATTCTATTTGAAAAACATATTTTTACGGGACACTAGGTTTGAAAGAATATCCATCAAAACATTTTTTTATTTCTCTGAAGAAAAAGTAATAAAAAATATAAGAAAATGGAGTAAATGATGAAGTTCTGGAATGAAATTTTACCATATAACCTTCTTTTTTAGTTTAGAAATCATAAATATTTTTGTGATCTTCTCAAATTTACCATACTTATTAAATTATCAAAATTAATATATCGATACTCTAACGCACAAACGTTATCACTATTAATTTATATCATAGTAATTTCTTTATTGTGAAAAATTATTCATCAATCTTTTTTTATAATTACAACAATTCGATGTGTATTAACTCTTAAATCAATATAGCAAAAGCGAAAGTGAAATAATATATATTTTTTAACTTTTATATTACTTAATAGCATAAGTGACCCGAAAGAAGGAGAATAGTTTAATTATTTGTTTCATTTTCTATTATTTTTTAGGTTTGTTCGTTTTTATACATTTTAGATAGTTATAAAAATAATTAATTTACGCCCATATTTAGAATGACAATATAATTTCCGGTAAATATGGCAATACATATTCTTAACGGAAAAAAAATTATATAAATTTTATATTATGAAAAATTTCTTTTTGAACCTCGCTAAAGGAAATGTGCTTTATTTAGTGTAAAAATACGCTTATATTTTTATTTTACCATTCTTTTTTATAAATTTTCTGGCATCGCTCACCTGTTCTTTTTTTATTTAAGAAAAAACATACTATTTGGAAAAGAGCATTTTTACGGGAGACTAGGCTTGAAAGAATATTCATCAAATTTTATTTTTATTTATCTGCAGAAAGAGTTATTAAAGGCAGAAGAAATTAGAGTAAATGGTTCAGTTCGTAAACGAATTTTTATCGTAAATCTTTCTTTTTTCGTTAAAAAAATCATAAATATTTTTGTGAATTCATCGAAATTATCATACTTTTTTAGTTATAATGTATTTTTTTTTTACCTATACTGAAATTAAGTTGATTTTAGTTGCAATGTAAACAGAAATGATTTTAACTATTTCCCTCTTAGTTTAAAATTGTTCATTAATTTGTTTTATCTCGTCATTCCCCTGTGCTCTAACTCACGTAAACAGAGACAAATTATGTTATTATAATATCCAAACTATATGTTATTAAAATAATATTGAAAATAAAGGGTATTATATAGTATTTGTGGAACATAATGGATATTAAATATATGTGCGAAATATGGAACGTTGTTCATAAAGTGTTACAGACACATAGTACGCTAATGCATAAGCGATAATTTATTTAGTTTAAAGCTAAGTAATTTCTTTTTTGTGAAAAATTATTTGTCAATTATTTTCTATTTTAATAATTTTAAAAATAATAAATTCTAAATCAGCACTATAAAAGCGATAATGAAACAATATTTCTTTAAATTTTTAGACTATTTAATAGCTTGAGAAACCCTTAAGAGGAATGGAGAGTTTAAATGTAATTATTTTTTCGTCTTATATTATTTACAATGTTTTGTACGTTTTACAAAATAAAAAAAAATAATTTATTAACACCCATATTTAGAAGAGCGCTATATTTTTCGGGAAATGAGACGATACATATTCATAACTACAGGAAAAAAATAGAAATTATATATTATGAAAAATTTTTTTGAAGTTTACTATAGGAAATGTGCTTTATTTAGTGTAAAATACACTTATATTTTTATTTAATCCTTCTTTTTCATATATTTTCTGGCATCGCTCACCTGTTCTTTTTTTATTTAAGAAAAAACATACTATTTGAAAAAGAGCATTTTTACGGGAGACTAGGCATGAAAGAATATCCATAAAATTTTATTTTTATTTGTCTGCTGAACGAGTTATTAAAGTCAGCAGAAATTGGAGTAAATGGTGCAGTTCGGGAACGAATTTTTATCGTAAATCTTTTTTTTTTTCGTTAAAAAATCAAAAATATTTTTGTGAATTCATCAAAATTATCATACTTTTTTAGTTACAATGTATTTTTTTTTTACCTGTACTGAAATTAAGTTGATTTTCGTTGCAATGTAAGCAGAAATGATTTTAACTATTTCCCTCTTAGTTTAAAATTGTTCTTTAATTTGGTTTATCTCTTCATTCCCCTGTGCTCTAACTCACGTAAACAGAGACAAATTATGTTATTATAATATCCAAACTATATGTTATTAAAATAATATTGAAAATAAAGGATATTATATAGTATTTGTGGAACATAATGGATATTAAAAAAATGTGCGAAATATGGAACGTTGTTCATAAAGTGTTACAGACACACAATACGCTAATGCATAAGCGATGATTTATTTAATTTAAAGCTAAGTAATTTGTTTTTTGTGAAAAATTATTTGTCAATTATTTTCTATTTTAATAATTTTAAGAATAATAAATTCTAAATCAGCACTATAAAAGCGATAATCAAACAATATTTCTTTAAACTTTTAGACTATTTAATAGCTTGAGAAACCCTTAAGAAGGAAGGAGAGTTTAAATGTAATTATTTTTTCGTCTTACATTATTTACTATATTTTGTACGTTTTACAAAGTAAAAAAAAATAATTTATTAACACCCATATTTAGAAGAGTGCTATATTTTTCGGGAAATGAGACGATACATATTCATAACTACAGGAAAAATATAGAAATTATATATTACGAAATTTTTTTTTTAAGTTTACTATAGGAAAGTGCATTATTTAATGTAAAATGCACTTATATTTTTATTTAATCCTTCTTTTTCATAAATTTTCTGCCATCTCTCATCTGTTTTTTTTCTGTTTTTGGGGTAGAAACATACTATTCGAAAAAACGTATTTTTACGGAGAATAGGTTTGAAAGAATATGCATCAAAATATTTTTTTTTTTTCTCAGCAGAAAAAGTTATAAAAGGCAGAAAAAAAATTAAGCAAATGATGTAGTTGTAAAACGAATTTTTATAGTATAACCTTCTTTTTTCGTTTAGAAATCATAAATATTTTTGTGAATTGATCAAATTTACTTTACTTATTAAATAATCAAAATTACTATATCGATACGTTAACGCACAAACGTTATCATATTTAATTTATATCTTAGTAATTTCCTTATTGTGAAAAATTATTCATTAATCTTTCTTTTAATTTCAGGTATTTTATGTATACTAAATCTTAAATCAATATTATAAAAATTATAATAAAATGATATTTCTTTAAAATTTTAGAGAACTTAATCGCATGAAAGACCCTTAAAGAGGAGGATTGTTTCAATTTAATTATTTTTTCCGTTTTCTATTATTTACGAGTTTTTATACGCTTTACAAACTTTAACAAAAAAAAAACTTAAATTTTCTTATATGACAGGAAACTATAATTTTCGGGAAGTCAGACGATGCATATTTTTAACGAAATAAAAAAAATACAATATATATATATTATGAAAAATTTCTTTTTGAAGCTCACTAAACGAAATGCGCTTTATTTTATGTAAAATACGCCTACATTTTTATTTTAACCTTCTTTTTCATAAATTTTCGGGCATCACTCATCTTTTTTTTTTTTTTTTTTTTTTTTTTTTTTTTTTTTTTTTTTGAAGAAACATACTACTTGAAAAAAGGCATTTTCAGAAAAAGTTATAAAAGGCAGAAGAAAATTGAGTAAATGATGCAGTTCGAGAGCGAATTTTTATTTTATATCTTTCTTTTTCAGTCAGTTTAGAAATCATAAATATTTTTATGAATATATCTGAATTACTATAATTATTTACCTATTTTTTACCTATACTGAAATTAATTTTATTTCTCTTGGAACGTAAGGAAAAATGAATTTAACATTTTTACACATAGATTAAAATTGTTTTTTTAATTCGGTTTATCTCGTTCTTCTTACGTGCTCTAATTCAAGTAAATACAATCAAATTATGTTCAATATTGAAATTAAAGAACATTATGTAGTATTTATATTAGGTGTAGGGGTATTCTAAAAATTACGTTAAACTGCAATGCATTTAATAATGTTAAATTATTTGAAATACATAAAAGTTATTGTACGTGGTGTTTAAAATGGCTTAATAGAATAAGATGTGTATAGTAATTATCTTTCTTTTTGGGGGTACGTCAAAAATAATTTATTACAGTTATTTTAACGAGCAACATGTACTGGTAGTAAATTTCACTTTTGATATATATATTTAATTAAATAAATAAATAAATAAATAAATAAATAAATATATAAATATATATATATATATATATATATATATATATATATATATATATATATATATATACATTTATAAATATATTCCAAATAAAAAATCTAAAGATTATTTACGTTACTGCACAAAATAGTTCCAGAAAATTTCCCCTTGCTGATAGAAGATGCTGAAGGAGAATTTTTATGTGTGTTGTTCCTTTTTAGTTGATTTAAATTTTGGCACATTATACAGAATGTATACAAGTCTATGGATCACTGCAAAAATGACTTGAATTTTTTTCCTCCTATAGATAGAAATTAATGAAATTGCGTTCTGAAATGCAGAGTTTTCTACAAATTTTTAATATTTAAATAATCATTTATATTATTATACGGTGAAGACAAAACCTGCAATATCACGTCAACTTCATTCACTTACTGATATTCTGCGTTATAATTCATAAGATGTTGGATTTTTTACTAAGTAGAAGAAAATTTCTCATATGCATTTATAGTTATAAAGTGATAAAAATTATAAGTGACAAAAATAAACTAAATATATACGTATAAAAACAACAATCTATGTAATTATGATTGAAACATTTTCCTATTCATTTCGAATGATTTTAATAATTATATATGAAAGACATTTAGCTAAAAAATTATAAAAAATTCAAGTAATTTATTTTTTGAAAATAACTGAAATTTATTTTTATTCTTAATTTATTTTCCCAAGTTCCCATACGATATGTAATAAAGGAAGTTGGCCTAAAACGATCCCTCTTAAGGGAAAAACTTGTGTAAAAACATAACTGCTTCAAAAGATCTTCTTCTCTTTGCTAGCATGTTTTACTTTATATTTTGCACTATAAACATATTTTACTAATACATTAAACCTTAAATGAACCTAAAATTTTCCAAAGAATCTTTTTACCCTCATCCTAATGCAAAATAATCTTTCAGTTTAAACCGCACCAAACACTGATAATAAATCACAATTACAATAATAAAACTTCATATAAATCATCATAAAATTAAAGTAATTACCAGGGCGTGTTTTAAGCTTGAAAATATAATAGCCATTCATCAAATACTGTAATCACATATCCGAAAGAGGCTTAGTTTACAAATGAATTGAAAGGTAAAAAACGGGGCTTTCAAAGTGAATGAAGTGTACGACATGCGGAGCTAGCTGAGCGGTGAATGCCAATTAGAGAGAAGCACCATGGAAAAATGCTGTTACAAAGATAAAAAAATCTCTTCAACACGGTGATTTATTTTAGGCTACATTACTGAATGATGGCAAGAAATATGACAAACGTAACAAGTTTAAATCACACCTAAAAGCATATCCCATTAATAAAACCAAGTCGTATTGATGTACATGAAAGACAGCATATCTAAGTAAATAAAAAAGTTTTCGGCATTCCTTTTTCTTCACATGACACATCTAGTTTATATTTTACTCAGTGAATATTACGACTTGTGTGAAAAAAACCCGACAAGTTTCGCCCCCTCTGTCGCCTTCATTAGGATCATACAGTATTGCGAGAGACACTAAAACATATTTGTTCATAAAATTCAAAGTCAAATGTTGTATTGAATCTGCCACTATAAAAGTGCAATCAGTAGAGGTGCAATCCAACCATTTGTCCTCAAAAAGTAGAACTTGAAGTAACCAGATTATGATTGTCCAAAAAATAAAATGTCTTGTTTTAAAGAAAAATTCAAATGCAAATATTGTTAATATAGCGTAAGAATTAAAAAACATACTACTTTGACAGATTATGTGAAAATAGGAATTAGGATTAATCCCACGGGTATTACTCCAAGCCTCTTAAGGAGAGTTAATGATCGCAAACAGAATATCCCTCTTTGATATATAGTACAACGGGAGGCGTTTGCACTGACAAGCACCACATCGAGATCAAGGATGAATATCTAAGTTTATTAAATTTCGATTGACGTATTAAAACGTAATCAGTCTAGTCATATCTTAGTGGAAAACACCTAAAACGATTCACTCATATATTTACCATAATGTTTTTTACTCCCGATCCTTCATGTTTTTATACTTTTGGGTGTTGGAAAACACAATGATAAACCGACGAGTAAACCGTAAAAATTCAGTTTTTTTATGTTTTCCACCAGGATATGACTTAGTATACCGATTACGTTTTAATATATGAATCGAGATTTAACTATCCGAAATTTTCATCTGTAAGTTAGGTGAGGTGATTGTCTGTGCAGCCGCCTCCCGGTCTCTAGTTCATGTCCAACATCTCTCGAACTTGTCAAAGTACTATTCTCTAGTTCTCGTAATATATTGATTATTGATTTCAGGAATCCCTCAAGATCTTATTGGTTCATATCATTGCAGTATTTATTCTATAACCGTAAAACGCTCCCCTTGTGCTCAACGTGTAATGGAAACGCTCTAATTTCGAGTATCCGAAAAAATCTTACCCAATAATCCATGAACACAAGTCTTTTGAGCAACCAATCTATTCTCTTGTGCAATACCATTCGCGAAATGCATAAAGGTGCATTTGTGCAACGATGTATATTGCTTGAAATCCGTGCGGAAATACCATTCTTGAAAGCAAAAGTCTTTAATCCGCCTTTTAGCTTTCTATTTCTTTTGTAAGAAATCTACGCATTTACATTCTTTCTATCTACCTTTACATTTCTGACATACAATTTTGAAACATCTTTAATGCTTCTATAACTGCAAAGATGGATATTTATATTTGAATGTATTATTATAAAAAATAAACTATTATATATTATTTAGAAGAAATGAATATCATAAAAAAATTGCTATCCCTTGAAAAATTACAATATATATCAGGATATACTTCTAACGTCTACATTTTAACATTCAAAATGACTCCTAATAACTTTGCCAAATATTTAATTCTGATTCGGTAATTTAAGAATCATATTTCTAATTACAAACATGTTTTAAAGACTTTTTTATTCTTTATTCTGGCCTTAAAAACAATTTAAATCAGGTTAGTTTTTTAAATAAGTTTTTATGTAGACGTTCCGATACATTTGTTTTTCGAAAGCAATTTCTCTAGGCTCTCACGAGAAAAAAAAAAATATATATATATCGTTTCTCGCGACTACAATTTACAAAACTAAATTAAGCATGTTGTATGTTTGGAATAAAATATTTTTTTCTTTAACCTTTTTATTCAAAATGTGGTTAAAATGTATGTAGGGAAATACAGATTAAATGGTCTATGAAAGCAATGCACCCATAGTAGTTTTCTCCCCTATATAATGCTCCGTGTAAAGCAGGAACTGGGACGTAACAGTCGTCTCAGAGAATTAAAGATAAATGTATTGTCTGCAACATTGCTACGAAAGGGTACTTTTTTATATAGTTTATTTCGCATTTTTTTTTTTTTTTATGTAGCCAAATTTCTTTATTATTTATATAATATGTTGTGTTCTGATTTTTTGCTCTTCTACTGTTTGAACAGTGTAGAAAAAACTTTTACTATATGGTATATATATTATAAAGGCCAAACGTATCTGTGCGTAACGCATACGTCATTTTGCGAATGGCAACACTTTGAAATGAAATTTCGGTTTTTCAAGTATTGCTAATGCAAAATTTTTAACTTCTAAACATCCCCCATTTTTAATTTTTACACCATCGTATAAGAAAAAAAGAGCTTTTAAATGTAATTTATTTGAAAACTGTATCTTAATTTATTTTTGAAATATCATTATTTTTTTTGTAGTTTTAATACCTTTTTTCTAAACGTGGCAACAGAAGTACTCCATATCTATTAAAAGTATATGGAACATACTCCGAAAAAGCGTATTACTGTATTTTTATGTTGCCATTTTCTCATTAAAAGTGAAAAAAAATTAAACTGCGTGCTGTTTCAAGACTATTATCTACTATAAAGGCCGGTGAATTTTGGTTTAATTTTTATTATTTCATTTATGCTTTAAAAATATTAATAGTTTAGATTCTGTTTCAGTTATTAGCATCAAGACTTCAAGTTTTGAATTAAAAGGGAAATACCGATTTTTATAAAAATGTGAATATACATATGAAAGGTGCATATTTAAATTATGATACGTGAAAATTGTGTCGGGTTTAGATTTCACGGGGCAAACATTTTATGATTGAATCAAAGTTGAATAAATTCAATTACTTTCTTTCATTTTAGAATACTGGAATAAGCGCTTTGATTGAAAACTTTATTAAAATAACAAATCTTTATTATTTTTTACTGCTTACATTTATGATTAAAGTTTAATTTTAACAATTTCTACTGCTTAGTTTTATAAAAATAGTATTTTCTTAGATTAAATATCATTTTTTAAGAGTTAGACTTCCAATATAAGGTGTCTTTTTATTGTAACTAACTTTGTAGGTTTATTATAAATCAATTAAACAGTTCCTTCTTAAACATTTACTTTCGTCGTACCTCGACGGGTTCTACCTTGTGTGTTTAGAAACGCTAAATCATGTATAATAAATGTTATGCCACAGTTTTTGTAATGGTATTTAGCAGTATGACCACAAAAAGATTGGGCAAAATGACCATAATGCTCTTTTGCGCGTAAATATTTTTTATTCTTCATAACAAAATACTATTCAAAAGTATTTTTTCCTTAAATAAGAAGACAAATAGGGAAGTAATTTCTGCAAGGAAAAGTTTACTATCGACATTTACAGTCTTCATGTCTGTTTGAGGAACCTCTATTCACTTATTTGTCATATTAATGCTCATTAGTGTCTACATTATCCTGTAATGATTAAATATTTAAAATATTACTAAACATATTAACTATTCTCAGTATGTTTTATTTCATCTTAGGAGGATTAAATATTCTTCCTGAATCAATATTTTTGTTCTTTTATGCTGGCCACTTTACACAATGTAGGCTCGCATAGTAGTTATTTTTTAGTTTATATTTTAAAGTGACATACGCAATTTAAAATAAATTGGTTAAAATTATACACTATCTACCAAAAAGTATTTGTACACTTTCAGTTTTTGACATTTTGTCAAATATTTAAAAATATACTGGTCGTATTCTTCTGGAACTTCAGAAATATAAAGATTATGTTTCACTTTATATTTATATACATTCATTTGTTAAACGGGTAATTAGGGGGCCGGCAAAAAAACAAAGAATAATAGAAATATTTGGGATCGCCCTGTACATGAAAATGCACAAAACGACTTATCGCTTTAGAATACAAATATATAAATACAGTAGAATATGTACACTAATTTTTGTGAGAATAGCATGTATATTTATGGCGATAGAGCGATTTTTTTGAAAAATTCAAAAAATTCTGGTATGTTTTTTGTTTATATCATGCTGGGTTTTTGACCAAATTTAACGCAAATTTCAGAAAAATTGGCAAAATGCAGTAGAAAAAATGTAGCGCAATTGGAATATAAATATAATAAATATTTTATGAAATATGAGTAGTTGTATAAAATAATTTTTATCTGCGCATGCGCGAACTAGAAAAACATTTTTTTTACATCATTTAATAGTCAATTCTATGGAGTGACTTATAAAAAAAATCCAATCAAATATCGTGAAAATTCAAAAAGATATCATTATTTTAGTGAGATGTTTTTACTCTGCTCTCTAAAAACGGCTGAATCTTAAGGGATTCTCCACAAATTGACATTTTTTAATAACTGACTTTAAAAAAAAAACTAGTATTGAATTAATACAATATCTAATACAATATTGCTGCTAATAAGTACTTGACAATTGTGATAGAAAAGAAACAGAGCTTTATTCACATTCAGGTCCAAAACTAAGAGAGGGTTGGGGGAAAAGGGCATGTGCCCCGGGCGCTAGGATGAAAGTGTCCCAAATGTACATTTTGTTTGGCGATTTTTTCCATGTCTATGTTTAGCATGATATTGTCAAAATCGTCCCATTCAAAGCATTTCTCCTATACCAAAGCATAGAAGAATCTAATGATGATGGCATAAAGATCCCGCATAAAGCAGATTTTTTTTTTCGTTTTGATTCGGTTTCACGATTTTAAGGTATCATTTTTTTTAAACAAAGCAGACTACTTTAATCAATATTACATATTTTAAGTTTTAAAATAAGTCGGCTATTAATAAATTAGAAAATTTTTCTTTGCAAATACTTTTGCAGATGCTAAGCAAAGAAGAAAAGGGAGGGGGGGGGGGAGTTCACCAAAATTCATTGAAATATAAATATATTAAATATTTTCTAAAATGTTCTATGTCATGCAATATTTTCAACCAAATATAAAGCCACGTTCAGAAAAATTCGCAAAATGTAGTAGAAAGAATAAGGTGCTATTGAAATATAAATATATTAAAAGTTTTCTAAAATATGAGTATTTGTATGAAATATTTTTTAATCAGCGTATGCGTGAACGATAAAATTTATCATTTTACATAATTTAATATTCAACTCTATGGAGCTACCCATAAAAAAATCCGATCGAATTTCGTAGAAATTCAGAAAGTTATTGTGGATAGGAGTGAACTGATTTTCAATTGGTCTCTGAAAGCAGTTGAATGACGTCAGATTTTACGCAAATTGCCAAATCTCCATTTACGTTTTTTACTGGTGATTTACTTCTTTTCTTAGATAATTACCAGAACGAACCTATTTCAGGATAAAAATAATTATAAAAAATCGAAGCATTTGTGTCAAATCTACCCATTGATACATAATTGATAATGGCTCTTATGCAAATGCCGATATCTGCGATCCTGAAATACGTCAAGTTCTCCACTGTTAAATGTGGTGTCGAAAACAACACTGACATCAATCGCATGCATGATGCCAAGAAGAACAGAGCTGTGTGATTTTGAGAAAGGTGTGATCATCGGGTACCACCAAAATGGCCGATCTTTAATCGACATATCTAGCGAGCTTAATTACCCCAAAACGACTGTGGCTTATGTGATTAGAAAATGGAAGCTGAATGGTGATTGTCAGAATGTGGCCAGAGTAGGCAGACTGACGAAACTGGGAGATAGAGACCGACGGGCTCTGTCTAGAGATATTCGGAAGAACCGCAACGAACCAATGTTACACATACGCCAAGAATTTCAACAAGCTTCAGGATGTGTTGTTTCCATGAATACCATCCGTAAGGAAGCTCGTCTGCTTAATGTTTATGGCCGTGCTGCCGCCCATAAGCCTTTAATCACCAAGTCCAACCGCGCAGCTCGGTTAAGTTGGTGCAAAACACGCCAGCAATGGCCTGTACAGCAATGGAAACAGGTTCTCTGGAGTTATGAATCAAGGTTCACCCTCTACCGTTCTGATGGTAGGGTCTGGGTCTGGCGTCTGCCTGGAGAACGCCTCCTACCAGAATGTATTGTGCCCACAGGTAAATTTGGCGGAGGGGAAATTATGTTCTGGGGTTGTTTTTCCTGGTTCGGACTAGGACCCTTGGTCCCAATTCATGGTAAGCTCAATGCCGATGCCTACTGTAATATACTGGACAACAGTGTACTTCCTACGTTGTGGCAATACTATGGATTGGACCCATGTTATTTCCAGGATGACAACGCAAGCTGCCATGTAGCGAGGTCCAGCATGGATTGGTATGCTGATAATGGAGTGCATCGACTCGAGTGGCCTGCCCAGAGCCCAGACCTGAACCCAATAGAGAACCTCTGGGACGAGTTGGATCATCGAATTAAGGCGGGTGACACACGCCCAAAATCAGTAAAAGAGCTTACCTGCCTTGTGCAAACAGAGTGGAATAAAATACCATTAAATGTAATACAAGGACTAGTTGAGAGCATGCCCAGGAGAGTCGCAGCTGTAATTGCCTCTCGAGGAGGATCTACAAATTATTAAATGTGAACAGGGCCAAAACCAGTCTTTTTTTCCCGAGGCAAACGTGGATTTTGAAGGTACCCCTTTCCCCCTCCTTCGCAAAGCATATTTACAAAGAAAATTTCTCCAATTTATTAATAGCCGACTTATTTTAAAACTTAAAATAAGTAATATAAAATAACGTATTTTGCTTTATTACAATACTCCAATTTGATACTTTAAACCGAATCAAAAAAATTCTACTTTCAACAGGATCTTTAAGGCCCTTGTCCCTGCCCGCGAAGACACTGCTGAGCTAATGCTATTCCTGTGGGGAGGCATTTTTCTAATAACTCTTTCGCATTTTGAAATTTTCAATTTTTTTTTTTTTTTTTTTTTTTTTTTTTTTTTTTTTTTTTTGCATTGGATAGCGGAAGTCCCTCTCAAAATCGTTCCTTGACTACTTTTTCGATTTGAGTCATAGATATTTTTTATAAAGTTAGTTTCCCTTTCAGAACCGCTTTTGGAAGTGAAAGAAACATTATAAAAATATCTACGCCAAAATTGAAAAAGTAATCACGGAGCGATCTTGAAAAGGACTTCCGCTATCCAATGCAAAACATATTATTTAAAAATGTCCAAATGCAAAAGAGTTAGAAAAATGCATCCCCATAGGAATAGCATTAGCTCGTGAGCATCTTCGCGGGTAGGGGCAGGGACCTTAAGCCATCATCATTAGATTTTTTTATGCTTTAGCATAGCCCAGATGTAATAATTTTAACAATATTATGCTAAACATAGCCATGAAAAAAATCGCCAAACGAAAGATACATTTGGAACACTTTCATCCTAGCGCCCGGAGCACATGCCCTTCTCCCCCCCCCCCTCTCTTAGTTTTGGCCCTGAATGCGAATAAAGCTCTTTTTCTTTTCTATCACAATTGTCAAGTACTTATTAGCAGCAATATTGTATTAGATATTGTATTAATTCAATACTAGATTTTTTTTTAAAGTCAGTTATTAAAAAATGTCAATTTGTGGAGAATCCCTTAAGATTCAGCCGTTTTTAGAGAGCAAAGTAAAAACATCTCACTAAAATAATGATATCTTTTTGAATTTTCACGATATTTAATTGGATTTTTTTTATAAGTCACTCCATAGAATTGACTATTAAATGATGTAAAAAAAAAATGTTTTTCTAGTTCGCGCATGCGCAGATAAAAATTATTTTATACAACTACTCATATTTCATAAAATATTTAATATATTTATATTCCAATTGCGCTACATTTTTCCTACTGCATTTTGCCAATTTTTCTGAAATTTGCGTTAAATTTGGTCAAAAACCCAGCATGATATAAACAAAAAACATACCAGAATTTTTTGAATTTTTCAAAAAAATCGCTCTATCGCCATAAATATACATGCTATTTCCACAAAAATTAGTGTACATATTCTACTGTATTCATATATTGGTATTCTAAAGCGATAAGTCGTTTCGTGCATTTTCATGTACAGGGCAATCCCAAATATTTCTATTATTCTTTGTTTTTTTTGCCGCCCCCCCTAATTACCCGCTTAACAAATGAATGTAAATAAACATAAAGTAAAACATAATCTTTATATTTCTGAAGATCCAGAAGAATCCGACCAGTATATTTTTAAATATTTGACAAAATGTCAAAAACTGAAAGTGTACAAATACTTTTTGGTAGATAGTGTAATAGCAGCTGACACTAAAGTAATTATGTTCCTGTTGGTATTTGTACAGCTGGTATTTTAGAAATTATAAGTTTATAATAAAAATTCATCAAAGTCCACTTTATCCCCCTTTCTCGAATACATCACTGTGAAAATTCTGAATAAAAGATGAAATTTGAAATATTATTAACAGTCATTTTATATTTTCGCAACGATAGGTACATCGAGCATCCTTCGACTCTCATGCTAAGCATTCGAAAAGGGAAATTTGCATGTAATGGTAAAATCCGATTTTCTCAAAATAGAATGTTACTACAGTAACCACTACAGTTTTCCTTCAAGGTTTAAATATACTTTCATTTCCCCTACTTTTTGCATAATATCAGTTTTAGTGAGTTCAGAAATAGAGGTCGAAAACTTGTTTTTGTATTAATTTGTTTGACGATATCTCTGAAAATATAATAACAAAATGAAAACAGTTTTTTATAACTTAAACAATCTTTCGTAACATACCTTACATCGAAAACAAAAAATCGACTTTTATTTTCAAGTAACTGTATAAGCTCCTCTACATTTTACCTAAATACATTTGTAAATGGTTAATGATCCATAAATATGTGGGTCAATAGCATTTATTATTTTTTCATATTCCATAGTTTACAAGAAAAACCGTGACAAAAGGACAAATAGACACACGAGTGATTATATCACTCACCGGCCAGAAATTGATGCATCTCGAGAAAAGTAAATTTTACAGAATAATCAAAAGAAAACTTGCATGATTTTTCAGTGGCATAAACTTATAAGACTTAAATATGAAGATAGAAGTAAAAAGTGCATAAAGTATAAAACCCTTAACTACTTAACTGATTTTCCCGTACGCGGTTCGGGCGAGACGAATTTGCTTAATTCATCATTTAAAGCTTTTTGAAACCACTATTTTTTTTTAATAGAATGGCCTACTATTCAAATGTAGAAATGTTTACAATAATTATAACGAATATTTCAGCTTAAAAAAAGTGGTATAAACCAATATTTTCAATTTATTGCACGTGAAAAAAGGAAGCCGTTGAAGGATTAAAATGAAGACATAAAATGTGGTTTAGAGTTTTGAATATTTACTTCCCCATACAATCCACCATCCTTCTGCTGTCACGATGGTTAAACAGCATAATAAAGTGGTTTTTTTATAACTATACTTCTGAAAAACTTTCTGTGTAGCAATACACACCAATAACAGACCTATTAGTGGAATAAAACTGAAAATGTAATTTTGCGAGATACGTCATTTTATTTCTGTGTGAGCGACATAATGATTCTGTTTTTCTTTATTAAGTACAGAACCCTAAAAATAATTTACCTCGCTGTTTTTATTTAAAAGGCATTTTTTGTAATTTATATATAATGATCACATTTCATTTACTAAAGAAAAACATTAAAGCTTATTTCAAAATATTTTGAGGATCCTCTATGCAATATTTTTATTTTATTTCTTTTCTCTTTTTTTTTCTTTATTCATTTCCTTTGAGAAAATTTGTTTCAATTAGGAAAAAAAGACATTGAAAAATATACCCAAATGAAACATGTAGAAAGATATATTTAATAGTATTTAATTTTAAGATTAGTTTTGTCAAGTAGGTGTTACAATATCATATTCCATTATTAGAATACTAAGCTTCTTTTCCTACTATTTCAGATGCATTAGCTCTTATAAGATTAATGCAACATCCTTAACATATTAAACGTTTCTTCAAATCTACAAAGTATTTTTTGATAACTTAATCCACTGTTTGACAAATGGGGTTAATACTACAAATCGAAAGGATAATTTAAATTATTTTTTATAATTATAAATGAAATAAAGCAACATGAATTTAATCTGTAGGGAAATATGTAAATAGCATTTAAAATTTTACTTTTTACGAAAAGTTTTAAATAATAGTTTTCTTTTTCATCCAAAGTACCAATTTTAATAATAAAACAAGCCGCTAAATTCAAGCGTCAGAAAAACCAATTTTTATTAACGCTTCTTACTTGCATAAATGTTTATTATTATTATTATTATTGATATAATATCTATATTATTTCCGTGTACTTAAAATTTTATAGCTATCGTCAATCATAGCAAATTTCTCAAATTTAATGTAGAATATATATTTTTTTATTCATCTCGAATTTTAAAAATATACTAACTACACATTCCTCCTTTTTTCAGTCAAACTAAATTTAATTTGTACAAGTAAAACAACCTTACTCTGACCTCCTTATATATTGAACGGTTCATTGTTGATATATCCTTTTAAGTTTTGTATACATAGTATTTATACGAACATAGAAAAGTAGATTACGCAAAAACATTGGTTTCAAGATTATCTATATGTAGTGTTTCATAGCATGAAGTAGGTAACAGACAAAAACAATAATAAAAACCAAAATCACATGTAAAACAAAAAAATATATATGTATTTTTTTTTTTTTTTTTTTTTTTTGTCATTATAAGAAAAAAAGAAAATACGTTTAAACTGGTATCGTAATTGCAATTTCACTATATAAGCAAAATGCTTTTTATTAAACCCATGATTTGAAGCCATGTTTTCGTTATAAAAGAAGTTACAAACTGGGGGAAAAGGGCACGTGTTCTGCAATATTTCATTAATTATAATCAATCAGTCAAGAGTTTTTGTCAATCTGTACAACTTGTTAACCTATTATTCTCCGGGTTTTAATCCGTGTGATTTTGTGTTGTGAGGACACTTGTAAAAATCTTGTTTACCGAAAACTTCTATTAATCATGGCATACCTAAAAAAAGATATCACAATACTTGTGAAATTCATCTCTATCGAGTGGTTAAGGTATTTAGTTGAAAAAATTATCTACTTATTGTAGATTTTACATCTGTATGAAAGATGTCATGTTAAACAGCACTCCGTAAATAAAAAGTCACGTAAAAATTTAATTGGTCAAAAATTCGCAAAAAATGTATCTTTTTAGCGTATGACCTGTTGCAAATACATACGGAGTTGTTCAATTTATGGAAAGGTCGAAGTAGGCGTAATTTAATTAGAACCACCTTGCATATCTATATTCATCTATATGTGTGCGTGAATTGTTATAAATATATGATTTTATTATCTTCTAGGTATTTCGTGCTTGAAGTTGATGAATATAGAAGTTCCATCCTCCGTGATGGTAGGAGAATCGTTTTGGTTAAACTGCACTTTAGATCTCGAGTCAGATGATCTTTACTCTGTCAAGTGGTACAAAAATGAAGCAGAATTTTATCGCCATCTTCCATCGGATAATCCATCTGGTCAGAAGTTCGACATTCCAGGAATACATTTAGACGTGCGTAACAATTTTTACATTTTTATTTACACATTCGTTAGCCAATTTGTTATTTCCATGCTTTAAGTTTAGGCTTCGTAATATTTAACTTATTGAATGATTTTCTTGAAAATAAATAAATACTTATGCGCATAGTTTTAATTTTTTTATTGATGTGACTAAAAACGTATCAGCAAATTTACTAATTGAAATTACAAAATCAACAGAAAAAATATTAATTTTTGAAAGCAAAATTATTGTATAAAACTACTTACAGCGAATTTTGAATCTACCATTATTTTTTCTTTTTAAGATTTTAAAAATTGTATTTTTTTTCTTATATATACAAACATGTTGATCATTATTCTAATAATTTTGTATTTCATTGTTTGCTTTACATTAGTGTAATCACTAGAATGTCTCATCCAGACCGTTTTATTCTTTGGAGAAAATATAGATATGAAAGTTATCCACAGTGAAGAAACTATTAATGAGACGTAAAAATAACATAGGCATGTTAGAGTTAAACTTTGACACGTCAGAATAATTGAAAAACAATTGTGAAAATCATGATGGTGGAACATACCCAGGGAAAATTGGATCTAATATTCCTCTTATCATATGGGAAAAATCGTTAGTTCACCAAGTTAAATTTTGTAGGGAACTCATTTCTAATAGTGGATGTAGAACATACAGACTTGCATAGCAAGCAACATTTATACATTATATGGCCCAAATATTCCCATTCGACTCCTATAGTTTGAACCTGTTTTGGGCAAAGGCAGGGGTGTGAATTTCTCTATTAGCAATGAATTCAGTAGCTCTTTCTGAAGTAATGTAGTTTTGTTTTCTCGATACCCGAACACATACACTCTCTCATATTTTGCTAGAAAAAGTAAAGTAAATGCTATGAATCGTGTGGAATGCTTAAATATGTAAGCATTGGCATAGAGAAATACAGTGATGAGGCATAAACAAAAAATATATAATTGGATGCTCATCCTAGCTGTGTAGATCTTATGATTGATTACAATAATAAAAAGAGTTTCAGTTTATCATAGGATCATACTGTAGGCTTCGTCTTCTTGCATCAACCATTTCAGGATAATTTATTTCAGAGCTCCTTTTCGGCCCATTATATACTATGTCCAATGATCGGTACATATCATTAAAAAATATATTAATGCAATATTATCCATGTTTTGAGTATCGAATTGTTTATATTTCATAAGGTATTTAATTTAAGAACAGATTAATGCTTTTACAAAAAAGAAAAAAAGTTTTAAAATAACATATAATAAATTTTAAAATAATGCTACCCGACTAATAATAGTCTAAGATTATCTGAAGAAATTATTGAAGAGAATTGCAAAATTATCTTCACCTTATAAATATCTGCAGAATTTTTTTAGATATTCGTAAAAAAATATCTGCAGAATGGGTCAATTGCCTACGATTTTCTGCAGATTTTTTTGTGGGGTATAAACATAAACTATGTATTTTAGACACCATATTTTCCATAAAACTGCGTTTTGATTTTTTAAGTGCTTCTCTGTGAAATCTTAATTGTTTGTATACTTTTTATTAATGATCAGGATTCAACTTAACTATTACTATGCCATCGACCTGTATATATTAAAAAAATAAAACTTATTTGTCTTATGAGTCCTTTGATCATTATTTGATCTCTCTCACATAAACACCTATATAAGTAGTGGTATAATTAATGGTAGTCAGAAGAATTAGCGGGCCAAATGATAAGGATGACTGAAATAGGAAATTATTTATCAACCCATTTATGCAGTTTTTATTCTTGTAGAATGATACAGGTATCACAGAAATACATTTCCCTATTATTTTATACGCGGGCTCATACCATTGTCCAAAATGTCAATCTCGAACTTCTTGTGGTACAAAGTAAAGAATTCCCACGTAACCCTCAAAGGAACTATCTCGCACGCTGCATTAAATTTTGTGATCTTAAATTACATATGTCGGTAGTATTTTTGAATAACAATCTCATTTCGTTAATTAATGTTTGGATCTTAGTCAAAGTTTCTGGCGAATGAGCCAAACCGAATCACACATTCTTCTTCTGAAATTTTAGTTAGCATCAAAAATTTTAAATCTGATAAGGCAATATATTCTTTTGGATCTTAGGACGTAAACTGTCTTTTCGTGATATGATAGGACTTTCATTCTTTCTGCCTCGTCTACACGTGAAATCCTTTTACAATTAAACCCTATTTATCGCGAATTATCATTAATGGTTTGTTTAGCTTTCATTATATCTTTGGATGTATTCATTATGTCAGAGCTTGTGTATTTTCTTTCTTTTTTTTGCTTTTATACTGGTGAGACTTCCCCTTCAATCCCCAACACCATATGGACTATTACTACAGATAAAATTGGAGTTTGCTGATGTCACATCACCAAAATTTGAGAAGAAATTCATTTTGGCACCAGAAAAGAAGATCCGACGAGTTCCCCAAAATAAAATTGTTTTACCATACGTGTGGAGGACAATCTGAGGTGAAATCTAAGATTATTTGAATATTTGAAATGGGTGTAGTGTGTTTTTTTATTCTAATTAGAATGACACCATATGCAATTCGATGCAATCGTTAATCGCATAGTTACGATAGGGTTTTTTTAAATAATGAGCCGAAAATCGTATTTAAGTAACATTAATAGGTTTTTACTGTGACAAATGAGGATCATGCTCAAAAATGTTCAATAAGATTTTTTTTACCGTGTTTTAGAAACAAAATAGTGCATTTTATTTTATAACTATTTTTTTAATTGTGCGAATGAGCTATCCTTTGTAATTTATTTTTTAAAATTCTGAATCTTGTGATTCTCTGTGATCGATCAATACCATCATTTGCGATTTACGACCAGTTATATAAATAGGTATTATATATATAATTATATATCTATAATTATACGTTATAAAAGAGCACAATTTATCACACCAAAACATAGTAAAAAACTTTATTTTGTTACGACTCTTTAAATCTTCAGTACCAAAATTAAATTTTTCCAACATCCTCGTGAATGGTTAATACTTGATGCTTTAAACAGCAATTAACTTACTAAAGTTTACTTTTCGGCTTTGTACTAATACAAATTGACGTAATTTCGTAACAAATGATTGCGACAACCCATTTATAGTTCTATTCAAGCTAGAAATAAAACAATATAACAAAATTTACCACATTAGGCCCATTTTTAAAAGGTTAAATTTCTCCCCCTGGTTAAAAATGCTTTTTTTCCCTTCCAAATCTCAGCAAAACAAATATCTTATTTTGGGACCTTGTCAGATCCTTATATCTCAATAAGTTTTCGTGAATGATCATCAGTTGTTAGTGCAAAAACAAATTTAACTACATTAAAATAAAATTTTTGATTTTGCTTACTTGAAACCTGTCCTAACTTTGAAACAAATTATCAAGTCGACACGCGAATGATTACAAAATAGTCGGTTCTACAATTGATCTACATAAGAAATTGAAGTTTTTTTTACCTTAAGTGCAATGCCTACTTTGACTCCACTAAATAAATAACCTTATTTTTTGGAAACTATTTTAATCTTAATTTGTACTGCCAAATATGTGTTATTCCCAAATATTTCTGAATGGTCGCCATTTGCCTAATATTGCATATTTTTTAATCTATTTTATTATTCTAAATTTAGACGATTTTTAAAATTCGAGACATTTTTTAAACTTTAATATTAACATTTAAAGTTATATTTTACTATGCCTTTTTTATTTCTTTATTATTTTGAATGTATTTGTGTCTTATCGAAAAATATATTTAGCTTAGTAAAATGTGGCATCATTCAGAGAAATGTATGTACTCGAATATTTTACCTTATAGATATTCTTATTACAAAACAAATGGTCTTATGTATGTAGAATTTATTTAAGATTATCATTTAATTTTGAAAATTATGAATAACAATACATTTACTTAAAACAAACTAGATATAATATCGTCGCTTTATACTGTATTCCAAAGCATTTTTTTCTCAAAGTTTTCCTTTAAACATAAAATATTGTCGAATAAAACAATTTAACGTTAGGTAAAACTATAAAAATATATTCTGTAAGGTAAAGGTAAGGTGTCTGTAATCTTTTACCGTTCTAAGCTTTAGACATTTACAAAATAGCTTATTAATTATCTTAAAATTAACTTATTGATCAATAATTTAAAAATGTATAAATCTAATTAGAAGTTTATGAAACAGCTTATAATATAACCTGTTTACAAGTTGTATGAGTTGAAATAAAAAAAAAAGTTGTGAAAATTATAAAAGCGAAACACTTTTACATCCATTTATTGTTCATTTAACACAGATTAATAAGACTTCAAAAATATACTATAATTTATGATCTTAAATTTTTCCAAAACAAAAGTTTAAACAAGGCTTTCTTTGTTGGTTAATGCGTTTCATTATTGATAATGTTGGCAACTGGTGTTCTTTTCTCACAAACAGTATAATCTTGCCTTAGATTTAACACATTATTTATGGTCATATACTTTTCTACTTTATAAAGATAAGAAATTTTCACGTTAATTTCTATTTATTAAATAGTTTTATAAAATTTACAAATTACTTAATTTTTGGGGTTTTCTTCTCACTTGTTGGCTTAAATATTTTTTTAATGATATAAAAAGTAATTATATATAAGATAAGTTTTTCTAATTTGCTTATAACTATATCAAAACTTAATACATTTCTATCAGAAATCCACCAAGAAGAATGTTATTTATTACTAGATATAGACGAATAATGAACTATAATAGTCTGCTCTAAAAACATCATGCATTCATTACATGTTTACTGACGGTCCTTAAGAAACGAAATTTATTTTATTTGCATATCTATTATGTTTTAGGGACTTATTTTCTAGAATTTTCAATATAATACACTGAAGTTATATTTAGGTCAAAGAAGATCATTAAAGCCTAAAAATGTAATTCAAATTTCAGTCATTTTAAGGAATGCACATAAAACTTTTTAATAATTAAGCTGCTTTATCCATTATGCTTTATTAAAAACGAAATAAAATAACATAATAAAGACAACACAAATTTTAAAAAATTAAAACTTAAAGAATCCGTCATCGCAAACTGCCCAGTTTACTTCTAAGAAACAGTACCTAAATTTCTCTTTTGATGACAATTGATGCTTATTGAAAGTTAGGTAGTCGAAGAAGAACAAAAGAGTCCGGGGAGACTAGAGCAGGTGATATCATTTTCGTTCATTGGCATAACGGCACAAATAATCTAATGCAAAGAAAATATTAAAAAATATATATATATATATTCAGTTTTTAATTTTTTTATAATAAAAAAAATATTTTTACACCTACAGTTAATGAAGCATATTTAGAATTATCTATTTCTATTATTCAAATTTAAAACATAATAATTTGATTTTGTGACTATATGTTCCAGATTTTA
This sequence comes from Maratus speculifer, assembly GCA_964019185.1. Lineage (NCBI taxonomy): Eukaryota > Metazoa > Arthropoda > Arachnida > Araneae > Salticidae > Maratus > Maratus speculifer. The sequence continues at coordinate 327,273,326 of OZ025290.1, forward strand.
ATTTAAAACTTACGTTCTATGAAAAGGTATATCAATGCATTTTAATGCTAGGAACTTTTCTAAAGATATATGAATTTATGATTTTATGCATCAGAGTTGTGAAGGGATTTATGAGTGCTTGAGATTATCAAATTTTACATAATACACTATGATAGAAAATATGACCATCTGAATACTGAGAATTACTCAAAGGACGTTACAAGAGTATGCTAAAATCTCAAATGTTGTTTTAACAATAAAGCTTGTTATCTTTAACGCGTTCAGGGGTGCCTTTGCACTGTGCAAACGGTTAATTTTTATTCCCAAACAGCCAAACGGCATTAGTAAATTTTTAGTACAATTTACATATCATAATATACATGACGTAAAGTACTTGATTATTTTCAAATAAATTTGTATGTAAATTTCGATGTGAGTATTTTATTTTAACAGTTTTAGAGCAGAAATGCCTTGCCCATGAAATGATTAAGGAAAAGATGATTAAGACGCCACATCCACTCACACTAATTTTTATCTATCATTTTATACTCAACTATGCCTCTATACCTATATTATATATATTTTTTTAGGAGGTAATGTCAGAAACTACCGAACATATTTCAAAAGTATTGGTGTTCGTACCTGTCCAAAAATGTGCATATGCTTCTTATGTCCATGCCAAAAATCCAAAATAATTGCTAAATAGGAGAAAAATTTTATAAAGCGACATTTGTGATGCTGAAGTTCCTAGAAATGTGAAATTTGGAATAGTAGTTATTTATAAGATATAAATGAACTCTAAAAACATTTCTTAAAAAAATACAAAAACTAAAAAAGGTAAAAATTAGCAAAAAAAATGTTCTAAAAAACGTTCTAAATGTCGATTTTTTTACTCAATCTCAAGAAACATCAAACCGATTTAAAAAATAAGGGTTTCAAAATTATGATGATTGCACTTACTTTACTTAACATAGTCTACATTTTATTTCAGGGCCAATGGTGGTGCACAAGCTGTGATACTAAAGAGGCTAGGAAATTAATATTAGCATGGTAATTACTTTTAAAATAAAAAAGTACTCTAAGAACAATTAAATGTAAATTCGAAATTTTAAACTTTCGAAGCGAAGAGAAAGAGAGAAAAGCGTTCTAAAAATCTCTTACAAAATTTTGCACCAATATTGCAGATTTCTAAGCAAATTTTGCAGATTTCTAAGCAAATAATAATCTGATTACAAAATTAATAGTTCAGAATTAATGGTGACAATCTCTGATCCTACATACACTATTTTGTATGCCAATGTCACTATAATCTGTGGTTGGAATGAACAAAAACCGTTCTAAAAAAAGTAAAAAACTTTTTGAACTATATTTCTATGCGTATCAGGCAATAACAAACCGATTTCATAATTAATGTAATCAAGATTAATGGTGACAGTCCGTGTTTCAATATAGGCATTTTATGTTATTGCTTCAACCGCAAGAGAGATAATAAGTCATTAAACAAGAAGCTTGGAATTTGACATGATTTTTCAATTTAAGATGTAAAAGCGTGCTAAGAAGATTGCTTCTAAAAAAATTCAAACGAATATTGAAATGAGCTTTTCAAGTAAACATAAAAGTTGCAAAATATTTTTTAAATTATCATTTATTTTGAATTAATTTTAGTTCTTATAATTTAAATCGCATTTCTGCCAAATGCAGTGTAATAATGAAGTTTAAATAAACTTTGTCTTTAAATGAAATTTTTAAATCATTTGTAAAAGTATAAGTTCTTCTAATAAAAATTAGACAAAAAAATATCACTTGGCATATTTCAACTATTATGCGAGCAAAGCCGAGAAAACTGGACAAATACTTTATGCAAAATAAATTGTCTAAGTTTTTTAGCTCTTCAAAAAATTGTACTTTCATCTAAATAACCCATTAACGCCCCAAATTCTCGAGCGAATTTGATAGAAAAAATGGAGGGGGTTAGAATATAAACATAAGATCATATGAATCACATAAGTTTAAAAAATAATAATTAATTTCAGATTTTTCTTTAAATGGACAGTTTAAAAAAATGTTAATTGCTCTAAAATAAAATATTTTAGCTGCAGAAAAAAAAACTGTCTGTCATAACTCTTGATCATAATTATGTGTATATGGATTCCGAAATTCATTAAAATATGTCTTTAGTTTCTGAATAAAAGGGTCTTAATTCTCGCATATTTCGAACAATCTTATGTTCACTTAACGAGTTAAATAGACTTAAAGAACTTTTTAGGGACTAAATACTAATAAATAGTTGCAATTATATATTTACCTAGCATTGAGATGCCTTTATCAATAAGTAAGGACTATCGTGTTTTTATTATATCATTTATTTTTGTATTTTTAAACCGGCCGTTCAATATATTTGTCCTACAATTATTCTAAAACATATAGCATTTATATAAAACGGAATTTAGCCCTATTTTGTGCACTCTATCATTAAAAGTTAACGTGCTAATAATCAGAATTAAAATTTTTAGAATGTAGTGTTGACGTACAGATATTGAATAAAATAATAGAGTAGGAATAGTTGTTATCAATATGGGCAAATAAGCACACGTTAAAATATTCCAAATGGCTCTTAAATTGCAACAATCAAACATTTTGAATACAGAAAAGTAAAAAATAATTTATAAATAAATATTAACATTAAAAAACTTTTATGTTCTCATATTTTCATAAATGTGAATATATGTTTATGCGTTGATAAATCAATTTAGAATTTCACAAAATATAGCTGAAATAATGTTTGTTTCTCTTCTTTCCGATTGCCATGTCATAAAAAAGGAACACATTGAAAATTGTGAATTTTTAAGAAAATTACTTGTTTGCGCTAACTACCAAACATAAAGTAATAATAAAAAATATAATAAATAAAAAAGCGAAGTTTTATAATTTCGTTTGTTCCCAAAGACACACTAATGCTTTGTAATAGAAATTTTTTGGATAAGCATGAATATCAATGAAAAAAATAAGTGTGAATTTTAAGTTGAAAATGTAAGGAAGGGAGTTTCAAAACCCATCTTCTCTAGTAATTTCAGGAAATTGCGAAATACCTCCGACTGTGTTCATTGGTTTTCATTGTAAACTAAGATATTATATTGCTAGAAATACATGATAAAGTATGTTTCGTTACAATTTAGATTTTTTACAGTGTTCGTTTTATGCTTTCATCAAAAGAATAGATTGATCGAGAAAACTAGATTTTTTAATATTTGGATAGGGCAAGATTTGAAATTCGCGTCCTCAATTATATTTCTATGCTTACACATCCTCGATTAAAATATCTTTAGATTTCCTACGCAAGGAGAAATAAGGATGATATTTTAATGTACAAAACCTAAAAAATATAAAAATGCTTTATGAAATAATTCATAAAATACCTGAAAAATAAAACATCCTCTTTTGAATAAGAAAGTACTCATCATAGTATTTCTATTTTTAATTCGAACTATAAAAACGTAGAAAAAACACTTTTTAAAAAGATTTTAACACACCTAAAGTGTTTGTTTGTTTTAAAAATATTAATACATAAGCGACTTCAACGAAAGTTTAACAGTCTTTAATTTTAATTTCAGTTACATAATGGTATAAAAAATTAACTTTTTATAAGGTTTTAATACAACTAATGTGTATGTACGTTTCAAAAATCTGTAAAAATAAAAGACCCAAACACGGATATAGGATTTTTGAATATAGTAGTGTTCCCAAAGTACTTATCCCCAAATGTTATAAAACAATAATTTATAACATCAAAACAATCAAAACTTCTTAGGTATAATGTACATATTATCTAAAATGTTTTGGTTTCTTTAATATTATTAACGATCTGCATATTTTTAAAACCATTTTGATCTACAAAGAGAACTTTCCACTTTGGAACACAGCTGTAACCAAAAATGTTACTATCCAGTTTGGGTCTTTTTTTTACAGTGTACATAAGCAAGTTTCACAAAACTTGAACAGTTGTTACTTTTCACTTCCAACTATAAATTAGTAGAAAATACATACTTTTAAAAAGATTTTAACACACTTACAATGTTTGTATGTTTCTAAAAGCTCTATACACAAGGAACTTTAAATGAAATTCTCTATCTTCATATATGTTACAGCTTGAAAAGTCTGTCCAAGGACATGTATTTTTGAGAAATGCTGATATGGAGACTGAAGGCTTATATCGGTGCGAGGCTTCCGCTGAATCACCAACATTTCAAACTGTAGCTGGAGAAAAACAACTAAAAATTTTTGGTAAGTTTAAATAATTCTTCCAGTGTATCATAGATTATTAAACTTCTCTATTTTCAACTTAGCAGCATTTAGTATTATAAACATAATATATAAGTAAAAAATGTTTAACTTTTTCCGCTTTGATTTGAAAAGTAAATTTCTTTATAGATACATACATACGTGCATGCTCGTGGTGATATATAGGGTGACCATAAAAGAAAGTTCCAATGATAAATTATAAAGAATCAATTATAAAGTTGGAGAGTGTTGATTTAATATTACAAACAAAGAGCAACAGAAACAATTTTAGATCAATTCGTGCTTGCTTCCTTTTGTTATTATCTCGCTTGCAGTGCCACGGATTATGACGACACCTGAGCTTAAAGTTTTATTTCTGGGCTAAAGATTTAAAGTTTTGAGACCTACGTATTTTTTGGGGGGGGCGAGGGGGTTTAAAAGATCGTGTCTACTTTCCGTCCCTACCTAATTATTTTCCAGAGTGGAGACACAGAATTGAATATGCTTACATTATTCCGCACAACTTAACTGAAAAACGGGAAGAATCGGACTTTACCTTTAGTGTAAGCCGTAAAACTAAATGGGAACGTATTAATATAAAAAATATAATAATAAAATAAAAATAAATAAAAATAATAAAAAAATTAAATGAAAATAAAAATAACTAGGTAAATTTATTTTTAGTTTAAAATATGATTCATTATAAATAGTCAAAATTAATCTGTTATATTACACCATCGAAACTGAAACATTCTTTTATCGACAACCTATATATATAAATTTCACAAACTCATATTAGACATTTTTTCACATTATTCTTCTAAAAGATATTTAAAAGCCACTTAAAAAAATACATTGATGACAATACAGCAACTGTTTCGATAATCAACATTAAAAAAAAAAAATCTTTTAACTTACAAAAAAGAAAACAAATTACATATATGCATGATAATTTCCTGCCTCAAATACAGTCTTTACTTTTCCGACATTACAGAAGCTAAATTCAAATCAATTTCTAAGATTGCGATAGAACAGAAAAAAATACATAAAAAATGCAAGTATTATCTAGTTCTTTTTTTTATCAAGAAAAATTTTGCTCACTCAAGTTTTATTCCCATTTTAGCTCTTCCTCAAGAGGGACCAAAAATAGAAGGAAGCCAATCAAGATACGAGGTCGGAGATTACGTTAACGTTACTTGTAAGTCCGGGCCATCTAAACCTGGAGCTGTTCTTAAGTGGTACATAAATGGAAGAGAGGTAACATGTCTATAAATAACTGAAATACCAGAAAACAAACAGTAATAAAAAAAAGATGAATTAGAATACGTGAAATCAATACATGAATTGTTTCTTGGTTTGTAAATGTTTGGCAAAAAACTTTTTTTTCTTTTTAGAACCGCGAAATTATAAGATACTTGTAAATTCGATAATTTGTGTATTTTTTGTTGGAATCATATTTAAATTGTGTATTTTTTAAAACAAAATTGTGTTATCTGGTAAATTAGTTGTGTTAAATAACAGAACAAATAAAAAATTTTAGAAAATAATAAAATTTTGTAAAATTCGAAAGCTTTTCCTTAGATTCACGTGAAAGAATCAATTCTAAAATTTACAAAAAAATATTTAAGAACTTGAAATTTAGAGATAATTTTTATTAAGTCCTTACTTATAGCTTGTGATGCATTAGTTTAAGATTGTTTATAATTCAGATCTTAAACATAAATTGCCTTTTGAAATGGTTACATTTTAGATCAGAAAAAATCTTACAAAGTCAATTATACTTAATTCTTTTATACAGAAAAAAGTAATCAGTTAACAATTCCTTATGGTTTAATTTGAAATGTAAAACATAAAAAGTAAAAAATAAATCATAATTTTGTATTTACTCTATTTTTTTACTTTATTTAATATATATAGCTGCATTGGATTATAATTTATAACAGTACAGTTTATGGTATTATAGTTTATAGTAGTTCAACAGCTTTTATTTAATATAACATCAAAAATATCCTCTTATTCTGCAAATATCCAGTAATAATGTTCGAGGAGCACTCAGTAACATTAATAGTGCTTGAAATTGACGATACTTGAAAAATTAATTATTTTCAACTATTTAAAGCTCGCAGAACGGAAGTTTGAAACTGAAATATCTTTAAACATCTGGTGCTAAGACATGCTCAGTCATGCTTTTAACGTAGTAAATTAACCCGCGAGTAGTCGCGACTTTTTTCATAACGTCATTAGTCGCGCTCGGTCTTTTCGCCGCTAGCCCCCCGCAAACCAAATATGTAAAATAAGAAATATTTTTCATCTAATATACGAAGATAACTTTTCAATTAATATATAAATTCGCAGTTTTCTTAAGTTATGCATTTTATTCAAGAGATCTGGAGTAATTATAAAAGTAAAAATGAACTGACATTAGTGATTGTTGCGTAGACTTTTTAGCCAATTTCAACTTTCTTTCTAAAAATGTACCTGAAAGAAAAACAGAGGTGTCCTGTTACTTCACTAAGGTGGTCGAGAAACTTTCAAAGTCAGCTACCTGGTAGATCTCCGCTGTATTTGTAATGTGATACAAGTTAGGAGAAGATAAGTTATACGGGCGGCGAAAAGACCGACACGCGACTACTGACGGGTTAAATAAAATAAGTTTTGACACTAATCCTCTGTCGGTAGCAACTCTCGGATTTCTGAATTCGGGCGCAATGCGCCTGACAAACACTTGTTAGAAATACATACTTAGCAATTAGTTGGCGCAATTCTAACTCACTTAGTGGGATCATTAACCTTCATTATGATATTTAAATAATAAATCTTTAAAATTTGAAAAAAAACCTTGTTTATTTAAATCAAAGTAATTAATCCTGATCACTCTAGTGGCGTAGATGAGATCGGAAATAAATGTGCTATACCTGTCAGGATTATTGTGACCGATCAAGGGCTAATGACAGAAATTGAAATATGGTAGCTTGTTCTTACACGCGTTAAGAGAATAAGATGGTTAGGTGTGATAAAAGATTCAACAATTCATATTACGGAATACAAAGTTTAAACAGCCGTACAAAATTAAAGGCGAAACATTTAATTCCTATATTGATCAATGAAGAATCGCAAATGATAATATCTATTATCCAGTCACTTTTGTATCATAATAACAATGTACTGTCTTCACCATAGTTTTCAATTATAAAATTCTTTTTTTTTATGATGCGCCATCTAAAGAAAAAAAGACATGATTCAAAACTAAATAAAGAACCATTCATTGAAAAAAAAAACATTTTGTTATTAAAAAAAACATTAATGTTACTCAATCAAATAATGGAACTTTATTGTTTGCATTTTTTACATCTAACATCAGTAAAATGTTTTTTACCTGTTATTTTCTTTAACTGTAAGATATGATATATTAAATAAATAAAAGATTGCATAAATTTATAGAAAAATAAATTACTTTCAATTATCAGTTGTTATCTTATTGAATTTAAAGAATTTGATTTTTTTTTCAAGCTTCTAATTCAATTCAAACAAACAATCAAATCTTTCCTCTTTATATATCAGTATAGATTAAAATTGAAATCAGAGTAGAAACTTTCTAAATAAAATAAAAATGATATTTTTCAACATTATATGATTTTCTTTTTGCCTAATTACATTCGAATGAATTATAAGATAAAATATTACTTTAACAGAATCACTAATAAAAAAATAATTTGGGTTCGATTCCTGAGTTGGGTCTCTTCTTCTTCAGTTAGAAATATCCAATTCGCATAAAATAAAATGTTACATTTCATTACAGGCTAAACCTAGTTTGGAGATTTGTTATCCACCTGAAAATCAAGAAAATGGATTGCAAACAACATTTCTAGGACTAATGTTTTTGGTAAAGCCAGGCGACCTGTTCAATGGTGGAGCCATTACTTTACGATGCACAGCGACTGTTTCCCAGTCATATTCAACATCTAGCGAAGAACTTATAGTTGGAGAAAGATTCATGGATGCATCTTCATCAATGAACACGTTAAGTAAGGAATATTTTTTTCTAGAAGTATACTTAATTTATGTAGCCAAAGTAAGGTACCCTGGGGGTAATAACACCACGTTAAGGTTCTACTAATTTTTACGGCTCAGTTTTAGATTGCATTTTTCAATCAAATATATGATTTGATACCGCAACTCATTGACTATCTATATAAAAAAAATAATTTAACAGATATGTATTCATAAAATGTAATGGCGTGATGTCTTTACCGATGCTTTTTAGGCGTTATTATCCACCTATATGGGTAATAACGCCATGCAAACAAAACTATGAAATAACATGGAATAATTGCATGTAGATTGCCCAATTCTAAAAATACACACTCTACAAACTTAGAAATTGATAAATTGCATTCTAAGCTATTGAAAATGATCAATTTCTTGTGAAAGTGTAAGAAAAATAAAGGTGTGGGTTTGGGGGAGTATGAGGCAAAAGAATATCAGACCGTGAGCTTCTTTTTGCTTAAAAAGGACCGCTTAAATAGAATTATTAGAACGATTGCACAGTTTTAACTGTGTTTATTTCAATTAGTATTTAGGATGTAGCTCGGCCACTGTAGGGAATCAACAGGGGTATTAATGCCAAGGACTGGCGATATTACCCCGTTATAGTTATTGCGCTGTACATTTTAAATTACAAATTATCTCGAGAAGATATCCAAAATCTTTAATAACATTTTGAAAGTCCATGAAATGTACTACAAATTTATGTAATTAACAAAGTATTTACGGATGAAAAAAATAGTCTTCACATCACAAAACGTATCTCGCAAATTTTAGATCAAGCGTTAATTTTAGTTGCTTTTAAAAACAATAAGACCTAAAAATGAAACAAATTAACTTGAAGCTGTTTTTTACGATTTATATGATTCAAAACCCTTCTGCGCAGAGCACATGGGTGTCATTTACCAGATTATTTCATAATTATGCATAATATTAGCACTTGGCGTTATTACCCCGCCTGGCGTTATTACACCAGACCACCTTATATCGAATTTTCAAAATTATACTATTTGGTTCTTATTTAACATTTACGCGAGGGGTGTCCGGCTTACCATGTATTCTCGGACACTTGCTATCCGAGCCCCCACGTAAAGGTTAATATTTCATTTATAAAAGCTTGGATATAGTCTTAAATTTCCATTTATAATTGTTTCGTTTAATAACTGTAATTCTTAATTTGAATTTTACATTGTTTGTATATTATCTTAAAACGCAATTTATAACTTATGTAGGTAAATCTTTAAATTGTCAAACACTATAAAACACTTTAAAAATACAGTAAAAACAATTGAAATACAAATTATAGTCACTTTTGAAGCAAAATCTGCTCCCTCTTCAATAATAATAATAAAAATTAATGTCGAGAAAAACAGTAAAATGTTACCTTTCATTATTAAGCATGTTAAATTTTCAATTAATTCTGTTTTTTCCAATACATTTTCAGTAGTTACCGCGAAAGATGGACCACTTATAACTGGAGGAAAGACAAACTATAAAGTTGGAGAACTTCTAATTGTTAACTGTTCTTCATCAAAATCAAGACAAGCACCTGTACTACATTGGTATTTAAATGACGAAATGGTAATTTCTTAAATTATGTTCAATGTAACCTACTTATAAAAGTTTTCGTAAAATGAAAATTATTTTTTCTTTAGTGCTAAAGTTTATTCATATATATTCTTTATTCTTTTGAAACTATCATGATGACATTTTATTTCAAACAGATGTCTATAAGTTAATAAAAATCAATTTTTGTTTATATAACTATGAATGGAATGGTCAGTTAATAAAATTAGCACGTGTTGTTTGCATTCCTCTTACTTAAATATCATGCCGATAAATTCGATTAATACATGATCTTAAATACATTTTTTAAATTTAAATTTAGGTAGTATTTATGTTATATTTTTCATGCACAGAATTTCTCATATCTATTAAACATTAGAGGAAAAAGTCGAAAAATTGGCTACCATTTTTGTTTTCAATCTTTATCCCAGATTTTTTAACATTAGTAAAAGCATAAGTCATATCATCGGAATCGTGACATGTTTTAAACCTGTTTAGAGCAAAAAAATATTATAAATAGGGGTTTTATCTGGAAAATACAACTTACAGAAATTCTACAAAAATTGAGTTTTGATAATGAGGTTTGAAGACCGGCTACAGGAGCTTTCTCGAAAAATATCACACAAATATGACTAATTTTAATTATTTAATAATAAAAATATTATTTAAATAAATTTTGTTGATTGATAAAATTTCTGATGCTCGGAATAATATACGTAGTTTTTAATTAACAAGCGTTTTTGTCAATTTTATAAAAATCATATCAACTATCTCTAAATGTTTCTTTCCATTATGTTTCTAGTTTTTTTTTCTAAACGTATAAAAAAACAAAAAAAGATTGCTACTGTAAATGGTAATTATTATATAAGAAAAGAAAATCACAAACTTAATAATGAATTCCTGCGTCGGTGCAATCACTATGGGCCATCTATCGCATTCTTGACATTGAATCTACATTGTAAAAAAAATTCAAGAGGTTACTAAAATTTTCTTAGTAAATTTGTATTCCACAGAATTTTTTAGTAACCATTACAAACTTTTTTTTGCAAATGAAACAAGTATTTCTTTTGTAAACTGAACAAAAGAATTTTTTGTATAACTAACTTAAATTTTTTTAGTATGAGCCACAAAGCAAATTTTAATAATAGCTCCAAAATTACTTTTAATAACCATTACGTGCAACCGAAGCGGAGGAGCTCCCTTCGAGCTGCATCCAAACTTCTGAAGCGGAAGATTTTCGGCAAAACCGCAATAGATGGCAGCATTAAACATTCCTTACTGCTCCGACCGGATTTTCATAATTCCTTTATTAACGAGACACTACAGACATTCGGGGTGTATTTGGCGATGGCAAGTTTCGAACCCGGGACCTTTTAGCATGAAGTCCGTTACTATAACCACTATGCTATCAAGGCCACACCAACTGAGTTTTAGTAAGAGCCATTAAAAATATAAAACTATTAACTCTATTCGTTGCTAATTTTTTTCTAGTGATTCTTACAAATTTTCTAGTAACCGACTAAGATTACTAAAATTTTTTTAGTAATTACAAGGATCACTAAAGTTTTTTTTAGTAGATCGATCTTTTTTTTAACAGTGTACTCTCTCAGTCTGCATTCTTGTCCGCAAAGAAAGCACCCTTTTAAAAGACACAAACTGCATCATTTCAATTTTTATCCTTTTCGCTTGTTTCTTTCCATTTATTAGACCTTCATCATTTTTAGGTGCGTTCGTAATTACGTAATTATGTTTCCCCCATAGTCGTCATTCAGTCCATCCGTCTATCCTCATATTAATATTAGTTTAAAAACTGCCCAACCGAATCGTTTGAAATATAAAATGTTAATTGTGGCATAATTTTGTTGAGTCATTTCAAAATTTATGAAAATCGGATACATAGTTTAATTATAGGGACAATCAAAAGCAAAGCATTTCATTACATGACGGTCAATGGGAAAAAATAGTTTCAAGTGAATTTTAATCATGTTATACTCTTCCGAATACAATAAAATTGACATGCATCTATGAATTATATACTAAAATATACATTGTGTACGTCTGGGGGGGGGATAAAGAATATCTTTCTTATTAATTTACAGAGGCACACAAAATTATTTCATTACATAATGTTATAAGCGGAATCGTTGTTTGGGACGCGTTTTAGTTACAATAAATTACTCCACATATTACGAAATTGATTTACATTACTGAGATTTACTAAAAGTTACTTCCTGTATAATAGAATGGAGATAATATTTACAGGGGCATACAAAAGATTTTGGCCGCTATACTATATCTGAAGTACTGGTGTACTATTACACAAAGTTCTGAATATTTTAAAATTTTGTTATAGTACGAACGCACCTCATTTGCTACGGTTCACTTGCAATTTTCAAATGGTTTTTCTTTCTCTTCATATTTATTGCATGCAATTTTGGAATGTCCAACAGCACTTTTTTCGAAACGATGCGGTAACCAGAGACACTATTGAAGACTTACGACAACGATTATTTATTTTCTGATTGCGAGATGACACTGAAATTATTTCTGAACCATTTTAAATAACTTATTGATTATAGAACTATTTAAATTAATTTATTTCGCTAATTTTCAAGCAGAGTAAATTCGGATTTCTATAACACTCTAAGTAATGGGTATGTGACCCACAGCTATGTTTAAGTTAAAATCGGTATTAATCAGTCATATAGTAAAATTGTAATAACGTCGGGTGACAATCGAGTACTAAATATGTCTAGAAGATTTTTTAAGGGTCAAATCAAACCAGTATACAGTCTCAGCAAAACAAATCTTGACACTTGCGATTTTAGACGTTTCGTTAAATATATAGAAATATACGTAAGGAATTATTCTGAAACTCCAGGTGTGTAAACAAAATACTACACGACATATATTTTCGCAAAGAATTTTCCCCGAAATCCAACAGGAGACAGTCAAGAAATTGAAAAAATAATGAAGATCTCTTGGATAAGCTATCAAAACTAATGAAGCAAAAGAGTTCAAACTGCAGATTATGATTAAGTGGCTTATTGTAATAAACTGTGTTCATATGTATGAATATAGCATGTAAACTCGTAAAGAAATTAAGGTTTTTATAAAAACGGTCTCAAATTGTTCCAAGTTTTTTGCTTAGAATTTGAAGAGTTCTTCAGAAAATATGATAGTCAAAATTGCACGTAACACACTGTAATCAGAGTAATAAAAAAATTGTATGACAAATGAGCATGTTTAATAAATTATTTTTTACTGTGCATGCGTCGACACTATTAAAATTTTCTTTACATATTATGTTAGTTAAATGTATAGAGCAACTTCGGTAAAAGTCTCAAAAGCTTGAAAACTCTGAAAATTGTCGTCGGTGGAACAGGCTCAAAATCCGTTATTCCCAAAATGAAGCAAAAACATGTATCCATATTCCATTGATTAGTGCCTATACAATATTGCACGTACTATTATATTTGGATACAGCTCCTTATTTTTTTGCTTTATTTTAGGAATAATGAATTTATATTTTATTCTATCGACGATAATTTTCAGAATTTTCAAGCTATGTTTTTTAGACTTTCAATAAAGTTCCTCTATGTATTTAACTAACATAATATGCAAATGCAATTTTAATAGCGCTGACGTATGCGCAATAAAAAAATTATTTAGTAAACCTGCTGATTTGTCATACGATTTTATTACATTTTTACTTCTGATTACACGGTGTTATATGCAATGTTGATTGTCATATTTTCTAAAAAGAACATTGTGTTTTCTGAAGAACTCTGGAAATTATAAGCAAATAACTTGGAAAATTTTGAGACAGTTTTTATAAAAACCTTAATTTCTCCACGAGTTTACATGCTACATTCATAAAAATGAACACAGTTTATTACAAGAAACCACTTAATCATAATCTGCAGTTTGAACCCTTTTGTTTCATTAGTTTTGACAGGGTTTTCTAAAAGATCTTAGTACTTTGTTGTCGGTCCTCTGTTGGATTTTGGAGAAAACTCTTCGCGAAAATGTATGACGTATACCATTTTGTTTACGCACCTGGAGTTTTAGAATAATCCCTTATGTATATTTTTAAATATTTAACAAAACGTCTAAAATCGCAAGTGTCAAGATTTTTTTGCTGAGTCTACGATCAGTACTTTTAAAAAATGGAGAAACGCATACCTGAAAAACTTTTGATATCCCAAATTACAACATTTCTACACTTTTGCTTTCATGGTTATATGTAAACAGGGTTTCAGCGGCGTATTTCTGGTTACATTCTTCTCCCAATTAAAGGTACAAACTCTATGTGTTTCCGCTAGGTTACTCTGCACTGAATACTAGTAACCGGTATTTGGACATTCTCCTTTACTATTCTGAAAAATGGTCAAAGTTCATCTTTGCGCTATTCAGGTTACTCCGAACTTACCGCCATGCCGGCGACAATCAATGGAGTAGTTTGGCATATTTATTAGGCGTTATGACATCATATTTTGAACTTTATATATATTAATATCATTGATAGTGTGAATTAGCATTTATAAAATATGAAAGAATAAAAAAAGCATCAAGTAAATATGCATATATATATATATTTATATTATCACTTGTTTATGTAATTTGAGTGACAATAAAAATTTCTCATCAATGCAATTATTATCAAATGTAAATTAATATTATACCCTAAAATGTAAGTTAAACATATTTCATTTTATACTATTTATATGATTTTTATATAAAATTTAAATATCATTTTAGAAATTTTATATTATGATATGAAATGTAATTAAACATTTGATGTGCTATATTAAAAGTGAAATAAAAATTCCAAAAATATGCAGGTTAAGTTTTCTTTGAAGCAAATATATTTCTCATTTTCAAATAAATAAGGATGGTTATCAAATAAAAAAAATTAGTCCTTACGAAGACCGCTTTCATGCTTAGTTAATTTCTGATATAAATGGTTTCCATTTTTGTGCACACATTTGTTCAAACGATTTGTGTTAAATACTTTCTAAAAATGGAATTCGTATGATATAGATTTAGATATGATTCCATTTAGATATGATATCATTAAACATAAATTTTGCTAAAAAAGTACAAAATGTTATTTTGTAAAAAAAAGAATTGCAGTTATGGAAACATTGCACGTCACGCAATTTTCTAAGAATGTGTTAAAAATTCTCCAAAACATGGAAAAATTAACTTTTAATTGTATATCATTTGAGGCGTTCTCAAATATAGTGGACAAGATCATTACGAAAAGAAACATGTTTTAGTTCATTTTGAAGATGCATAAAATCTGTTTTATTCACTCCCACACTGAACCATGTCTATAAAAAGGTACTGTATATGAGAAATCATATGAAAAAAGGCTTGGTTAATTGCAGGAGTGGAAAAAAAAAAAAAACAGATTTCACACATTTTCGAAATGGGTTATATGATTGTTCTTTCAAAACAGATATGATCTACAATTGTTGTGAGCCCCTCATTTTTTATATTCATCTACCACACATCCCTACATTTAAAAAATCCATATTACATAAGGGGATGGTGGACGTTATTTTTTTATCATAGCAATATGAAATTTTGTGCATATATACATTTCACCAAAAGCATATAGAACACCTTAAAAAATTTTCAATCTTATTAAAAATTTTAAATAAAAAAAATAATAATTTTTTAAACGAAATTTTAAAACGCTCTTCGTGTTTTAATTTTTGAGATATTTTCTTGATTTTGCATTTTTATCTATTAAACCTCTGTTCTAAAGAAATTTGTGTAAGCTTTTTTTTAATCTCTCGAATAGTTAATATTTTACAGGTTTTTTTCTCAATTCAATATCGATTTTCATTAAAATTTTGTCTTTAAATAAGTAAAAAATCAAATTTGACTATCTTAGTGGTCACGAATTAAAAAAAAGCTTACACATTTTTTTTCAAAACAATATCAGGATATTTCCTTATCAATTCCATAAATATTAATCAAATATTACGTCGCAAAAAGCATTTCAAAAATCTAAAAAAGCTGAAAAATTAATTTTGAGAAAAAAAGTTTTAAAGTATATAAATACATTCACCTTTATTATTTACTTCTTAAAACCTTCATAACTGATATTTTAATAAGAATGTATGTATGTATGTCGGCCAATTATCTACGCAATGGGATATAGGCCCTAAGGGTTGGGTTGCCCTCCTTGGGGGTCTTTCTAAGGGAACCTAACCCGTATTTACGCAAGGTTCGAAGAAAACCACGGAAATCTCCGAACGGTTAGGCCGACGGTCACGATTGGGTTCGAACCCAGCACCTACCGTCTACCAGTTTGAAGTCAGAACCTCTCGGCCATTGGTAGGGCTTTTAATAAGAAAAAATTGTTTTGGTAATATTATACCACAAAAATAGACCTTTTTTTGGGGACTATTTTGCTATAGACAACTATGCTCAAATAAAGGTCCACTGTCCCCTTAACATTAGGTTTATTTCTCTCATTTGATCTTATGCAATACGTGCTAGAGAGATACACTGTTAAAAATCTGCTGCATTTTGCTGCAACGCACTCCCCTGCTTGTATAGAAAACGGTTACTTGGCCGTCAAATGGAGCTTTCTCATTGGTTGGAATAGAGATATTATATACAAGCGGTGGAGTGCGTTGCAGCAAAATGCAGCAGATTTTTAACAGTGTAGTAAGGTTACAGTGCCTAGAAGACATAGTGTGGAAATCAACCAACGAAACCATATCCAAAAAATTACATATTTCGCCAGAGGGCGCTAACTTCAAGTTCATTGCTATGAATGAATAGGAACGTAATGTGTTTTAGACATTTTTTTGATGTAATTTAAGTATGGGAAACTTTTTTTTAAAGATAAATTTTGTGAAAAACAGAATAAAAAAAATTAGCTTGTTATACACGATATATTAGGGATAAACGAAAATTTAGGCATATATTTTAAATGCATTTCACACTCGTACGAATTGCAGAACACTAGTTTCGGATTGCTTAATTATAATTCATGTAATATTTCATGTGATCAGCATACATATTATTATTATTTTAAGCTAGAGATTCACTATAGTACAAGTATTTTATTATTAATATGTTGGAATTATTATAATTTAATTATTATAATAAAAATAATTTATGCTTAAATAAACTAATTTTATCGTGTGCATTCTAAATAAATTCTTTTTGATATATTTTGTTTACATTAGTAAAAAGAACTTGCTTCATTTTTTTCATTGATTTTGTGCGTTTATAAACAAAGTACTTATGTAAATCTATCTTCTTGTGCTATAAATCTCTTCTGAAATATCACAAATTGGTTTGAATAAACAATTTTATTCATTGAAATAAGAGTACTTCAATATGTACCCAAATTTAATGATAAATGATGAAAATAATGATAAAATATAGAGAGGTAAAACTATTTGTGACATGCCAAAGTATAAATAATAGGAGGAAAATATTTCAAATGATGTACAATGCTGAAATATATGCTTCATATATACAAGAGGAAATGCTTGATATATGCAAAGGAGTAACAAAGGATATATACAAAGAAGTATATATAGTGGGAATGGCATCAGATTTTAAAATTGGCTTACCTCTAGGTATTGTAACAATTTCACCTTTAATTATATGTTCATAATTTCTGACAATAAATTCCTTTTCAAAATGAAGTTCACATACACCAGAATGCAAGCTCAATTCTTTATCGGCACGAGGAATAATTTTTTTCCATTTTTCAAAAAGATCTTGATTTTTAGGTACACCGAAAATAGACAACTTGCTGTTTTTGTATTGTGTAATACAACCAGGAAAAAAACAATGTGAATCTCGTTTTTTCATCGTTTTAGATAAATTTTGCATGTTTTCACAAAAATTTTCAACATTTGTAAACACTGCACATAATACTAAAAATGTTCATGACAATAAGAAAACCAAAACAAAAAACAAAACCTAAGCTTTCACGCAATGAAATTGACGGCAGCGCCATCTACGAAAATGTAAATTTTTGGATGCGATCGAAAGCTATACCGGTATTAGCGATTTCCACACTATCTCTTCTAGGCACTGTAGTAAGGTGCTACTAGGCTCAAAACAGAGAAAAAAAATAAGGAATGACATAAATGTAATTTCAAAATCCCATATAAATAAGTAAACGATTACAATGAAAATATCACATTTCATTTCAGATAATTGATAAATACCTTATTTATTATCCTTCAATCATACACCCGGATGGAGAAATAACAGCAGTCCTTGGATTACGACTACGTGTAAAATCAAGACACCTCGATGAGAACGGAGAAATGAGACTGAAGTGTACAGCAACCCTCTCGAGAATAATAAATGTCAGGAGTGAAGAAAGAAGAGTCGGTGGAAATCACCGAAATTCTGCATTGCATGTTGCAGAAAACTACGGAAGAGGTAAGCAAATCAAATGAAAACACAAACTGATATGACTTTTTTATTTTCTATAAATGGTTCATTTGTGTTCTCTATGTTTAAAAATACGTAGATTAATGCCAGTTAAATATTTGAAAATATGAGGGGAAGAATATATTATGTAACAGGCATCAGAATTAGAAGATGAAGTTTTTTTTTCAATTAAGTTATTTATTTAATTCCTTTTTAGTAGCATATATTTAAATGTTAATAGATGGTATTTGTATTTTTCATAATGTGGCATAGAAAGAAATAAGATAGTGATATCCGTCGTATCTTCATAACATTTTTTTAGTATTTATTGACTTTACTAAAAAAAATAACAACATTAATTAATATTTGATAATTTTGATTTTTTCTAAAATTCTTTTTCAAAATTTTCTAATTTTTTAAATAAAATTCTGAGATTTTATTAGTAAAAAATATAAACATTTAAATACAAAATATACCCACCATTTAATTTAGCAAATATCAACATTAATAAATGCTAGTCAATATTTCTATCAAAATTAAATTAACAATTATAACTATATTAATATTAATAAAAACTGCCTGATATTTTCAGTATTAAGTAGATTATAATATTTTAGTTTTACCATATGATGGAATACGTCATACCTCTTTAATGACTCAAACACTTATGAATGGTTAATTGTTAAATATCCGTGTTTAAACAATATATATTTATACCAGTTAAATATTTGAAGACCTGACGGGAAGTATATACTACATAACAAACAATAGAATTTGAGAATATGAAAGCGAATATCTGTTGCGGCAATTTTATTAATTCATTTTTATTAACATGTCTTTGAATGTTAATAGGTGATATTTGAAATTCTTATAATGTAGTATGAATAGTGCGGTATCGGGATATTTGTGGTATTTTCATACGAAATATTTCTTACAATTTTCTGATATTATCCTCTTAGACTCTATTAGGAAAAAAATATTAACATTTCATTAGAAAAACTTTTCACCATTTTATTTAGGAAATACAAAATTACTAAACATTAAAAGATACTGTTTCATATCCTCAAAATTAAGTTGAATTTTAGTATTTTAATTTTTTTTCTGAAACAATACCTTATTAGGTTTTTATCCATAATAAAAAATAATTTTTGAGAAAATTTCTAATAACACGTGGTTCTATTAATCACTTCATTTATGGTGATTATATCTAAAATATAAATTTCATATCCGAAAAATAGAAATAAATTCTTAATTTATGGTGATTTTATAGTGCAGACAGAAGACATCCATGTGATACAGAGTTTTCTGAGTTTAACTTCTAGATTTAATTATTTCCATCAACGCCTTGAAATATGTCTTATAACATAATAACTGTAATCTTCCTTGAATATTTGACTGAGAATAACAAGTTTGGATTTATCCTTTGTAATCTATTCAACATAGAAATGTACAAATTGAAAAATAAATGTACAGTTACAAATTCTCATCAAAATAGAAAATTAATGAAATTATAATTAACACCTAAAAAAGGCTTTTCACTGAAATAATGCAATAGTTTGGGACAAAATCAGTTTTGCAATTTTTTAACTCTAATGATTGCTTATATTTAGCTTATAACTGAAAAGTTAGTAAATGATCAGAAAATGGAAGAATGTCGTACTATACCTGCGAAATAATTTATATTATTTCCAACGTAATATGATTGTAATAAAAATCAAAACAATCCCCTATAAATGATTATTAAATAAAAAAAAAACATATATATATTATTAATAATGTACGGATTTTTTGTTTTTATAAATCATACATGATTAATTTCTTTGGTTGAATAGAAACATAAATCAAAATAATCAAATGTATGTTTGTGTGATTTTAAATAAGAAATACATGCTTTTTTATTCTTAAAACTTAATGCTGCTTTTTAAAAACCATACGTTACACTTACGGAAAACTTATTTTAAGAAACTTTTTTTGTGTTTCCGTCTTTTATTAGTTTAATTAAAAGCTTTTCATAAAGATTTGTTAATAGATTTCAGATTCCTTAAGAAAATTTTTCAAATATTTTATTATTTAAAAACTTTTTTATATTAAATTTCACTAAATTTTTTTTTTTGAAATTTTAAAACTGTCAATAAATTATTTGTGTCAAACGCTTGAAATTTTTATGAATATTAAATGTATACATTTTTAATGCTTTATTAACAGATTAATTTTCATTCAGTAAAATTCTTCTATATTGAGCTAGTCTTTGCATATTAAATACTTATATTTCTTTTCTTTTCTTTTCTTTTCTTTTTTCAGTTTCAGAAAGAAGCAAATGTTCAAGAAACTGTGCGATCTTCATCAATACGTTGTTAATACTTGGTACATTATTATACATACTTTGACAATGAAGTTTAATTTTTAATGTGTAATCTTAATGAAAATAACGGAAGATGTAAGCACCGTTATTCAGCTACACCATTTACAGTGAAGCAATATATGTGTCTGAGAATTTTAACAAGCAATGACATGGTGAATATACATTCTCCTGCCAATTAAAAAAAATTGGATGATAGATAAATATATGTTAATGCCATAATGAGTGAAAGAAAGAAAAGTTATAGACTCATTTCTGTTTGGTGAAACGAGGGGGGGGGCTGTTAAACTCAGGCCAAATTGCTAGGCTTTCCGACCTGAACACACAACGAAGCATTGACTTCCATGCAATATCATTTTTCTTTTAAAACTATGTATATTTTTATTATATTGACTGTTATTTATAGGTAAAGAAGAAAAACACATTTAGGTAATTTAATGCTAGCACAGAAAGTATTTAACCCTTAACTGTGTTCACATAAATTGTCGCATAACTACTTTGAGCTGTCTGTAAGAACACTTAATCTAAGAATGAATAAAATGTTAAATTAACTCTCGGGATACTATATTTTGTATTAAACTCTATGTACAGGATCTTTATAAATAAAAGTCACCTATTCAACAATCTCTAGAGATAGTAATGGGGCACCAAGCGAAACACAATTTGACTGGTATATGTAGTTAAACTAAAAATTACGGGTTTAACACCGATAATTGAAAATCTCAGCGGTCTAACAGTAGTTAAAGACCGTTATCAGTAGTTGAGGGTTAAAAACTTTAAATAAATTTTTATTGTAAAAATCTAAGACAAATTTATCACTACATTTATTTATAAATTCTTTACCTTTTACTGCACGATGTGCCACGTCTATCATATACATAAAAACACTATGTATCCGCATATGCGCCATGAATTTAGCGAAAATGATCACTTTATATATTCACGAACACTTAAGAATGAAATAACATTTAATTTGACCACGTCAGATGATTGCAATTGATAAAAAAATTAGAATTTGTTCTTCCAAAACAAAGAAAAGATTTTGATCAATCTATCAAAACAAATTTGCTTTTTTTTTCGGATTACTAAAAAAGATGAAGACTTTTCCATTTTTCCTAAGAAAGATATTTTCATTATTAAAGCGATATATATATTTCAAATATTTTTTTTCATAAAAATAGAAAAAAAATTTAGTGAAGGGTTAAGTATTTAAACTATAATTAGATTTTAAATTCAATAATAAATCATTTATTTTTACGAATTACTGCTACATATAATCTTTAAAAAATATCTCTTTTGATGGTTTATCTGGTTTCTCATTTTCATACATGTTTTATTAATGCCATGTAGTAAGCATGCTAGCATGAGTGCTGCTGTGATGAGAAGCCACATAAAGAAAAATGTAACACACAAATGTGGTGTTGCACAAATAATTCCAAACATTTTGCTACAAAATGATGATTTGGAATTTGGAATAATTATCTAAACGAAAGACAAAATATAAAAGTGAATCTCAAATATAGCGTAAAAATGGATGTTACAACTTTTAATGTACATTTTATTCACTATGTAGATGACACATAAATAAAACAAAATGCATTCATATTGTTAAATACACACAATATGCAGTTAAACAAAACCATTCTCATTTTTGTTTTGAAAATTTGGCAATAAAGTTGCGTTGGAAGATGTGTTTTTTTCAAGGCATATATATTTCTTTAATTAGCAATAAGAAGCAATGTGCTACGGTATCAGAATAATTCTATATGGATCTATGTAATTTCTCACTGTTTACCTCAAAACAGAATTTGTTCTCGAGATTTGTCACATACTAAATACGAAACTGAAAATGTTAATGTTAACCCCTTAATGGTCGCATTAAATTACGGTTTAAAAATTCAAATGCATTATTGCCACCACTTTTTTGAAAAAAAAAGTATTCATCTTATTTATTGTCAAGTAACATGATACCAGAATAAAACCAATCACATTATTTTATAAAACTGGTGGGAATCAAATAATTCTGAAAAAAAGCCGTGAAGGTTGCAGCCCGTGAATGTCTCGGGCGCGACGATTAAGTGGCTAAGTTACAATCTCGCATTTAATTCACCCAATATGAAGCATCTACAATGGGATGTCATATTTACTTTATTTCAACGTAACTGGATTAAATTGAATGTAGCACAGAAGTAATAAGTTCTTTTACTTTTTACGAAATTTTAATCGATTGATTGTAATTTCGTAAAATTAATACTATACACATAACCTGATATTGATTAATATTGATCTATTACTACTTTTGTGAAATATATGCAACAAAGAAAAATTTTATTTCAATGCTGGGATAATTTTCTAGAAATATATTCGTTGCAATAAAAAGGAGCAAAAGATTAAACAAATTATTAATATTGAGGAAATTATGTTTTCTTTTTATGTATTTATTAACTTTTTCACGAAAGTTTAATCTATTGATTAAAATTTACACATAACCTAATATAGATTAATATGGATCTATTACTACTTTTGTGAAATATATACAAAAATAAAAATTTTATTTCAATGGTGGAGTAATTTTCTAGAAATATATTCGTTACAATGAAAAGGAACAAAAGATTAAACAAATTATTAATATTGAGGAAATTATGTTTTCTTTTTCGTCAAAATATTGCACATTATATTTACAAAATATACGGTACTACTCATATAAGTTCCTATAAATTAAAAATTAATCTATAGTAAAATATTTTGAAAAACTTTTGGTAGGAAATTCCTTAGTGTTCAGGAAAGCTTATATTATATGAGGTAATGTTTAATAAATACAATAATAATCAATTATTTAATAAAATATTTAAATATTTAAAATAATTAAATTAATTAATTATATCATGCGACTATGCTAGGTTCTATAGCTAAGTAACAAGTGTTAAAAATGTCTTTTATTAAACTTATATAAAAATATTGATTTAACTTTGATGATTCAATGTTTCAATTGTCGGTCAATCAATCTGAATTACTCTCACTAAAATATGCATTATTAATCTCAAATTATATATAACATTGCAGATTTTAACATTTCAAAATTTATCAGAATCGCATTGCACTTTATTACTTTTTGGGGGTTAATAATAAAATGATTGATAATGTATGTAAGATAAGATATTTGTACTAAGCATGCTACTTATGTATTATATGCATCATGTAAATAACAAATAATATTGTAAATACAACTATTTTCTATTAAAATGTTAAATAAAATTGTTTTTGTATTTCTTTGATCCTAACACACATTTTTAATGCTACATCACGTAGTGTTGAATCCATGAATCATTTAAAATTTAACATTTGTCAAATCTATATAACCCCAAGTTCCCACTACATTTCAAACGAAATATTTGACATGTAAAATCACAGAACTCTTAAAGACAAAAAATAACTTTTTAGAAATTGTCGTATCTGGATCTAAATGTGGATATAAAAATGATAATTAGACATTTGTTTGTTAATTAGAATTTGGATGTTTTAAAAGTTTGAAGTAGTTAAATTTTCACAAAGCGAAGTTTTTAGAAATGATACAAAGAGTTATGAAAACAAACCTCATAACATTTGTTGCTTCTGTATGTATGTATTTAAAAAAATCTCTAATTAAATGCATTAGATCAATGACTTCTGTTTGTATATAAAAATGTTTTTCATTAAATAAAGTTTATAAATATTAAATTATAGTTCTTTTGTACGTGACACAATGCATAGATTGCCAGAAAATATATAGGGCAGTTTTACTTTTCTTCACAAAATCATATTTTCTAACTCTCTAATGCACCAATAATAAATGATTGGCAGAAATAAATATATTTCTGTAAGAAATGTTTGTAAAGCTCAAGTTTAATCTTAACTTATATTATTTAATATTATAACGTAATCCCTCAAATATTCTTCGCGTTTTGATTTATGTTTTTTGTATTAAACACATTTCACTTATAAATATGCTACTAATATCTGTATAGAACTGTTTTAAAATCAGATGTTGGCAATGAACGGTCAGAAATTTAAATGGAAGAGTAACAAACAGTGTTTTTTAAAATTAAAGCATTTTTCTAAACTGATTGCTGTTTAGGCCTAGGCAATACTACTATACTAAGCAATAAAATCTCAAACGGAAACATTTCAATTGAAATTTCAGCACTTTTTCTTTCAGTGGGTGTTTACCTATTCTGTAATTTCTATTATGTTGACAATTTTGTTAGACAACTTTTTCCTTTAGGATTGCTCTTAAAGTAAAATTCAATGGCATGAAATTTATGGAAGAATTGGTATAGTCTAGTAAACTTATTTATCCAGTCTATCTGTTTAGAGGATTGTTATCAAGTTTCGTCCCTATATCTGTATGGTAAACTGTAAGAACCACATCACATTTAAAAAGTTCTCTTATTAATTACCACTTTAAATGCATAGCACTTTATAGCAAAAAAAATGAGAACACATTTTTGTGACACCCTGAATCTGGCACACATCATGTCACATTCGTAATTTCTGATACCACATATAGATAAAATGGATCGAAATAATTTTTTCACAATTTCAAAACCTATTTATATGGAAAGGATGTCCCAGCTTAAGAGAAAAATAATTAAAATATTTATTTTCAAAATTTGATACTACAGTAAATTGGTTGAGGTTTAAAAAAAATGGAAAAATATACCTATCTTTAATTACAATATGTTCGACTCAAAAATTGCTTTAACATTATTAAAACATTCTTATTCGGAAAAGGTGTTCCATAGTATGGAAAAAAATAGAAAAAAAATAAAAAAATTAAATTTTTAAACTTAATTTCGCCACAAGGAGGTTTAAATTTATGCATTTGAATCTTTATACTGTAAAAAGTCTAAGCGATTTTTGTTAAGGGAAACATGTATTTTATTAATTTGTTACATTTTTGTAATTAGAGGACATTTACTTGGTTACAAGAAAAAAATCCAGCTTTTTATTTAGCAGTTTTCTTACTATTAAACCAAGAAAAACCTAAAAATTCGTTGAAATTACAGTCAGTGGTAATAACATTTGATGTTGAAAATTGGCTATTTCTTGTAGAACCGTCCCTTTTATATGACCTACAAAAACCTTCCGACCTTCTTCAATTGCTTTCACTATTCGTCCTGTAGCTTGAGTGTGGTCCGACAATCTCTTGATAGTACATATTATTGCCGTCAGAATGATTATTGTATTTGCAATTGCTTCTGAAATAATGTCGTTCTTAAATAGCTCAGTTAGAGGAGATTCTTCCACATTTTCCCTTTTAATCAAATGTATATTATAATCTGCCGCACAAAAGTCAAAAGCTAGTAAATTGAAATTACGGATGCTATTTGTCGCAATGATTGGGATTGAAATAGTTCTTTTGACTGCATGCGCTTTCAATTCTTCGAAGAGCAAATTGCCATATTTGAATTCTTTCCTCGGCTAACAACAATATCAGGATGTTTGCAGGATGTCCAAATAAATTCTTTTTGCCTAATAAAAATAAATATGATGTTCTTTAGATCACTCGACATATAACGCGAAAGAACGACCTATTGACGCAAAAGCTGCGTACTATAGATTATCGCTCGTTTCATTATATCCTGAACGTCA
Source organism: Maratus speculifer (assembly GCA_964019185.1). NCBI lineage: Eukaryota > Metazoa > Arthropoda > Arachnida > Araneae > Salticidae > Maratus > Maratus speculifer. The sequence continues at coordinate 327,299,607 of OZ025290.1, forward strand.
TAGGCGTAACGATTGTTTTTGATTAACGTTGTTGATGTTACTAAAGCCTCGGATGAATTTCCATATGCTACGTTGAACCTGAGTATTCTATTCAGCCAAATTGAGTAGCAAACATTTTCAGGGTTTCTCTTCTATAAATTTTTGTTGCAATGTCTTGAGTTGATGGATTCAAACATTTTTCATTAAGAACAGCTTCTCAGTACTTAACACTTTTTTAAGGCAGTTCAAAATCTGTGTATTCTATTAACATGAAGATACAAATAGCTTCTCATTTCAGCAAACATTTTTTCTATTTCAACAGTGACGTTTATCAACCCTGTCGAAGTTTCATCTATTTACGCGAAACAATAATGCTGTAGAAACTTACTGGATTGAAATTGGCGCAAAACATTATAATGGTAATTTGAGGATCAATTCTTTATTTTAAATAGAACCACTTTGGACACTTGTGCAAACAGTTATTCAGTCGCAACAGATCACAACCAACTTTGTTCAGTTCGCTGGTCTAATAAAAATATATATTTGTTCATTTGTACTTTCCGTTCTTTCTTTCCACAGAAACTTTCAATTGATTTACACGTGTCTCTCGATACCTCAAATAGAGCATTTGTTTCTTTTCCGAAAATATCAATCTGATTGCGTAGATTTCAATCTGTGTTTTCACTTTTTAAAATTGCAGAGAAGTGTATTTGTCGTTGTATGATTATTTTTCTTTTGAAAATCGTGTAGTGTCAAATTATTGCGATTAAAGCTCGTTTACAGGGCTCTTCTAAATTATCAGAAACTTCTGCACATGAGGAGGCAAATGTCTATATAGACACTGTATCCTTGCTTCGGTTTTCCTTTGAATGCCAATATACGCATTTTGTTACACTTTCGTAAGTAGAAATCCTATTCGTTGGAATATCATAGCCAGACCCAAATATGTGGCAAATCACGTATTTTTTAATTTCACCGTGGTGTAGTGTTATTTAAAGTACACTACGAAACTCAATGCACAACCAAACACATCTTCTGCTGAAAAAAATCAGAAACACCAATATTTTCGCAAAGACCCATTTGCGGCAGTGTTAAATATTGACGTTATTTATTGTTATTTTTCTTGTTTATTTGATGTCAAAACAGTTATTTTGAGTTCAATCTTACTAAAACTATACTTTTCATAAATTTCTCCCCCCTTGTGGCAGTATTCAATTTTGTATCTACTATATATTTTTATTTTTTGCTTAATGTCTATCAAACATAACATCTTTTTCAATATAGGTAGGTTTTCATAATTATTTAAAAAATATTTTGTGTCAAAACAATCTAACAAAATCAGGTTTGTTTTACAATTCTTTTTCAAAATTCAACCGCCTTGCGGCAGTATTAAATTATGATTTAAAAAAAAAATTATTTTTCTCTTAATCTCCAAACAATAGAATATCTTTTTGGACAAGTGACTTTTAAATAATGTATTTTTTCTCACCATATAACAGCAATCCATCTTAATATACATTGATGGAAAAATTAAGCGCTACCTTGATAAATTAAAATCTGGACAAGGAAACAGAACTGTTTGTTTAAATAAATTTCGTCACTTTTCCCATATTTCCACATCTTGAAGATCTTCAAGTATGTAATGGTATGAATTCGGTCGATGACAAAAGCTTCTGCACGATGATATATTAAATCAACCATCTCTTCCTTAATATTTTCATACCAGTGTATTTAATATTTTTTAATAGTATTAAATTAGAACATGAAATTAAAACACATATGCATACTTAGCGTGATTTGCTTGGTTCAACATAAAAAGACGAAACGTTCGAAGGCTTTTAAAAAGGAATGATTTTGATATAAACCCATTTTGGCCTTTTTTTATTTATAGGGTGGCTATGTGTGTTTAGGGGGGGGGGGGTATTTTGAACAGAGATGGAAACTACCCTCCCCATACACACATAGTATCTCGAAGTACCGTTCTCATATGAGGGAATCCTAGAAATCATTGAACAGTCAATTAATCTAGACCGCGGAGAATTCGAAACCATGAACATTGTCTCAGAATTTTCTTGACTTTTATTCTTACCACTGACTTATGTTCTCAGAAAGCTGTTAATAATATTACAATGTAAAGATAATAGTTACAAATTAATATTTTGACAAATGAAAATTTTAAACTCAAAATTACAATTTAGACATAAATTTCATCCTGTGTATTGAAAATTAAATTTCAAGATTTTAAACCTTGCTTTATGATAGTTTTAATTCCGTAAATATTTAAAAAGTAAAAGATCCACCCATTGTTAAAAGTGTACCCCTTACAAAGAACGCACATGCGCATCATGACTTCTATTATTTTGATATGTGAGATACAACAACAGATTGCTTCTCATTTACAAGAAAAACATCAAGGCTTTAGAAAATGAAAGTCACCGATAAGCGAGCAAAATGTGTTAGAGCCACGAAGTTTGACTTGTGCTTTTCGAAATCCTCTGTCACGTTTTAAGCAATACAGTGATAAAAGCGTGTGAGGAAAAAGAGGTCACCTGTTATACATACACAGTGAAAAATATTACCCTTTTGCTGCATCGTCACTCCATTGCTTTTATAGAAAAAGATTGCTTCACCCTATTATGGAGCATTCTCATGGGTCAAAAAAGACATATCCTATAAAAGCCATGGAGTCACGATGCAGCAAAAGGGTCATATTTTTTATAGTGTACTGTGTTTATTTTGGCGCCATATTAGATACATTTGAAAATTTTCTTACACGTTTAAGGCCCCACAATAGACACTATATAATACCCGGATGATAATGTAACGTCCATGGGAGTGTTCTTTTCAAATATCTCGCACAAATTTTAATATTTTTACATGATTTTTTTGAGTAAGATAGCTGAAGACGATCTACAACGGGCCTAGGTTTTACCTTTTCAATTTTGATTATATATTTTTTATATTATGATAGTTTCAATTTCAGAACCAGTTTAAAACGTTTTTGAAATATAAAGTATTTTTTTAAATCTGAAACGAAAATTGAAAAATTAAAAACTAGGCCAGTTGTGGCTCCTTATCAGCTATCCTATGCAAAAAAAATTCAAAATATTAAAATTTGAGCTAGATATTTGAAAGGAACGCTCCCATAGACTTTAAATTATCGATCGGGTATTTTTTTCTGACTAGTGTTGCGCTTTAATATTGCATTCTGAGAATGAATCAATTTTCCATTCATTTCCTGCTTATTACTTAATGTTATAATTTTCGATTTTCAAAAAAAAAAAAATAAATAAAAAAATAATTGTAATTTAAGAAATTACCCCAACCATTTGAAAAATGTTTCACTCGATACATTCATCTATCATTTTAAGCTAAATACCAGTTGTTTTATTGTGTATTATCCGTGCCACTGCTATAAATGACTTTATACATGCTGCAATTTGAAGGTACGGTTCGTTTAAGTTATATCACTCTATTGTCGCCAAGCATAAAAGTTGGCGACGAAAGAAACATTTCAAACTATTTAACATTGTTGGTGCAAAAGTAATCATTATTAAAATACAGCTTTGGCATATACTGTTATACTTGTAAGACTTTGGCATATATTGTTTGATTTTACAGAGCAGAATTTTGGTGATGGAGGTTTTAAACCAAAATCGATCGCAGCAGATGCATCTGTGAATGGGTCCATCAGACATCGAATCAAAAAAGTTTTTTCCCAGTTTTTCCCAAGCCGATTGCTTTTTAGTTTTCTTTTTAGGTGGTGGAAAATCAAGAGTAATAGCTATAACATTTTCCGGCTTGTTAGAATCACTATTGGCACTCAAATTTTCCTGGTTAGAACCGACCGATAGTAAAACGCCATGGCTAGTGGATTGGTCGCCCTGGCGACATGATGTTTTACAATTAATCGGTTCGGCATTAAATTGCTTCCTTTTTCGTGATCGCCTTTCAACACGTAATTGGTTTTCAGCGGCTCAATAATCTTTTGATTTTATCATTTTCTGCATTGAAAGACGTTTTTGCGCCAAACCAAATACAGTATTACTCAGTTATCCCGTCGACCAATTTCGCCAAATGATACGAATCGCCAAACTAATAAGCAACTTATACATGTTGACTGTGTTTAATATCATTGAATGCGATATTCACGTTCATTCATTTCTTTGGCTTCGGCTTTTTCCGTATCTGTTAATTTCCGTCTACCCATTTTTAAATTTGTTAGTTTTCTCCTTTATTACAATGATTTTAACCATTTTAATTTACTATTCAAATAAAAATTCTTCTAAAAGTAAAGAATTTAATTTAAATTCAAATAAAAATTCTTCTAAAAATAAAGAATTTAATTTAAATTCAAAAGTGGTAACATCATTCAAAAGTGGTAACATCATTCAAAAGTGGTAACATCATCGGGTCCATTCTCCCGAAAACAACAACCATTTTTCAAATGGTTAAAAAAAAAAAAAATCATACGACCATTTTGAATGGCACAAGATTTTTAAAAAAATAAAATGATTCGGAATATAAATTCAAAGACCATTTAAAGTTTAATTTCAAGGACACTATGCTGTGGATTTTAAAATCAAAAGCAGTTCGGTGCCTTTTGATTTGTAGGGTACAATGTGTTCCTAATATTGAAAAGCACCGTGTGACACTAAATATTTAGAGGCACAAAAATTCAAAATGTGCCTATTGTATCACGGGCACAGTTTTAGCTTTTTATGTGATTTGCAACATTCACTGAAATAAGCTAAAATTTAAAATAATCTTTATGAAAAAGTCCTGTATTTTTTCATAAATTTGTACTTTAATATAAAAAATGAAGAATTTTAATTGCATAAAAATTTTAAATAAGAAGAAATGAAATAATGTTGAACTCAAAAAATTAAATAATGTTGAAAAATCTTAGTAAAATGTGCAGCGATGACTACATTTTAACATAAAAATAATTTTATATTAAAATGTAGTCATTAAATTAGATATAGTTGAAAGCCATTTACATATTCAAGAGTTTTAACAGATATTTACTACGAATTTTCTCTTAAATTTATTATATCTTTAATAAAAATTTAAATTAAAATGAAAACAAATTAGTTTGTTCTCATGTTATTAAAAACATATAAATGAATTTTGTTAATTGCAATTTCGAAAATGAGTTAAATTTTTCTACTGTTCAATAATTTTTTCTTTAAATTAAACGTCTAAAGGTACTTAACTAAATAAAAAACAGTGACACATACAATAAATCTAACAGAAAATTAAACATTTTTTAGCTTTACATAATTTAAATTGGATACATTTTAAAAAGTGTGAAATAGAAAATAAAAGTACATTCTTTATTCTCACTTACAGTAAAAAACAAAAAGTTCGATTATTTGAAAGATTTTTTAATTAATTATTTTACGAAACGATTTAATATTTAATAAAAATATATCGGATGTGTTTTAAAAACATTGATTGGTCTTTATTTTAAAAGCAAACAATCTAAAGCTTTTCTTTTATAATATCAAATAATTCAATTCTAGTTACAAGCTCAAAAATTATTCCGAGAATTTTAATTAAAATTTATGTCTTAAATTTAATGTAACGGAATAAAAGTTAAAAAAATTAAAAAATAAGTAATTGAAAATGTTAAATGAAATTAACATTTCTTCGTTTAAAAAGAATTCTGACATTTGAGAAAGTTATATTGAACTCAGTAATTTTTCTATTATGTCTTTTACAGAAGTTATAATAAGTTATCGCAGTGTAAAATAATTCTTTAGATTTCTTTGAAAGCAAATCTATTATTTTGATTTGTAACGATGCATTTTTTTCGGTAATAATAAGTAATGTAAATAAACTCTTATGTTTAGGCCCGGACACCATATATATAGTGATGTTTTAAGTTATTGATGTTTTAAATATTTAATTCACAATACATGTATTACTAAAAAGATATAAATATATAGAAGTTAAAAAAATTAAACATTTTCAAGTTGTAAAACATAAACAATGTGGAATAATATTCTATCATACTACAATACACCTGGTATATGCTTTAGCACACTTTGAATAACTAGTGTATACTTTGGTTTGATTAACACTATCCTTCACCGTGCCCTTTTATTCTGGTTTCTATAACAAACCGCCTATTTTCTTTCTTTCCCTCCCTCTTCTTTGTGCCCCACCTGTGGCCGAGAGTTTCTGCCACCGAAAATAGTAGATGGCAGGTGCTGGGTTCGAGTCCAATCGCATACGTCGGCCTAACCGATCAGTGTTTTCGTGTTTTTCTTCGAATCTCAGATTTCTTTGCGTAAATATGAGTTAGGTTTCTTAGAAAGGCCCCACAGAGGGTATCTCCTCCCCTTTAGGGATTTTAACCCAAATGTAGATAATTGGCCGTCACAAAAAACCCCTGTTCTTTTTTTGGGGGGGAGGGGTCCCCTTCATATATATAACCAGAGTATGCCTCTTAAATTACAACAGTTCCCCGGGTGACAGGATATGTTTATCTGAAAGTGCAAGAAATTTTAACGTCTTCCGACACCAGTGTTTTTAAATTTTTGAATACTTTTAACTATTTTTAAAATTCTATGTACTTCTATCTATTTAGTAATTATTGTATAGTGAATTGAATATTTATGTAGTTTATTTTGCTTATTTCTTCATTTTGTTCTATATATCTTATTTTTTTTGTTATTTTGAAAACTAATTTCTTTGGCCACCCAAGCACATCCATTAAAAACTTTGATTAATAAAAGTTTATTCTAGGTAAAATCTTATTCTGTGTTTACGAGTTCACAATCAATAAAAAAAAGTGTAATTGTTTTCTTCAATAATCAAACATAAGTTTGTATTCGTAACAATGAGAATGAGTGGAATTACCTGTGAATCACCTCATCCATACACATAGTGTGTAAGATTATTTTAGATTAGATTTTCTGCACATTTTTTCAAAATTTACACCTGCTATGAATGCAGATTAAATGATACATTTTATAATACAGCATAATATCAAGTAATTGAAGGAAGCGTGTATAGTTAAGCTAATATTCGGACCTTCCCCCCGCCCATTTATTTGAAAAAATATTTTTTTTTAGTTCTGAATTTTACGAAGAGACTTCGCTGAATGTAAGAAAACATATGAATATCATCAAAGTCTGAAGTAGAAATAGAGATGTGCATTTCTATAAGATGCACAATACCATACACATTTGTTAATCAAAGAAAATGTAAGTAGGAATTAAAATATATAGTATAATCAGTTCACAGTTATAAACATGAGAGATTTAGCTTCAATGAAAAATAGCCGTGAAATAGAAAATTTCTCTTACATTAATCATAATGATGCGATCAAACGTTATTGATTTTTGTTAGAAAAAAATTTGAAAGTTTTTGAATTTATATATATACAGTGGCGGTCAAAAGTTCCCGATCAGTTACTTTCTTTTTTTATTTACCAGAAAGTTTCAGCGAAGAATAAGCACAATTACTTCAAAAGTTAGGAATACGTGAATGACCACAGACCACATGATCATTTTGATTTGATACTGAAGCCGCTTTATATAAAGGGGTAAAATTCGAAATTCACTTGTGCAAAAGTTTCCGCCCACTCATCGTCATCATTCCTTAGTTTTTTTCCTATCGGTAACGTGTTTTTGGTCATGTTTGTAAATGAATCATCGTGAATAGCATAGTTTAAATTCAAAATTGAAAACTTCAACAATTATTGTTCGTGAAAGAGCGATTAATTTGTCACTAAATGGCCAAACTTCTCGAGATATTGCGGCAAAGTTATCGATCGTTCAATCAACTGTTAATAATATTTAAAAATTATGTAAAGAAGATCATGACCGTCAGGACTTTCTGAGATTCCAGAGATCCCGAATAATGACTATTCTTGTGGACAGAATTATCAGGAGAAAAGCAATTTAGAACCCGCATAAAAATTCCGTTGCAATATACTGTGATTTAGGGAATGTAAATATTGCTGAAATAAGTTGGTCTACCGTGCCAAGGTGTTGATGTGATGTTGAATTTTATGGACGATTAGGTGTTTAATAATGTTTTATAGGTAAAAAAAAAATCAACGTACTAATAATGTTGGTGTTAGGACTGGAGTTTTCCAAAAAACACAAAGCCTGGTTAAGGGATGCTTTTGGGAGTGATGGCAGACACTACATCCAATGACCTAACAACAAAATATATGATTCGACCTATGTTATTCATACAATGAAGCATGGCGAATGACATATTATGATTTTGAGAGTATTTTCTTCAAAAAGTGTTGATCCGTTATGTTAAATTCACGGCAAGATGAATGATGCAATCTATAACGATATCTTGCAAGGTTATTTGCTGCCTTATTGAAGGAAAAATTTTGGTCGCAACTATTTTTTAACATGATAATGATTTAAAGTTTCGACAAGCAATGGTTTTCGTACAAAAAAAAACTTCGCTTTTGAGATGGCCAGCCCTAACGCCCGACATGAATCGAACGGAAAATCTTTGGAAAGAAGGGCAAATGTCTGCGGAACTATAAATATTGCAAGAAGAAATGTGAAAAAAGCAATATAGGCGATCTTGATTGTATGAATATCACGTTGCTGTGCCTCAGTAGCTATTACTAAAAATATGGTGATAAAATATTAATTGTAAATGTTATTGATCAATGTAATTTTCTATGACAATACCTTTTTTTCCAAACTTGAGAACCTGGCCAGAAACTTTTGAGAACATGTGTTTTCCTTTGTACTTAATTTTGTCGATTAAATTTATTGATATTTATATGTTGCTCCAAAAATACGTTCCTAACTATTATGTCAACAAAATTTATAAGTAATGTTTTAGGATTCCTCTTCATATGGGTATACTTACAAATTAACTAAAACAAATGCTGGCCGGAAACTTTTGACCGCCACATTAATATATATACGTGTGAGTGTGTGTGTATAGGTAGATAGATAGAATAGTAAAGAGATACATATATTAACAGATACATAAACAGATAGAAAGAATGATCATATAGTCATTATAATTATACATGCTTGTCATAAAAAACAAGAGGTAAGACTCTTAGCATATAATCTTTTGCCTAAAAGATTATTATTTGCTAGGTGCATCAAATTTTAAAGTAACTAAATTATTAATAACGGAATTTCTCAATAGACGATATTTTGGAGATTAAATAGTAATGTAAGGAAGATATGGTTAAATGTCAAAGAAAAATGACAACATATGTCAGTTCTATTAAAATATAGCGACATATCACACGTAAAACTTCTACTAAAATGGAAGGTAACTTCTCCACTTTGCTATTCGATACGAATTTTTCACCAACTGAACATTTTTGTCGCTTTTTGTACCAACACATTAATTGTTCAATACAACTCCTTCTGCATTATAACAAAAAAAGGGTTTTTTTAATTAAATCCTTAAACAGAAAAAAATAGTTTTTTTACACATAATTTAAAGAAATGTCTTTTAATAAATTTTGTTTTCGAAATTTGAATTTAATTCACATTTATTTTTAAAAGCCTATTTCAGATTAATTTTAAACAACGGATGTTTTTTTAAATATTGAACTGCGGTTGTAATTAAAATAATCGTTGTCAGTTTTTAAAAATTGTATATGCACTGTGCTTTAGCCGCTCCACAATTATTTATCAAAAGTACATTTACAGTGTCAATAAAAGGTCAATACACAAATTATATAAAAATTTCTTTGATTAATTCTCCTATACAAAATATTAATTCATTATTAATAAAAATATTAAGTTAAAGAATGGAAGCATGGAATAAAACTATTCGTATAATTTACCCACATCGGCTAGGATGTTTTTTCTTGGCGGATATTAATTCTTCGTGTCTTGGAAATCAAACAATACCACTTCGAAATTTATGTAACCTCTTGATTGGCAGTTTGAAGTTGGAATTATAATGTTTACTAACACTTATATACATCTTTTCAATTATCAATATTCTAAATAACAATAAAGGTTACTTTATTTTTAACGGATGTTCTTTTAATATAACTGACGTCAACATAAAAATAATACAATGCATATTAGCAGTATCTGCAAATGTAATGCAGAGATCTATACAGATGTTTCTTTTAAAATTCTACCATATTGATTTTCTGTACGTGAAAAACGTAGTCAACGCAGTAGCAGCTGCAGTGGTCTTTTTAATCCTTCATTAAATGTTACAACCAAGAGTTTTGTTACTTATGCATTCTTTTTAAATTGTGGGATATGGTATAAACATTTTTATAATAAAATTGATTTCGCGAAATCAGTTACAATAAGGCTTTATCCTGCTATTGCAAATTTCATAATTAATTGAAACATATAGTCTGGATACAGACGAGAAAGCTGTAATTTTTTAAGACAATATATGTATAAATATATATGAGATTGTGAAGAACTCCTTTACAATTATGTACATTTTAAATCAATACTACTTAAAACATAAAAGCATTTATGCGATAGATACAATTTAAGTTTTATGCATGGCCACATTCATTATTATGACAATAAAACTAAGTCAGAAATATGATAGTTTTTCTTTGTTTACCTTCTGTATTTTTTCAGCGAATTACGTGGTGCAATTCTTAATAAAAATCCAAGACAAAAATTACCAAATAAATGAGAGTTGACGACGTTACTGTAAGCATAATATCGATTTCTCCACTGAAATTGAAGATTCAAGATCAGAAGTCATGACGTGTTATGTCATAAGTAACCGTCTTCCCACTAATGTTGCATATCAAATTGCAAAAATTTTGAATGTCATTTTTCTTTTATTCTTATATCCTTTTTTAATTGGTTGTTAGAAAGTTTCACCGATAAGTTTAAAAAGTCATTATTGTTTTATAAGATAATATCAGGGTGGCGAGTGGTCAGGGAAAACCGGGAAAACACAGTCAAGAAAAGAGATAACTACCAGTATTTTCTTACAGAAAATACAGAAAATAGGAATCATTTTTACTAGAATAACGTTCTAGATGTGGCGTTCTCAGAAGGGGGGGGGGGGCGAATTATTTGGCTATCAGTAATATTATAATTTTTTTTCTTCTTGATTAATAACATAAAATTTTCCGGTTAGATAAGGCAAGTAGAACTTTTAAAAATTAGTGGTATTCCAAAGCCTTTGGACACCATTCTGGCAACGCCACTGGTTACAAGAGATTTTAATAAGTATAATGTACATTTATTTATTTAATAACAATCTTCAAATAATTTATGCAGCAAAACTAATTGAAATACTGCCACATCAGGTGTTTTAAATGTAATAAATACCATAATTGACAAAATGCTGCAAAAAAGAAACATTTCTAAAATAATTTTTCTTATTTTTTGTTATTTCTCTTTTTTTTAGAAGTTTGTCATAAGTAGTCTTCTTAAAAATTGAAAAGCAGTTCGATGTTTACATTTCCTAATAGACTAGTTTCCGTTTCTTTTTTTTTTTTGTATCACTTTTTGAAAACTGATCTCTGCCGTGGTCTGCCATAAAATATCTGTAAATTCTGTAACGATCAAAGAATTACAAATTCATTGTTTTTTTTTATTTAAAAATATTGTTCAAATATTTGCTAAGAGACATCATACATAAACGTAAATGTTCCTAGAAAAATTAAAAAAAAATGTGAAGTAAAATGCATACTAATTTAATAATTATCTCTAAATGCAAGATCAAAAATAAACGATAACTTTTCTTGTCTGCCTAATTTCAACTAAGTGATATTTTGCAGACATTTGTGTTCTGAAGCATCAGACATTAAATATGATATAAACCATCCTAATTTCACTCTTTTTAAAGATATGTAAATGTGTTTTTAATGACGAGTTGGAACGAAATTCTACTCTCTTGTATTATAATCTAAAAATCCATACATGTGAAATAATCGATATTTGCATAAATGTAAAAGATGTATTTTATTTTTTAATGCATTACAAAATAAGAAATAATTATGTTAAATTATTTTACATTATTTGAAAAATCATATTCAATGGATATATATTAATCTTACGTTTCTATTAATCGCATATATATATATGTATATATTTCCTAATAAAATGCTGAAAATTCTACAAACTTAATACTAGACGCGTGGAATACCAATATAACATTTCAACTAACTTAATAAATTTTTTCGTAATTTAAAGTTACAAATCGTTAAATGAATTTACCTTTATATGACTATAATTAAGCTTTAGATATAATCTACAAATAAGTTTACAAATATACCGTTTTACTTTTAATTTTTAAAATAATACAATGTTTTTTTATCTGTAGCATTTTGATTGATAATTCTTCACACGAAATTTAATTTTAAAAAATGATAAATATATTTCTAATATATAATTGACATTAAAAAAAAACTTACAAAATTTCTTTTGTGATAGTTAATTTATTCTGTGAACTAACTAAAAATATTCCTTTTTAATGTTCTTTTACTTTTCCGTTTTTCTGAACAGCTTGGAAATTTTAGCCTCTCTATAGAGACTTGTTTTAAGCCGTTTTCTCAAAAAAGATTTGAAAAGGGCGTTTAAGTAATGTGCAAAGAGGCTTTGGCAATAAAGACTATTATCTTCTTAAGGGATTTCTTTAAAAGCTGAACTTTTTTCACCAAATTCTGTAAAAGGATTGTATCCTCGATACATTAATAAAAGTTTTCTACTTGTCCTTTTAAATTTGATATTAATAATAATAATTTAATTGCAAAATGTTGCTGTTAAGAATATTTTTAATAATTATTTTTTATACTTATTTAATTAAATAAATTTTGCAGGATCAATAGGAACAATTGCTTATCCCAAAATTCAAAATGACATTTAAGTATATTCCACGTTTATACTATTAAATTACGAAGTGTATACCCTTTTATACTTTTTAATTTTGTATGGAAAACATTTTATTCCAATCTAAACTAAAATTAAGCTCTATAGCATTACAATCAATGAAGGATCAGCGCAGACAATGTCTATCTCTGTTTACTAGACCCTCAACCGCTAGGCAGCATATGTCCCTGATAGGTGGTTAGCCTAACGCGAGAACTTCGGTGTTTAGTTCACAAGCAAGCTTGATACTGATTTTGTCGACCAGGAAGAGATAAAAGGATGAGTTACCATGCCTGTGGCGCCGCAATCAAATGCTTTGACCATACACTGTTAAAAAAGGTGACGAACGGTTGCATTTGACATCCAGGGGTGAAAAGGTTAAATCACTTGGCACCAGCGGGCTTGAAAATGTGTTTGGGGTGTCATTGGGTGTTTCGCGCTAATTAGGGTGCCGCGCAATGCATACCGTTGGAAGATTTTCACCCCTTAGTCATTTGCGCATGCTCTGTAACGTGTATTCTTGCACTTCAACTCGCTGTCACTGGTGGACCAACACAGCAATTTTTTCCTACGATGACTATCACCGCCATACGTTATCCCAATTTTGTTTAGAAATTCAGATGGCTAACTTTTGGCGAGCTTTTTATATAAAGCAACCTTCGAATTTCAGGACATTTGAACATTTCAGGGAGACTTTGAAGGTGAGCTTGATGGCCGAGTGGATAGGGCGCTGAGCTTGTAATCAGACGTTCTGCGTTCGAATCCATCGAGGGCCGAAAGTCGGTTAGTATATTTTTTAATTTTTTATCATTGGGCACTCTGGATTAAGGGTGCCATCTTTTCACTTTAATTAAAGGTGCTATTTTGGCTCCTTTAGGAGTGTCACCAGTGAGACAAGCCTTTCACCCTTAAAAGGTGCAATGTGTCACCATTAGTTTTAACACTGTAGTCCTTCCTTTTGAGTCCATTATTCTTAATTTTCCAGCGGAAAATTACAGTTAAATAAATTATTAAAGTTTCTGTTATTACATAAAAAAATGCTCAAAAAATAATAGGTTTTGTATTACAATTTATTAGTTGTTTACATTGCACAATGAAAACTATTAAACGAAACGAGATTTCTTAATACTTTTTTGATTGATCGCATGAATAATAATCACTACCCCATGCAGATAGGTGGAAAAACATCTTGGAAGTACGATGGACATCGCTCATTGCAGTGTTCACAAAGAGTTCTTATAACCTCCCTGAGTTAACAAATCAAAGGAAATGAAAACCTCCACGACTTTAAATATGTATTATCACATGTATGCAAAATAGGATATTTCATCTAGGTTAAGAGAGCGCCAAACGTGAAAAAGAAGGATCATGCAAGTCTATTAACACAGTATGCATTAAAGGGTAAATTTTAGTATTCAGTGATAAATAATACAAAATTGTAAAAAAATAATAATAATAATAAGCAAAATCATAATAAATATAAATTTATGTTAAACGGAAATTTATTAATATACGAATTATAAATTGTTTTGTAAAATCTCAGTGGATGTGAAATAGATATATTTTTTATTTGCCGCGGGTTAACTTAAGATTAACGACATATGTGTGTCACTGTATTGAAATATATATGTAATATATACATAAATACATATTACTATTATTATTTTTATCATTATTATGCATGAATTTTCCCGTGATATTTTGCATTAATTTAAATTTCCATGTATTTTTACACATATATATTATTTAAATAAGAACATATTAAGCATATAAAGCAGCCTGCACATTCCTGTTACATTCAGATTATATATTGATATTCTATACGCGAAAATAATGTTCAAGCTGGCAGCAGCTGCACTCCCTTTTTTAAACATTTCATTGAAACTGAAAGATTACAGTTTTGTCTTCTGTAAAGTTTTCATTCCAAAATTTAAAAACAAAAATAATCTATATCAAAGCGGATTTCATAGGTTCAGTCAAAAATAAATTTATCCATTTATAGGATTTCTTAATATGAAACTGTATAATCAGGTACTACCCAATAAAACTTCAGTTTCTGTTGAATATTATAGATTTTAAAATGTATATTTACAAATGTTAAGTATTTCAAAAATATTAAATTAAAAAAATATTTTTTAAAAATATTTTCTATATATATTTTATATAATTAACTTAAAATTATTATTGTAAATTATAGTTTTGTTTATTATCAATTTTAAATTATTTCTGAAAAAAATAATAATGCGAAAGTTTTGTGACAAAGCAAACAATTAAATATAATTTTTTCATTTATACGTACAAAAATTTAAATTTTATTACTTTTCAGTATTTTTATTGGCTCGAATACGGAATTATTATTATTTTTATAAATGTGCTTAAATATTTACCATTTTATACGGCAAATATAGACATTTCAATGCATGCTCGTGTTCTTTACTGGAGGCATAATTTCTTCATATTTTTCATGCACAAGACTCAACATTAATATATTAAAGATAAATCTTGAAATTAAATGCTTATAATCATATTTTATAAGCCCTTGGGCATATTTGACAAATATATAGAAAATTTAAGAGACTTTGAAGTGTCGCCGGTAAAGATGAATTCAGTTGCGCCCTTGTAAAGCATTGTTACAACAGTTTTTTGACCGTCAAATTGGCATTGATAAAACAAACATAAGACAATAATAAGGTTGCGATAATGATTAACAATAAATCTTGAAAATTTAGGGACTTCATCTTCATTTTTCATATCACGTGCATTTTTTTAAAGTACACTGAAAATTTAAGAGATGTTGAAGTATTTATATTTATATTTATATTTATATTTATATTTATATTTATATTGAAGTATTTATATTTATATTTATATTTATATTTATATTGAAGTATTTATATTTATATTTATATTTATATTTACATGATTTTTTGCACACTGACAAAACTATTGCAAACACGACAGTTAATTATTTAAAATTACAAAATCAATTAAATTGTATTTCTAAGCATGGGAATTTTCTCTTGAACTAATCTGTATCTTTCTATTATCAGCGTTATCTCTGAATCTATATGAAAGAATAATTAGGTAATGATTTAGAATAAAAAGCAAATATTAAAATATCAATGTATTTTGTTTCTATATTTAAATATTAAAATGCAGAATTTCAATTAGTTTTTTTTTTTCAATAAATATAACTTATTATTACACAGTTTGCTAGAGCACAGTTATTTTCCTGTTGCAATATCACTAATTTTTTATAGAAAAATAAACCTAATTTAAACACTTAAAAACTAACCTTGTTTAAGGAGAGATTTTCTTTAAGAAAATACTGATACCAAAGATTTTCCTGCTCTGAAATTTTTAAGACCGCATGAATCCTACTCTATTAAAAATCTAGGCAATTTGCAGCATCGTCACTCCGTCCTTAATAGAACATTTCCATTCTGAGTAATGAAAATACTCCATAATTCAATGTAGTAACGGTTTTCTATAAAAGCATTGAAGTGATGAAGCAGCAAATGGTACACATTTCTAATAATGCGTTAATAGTTATCATATTAGGTTTTTAAAAATGTCCAAATGCATATTTGTCAATTTTTACAATTTTTATTTCCTTTTCGGACATTATTTCAAATTTATTTGTTTGTAAAAGTTTTACGAATAAATAAGGCAGCGATTACAATTCGGAAATCGTGAAAATAGGACAAATGTTGGTATAGTTGCATTACTAATGTTGTATTACTATTTTGGTAACAACCTTAAAAATGTGTAGCTTTTATACCTGTATTTGTTTTAAATGTACATAAATTTAAATTTTTTCTACAATTATTATTTAAATACCATTTTATAAAATGCAAATAAATGCTATTAATATGAATTAAATAAAATTACTTTTCTAATTAAAATAACCAAATTTGAAAGATTTTGTTACAAATATTTTTTGAAGATATAGGTAAATCTTTTAACGCAGATTTAACAATATTTATTGTTTTATATAAATAATGTACTCCCAAAGCAAAACTGAACATTATGTTATATAGTTAAATAAATTAATGATCCTGAACATGGGATAGTATTATCTTAGAATAATTTATCATATGCAGCTAAACTCCTTCTTGCCCGATTGTATCATAAAATAACTTGTGAATTTTTTAGATCAGTGAAATGAAATATTATCAATGATGTCCATTTAAACACCACAAGAACGGAATCTCAATTTTTCTATTAATAATCTTTAGATAGTAGATAATGTGGATTTCAGGAGCATTTTCAAATGCATTTATTATTTCCTGATACATGTTTATAGTTGGATGAAATGGGAAAATTTTTAGATTCATATTTCATGTTTAATCAAAATATGATAGATTACTGCATTTTTTCTTTTCAAACTTGTTTTGCTCTATAAAATAAAATATAATTCATAATGTTTTTTTTTTTTTTTTTTAAGAAATTTATGGCTAGAATCTCTCAATATATTAATCAAGGATTTATAGAACATATTTGATGTGGTTTGTTTCTAAAAAATCGAATATATTTATTGCTTTCTACTGCAAAATTATAATTAGAAGTAAATCATTGATGAGTCGAAAAAGTATTAAAAAAATCATTTAATCCACCTCTCTCTTAGATGAAATTAACACTACAAAGTAGAATCTCATTATAACGAAAGTCACTATTTATCTGAATTATATCAGTATAAAGAAGTAATTGGATTGTTAAAACTTGTATTATACTACGGTATTATAAAACTATTTACGTTAACGAATATAATCAGTGCTCCCAAGAGATACTTTATAACAGGAATCTACTGTATACACACTATAAATGTACAAATGTTTCTTATTTCAGGAAAATATAAAGGAATCATGAAAGAAAATTTTCAAAACCAACCTCTGACTTATCCTATATTTCAAAAAGCTATCTTTATCTTTTAAACATTAGAAACCTATATTATTTCCAAATTAGAATTAAATGTTTCATAAAAACAAAGTTTCTTTTGCTGTGACTGATCATCGGAAATGTTTTTGTTTGGTTTTATAATATCTAAATCCGTTCTTTAATCAGAAAATATTAAAATAAGAATCAATTATTGAAAATACGAATAATATTATTTTGCTAATCTTGCATGAATGAACTTAGTTACGAATCCAAATATGTCATTTGAGAATAAATAGTATAATAATAAAGAATACTGCCCAGTAAAACTGATGGCATTGAGCTCACAGGCTACAAATACTAATTGTACATTAAAGCCTTATATTTACAAGGGTTAATTCCGTTCGAAAAAAAAATTAAGAAGGGGAAACAGCTCTCCCCTTTCCTCTTTTTTTATACTTAATCATTGAACCTCCTATACTATCAAAGACATGCTTTATCATATAAAAAATCTATATCCAAAATTCAGAGCAAATTAGATAATTCTTAATAAAAACCCATTTAGCATTTATATAATTTAAAAGGAGTTATCCCCTTCTTTTATACTTAACCATTAAACTTCCAAAACTATTCAGAGATTTGAACGAAATCTGAAAATTCTGCTTGAAAAACCTATTTATATAAATTAAGAGGGGGGGAGGCATTAGAACCCCTGTTGCCCCTATTTATACTTATTCAATGAACACCTAATAGCAGTCACGGAATCGCCTCATCAGAATGATCCTAATCTAAATTTTGAACGAAAACTTAATTCTGCATGAAAATCCCATTTATATCAACTAACGGGGGGGGGGGCATTAGAACCCCTGTTCCCCCTATTTATACTTATTCAATGAACACCTAATAACAGTCACGGAATCGCCTCATCAGAATGATCCTAATCTAAATTTTGAACGAAAACTTAATTCTGCATGAAAATCCCATTTATATCAACTAACGGGTGGGGGGGGGATTAGAACCCCTGTTCCCCCTATTTATACTTATTCAATGAACACCTAATAACAGTCACGGAATCGCCTCATCAGAATGATCCTAATCTAAATTTTGAAAACTTAATTCTGCATGAAAATCCCATTTATATCAACTAACGGGGGACATGAGCCCCCCGTTCCCCCTCTTATACATATCGAATGAACTTCAAAAACTAATCAGGGAAGCGCCTTGTCAGGATATACCTACATACAAAATTTTAAGAGGATCGGATATTTTTATCATGAGTTATCGCGTTACGCACATACGCACATACATACAGAACGGGCGGGCACATAAGCTCTCAGGCTATGATAGCCTGTGAGCTAAAAATCGATATTCTATTTCATAAAAAATTTATATTACTTAAGATAGGTTTTACAAAATATAATAAAAAAATAACATTGATATGTTTCGTTCCAATTCTGATAAGAACCATAAAATATAATAAAAATAATAATCTTCTCTAAGTCAATACAAATGACACAGGACAATGAGACGTGAACAAAACCACGCGCTTTATCGTAAAAAAATTCAATTAAAAATAGACCATGATGAAAAATTATTTTCCAATAAGGCTCATCTAATTCACGCTTTCTACTAGGAAATTGTTTATTAACTTTAATCATAATTAGGAATAATAAATGAAACAGTATCATTGCAAACAAACCTTTTACGCATATAAATTTCAATGGACACTCTTATAATGGGCCCGCGGAAAAAACTTTTAAATATATACGCATAAATGATTATTGGCATAATTTACAGACGAGAAATTAAAGATGCAAGAAACACATACGTATAATTAAAGGCGTAATTTACAGATGTAGAGCGTACAGACTTCTTATTTTCATAAAAACATGTACTTTTCGACAACGACAAACGAAAGAGAAGGCAACATTACATTATGTGATTAAATTCTGATATTCCATTCGAATTTGAAGACTCGGTGACAATACACCTTCAAAAGTGACGCAACATCTTTGGATGAATCTGAAATTCATAAATGAAGAATTTGGTGAACACTACTGTTGGTAAGTGATATGTAAAAATATGTCGAAAATAAAAGTAAAGAGTGGTCAGAGTTTGATTTACCGAGAAACAATAATGCATTCGAAGTATCTTCGATTCTGACGTATTTCCAAGAGGTGCACAAAATGGTGAAGCCGTCATGGAACTAATTATAGGAAAATATTTATTTGAATTTATTAGTACAGAAATGAATCAAAATTCTCCCCCGGAGGGGGGGAGGAAGTCCCCCCCTCCCCATAAAAAATAGCGAACAAAACACTTTTGTTACGCCACTTCAATTTAAAAAATAGCTTTGGTTTATTATTTTTATGGAAATCATTAAAAAACGGAAGACGATGAATTTTGGTCGACGAATCCACTATTGGAAACACAAATGTTTGGCAAATCGATGTCTCGCAATAGATATTATCATTTCGTCGGATATTATCATTTTGATAATTATCGGGTAGTAGTAATATGCCTGATAATGCCGACCGATTTATCAAAGTACCCGTCATTTACAATATACTAACACAAAACAAAATAACTCTAGCCTTTTATTTTATTAATCTCAAGCACTTAAACTTTCACCTAAATTAAGTAAAGATTTTCTGATAAGAAAATACTGCTACCGAAAAAATTCTGAGTTTGAAAACTTCAGGAATCGTACGAAGCCTAGTAACTGATCCTTTTGCAAAAAAATGTTTTTTAAAAAGTTGAGGATATATTCTCTCCCAAGTAACTTGAAGAATCGCTGGCCATAAGCGAAAATATTTAAAACTGTTCTACTGGCGCAACACGAAATAATTTAGATTGGTCGTACGAACGGCATAGTTTTAATAATTTTAATGCAGTTAATAAAAAATGCCTTATTTCGTATTATTTTTAGCATTTTATGTAAATTCAATGAACTTGGTAGATATCTAATGTATATATATTTGAAATTCTGAAACATTTCAAGCTTTTTTATATCCATAAGAAGAACAATTTTAGTGGCTGATTCACAGTTTTTAAAATTGACTTTTTGGGGACACCCCGATATACATACATTGGAAATAATAAGTCTTAATAACCTTATAACAATAAATATATTAATTTCTGTACTCAATTTGCGGCATTCTGAAAGCCAATTTTATGTGGAAATACTTTGTTTGTCCTTTTCAAACCTCGAGCATGTTCCTGATGTAGGTTACAAAACAAGTAGGTTTGAATTTTTAAAGCTTTTTAACTGCATGACTGTATACTTTAAACCTATTTGTCATGGATATGGTTGCTTTAGTTTAAATTTTGCTTTGTTACCTTTATAAGTAACAAAAACTCAAAACAAGTACCTTTTTTTTCACGCATTAACACATCATGTAATGTTTCTAGTACAAATGTTTACAAATACTAAGGTCAGGTGAAAAGTCTCGGACCGCAGAGTACAGAAATAGCGCCATTAGATACAGTTATACAATAGCAGTGCATAGTGCTATTCCTGAGTAGCTCATACCCGCACTTTCAAATTATTAGCTTGGTTATTATTTGATTGACAGTATTTAAATCAAGACTGGTTTAGAGTTTTTATGAAAATGCAAGATTTTTTGAATAACGAGTGGTAATAAAATACTTCCATTTAAAGAACGCTTTTATAGAAATCAAGAAATAGATGGAGAGAGCACACTGAATGACTCTGCTCCGTCATATTTAATGGTTGCCAAAAGTGGGTTGCCGAGTTTAAAATTGTAGTTATAAAAAGATTGTGCCGAATGAACCAGCTCCAAAAGAAGGCGAAATCAGCTTTGCCAGCTAAAAAGGTTATGGCGACCCCTGAGACACAAAGGGGATTGTTTTTATTGATCTCTACGAAAAGGATAAAAGTACCGTTGATGAGTACTGCGCAAGTTTGTTGCAACATTTCAGTGACGAGGTAAAGGAAAAATAACTCCATTTTGAAAAAAAAATCTAGTTTCACAATGCTCTAGTACATCGATCAGTCACTTCAACTGGATACATCTACGAATCAAAGTTCGATTTTCTTAAATTCCATCTTATTCCTCGGATTTAGCATACAATTACTACCACCTGTTCTCTAACCAGAAAACTTCCTTGGTGGACGAAGATTTCAGAGCAACAAGTGGGTTGTTGTTGCCGTAAACAACAGTTCTGAAGAGCTCGAAAATCGCGTGATACAGATTGCTTAGTTAAATTAAAACACCGAATTGATAATTTAGTTAGGCTTTCTGAATATTATGTTGAGAAATACATAAATGAAAAAAAAAATGTCAAATTCTTTGTCGGTCACAGGACTTTTCCGTCGACATTTCGTATACTGAATCATTGAAAATCTAATGTAGTTACGTTATACACGTTTTCATAAACGAAACAATAAATAAGATTTTATAATTACTTTCATTATTATATAATTTAAAATATTGTCTCTAAACTTTTACGCACAACACTTACGATGTATGATCTAGGTTTTTTCTATGTCTGTTTCAAAGTAAATCCAAATTTTAAAAGTAATACATCGACACCTACGACTATAAATAAAAAAGAAAATGGTTTTAAATACATAAAAAAGAATTTGATATTAGCTGAATTATCAATATAAAAATACTCTGGTATTAATAAAATTGTTTAAAATAATCAGACAAGACTTTAAAATTTATGTACGATTAAAGAAACATTTAAAAAAGTGCAAAACGTTTCAACAACAACAAAAAAAATGTGAAAGATAATTAAAACGTTCCTTAAAGCGCAAATAAAAATGTGTCCCTTAAAGTTTAAAACTAATTATATAAAAAAGGGAACAGTGAAATATAAGTTTAAGATGATTATTTTTTCTTCAGTTGCTTTTTCTTCAATTCTTTAAATTAAATCCGATATATTTTATGCAATCACAGAAAACTAAATATCAAAAAGGAAGAATTTTGATTATTTAAAATATATTTAATTGTCTCAAAAAATGAAATAATGTCGAAATCCCTTAGGATAATTTCTGAAGCAACGATAACAAAATTTAAAAATAACAAAAAGTTTTAGAAATTTTTTTTAATTATAAATAATCGAATGTCAATTAGATGTTCGAGAGTTTTAACGCACTTTTATCATGATTTTTCTCAAATTAAATTCAATATATATTTCATAAAAATAGAAATAACTATAAAAATATATTAGTAACTGCAAACGCTATTAATAATAATTACGATTACGAAAACAAGTTAGACATTTACTTTAAATTGTTTAATGAAAAAAGTGAAATTAAAAATATAAAGACGCTCAGTTAAATAAAAATTGTGAAACTTATAATGAATCTAAAAAAAATTAACCATGTTTTAGCATAAAAAATAATAGTAAATCGATATATTAACAGAAATACATTTTCATTATTCACATTGAGTTTAAAATCAGATAGTTTGATTATTTGAACGTTTTTTTTTTAAATTCATTGTTTTAAGAAAATATTTAAGTTCAAAATGTAGTATTTAAAAAATGTATCTTTATTTAAAAAAAAAAAAAAAAAAAAAAAAAAAAAAAAAAAAAAAAACAATGTGAAGCATTTTTTTATAATGTCAAATATGTAAGGCTCTGTTTCACGTAAAAAAAAATAGTGCGAAAACATTCTTTAAGATGATATCTCAAATTTAATATATTCGAATCAAAATTTAAAGTTTAATGAGTAATTCAAAATGTTGAATATATATAAAATATTGCTTCACCCTCCAAGCGTCTTGCAAATGGGTAAAATTGTAATGTTGCTTTCTCTGCATTTTGTTTTAAATGCTAATAAAATTGATATATAATTATGTAAAAAAACTTGATTAAAAATATAAATGTAACCCATGAGAGTATAATTATTTCGTGAATGCATTGAAAATTCATTAAATCCATAGAATTATATTATCTTAAACATTACTTATATTGCAGTGAAACCTGGAGCTTAGTGTATGGAATATTACATTCCAAACGCTTAGAGGGTTAAAAAAGTAGTCTGACATTTTAGAAATATATAGTTACTAGAGTAATTTTAAAATTACGGAAAAATTATCACAGTACACATTAATGCTTTGGATCAGCGATTACCAGCAGTTATTGATATGTGACCCACCTTTGATTAAACTTTTTTCGCAGCCGACCTAATATAAGAGTATATATCAGAATGGAAATCTTTGTATGGGCTTTAAAAACTACCACACCCAGGAAAACGTTTTGTTGAATCAACAAAAATTTGTTTCATCCAACAAATCTTTTCCTTTAAAAATGGGTCAATCTAAATTTTGTTTAAATATACAAAAAAAAAAAAAAAAATGTTAATTTTTTTTCCAATTTTTTGACCATAAGTTTCATCCAAAATGCATAATAATGTAATAATAACATCATTGATCCATCTCAATTTGAAAAGTTTTATGATACAAAAATTATGTTAATCCGTTATAGCTTTATAAGTCAATTAAACAAAATTACGTGAGAGAATCATGGCTATAGAACACCAATTTAAATTTTGCAAAAACAGCAAAATTTTGCTGGAATTACAAATTGAAAATACAAGACTTTAGTAAGACTCAAATAATATTTATGAAATTTTGTTAAAGTTTTATAAGAGTGTTAACAATATTTTTTGTCTGGTCAACAAAACCTATTTTCTAGTTTAATTAAAACATTCGCTTAAACCACCAAAATGTACTCAACAAATCATGGTTTGTAATTTTAATCAATTCCCTTTTCTGGGTGCGGCTACAGTGGCGGTCAAAAGTTTCCGGCCAGCAAAAATTTTTCAGTTAATTTGTAAATATACCCATATGAAGAGGAATCTCAAAGCGATACTTATACATTATATTGACATAGTAGTTAGGATCTTACATATAGAAGAACGTGTAAATATCAATAAATTTTATTGACAAAATTAAATATAAAAGAAAACGCATGTTCTCAAAAGTTTCCGGCCACTTATCATTCTTTAGTTTTTTCTATCCATAAAGTGTTTTTTGGTTGTGTTTATGAATGAATCAACGTTTATAGCATAGTTTGAACTCAAATTTGAAAAGTTCAACAATTATTGTTCATAAATGAGAGATTCGTTTGTCGCTAAAAGGCCAATCTTCCTGAGATATTGCGGCTAAGTTATCGATTGGTAAAATCGACTGTAAACGATTTTTAAAAATTATATAAAGATGGCCATGGCTTTCAGGACTTTCAGAGGTCGGGGAGACCCCGGAAAATTACTATTCCTGAGGACAGAATTATCAGGAGAAAAACCATTGATAATCCGCATGAAAATTCCGCTGCAATATACTGCGATTTACGGAATGCAAATATTGCTGAAATAAGTTAGTCTACCCTGTTATGATGCTGACGTGATACAGAACTTTTCAGAGGTAAAAGAAATTCCGACGTACCCTACATTCATTTTCCAAGGAACACAAAGTTTGGTCAAGGGAAAACTGGAAAAAGTTCTATTTTTCCATCAATCGAATTCGAAACAGTTTTGGATGTGATGGCAGACACAACGTCCGATGACCTAACAACAAAAGATATGATTCGACCTATGTTACTCCTACAATGAAGCATGGCGGTGGACACGTTATGCCGTGGGGAGTATTTTCCTCAAAAAGTGTCGGTCCGTTATTTAAAATCCACATCCAGGTGAATTATACAATGTATAAGGATATCTTGCAAGGCTATTTTCTGCCTTATTAGAGAAAAAAATTGATCGCATCTATTTTTCTTAACATGATAACGACATAAATAATGTTTGCAAACCTCGATAATCAATGGTTTTCGCACAAAAAATTTCGTTTTTGAAATGATCAGCCTAAGCGTCCAGCATGAATCCAATAGAAAATCTTTGAAAAGAAGTTGACAAATGTCTGCGGAACTATAAATATTCTAACTCAGCCGAAATTTCGCCGAAATTGCAAGAAATGTGGGAAAAACGTACCATAGACAATCTTTAACCGTTGATTGTATGAATGTCACGCTGCTGCGCCGCAGTACTTATTGATAAAGCTAATAAAATAGTAATACGATAAAATACTAATCGTAAATGTTGTTGATCATTGTAACTTTCTATTACAATACCACATTTTTACAAACTTGTGAAGGTGGTCGGAAACTTTTGAGAACACGCGTTTTCCTTAATGCTTATTTTTTTCAGTTATATTTATCGATATTTAAATTTTCTTCTATAAATAAGTTCCTAACTATTATGTCAATAAAATGTATAAATATCACTTTGAGATTCCTCTTCATATGGGTATATTTACAAATTAACTGAAAAATTTTCGCTGCAAAAACTTTTGACCGCCACTGTATCTTGTTCTAAAAAATGCACTTTTTCGTGTGAAAGATACACTTGTTCGAAAAATACTAACGCTTTTTTGCTAATTTAGATAGCTTTTTTTATTTAATTTTTTTTTATTTATTTTCCATGGTGTATTTAATATTTTTGTGCGTGGATTTAAAATTCAAGTTTATGCTTATTTTTTGAAAAATATTTAAATTGAGAGTCTGATTTTTTTTTACTATGCACAAGAGAGAAAGCAAATCACATTAAATAAAAAATGCTGTACATCTAAAAATCAACGCACAGTTTTATGTAGTATATTCTGATAAATAAGTGGAAAATCGAAGCAAAAATACTCATAGTTCTAAAAGGTGCAGAGATTTTTTAAAAACTAATTTTTTTGTTAAATTTTAGTAAAATATGCTGTTTTAGACGATACTCTTTATTTTATTTAATTTTTAGTATTACGTATTGTGCCACGCCATATGTTATAGAATAATTCAAAATCGAAGATATGGTTTTAAAGGTACTGTGTCCATTTAATTCTTTTACGAAAATTATTAATTGATTTTTTTACATACTAGGTTAAATAATAGAAGCATGGAATAAAACAGATTATTAGTTGATTTTGCATGTCATCTAAGGGGGATTAGGCGAGCAATTATACATTATTCCTGCCTTGACATTTACATTTTATCTTCATTTACAACTCGGAAAAAATATTTACTAACAATAAAATATTTCTTTTCTTTTACAAATGTTTTTGATAATAAGGTGGTCTGGTGTAATAACGCCAGGCGGGGTAATAACGCCAAGTGCTAATATTTTGCATAATCTATGAAATAATCTGGTAAATGACACCCATGTGCTCTGCGCAGAAAGGTTTTGAGTCATATAAAACGCAAAAAACAGCTTCAAGTTAATTTGTTTCATTTTTAGGTCTGATTGTTTTTACAAGCAACTAAAATTGCAACTAAAATTGTACGAATTTAATAAAAGACAGCACTTGAATTGAAGGATTGAGGATAATTGAAGGATTTATATTATATTTATGGTGTCTTAATACGGGTATTACTATTGCAATCAACGAAGTTTTAGTTCGTTTTGATACGCTGAGTTTGCCGCTAAGACAAATTTTATGGTTATAATTTGAAAGTAGCCTTTATTTCCAATCGTTTTGTATAAGTATCTTTCTTCTACAATATTTTTTCGCAGAGTTAGTAGGGTTGTTTATTTTGCTTTTCACAACAGTACCTAACGATTCGCTCATTATTTTAATGCAAAAAAAAATCTGAAAAAGAAGCTTTACTGCTAAGTTTTAATATAATTGAAACAAAAATTAACTTTCGTGTAAATCTCTACAAAGCTTATAACAGCATTTATTTTTTTAAAAAAATATAAATATTCTTAAAACATGCAAAAGTACTAATGAATTAATTTACAATTTGCTTAAATGAATTTCTTTTTAATTCTTTTGCTTGTGCCTATCTGCTACTGCAGCTGTATTGCCAATAAGCTATAAAACTAAAGAGAAATCTTTCTTAAATTTATGAAAGTATAAAATAACTACGAACAAAAGAATAAAATAACATTTTGCGTTCTACCGATAATTTAAATAAGGTACCCTGGGGTAATAACGCCAGGCGGGGTAATAACGCCAAGTGCTTATATTTTGCATAATTATGAAATAATCAGGTAAATGACACCCATGTGCTCTGCGCAGAAGGGTTTTGAGTCATATAAATCGCAAAAAGCAGCTTCAAGTTAATTTGTTTCATTTTTAGGTCTTATTGTTTTTACAAACAACTAAAATTAACGCTTGATCTAAAATTTGCGAGATACATTTTGTGATGTGAAGACTATTTTTTTTATGCGGAAATACTTTGTTAATTACATAAATTTGTAGTGCATCTCATGGACTTTCAAAATGTTGTTAAAGATTTTGAATATCTTCTCGAGATAATTTGTAATTTAAAATGTACAGCGCAATAACTATAACGGGGTAATAACGCCAATCCTTGCCATTAATACCCCTGTTGATTCCCTACAGTGGCCGAGCTACATCCTAAATACTGATTCAAATAAACACAGTTAAAACTGTGCAATGTTTCTAATAATTCTATTTAAGCCTTTTTAAGCAAAAAGATTATATTTAAGCAAAAAGAAGCTCACGGTCTGATATTCTTTTGCCTCATCCCCCCCCCCCCACACCACACCTTTATTTTTCTTACAGTCTCACAAAAAATTGAACATTTGCAATAGCTTAGAATGCAATTTGTCAATTTCTAAGTTTGTAGAGTTTATATTTTTAGAATTGGGCAATCTAGATGCAATTATTCCATCTTGTTTGCATGGCGTTATTACCCATATAGGTGGGTAATAACGCCAAATAGCATTGGTCAAGAAATCACGCCATTACATTTTATGAATACATATCTGTTAATTTTTTTTTTTATATAGATAGTCAATGAGTTGTTGTATCAAATCATATATTTGTTTAAAAAATACAAACTAAAACTGAGCCGTGAAAATTGGTAGAACCTTAACGTGGCGTTATTACCCCAGGGTACCTTATTATTGTTCTTAATTTTAATATGTATCTTTAAAGTAATTGACTTTTACATGCAAATGAAACAGTGCATAATATAATTATCTGCAAGTAAGAGGCGGATATTTGAATAGATGTTTGTTTAAAACGTATAGCAAAATGATTTTAGGTAGATTCGTATGAAATACTACCTATTGCGGTCTCTCCTATGTTGGAATTTCTGAAATTTGTTTTGCAGGTCTAGAATGATCAAGATCCCTAGACCCAAAAACTACCATCAGTAATAATGTATCTATCTATATTCTACATTATATGGCCAAAAGTGACCGGCATCTTGAAATTTTAGTCGTTTTACTAAATATTTTAACAAATACAAAATGAATTATTCTGAAAATCCAAGCGCCTAAAGTCAAGAATCATATTTCCACGATGCTTTTTTTTCGCGAAATCCCATAGCAGAC
This sequence comes from Maratus speculifer, assembly GCA_964019185.1. Classification (NCBI taxonomy): domain Eukaryota; kingdom Metazoa; phylum Arthropoda; class Arachnida; order Araneae; family Salticidae; genus Maratus; species Maratus speculifer. The sequence goes on from OZ025290.1 coordinate 327,328,599, forward strand.
CGTCAACAAATTGAAAAATAATGACGATCTTTTGGATAATCCTGTCGAAATGAATAACAAAATCGTCCAAGCTTCAGATTATGATTAAATAGCTTATGGTACTAATATGCGTTCAATTTATGGGGATAGTATGTATACACGAAGAGGAATTAAGGTTTCTATAAAAATAGTCCAACATTTTTTTTTAAGTTTTTTTGCATACAATTTTAAGAGTTTTTAATTTGTAAAAGCGTTTTTTACAGAAAATATGAGAAAAAACATCATATAAAGTGCTTTGAAATCAGAATAAAAAAATAAAAAAAATGTATGAAAAATAAACAGGTTCACTAAATAAAGTTAATGTCACTAAATAATGTAAATATAATTTGCATAATGTATTAGATAGATGTACAGAGCAACTATTGTCAACGTCGTAAAAACATAGTTTGAATTTTCTAAAAATGTTCGCCGATAGAATAAGCGCAAAATCCGTTATTTTCAAAATGAAGCAAAAAAGACGAAGGGCTGTAACCATATATCCATTGATTAGTGTCAATAGAGCATATATAATATATCATGTATTACTATATTTGGATACAGCCCCTTATCCTTGTGCTTCTTTTTGGGAATAACGGATTTTGAGCTTATTCGAGCGATGGTAATTTTCAGAATGTTCAACCTGTGTTTTTGAGAATTTTATAAATGTTTCGCTATAAATTTAGCCATCACTTTAGGCAAATCAAATTTTAATTCAGTTCATGCATGCGCAGTGAATTATTATTTAGTAAACCTGTTCATTTTCATACAATTTTTATTATTTTTTTAATCTGAATGCTAGTTATTGTGTACAGTATTGTTGGAATTTTCGGACTACTGCAAATTATAAGCTAAAAACTTGCCGAATTCGTGACTGTTTTTATAAAAATAAACTTAATTTCTCTACGAGTATATAGGCTATGATCATAAAAACGGACACATTTTGTTACAATAAGCTACTTAATCATAATGTGCGTTTGTACGCTTTTGGTACATTAGTTTTGACAGGGTTATCCAAAAGATATTAGTTCTTTTTCGATATATTGAGGTCTCCTATGGGATTTAAGAAAAAAAACTTCACGGAAATAATGACCTGAACTGTTTTGTTCTTACACCTGAAGTTTTTGAATAATTCTTCATTTATTTATCTTGATATTCTAAAAAGTCTAAAATTAAAAGTGCCCTGCCATATATATATATATATATATATATATATACATATATATATACAGTGGCGCAGCCAGAAATCGGCTCTGGGGGGGATAGAGTTGCTTCAGGGATGATTCTGGTTGAAATTTTTTTTTCGTTAATCGGCGGGGGGGAGCAGCGAGTTACCCCCCCGCGAGGGGGGTTTATCCGCGATTTTCAAACGAAATGGGCGTTTTCCTGCGACCTTCAGACGAAATCAACGATTTCTTTGCGATATTTTAGCAAATCGGCGGTTTTTTCGCGATCTTTTGACGAAATCGGCGTTTTTCCGCGATCTTTTGACGAAATCGGCATTTTCCGCGACCTCTAAACGAAATCAGCAATTTATCTGCGATATTTTTGCAAAATCGGTGATTTATTGCGATCTTTTGTCGAAATCGGCGATTTTTCCGCGATCTTTTGACGAAATCGGTGTTTTTTTATGAAATCGGCGTTTTTTCGACGATCTTTAGACAAATTTTGCAATTTTACGCGATGTTTTCTTGAAAACGGCGCTTTATCCTCACGGTTTTTCGACGAAATCGGCGTTTTTTCCGTGATCTTTTGATGAAAGCGACCTTCTCTTTCAATGATCTTTGACAAAATATTTTTAGGCAATCTTTTATCGAAAACGCCGTTTTTTCCGATTTTTTAACGAAATTTTATTAAAATTAACGAATTTTTTCGGCATTATATCAGAAATCTTTAGACGAAATCGACGTTTTCCCGCGGTCTTCAGACGAAATCAGCATTTTATCTGCGATATTTGGTGAAATTGCCGCTTTCTCCGCGATCCGCACAGGAAATTCGCGTTTTTTGGCGATCTTTTGACAAAGTTTGTTGACAAAAACATTGACGAAACAAATACGCAATTTTTTTTTCTTTTTTATAATAAGTATATTAGTTAACGAATTATAAGCGAACTTTGATCGCATGGCAACCATTTTTTCTCCTTTTTTTGCTACTACGTCGTAAATTCATTTCAAATCATCCACTGTGAGAATCGTCTTCTGAAAGATCTTATCATAGAATGAAGAACATTTCTCAGTTACATAGCTTTTCAATCATGACATCTACTTGCCTGAATCTAGGAAAAAGTGTTATCGGAAAAAAGTGACAAACTACAAAAGCGGAAAAAAATGACACGGAAAAAAAGTTACCGAAAAAAAGGGACAAGATAAACATGTTATTGGGGAAAAAGTGACAAGGAATTGATTTTGGGGATTTATTTTTGATTTTGGAGATTTATTGGCAAAGCATGAAATGGAGGGGGTCGGGGGTCGGCTCTTAATTTAAGTGAATGATTTTTTCATGCTGTATTAACTGTTTTGGTTCAATTTTTGGATATACGTTCATACTGAAAAGACGCTTGCCTGATTAGTTTTGGGAACGGACGATTACCTCCCCCCCCCTCCACCCTAAATAAGATGAATGGTTTTTTAAGCAGAATTATCCAATGTGTGTCAAATTTTGGATAGAGATTCTTTCTGATAAGGCTTATATATAGTATTGTGGTGTCGCGCCCTGAGTTTCTCTTTACTAAGTTGGTTTATTTGTTAAGTTCATCAATAACACATTTGTAATTCCTCAAGTTCTTTATTAGAACCATAGATCAATTATTAAAAAATAAATAAAAAAACATTACAACTACATAGGAGCCACACTCAAATATTACATTTCGCTTAGCACGTCTAAGCCTTCTTACATCAATGTATTTTCTTGTACATTACCGGCACATGTCTCTCTTTCAACTACCTTCCTTCCCTCTCGGTGCTCAATAATCCCAGTGTCCCCCTCAGCTCATTGCCACTAGACCAGTACAATTATTTTCTAGGTATGTCCCTTGAGGTTAATAGCACCTATTCTTCTCAGCTTTTGAATGAAGATATTTTCACCCCTGCATCCCTATTCACAATAAGACTTCACTATCTATCTTCTGCCACGATTAATGTTGTCCGTTAGTCGTCAGAGTATATAATGCCTGAAGAATTTTGGGAGTTTAATGGTTAAGTATAGAGGGTGCATGGGGGATAACCTCTCTTAAATTAAATAAATGGCTTTTTACGCAGAATTATCCGATTTGCTTCAAATTTTGAATGTAGGCTCATTAAGATAAGGGGTATCCCTGATTAGTTATGGGGTTCTTTTTCTAATAAAAAGGGGGCCGCGATTATTCCCCCTTTAAATTAGATAAATTGTTTTTTATGCTCAATTATCTGATGTATTTCAAATTTTGGCTATAGTTTCTTTCTCATAAAGTAAATCCCTGAATAGTTTTAAGGATTTGTTTACATATCCTCAATAGCTGTTTGAATTGAAAACTGTGAGTTATGTTTCTGCGTAGCATTTTTCAGTATTCTATAAACATCGTAACAAAGAAAAAAATATCCTGTTTTTCTTAAAATTGTTTTTTTTAATTAAAATCCTTTTATTTTTTTAAGCGTTCAACCGTTTTTAAACAATTAACTTTCTAATTACTAACATAAGCTAGTAATAAAAACTATTTTTATTGCTACAAATCAATGAATTCACTAGTTCATTCGTTCGTGACATACAACATAGTTTGTACATTAAAATTTTCTAACATATATTTTTAAAATGTTTTATATTATATTTTGTGATGTGTAATATGGGACATTAATTAGTAAAAATATAGTAAATGATAAATATTTGGCGTAAATTAAAATGACAATTACAACAAATAATTTAGTATATTACTTTTTTCACAAATAAAAAAAAAATTAAATAAACCAATTTTAAGTGCAAAATGAATGGAAATTAATCATTATCAGAAAAAAGGTAAAATGTGTTATAATGTTTTCTGACATAATAGTTTTCAATCATTGTCACAGGCCGTTATATCCTGTGTGTTGGTTTCCGATATTAAATGATGAGTGAAACAATAATAATACATGCCTCTAACAGAAACAATATTATTTAATGAACGTTAAACAATATATTTACAGATTTGTAATACTGGTTAGGCCTGAACTATCGGCCATTATCTTGAGAGAGAAAAAGGTAAACAAATTCATCCTCCGGTGGTCAGAAAACGCAACCGCATTCAAGGACATCTAAAAACTCTCTCTTCTTCTCATTTTTATGTCTTTAACCCCAGGCCCCCAACACCAACAGACAGTCCATTATTGCATCGAGGGATGAGGGGGTTTGTTCCGCTGATATCACAAGAGTGTGGTCAGTCTTTTCCGACACAACGTGACACCTCCCTTCCACTTTACGATCACTCGTTTCCCAACGATGATTGGAAAGTCTCTTTAATAAGTACTCCTTGTATCAGGGCTGTATCAGTCCACCACAAAAAGTTTTTTTTCTTTTTAATTACTTATATTTTTCTAAGTGAAGGTTATCTCTCATTTTCCTTGTACCAGATATGTTCCCCATGAGTGATAATAGGATCGAACCGCAAAAACTTCTTAAGTACACATTAATAATATCTAATTAACCTTTTATGAAAATACTTAGTCTCACACCAATCTTAATATATAATAACTTTTCTTCGTTACATATCAAATATTACTGGTGCTACATACACTCCTAAGTATTTACTCTTAAGTTAGACACATGGAAACTAATTTACTACTTAGTTCCCATTCATTCTCATTCAGCAGTTTCCCATAGTCACTTGAAGCTAGAAAATGATATAACCCTCAACTCGAACAATCATATATAAGTTAAAGCATTCTAAAAAAAATAACAATCAAAGAAATTCATAAATCATACATCAATTTTTTTTCATCATAGCAACAGGAATCTCATTAATTATACCACATGAAACACATTGTTCTAATTAATTCACATTTACATCACTCCCAAGTGATTACATAGTGTTTCATAACACAAAACTTCCACAATAAATTATAACAAGAACCAATGATAAATACCAATAATAATAAAAAACACCTTCCTGTTAAACAATGAAATACCATTACTTCTATTTGTTTTTATCAACAGAAAAAAACAACTTTAACAACGTGTTAACATTACCAACATTCATGTTAAAATTTCAGAATTAAAATTTCAGGTAACAATACTGCTTATACCTTGAATCAGCATGTTTCATAATTCAGATAAGCTCACACAACTATGTGATATGTTACATTCACTTTTCAACTTTAGCATAATCCTTATAAATTTAGCTGTTGACTTATAATTTAAAATAAAATCATACAACAATTTAATTTAACATCTATCAAAGAAAACTGAGAATTTCACCATTATAAATCTCAATTTATTCATCTTTGTTTCGGGTTGGCTGCACAATTTCATTTCTATATCTTTATACTTAATTTCATATTTGCACAATTAATACTCAATTACTAAATATTTTACGCTAATGAAATGCCTCATTTAAAACACATTAAGTACCATTATTCATAACACACACAACAAAAATAATAATAATAATAACACCTATAACACTTCATAAACTAAATTACACTATTTACAGATTCAACAAATTTATTCAACTAGACGTAAAAGTGCATCTGCATCCTTGTTTGTAGCACCTGGTTTATTATTAATGACTGCATCATAACGCTGAAGTGTTAGTAACCATCTTTGTAATTTTGCATTTCGTGGTGCACTTTCGGTTAAATAGTTTAATGGATTATGATCCGTGTACACATAAACTTTGGACTCAAATATCCATGTTTCAAATTTCTTTAGAGCCCATATTAGTGCAAATGCCTCCCTCTCGATAGCGGACCACCGTGCTTGTGTCCCCGATAATTTTTGACTGGCAAAGGTGATTGGCATTATTTTCCCTTTTCCATCGTATTGACCTAACGAGGCTCCAATAACTATTTCTGACGCATCGCATGTAATCACGAATGGTTTTGTAATATGTGGTGTATTTAACGCCACCGCGCTGCATAATTTCAATTTTAGATTCAAAAATGCTTCCTCCTACCTTCCTGTCCACGGTATCTCATTAGGGATATTTTTCTTTGTCAACGCAGTTTACGGTATTGCAATCTGAGCAAAATTTTGAACATATTCTCGGTAATAATTAAATAATCCCAAAACTGATTTTAACTGCTTTTTATTTTTCGGACTTTTAAGGTTTTCAATAACTTTTAACTTCTCGGGATCTGGTCCATGTTCTCCTGACCCTACTACATGTCCTAAATACATAACTTTTCTCTGTACAAAATGGCATTTCTTAACATTAGCAGTAAAATTAAGCTCACCCAGGGTACTCACAACTGCTTTTAAGTGTTCCAAGTGTTCCTCCCACGTTCTTGAAAAAACAATTATATCATCAATATAACTATCTGCATATTCTGAATGTTTACTTAATACCCTATTCATTGTTTTCTGGAATGTCCCCGCACTCCCATTTAATCCATATGGCATCACTAACCACTGATATTGTCCTTTTGGACCTATAAACGATGTTAGTTCCTTACTCTGTTCCTCCATTGGAATAGTCCAGTATCCCTTTAAAATATCTAGAGTTGTAATATATCTAGCCGCTCCGGCTTTATACCTCAACTCAGTGGCATTTTGCATTGGGAATGGAGTCGTTTTAGTCGCTGCATTAAGGGCCCTGTAATCTACACATAGCCTGATACTCGCATCCTTTTTTGCTACACGAACTATGGGATACGCTATCTCCGCTTGTGACGGTTCTATTAGTCCCTTGTTTAATAACTCCTGTATTTGTTCTTCCACCGCCGCTTTAAGTACCTCAGGCACTCTATAAATATGCGGTTGCTTCCTCTCTACATCAGGTTTTAATCTAATGACATGGCTTCCAACCTTTGCACGCTTTACCTCTCCCAAAAAAAATGCTTTATTCTTACTTAAGATTCCCTCTAATTCTTCCCTTTCCTTTTTTTCTAAGTGGTTTAATTTTGCTTTTATAATCTCATGAAATTCCTTATCATTATCCGCGACTTCTGCTCCTGGAGCATGTTGAATATCTCCGAACTCTTCATCTACCTCGTATACTAATCCCATCGTATTCACTGGATATATATAAGGTCTTAACTTATTTTGATGTAAATTCTTAACACTGCCATCTGGTAATTCAACAAAAAATTAATGTTCATTTTTCTGATCAACAATTACTCCCGGACCCATCCATCGTGAATATAATTTATTAGTGGAATCAGGAATTAAAACGATTACTTTTTCTCCTACTGAAAATTTCCTAGACGATGATCTTAAATTATACCGATTAGCGTAATCACTTTGCTTTCTGTTAGCCACATTAGATGCGAATTCTGCCGCTGATCTTAAGTTATCCTTTAATTGCTCTAGATATTCTGTGATATTATTTCCAACCCCATCTGGTATTACCGTTTCCCCTTCGCAGCCAGTCTTCAAAACTGACAGTGGACCATTTGGTAACCTCCCATATATTAGTTGAAATGGTGAAATCCCCGTCGTTTCATTCGGGACTTCTCTCATAGCCCATAATAATAATGGTAGTATCTGATTCCAATTTTTCCCATGTTTTCTTACTGCATGGTGCAACATATTCTTTATTGATCCATCAAAACGTTCCACCAATCCATTACTTAAAGGATACCCAGGAGTGCTCAGTCTAGGAGCCGCCTTCAAGTGTTTTAAAAACTCCGAGGTCAACTCAGTTGCGAAATTCCGTCCCTGATCCATCGCTAAAATTTGGGGAACACCCGTTCGCACAAAAATTTTAAAAAGTGCTTGACATGTCGCCTTAGCATATAGAGATCGTATCGGAATTGCTTCTGGCCATCTACTGTATTGATCTACCACCGATAGAACATACTTGTGCCCTCCAGCGGAAGTTGGCTCAATGGGTCCAATTAAATCAGCATTCATCAACTGAAACGGTAACTCAGGACGAGCTCCTGGTTGAATAGGTGCCCTATCGCTCACTATAATTTTCCGTCTCAACTGACAGTCCTCGCAAGCCTCACAGTATTTCTTCACTTCCTTCCTTAAACCTTCCCAGAAAAATGATAATTTAATTCTTTCTAAGGTTTTAACTGACGCCAAATGACCCCCTGTTGAGTGATTATGCGCAAGTCTCAATATTTCTTTTCTTCTACATTGCGGAACTACTAACTGTTTGACACTTTCATTAATAATTAAATTCTTTCTATACAATAATCCATCCTCCACAAAATATTTATTCTTTCCACTTCTACCTTCCTCCCAAGCTCTATGCAATGTCGGACACTCTCGCTGTTGTTTTCTAAACAATTTCGATTGCGTCCCATAATCTCTAGACTTCTCTTTATTATTACTCGCGTCATTCTCACTCAAAACATTATCTAACGAGTCAAAACCTTCCTTCCTTTCTCCAGCCATTAGTACTCCCTCTTCACTATTACTTTTTACATCGCCCGATTCCTTAACTTTAATACTTTTTTCATTTTCCTCCTTCCCCGTCTTTTCTATATCCTCCAATCCTATAGTAATGCTATACATTTTTGCTTGTTTTCTTAACTCATCATGGACCGCTGGAGTTACAAGTGCCGGACTATTTAAATTTTCCGTTACCGCAGCGACTATGTCAATTTCCGAGGAAATCGCTTGATTATCCTCCCATAATGCCACCGGTAAAGTGATCAAGTCCTATTACGCATTTTGCATTTTTCCTATTACGGGAATCAAATAAATGTGGCATCCAGTCATGAATTTATCCTGTATCAAATCCCTCCGAAACACGCATATTTCGGTCCCCGAATCTAGAATAGCTTCTACCTTTTGACCAGCAACATTAAGCTCTACCAACGGCAATATTTCTTTGTCCTGCCCTCCCCTTATCTGATGTTTCTCAAAATTCACAGCACTCAGTCCCATTTTAGCCTGGACGCAACTGACCTTTCTCTCTTCATTGCGAACTGACTCCTTTTTCTGCGGGCATTGATATCGGAAGTGGGGACCAGAACAAATGAAACACTTTACTTTTGGTTTCTCACTTTCCATCCCCTTATTTCCACTCTCATTGTTACTAAGTGGGTGGGCCCTTCCCTTCGGACTAACTTTCCCTCCCGTTGGAGACTCCCTGTCTGACCGGAACGACTTAAAACCTCCCTTTTGCTCTCTTTCGCGATAAGAATCTCTCCCTCTCTGTATCGGTGTTGCTTCCGTAAAGAGATCAATTTCTTTCGCTAATTCAACCGGTGCCATCCATTTTGATCCCTCTTTCACTAATATGTGCGTTTTTATATGCCCGGGTAATGAATCTTTAATTTTATCAGATATAATTAAATCTTTTAATGTTTGAAAATCTTTTACTTCCCTGCTTTCCAAATAGTAATCTAAATTTGTTTTGGTTTTAGCCACCCACTGGACATAACTTTCGTGGTTTTGTTTATAACACGTCTCAAAATTCCTTTTATATTGTAGTGGCGTTAGAGCATTCTCCGCTAAAATGCATTCTTTAATTGCGGTATAATTAGACAACTTTTCCGTCCCCAAACTATTAGTTAATTTTCTAATAAAATTTCCCTATTTATTAAGCACGATTCGTCCCCAATATTCTTGTGGAACCGCATAAATTTCAAAAATTGTTTCCATCTGATGAAAAAAAACACCCAATTTTCTGCTTTGTCTGGGACCCGAGGTAATTGTTCTCTTACTAGGTTAAGATATTTAACCAGCCCATCTTCGAAACTATTCATCGGAATATTATTTGCAACTCTTTGGCTACCCTCCTGAATCTGTTGCTGTTGGATCTCTAATTCTTTTAACTCAATCTCATGTTCGCGTTTCTGTTCGCATATTTGTCTTTCTTCATTTTCTTTTCGTTCACTAATTATATTTTGGAGGAGTTCTTTTATCATTAATTCATCATAATCAGCATGTGCTAAACTAATTTTACTTAATTGAATTTTAGTAACTCTTTCCGGTATTTCCTCTCCCAATTCCTCGACTATTTGGGTCAAATCTGCCCTACTCTTCTTCATTAAATACGCCATTTTTCTACCTTGACTGTACGTAATCACAATAAAACAGAACTATCTATAATCCCTTTATATATATATATATCATTCATGTAATCACAATATAATAATAGTACTCATAATACTCATAATAAAATCATAATAATAATAATAACAATATTACATATACACAAAACCATAAATTACCTACCATAACTTGGTTGATCCTGTTATCACTCAATCCATTACCATGATATACATTTTTACCCGTACCTGTAACCATTATTCTCGACTGATTACCGTAAATTATTAAAATAATTAATATAGCACCCTGTTTACCACTGAATACATAAATCATTAATTTATTTTTACATTCCCTACTTATCCTGGTACAAGAAAACAAATAACCTCCACTTACCAACACTTCCAGCTTTCCTTTATCGTCAGTTGGAGCTCCATCAATCGTCATGAGACACAATGTCATCAGCAGTATCCTCCGTATTAGCCAGAAATCATCATCACTCATCAGCACGGAATGGCATTCTGTTCTCAGCACCCTTCTATTTCAACTGCATCCACTCACAACTCCATCAGAAAAAAAATCTTTACGCCGCCTTAACTAGGCACATGCCTAAAATTCGTAAAGGCACACTCTGTTCTAACACTGATATGTATCGGTTACCGGCTGCGCCAATGTCACAGGCCGTTATATCCTGTGTGTTGGTTTCCGATATTAAATGATGAGTGAAACAATAATAATACATGCCTCTAACAGAAACAATATTATTTAATGAACGTTAAACAAAATATTTACAGATTTGTAATACTGGTTAGGCCTGAACTATCGGCTATTATCTTGAGAGAGAAAAAGGTAAACAAATTCATCCTCCGGTGGTCAGAAAACGCAACCGCATTCAAAGACATCTAAAAACTCTCTCTTCTTCTCATTTTTATGTCTTTAACCCCAGTCCAACAGACAGTCCATTATTGCATCGAGGGATGAGGGGGTTTGTTCCGCTGATATCACAAGAGTGTGGTCAGTCTTTTCCGACACAACGTGACAATCATTAAATTAAAAAATAAAGAAAAATTGTTTTTATTTGTTATTTGCGTTCAGTTGCATTCAACTCGTTTTTTTATGTTACTTGAGTATTTTTGCGGCAAACCTTTACCGGGAAATCCAATGATCGACAAATTTCCTAAGAAACTAGCCGCCCGAGATATCTACCGGACATCCCCCTCCGTCGAATGGGGAAAGCAAGCTTCTTTCCCCGAAAAGATTTCCTGAATGAACTGCTGCATCCCTCCCTATTTTAACTATATTCATTAGCTTATACGCCTTACCATAATGAAACTACATCTAAAATTGAATCAAATCGGATAATTCTGCGTAAAAAGGCATTTATGTAATTTAAGTTGGGTTATCCCCAGTTCCCCCTACTATACTTAGCCATTAAGCCCTTAAAATTATTTAGAGATCCACTTTATGAGAAAAAACCTATATCAAAAATTTTAAATACATCGGATAATTATGCATAAACAATTTATCTAATTTAAGGGCGGGGGGATAATCGTCCGGTTCCCTATTTATACTTAGCAGAAGAACCTTTAATCCGGGATACACCTTATCATAAAGAACATACATCCAAAATTTGAATAGTAATTCCTTAAATCGGATAATTCTGCATGAAAAGCTATTTATTTAATTTAAAGGGGGGGGAGGGTTATCCTCTGTTTTTGCCTTTGTACTTAGCCATTAAACCCTTAAAACTATTCAGGGATTCACCTTTTCAGATAGAACCTATATTTAAAATTTGAAATACATCAGATAATTCTGCATAAAAACCGATTTATCTAATTTGAGGGGGAAATAATTGCTTGTCCCCCCCCTTTATAATAAGGAAAAGAACCCCGTAACCAATCAGAGATAAGTTTTATCATAATGAACCTATGTCCAAGATTCGAAGCAAATCGGATAATTCTGCTTAAAAAGCCATTTTATTTCATTTAAGAGGGATTATTCCCCATCCCCCTCCCCTTTATACTTAGTCATTAAACTCTTAAAACTATTCAGGGATTCACCTTATCAGAAAGAATCTATATCTTAAATTTGAAATACATCGGATAATTTTGATCCGATCTTAAAAACCGATCTATCTAATTTGGGGAGGGGGGAGTATTTGACCATCCTCCCTTTATAATAAGCAAAAAAACTCTATAACTAATCAGAGATACGTCTTATCATAATGATATTATGTCCGAAATTCCAACCGAATCGGATAAATCTGCGTAAAAAATATATTAATTTAATTTGAGACGTTATGGATGGGGGGGGGGGGTATCATATGTCCAAAAACTAAACCAAAACAGTTAATTCAGCACGAAAAACACATTTACTTAAATTAAGAACCTCCCCTGATACCCCCTAAATACTTAACCAATGAATCCTCAAAATCAATAATGAATTCCCAAAATCAATTCCTTGTCCCCCCTTTTTTTTACTTTTTTTCCGTTTACCTACTTGCCTATTTCGGGCGTTTTTTAAATATAAATTAATATTAATTTAAAAAATTGTCTGAAAGTAGTCCCTTTAAAATAGTAGTAAGTAGAAAGTAGTTAGAAATTTGGCACCCTCTAAATCCCTGCGACCGCCCTCTACCCCCCCCCCCTCCTTTCGCACGGCGCTGTTAATATTTTTCCAGAGACATAAATATAAACGAATTATATACTTTCCAAACATACCTGGATTTTAAGAATGCTTGAAGGAATTCGAAAGATTTTAAAAAATGATCTCTTATATCCATCTATTTCATAATTTTTTCTCTGAATAGGATTTAATATCCATAGCGAAACGCACAATAAAGGAAACCTTAGCATTACAGCAATGTTTGTGAAATTAAGCCTATCCTTCAAAGCATGCGTTTTTGTGTTTTTCCTGGAATTGGAGTGTCCAGTCCCGTTTCCAAAAAAAGAGCAAGAAACAGGTGTAACTAATTAAGACCCCCACAATGGTGCAGTATTGAAAAACCCGAGACGGCATTGGCAGTGACAGGAAATGACCATTCCTTTTAGCCTTCGGCTGATTTCCAATAGTATAAATGAATGAAGGCCTTTTCCGAAATGAGTGACCAGTTTTCGATACTGATATCTGTGCCATGTATTTTCCCCATTTTTAAAAGAAAATACATTACTGCCGCTTAAACGAGTCAAATTTTTAAATAAAATTTGATTCAATAAAGCGGCAGATTTCGAGAACAAAACAAATTCTAACTTTAGTTTTGTTTTTTATGATTCAGTTCATAAAAATGGAAATTTCTGTATTTTTGTCATGGCTGTGGGGGGGGGGGGTTAACCCCCAAACCCCCCCTCGCTGCGCTACTGATATATATATATATATATATATATATACATATATATATATATATATATATATATATATACATATATATATATACATATACACTATATTGCCATTGATTATGGGACACTTGCGATTTTAGACATATTACTAAATATCTAGAAAAATACATGAGGAATCATCTCGAAACTCTTAGTGTATAAATATAACAGTAAGAGTCATACATCTCCGTGAAGATTTTTTCCCGAAACTCCAAAGGGGACCGTCAACAAATTAAAAAATAATGAATATCTTTTGAATAACCCTGTCAAAACTAATGTAACAAAAGTGCTCAAACTCTAGACTGTGATTGAATGCCTTATTGTAATAAACCTTGTTCATTTTTATGCAAATAGCATGCATACTCGCAGAGTAATTAAGGTTTTTATAAAAATGATCCCAAATTTTTCCACGTTTTTTCCTTATAATTTTCAGAGTTCTTAATATAAAATATTCTTTTTTTCAGAAAATATCACAAACAACATTGCACACAGTACCCTGTAATCAGAATTAAAAAATAATGAAAATTGTATAAAAAATGAGTTGGTTTACTAAATAATTTTTTACTGCGCATGCGTCAACGATATCAAAATTCATTTGCATATTATTTTAGCTAAATGTATAGAGCAACTTTTGTGAAAGTCACAAAATCATAACTTGAAAATTCTGACAATAATCGTCAATTGAATAAGTCGAAAATCCGTTATTCTCAAAATGAAGCTAAAACAAGAGGGGTTGTATCCATATATTCATTGATTAGTGTCAATATAGAATACACAATATGGGATGTACTACTGCATTTGGATAAAATCCCTCATTTTTTTGCTTCATTTTGGAAACAACGGATTTTGTCCTTTTTCTATAGACGATTACTTTCAGAATTTTCAAGCTATGATTTTGAGACTTTTACAAAAGTTTCTCTATACATTTAGCTAACATAATATGCAAATGAAATTTTGATATCTTTGGCGCATGCGCAGTAAAAAATTGTATAGTAAACCTACTCATTTTTCATACAATTTTTATTATTTTTTAATATTTATTAAGAATAACTTATATTCTTAAAGTAAAATGTATCACTTTTAAAGTAAATGTATCAATTAAATAATACTCCCTAAATTGAGAATCAAAAGTAAAACATACATTTTCTTATCAGGCTAATTTCAAATAAGTGATATTTTGAAAACATTCTTGTTCTGAAATATCATACATTAAATATGATAAAAATCGTTCAAACGACATCGTTTTTAAAGACAACTAAATGTATTTTTAATGACTAATTGGAAAAAGTGTTTTTTTCTCTCGCATAACAATGGAAAAATCCATACTTTTAAAATGATTCATTTTAGTATAAATATAAAATAAAAATTTTATATTTTTTTAATGAAACGTAAAATGAGCAATAATTATCTTAAGTTGTTTTATGTTATTAAAATTAGAATTTCGGAAAAAATAGAAATGTTGGATATTATTAAACTCGCATTTTAACGGAATGCATAATATTTTTTCCTAATTAATGTATAAAATTCTAAAAACTTAATATTAAGTGCACGGAGATCAAATATAATATTTTAGATCACTTAATGTATTTTCGATTAAAGAGGATTCACAAATAGAAAAATGAATGAGTTTGTAATTGAACACAATTTACTTTCACAGGCACCGTAAAATGGGGTGAATAGGAACAGCGGGATGAATAGGAACGAAACTTCCCTGTTATACAAAAAACTTCATTATAAATATATGTGATGATATTTTTAGTTGCCGATTTTTTTATAAGAAGGTAATAACAAAAATAGTTGGAAAATACAGTTTCGATATGTTGGCACATCTACTGGGGTATGTAAAAAAACTTCAAGAGGATCCTTAAAAATCTCATTTTTTCAACATCTTCAAAATTTCGTCTGTAACTACAGTATTTTCGTATTCTAAACTTAAGAGAGGGAATTTTTAATTAATGACAGTCCTGTAAACGACATTATTGTGCTGTATTAAATTCCACTTATTTCTAAACTACATAATGAAAAAATGAAAAATGGCTTGTAACATCAGAGGTTTAAGATTTACGGGGTGAATCGGAACACGTTGTCTCTCATGGTTTATTTTTCTATTCAGTAATATTTTCATGTAATATATGAAAACATATGTATTAATATGTATTGTAACAATATTTTGTTTGTTCTAATTACTTGAAGATTTTAAAGATGCCTAGAAATTACTTGGTTAAACAAAAAAGTCAACGCCTAATCCAACAGACATGGAACACAGAATAAAATAATTTAAAAATATCAAATTAGTTTTAAAAAACTGCACAGAATTATTCTGTGACATCCACAACATTACACAAACACCTCAAACTGAAAAACCAATTAAGAAAGAGAGACTGTGTTGAGGATGAGGGCGTATTAGTAGATCGTATTAAAACATGCAGCAATTGGGTCTACGCAATATTTTCACTTACTCAATGACTTCTAGTAAAGGATAACACAGAACAGGGCTGAATTTCTATTAAATTCTACTTCTGCAATTCGAATATAATTTCTTAAAATAAATTTTATTTTTTCTTGATTTCAAAGTTGTTTTCTAATTTTTAAAAAAGGCATATCTTTATTTGTATATAAAATAAAAGCTTGATTTCACAGTAACTACGTGTTCCTATTCCTCCATTATTATTATTACCTGTTTTTATTAACCCTTTTAAAGTCTGAATCGGAGTAATTAAAGATTATAACAATTGTTCCGATTCACCCCTATCTGCGGGGTGAATCGGAACACCATTAAAAAATTAAATATTTTTTATATAAACAGTAAAAATGTTTCGTTTCGCTTAAAAAGTAAAGAACAAAACAAGACCGAAGTTTCTAGTAGAAAAATAAAATAATAAAAAAAAATCAGTTGTTACTTTTTTTTAACGTTAAAGCTGAAAAGTGTTCCGATTCACCCCATTTTACGGTAACTTATTAATAACTTTATAAGTATATTATATTTTGAATTTAAAGAATATTACTTTATGTATAGTATTTAGAGCGTAAATGCTTATACGAAATTTGAAAATCATTAAACTTTATATTGATATTTCTAATATATAATTGACTTTGCAAATAAAAAAATAATAAATAAAATAATAAATAAACAAATAGAAAAATATATCAGTCACAATACTTAATTAGCTTATTTAAACAAACTATAAAACTCTTTCATATCGTATGATAAAAAGTTTATTAAATCCAATTGATTTTTTTAAATCACCAGATTTTAAAACATTCACCTTTTATATAAAAATTTTAATAAAGTTTTTTAATTTTACTAAAGAAAGGTGTTATAATAAAAGTAAATGACATTGGCATGTTTCGGAACCTTCAAATAAGTTCCATAATCATAATATAAATAAAAATAAAATTTCAAAATATTACACGGTCATTACAAATGACACGCGACAATAAGATATAAATAAATAACAAAAAACACACACATAAAAAAAACTCTTTCATATCGTTTCAGATCAAATGTTTTTTGCCTGGAATTTTCAGTCTTTATAAGGACACGTATTTTAAGCTGTTTTCTCAGAGCAGATTTGAAAAGGGCGTTTAAATAATGTGCAAAGAGGCTATTACCTTCTATTATCTTCTTGCACTATTATCTTCTTAAGAGATTTTCTTAAAAGCTGAACTTTCTTCCTGAAATTTTACAGAAGGATATTGTATCCTTAATACATAAATAAATGTTTTGGAATTGTACTTTTAAATACTGTATTAATAAATTTAATTTGAATCCTTTTGTTATAACAATTCTAAAAGAAGTTCTGAGATTCGAAGATCGATCTTCGAGTCTAAGGTATAATTTTTTCATTGTATCCAGTAGGAAGTGAGGGAAACTGCACGTAAAGAACCTCTGTGTGGTCACATATTGCTACATGCAATTATTACTTTTTTCTGGATGACTATCTAAACTATTCTAAGTGATTTTAATAAGAATAATATATATAAATTATTTTCACAAATAAAAATGCTTATATAATTTCTGAATTTAAAGTATTTCAGATATTATAGCATCAAATATTTTCAACATAATATCTTCCATGAATTATGATTAAATTATTTTTTTATATTTTTTTCTTATTTTCTTAATTATTTTTTTCTTTTTCAGAAAATTATTTATTAAATTAATCAGACTGCGAAAGAAAAAAATACTGATTTACTTTTAATTTTGAATATTTTTTAATGAAATCCGCAAAAAGAAAAATGTTTATAAATTATAGTTTACGATCAAAGGATTACTAAATTCAGTTTTATTTATATTATAATATTTAGTTAAATTATTTGTAAAGTAGCAAAATACACAAATGTAAAAGTTTTCGAAATTTATTTAAATGTGTTATAAAATAAAAACTTATTTTTGAAATGTAAAATGGATAATTAATTAAATAACAATACCGAAATGTAGGATAAAAAATTAAACATAACTTTCTTGTCAAATTAATTTTATCTACGTGATATTTTGCGGATATTTATTTTCTGAAATATAGGATATTTAATATAATAAAAACCTTCCTCATCCCACCTATTTTGACGATGGGGAAATGTAATATTAATGGCAATTTCAAAAGTGTTTTTTTTTCTCTCGTATAATGATCTAAAAATTCATATTTTTAAAGATATATTTTGGTATAAATGTAAAATGTAATTAAAGCAATGTAAAATAAGCATATAAAATATGCAATATGGAATTCATTTTTTTAAATATTTTGTTGAATTATTTGTAAAGTGGCACAATACACAAATTCAATAAAAAAATAGATGTGTTGTAAAAAAAAAACTAATTTTTAAGGTAGAATACATCACTAATTAAGTAATACGCCCAAAGTGCGGGATCAAAAATAAAACATAGATTTCTCAGGCTAATTTTAAATAAGTAATATTTTGCAAAAATTTGTGTTCTGAAACATCGGACATTATATATGATAATGATCGTGCTAATAAATTTTAATGATAAGTAAATGTATTTTTAATGACCAAATAGAAAGTACGTTTATTTGAAATAATTCATTTTAGTATAAATGTGAAACATAAATCAATATTTTTCATTGCAATGTAAAACGAGCAATAACTATCTGAAATTGCTTTATGTTATTTAAATTAGAATTGCTAAAAAATGGAATTGTTCGATAAATGTTAATCTAACATTTTAACGGAATGCATACAACTTTTTCCTAATTAATGTATAAAATTCTAAAATATTAAATGCACGGAGTACAAACATAATATTTTAGGTAACTTACAATATTTCCGCTTAAACTAAGTTCCCAAATCGGTAAGTTAATGCACATAATTACTTGTACATAATTTACTTTGACATGTAGTTGTTAATAATTTTACAAGTATGTTTTATTTTAAATGTAAAAATTAATAATATTTTATGTATAATATTTATACGGGCAAATGCTTATACGAAATAAAAAAAAACATTGAACTTTATATGTAAATTTCTAATATATAATTGACTTTGCGAATAAAATAAATGATAAAAAATAATAAAATAAATAAAAAATAATAAAAAATATGTTTTAAAATAGCTAATTCGCTATGTGAAATTAACTAAAAAACTCCCTTCAATTTCTTTTATATCAAAGGTTTTTCCCTTTCTGTGAACAACTTGGAATTTTTAGTCTTTATAAGGACACGTATTTTAAGCTGTTTTCTCAAAGGAGATTTGAAAAGGGCATTTAAGTAATGTGCAAAGAGGCTTTCGCAATAAAAACTATTATCCTCTTAAGGGATTTTCTTAAAAGCTGAACTTTCTTCCTAAAATTCTGGAGAAGGATATTGTATCCCTAATACATAAATACATGTTTTAGAATTGTTCTTTTAAATTCTATATTAATAAACTAATTTGAATCCTTTTGTTATAACAATATTTCTAATAGAATTTCTGAGATTCGAAAATCATTTAACATTGGTATTTTTTTTATACGAATTAAAATTTTAGTTCAGCCTTTAATAAGAATTAATTTAGATATTACCCTGACTACGGAGCAAAAGAGCAAAATTTTAATGTTGTTTTCTCGTTAATTATTTAAAAAATCTAAAAGAAAAAACATTGTTTTTCTAACATTACATAAAGAATTTAATTACACAAAGGAATATGTGCCTTGAGCGTGATAATCATGACAAAAAATTTGATTATAACGCAGTTATATTCAAAATATAACTGCATTATATTTGTAAAATTATATTAATTTAAATAATGCTTCTATAGCAGTTAAACCTAAAGTAAACGGATACATCGTTTCGCGGCGGTGAGAAGGTAAATAAAATAACCGGTACAATTGATTAAACGGTGATTATATAATTGGCTTATACAATATTATGTAGTAAAATTGCGATAGCGTTTACAGAATATTGTCTAAAAAACATGCCTGTGCTTTAAAAAAATGCAATAAAAAAAATGTCCACCATTTCCTTGAAACCGATCACAACCGGCTTTTTCGAAGTTTACGGATATAACGATTGCCACAGTATGTTGTTCCTAGAAAGCTTGTTTATAAAAAAAATCACCGACATTGAATGTCGCCGGTTCCAATCTTGGTAAATGTTAGTCTGTAGCCAGATAGATAATGCACTGTTTAACAAATCAAAATTGACCAATGAAAACCCTGCATTGCTGCAACAGCGAAAATTTCGCAAAAATGTAGTATTTTGATTGGCAAATCTCGTTTCACTAAACAGCGAAAAATCTATCTGGATCCTTGACAAAGTAATTCGAAGCCTGAAAACTAACTTTAAATGTACTTGATCTGATTTTTTCTTTATTTCACAACGATTAATTTCTACTCTTGTGCTAGTATTTGCTTTGCGAAGCACACACTAAATGTGTATTTCAAACATTTTTAACATTTTCAAGACTTTTTTTTATGCAATTTTATTTTGTAGATGTAGCCAGTTATGTCTTATTCTATTTATATTATTTATATTCGATTTAATTACAAAATGTTAGCAAAGAGATTCTTAGTATTTATTATTGGTTTTTTTTTTTTTTTTTTTTTTTTTTTTTTTTTTTTTTACTAATGATAATTCAATAAATTTAGTAGAATCATTAAGAACAATTGCTTATCACATTTTCAAAAATACATTTAATATATAATTCACTTCTTTGTTATCAAGTTAGGAATTTACAATATTAGTTTGATACACAGGAAATTCCTCCTGGTTATACGAAAAGTATGGGATCAAAGCGTTCTAGATTAAACCTGAGTTTTCCAATAACCGAGAGATTTCAGGTGAGAACTCGTTTGATGAAAATCTGTAATCACAATTTTTGAGGTCTTGTAACTTTTAAACTCGATGAAAATCAACAAATACATTGAAGCTTAAATTAGCGTGTCGCCATTTTTTTATGTATAGACATGAAATTTTGGCTTTTGATGAAACAGATTATGCTTTTTAATATAATACCACTACATACTGCCAGTTTTTTACAAAATTTGTGTATTGTTGAAATTGAAACATCTCTTTATTTCACTTCGTAAGTCGCACACGATAACTTGAGAACGTATGTATGGATTATTATGAAATTAAATGTAGTTAATAAACAGATGTGTGTTTTTAAAATGATCTACTTTTAAAAATTTAAAGTGGTAATAATTTTAGTTATGACTAGTTTTATGGATTAAAAAATATAATTTGTCGATTTTTTAAACAAAAACATTGATTTTTTATAGTTAATGAAATAATATTGATCTATGAGTAGGTCATTTTAAAAATACATATATGCCTATTATATATATTAAGTTTCACAAAAATCCATTCATGATGTCATGCGCGCAATAACTTACGGAGTGAAATAAAGAGATGTTTTAAATTCTACAGTACACAAATTCGGCAAAAGACTAGTCAGTATCTAGGGTATTGAATTATGAAACATAATCCGTTTAATTAAAATCCAAAATTTTATGTATATACATAAAATAACAAAGGAGTTACACTAATTCAAACTTTCAACGTTTTTACTGATTTTCAACGGGTTTAAAAGATACAAGACCCCGTAAAACATAGTAGTAATAAAATTGTTGTCGCTTTGTATTCAAAACACCCTTAATGACAAACCAAAATTACAAGTCGCTCCAACAGCAAGGCGATAACTTATTGATTAAAATCAGAGGTCAGCGCCGATAGCGACGTAGCTGGATTTTTAAACATGCTAAGAGAGTCTTTTCTGTGCCCAGGAAATGGATGTGCAAGGAAAACCGAGC
Organism: Maratus speculifer; assembly: GCA_964019185.1. Classification (NCBI taxonomy): domain Eukaryota; kingdom Metazoa; phylum Arthropoda; class Arachnida; order Araneae; family Salticidae; genus Maratus; species Maratus speculifer. The sequence goes on from OZ025290.1 coordinate 327,350,347, forward strand.
CGTTTAAAGCAAAAAACAAATAATATATTTTATAAGTAATGAATGAGAAGATACATGCGCCGATAAAAAAGTAATTAAATTATGTTGAAAAGCGTCATGTGAAATTGGTAAAAATAGCTTTGACGATACTTTCTTTTTCATATTTAAAAAAGACTTCAGTAATTTTAACATCTTTTGGTAAAGCAGATATTCATATAACCGGGTTTTTACTATAGTACAAATCGATGCATTTGTTTTATCTTAATCGGAACGAGATATACTTAAGTCTCGGATTAGGTATTGGGGTATGAGAAAAACAAAAACCAGTTTGGATGATATACTTTTTTTAGTGTAATAAATGAAAAGAGAGTGTATGCATTTCAAATATCTAAAAACATTCAAAATCCAACATTGTAAGAAACATATTTAAAATATAATAAAGGATCGGAAAAATAATTGTGTCCAAATTTTAAACACTTGTAACTTTAACGCCAAATAAAATAAAAATTCATATTTCTCAGATTTTAGCAAATAGCTCAGATAAAACTGGAGTATGACAAAATTCACAAAAATAATTTTCGATTTTGAAGGAGATCGTCGTTAAAAGGGATTGTGATTTAAGTTGACTAATTTAAATGTCATTTTCATGCGAATAAAATAAGTTATAGGATATGCTGTGAAACTTTTAAAATACACGCCATTTACATAGCAATTTACATAATTAAATATTATATGCGTGTTTTTTTATGTTATTTGAAAAATATATATATATACATATGAGTCTTAATAAAATAATAGTGAAACAATTTGTTTGTTTTTCTGTTGAACATGTCATATTGTGAATTCTAATTCAAATAACAAATACGATTGCCCCAAAAATGATAATTTGAAGTTATATAGTTACTTTAAAGCAGTGTTGAATTAAGACACTTATGGCCTAGAGTGATTTCCGCGGCTCCTTAGCTGCAATTATGGAGTTCTGGAAAGATGGGGGATAGCACAATTTAATTATTAGAAAAAAACAAAATTTCAAATCTTCCGGGGGGTTATCTTATGGCTCCAGACGGACTCTAGAATATATCACTGCACTAAAGTAATTAGATTACAAAATAAGTATTATTAAACGATATAATAATTTTGATAATGCATTTATCACAATTTATATTTGCACAATTAATAACTATTACATTATACAAAAAGAAAAAGAACGCCAGTCGACAACATTGCAAGAAGTAGTGATAAAAAATATCGTAACGTTCCAGTGATAGTAAATCGGAACCAAAAAAAAAAGCTCATGACCCTAATTGCATATTATCAAACGTGTATAATAGCAGCTCAACAAAAGACCAATAGAAAGTGCCAAATGAAACAAAAAAGATTTAATTTTTTAATTACACTATACAATTACGGCTTAAATTTAAAGTATATATTGATAATAAACACTTATTTGTAAACAAGAAAAAATCATTTAAATTAAATAGAAGTATCTTGGTCTGCGACTTTTACGTACTTTTGTTATTGTTATTGTTTTTGTTATTACCGGTTACAAAATAAAATTTAGAACAAATTTTACATATGTATCTATTTATGTATACATATGCCTATAAATTTTATGCACGGATTTTTCCACGATAATAGTACATTACTTTTAATTTCCATGCATATTTTAACATGCTTGTTATTTACAAAAAACATGTAATGTTTTGCATGTCGGAACATTCCTGTTACATTTAGACTATATGTTAATATTTTATATGCGAAAATATTGTTGATATTGGTAGTAACTGCATTATCTCTTTTAAACATTTCATTGAATATAAAGGCTAACTATTGTGATTTTAAAAAGAGATAACCTATATCAAAATGTATTTTTAATTTCAGTGAAGTAATACATTTTAATAATTTGTTAGATTATTTTAAACGAAAACTTATGATCAAGTACGACCCCTTAAAAACTTCATTTTCTAGTATAAAGTTTGTTTGTAAAAATATTAGTATCTTTATTATTCTAAACTCTCTTTCCTCGGATGCAAGTTTTTTTCTCTTTATTTTGGATTATTTCATCTTTAATGAAAGTTTTTTCTTCCAATAACATCCATATGGTACAAAAACAAAAATTTAATGAGAAAAAATGAACCTTAGGATCTACATGAACTCTCTTTTTAACATCTTCTTCAAAATGAGTTTAAAGTTGTTTATTTACAATACATGTTTACAAATGTAATTTTTTTCAACAGAAAAAAATACAAATGTATGTTTTTTTATTTAATATTTTGAATATATTTTTTCTACTTAATTTCTTCTCATCATAACTAATTATAGTTAGACTTGATATGAGCATTAAACAAGTTCTGAAAAAACAACATATTAATATAAACGAAATGTATAGAAAATAATCAATTATTTTTTCTTATATATAAATATCAAAAATTTATTTTTATTACTTCTCAGAAGTACTTTTATATAATAGAACAAAGGAATATGATTTTTTATACGTATTTACATATTTCCAATTTCATATGCCAAATCCATGCATTTTAGAATATGCTTATATTGGTGATTGGGGGCACAATTTCATAATAATTTTTATACACAATGCTGAGAGATATCAAATTAACGATAAATCTTTAAAATAAGTGCCATTATTATCCTTTTTATGCGTTCTGTTTCATTTACAAGTACACAGAGAATTTCAGAGATGCTCAAATAGGGATGCTCGTAAGTAGTTATGAATTAAATTAATTCAATTGATTACCCGGATTAACGATAATTAATAAAAATAAAAACTCATGCCTAACTTTCTTAAGTTAATGAGCATCTTTTAAACTTACAGAAAAATTTTGAGACGTTTAAGTGTTCAAAGCCGAGAAGATTTTTTTTTAGTGATCCAATGGTGAATTTCTATCACTCTGTTTAGACTATCAAAATGAATCAACCCGTCTCAGAAGATTTAAGAATTTGATTTTGGTAACCTTTGAAATATAGCAAAAAAAAAGCACCAAAACTGGCGATATGTAACAATTAAAAATAAAACTTTGTAAAAATCACCATAAAATAAAAACAATACATAAACTCGCGTTTCGGGAAAAAAAAATTAATAACACGCTTTAATGCTGACAAAAACACGTGCCTGTAAAGTGACATGGTCAGAAATAAAATGAAAGATAAATATCAGAGCTTGAAAAGATAGCAACATTTGGCGCTAGCTGAAAGAAGTATATGCAGTGGACGAAAGTGGTATCAAAATGACAAAATAGAATTTAGTATTGAAAAACTAACAAAATTAAGTAAAATAGAAAAGTGAATTAATATATGTATGTGTGTGTGTAATGACTGAATGTAATAAAAATTACTTCATTGAAATACTGAAAAAAAATTTAAATAGGACGATCATCGAAATTTATACCAAACTGGAATCTTCAACTTTACAAATACTTTGGCATTACATATAAAATAATAAAGTGTGTAGTTTTTATCTTCGTCTTAGCCATGGAAAAGCAAATTAATACGAATTTGTAGCTTCAACACATCCAATAAGAAAAAAAAAGGAAAAAGCATTAATTTAAAATATAATGCAAGATTAAAATAGATGGGAAAAAAGTAAAAAAAATATATACATACCACTACAAAAGATCCACTTTAAAAGATACCTAAAAATCATTATATGCAATATATAAATATGTGTGTGTGCGTGTGAATAATAGAAAAAAAAATATTGTTAATTTTCTTTTTTTTTTAAATAAAATATAAAATAAAGTAAAAAAAGACACGAGAAGACAGAAAATAATTTCCACAGCAATTTCCACAAAGAAGAAGATGAGAGATCATTGACAAGTTTATCAAAATTAATTTTTAGAGATAAACTATCATTCATGAAAACTAAGTGAGAGGGAGAGCGAGAAGAAAACATAATTCTGGCCATCGAGAAATTCTTGCCCAACTTTGACAACAGTGACAATTAGTCAAAGATTTTTTACATAGTTTTATTAATTTAATCCTTTAAAATATAACTCTATATACTACCTCTGACAATAAAGTTCGGTGAATAGTTCTGTAATATTAATGTAGATGAAATATTAACGAAAGTTACCATACCACCTTCAAAATAGTCATCTCCCATAACTAAGCACCGCTGATATCTATAATACATGCCCTGGGAATTTCGCATTAAGCCTTCTTTTGGGATGTAGTTCAAAAACTTCGTCACGTTTCGTTGGATGTCAGCAATATGGTCACATCTCTTTCAAAGAGAGTTTGAATCGTGAAAATAGGAAGAAATCTGCAAGACTGAGATCTGGCGATTATGGTGGATGTTCAATTTTCACCACCCCTCATGAATTTTTTTTGGTGTCTTACAAAGCTTAAAACAAAACTTTAAACTGATCTTTTGTTCGTTCATTTCCCTGTTCTCAGTTAAATCACATTGAACAAGCACTTAGTAAAGCATGTTTTACAGAGAACATAAACGACTCTCAACTGAACAACCGTGAGGGAAGATGGTCAACATCTGCCTCTATACACGTGCAGCTTTTTGTTTCTCCAGTGCTGCCAGATCAGTTTTTATGAATTCATTCACCGAACTTTATTGTCAGAGGTAGTACATGTCACCCAAAGAGCCACAAAACTGATTGCAGAAAAATAATCGTATTTCAAGACTGGTTCAAAGGGTATAAATAAGTTTTCAAAATTACAATAACTGTTTTTAAAAGCAAGAGTGATTTGATAATAATCCATATGTTATCTTAACTAAATTACATTAAATATCTCAAGAAGTTAATTAAAAAGAAAAAAACACTTGCCTTTGAAGGTTATTTTAACAATTAAATTCGCTAATACTTTATTGGTTATTGGTTAAATATTTTAAAACGAAAAAAAAATCTCGGAAAAGTGTTTTTTTTCTGGAGAAATATTCATAATTTTATTATCTGAATTGCCTTAAAATATAGATGGAAAATGTAAATGTCTTTAAATAAAAAGTATATATATATATATATGCTCAATTGCAATGCATTTTTCTACTACCCAAAATTTATTAATTATATCATGTTAGGTTGTCAAAAAAATCATGAGCATTTTCGTCAATTCAAAACAACATATTACCTTTTTTTGTTATATTATTTTAATTCTTCTTAAAGGCAGAAATTTCACGATTAAAAAAGCTGAAGATTAGTATTCACAAATAGGAATAAAAAGCGTAGATGTTGCTAATTATATACTCTGAGTTTAATTAACCCTCACAATGTAAAAAAAAGTAATATTGCTTCCCTTTATTGGTTTCAGTGTGGAGTCTCCAACTTTATTCTACTCCAATTTATGTGATGTCTCCATAAGATTTAAAAATCTAATGGATTTAATAAACATTTAATTACAGAAATGTATAACTTTTTATACCTCTATTCGTTTCAGATAAACATAATTTGAAAAAATCTAAATAATATTTAAATACCATTTTATATAATGAAGTCAAAAGCTAATAATATCAAGAAGAATAAGAACGTAATAAAATTAACTTTTAAATAAAATTAATTAGAATTATTTATTGTGTTTTGTTGAAAATATTATTTTTGTTAATATGAGAAAAAAACATTTAACAGAATTTATATAAGGTTAATTTTTTTGCCCGAAGCAAAATACATTAACTGAGTATGAATTATTGGGTACAGTCAAATGCATTAATAATCTTGAACATAGAATCTTATTTTCTTAAAACCATTTATCATTTGAGGCCAAACAAGTTTTTTGCTCGATTGTATCATGAAATATAATGTCAAATTTTTTAGATCAGTGAAATGAAGTATTACCAATGATGTTCTGTCTAAAATCGCATGAATGGAATCGCAACTTTTCTATTAATAATCTTTAAAGAGCGGAAATAGAGGATTTCAGACGGAATTTCGAATGCATTTATTATATCTTAATTTATGTTTATAACTAGAGATAGATGAGAATAGAAACTTTTTAGCTTCATTTCTCATTTTTGGTCAAAATATCTTATATTAATGTTTTTCTTTAAAACAATTTTTAGCTTAGTGAAAGAAAATATAATGAATATTATTTTTCTTTGGAGGGATGGGACGCTTGTATAGAATCCCAATATATTATCGAAATGTGTATCAAGAATCGAAATCAAGTTATGATGTATCAAAAATATTAGAAGTGGTTTTTTAGTTTCAAATTAGGTATATTTAAAGATTTCTAATAAAAGTTATCATTAGAAATAAAACATTCCTAAATTGAAAACTGAATTATAGAAGTATTTAATCCATCTCTTTCCTACATGACTATATGGCTATATATATATATATGATGGCTATAATATGACTGTAATGATGACTATAATAATGCGCATATCACGATTTTTTAAACAAGGTAAAAAAAGACAAATGAATCTTAATTTAGGAAAATATAAGGTGTAAACAATTGGAAATATTCAATAATCATTTCAGAATTCACCAAGAATCGAAAAAGCGTTCATTATGTTTTGAACCGCCAGTAACCAACATAATTAACAGATTTAATAAAATATTTAAAATATATATATATTTCTTCTGCTGATTTATTAGAAACGTTTCAGAGTAGTTTTTACATGTATTAAGCGGTTTTATTAACATAGAATATTTTTATTTGAGCTTATATCGCTCACTCTCAAGACAAGTGACATATCTCGCAAAACTTCATTTTGAGTTTTATTCCGCTAAAAAGACTATCATAGATGCGTCTTGCTATAGATTGCATGTAATTATGTTAATATACAAAAAATCCATTTATTGTGCTTTAGCTCTATTCGTAACTACTCAAGGGAGGAGAAATTTTGCAGAGAGGTAAACCTACTCAACACTACAAACTACATCTATTTCTTCATTCTGAAATGTTGTAAGGTTTTAAGAGGAGTTTTACTCTTGTTTGCAGAGCTAAATGCTATAATTTCTTATCGCAGTAAAATCATACAAATTTTCTAATGCTGCTCCTATAAAATTTACTTTGTCGATATGTGTCATTTTTCTTCCTGGTGAGCAATATCATTTCTTAAATTAGAATGGTCATGTTCAATGAACATGTTTCTTAGATAAATAAGATTAACTGATAGAATTAATATTAATATTAAAATTAATAATTTTTACTGATCTTGCACACATAAATTTAATTGCGCAGATTAAATCTTTCATTAGGGAATTGATGGCATTTGAAAAATGAGTATTCCAGTTAGGGCAAACCTATTCATACACGAGAAAATTAACTTGAAATTGTTTACGAAAATTGACGATAGCTAAATAGACTTTGCTTTCATAAACGATTCTTTAAATCTTGAAAATATATTGGTTTCTTGCATTTGCAAAGCAAAAGAATGCATATATATTTGTATTTAAACTATCGGTAGAACGCAAAATGTTATTCTATTCTTTTGTTCGTAGTTATTTTATACTTTCATAGATTCAGAAAGATTTGTCTTTGGTTTTACACCTTATTGGCAGAACATCTGCAGTAGCAGATAGGCACAGGCGAAAGGGTTAAAAAGAAATTCATTTAAGCAAATTGTAAATTAATTCATTAATACTTTTGTATGTTTCAAGAATATCTATATTAAAAAAAATTAAATGCTGTTATAAGTTTTGTAGATCTCTTCATGAAAGTTAGTTTTTGTTTCATTTATATTAAAACTTAGCAGTAAAGCTTCTTTTTCAGAAGTTTTTTGCATTAAAATAATGAACGAATCGTTAGGTACTGTTATGAAAAGCAAAATAAACACCCCTACTAACTCTGTGAAAAAATATTGTAGAAGAAAGATTCTTATACAAAACGATTGGAAATAAAGGCTACTTTTAAATTATAACCATAAAATTTGTCTTAGCGGCAAACTCAGCGTATCATAACGAACTGAATCTTCGTTGATTGCAATAGTAATACCCATGTTAAGACACCATAAATATAATCTAAATCTTTCAATTACCCTAAATGCTGTCATTTATTAAATTCGTACAATTAGTTAAAAAAATATTTATTTTAAAATTAACATATTTTAAGAGCTGTGTTGAAAATGATTGGTTTGATTTGGGTTTTTTTATGACGGCTGATTATCAAGAGGTGGGATATAGGACGGACAGAGGTGGGGATGCGGTCCGTGGTGGGATTTTCCAATGGAACTTAACCCGTATTTACGCACGGAAAATCCAAGGTTCGAAAAATAACCTGGAAAACCTTAAACGTTTAAGGCGACGGCAGCGATTAGGTTCGAAACCAGCACTTGCTGTCTACAAGTTTCGAGGGTAAAACCCCTCGGCCACTGGTGAGGTGTATTAGTGCTGAATAGTTAAAATGCTATACTACGAATATATCATTTATATTAATGTATTATTCCTTGCATTACCTTGCATCCCATACTCGATACAAAAAGAGAGTGAAATAGTGTTATTGACACTATTTCACTCTCTTTTTGTATCGACTGTTGGCAGCCTGCTTTCTGCACATAATAAATGGTCCCTCAAAACAACGTTTTGACTTTATTAATTGTAATTTGAAAACAACTACGAAGAAAAAATTTTAATTTTGAATTCGAATAAAAATGGAAATAATATTTATAAACCTATGAAAAAAATTGTAAGTTATAATTCATTTTTAAAACATTAATTTAATATTTCATATTATTTTTTAATTACAAATTCAATGCATTTCTGTTTGGGATTATTAGAATTATAATAGAAAAAATCATACTAGAATTATGATTTCAGGAGATTTAAAAAAAATATGAGAATGTATTTAAAATTAGAAGTTCCAAATTTTGAATGTTTAAAATTCAAGAACTTATCATCCTAATTAATTGAAATTCTAGCCACAGTGTTAAACGAAAATTTAAAATATATTCTCAAAATTGAGTTTTTACATTGAAAAAGAAGAAACTTTTGTATGGTTTTGATACTTTGTTGGACGCCTATGCAAATTTTCTATTCAAAATTTGAAAGTAGACTTTATTTTCAAGCAGGTGGTACCGGTAAATTTGTTCTATTCTAATTATCTGCATATGTAGTTGAAGGTGTTGAATTTTTTCCCGACTATACCTACCTCTGTTTTGGTAGATAATTCCCGTTTTTAGTTTTCCGATACAAGAAAAAATGAAAATATATTTGATCTATCTTAATTTAATTTAAGTTTTTGGGTTGATTGTCTTTCTATTTGATTTTTATTAAAATAAAACAAACCAATTTATATAATTAAAATGCACTACAAAATAATAAACAAACCTGTTTGCTATAATCTAATAATAAATTTGAACAATATTCGAACACAAAATAGAAAGTGAGCCAATAAAAGCATATATTGCTCATATCGTGGCGTTAATACGTAAATTATTGAGAGTTTAGGGGTTAAAAACTTTAAATGATTAGTACTGTTTTAAATGAGATATTTTAAAGTCATTACAACTCAAAACAATATTCATTGAATTAATCTATTTTTATCTTTAGATAAAGAATAAAGTCTAATTTTAGTTGTTTTCCAGGTTTTTTTTCAGTATTAATTTTAAAACTTCCACAAATTTCTATTAAAAAATGATGCTACACATTTTTTTAAATCAGATATTTAATTATTTATTCAAATGTGCCATAACAAAATTAATGTAATCAAAAAAGACATGTTCCAAGTTTTGCGCATTCTTTCTTTACTGATTTTTGATTTACCGATTACCAATTTAATAATAATTTAAAGACGAGAAAAGGTGGTGGTTGTGAGGGGAGGGGGGCATCATGCTTAAAAGCACATTTAATGTTTTAAACAAAATTCGGTTATTAATAAAATGTTCACGTGCTTTTAAAAAAAATTGCAAGTGAAAAATTTCTCTTTTCTGTAGCTTAAACTTCCAATTTAGTTTCACATTTGACTTTTCCAACTCCCTTCTGTACTATTTAAGCGTCTGTCAGTTATTTAAAACAATACTTTTTCTAGCATGCGGATTTGAGCTTTTTCATAAATTTAGCTCTCATAACTTCAGTCGTTTTTTCGTCCCTGAGAGGCTGTTAATAAAGTATATATTCTGCTCCCAGGCCAGGTCAGAACCCGGACGTAACTTTTTTCTTAAGTTTCGCCTGGCCGGAGCTAACGTATTTTTTTCCCCACTCCGGGATAGCTTCCTTCTTCTTAGGTCTGCACGGAACAAAATTTTCAATCTGGGTCTCTACGGAACCCCTACTGACAGATCTAATATGCATAAAATAAGTAAAATTTCGATCATTATTTTCGATCACTTTTACGATAAACACATAGATTTTGAAATCGCCTTTATGTTATTAAAAAAAAAAAAAAAAAAAAAAAATTAAAGTTTACTTTTTTGAAGAAAAGTATATTCAAAAGCTAAAAAATTAAATTCGATAAAACCAGTGAAAAAAACCTGCCTATGACGGAATCTTGTCTTAAAAGAAAATGTGCTACAAAATGAATATAATCACACCTGAGAAAAAAATAAATTATATTTACACGTCCTAAGTTAGGCAGTTGTCTATAAAGGATTTTTTTCTTTCCTATGTGATTCTATATAAAAGCATTTTTTAAAGTCTCCAATACATGGAATGTGGATTAACGATATTAAACTATGAGTGAAACATTTACAAATAAATAGAGATTCAATGATAAAATAAATATATGAGAGCCTTTGGTGCTTTTTTAATGATAAAAGTATAAATATGAAACAACTTTTAACCATATATATATTAAAAAAAAAAAAAAAAAAAAAAATAGAAATTCACGGCTGAGCCGGGCTATTATTTAAACTTTTTTCCAGGCCGGATCGGGTTATGATTTTAATATTTTTTACCAGACCGGGCCAAACTTTCTTCTCTATGATGAGTTCGGAACCAGACATAGATATTTCGACTCGTAAAATCCTCTAGTGCAGATGTCACTAGCATATTTTGATAAAAAATTTAGCGTAAAATTTATACAGTGCTATCTTATGTCAAAAAAGCGCTATCTTAAATCGATTTTTATTACAGTGCTATTTGTAAATTTTCCCTATCTAGCGATGAAATTGAGTCAAGAAATCACTGTTTAGCAGCAGGGAAAAGTGGTGTAAGTCACGTTTTTTTGAGGATTTTCAGTTTTAATATCCGAGTGGGATATATAGATATAGAGATGAATTTCTTTTATTTAATTCGGGAAAGGGTAAGGAAAATTTTTGTTAATTGAAAATTTCATCCTACGGGGGAGGTATAGAAAATTAATTTTTGTATTTTCTCAAATAGACCCCCCCCCCCCATGGAGTTGCAACACATCTCATCAAAATTTCCAGTTTTCTTTATGAAACTTTGCATTTGGAAGTATTTGTCTAGGGGCAATATTTCAAGACATAGCCCATTGTTTTGCTATTTAGGACTCACGCTGTATATAGTTCCCCGTATACAGTCACCAGCTTATAAGGTCACCTCGCTTATATGGTCAGTTTTCTTAGATCCCGCCTAACTTAATAGGGAATATGTGTTAAAGCGCACCGCTTATATAGTCATTTTATTTTCCCGTGTATCGGTTATATGGTCACGTTTTTTCAATCTTTTCAATGCTGTTTTCGGCATTTTTTGTATTAGCTTTTCTAATATTTTTCCAGGTGGGAAGAAACACAGCAAACGGGCTAAAAAAAGTAATCTCTCAGACGCCGGTGGGCGTGAACAGATGCTGCCCCTTCCCAACCATAAATGGTTACACGTTTATGTCCTTTTTGTAAAAATTTCTGTAATGTGATTGTAATTTTGGTCATAACACAAAGAAATCTTTCGCTGGGCGCACAAATTTTCATCATATGAGCGGGCGCGCGTTGTAAATTGTACAACAGACGAAAAACAATTAAGTATTGCTGTTCCATTATAATTTTATAAATAATTTAGCTTACAAATATCATATAAGTTATCTCTGATCACAATTTATCAAAGTATTCCGCAATAGGCTTATTTTGTTACAATATATTTAAACTGAAGTTTCGATGTATAAAAAGCTACCTGCTACTACAATCACAAAGAAAAAAAAATAATAATGAATTACAAACAATAATTAAGTAATTTCTGATTTACAGAATTAGTCCTATATTTTATCTATATTATTTGCTTCCTATATAAAGCATAAGATTTGCTTTTTGAACGCTGTTTACAGATAAACCTTGCGCAATTCATGCACTCTTAACAGATTTAAATGATAGGTGCAGCTAATTGCACAATCTTAAATACAAATATCTTTCAGGGACTGTTTAAAGATGTCTAATAAACGACTACATCTCAGTTATTGACACCCACTAGTGCTTGAATTTTGTTTTAAAGAACAAAGAACTTGAATGTTGTACTTTTTACAACGTCGAGACCGACGGAAAGGAAAAACTTTGTAACAATTCACCAGATCATACTAGAATGATATTACCTTAAAATTCTCATGCGACAGTCATTTTGAGACTTTATTGGGAAGTCATTATATCTTTCCATTTCGATGATTTAACAAATTAGGTCACAAGAAATCACATTATTCTTTTAGGCAACTAATATTTGGGGGATGGCGATATGGCTTTCATATGGCGATGTCGCAAAGGAATGACTAGATGGCATTCACTCCAATAATAATGAGATAATTTGTTCATATGACATATCTATTAATTCTAGTGACTGTCGCTCATGTGATCATTTGTGATACCAAGGTGACTTCACATCGGTTTCCGATCATTTTTAAGAATGCATATTTGCTACATCTATGCTTCTGTAACATTGTTAGTTATTGAAACTAACAATTCGAAATTAGTCTCTTATGTTACCGTGTTAAATTTTGGATACAAGTGTGAGTGCGAGCATAAATTCGATTTATTTTCCTCTTTTTCTTGAATCATGTTCTGTTATTGTAAATGCATTAGTAAAATGCATGTTTTTTTTTTTTTTTTTTTTTTTTTTTTTTAAAGCTCGGATAAATAAAATTTTGTCAATGTCTACTTCTTATTTTATGTAGTCAAATCTTCATTAATTCTGGATTTATTTCCTAGAATATTTTTAAAATTATCTTTCCCAGAATACTGAAGTATGACCAATGATGTCACTTTTAGAAAATTATAAAAAAAAAAAAATTACAGTATTTCATTAAACATCACTTTTAAAATGTGGGATGTTAATTTCAAAATATGTATTTTTTCAGAATGCATGATAAAATTGCAGAAGAAAAAATTATTTATATTTTAAATGTGGTTAAATTATGTTTTATTTCTATAACCTTATATTTAACCAATTTTCCATCAATTTTTTCCGTCAGATAAGTAAAATGCCAGGAATCCCTTCAAAAATCAATGAGAGGAAACAAAGTATTGCTTATAGTGATAATCTTTAAAAAGGGAAAATGTGGATTTTCAATGAGAATTCAAATATATTTATCGTTTCCCTAATGAATCTTCATAGTTAGAAATAGATGATCATGAAACCTCTAAAGCAAAAGTTTGACATGTCTCTTACTAAAATCGTTAAGAAATGTTTGTTTAATACATAATTCTTCTGATCACTGAAATTTTATAAATGATGATATTACACAAAGACATCAGATAAAAACTTATGTTTCAAAAAATTCTTTTTAAAAAGCAATGATGTTTTACTAACATTAATTTAAGCATTATTCAATTGCACGTGTTTATAATTTTATATAAATATAGATAAAATTGAAAATTGTTTAAAACAATCATTAAGAGAAATTCGCTTATATAAAATGCTTTTTAATTTAAAATATTTTTGTCGAATGAAATATGTACACTGTTCTAGAAACCATTAACATATTAATAGTGATGGGTTCTACGTTTCTATGAGCCACTTGTTTAAATTTGTAAATAATCGTTTAAAAAAAAACACAGAATGTTCAGATGACGAATGTAAAAATGTTTATTTTGAAGTGATACGTACTTAGCATTTACAAACAACAAAATGAAAAAAAGAAATAAATGAATATTTATGTAATTGTGATTGCTTTATTGAGATATGCCTGTTACAGAGTACCCGTAATATTTTGTGGAAAATCTAAAATTCAGTGAAATGAAGCATTAAAAGTATTTCAAATTTTACACAAATGTTTGAGAATTAAATGTTTTCTTTCTTCTTCTTCTTTTTTCCTTTTCTTTTTTCGTAGGAAATTAAATAAGTTCTAGATGAGCGTTCGAATATATTTATTGTTTATAAAAGGTTTTGAACAAAAAAAGAAACAACATAATTATTTTTTTATAGAAAATGTCTGACCACGCCCATCAACGCAAAATATAATCATTTACAGTTTATTTATTTATTATTTTATTTTAAAGAGAGAGAGAACAGATAAGTCAGCAATAAGTTTATTACTTTTCAATAATGTCTTTAGAATATTGAATTTGAAATATATATGCCTATTTATTTTTGATCCATTAAAATAAATGATTATTGATAATTAATAAATTTGAATGTGAAATTTTATTTCGATAATTTAATTTTTTTTCAGAAAAAGTTTCAAAATTTATAATTGTAAAAAAATGTATTTATGCATATATAAAAAGGAAAAATTAAATTAAATTTATGTCTTTTTAAAAATTTAATTGTAATTTAATATGGTTTTTAATAGATAAATTGAAATATTTCCTACTAGATGGAATTCAAATTATATGTTCTAATGGATTTTTGATGGATTTTAGAAATAATAATACTTATTTTAATTATTCTGACGAATATTACGTATCTCAAGACAAATAAAATTCACCAATCAATGTATTTGTAATTTTTAATATAATAAGGGAATTCTATTTCAGTTTTTAATTAAAGAAAATAACTAAAATTGAAAAGAATATTTATTTCGAAACGTTTCACAATTTTAAAAACATAAATGTGAGCAATTAAGAAAAATGTCCTTTAAAATGTAATTTTGAATTTTATTAAGGTCTAATTTCTATTAGATAATTATTTTCAAAGTGAGAATATAAAACATAAGTAATTTTAAATAAGTTTAGTTGAACGCATTTTTTGCATGTATACTTTACAGAAAAAATTTATTAAGAAAAGTATCAATTTTAATGTTTGCCACTTATTTTTCACTGTAAGCTTATTAGCTATAATTTTATTTCTCAAAATGAATTATCATAATTACAATGACGCTTCCAATGAATTAAAATACACATTTATAAATTAGAAGAATATTATAGAGTCAATAAGGATAACTTACACCTATCAAGACAACTTTGGGCCAAGCAAGAAAAAAGATGAAATCTGCTTCATCACTTGAGTTAACGGCAAAGTACCACTATTGTGAGTTTGGCAGCACATTAGAAATAATCCACCATGACAGAATGAATCAAAAAAAGTATCGTAATGGTGGAGCAAATTTACTCTGATTTGCTGCAAAGTTACCCGGATTGACTGTATTTCTTTCTTTGAATGATTTTTCACGGTATGTTGCATTCACTTCTTTAGAAAGAAAATAGAATGAAGAGCAGTTTCCTTTAATAGAATGTTCAGATAATTCGTCACCTGAGAAGAATAGGGTTCTAGCTGTGTTTTTGAAAACATTGATTTGTCTATATGGAAATGTTCTGTTTGTGGTACTGAAGGCATTTCTAGATTAAAATATTGTCATAATATAATTGTAATGTTATACATAGTTTACATACAACATCATTTTGTTGGATATATGCCTTAATAGATATTAATAGAACTTCTGTATATGTATAAGTCAATTTTTTCAAAAACACTCATAAAACCTTATTATTCTCAGGTGACGAAATGTCACCATCAAGAATATTTATCTTTTTTTTATTTAATAAAATCCTTCAGAAGATGTAGATCATTTTTTATAAATATTTTTAAAATGATAATGTGTTGGGCATCGGAAAACAAATTCAAATAATTGAATAAGACAGATTCATACATAAATATATGGTAATCTACAGGATGATCACAAAATTTTTTTTAAACAGATTATCAGTTATAAAGAAAAGTGGAAACGATTTTACTTGAATGGAGTCATTTTTAAAATTTGAATGTCTTAACATTAATAAAATACGACATGTAGAATATTTTTTAATTAATGTGACACTTGAGAAAGTATAAAATATAATACAATTTTAACGAAATGCTTGGATCAATAACTTAATAATTTTGTAAGAAATCCTATTTTTAAATGTCTAATGTAAAAGTATTAAAAAGATTAAATTAGAAAAATGAAACAACAGAAAAAAGAGACATCACTAAAAAAATAAAATCACTATTACAGAGTTGCATAATCTCTGGCTTTTTCCATACCGGAATTATCTTTGAGAAAATCTGGTTATTTTAAATCGTCAAAATGTTCCAATTAAGTAAAACAACATTTTCTGTATTATAGTACTGTATTATAGTATCCAAAAAGCCGGAGACTTGGCAGCTCTGCTATTAATTTATATCCTAAAACAAAATCATGAATGATAAATTTAAAGAACAGTCAAAGATATTTAAAACCTCACACATAATGTTTAATTTCAAATAATTCATTTTTTATTCATTGTCCAATTATGTTTTTTTACAAACCCAATAGTTCAGCAAAATCCAAAATCAATTTCTGCATTTATATTTTATAATAATACGCGTGAGAAATAAATACAAAAGTATGCAATGAAATTTTTAAAATGACTATTAAATTTTCTGTAATGACAATAAGTTTATCTTTCATGAAATGTTTAAAAATTTTAACGAGAAAAATAGCATCCTTTAAAAAAAATTAAAAACATTAAATAAATTTGCACAATTTCCTTAAATCATCTTTAGAATGATAAAAGATTAGATTTTCTACAGCATTTCGAAATGATTAAATGTTTCGGAATCTATACAGAAATAAATGATCGTCAAAAAGATTATTATGTTTAAAAAGTTTAATTCAAAATGAATTAATCTAGATCAGTTAAATAGAAAGCTAAAAGGGCTTCAATTGAATGAAATCCTTTTTAATTAAAAGTAGAATGTGTTAAAATACGAAAGCTAGAACATTTTTACTTCGTAATGGAATTTGAGTTAGCATAAAAATATAAAAACAATTTTAATGAAATAGGGTCAGTAAAGGTAATTATGAGCACTTTGTAAATGTTCAATATTGTTATTTTTTTCCATTTGGAAAAGTTATATTTTTAGTACATAGAAAATAAATTTGCCCCATAAGAAAACTTCTTTGAAGTATAGATTCTCTTAGGTGTTTTTTTTTTTTAAGTTTAAAGGATGTTTATATTTACCCTATCAAAAATTCATAATCACAAAAATTTGGGGTAATTAATAGTACTAATGGAGAAATTATGACCATTATATTTTCTCTTTATACTTTCCTATACGCATTTGTTTGGGGGTAATTGTGATCTTTAGAACTCTAAACTGGCAAATTCATTTATAAACAAAATTGTAAACTTTGTTTAATAATTGATATCAAAAATGTCTCAAATTAGTGATAAAAATATCTAAAATGAAAACAATAATATGAAGTCAATATCTGAGCGTGAAAGAAAATTTTACTGTACACGGTTGACTCCATTATAGAGACGGAGTCAATTAAAGCCTTGTCATAACTACCTTACACTTGATTAAATCAAGAATTAAATACATATGTTTGAAAGAAACTCTACATTTAAACGCACGATATGGAAATATGAAAACAAATGAGAAAACTGGAATAACAACTTTGAAGGAAATATCATTATATAATAAAAATCACCATTAGTTTAACCGCCAGAGACGAAATATTTTAGTAAATGATATAAATGTACAGAGGAGTCAAAGATATATATAATCTAAAAATTCCATTTCAAATAATTATTTTTTTAAGGTTCCGTACTTAAAAAGTAAAACCGGAACAATTAAATATGGAACGTGGAAAGTTCAAAATGTGAGAAATAATAAGGACTATTGACCCACATATTTACAGATAATTAAACATTCACAAGCATATTTAGGAAAAATGATGACGAGCTAATAAAGTTACTTGTGAAAAATCATTTCTTTATATATCGTGTGTGAGTTTGCATAAAGCTGAACTCAAAAATACAGTCCTTTTAAGTTTAGATTTTATATTTTCAGATATGTCGTCGAAAATGTAGTTTAAGTCCCCCACATTTATTAACTCAAATTAAAATTATGGAAAAATTAGAGGTAGAAGGCGTTAATTTAAACCTTGCAGGGAAATTGTTGTATTTATCTTAGATTACATAGTTTTGTAGAAAAGTGCATTTTTGCGTTACGCACAAATTTCAGTTTGCGGACTTTAACAAAGGCATAGAGGATCGCTAATTGTTGCAGAAGTAAAAAGGCATTGTTGATAGAGATTTAAAAAGCGTCATTAAATAGCCTAGATACGAGCCCATAAAGTCACGAACTGTTTGGGCCTATATAATGTCAGGCGCCACTTACTCTATATACCATCGGATTTTAAAATTTATATAACAACTTATAATGATATATTTGTATAATGCAAAGCCCAATAGCAGTTTAAAAGCAATAAAATAAAAACTGCTACAAAAAGACCAATTTAATTAGTCTAAATCACAAAAATATTATAGGATTATCAGCTTGTTTTCATTGAGTTAATGTTTTAATACGCCTCCCGTGACTTTTTAAATGAATTTAAAGCCTATCTAAAATAACGGGTCACGAATGCGGCGTCTTATTTTTGTGTCCTTCTTTGGAAGCGGATTTAGAGCAATGTTGAACAATATTTTTTTATTTATCTACTCTGTAAAAGAAATGTTTATTACTACCATGAATTTAGTTTAATGAAATGTCAAATGAAGTTTAAATCTGCACTAATTTTTTTTCAGTTTAATCTAAACAAATTAGGATCAGATTAAACAAAGAATTATAGAGATTGGCAATATTTAATAATTTTTAGATTCATATTCCCTTGAACTTACTCGGTATATCCATTTATATTTTCTAGTACATAGAGCTGCGCCCATTTGTATGTTGTTTAGATTTTATAAAAGTCCTTTTGTATTTTTTAAACGATCATTTTAATAATACAGTTACTAATTCATATATTTACTGCACGGAATCGTTTGAGTTCGAGTAATACTGGCACTTGACCGTTTATTTATATGTTTTCTATTTTTTTAATTAATGAAATTGTGCAATGTTTTACGAAATACAAAATCAATGAAAAAAATATTGTTTCATGTGTACTTTCTAATAATACTTATTTCAAATATGTGAAAAATTATACAATGAAATTGTTTTAGTAACAATTAATTTTTCTTAAATAAAACATAAAATAAAAAGTTTACCAACAAGAATTACACATTTTTTTTCAAAATTAAAACGCTTGAATATATTTGTACGATTTCCTTTATTAATCTATTAAATAATAAGGAATTTGCTTTACTATAACAGTTCCTTATTATTATATGTTCTGAATTTCATGTAGTAATAAATGGCAGTCAAAAAGATGATGTTTTATTCATGTTATTATTATTATTATTATTATTATTATTATTATTATTATTATTATTATTATTATTATTATTATTATTATTATTATTATTATTATTATTATTGTTATTAAAATGGCCTAAACCTGAAATAAAATTTCCTTACTTTATGAATTTGAAATGAAATAATGGTGTAAAATGTTGGCAAATATTTTTTGAATAATTTAAGGAAAATATTTTTGTCTTACCTTTAATATGTAAATTTAATTCCATATTAATAATTATTCACTTGACATTTACTATTAATAATTTAATATTTTTTTATTTTCTTATTATTTATCATTTATCATTTTAGTTTATTACTTTGCTTAATTGCTCTAATTTTTTGCTATAATAGAGAAATTCATTGTAATTCTATTTGCATAATTACATTCATGTTACTGTTTAAATAATGTAAACAAATCAATGCCCAGAAGTCTACAAAATACTAAAGTCGGCACAGCCGCTGATCAGAAGCCGTATGGATTTTAGAGAATCTACGGTACTTTTAACAAACGATAGTAAAAAAATAAATGAGATTTTCCAAATGAGAATTAAATGATACAAAATTTTTAACGACGAATATTTATATGCTGTGATAATTTTGATTAGAGCAAAAGCTACATTGAATATTTTTTATTGAATGTATCTTTTGTTTAAAACAAATGATGCATGCATTCTTTCTTAATATGTCTTAGGTAAAATTATTAAGATATCGAGAAAAAAATTTTAGATAAGATTAAAAAAAAAAAATAAAACTTACATAAATATATTTGAAATTGATGTAAAATACGTCTGCCTTCTGAAGTAAAATACATCTGCCTTCTGAAGTAAAATACATCTGTTGAAAATTTGGCTTGAAAAAGATATCGAAAACAGTAATGAAACTGCAGATGATATGAATAAGGGATTTTTTATTTCTTTTGTGTTTTCATTTATCATTAATTTAAAGATAAGACAAGATTTCCAGGCACCCTTGGCTTTGTAAAATTTTCATATTCAGTGAAACATTTTATTAAATAAGGATAATAATTCAGATCCTATTTTAAATGTATTCAAAATGTTTATGTTTAGCTTATAAATGTTTTACGCGGTGCATATTATTTATAGGTTTTCCTCTTTAAACTTGCAATAAATTACTACTACTACAAAAAAAAAAAAAAAAATGAACGAAAATTTACTTTACTAAAACATATTATTTTAATTTGTAATCACTATTTCTAGAAAACAATGAACAGATTAAATATAAAGAAAAATAGTTTAAGCATAAATAATGTTATGAAACAGTATGTCTAAGTTTTAACATACAGTAGTGGTATCTCCAAGTTTACATTTGTTGAATTTCTGTATTCTGAAAATCAATCAATCGTTTTTTTTAATATTTAATAAATTTCTACAGTATTATATGGATGGACGAATCAATAATGATATTATTTTAATAATTTATTTTATCTGAGCGATATTATTTTCCTAGGTATCTTTTGTTTTGTATCTAAACATTCTGTTCCTCATATTAGGATATTTTTAATATTGTTGTCTAATTTAAGTTACGGAACCTTACTGCACAAAAATTCTTTGACTTCTTACTTCTTACCTGATGACAATCTTCCTCTATTTACATTTATTTAAGGTGAAATAAATTCATGTACATAGATTATAATAAATTTCTATAATAAGGATGTTGAATAAGTAATTTACAATGACATTTTATTACACATGTCGTATAGAATATAATTTTGTGCATGATAATACGATAATTTTGATTGAACAAAATTGTAAATTTTCTAATAAAAAAAAACTTTACGAAGTTCCGTTTAGCAGCAACTAACTTTGTAAAAGTATTGAAATAATATATATAAAATTTTTTCGACGACAATTAACTTGTTATCGCTGTCATTACAACGTTTGGATTAAATAATAAGTATAATGGTCATTGTGGTATAATGGTCGTAAATATAGTAATAAATGGTCGTAAGTATAATGGTTCGTAATAAGTATAATGTTCTTTTAAATCGCAATATAACAGTTAAAATGACCTTTTGATGTGTTGCAAATATTCATCGCGGTGTTACAAAGTGTCAAATTGTAAATCGCATCTGCCGTACGAAAAGTAAAATGAAATGGAAAATATGTAAACTATCGTCTGTCAGTTTTATATTGGTATGGAAAGCAGAATACATAAAACTAGAATCAAAGAACATATAGAATGCATATTACAGCTTTGGCCAGATTATGCGGCAAATAATCTTAACAATTTATTTTGAAAATAGTACCATAATTTATCAGTTAAGATTTTGTTTAGTATTGTTTATCAAGGAATCAACATAGATATTTATATTTAGAGTTTCAGTCTCTCTTGAGTTACGTAAAATATCGAACGAGATGCTACGCAGATTTAGTATTAAAAGTAAAAATTAACTCACTCTCCAAAATATCCATATTTAAATGTGTTCATAATTAAGTAAAAACGTAGCGCCTATAGTCGCCGCGCCGTTCAGACCTCCCGTCTGTTTGCATATAACAAAACAAAAACTACCAAACCGAATCTTTGGAAATTTAAATTATATAATTATTCCATAATTTTGTCGAGTTACTTCAAAGTGTATGAAAATCGAATGCATAATTCAATTACACAGACAATCAAAATTATTCCATTCTATTACGATCAGTAGAAAAAAATAGTTTAGAATGCATAATAATATTACCCTTTTTCGAACACAATAAAATTCGTATGTATCTATGAAATATGTACTAAAGTATACATTCCGTGCAATCTGTGGGTGAAAGAATATTTTTTATTAATTTATAGTGCCACGCAAACAAATTCTACTACATAATGTTAAAGAGGAAACATTGTTTGGGGTGCATTTTAATAACATTAAACTATTTACATTTTATGAAATTGATATACGTTGCTCTGGTTTACTACAAATTATTATTGTATAATAGAAGGCATATAGTATACAGGGACACACAAAAGAAATTCGGATACTGTACTTTAATCAAAAGACTTTAAAAAGCCTTGTTATAGTAGCACTTTTTTCTTATTTTTTCGTGTAATTTCATACTTATTTTATTTTATGATTGCACTGGCTTTACTTATGTATGTGAAAATGTCAAATTTGTGCGATGAAACACATGTTGATCTACATAAAAGAATTGTTTTATCGCTAATAGCAATTTTTAGCATACTTTGATAAAACTTTATTCAACAGGTTTGATTAATTTCTAGGATTGTTAAAATTCCATGGCGGGCTTATAAATAATTCAAAATGTAGGTTTTACTTTTTTATCAGTATTCTACAAATGTATCACTTAATTAAATTTGTTACACTATCAATTAATCCTTTCGAGGGCTGCGATTAATTCTTGGATTACCAAATTTAAATTTTTAAATCATAAGTGCCAGAATATTAGAATAAAAATTTTCCTTTTATTAAATACGTAAGCTTTTCTTGACTTTGAAATATTTTTTTTAATATATAAATTCTGGTGTCGATCACTTATTTCAGCATTTTACTAATACAAGTACTATGGCCCTAAAAGTGTTAACAGTTTATTTGAAAATATTTATGCATGACTACAACCAATTATTATGTATTTATTCTTTTACCTTGGGAAATATATTTTAAACTATACGCAATCCATAACTTTTCCTGTATAATAAAAAAAAGGAAAAAAATAGGGACTGCATATTTCATTCTTATGTAATATAACTAGATGTCAGATAATGCACGAATTGCGTGATGCTATCACAAGAAACAAGAGAAAAATTTACTATCATCGCTCAACATATTTCAGAAAATTATATTTCCTATAAATTTATCATGCTCATGTTAGTTTAAGCTGTTGGTTATTTTGAGTTTGTTCTTCACAGGTACATATGATTCTTTAGGAGAGTAAATTGTTCAGAAATTTAAAGAAAAAGATTAGCCGATAATTTGGGGAAAATAGTTTAAACATGCAAGTGTTAAATACCATTTGCAGTCTTTACTCATATGTACCTCAGGGTAAGTAATATGTAGGGAGAGCATATTTCGTAAATTATTATCCATAATATATTTTTGTTAAACTTCATGGACTCTATTGCATAGATAATCATGATAGATTGTCTTCTTTTGATACATAGATTTTAACTTGGTTTGTCACTGCTATGCCAAAACAGTTTCTGAAATCAGAAATTTAATTTTCTTAAACAACAATATAGCCTCAGTCCAATTCTATTTATAAAGTTTCTCTCTATATATATTTTTAAGTCATTGTAGTCAGTTATAATAAAAGCTCTCATAGTGCCAAACTATATTTACTTACAAACAAGATTAAAATTCATGAATACTTTTCAATTTGTTATTATCCAAACTTTTTTGTTTGCAAAGGACATGCATTATACACATACAGCTTCTTTAAAAGCATTAAATATTCTTATTAGAAAATATTTTTTTAGTAATACAGATCTGCCAAGTCTCCGGCTTTTTGGATACCAGTATTATAAAACAGAAAATGTTGTTTTACTTAATTGGAACATTTAGACGATTTAAAATAACCAGATTTTCTCGAAGATAATTCCGGTGTTGAAAAAGCCGGACATTTGGCAACTCTGGTAATATATTTCTAACTGATAGGTTCTACCATTACATTTATGACTAAAGCTAGCTACGCGCATATAAAATGGGTATAATATTTTGAGTGCGAGCGTTTTATCGATATCTAACACATGTGCGTGACAGTGAGATGTATGCTCAATTTTTATTTAATTTTCCTTTTGGATTGATATCCTTAGACTGATTGTCTTTGGATTACCCCTTTGATTTGAAGGTAGATTGTAAATTTTATCTCGGGAATATCTTGTAGTGCAATTCCATTTCCCTGAATCTCATATTCAGGTTTATTGATTTTATTTTAATTAGCGGTCTTCACTAATACTTTATATATAATGAGGCTTCCTTTTGTATTTAAAGGTATCTTTATTTCCAGGCATCAGCAGATTGAAGTCTTGGAATAACCTTAATGTTCCCAATTCCGTAAAGCTTCTATTATCTTAATTAATGATTTAGCAGAAACTGCTGAATTCTGTCTTCCAGTTTTATAAATAAAAGTGGAAATTTAAATAGTGTTCTAGACAAGTATTTAAAAAAAAATTTCGTCTGCAAAGCTATCTCAGATATAGTCCCAAGAAGCTATAATGTTCCCGTTGTGTAAATATATATCCCGTTATGTAAGTTAAAATACAGTCAATAATTTCCATATAAATTGAATTCAGGGCTTTTGAACGTGAAATGGTATCTAACTTTCATTAGCATAGAAAAATTCCGCATTTACAATGCCAACCCATACTATTTCTTGTTTTGATGAACCCGTTAGTTTTTCCGTTAATTCTGTTTAATTCTGACATTGATACGTGAAATGGCAAACATAGCTGTTTCTCACTGCTATTGCACAACTTTCAAAAGTAATTTTTCTTACATGTTTTTATGCATATAGCACATCATTTTAAGCTGTTCTGATATTCTATTATTAATTTTGCAATATGTTAATTATTTATGAATATGAAACTTGTTAAATATATATGACGGCCTCAGAAGCCAACAGGTACAAGTGACGAAAATTCGATTTGAAATAAATATAGTTTCAAGATAATTGACGTTAAATTTGAAAATCAATAATAATTATTAATTAAATTTAAATATGAAATTGCCACCTGATTCATTGTAATCTTTGAACTTTTATTTCAACTACTGTAAAAAGAAAGTAGAGTATAATTTTCTTTACATTTATAATTAATCAATATTAAGTATTAATGTTCGGAAAAGTTGTTCATCACTGTAATTAGAAAATCGATTATATTTCTTTACCTGAAAAGAAAGAAAAAGCATATTTCCAAGTCGTCTGTGCACTTATTTCATTTTTTAAAATTTTTGTCACTTATACTCCTTGTCTTCTGGGGTCCTCAATATAAATTTTTCGTTTCTGAATACTTTTTATGCATCGCACAGCAAAAAAACTGATTAATATTAATACAACGTAGGTATATGTTTATACATTGACAACCTGTGTTTTCAAATAACAATATATTTGTGTTAATGTATCACTGATTTAATAAGTCAAATATTTGAAATAGTGATAGCCAAATTTAAACAAATTTACTCCTTTATATTGCATTGTTGTAAACATATGAACTTGAACATTATTGAATATAATATGCTTTCTTTTCACATCACGCAAAAAACAGTCGTCTAATCAATTTACCTTTTGTAATTTTCAAACAATAAAATATACAAAAAGATACAATAGCATATTTCATGATAATATAATGTAATGCGATGTCAGATAATGCATTCATCGCGTGACACTATTGCAAGAAACAAAAGAACACTTTATTTTCTTCGCTTCAAGCTGTTGTGGAAAATTATATTTCCAATAAATTTAATAATGTCATGTGCTTTAAAATTGTTTATTTTGAGATGACTGCATTTAAGAAACTTTAGAACAGTGAATACTTCCAAAGTTTCCGAAAACAGATTAGTTAAATGCATAATGAGGGATGCATCAAAATGTGTCAAACGTAATCCGATATTGTTGTCTAAATTTATAATTTACTAAGATATAAAGAATAGATAAGATTTAAACTTATTTTACTTGGTGAATATTTCATTTTTTAGATTAATCATAATACGCAAATTACCACAAAAAAAAAAAGAATTAAAAGCAGTTTGTCACTTTAATTGCAATATGTCAAATTATTGTTGATTAATTAGATTCAGATCTACATTAGGAATTTTCCTTATAAATTATTGTTTTTGTAACAATGACATGATATTGTACACTAATTAAAATGTATTCCTATTTAGAAATTTTATTAATTTTACGTGAATTAAAACATGTCGAAACCAAAAGATCTTAATTATGCTTCCATATGGGAGTAAATACGCCTTTTGAAAACATTTAGTTACATATAATTGTTTGAATTGTAAAAATATTATCAAATTTCATTGAAGCATAATAACACTTACCTTGAGTAAAAACTATTATGAATTAATTTTTGGTTCAGATCAATAGTATAAAAAATGAAAATAAATGTTCTTTCACAATATAATAATGATACAGCAATGATTTCTTACTTTAATAAAGTAATTCATTTCAAACGTTACAGGGAAGACGTTCAACGAAAGAAAGCAAAAAAGAATCCTAAAGCTGTAACGACTTCAGTTTCAATGCTAAAATGATAATACTATAATTTTTTTTTCAAACAAAATGACATTGCAAATGACAGAGAAAAATATTTTTTTTCTGAATTTGATCCTTTATATCACTTAATGATTTAGGATAAAAATATTGATCTAACATTAAAAACGCCCTTAAAACATTCATTTAATAGACATTTACCTAAATTAATGCAATAACAAATTTTTTGATTGATATTTAAATTAATTGAATAAAGCAAAAGTAATGCAAATCGAGATCGTGTTTTGTTTTCTCACATAACTATCATATATTGTTGAAACTATGCAGTCCTATCATTCAATTATTTATGCAAAAAATAGTTGTTTGAAAATATTCTTAATGCATTCTGATTATATTACTGACCAAATTATACTGTTAAAAATCTGCAGCAAATTGTCTTGTCATTTAATCGATTTTGCAAATAGCCGTTACTTTGCCACAATAAAATATTTTATTAGTCACTATTGATTAAATTGATTGTTAACCCAATTTTCACATATTTGTTTTTAAACCGATAAAAAAATTTTATTCGCTGATGTCATAAATGCGGAACTTTATCTCGTTTATTTCATTATTTTTTACCTTTAAATTTACTTGTATTTTCAATGCTATAGCCACAGTTTATAAAACGTTGTTGAAAGTCACAATGAGTCGGTTATATTATTGTTAGTTTTACTCCCCACTAAAAATAATCTTAAGATTATCTGAAGAAATCTCAACTTTCTTCAGAAATTCGACAAAAAATTAAAGAACGTTTGCAGATTTAGTTTTATCTGAAGAATTTTTAAAGATATTCTTAAAAATATCTGCATAATGGGCCATATACCTACGGATTTCCCACAGATTTTTGTGCCAATTTACTTGTAGATTTTCTAGAGATTTTTTCTAGTGGGGCTGTATTGTATTTGTCAATTATGATATTGTATTACAATATGAATCGCTTACAAAAAAGAATATAATCACAATACTTTCATTTGAGCTATATATACATTCTTAACTAAATACACAGGGATCATAAAATTTCAATCACTTATTAAAAATTCATATCAAAATTAAAAAATAGTCGTACGTTTTTTTACAGATTTATGAAAATATCTAATAATTTATGGGAAGAGTTCATGTTATTTTAATCAGACCTTTCCAGAAGACGTGTTATACAAACAGAGTTCCATTAAGAGAAGAATTGGTTATTTCTTTTGGGAGTAACGAGTATTTGCATGAGATTTTCTTTTTAGGTGCGTTCGTAATTATGTAAATACGTAGCACCTATTGTTGTCGTTCTGTCCGTCCGTCTGTCTGTGTGTCCGCATATAACAACGCAAAAGCTACCCAACTGCATCATTTGAAATTTAAAATACATAATTATTATATAATTTTGTCGAGTCATTTCAAATATTATGAAAATCGGATGCATAGATCAATTACAGGGTGAATCAAAAGGATTCCGTTACATTACGGTCAATGGGGAAAAAAAGTTTCAAATGCATTTAAATCGTTTGAAATTTTAAATGCATAATTATTATATAATTTTGTCGAGTTATTTCAAATTTTATCAAAATCGAATGCATAGCTCAACTACAGGGACAATGAAAAGTGTTCCGTTACATTACGGTTAATGGGGGAAAATGTTTCAAATGCATTTTAATGGTGTTACACTGATTCGAACGTAATAAAATTGATATGCATCGATAAAGTACATATTATAATATACATTTTGCATAATCTGTGGTGCAAAGAACATTTGGTATTGATTTACAAGGCCACACAAAAGTATTCCATTACATAATGGTATACGGAGAACATTGTTTGGTGCACATTTTAATTGTAATTATTTACATTTTTTTAAGATTGATATATGAGAGTGATATTTTTAAAACTTCGTTATCGTATGAGCGCACCTCATTTGCTACGCTTCACGTGCAATTTTCAACTTGTTACATTAGACATGTTTGTATGTTTTTACAATTTCGTGTGTTATAATAATCATTGAATTCCTATATTTAAAATTGTTTCAAAACAAATGCCGGAAATTGAATCTTACTAAGAAGTACTTCCTTAATCCCGGTTGAAAATAATAAAATGTTACATACAATTTTATAAGAAATGTTGAAAACTTACCACCAATCTCTAAAAATGCAGAATATTTTTATAATTGTAAATTAAATATTTACCAGTTTAAGTTTTTTGAACAAAAATTTTAATGAATGCTTTAAAAATTTCTGGGTGGCTATTAAAAATGAAATGGCAAGTTAAAAATAAAGAGAAAACATTTTTTAGGAGAAACCCCTGAATTTCCCCTAATAAACAATTTTGTAAAAATCGTATCTTTTAAAGAACAACAAAAAACCTAAGTCCCATCTGAAAAAAGAAAAAAAATCTATTTTTCAGAAAATACCACATTGAAAGCAGGTGCTTGATGATATGTGACAACTTATACTTAAGAGCTCTTTTGGGAATTGAAAATAAAACTGTAAGCTGTCACTATTTTATATTTACGAAGTTGTTATACTATGCATGCTGAAGTGTATCACATAAACAGGTTTTCTAAACATAAGTTATAAATAAAATAAATATGAATAGACAAGTTTGCCATTTTCTTCATTTTTCAATAATAATATAAATTCAGAAAAAAATAAATGTATATGTTAACACTATTTATATATTTGAATAAATAAATTTATATTTCATTATATATGATAAAATATATAATGAGAGATGTTAGAGTTATATTATATTATATATTAAAGATATATAAATACTTTTATATATATAACGAAAGTAATTCAGATATTACCATTCAATAAACCAATGAAACCAGTATTTTTACAATCATCTTATTGAAAATAGTTGAAGTTTGAAGTGTAATAGAAGGCAGATTACCAAAATAATAAAGGATAAATGGATAAATGGACAGTAGAAGGCTTTTTCATTAAACTACTCATCAGGGGTGCATAATTTAATGAAAAAGCAAAAGCATCCAACCAGTTTCTGTTATGGGACGTGCTAAAATCTAAGAAATTCGTCCCATAATACAACCGACCGGTAGGACTTTATTTACTGTTACAAATTAGGAAAAAAGTTATTCATTGAAGAAATAAAAACAATATGACATAATAACAATAATAAAATATTTCTTAAAAGTATATATATACTAAAATATTTATCATATCTATATCAAGCATGATGTGTAGTTCAAGTGAATCTCAGTTAAGAGTTAATGTAGATATAAATTACATGTGACTCTGTAACAGGTTAGGTTACAGTTATAATTAATATAGATAATAAAATTAAAATTGTAACAATAATTACACTGGTGTCCAAAAGTTAAGCATAATTGGTAATTAAATAAGTAATGAAAGAAATATAAATCGAAATGTGGTGAAACTCCAGGTGTGTAAACAAAAGAGTACGCGTCATATGTTTTAGCGAAGAGTTTTCCCCGAAATCGAACAGGGGACCGTTAACAAATTGAAAAAGAATGAAGATCTTTTGGATAACCCTGTCAAAACTAATGTAGCAAAAGCGTTCAAACTGCACATTATGATTAAGTGGCTTATTGTAATGTACTGTGTTTATTTTGATAAGGATAGCATGTATACTCGTAGAGAAATTAAGGTTTTTATAAAAACAGCCCTAAATTTTTCCGAGTTTTTTGCTTATAATTTGCAGAGTTCTTAATATAAAATAATGTTCTTTTCTGAAAATATGACAAACGTCATTGTACACAATACCCTATCATCAGAATTTAAAAATAATAAAAATTGTATGAAAAATGAGTAGGTTTAGTAAATAATTTTTCATTGCGCATGCGTCAACGATATCAAAATTTCATTTATATATTGTGTTAGCTAAATGTATAGAGCAACTTCTGTAAAAGTTTCAAAAACATAGCTTGAAAATTCTGAAAATGATCGTCTATAGAATCAACTCAAAATCCGTTAATCGTAAAAGGAAGCAAAAAAATCAGGGGTTTTATCCAAATATAGTTGTATGTGCAATATTCTGTAGGAACGAAACAATGGAATATGGTTATAGCCCCTCATCTTTTTGCAAATGAAATTTTAATAGTGTTGACGCATGTGCAGTAAAAATTTATTTAGTAAACCTGCTCATTTGTCATACAATATTTATTATTTTTTGATTCTGATGAAAGGGTATTGTGTACAATGATGTTTGCCATATTTTCAGAAAAGAACATTATTTTATATTAAGAACTCTTCAAATTATAAGCAAAAAACTCGGAAAAATTTAGGACTGTTTTTATAAAAACCTTAATTTTTCTACGAGTATACATGCTATCCTTATCAAAATAAACGCAGTACATTACAATAAGCCACTTAATCATAATGTGCAGTTTGAACGCTTTTGCTACATTAGTTTTGACAGTGTTATCCAAAAGATCTTTGTTCTTTTTCAATTTGTTGACGGTCCCCTGTTCGCGAACTCTTCAAACAAACTCTTCGTGAAAATATATGACGCGTACAATTTTGTTTACACATCTGCAGTTTCACCACATTTCGATTTATATTTCTTTCATTACTTACTTAATTACCAATTATGCTTAACTTTTGGACACCAGTGTATATTAAAAAATTAGTAGACGTATATTATACTATAGTATTAATTCTACATTTAGAAAGAATAATTGCTACTGTTAGAGGTATTATCTTTTTGAATAATTATTAGTATTACTATATTAATTATTTAAATAAAAATGCTATTACTACTTCAAGTACAGACACAAAAAATTGATGTTTTAGTGCTGACATCTATATGATTAATATATTAATTAAATTATATACTTCTGGTGCTGCCATCTATTATTGAATAAAATAAATATTATTGGAATAAAATAAATTATTTAAAAGCTAAGAGTTTTCCAAGAATAAGTTCTATTCTAATATTTTACAAATAATTTCTTTAAGACAAATGCAGTCGACAACCATATCTTATCGCAATAACTTGATCATTTTTAAGTTATGCATATTAATTTTAGGTAAACATAAATTTTAATTCTATGTGTAAAGTCATTTTTTAAAATATATATATAATAATTAACCATTGCGTATTATCCGGACTGCACCGCCCTCCACCGTAATATAACATCTAACCCACCCAACCATCCTATTATACATATTTTTTAATTTTTTGCATTTTTTATTTTTGTATTATTTTTATTTTTTATAATTTTTTCAAACATTTTTTTACGCAATGTGTTAATTATTTTTAAGATCATGTGATAACTTATTACATATTAAATATTATAGGAGTTCTTAACAATAACATCATATGGTGCTGCTTAAATTAGCATTTTAATGTTTGCAATATATTAAAATGTATCTTTAATATATTTAAAATGCATTAAAGATATATGTTTATCCAGATAGGAATTAATCATTATTATTTATTCATGCAGTTATAGTTAAGAATCTGTTTTTGATAGAACGTTTTACACTTATAGAATAGAGTAATAAAAAACCGAAGTTTTTAGTATCTGAAATCGGAGACAAAAGAAAATATTTCGGTACATTTTAATCATTGAGAAATGAAATTACTTCTTCTCTGTTTGTTGAAGTATTCAGATAGGTGTTATTTTTATATCAAAGAGTTATGCAATCTTAACTGGTCAAAAATTTTATAAAGCTTTTAAAATACTGTAATTAAAATTCTTTGCATCACAAAAGATATAATTATAAGAAGGTTATGACATAAAAGAGATGTTATTAATATGTTACTGGTGACATATTACGCGTTTTATAGAATTTTCTAAGTAGAAGTTTCTACCTTTATTGCATTAATGATTATTGCAACTCATTTTTCTGTTGATAGAAAAGAAAAAATAGATGTTTTAAAACTTATTTATTGAGTCAAACGCGTTCGTTACAGAAACGAATGACGCAAAAATGATTATAACAGCATTTCTGTAACACATTCGAGTGCTAGTTGTGATAAATGAAACAACGAATATTTGTTTTTCTCACTAGTATAAAAATGGAAAATTTTCGTAAGGTGTCCACTACTTGTAAAAACATCTCAGCTATAAATCCATACACTTTAAAAAATAAATGTGTAAATCAGCTAATTTTACCCGTATATATGTGTAAATTTATAAAATTACACACCTGTCGTAAAATTTACACATATTTTTCTGAAATTTACCTGTTTTTATGTGTATTTAGCATATTAAAATAAGTGTGTAATTTGTTATCACTTGAAATACCCAGATAAGTGTGTAAATGTAGAAAAATGGTTAGATTTACACAAATTGATGAGTTATTCCATTTTAAATATATTTATGTGTACACAAACATGTGTGTAAATTTCTAAAATTACATGCTTGTCATAAAAATTACACACTTTGAACAAAAATTTAGCTGTTTTTATGTGTATATAACTTATGAAGTCAAATATGCAATTCGTTACCGCTTCCTAAACTCAGACAGATGTGTAAATGTATAAAATATTTGGAGTTACACGAATTGGCGTGTTACACATAATTAAAAATGTAAAAATTATCTTAGTTACATTTATTGTCATTACTAGAGATCGACCGAAAATTCGTTATCATGTTCGGCCAAAAATCCGAGTTTCACCGAAAATTCGTTTTCGGCAAAAATGCTGCTGAAAATTCGGCCCGACCGAAATTATTTGAATTCTAGAAATTTTGTTTCTTCCTATGGAAAATTTCAGTATGACTTCTTGTTTGAGCTGTTTCCGCTCAAATAAGATACTTTTTAGATGCGTTTGTACTTATATAAATACTTAGTACCCGCAGTCGCCGTTCAGTCCGTCTTTCCATCTGTCTATCTGTCCGTCTATCCGTCCGCATATAATAGAATAAAAACTATCCAACAGAATGCTTTTAAATTTAAGTATATAATTATTGCAAAATTTTGTCGTGTCATTTCAAACTTTCTGAAAATCGGATGTATTGTTTAATTACAGGGATAGTCAAAAGTATTCCGTTACATTGCGAACAAAGAAAAAAAAATGTTTAAGAGGGCCACACAAGGTATTAGATACATGGCTGTCTATGGAAGATAATCTCTGGTGATTTCACTAGATTTAAGCGTGTTTAAATTTTAGCTGAATAGTGGCATTATACGTATGTAAAGATTGTAAACAAAGTGCTCGGCTGTACAAAAGAATTAAAATATGCTACAGTCTGTTGGGTATAAAAGTCTGAAATTGAAATTTCAATCTAGTAGACGGTTTACTCTACAACATAGTTGAAAATGTTTAAGAATTTTTTTTGTCTGACCGTACTCTAACCTGCGTAATATAGTTGGATTGCTCTGTAATTGATATATGATTTATCGTATTTTGTATTCATGCATTTTTGCATAAGACAAATTTTACATAATTTAACAGCTGTTTCATAAATCTGTTTATAGTACGAACGCACCTCATTTGTCACGTTTGACGTACAATTTCCAATTGTTATTTATTGCTATGAACTTCACTGTTTATAATTCTCTGTCATGTATCATTCAAGATCTGGGATAAAAGTATAAAACAAACATGCACGCACATATTGTGCTTTTCAGCTGCTCGATAGATTTTTCAAACAAGAGCATTATTTCAAAACAATCTTAAGGAGGCGAAGCCATGGCAAGTTTTTTTTTGGGAGGAAGTAGCAAATGTTTATTTAAGTGCACATCTCATCTATATTTAATTTTTTGCTAAAATAGTAATAATTATAAATTATAAAATGATTATTTTTATTACAACTTATTTAGAGTTAGTTTCGTAAAAAAAAACCTTTTAAGTCGTACTTTTAAATAGTAGTATTTTATTTAATTTCAAGGAGAAATATTAAATAGCTGAAAAGTTATGTATATTCAAAAATGAAATATTCTTTATTGAATTTGTTCTCCACTGTTATAGACCGGGAGGTGGCAGCAAAAACAACCCCCTCATCGAATTCACGGATGAAATTTCAAAATTACTTAAAAAAAACTTCGCATATTAAAACGGAACCGATCTGCTAACTCATCTCCTGGGGGGAACCGTCCGAAAACCCGATTTTATCGGTTGACTGGTAGGTTTATCTTTTTTTTTTACCCAAAAGATAAAAACATGGCGAACTGGGAGAAGGGATCTCAATAGTAAACCTACGAGTCAAATTCTGAAATTTGGTTTTTAGACGTTTTCCAATACTTGGCAGACCGATTGCATTTTAACATGCGAATCGAGTTTTGAGTAATTCTGGAATTTCACCAGTGACGTAGATGAGATGATAATCTGTACTTCCGCCTCCCGGTCTTTTAATTACTTTGTTAATTAATTATTGTAAATGCTTATAATTACTGGCTGTCATAAAATATAAAAGTTGTATTATTATTTTGTTCATATCATGTTTTCGTTTGAAGCTTATACACAATCATAAGTATTTATGCATGTTTATTTTTTTGAAAGAAATGTGTCCCTATACACCTTTAATTAATGAATAATTGTGTACATTCATGTATGCATTAATAACTTTAAAAAAAAAAGAAAATTAATCTTTTTTTTTTTTTTTCGTTTTTGACCGAAAATAGAAAGCTTACCGAAATTTGGTTTGTGTCATGTTTTAGGTCTTAAAAACCTGTTTCGGTCGATTCAAGGCCATTACCCATATAAAACAGTGATGTTTTTGTGACAGTGATGTTTTTGTCATATTCCTGCAAATCACGATGGTCACGTCCCATCTATAACCAAAATGTCCGCACTCATAAAATCCCACTGTAAGTAAAATATGAGTTGTTTAGAAACAAAAAGAATGTTACTCAATGTAAAAAAATATGCTTCTGACAAATTTGAAAAACTTTCCGACGTTACTGCGAGTCACTCACATATGTGATCAAACGACCAGTATGTTGTTAAGTCACAATGTGAATGTTTATTTGAAAATAGGACACATTTAGTTATCGGAATCGTGTTAATGCATTTGTAGGATGATGACTGATTTTTGTTTCAATCATTGCAAATGAACCCATATTCATTAATTTATTTCCTAACACACACACACACAAAAAAAAAATGTTTTATAAATGCATCAATTTTAATCAGCAATTATAAATTATAATGCAAACATAATTTTGCATATAATCCACGAAATAATTTATTATTTCGTAATTTTGCATATAATCCACGAAATAATTTATTATTTCATAATTTTGCATATAATCCACGAAATAATTTATTATTATTATTATTATTATTATGGAAGTTTTTCAAATGCTTTCTATATTCATGAAAAGTTAATAACTTTGGTTAAACTTACAGCAATCTATATTATAAAGGAAAACACATTCGTTAATAACAGCGATATCATTTTAACGGTGGCAACACCTGATAAATAAATTTCACTTGCACTGCGACTTTCTTAACTTCTAATAGTTGCACAATTTAATTTTTTTCACAATCAAATAGGGAAAGAAATGTTTCTTCAAATGTAATTTTTTCTATCGTACCTCAATTTGTTGTTTTTTATGGTTAAAAAATAATCTGAAACCATGTTTCTTTTTTTAAAACTATTGTGTGCAATACAATTACACAAGATTAAATTGCATAAAAAAAGAAGAAAAAAGAAAGAAAAGAAAATCAGCATTTATTTCCGGCTAATATTCTGCAACGAAATTGAAAACTTGCTTATAAATAAACTTGCATAAAAAAGTATATAAATAAAACGTAGCTGGAATAGACATGTAATAAAACCTCGCGCTTAAGCTATTAAAACTATTATGTAAAAAAAATGAAAATGATTATAATAGCAAATTTTTTTTGTGATTTTGTTTATTGCTAACTCTCGGTATGTGTTTAACTCAAAAGTATTTCTATTACATTTCAAAACTTTTTTTTAAATTTATAACTTATTTTTTCGTATGAAAATTCTTTTTGGTGTTGTATATGAATAATAAAAAAAAATATTAAATGTAAAAAGTTTATTAATTTTGAATTTAAAAAAAAATATTTTTCTTCTGTTTTTTATAATCCGGGAAGTTTGCACTGATTTATGAAATTAATCTTAAAACCAGACACGGCAGAAAATAATATTCAACTGAGAAAAGCAAAGGTTTGTGTGTGTATGAATAAGCACAGAAAGGGGGGTGGGGCGTTTTGTAATGAAAAGCTGCTTTAATATTATAAAAAACAGTTGTATGCATATAGTTGTATATATTAATATACAATATGGTTGTATACATTTTTTTTCTGTTAATGTTTAAGGATTTTAAGTTATTCTTTAAAAATTTGCTTGCCACTTTTTGCAAACCTTTTAAATAAATGTAACATTTTCTGAATGTAAAATAAATGTACACAATTTATGCTACAACCATCACATAATTAATTATTCATATTTTTATTTATTGTTTTCCAGAAATGTCTTAAAAATAGTTAGATCACAAGCAGTTTATTCAACAGGAAATTAATATAAAATGACAAAGAAAAAAATTTCTTTCAATTAGAACACTTTTTTGTTTTTAAAAACACATTTTGCATCTGCTTGGAAAAAAAGTCGTCTGCGGCTGGCTAACCGTAGAATATAAATAAACAGAATGTATGTAGTAAGCTTTCGAACGAATGCAGGAACGATTACTCGACAACTTAGATCTGTATTGACGCGGATTTAGTAATTTAAACAATGGATTTCTCAGCAGCGCTTCCAAGATCATACTTCATGCAAAATATATAAGTCCGAGATAAATACACTGGCTTAGGCGTGGTGTATATGCTTCCAGCCTTAGCTATTGTGCTTATGTATTGGACTTATAGTTCTCCAAAAAAATTGAACTATAAAGAATGTCGGTGAAAAGCAGGTATGAAAAAAAATATTCTTGCTATTTGTTTTTCTTTAAATTATAAAGATTTTAATTAACTTCTTATAAACTTGTTTTAAAATTTTAATATTTCATTAACTTTATTTAGTTTAATAAATTTATTGTTCATTTTGTTGAAATACATAATTTGCCTAGTGACAATTTTAATCAGATGATTAGAAACAATGATTTCAACAGCATTTCAATCAGACTTCTTCCCTTTTTAAAAACATCTGGTTAAGATCATGGTTTCATAAATTTTAAAAGTATATGGGAAAACATACAATCAATGGTTATGTACTCAGTAAACCTTTAAATATACATAAATTATTGAATAAAAAAGCCTTTTTAGAGAATGTTTTCAAACATAATTTTTAAAATTTTGTGTTTAAGTAATATTCTAAAATAATTTGCATTACATATTTTTATTTTTTAAAAATTGCATCTGCTCAGAAGATGATTATAAGAAATAAGCACAATGGATAAGTGTTTTAAAAAGAAAACATGGAAATGTAATATTAGGGGGGGGGTCGATTTCGATGATTATTCAATTTATTATTCAACTTGAGAAACGTTAAAAATCTATAAAGAAATATTCATAGTGCGTGAAACTTTTCAATTGTTAAATTTTATTAATTTGAAAATTTTCACAGTAAATTAGAAGTTTGGATACTGTATGCAAATGAGAATAGAGAAGTTACACAATCAATAACGATTTAAACATGATTTTACTAAAAAAAAAATTTAAATATTAAAAGAATATCGCATATACTTCAACGATATGAAGCTAAAATGTAATAATTGTATTTCATTATTTACTTTTTATTCTGATAGCTTTACTATTTTAGGTACTTTTTATTTAGCTGGGCGCCAGTGTTATATATACACATATATATACGTACATGTATATAAATACATATGTAACTATGAATACATATATAAGCATTATTACATATGAGGACCCCAGAAGCCAAGGGGTATAAATGACAAAATTGAAAAAAATAAACTAAATACACAGACGACCTAAAAATATGCTTTTTTCATTTCAGGTAAAGAAATATAAGTGATTTTCTTATTATTTGCTGAGTTATAGAGGCAAACCACTTTTTTCGAAAAACAAACAATATTGATTAATTATACATTTAAAGAAAGTTGTACTTCATTTTTTAACATTTATTGAAATAAGAGTTCAAAGACCAGAATGCAACAAGTATTCCTATTTCAATCCACTCAATTGTTATTGATGTTCCAATTTAACATCAATTATCTTTAAACTCGATTTACTCCAAATCGAAATTTTGTCACTTGTACCCCCTGGCTTCTGGGGTCCTCATATATAAGCATGTATTTATATGTGTGCATGTATATATAGATACAATATGTGTATAGATAGGTATATGCATGTGTATATATAATATTGACGTCCGATTAACCGAAAAGTACCCTATTTTATATCTTGAATGATATTATACAGATAAGTTTCAAAATATATACCATAAGCTCTATTATAAAACGGTATGATTAAAATGGATTTCTTTTTTTATAGTTATCATCTAATCCTATAAATAAAGTATTGGTGATAATAATAATGAACTAATGTGTTGTTCTATTTTATACCAATGATCTGAGTTCTTTTACGTATTCATTTACTTTAGAAAATTAGTAAATCATTTGATATTGTATTAACTATTCTTTTCTTATGGGGTCACATAAAAAAAAAAAATCTGTTTTTTTAATAAACATATACAAATCAAATTTTCACCACATTTCGTTTTAAGAACTGCATAAGAGATTGTAACTCATTGTACTATTTATGATAGTATTAGATTTATAGTGACTCTGTCATTAAACATCTAGCAAACCAAATACATACTTGAAAAAAAAAAAAAAAAAAAAAAAAATTAAAAATTCCAGATTATAGGCGAAATAGAGTAGATGCGGTGCTATGTTAAATAAACAATTAACGATCGTTGTTTATTTTTATCATACATTAAGAGTTTTTTGGTTTAAATGTATAATTTCACAAATAAAAATGTAATTTCGGCAATCTATTATTAAAATTATTTTTTTAATAATAATAAAAATGTTTTTAAATTTTTTTTACAGCTTGTAAACTTTTATGTAAAATGAATTAATCTTTTATATCACCACGTTGTATATCTGCAATATCCCAAAAAGTGAAAGTTACTCATACAATGAGAATCAATGTTACTTTTATTGTCAGCTTAAAAAAAATATGATTATATTTATTGTTGCTATCTTCAAACATAGCAGTTGTCAGCCTAAATATTTTTTAGAATTGTCAACATGCAGCAATACTGAGATAAATTTTCATAATCAAAGTTTTATTTCTTATTTGATTAGTTTTTCATAGTTATTGTAAAATGAATTTTGCAGAATTTGTAATATGATGGTAAATAGCTAAAAAGGAGATTTTTTTACAAAGGTAAGTTCGTATGCTTTACAATTTTGTATTTGAAAAATGATGAAGTTGATGTGAAGTATATAAATTTTTGTTTACTTTAAACATGAAAAAATATCAATATTTTTATTTATTTATTTATTTTATACATTTCTAAAATGATTCCTTTTGACACTCCAATAAATATTTGCAATTTCAACATCGAATAGCAGTTGAAATAATTATGTTTCAGCTTGTTTATCACAATAATTGATATAAAAATACACGTTTACACATTTTTACACGCCCTAGTTGCCCTAGTTTTCTTAACACTATTTCTACCAAAATAAAATCCCATTTTTTAACAAAATTCAATTCTTTCTTTCTTTCTTTTTTTTTTCTTTTTTTTTTTTTTTTTTTTTTTTTTGTATGTGTATGTATGTGTGTGTGATTTTTAGATTGAAATAATTAAAAAGTATTTTTCATACATTGAAGACATTTTTAAGCGTATTTCATTCAAAAACAACAAAAATTAAAATTTTAAAAAGTATCATTTGGTATCCGTAGAAATACTGTTAGTAAACGAGTAGATCGAAAAAGTCAAAAGATTACTTCATACCCATAAAAAAAAATAGGTACATTTGCATTTTTTTTTTTTTTCAATTTTATTTTTCAAATAGTATTTAAACTCATTGTACATTTTAGAATCGAAGTAGTTTGAACTTGTTTAGGTATTTATGTGTTGCAGCGATCTCTTGAAGATGGATTGAAAAATTATAGAGCATATATGACTTTATAATAATACATATTACAATTAACGTTTCATAACATATATGGCTCGTTTCTAGTCATCATATGTGAAGCATACCTACATGACTTGTGTATAAGATGTAAACGATGACATAGATGCATAAATATATAGGACATAAGACGTAAATATTACTTATATAAGAGTGTTTATGGAAAATAAATGTTTGGAATGTATATATGAGAACGTGAGTTTCAAAATTTAAAAAATCGAATTATTACAATCAATCTCTAATATTAATGAGCCTACATCGAAAAAGCATTATAATCTGCAGAAAAAATAGTTTTATCGTGCATTTCTATTATTGTGAAACCACGCTTTATAATGAAAACCATTGAACGCAGTCAGGTTTTTTGCGATTTCCTGATATTTTTTTTTTATTTTCTGGATAAGGCCAGCTTTGAAACTTTGCGATTTTAAACATTTTTTTAAATATCTAGAAAAATACACGATGAATTATCCTGAAACTCTAAGTGCGTAAATATAATAGTACAGGTCACACATTTCCTTGAAGATTTTTTCATCAAACTCCATAGGGGACTGTCAACAAATTGAAAATGAAAGAATATCCTTTAGATTACCCTGTCAAAACTAATGTTGCAAAAAGCCATCAAACTATAGATTATGATTAAGTGGATTATTGTAATAAACTGTCTTCATTTGTATGTGGATAACATGTATACTCGTAGAGAAATTAAGATTTTAATAGAAATAGTCTTAAATTTTGACAAGTTTTTTTACTTATAATTTGCAGAGTTCTGAATATAAAATAGTGTACTTTTATGAAAATATGACAAAAAAAACATTATACATTATAGCGTTCGCGCATGCGCAGTAAAAAATTATTCAGTAAACCTATTTATTTTTCAAACAATTTTTATTATTAATTCTGATTAAAAAGTATTGTGTACAATGTTTTTTGTCATATTTTCGTAAAAATACATTATTTTATATTCAGAACTCTGCAAATTATAAATAAAAAAACTTGTCAAAATTTGAGACTATTTCTATTAAAATCTTAATTTCTCTACGAGTATGCATGTTATCCACATAAAAATGAAGACAGTTTATTACAATAATCCACTTAATCATAATCTACAATTTGAGCGTTTTGCTACATTAGTTTTGGTAGGATTATCCAAAAGATATACGTTCTCTTTCAATTTGTTGACGGGTCCCCTATGGAGGATCGGGAAAAAATGTTCATGATAATATATGGCTGTGCTATTATGTTTACACACACCTGGAGTTGTAGGGAAATTCCTCAAGTGTTTTTCTAGATATTTAACAAAATATTTAAAAATGCAAGTGGGCGGTCACCGTGCATATATATATTTCAGGATGATTTTGTCGACCCCGTAACTGCAACTTTGGTGTAAACCCCATTTTCTCTGTCCACCATATCTGTATCAACTACGTCTACTGCATTATAATCGCATATATTATTTATAGTAATTAATATCATACAATTAAAATGCTTAAAATATAAGTACTTAATATCGGTTTTCTTTTTTATATTTAAGATTTTTTATAGTTGTTATGTAATTAAATAATCACTCGTGATTTAGCCTTCAAAATGTGTATTAAAATGTTAAATTAATTTCATTCAGTCAATAGTAATCAATAATCTTTCAATTCAGTCAATCAATAACTCTTATAATTTAAAAATTACAAAAAGTACTATGTATAATGTAACAGAATATTTTTTTATATATAGATTTTATATTGATTATGATTTTAACATTCAAGCAGAAATATTTCTTTAGTAATTTTAACAAATATTGCTGTTAAATGTCACACAGTTTGATAAAAGAATAATTCTATATTAATTTTAATACATTATTTTAATTAGTAAATAAATCTCCTGTAATTTTTCTAACAGAATTAAAAAGTATTTTGGCCTAGGTTTGAAGCGGGATTTTTTATGAGAGATGCCAATGCTCTACCAAATGAGCTATCGGGGATGAATCTGGCGGACACAATTCAGCCAAAGAACTAGAATTATATACTAAATAAAGCTAACTAATGCCAGACTGGCAGCTTACGCTAAAAGTTGCTGATTCGAATTCTGCCCTGGACGCTTTTTTCACCCATTTAGTAAAATTATATTAAAGGATAATTCTGATTGAAAATTCGTGGTTAAAAATGACTAGCTATTTGTGGAGCTTTACATGTGTGATGATAACTTTAAAAGTTAAAGTGAGCAAAAGCTTTCAAAGAGAGTGCAAAAATACAATTAGCACAGCCCACGCAAAAAAAGTTTGTAATAATTTATTTAAAAAAAGAAAGAAAAAGATACGGTTTTATTTTTATCCTGTACACCGCAACAAAAGAAAAAAAAATCTCCATTTTGTCCGCCATAAATGCAAAATAAAATTATGCCATTTTCAGAATACGGAGAAATATGAATTTAAGAAAAGCGAAAATTCTAAATAAATTAAAAACAGCGCAAGCTGTTACACTTGTAAGACTGTGTGAAAGAACTTTAACTTTTAAACCCAATTTAAAAGACAGTCTTCATACTGTCTATATACAAATTATACATTCCTGTTCATAAACTATGAATGCATCATTTTCCGACTTCAAACCAAATCTAACAGAATGATAACATATTATAATTTGAGACTATCCTGATTGTTTGTAAATTAAGCATATTGGGATTTGTGGCCTTGTTTGCAAGTCAGTTTAAAAAAAAATAAGTGCACTGTAAGAAATAAATGTGTAAATTGGCTAATTTTACACACATATATGTGTAATTTTGTAAAATTACACACCTGTAATAAAAATTACACATTTTTTCGGAAATTTACCCGTTTTTGTGTGTATTTAGCGTCTGAAAGTAAGTGTGTAATTTGTTATCACTTGATAAACTCAGACAAGTGTGTAAATTCCGATAAATGCCTGAATTTACACGAATTGGAGTGTTATTCTAATTTAAGCATAATAATGTTTACTCAGAGAAGTGTGTAAATTTCTGAAATCACCCACTTGTTTTAAAATTTACACATTTCGTACAAAAAATAGCCTGTTTTTATGTGTATTTTGTTTATTAGAATGAGTACGTAAGTTTTTATCAGTTAATAGACACACAGAAGTGTGTAAATGTTAAAGATTACGTGTATTTACGCGAATTGGAGTGTTTTACATAATTATAAATATGTAAATTTTAAAAGACAGTTTCAAAATGTATTAGAAGACTTTCC
Source organism: Maratus speculifer (assembly GCA_964019185.1). NCBI lineage: Eukaryota > Metazoa > Arthropoda > Arachnida > Araneae > Salticidae > Maratus > Maratus speculifer. The sequence goes on from OZ025290.1 coordinate 327,394,181, forward strand.
GACAAAACTGAAAAGTGTTTATGCATTCGTTTTGTCTGTCCATCTTTCCGCGCTCTAACTCTCCTAAATATACTCAAATTTCCATGAAAATTTTAGATGTTATTGATGTTCACCTTAACACGAACCCTACTGAAAATGAAGTTTCTATCATGATTAATTTATCTACAGGGATAGTCAAAATTTACCATTACATTACTGCCTATGGGAAAAAATAGTTTCGAATGAGTTTTAAAGGTGTAACACCCTGCCAAACATATTTAAATTTATATGCATTTGCAAAGTACGTTAAAATATGTATTTAAAAAATGCAGTATGAATGATATTTATTATTCATTTACAGGGCCACACGAAAGAATTCCATTATGCAAGAACAAAAGGGCGGGAGATTATTTGCGAGATATTTTAATAATGTTAAACGACTTCGTGTACAATAAAATTTATATACTGATACGCTGAGTCATAATAGGAAGTGCATAGCATTTACAGGGAGATACAAAAGATTTCAAATAGTATATTCTATTTGAAGTACTGTGTATTATCGATGATGGTTGATGGATGGATGAAATGCATTTTTAATTATGATATGCGTTTTTAAGTTTCACTAAATATATGCATATAACATAGTGTGTATAAATTCTATAGTTTATATATAAGGTTACACAAAGGAACTCGTAAAGGTTACTGAATACGAGCGTAATTTATTAAAAGGTGGTTTTTAAATAAGTTATACATTTTTATGTTGAACCGCTTACTCAGAAATGTTTGTAGAATATAGATAAAATGTTATACAGGGTCATGTAAAGTACTGGATACGTGGTCACAATTCGATGATAACTTCTGGAAATGTTATTTAAGAGTGTTTTAGTTTAACATAGATTTTAGGTAAATATTGGACTGTAATATAGGTACTAGGTAAACTACAGGGCTGATCAAAAGTATTCAAGTACGTTTTTATCCATTAATATGAATTTCTAATAAATAAATTTAACGAAAGTTAAGCGTTTTCTTGCTTAACTAAATTTTCTTATTATATAGTATATACATCAACAGAAAGATTAAATACAGGGCTGTTCAAAAGTATTGAAATATATATTTGGCTATGGACATTAACACGTTATTTTCCTAAATAATGAAGTTTTGTTAAAGATTTCAGGAAGTGTTGGAAAGTGTTTCGTAATCTATCCTTAACGCATAATTTTTCTTTCTTGTTAATTGAGATATGAGTTTTAAAATTGATTTTTGCATATTGCGTTCTGTGTACAAATGCTGTAGATCATGTACAGGGTAACACAGCAAGAAAGTGCACATATTACAGTACATGAACGGAAGTAGCTTAAAGGTGGTTTTAAAATAAATTCTACATTTTTACACAGAATTGCATTTAATAAGCTAAGATATATATGGAGAAAAATGATATATACAGGACCACCGAAAGAATTTGATACATGGCTGCCTATGTAAGATAACCTCTGGAAATGTAAGTTCACTAGATTTAAACGTGTTTTTGTTTTAATTAAATCATAGCTAAATAGTGACATAACCTTATGCAAAAATAGTAGACAAAATACAGAGCTGTACAAAAGAATTAAAATTTGCTATCGTCTTTTGGGTATAAAATTCTAAAAGTCAAATTTCAACCTATTAGTCGTTTTAATACTTTACAACATTGTTGAAAATGCTTAAGAATACGTTTTGTTTGTCCGTATTCTAACTTGCGTTAATAGTTGGATTGCTCTGTAATTGATACATGTATTAAGGCAATATTTTAATTCATAACCCAAACTATGACTAATACAATATAATAATTTATAAAAAAGAAACTCTACAATTCATTTTAACAGGAAACTTTTTGAAATTGAATAAAAACAAAAGTGAAATGCATAAAAAAAAATTTAAACCGAAAATTTTAATTAGAGCCACTTTTATGAAAATAACGTGCGTTTAACTTCCAAATCTACCCTTGTATAAATAAACGGAAAACAACATCTGCATTTCACATCTGCGTTGCGCGGCAATAAATTCACTTGCAGACGATCAAAACAGTCGGTCTTCAGAATAAAGAACGTTCTGTTTGCTCGTATATATTGTTCTTTCATAAACGTATATAGTTCGCATGAATTTTAAAACTTTTACGAAAATTTACAAGAATGCGGCCAAAGGATACTTTACATGACAGTCCGAAAAAGGTACAGTGTCAGTAATGTAGTTAAGAAAGAGCTCATTAATGCCATTGTACTGTATTCGGACATAATTCTACGAAAGAATCTACGTATTTCTATTTGGATTATCCCAATTTAACACAGAGGAAGGTCATAAGAAATAGGTAAGGAAAAAGTATTTTCTCAGCTTTCTCTTTTAGTTAATATTTTTAGTTTTAGTTAATTTCACATAAACATTTTATAGAAGCAATGACTAACATTCATTTTAACTTTTATCAATTCAATAAACCTTACTAAATTTAATTTTTATTTTGTTGAAATAAAAGGCCGCATGCCAACGATTTATTCTTTTAAATGGTATTTAAATCAGATTTTTTTTTTCCTTTTTAAAACTATGCGGTTAAAATTACGTTTCTTTAAATTTTAAAAGTTTTGGGTTTTAAAAGTAATTTAACCAATAGTTAACATAATTACTATACATGTATTATCGCATCCCAATAGTTTCTACTTTAAACAGAGATTTAACTCATATATGAATCATATCGCATTATAAAATGTATGAATATGAACTATATGATATGTACAACATGCATATGAGGTATATATAGGCTAGATGGGAAGGTAATGGACAAGCTTCAATATTTTTGGTTAATAAAAAATACTTATTAACAATTTAATTTATGTATATATATTTCATTAACTCCTCTCTACATGATTTAAAATCTAAATTATTTTTTATGCTCCTAATCAAGACACAGAAAATAATATTTCAAAGTTCCATCGATTTTCAGGAAAATTTGAATGAATTTGCTAAGAGTTGTCTTCATTTAAAAAAAGTAATACTGTCATTTTTCTTTCCTTGCAAAATTTGGATGTGTTTATGTTTCGTTAGAAAGAAAATTTTGAATTTTATGTACTTATGACTATTTGCAAAATTTCATTTATTTTTAAGAATTTAAGAAGCGTGTGTTACTGAGGGCGGGGGGCGCTCAATTAAATCTAATAATTCCCATTTAAATAAAAACAATTAAGTTACAGAAATTGTTAAAAATCAATTGTATTCTGAAAAATTAACTGCATCTATTGTGCCACATCTGTCGCCGGAGACTGAGTGGCGCTCAACTTGTTAATTGTTAAAAATAGAGGGAAGTAAACGAATTTGTGCTAAAATAACTTTTTTTTTCATATTTTCTTTTATCCATCTAAACCTTCCAATGTATAAATAATTTGATAAATGTAATTCCCTGACATTTAGAATTTTAAACAATGTATCTAAAATAATTAAGATTTTGATATTGTGATAGTCACAATGATTTATTTAAACAGTGAACAATTCTCAAAGTATTTCATTAATTATTGCTATCTAATTTGTTAAATTTATTTGAAGCAAATATTTTGTTTTATTAGCATGCCTTCATTAAATTCTGGCTCTAATTATTGTTATAAAATCTATTACTTTCGTGAGGTTCCATTACTGGATTCACATTCCTTATTCTTTTTTTGTTGTGTCTTATAAAAAATAACCTGTATTTTTAATACACTGATAAAAATAATTTTTTCACCCCATTTTATTCTAAAAATTGCATAGTAATAATTCTAATCCCTTGTACTATTTATGATAGTATCAGTGTTATAGTGGCTTTGGCAACAGAATCCAGCCAGAAATTACATTTTTGAAAAAAAAAAAAAAAAAAAAAAAAAAAACGAACATAAAAATTTCACATTATGGGCAAAATAGAGTACAGCATTCAGTCGCTGAAAGATATTTAAACAATTAATGAACGTTTTTAAAAATCATGTATCAAGAGTTATTATTGATTTAAATGTATAATTTCATAAATAAGAATGTAATATCTACAATCTATTATTAAAGTTGTTTTTTTAATAATCAAAAAATTGTTTTTAAGTTTTCTTTTACTGCTTGCAAACCCTTATGTAAAATGAATTAATCCATTCTGTCATCACGTTGTATATATGCAAACAGAAGGAGATAATATATTATAATTTCAGAAAGAAAACAGATTAAGAAAAATAAAGAAAATAGATTATAATAACAGAAAGATAATATATTACAATTTGAGACCACCCTGTTTCTTGATTAAGCGTAAATAATTCTTGTTTTAAGATTACAAATCTGTTAGAAAGAAACAAGTTGGAAAATGCGCGTTAAACAAAGCAAATCAGGTGCATTTCGTACTATAAAGAAGTTTAAAAAAATTCAAATCTTGGTGTAATAGTAGACTGTACTTCGGATATTCCTTAAGTATCCGGAATTTTTTCTTTCTCTTTGTAAACACTATATATCCGCTTTCTATTATAAAATAAGTAATCTTTAACGAATATCAGCAACATAAGCATCAATTTAATAAAATGTGAAATATTTTAATATAATTAAAACGCGTCCCAAACAATGTTTCCTTCTTTATTATAATGTAATGGGATTTTTTAGTATAGCCTTGTAAATTAATAAAAACTATTATTTGCACTACAGATTATACAGAATTTTTATTGTAGTATATACTTCATAGATGCATGTCAATTTTATTATGTTCGAAAACGTGTAACATTATTAAAAGGCACTTGAAACTATTTTTATACATTTTCTGTTATGCAAGGGAACGCTTTTGACTGTCTCTGTAATTGAATTATGCATCTCATTTTCATAAAAATTGAAATGACTTGATAAAATTATGCAAGATTTATGTATTTTAAATTTCAAACAATTCGGATAAGTAGTTTTTGCGTTGTTATATGCGGACGGACAGATAGACAGACGGACGGATTGAATGACAACTATAATTATTACGTATTTACATAATTACGATCGCGTACTTAGAAACAAGTCAAGCATATACGAATTTGTTCTTCATGTAATTTTGTTTTGCTATTTTAAAAACTTTTTCGCAGTTTACACATCAAAGAATAAGGTAAATCTTTGCACACAAAAACCTGTGTATTTTAAATATTACACAAAAATGTGTTTTCCATGTTACGTAGATATATGTGTAAAAACAGAATATTACACAAAAATCTGTGCATTCTGTACATAACACAAAAACCTGTGTATTTTGCATATTACACAACATTGTAGGTATTTTCCCATTGCACAAAAGTATATGTAAAAAAAGAGTATTACACATATGTATGTGTAAAAATAGTGCTCAGAAATATGTGTAGTTCAGTCCAATTCACACATTAAAGTGTGTATTTCAAGAGTTATCAGATAACTTTTACACATTTGGACTTATCATCAAATTACACATTAAAATGTGTAGTCTAAAATTTAAACATTTGGCGCAATTTACACACAAATTTACACATATAGACATGTCGTTTTTGTATCATCGATTTACACATTTTTGTGTGTAAATTTACACATTTTTTTTTAGAGTGTGCCAAGTATAAATGAGTTTGTTCTTTATGCAATTTTGTTCCGGGATCATGAAAACTTTTTTTTTAGAATTTACATATCAAAGCATAAGGTAAATCTCTGTATACAAAAATCTGTGTATTTTAAATATTACACAAAAGTGTGTGTTTTGCATGTTACGCATACCTATGTGTAAGAACAGAATATTAACACATAATCCTGTGTATTCTGCATATAACACAAAAATATGCGTATTTTGCATATTACACAAGATTATGTGTATGTTCCTATTACACAAAATATGTGTAAAAACAGAATTTTACACATATGTATGTGTAAAAATATTGCACAGAAATGTGTGTATTTCAGTGCAACTTACACATTAAAGTGTGTATTTCAAGAGTTATCAGATAAGTTTTACACATTTGGACTTATCATCAAATTACACATTAAAATGTGTATTTTTAAATTTACACATTTGGCGCAATTTACACACCAATTTACACATATAGACATGTCGTTTTTGTACCATCGATTTACACATTTTTGTGTGTAAATTTACACATTTATTTTTTAGAGTGTACTAATATTATAAATGGGAAAGTGTATGTGTGTGTCTGCTTGTTTGTCTGTCTTTCACGGCAAAACGGAGTGACGAACTGACGGATTTTTCTAAATGGAGATATCTGAAGCAATGGAGAATGACATAGGCTACTTTTTGTCTCTTTGTAAGCCCCCAGTTCCCTAAAATGGGAGATGGAAGTTTGTATGGAGCATTGCGCAACTTCAAGGTAGAAAGCTAAAGTGTTACTCATGGATTCCGATAGATGGCGCTGATAGGTTTCTGAAACAAAATAACGTTGTGTGGTCTTTATCTGTACTTAAGTGCGGGCTTCGGCCCGCTCTTCACACTGTAGTGCATACAGTACCTATACTCTGTTATTTGACGATTGATTTCCATTTATTTAACTGCTTTCGATTTTTGGCTATTCGTGTATAGCTTTGCGATTTGGTATTGTTGTCTTGGTTTGGTTTTCCGATCTCCAAAAACAAACTCGATTTTGGATTCGGTTTTACCATTGTTTTTCTGATTGGATTAATTCGTTTAGTTTAGATTTATAATATTCCTAGACTTTTAAGGAATAAGACAATCGCTTTGGTTTTGGATTTAGTTTTGCTTCGTGAATTGTTTTTGTTGTTTTTGGTAAATAATAAGTAAAATTTATTTTCCACTTATCCCTCAATAGTTCTATGAGTTTTTAAAAGGTCGATTACATAGTATGTTGTATTTAACACGAGTGAAGCCACGGACAAAAGGTAGTACTTTAGATATTTTTAAATTGGGACATGAGCTTAAACTATTTTAAAGATCAACTGGATGATAAAGAAGATAAGAAACTCGATATTAAAGAAATTGGGAGTAAAAAATACAACCATCAATAAAAAGATTATTATTTCCATATTAGCTTCTTTTATATATTATTCATTCCAAAACAATTTCTTTAAGTGAAAGAAAACAATGGAGATAGATGTCTAAATAGTATGAATGAAAACCATTTCTCAAGTTGAACGTATGAAATATACACTGTTAAGACTAATGGTGACACATTGCACCTTTTAACAGGTGAAAGGCTTGTCTCACTTTGACACCCCTAAAGGAGCCAAAATGGCACCTTTAATTAGGGTGAAAAGATGGCACCCTTAATCCGGAGTGCCCAATAATAAAAAATTTAAAAAAGTACAAACCGACTTTTGGCCCTCGACGGATTCGAACGCACAACGTCTGATTACAAGCTCAGCGCTCTAACCACTCGGCCATCAATTTCACCTTCAAAGTCTCTCTAAAATGTTCAAATGTGATGAAATTCAAAGGTTGCTTTATATAATAAAGCTCGCAAAAAGTTAGCCGAGCGGAGTTCTAAACGAAATTAAGATATCGTATAGCGGTGATAGTCATCGTAGGAAAAAATTGCTGTGTTGATCCACCACTGATAGCGAGTTGAAGGGAAAGGACACGTCACAGAGCATGCGCAAATGACTAAGGGCTGAAAATCTTCCAACGGTATGCATTGCGCGGCACCCTAATTAGCGTGAAACACCCAACGGCATCCCAAACACATTTTCAAGCCCGCGGGTGTCAAATGGTAACACTTTTTCACCCCTGGGCGCCAAATGCAACCGTTTTATCACCTTTATTTTTAACAGTGTATGTGAAGGGGGAAATCAGTAATCTCTTTTGTGCCTGCATATATCTCGTTCGATAGTCATTTCTTGTAACACGATTTTTTAGCATTGAATCATTACTAAACGTGAACATATATGAAAACATAATATGCATTTTCATAATTAAACGAACCTACTTTAAAGTCACCTACACTGTTAAAACTAATGGTGACACATTGCACCTTTTAGGTGTGAAAGGCTTGTCTCACTGGTGACACCCCTAGAGGAGCTAAAATGGCACCCTTAACTAGGGTGAAAGGATGGCACCCCTAATCCAGGGTGTTTCAGGGGGTGAAAGGACGGCACCTCAGGGAAGAATAATGGCACCCCTTATCCACAGTGTTCGAGAGGGTGAAACGATGGCACCACAGGGGAGAATAATCTCACCCCTTATCCTGGGTGCCCCAGGAGGTGAAAGGATGGCATCTTAGGGGAGAGTAATGGCACCCCTTAACCAGGGTGCCCCAAGGGGTGAAAATATGGCGCCTCAGGGGAGAGTAATGGCACCCCTTATCCAGGGTGCCCCAGAGGGTGAAAGGATCGCATCTGAGGGGAGGGTAATGGCACCCCTCATCCAGGGTACCTTAAGGGGTGAAAGAATGGCATCTCAGGGGAGAATAATGATACCACTTATCCAGGGTGCCCCAGAGGGTGAACAGATGAAACACATAATCCAGTGTGCCCTGTGGCATCCTACAAGAAATAGCACTCACAATCTATGGCCCACAGTTGCAACCCCCCTCCCCTCTGCTTGTCAAGAAATTGTATTGGTTTGAATCATGAAATACAAAGTGTTTACCCATTTTTAAATTGAATTCAGCAGAGAAAATTATCATGATCAGTCTATATTTTGAGCCTTTTTTTTTCTTTTAGATTTATGGAATATTATATTTTTAAACTCATTATCAGGTGTCCAAAGAAAAATTGTAGCATATTTTTGTAACTCAGAGAGGGATAATATGAACTACAAAAATATTCATAGAAAGGCAGAGAATTCAAATTGTACTTTCATTTACATGGAGAGTATTTTAAGAAAAATTCAAAATTTTAATATTTTATACAGTCTTTGCATTTCAAAATCACCAATCATCATCACTAATTAAATCATCACTATTGCATTGTTAGTCATACCCAAAAGGTTTTGTTAGAATAAATCGAAAAATTTACAGAACCTCTACACCTCTTTTCTGCCTCTAAAAATCACTGAGTTAGAGTCAAATATTGTGACTTTGTCATGCAATTTGAAGCCTGATTTTCAATTTTATGTTTTGAAGTTTTTGTAAAATGAAATAAATAATGATTTTGACTGTCTCTAACTCATATGTTTGGATCAAACTTTTTGGGTATGTTTAAGAAAGGGCCAGTAACTATTTTTGTGACTGGGCATTTTTAGATGCAGGAACATTATAAAAATTTTATGTTTTTTGACACCAAAATAAGAGAAAGTACAAATTGAATTATCTATCTTCATATGAATATTTTTATAATTTTCTTATAGTTTCAGAAGTAATTCGTAACCATCTTTTTTGACACATAGTATATTGCTTGACATGTATTTTCATTATTTTATATACAGGGCAACTGAAAAGTATGGGGACACAGAAAAATGCCATATCCTGTAAAATATATGCCATAATTTAATAATAAAAAATAAAAGAAATAACAATATTTTAACAAATTGTTCACTGGCTTGATATTTATTTTTTACACAAGTTTGAAAACGAAAGATCACAGAATTGACAGTCCGCTGCAGATAATTCTGATTTAAATCATTTTATGCCTTGATAATTTCGCATCACATACAATGCAAACTGGGGATTTTCTATTTCTAGCTTTTCTACAGAAGTCAAGTGAGTTAAGATCTGATTGTTCGAAGGCAATACACCTGTTATTAAATATCCACGCAGATGGGTGTTGAAGGTCAATGTTGTTTTTGCTCCATGTGAAGGCCCCAATACTGCTGGAAGTTCCATTAAAATTATTTTGCTTCCATGAGGCGAACACTTCGTTGAACATATTAGTTGCTGATCATTTTAACTGTTGTGAACTTTTCGGAGGATTAAGATTTTCATATAATAGAAGAAATGCTACAAAATTTTAAAATAGGCATTTCTCAGATTTTAGTTGTGAAATATCAATGTCAAACAACGCACACATATTTTTTCAGCTACCCTGCTGTATCTAATTAAAAAGATGTAAAACACAAATTAGAAAAGAATATGTAATAAATGTTGTGTAACTTTTAAATTAGTAAGAATACTTCATATTCTTTAAAATTCTTCCAGAAAGTTAGCCATCAAGCTATGAAATGAGTTATAGAAAATAAGTTCATTTTATGGTTGTGGTAAAATCACAGATGAAATTGAGTAAAAAAAAAATCATTTTTACAATATATGTAGTACTTACCTTTATAGTGAACTTATGCAAATCCATATTTTATAGCATATATCCACACAGGATTAGAAATTAAGAACTGTATGTAAGGTGTCAAAATAATGCCTACAATTTTTTTTCGATGTGCCAACTGCATTTCATATTTTCTTATTTCTTTTCACAGCCATGTTAATAGTAATAATATTGCATTGCATATTTAATTTTAATGTATTGAAGGGAAGTGGGGAGGAAACTTTATATATTAAACACCTTTTTCTTACTAAACAAAATAAAAACTGACTTTCCATAAGTATGAAAACTGATTAAACTACAATATTTGGATTCTGGAAAAACTTATTCTTTTTATAAAGCTAATATGCATACAAAACAGATAATCAAGCAAATATGTCCACAGAGAGAAAATATGAGCTATAGATATAATTAGGGATAAGCTAATTTTTAAAAAATCTGAGAGTAACAGTACATCAGAAAATAAAAAGTTAGCAAATAAATGAATCTTTGGTTGCCAATTATGGTGTGGCATTTAAAACATTTCCAAATCACACATAATTTTTTTTTTTTTTGTTTGAGAAAGGGAATACAAAATTTTTAAACAATTTTAATACAGTTTCTTATTTTAGGAACATATAAGGATGCAGAAATATCTCATAATAAAAGAAAATCTTGTTTACAGGGGTGTAATATCCAAGGACCAGTTTTATTAGTCATTGGTGAAAGCGAAGTTAACTTAGAGGTTATTGACAGGTTCAAAATTCTTAAGACACGTGCTGATGTCATGGTGCTGAAGGGGGGATGTATGCTAAAATACAAATGAAAGTATTTGCTAAAAAAAATTAAAGAAAGCTAGCTATCAAGATTTGACGACTAGGAATAATTTTTCTATAATTTAGTTTCATTTGACGACTAACGACTGCTGATTTCTAGTGCTGTATCCACATCAAAACACTTTCTGCCAAATTGTTTTTGTATTTTGACTTATTGCATCTGAAATTTTAATCCAAAGAGTAATTATAATGAAAGGAATAAAACACTGAATTAAAAAAACAACCTTTTAGTTCAAATAATCTTTTTATTGTAAACACCAAGAATGTATTAAATATTATTAAACAAAGACGTAACACTATGTGGAACTGATGCCCCTGAGAAAATTTTGGAGACATAAGTATCTAATAAAAATGATAAAAATTTAAATTGGCTTTTGCTATAGTTAACGTTAAACAACCAAAATAATGCATACCACAAAGTAACTAAGCTTATAAAATTATCAGTTTTTGTAATTAACTGTTTATATAAAATTAATACATAGCATGAGTAATTTAATAAGTTGCTTGAGTTGCGGAGCACAGTAACAGGTTAAAACACAGAAATTTCTGCACCTTCTTCATGATAAAGAGTCGGAAACTTTTCTTGTATCAAGGATGGTAATGTAAGTACTATAAATGTAAGTTCACTATCTGAAATAATAATAATAACACATTAAGGAAAACACACAAGAAGACAGTCCAATTAAAATGTATCATCAAAGTACAGCAAAAATGGTAGATAAACAAAAAAAGAAAGAATAAAATTTAAATAAAATTTAAATTATAGCTCACAAGGCTATCAAAGCCTGACAGCTAATGTGCCCACAGGTTCTGTATGTAACGTGATAACTCTTTATATAAATATCCGATTTGCTTCAAATTTTATATGTAGTTTCATTCTGATAAGGTTCTTCACTGATTAGCATTGGAGGTTCATTGGTTAAATATGAAGGGGGGGAGAAGAGAGTGCTACCCTCCTTAATTTATATAAATATGCAGAATTATCACATTTTCTTCAAATTTTGTTAATAGGTTCACTCTGATAAGGCACTTCCCTGATTAGTTTTAGGGGCTCAATGGTTAAGTATAAAGAGGGATGGCAGTTAATCCACTGTCCAAATACTTACAGTTGATTTCTTTTATTTTTGGAAGGGCATTATTCTTTGAAATAAGAGTATAATATACAGTTGTATGTATAGCCTGCGAGCTCAATGCCATCAGTTTAACTGGGCACTTTCCTCTTTATTGCCTATTTTCGGACAGCACGAGAAAATTACATGACCAACTCATACTTGTCATTCAGATATTCTTTTCCTGAATTATCATTAAGAGTTACAAATGTTTTACATTATTAACCATATTTACAAAACATATCTTGCAACAAAGTGTCTATTCCAGATTAGCAACGAATTTCCCTAACATGTACAAGTATTCCATACCAGTAATAATAATAATAAAAATGAGGAATTTTATTCAAATTTATTAGTACGCTCCTATTATGTATCCTATATTGACACTAATCAATGAATATATGGATACAACCCCTCGTGTTTTTCCTTCATTTTGGGAATAACGAATTTTCAACGTATTCTATTGACGATTATTTTTAAAATGTTCAAGATGTGATTTTGCGACTTTCACAAAAGTTGCTCTATACATTTGGCTAACATAATATGCAAATGAAATTTTGATATCTTTGTCGCATGCGCAGTGAAAAATTATTTAGTAAACCTACTCAATATTCGAACAATTTTTATTATTTTTTAATTCTGATTACAGGATATTGTGTGCAATGTTGTTTGTCATATTTTCTGAATAGAATTTTACTTTATATTAAGAACTCTTCAAATTATAAGCAAAAATCTTGGGTAAATTTGAGACTGTTTTTCGGATTCGTAGAAAACCTTAATTTTTCTACGAGTACACATGCTATCGACATAAAAATGCTATATTAGTTTTGACAGGGTTATCCAAAAGATATCCAAAAGGTATTCATTCTTTTTTAATTTGTTGACGGTCCCCTATTGGAGTTTCGGAATAAAATCTTCAGGGAAATATATGACTTGTACTACACTACCTAGCCATTGATTATCGTCCACTTGAGATTTTAGACATTTTGTTAAATACCTAGAAAAATACATGAGGAATTATCCTGAAACTCTCAGTGTATATACATAATAGTACAGGTCATATATTTCCGTGAAGATTTTTTCCAGAAACCTTATAGGAGACCGTCAACAAATTAAAAAATAATCAATATCGTTTGGATAACCCTGTCAAAACTAATGCAGCAGAAGCGCTCAAACCGTAAATTGTGATTAAGTGGCTTATTGTTATAAACTGTGTTCATTTTTATGTCGATAGCATGTATTCTCGTAGAGAAATTAAGGTTTTTATAAAAATACTCCCAAATTTTCCCAAGATTTTTGCTTATAATTTGCAGAGTTCTTAATATAAAATAATGATATTTTCTCAAAATCTGACAAACAACATTGCACATAATACCCTGTAATCAAAATTAAAAAATAATAAAAATTGTATGAAAGATGAGTAGGTTTACCAAATAATTTTTCACTGCGTCAACGATATTAAAATTTCATTTGCATATATGTTAGCTAAATTTATAGAGCAACTTTTGTGAAAGTCGCAAAATCATAGCTTGAGAATTCTAAAAATAATCGTCAATATAATAAGTTGAAAATCCATTGTTCCCAAACTGAAGCAAAAAAAATGAGGGATTGTATCCAAATGTACTAGTAAGTTCCGTATTGTGTATTCTATATTGACACTAATCAATGAATATATGGATACAACCCTTATTTTTTGCTTCATTTTGGAAATAAAGGATTTTTAACTGATTCTATTGACGATTATTTTCAGAATTTTCAAGCTATGATTTTGCAACTTTCACAAAAGTTGCTCTATACATTTAGCTAACATAATATGCAAATGAAGTTTTGATATCGTTCACGCATTCGCAGTGAAAAATTATTTAGTAAACCTACTCATTTTTCATACAGTTTTTATTATTTTTTAATTCTGATTACAGGGTATCATGTGCAATGTTGTTTGTCTCATTTTCAGAAAATATTATTATTTTATATTAAGATCTCTGCAAATTATAAGCAAAAATCTCGGAAAAATTTGGGAGTATTTTTATAAAAACCTTCATTTCTCTACGAGTATACATGCTATCGACATAAAAATGAACACAGTTTATAACAATAGGCCACTTAATCACAATCTACAGTTTGAGCGCTTTTGATGCGTTAGTTTTGACAGGGTTATCCAAAAGATATTCATACATTTTTTAATTTGTTGGCGGTCCCCTATAAAGTTTCTGGAAAAAATCTTCACGGAAATAGATGACCTGTACTATATTGTTTATACACTGAGAGTTTCAGGATTCCTCATGTATTTTTCTAGATATTTTGCAAAATGTCTAAAATCGCAAGTGGACGATAATCAATGGCCAGGTAGTGTATTATATTCATACACTAAGATTTTCAGGATAATTCCTCATACATTTTTCTAGATATTTAACAAAATGTCTAAAATCGCAAGTGGACGGTCATCTCTGGCCATATAGTGTATATCAGGAGCTTTAGGGAACTGGCTAATTCTTTATTTCCCCTTTTGCTATATGGGGGAAAGTCGGGTGGAATGGGACTGTAGGTTTTTCTCTTTGTGCATTATTCTAAACATTTCATCGATCGCATACAAGATGAAGCAATGATAATCCATTCTTCAGTTTACAAAAAAAAATTGATATGCATAGACTTGCAAATGTATGAAAGAAAAAAATATTTCAAAAATCCAATTTAAATTTGATTTATTTGCTCTCAATATATTAAAGGCTTGTTTATGTATAAATGTAATTGTTTCCCTATTTATGGAACATTATACTGTATATTATTCATAATTTAAACTAAGCCTAAAGCAACATTTTTGTTTGAACAAGAAGTTTAACACAAACAAGGAAGTGGCGAGGAATGGGACATGCCAGAAAAGGGATGAATGGGACGCGCCCAGTTCCTTTTTTTAATTAATAATAATGCGAATTGCTAATATGCAAATTTTTTAGAGGATAATATATTAATTATAACATTGATAATATATGCATTCATACTTCAAAATGTAAATAAAATGATGATTATTTAAGGCGCAACGCTAGGCACAGAAAAAGACCCGGATGATAATGCAAAGTCTATGGGGCGTTCTTTTCAAATATTTCGCCGAAATTTTAATATTTTTACGTGATTGTTTTGCACAAGATTGCTGAGGGCGATCCGCAACCGGCGTAGTTTTTACTTTTTCAGTTTTGGTTTCAGATTTTTTTTTAAAAATTACTTTAACTTAAGAAATTGGTTTAAACCGGTTCTGAAATTGAAACTATCGTTATACAAAAAATATAAAAGCAAAATCGAAAAAATAAAAACTAGGCCGGTTATGGATCATCCTCAGCTATCTTGTTCAAAAGAATCATGTAAAAATATTAAAATTTGAGTTAGGTATTTCAAAAGAACGCTCCTACAGACTTTTACATTATCATCTTTACATTCTGAGCCTAGTGTGGGGCCTTAATGACACCTATGACAGAGAATCCTGAATTTTCATTCCAGTCATGAAGATACTGGAAGCTTATATTGTGGCATATACATTATCAACTTACAACCTTTGTTTGATTGTTTATTTTACCGACACTATAGGTTATTTTGTGCCTTATAGCTTTTTTTTTATTATTGCTGTCCCATAACTCTTAATGAGGAGGTATGAGACACATTTTGAAACTTACTTTCTTTTTAAAATAAAATAGTATTTGCACGTTATGTTTCTATATTGTTCAGGGGGATTAAAAAGTGTTTTACCTTGCATGCTATAAATTGATTTTTTTCATTTTGTATATATATATATATATATATATATATATATAATTCTTACTTTTGTAAAAAAAAGTCCCACACCACCCCACTCTCCCCTATATAGATATTATATATTAATACACCAATTACATGAAAATAGAATTTTTATCAATAGTATTAAAATACAGTTTAAGGGTAACAGTTTATTGTATATCCTTAGGTTTTTACCACCTTCTCCCCAGGTTTTTACTGGTAAAAAGCCAATCCTGTTTATTGGTCTTGTTTCAGAATAGGTGGAATGAAAGATTGTTAAAAATTATGTCATTAGAAAAATGTTTAAGATTTATAAATGACAGTGCAAAAATCGCCTTTAAAACACGAGATCTTCATCATCTGCGGAAAATTTTCACATTTATGTAAAATTACGATATAAGTTTTTATTCATTGTTATATTTTTTGAACACACACTATTTCTGTAAACTATTCTGAAAGTTCAGTGGAGTAAATACAGATTGTTTTCCTTTTATAATTTGAATGTTCATGACAACAAATTTGTCATATCGGATGATGTTGATGATTGAGAAAGGGGGGGGGGCGGGACTGGTTACGGTCTAATCAAACTTAAATTACTATTATTGAAAAAAAATATTTTATTTTATTTAACCATAAAATTCTGCTACTAAATAAGGTTTAATGCGAAAGAATACTTTCGAAAAAAAAAATGGGTGTAAATCTGCATAGCCGATAATCAGATCATAAGGTTTATTCAATTCAATACTCTAACATTTTCTCACCTTTTGAAAGATAATGAAATTAAAAGAATGAAAATATGAAGAATTAGGAGTAAGAAAACGTAATGGTAAACCCAAGATACCGCTAAATTCGGGTTTTTAGGCATTTCCCACCAAGGTATGACTTGGCTGACTAATAACGTTTTAATATGCAAATCGAGGTTTTATCCGTGATTTTTGTCCTTAAATGAGATTAAATGATTGTCTGTGCTACCGCCTCCCGATCTAATCTTATTATGGAGATTATTTAGGAAATAATGGTGGTTAATAAGGAAAATATTAATAATGAAAACCCTGTAAATAAGTTTTGATTACTTTAAGATTTGCAAGTATTCAATTGTCTTAAATGAAAAAGTTACCCCCCCCCTCTCAAATAAAGACAAATCAGGTATACTGAAACAATATTAGAGAAGTTACGCGAGGCTGCAATATGGTGTGAATTAGCCTTTACTGGAGGGGTTCGGATAGCATCTATCCGACAATATATGCAAAGCCGGCCAGATGCTGTCCGAGATCCCGTGTAAAGGTTAAAATTAAAACTTCGCGAATAAAATTAATTGCTTTTAACTGTATATAGACGGAAAAACATATTTTAACCTTAACTGCTCTGACAAAAATTGTTACATAACTACTGTGAGCTGTCTGTCAGACCATTTAATCTGAAGATGAATAAAATGTTACATTAATTCTCAGAATACTATTTATGTATTAAACTTTATGTACAAGAATATTATAAATCAAATTCAACTATTCAAAAGTATTTAGAGGTAGTAATAAGACTCCAAACTAAAAAAAATTGACCAGTATCTATAGTTAAACTAAAAATTACAAGTTAAACTGTGAAATTTGAAAAACTCACGGTGTCTGAGACCACTAACAGCAGTTAAGGGTTAAATCTAAACAGTTGATTTTAAACACAAGGTAAAATGGTCATAGAATATTCCGATTGCAACAAGATTCGTCTATAATAACTGATTTGGAATGAAAAAATATGTAAATATTTTAACAATCTTTCATTTCACTCTTTCTAACTGTGCGCCCTTAGGATTCCCGTGCCTAGAGCAGTTTGCTCCAATTGCTCCTCGGTAGCTAAGGCCTCGATAAATCATTTAAACATATTGACATGTAAACGAGAAATTGTAAAATAACTACCTCATAGGTTTAACATTAGCAAGCGGGTATTTTGGTGAGAGTGTAGCTTGTAGCTTCACATAATAAACTTAACAATCAATCATACTAACAAAAAAATCTAATTTACTGTTTTTTTATGACATTACTTATAGGGATGTACGATAAATTAACGTAACAATAAAATAAAATAAAATAAAGTTAAATCTTACCTTTAATCAGACTTTGCCCTGTTCACTGGTCGCTCAAATCAGATCGTTAAGTCCTCGTTGTTTCATTGTAGCTCAGTGGTTAGTCCTCAATTAATATCGCCAATTTACACACATGTTTTGATTTGCTCACACCCGTAAACTTTTCTTGCCGACACCGAAAGCAGAAAGACACGCGTCATAGCGCATGCGCAAGTTGCCAGTCACCCAATGAGGTGGTTACGAAGTGCATGGCACCTTATTTAGCTCCCATCATCCAGTAACAGATCTGTCGTCACCTCAACCGCATATTCAAGCTCCTATGACACCCTAGGGTTCCAAATGGCACCGCCTTTTCACCTCCGGGTCCCAAATGGCACCGGTTTGTCACCTTTATTTTTAACAGTGTACAGACGAAACTAATGTTCATAAACTTGTGAAATTTTATGAAATATAAAGAGAGAAAGGAGGGCTTCTTTAATAGAGTAAAGAGCGGAGGTTCTTTAAGAGATGATTATCTCTAAATTTGGCAAATAAAAATTCTTTTAATGAATTACACATTTAGCATTTATTTACGGTACTTCAGATTTTTTTTTTAAATTAAGGATGTATTTCGATTCAAACTGCTTATTTTCCGATTTATTTTTAAATTCATTTTTGCTCTCAAATGCATCAAACTGACAAATTGTCTTATTTAGAAAGTACACAAGATGCCGTGATTGTTGAATCTTTGATAAATGCAAAAAATATTGCAAAAAAAGCAATCAAAAACGGCATTTTGAACTGATTTTGATTGTTTTGAACTGATCTGTCAACGAAAAATAGAGTCATACTGAGAAGGTAATTGTTTATAAAACAAATTCTAATGAAATGAGCGCAAAATGACATCACACGGCACCTTATACGTCTCTTCAAAAATCCTTTCAGCAAGTTTCATGGTTCTACTTTTAAAAATGTGTCTGAAATTGTATCGGAAAACTTCGAGTTGTTGAAGGTGAAAAAGCGTTTTTTTCGAATACACCCTTAACATAACTTGATCTTAAAAAAATATTTTATGATATCCTCTTAGAATTTCCCAGAACACCATGCGGTCAACTATGAAACATGCTATCTTCAGATTCCAGATGGTGTTTGAAAATAATAAATATCATGCGGAATATTTTTAGCTCTAATAAAATATGCAAACTATCGTTAATGTATGTTATGTGTTTTATTCATTAAAAAAGCCATCTGAAACGATTTTTTCCCCTCAAACAAATTCTCATACTTTTGTTATATAATTTTACAACATTCCAGACATTAGTTTTGCCAGTAGACAATTTTAAAAAAAGTCGCTGAATTATAGACGCTCAATATCTACTCAGTTTTTTAGTATTCTTTTCTCTCTAAGATGGAATCCATATCCTGTTTGTTATAAACTTAAATGTGAAACAATAATTTCAGAAATTCAACATTCAAACAAAACATTCAAGATTATTACCATAATGGCATTGCACATGAACATAATGTGTCAGGTATTCTTTATATGACTTTGAATACAAGCATATAATAAAATTTGATACAAAGAGCTATAATCGTGTTTTAAAAACAATTGACCATGGATTTCTCTTTAGTTATTTAATGGTACGATGTGAAATCTTCTAATTATTATCAACAGTAATTTTATGGAATCGA
Source organism: Maratus speculifer (assembly GCA_964019185.1). NCBI lineage: Eukaryota > Metazoa > Arthropoda > Arachnida > Araneae > Salticidae > Maratus > Maratus speculifer. Next base: position 327,413,773 of record OZ025290.1, read on the forward strand.
TGTTCATATTTTCAAGCGGAATTTAATTCTGTTTTGTAAAAATTTAGAATGCATTAAGAAATATTAAAATGTGCTTAAACAAATTATGGAAAAATTAATTATAAGAAATAGATGTATTTTTTTTTAATACGTGAAGATTGCTTGTAAATATATTGATTAAGGGTGCATTCCAATCTGAACTGCATATTTTCTGATTTATTTTTAAATTAATGTTTGTACTCAAACGTATCAAACTGGCAAATTCTCTAACTTGCAAATTACATAATGTGCTGTGGTTGTCGATTTTTTGATAATCGTTGAAAATATTGCAAAAAATACTGTCAAATTTGGCGTTTTGAGCTGAATTTACCAAAGTAGGAGTTTAGGGAATGAAAAAAATAGTCATACTGAGAACATGATATTTTATAAATCAAATAATAATTAATTGAGCGAAAAATGAAATCACACGTTGATCAAAAATGATGTCACACCTCTTATACATCCCTTCAAAAATCACATAAACAAGTTTCATGTTTTTATTTTTATAACAGAGTCTGAAAATGTCTGAGAAAATTTCGATCTGTTGAGGATGGAAAAGTATTTTTCAAATACAACATTAATGTCACAAAAATGTTACACTTAAAGGAAAAAGCACTTTTTAAACATTTCGAGAAAAAGCAACTGAAAATTATTATTTTATTACTGCCTAAACCAATATAAATATTTAATCATAACTAGCGATGTTATCCAAATTTATTTAAACAAAATTCCGAAAAAATATTTTGTTTCAATATTTTGAAGCTTCAATATTCAAATGCTCAGTTAGAATGTGACCATGAGTATTCGAAAAGAACACTCGAAAGTATTGCGGAAAATGAAAAAAAAATTAATTTATAAGTACTAATGTTTAGCAGAACACTTTTTCCGTGATATTCATAATCAAATTATTTTATTTTCTTTTTACTCATTGTTCAGAAATTTCATTGTGTTTTTCCTAGCTGAAATTAATAATTTCAGATAAATTCTGGAATAAATGAATAAGTTATATTTTTCATTACGATATATATTAAGCTGTCGTCCAATGTTTTGTAATATTTCAACCTCTCATTGGTAAGTCGGTTAGCACTGTGGAATGAATTTCCTTTTCATTTAACATTATTCGACATGGTATAATTAAAGAATTTTTCGTTCAGTTAAGGCAAATTGACATTACAATAATTCTTCAGAGTACTTCTTTGTACATTTAAAATTCGTTAGTACCAACGGAATGTGATTTTGTAGAATTTGATGTCGAAGAGATTATTATAAAGCGAAATATATGTTTATAATAAAACGTTTATAATATATTAAGAATATCTGATGTATAATAGCATAAAAAAATAAAAATTCGTTTAAAATCATTACATTTTTTATAGTTAAGAATTATTTTTTGTCATACCTTTGTATATACTCCACAAAATTTCACAAAATTCTTAAAAATAGTTTTATTTGTTGGCGACTTTAAAATACGACCATTATATTATCGTTGCCCTGAATATACTCAATTCATTAGTATTTTTTTTCTCTAAGACGGAAAGCATATTCATTTTTTTTTACTTATATGTGAAAGATTTAATTCGGGAAAACGAAACAAACCATTCAAAATTATTTCCTAATTACACTGCATATGAACACAAATATGTAAGTTTTTTTTTTCGTACCAGGCAAACAAAAAAATAGCTGTAGTATTTGATCCAAAATGCTATAATCGTGGTTTAAAAAATTATCCCAAAGAGTTCTTTTTAGTTATTTAGTTTTCGAATAAAAATTCATCTAATTACTAATAATAAATTTAAAAAGACTATGTTTTGATTTTCAAGCAGAATTAATTTCCGTTTTGTAAAAATTTAGAATTCACTAACAAATTTTAAAAAGCACTTTTTAAAAAATATACAATTTTTCTTTTCAAATAAAAAAAATATGTAGAGATATAATTTGCAAATGCGTGAAAATAGCATGTAAGTATATTGAGTAAAGGCACAAAAATGCTGTATTTAGAAGAAAAATCACTTTTATTTAAATTTTGAGATGAAGAAACTGAAAACGACCGTTTTATTACTGCCTAGAGCAATGGAGGATATTCCATCTACGTTATTATCACGTGGTCAATGCAAAAACTTCTAGCGTGACGCAATGTAAATGCTCACCATCCAATGAAAAGTTCATGGGGAAAGAAGTAGCACCCTACCTTCTAATCAAATAAAAGTTCTTTGGATAAATTACCGGTCCCACGCGACTTTTTCCAGCCTCGAACGCAGATTTGGAATAGCCTCCATATCAGTGGAAATATTCTTCATCATAACTTACATACTATATAATTTTATGAGCGAAATTTTGAAGGAATGTTTTGTTTGAATAATTTGAAGCTTTAACAATCATAACGTACAGTAAGATTCTGATCTTAAACTCACGAACGTACTGCGTAAAATAACAAGATTTTGTATCTATGATTAGTAGAACATATTTTTTGTTATATTTTTAATTCAAATTATTGTTTTTTATTCGAATTGCTCAGAAATTTTATTGTATTTCAGCTAACTAGCATTCCTTGCTTCAGACAAATTCTGGAATAAATGAATAAACTGCGGTTTTCATTACTGTACATATTATGCTGTCATCTAATGTTTCGTAATATTTCATATTCTCATTTTGTGAAAAAGCAACCACTGAGAAATGATTTTCCGTTCCATTTAACATTATTCGACGAGGCCTAATTAAAGAATTTTCTCGTTCAGTTAAGGCAAGTTGACATGGCAATAATCCTTCAAAGTACTTCTTTGTATATTTAAAGTATATTAAAGCAGATGCAATATGATCTTGTAGAATTCAATGTAAAGATATTTTTATACCGCGAAACATATTTTTGTAATAAAACGTTCTGAAACTGAATAAGAATTTTGAATGCATTAGTATAAAAAAAGAAAATCTTTTAAAATCTTTAAATTGTTTATTGTCAATAACCATGTTGTATGATGCATAATTTTTTAAATTTTTAAATGAATATCAGGATTTCAAAACTAATTGCAAAAAATTTAAATACATATGTATTTATAAAGTCAAGATACATTAACATAATATACATTGCAAATATAATTCAAAATAATCCACTTACTATAATTAGTTATTAATAAATGATGATGATTATATCTTTATTTCGTAATTAATACATTATTAAAAATTTTAATTGATAACAGTTTTTTTAAGTTGAAAATAGTTAATAGCACAAATAATTAACTTTTCCTTCATAGGTATTCTCAAACATTTTACTGCAATTTTTTAATTTGAATAAAAAATCTATTACCATTTTTTTCAGCAATTGAACTTATGTTTAATTTAATAATTTTTTATGCATTAGAAATTAATTTTCTCTTAAATTCCTTGATTTCTGTATGTAATTTTAAATTTTCAAAGTAATTACTTAAAAAATATAGCGATACATTATCGATACATTAGAAGGAAATCTGAAAATTCTGTGTGCATTTTAAAGTTTGCATTGATTCAAGTAAACAATTAAAATGTCTAATGTGATTGTTAGTATTGGAAAAATGAAACATGACACGATTTTGCTTCATACACTGTCTTTTATGACCAAAAATGTACATAAAATAATAAAAACTTATATATAAATTAAAATGAAGCTTTTCATTCATTTCTGTACTTATTAGAACTCTATTTATAGCTAAGTTCCTTGTTTATTTCAACATAAAGTTCAGAACATTTACATATATTTAACATACATTTGTAAAATAATAGAAATTAAAGAAATTAAAACATATGAAATATATAAATCAGTAACAAAAATCATGTTGAACTAAATCCATCTTTATGATTTTCTCTACATAAAATAATAAAAACTTATATATAAATTAAAATGAAGCTTTTCATTCATTTCTGTACTTATTAGAACTCTATTTATAGCTAAGTTCCTTGTTTATTTCAACATAAAGTTCAGAACATTTACATATATTTAACATACATTTGTAAAATAATAGAAATTAAAGAAATTAAAACATATGAAATATATAAATCAGTAACAAAAATCATGTTGAACTAAATCCATCTTTATGATTTTCTCTATACTATTTAATAAAAATACCTGTATGAGAATAATCTAATACTCTAATAAAAATAACTGCATATCGAAATTTATATTACTGGAAAAATATATTTTACACTTTGTCGACAGCGAAAAAAATTTAAGTGTTTAATAAAGATCGTGTCAAATTATTTTCCCTTTTTAAAAGGATATGTGCTTGAATATTTCGTAGATTAAATGACCGTTTCGCTTTCATGATTCACAGCCATACAAAATACTTTTTAGTCTTTTTTTTTCTTTCAATTCACTGTTGATCCATTATTCATATGTCCATTTGCAGAGACAAGTTGTTATGGAAAAGGAAATGTACATAATTTTTTTCCAAAGGTTTTACTATTATTTTTGTTATTTAGTTTTTTTAGGGAGAGGGGTGTAAAATAAAACGAATAGAAAAAAGAACGTCAAAATTAACGTAAAACGAATAAAATACCAGGCATACATATTTCAATACTTCTCTCTTTTTATGTTCTATCCATGAATATAAAAAGAACGATCACAGTTCCAAACACATTTTATTTGTAGCAAATTAATTTTTTTTTCTTTTTAGAAATAATAAACTTATTTTCCTCTCAAAAATGCTTAAATTATAAATCATATAAATATGATTTTCGTCAAAAATATGTGTGTTTGAATTACGTATAAATTCTTCTCCAAGGAAGTGTTAAAAAATATATGTATACAGAAATTTATGTTATTGTAAAATTATTTTACACTTTGTCGATTATGAATCTTTTTTAAGTGTTTAAAAAAGATCGTGTAAAGTTCTTTTCACTTTTTTAAAAGAAAGGTATTTAAAAAAAATCATGAATTAAATGACTGTTTTCTTTCATGATTCTAATCCATACAAAATATTTTTAATCTTTCTTTTTTTCTTTTATTTAACTGTAACTCTATTATTGATATGTCCATTTGGAGAAACAAGTTGCTATAAAAAAGGAAATATACATATTTCTTCCCGAGGGTTTTTTTTTGGGGGGGGGGGTAAAATAAATAGAATAGAAAATAGAACGTAAAGCAAACAAAATACCACACATACATATTTCAATACTTCTCCTTTTTTATGTTTTGCTCATGAACTTTTAAAGAATGATCGCAGTTCCAAACACATTTTATTCGCAGAAAAATCTGAAAATGGCTTTGCTTCCTGGAAATAATCAGTTGTTTTTGCGTAGAAAAAGGTTAAATTATAAATAATATAAATATGATTTTTGACAAAAGTAGGTGTGTTTTAATTATGTATAAATTCAACTTCAGGAAGATACACAGATTTTAGAAACATATATGTATATATATTGAATACAATAATAAATAAATATTATTTCAAATCGTTACTCATTCAGAAACTTTCTAATATAATGCTTTTTTAATCACTTGTATAAATCTCTGCGAATTGTGTAGCTTTATTTTTTTATGACGACCGATTATCTGCACGAAAGATATAAAACTGAGCGCGAGTGGTATGCATGTGGGGCCTTTCTAAGGGAACGCCAACCGCATTTGCACAAGAATATCCAAGGTTTGTAGAAAAATACGAAAAACTCCGAACGATTAGGCTTACATGGGCAGTTAGTTGAGAATCTAGCCCCTCCCATCTATCAGCTTCGGGAGCAGAACATCTGGACTGCTGGTGGGGCGCAAATAACAATTACACCTGATAGTCTAGTGGGATTAGATAGCCATGGACAGGATATATCATGAAACTTAAATTCACATTTCTTTAAATTTACAAAACAAAAAAGATATTCATTACATCTTTACTCCATTTCCCCTTATAAATGATTCATGAGAGTAAGAGAAAATAATGTCCTTAGAGAGAAAATAATACAATAAAAGAAAATAATGTGAAGCTTTTTCTTTGTCTGAATACCTAAAAACATACAAAAGCCAAAACTTTTAACAATATTTTAACCCACTAATACATGCAAACATGATATGAAAAATCACATACACACATTTCGAGAATTTTTTGATCTTCTTCTTCAGTGTGAATATATATATATATATATATATATATGTACCGGGTGTCCCAAAAATGACTGATGGATTTTAAAATTCAATAACTTGCAAACGGTGACAGCTATTTAAAAAATTTTGCAGGAGGGTTATGTATAATGTCAGGTTATGTATAAGGCCAGGTGATCAGTGCTGAGTGAAGCGTCGACCTGGCCTTCAATCGCCGTCAGCGCCACCTATTTTTTGAGATGCGAACTAAAATAAAAAAAATTACGGTAAAAAAATTCCTGATATTATAAATAACTCTTTTGCAAAAAATTTTTAAATAGCTGTCACCGTTTGCAAGTTATTGAATTTTAAAATCCACCAGTCATTTTTGGGACACCCGGTATATATATATACATATATAATTAAATTAAAAAATGTTTAACCGATATTTAAAATACTGGATCATTACGAAATTGCAATAGTTTTTATAATAAAATAACAAATGGATTAAAAAATATTGTGAATGTCAGATGAACGACACCCTAATAGCATAAACCCGCAAACTGGCAAAGAGGACAAATCCTCATTTAATTAAATCCATCTTGATATGTAAATTTTAACTTTCATCACCTGGGATCTAACTAAGAACCTTTTGTGTATTATCTAAATCTTTACCTACTAAGCTATGATGTCCACATGAAAAATGTTGAAATTGCAGTTCTTTTTTTATTTTAAATAGAAAAAATGAAAGAATGACATTGAAAAAATTAATTCAATTAAAATAATAGACTTTTTTCAAATTTCATTCTTTGTTGTATGACACGAGGGGTCCAGCTGTAAAGAAATAAAATTCGAAGTCTCTGACTTTTACATTTTTTGTGTACGGACTCTGTAACCGACCGACAGACAAATTACCAAATTACAGGGACAAATAGTATTTCGTCAGACGAACGAAACCATAAAAATGATATTTAATATGTTATTAATTTAAAAGTCATTTAATTAATACTCTGTTTGTCATTTTGAATGCTTTTTTAATCGTTGGAAATGTATAAAAAATTTGTATCAAAAAGTAGTATTGTTGTAAAAGTTGTAAATGCATCGAAATGTATAATAGTTGCACACTGTAGTTGATGCGAAAATTGTTACATTTTGTTATTTTTTTATTATTAAGATTTTTTGTCTTTTAAGGATATTTTTCATTATTTTTGTCCTTAAACCTTTTAAACATCATAAACATTACATGTAAATTGCTGTTAACTACTGGATAAGACACCGCAGAGTTATCTCAAAATTCAAAATTCTTTATGTCGATTAAATCAATAAACTCCATAGGTTCATGCAAAAATCTTTCGTACAGGAAGCGATAAGAGAAAAAATATTGTAGGATTATGTAAAGAGCAAACCATTAAAAAAATGTTTTCTCAGGCTGAACAAGTTTAGCTGAACATGGCTTTTCAATTTGGTTGTCATTTGAAAATTCTTTTAGACCGTTGAAGTGCTTCTACGAAATAGGTATAATTTTTTTAAACTATTTTTATGTGTTTATTTTCTCAGGAAATTATTAAGTTCTTATTTTAGTTATCTTTTGAAATATTTTGCATTAGAAAATACATTTCTTAATTTTGTGAATGAATTTTTCTACATGAAAATTCGAAATGTACTATTTAGAAATGTCTATTTTTAAATTCTAATTTCTATTATTCTATTCCTATTATTAAATTATAATTTCTATTATTCTACCCCTATTATTAAACTCTAATTTCTATTATTCTATTCCTATTATTAAATTGCTCTTAATTACTGGATAAGACATCGCGCATTTAACCCAAATTTCAAAATTCTTTATTTTACTTAAATCAATAAACTTCAAAGCTCCATGCAAAAACCTTTTGTACAGAAAGAGTTAAGAAATAAATATTGCAAGATCATGAAAAGAACAAACCATTAAAGAAATTGTCTTCTCCGGCTGAACACGTTTAGTTGAACAAGGCTTTTAAATTTGGTTGTCCTTTTAAATACTTTCAGACCGTTAAAATGCTTCGTAGAAATAAATAAAGTTATTTGAGCAAATTCTATGTGTTTATTTTTTTCAGAAAATTGAAGTAAAGTTCTCATTTTAGTTATTTCCTAAAATATTTTGCATTAAAAAAATACATTTCTTAATTCTGCTAGTGTATTTTAATGCTTGAAAAATCGAAATGTGATATTTTCAAATGTCTAGAAAAATAATATGAATAAACCTTTGTGTCCTTTTGAAAATTCAAGCATATAAATCAAAGGAAAATTTCTTTATAATTTCAATTAGACTAGAATTTTACTTTTATGTGAGGAAATAATTATGATATTTTATTCAATCAAATGTGCTTTAATTATTTCTCTATTTGATAATAAATTTTTGAATGCTGTTTTAATCGTTGGAAATTTGAAAAGAAAATGGATCAAAAAGTAGTATTGTTGTAAAAGTTGTAAATGCGTCAAAATGTATAATAGTTACACACTGCAGTTGATGCTAAAACTGCAAAACATCAAAAACGTTATCTGTAAATTGCTCTTAATTACTGGATAAGACACCGCACATTTACCTCAAAATTCAAAATTCTTTATGTTTATTAAATCAAAGAACTTCAAAAGTCTATGCAAAAAACCTTTTATACAGAAAGCGTTAAGAAATAAATATTGCAAGATCGTGTAAAGAAGAAACCATTAAAACAATTGTCTTCTCAAGCTAAACACGTTTAGCTGAACAAGGCTTTTCAATTTGGTAGTCATTTTAAAATTCTTTTAGATCGTTAAAGTGCTTCTTAGAAAAAAGTATAGTTATTTGAACTGTTTCTGTGTGTTTTTTTTTTCTCAGAAAATTATTAAGTTCTTATTTTAGTTTTTTTTTAATGTTTTGCATTAAAAATATACATTTCTTAATTTGTCAATGTATTTTACTACATAAAAAATCGAAATGTACTATTTACAAATTTCTAGAAAAGGAATATGAATAAAACTTTTTATCCTTCAGAAAATACAAGTACAGGGTGTCCAGCAAATAACACCCTGATTTCAAAATTAAATTTTTCAAAAACAAAGATCGCTACTAATATGCGATAAACGGTTTTTTCATAAGGTAAGCTGTAAAAATCTTATACAAAAATTTCAAACAGTGAATATTTTGAAAAAATTGCGTTCTGATTGCATAGAATGCTTTGATTTGACATTTTTCTTGTTTTAGATTGCCTGCAGAGAAATAATTTTTCAGCTTACAGTGCAATATTTTAAAGATTTTTTGATGTAAATTTTTAAAATTTCGAAATTTCAAAAATTTAATTTAAAAATACTATGAAATATGGCACTTTAAGCCGAAAAACACATTCTCTGGCAGCAATTTAAAGCAAGAAAAATGTCAAATCAAAGCATTCTTTGCAATCAGAACACAATCTTTTCAAAATATTTACCGTTCGAAACTTTTGTATAAGATTTTTACAACTTACCTGATAAACAAACCGTTTACTGCATAATTCTATTGATCTTTGTTTTTGAGAAATTTAATTTTGAAATCAGGGTGTTATTTGCTGGACACCCTGTATGTAAATCAAAGGAAAAGTCCTTTATAGTTTTAATTAGACATGGATTTTACTTTTATTTAAAAAAAAAACGCTTAATTTATTATTCAATTAGATGGTTGCATTTTAATTAACTCCTGATTTGGTAATGAATTTTTAATGCTATTTTTATCGCTAGAAACACATCAAATACTTTAATGTATTATTAATTTAAACGTGTATTAATTAATACCCACGTTGTACATTTTGAATGTCACCGTTATATCTTATAGGTAATGCGAAAATTATTATCTTTTATTATTTTCTTAATAGTATGCTTTTTTTTATCTTAAACATAACTTTTTTATTTTTGTCCTTAAACCTTTTGAAAATCAGCATCATTAGCTATAAATTGTTCTTAATTACTGCATAAGACACCGCACATTTATCTCAAAATTCAAAATTCTTCATCTCCATTAAATCAATGAACATCAAAGTTTCATACAAAAAATCTTTTGTACAGAAAGCGTTAAGAAATAAATGTTACAAAATCGTATAAAGAGCAAGCCATTAAAGAAATTGTCTTCTCAGGCAGAACACGTCTTTTCAATTTAGGTGACCTTTTTAAACAATTTTGCGCCTTTAAAATACTGCATGGAAATAAGCAAATATATTTGAACTGTATGGTTTTATTTTCTCAAGAAATTAAACTTATGTCATTAATTTAGTTATTTTCTGGAATATTTTTCATTAAAAAAGTATTTTTTAATTTTGTCAGTATATTTTTATAGATTTTCTGCGGACAAGGCAAAAACGCATCGCTTTATTAAATATTTCTTTTACTTATTAAAAAATAATTATCGGTTAGCAACAATATTTTCTATGAAAATTGGAACATTAGCTTTAAGTTGTTGAATTTGTTGCTTTCTTGTCTCGTATCTCACTTTTTCGAAACACATTTCGAATATTTTTAGTATTGTCAACTAGGATAGCTTTGGCCTAAAAGGGAGACTTTCACTCCCCCCCCCCAAAAAAAAGGAAAAGGTTAAATCTGTTACATCACTTGACTTATTTGCAAAGTTTTTGTTTCGGAATACATATACTATCAATAGCGTAAGTTTCGGAGCTCATTGGAAATATTCGCAGAGTTCCCACAATGATAGCATGTACCAAAATTTGGGGCAATGTTGCACCAAATGTTGGCAAGGTTACCCCAATCGACTGTAACGTTATTTATAAAAAAAATTGATCTACATTAAAATAAATTTTCTTACTTCCTTAAAAACTTACTTCTTACTTCCTTACCTTCTTACTTCCTTAAGACTTCAAACGGTAATGTTACTAGTAAGATCTCAGATATGGATTGTTTACTATTTTGCCAAAATATAATATACTTGAAAAGTTATTTTTAAGTCATACTATATAAATATGTTTATACTTATAATAAAAATTATCATCACTTTTGTCAAATACTGGGTATGAAGGGATTATCTGAGTAGCGTCTGCGTATACATGTGTGCAAACTTCGCTTCTGTACAATTGCAAGCGTAGTTTTATTATGATCGATTTATGACACTGTACATGCTGCCGAAATATTATTATTTAAGAAAATTATATCATTATTATTTTCCTAAACAGCTACTTTATACATATAAATGCTTTTCTCAACATAACAGAAGATTCTCCTTATGTAATAAAAGAATTAACGCTTGGCAGTTTGTTGTCTTCACTTCGGAGACATCATCTTTCCTTCCAAAATTTGTTTTGGGAATCAGTAATAAAGGGAAATAAAATTTTCCTTATTTAATCAGAGAATTTTTGAAATTGTCTACTTCCAGGAAAGTTCTTTTAAAAAAGTGGAATAAAATTTGTGTAGAGTCCGAAGGATTAAAACTTGTCTGAATTATATTGCACAAAGATACTTTGATTTCTTTATGTATTAAAAATCTTGCTTCTCCTTATGCCTCTTTGAAGGGATAAAATATATTTCAGACAGGAGGTCATAATTTTAGACAATAAGAAGATGAACAAGTAACTTTCATCATGATTTTAGTGACTTTACACATGTTGTGTGAGATATTATTTTGTCTGCGAGGAAATTGACATTCCAACTTTTCTTCAGAAAAACAGTTTTGGTCATCGCTAAATATTAACTTCACTAGCGAGCTACGCCCGCTAGCTGGGCCACATTTTCCAAACGAACCTCGATATTAAGCAATATATAATAAGCAAAAAAATTCATTTAATAAGCAAGTCTTGGTGTTCGAATCCTCAAGCACAAAAAAGTAAATTAAAGAGCTATGGTTGTTATGTGCCCATTATCCCATTAAAAATATGTGATTTCGCACAGTGGGCGCTACGCGCCATGGTCGCCATCGTCCCGTTAAAATTATTTGGTTTTGCACGGTTGGCGCTGAGCGCCCATAAGACATTTTCTCGTATTTTTTGGTTCATCAGAAGCAGACATTTACGCAGATTCTGAATATGTAATCAGTTTTATCTACTTTAAAAACTGTCTGTATGATGGTTTAAGAAAAAACGCGGAAAAAAAGTTTCGGTATTAAAAACTGCAAAAGACTGCTATTAAAAAAAAATATAAGTAATTTCATTAATATCACAAACAACATAACTAATAAATAATTTTGAAAGCTCGTTTTCCGTTTGTACTAACAAAAATTAGTATTAATCGCGTAAATCTTAGGTTACACAATATTCGTGTATGCTGCCAAACAGAAAAAGTGTGAAAATAAACCGTCTTTAACATTTTTTAACAATTAGTTCTTTTTCAAAGAACCGAAACGAAAGAAAAAGTCGTTTTCCCGGGAGAAAAAAGAGGTTTTCGGCTGCTTCTTCTTTTAGCCAAAGGGGAAAAGTTCAGGTCGTTCACCGCAAGGTGGCGCAGTGTTCTGCCTCAGAGCTCCGTTTGGGAAATTAGACGTTTTCCGTTCCGATTCCCGACCGGTTTTTAATTCATAACTTTTTTAATTTTGGTCCCACGGTCTCGAAAATGCCCGAAATGACTTTCCCGGAATTTTTCGAATCGAAAGACACCTCTCGCGACTTCCAACTCGCCCGCGTTGCGAACTGTAATCCGCTTCAAGCAGACAGACAGACAGACAGAGGCGCACGGATTTTATTAGTATAGATTATGCTGTTTTATATTGATGTAATATACAGGGTGTTTCTAAATTCATGGTCCAAACTTTAAGGGGTGATAGTACACATCAAGACAAACAATATTTAAACAGGAAACCAAGGGTCCCAAAGTCTTCCGAAGGAGATAGGCGACATTAAAGTTTAGGGTCCAAAAATTCAAATGATTATGAAAAACAGAAAAATTGGTCGATTCGTTTGCGGTTTTCACTAAAATTATTCTTTATGTCAGTATTGTCTTGAAAATAAATTATAAAGATAAATTTCAAAAAATGACGATAGAGGGCGCTTTAGACTTTAGAGTAACGAACAACTATTTTTTACCATTATTTTTTGCATCTCATTAAAGGTTTCGTAAGCATAGACTTAAACTTAAATTTTGAGCTCAAAATCTGAATAGTTGGAAGCAGTTAAGTAGCACAAACTTAACTGTGTTCAGAGGGTTTTGAATTCAAATGATTATAAAAAACGGAAAAATTGGTCGATGGATTTGCGGTTTTCACTAAAACTATTCTTTATGTCGGTATTTTATTGAAAATGAATTATAAAGATAAATTTCAAAAAATGCCGATAGAGGGCGCTTTAGACTTTGGAGTAACGTACAACTAAATTTTACCGTTATTTTTCGCATCTTATAAAATTTTCTTTGAAGCTTAGACATAAACTTAAATTTTGAGATGAAAATCTGAATCGTTGGGAGTGGTTAAGTAGAGCAAACTGAAGTGTGTTGAATAGGGGTGAGGAGGTTCAAAATTCAAATTATTTTAAAAAACGGAAAAATTGGTCGATTCGTCTGCCGTTTTCGCTAAAACTATTCTTTATGTCAATATTCCTTGAAAATAAATTTTAAAGATTAATTTCAAAAAATACCGATAGAGGGCGCCTTAAACTTTAGAGTAACCAACAATTATTTTTAAGCGTTATTTTTTGTATCTAATTAAATGCTTGCAAATGCTTAGATTTAAATTTTGAGCTCAAATTCTAAATCGATGGAGGGGTTAAGAAGCGGAAACTGAACAGTGTTCAGGAGTTAAAATGTTACCCTCCCCACCCCTCGGACACATTTCAAATTTCCGCACTTAATTACTCAAAACGATGCAGATTTTGAGCTCAAAATTTAAGTTTGAACTTTTACAAGCATTTAATTAGATAAAAAAAATAACGGTTAAAAATAGTTGTTGGTTACTCCAAAGTTTAAGGCGCCCTCTAACGGTATTTTTTTAAATTAATCTTTAAAATTTATTTTCAAGGAAATATTGACATAAAGAATAGTTTTGGCGAAAACGGCAAACAAATCGAACAAATTTTCCGTTTTTTATAATCATTTAAAATTTGAGCCTCCCCACCCCCATTGAACACAGTTCAGTTTGCTCTACTTAACCACTCCCAACGATTCAGATTTTCATCTCGAAATTTAAGTTTATGTCTAAGCTTCTAAGAAAATTTTATGAAATGCGAAAAATAATGGTAAAATATAGTTGTACGTTACTCCAAAGTCTAAAGCGCCCTCTATCGGCATTTTTTGAAATTTATCTTTATAATTCATTTTCAATAAAATAACGACATAAAGAATAGTTTTAGTGAAAACGGCAAACAAATCGACCAATTTTTTCGTTTTTTATAATCATTTGAATTTAAAACCCTCTGAACACAGTTAAGTTTGTGCTACTTAACTGCTTCCAACTATTTAGATTTTGAGCTCAAAATTTAAGTTTAAGTCTAAGCTTACGAAACCTTTAATGAGATGCAAAAAATAACGGTAAAAAATAGTTGTTCGTTACTCTAAAGTCTAAAGCGCCCTCTATCGTCATTTTTTGAAATTTATCTTTATAATTTATTTTCAAGACAATACTGACATAAAGAATAATTTCTTTAAATTCTTCCCTATATATAAGAATATATTCTTCCCCAAATATTAACTTTATTACTTTGGTTTATATGTATGTATGTAATTCATAATAACGTATGAAATAAGTATGTATTTCATAACTTAATGCTCAAAATTTAAATATATATTAAAATTTATTATTACAAAGAGCTTTTTCAGTGTTTCATACAGTGAACCAGCTTTACTCTTTGCTCAAAGTTTTGAACCCTCATTTGCGGTTTTCACAGTAATTTAAAAATGAAATTATATTATTATTATGTTAAATATAATTATATACATTTGGGTCATTGCATTATTTTACATAATTATATATAAATAGGCAATTATATTGTTATGATAAAATTATATGTAATTGTGTCATTTACATATTTAAGATATCGATAGGCTGTTTATATCTGAATTGTACTTTTAGTCTACGCAAAAGTCTAATATTTTTCACATTTTCATTTATTCTAATTACATTTTTAGAGCCACAATCAAAGAATTAGAATGTACATGAATCATACTGCACAACGATTCTTTGACTTATTTATGTGTAAAACGTTGCTTCTCTTTACGCCTCTTTAAAGAGATAAAATATATTTCAGCTATAAAGTAACAAGTTTCGACAATAAAGAAGATTAAAGAGTAATTTTCAGGAAGATTTTAAGCATGTTATGTGATATATTATTTTGGCTGAGAGAAAATGAACATTACGATGAGACTAAAACATTTTTCTTGAGAAAAGCAGTTTTCATATTTGCCAGTATTAGCTTATTATACATTTTTATTTATATGCAATATATATTTCATGTACTTTCGAGTCGGACTGGCAGTGTTTTCTTCAGGTGTGTAGCTTTATTCCAATTCAAATATTCACTTTATTCTAATATTTTACATGAATGTAATTCTTGTTAAAATCTCTAGCTCATTATAAATCAAAATTAATTCCCAAGAGCTTTCTCAGTTCTTTCTATCAATGAAAGAGTTTCACTTTTAACACAAAGTTTTGTACTATATCGTCCTGTTTTACTGTCATTTTAACTATCATTTAAAAATGAAATTATATCATTACATTGTTAAATATAATTATATGTAATTGTATCAATGCATTATTTTAAATAAGGATATATGTGAATAGGAATAATATTGTCATGATAAAATTATATGTAATTGTTTCGTTTATATATTTAAGATCTCGATACTCTGTTTGTAAGTTTATTTATAACTTCTGTTTCTAACCCTGTTTTCGTGTGGCCGCCCCTCCCGGTGGTCTCGACCCGATCCCTTCAGTGGGAGAGGTGACCAAGTGCCGGGCAGCGCTCGTTGTACAAATGCTCAAAGGGGGCCAGAACACCGGACGAAATGCCGGGGACTGAATCACCACCTCCAAGAGAGGCCAGGGTGCTGGTTGTACTCCCTGGCCCGGTGGCCACGGATAACGATCGTCTAGGGCTGTGTTTACGAGTGTACAGTCCTGTGGTCCTCGGTTTTCGAGGGAAGCCATCAAGGGATGATCATAGTCCAATCCCAGAGGCGGGCCTTGGAAACTCGCCAACGATCTTCATGTGAGGGTCAAGTCATAAGCTACCAGGGCCTGCACGGTGACTCTGGGCAATGGGAAACTAAGGTGATTGGGAACTCGACCACATACTTGAATGAGAGGGAGCCTGGAAGGAGAGTGTGGTCTTTGTCGAACAAGTGGTAGAAACTCTCTAGTGTCATCGTAGCTCGCAGGATCGGCGTGCAGCATCCCCTGGAGCCCGCGATGGGAGAGGCTTGGCCAGTGCCTGGTGTGACTTTATCCCCCGTAAAGCTCAGCCCCTACCTCCTCTGTAGT
Source organism: Maratus speculifer (assembly GCA_964019185.1). Taxonomy (NCBI): domain Eukaryota; kingdom Metazoa; phylum Arthropoda; class Arachnida; order Araneae; family Salticidae; genus Maratus; species Maratus speculifer. The sequence continues at coordinate 327,430,221 of OZ025290.1, forward strand.
GGAAGCAGTGGTGTGCCAGCTCCTGGGTGGGAGGAGACTGGGGGTGGCCCGCTCGAACCAAGGGACAAGTCGAGTCGGAAGGGCGCCGTGGCCGCGTTTGTTCCACACGGCCTGGCACCCATGGGAGGGGTTGGCTGGCAGGCCCGCCTCTTGATCCACTCACCACAGAGACCTGGGTCGGTCTCTCACTGGTTAAAGCAGTGGCACATCTCCCCCGGAGGAACTCTTTGGTCCGATCAAGTCTGACGTGTCTAGGTGGGACTGGGGCTTTCTGCGTCCAGTGATTCAGACTTAGCAGTGCCTCAAAACTAACTTTCTCGCTACTCACTCCTGAGCCGGTCGTCGCTTCGGACGACGTGGGGGGACTTTCCTCGTCCTCCATGGTTTGGCTAGAGGTACCTTCACACATCTCGTAAGAGTCCTCATTGCACGGGGAAAGGTCCTACGGGCCTATGAACCAACGAGGACTCTGAGGTAACGGTAGTGCGTGGCGGAGCCTTGTTTGGCCCCGCTCGGTTCCCCGGCCGGAGGGTGGGGGAGCGGAGCGAGGCGCGCGGGATTCCGTTCGTGCCAAGCCTCTAGCGAGGTGGAGCTTTCCGGGCCCCCCTGGGGTCGCTACCGGCACCTAGCCCGTGGCACCGGATACCTCTTGGCTTTCCAAGAGAGTAGGGGGTGTCTTGGGCGCCCAAAGCCTAGACTGGGTGGCTTCTCCAGCCACCGTGAGGGGTTTTCTCGGCCCTTGAGGTTTCCGTCACGAGCACCTATTCTCCAACTCTGTGTCCGTACGTAGCAGGTGCACCCTAAGGGGTGTTCGTAAATAGTAATGTGCAGGGATTGGGGGCGTCAAACCCTAGATCGAGTCCGTGTCTTTGCGGGCAAGAGGGCTTTTCCCCGTCCTCCTATGGTCACGCTGTGGGCACCTTTCATTCACGGCTAACCCACATAAATGTGTTTCCTGTTATAGTGATTTCATCTTGTGGGGTCTGCCGTACAGCAAATTTGCCCGGCGTCCCTTGGCATTGGGTCACTGGTCTCGGCGCTCATGTGGGTGTCGTCATCCGGGAGCTCGTCATGGTTCATTGGATGCAAATGCCAGATGTCCGTTTACCATTGAAGTTACTCAATGGGCAGGGGAGCTGTCGTCTCGGCTGCTTCATCAAGACTTGGGAACGGCGGTCGTTCTCCGGGCTGGCCGTTAGACCGTAAGCATCGGAAGGCGAGGGGGACGGATAGGGACCCGGAGTAGTAGCCGCCTAGCAGTTTGCGAATCCCGACCCTAGTCGAAGTTCCTCGTCGGAAGAGCAGTATGGGCCGGACAGGGCCTGGGGACGGGGGTGGAGCACTCCATCTTACCCTGTTTTCGTCTATTTAACCGATTAAAATCGTATCAATGCAAATTAAGCAAAGTAATTTAACATTTATAAGAAAGTGGCAAACCATAATAAAATCTATAATAAATGAAGTCACATGTTCTTAAGACTTAAACTAAAAATCATACATTTCACAGAGAATGTTTATTGCATTTCTAATATAAAAATTATCTTTGATTAGAAAAAAGTTCATTTAGGTAAAATTTAATCGAAACAACAAATAAATACGTGAAAGTATGTTTATATTTCCGTAAAAAGGAAATGCAACAAAAAATATTAAAATTCAGTTCTTGGCAGAAAACAATTCAGAATATATTTTCGATTTATGCATTATATATAGAAACTGAACAATAAATTACACTTTGAAAAAAAAGGAGGATACTTTTATTAAACTTTAAATCACATTCTTGGAATTCTCAAATGGGAATACAATTATTGATCGTCCTAAAAGTAATAATATATAAAAGACAAAAATCATAGGACTTACTATTTCTTTTAACGATATTTTTAAGCATCCATTTTAGACATTTTATGATCTCATTATAGAAAGTATATCGGTATTAGATTTCTTTTTTATAAATTTTTCTATGTCATGTTCACTAACTGTTACGTTTTCAAAGGATTTCAGTATTCTGTAATAAATTAAACTCGTTCTAGCAAAGAAAAAAATATTCTTCAAATTTAAAGAAAAAATTGCTTAAAATTTATTTCGATATATATTTTACTTTAGAAGATATCAATTATCTACATTATAAGAAGAAAATAGAGTAGTAAACTCTTAAATAAATTGGTTATATGTTGGTTATAAATATATATTTTTCATTGGTGCAGTACTATATTATTTAGTTTGTCCTAATAGTGCACTTTCATATTCTATAAGAAAAAGGTTTGCGGTACCATTGCTTAAATAAGATAGTAAGTGCAGAAAATGGACAAAAACGTCATTTTGACTATACTTTGTGGCAACATAACAATATAAAGTAACAATGCCCCATGGAAACAAATAAGTTTTAATAAGCAGGTAGGATTATACTAATAGTTTATGCTAAAAGTATTTTGGGATGTTATTGCTTGCAAGAGATATAGTGCTCCAAACTTACCAGCATTTCACTTTTCATGAAAAATGACATTCACAACATTGAACTTGACATTTTCTATAGGAAAAAGGAAATGTTTTCAGGGCTTCAAAATTGCTCATTCACTAAATATGATCTGCTTCAACATATAAAAAATCAACCAAATCAAAAAATACAACTACCACACTCCGTCTGATTTTCAAAATATTAGCTCTTAATATTTATCAAAATTTTTTTTAGGATTCGCACATTGTTTGCTTGTTTAAAAGTCCTAAATTTGTGATTGCGTTAATTTAGTTTAATGGTTATTAAACTCATGTTTTAAGGGGGTTTGAATTTTTAAACCGATATATTTGAACCTGAATGACTAAAGGTCTAAAGGATCGATTTCAGAGAGGATATTTTTTCTGTCATTTACAATGTCCTTTTGTTTCCAAAAAACAATGAATGAGTATTTGTATTGTTAGTTTAGCTTCGCAACTGAAGAGATTAAAAGATTACGTTTGAATATATCCGTCAGAAACAATCTGTAATGTACGTATCATGTTACAGTTCATATATTCACAATTTACAATCTCATATTATTAAATCTTTTTGCTAATCGTATACTTTATTGTAAACTTAATCATAAACGTAATAAGTATCGGAAACTTTTAGAATTTGGCTTCATTCTATTCAGACGTGACAGACCTGATACCAATTGTTACCTTATAATCATTTGGCTAAAATTACAGCTAAGTGTCACCTGCATATAAAATCGAAACTTATTTCACATATACATATAATGAAAACATTAATTCAAAAAATAATCGCACTGCATAATATAAAATTCATAATATATTCTCTTAAAAAAGCACATCTTTGTTACCGTTTACAAAAATAAATAAAATTATTTTGAACAGAATGCCACAGTTTCAATATCACCAACCATTTCTCACATTACAGTATTAATGCTGGATGTTAACAAGGTAACTTCTAAATGATTAGAATGCATATACACAAAAGACATGAATGATTGGACACAATGCAAGGTTTTTTTTTTTGTATTTTTGTAGTTTATTTTGAAAGTAATTTATCTTTATAGCAATCCATTCTCGTTCAGTACAATCTCATTTTGTATACTAAGTTAATTTATTTTAACAAAGAAATAGTCAAGATAAAATATTTCTCTTATTCTAAACGCATTATAAAATTGAGTAAATTATAAGGAATACAATTTTGAAACAGAGAACAATGTTTGAGAACATGTGATAAATTTGGACTATTTCATTTCAGTTTTAAATGTAAATATTACAATATTAAACAGTTTGCAATATTAAAATATTACATTATATGTTAAAACATGTGTAGCTATATTGGTCATAGATAATTTTAGGTGGTTTGAAACATTTTACTTAGGTAAATCGCAAAGTTCTAATTGTAGGCGAATATTTTTATATTTTATTTGCATCATTATTGTTAAAAAATACGTTTCGTACGATATTTCTCTTACAAATAGTATCAAAGCACATGTTAAGTATCTATGTTTTTGAAAAGTGGTGTGAAAAAGCACTAAAACAATATGAGCCTGTAATTCCACCCCCCCCCCCCCGTCCTTGTGATGAATATGATTTTTTCATTTTAGTAAAATCTAAGCGTAATAATTAAGTAATAATTATTATTTTATAGATTCGATTACAACGGCGCATTATATCTTATTGTGACATTTAATAAATTAACATTCTTCTTTGATAGAAAAAATATTATTCAAAGATAAATAAAAAAAATATATATTCTCGAACAAAATATCCCCCCCCCCTTTTTTTTTTTTTTTTTTTTTTTTTTTTTTTTTTTTTTGTTAGTGTACTACTTTTAATCATTTTGCTGTTTTGTCAAAAATGGAATTTTCTTTTTTTCTGTAAATGAAAATTTCATATTTAAAGATTAATGCATAAAATAAAAATGAAAAAATTTACACCATAATGTTGTGTAAAAATAATGATAGACATACTCTTTTCTCACGGAAGATATTTATTTATTGAACCATCTTCAAATGAAATGTATTTTAAAATATTTTGTATTCCGATTCTGCTTTTAACAATGATTGTTTTAACCTAAAACCGTTGCTTTGAGTTTTCTGAATTTAAACTTTAAATTTTAAGTTTTTAAAGTAATTAAAGAATTACGACAATCTGAAACTTTTAAAATTAAATATGATTATGATTTCTAAAAGCATATACCCAATATCGAAACTATGACACAATGATTTTAAACTTACATGCATATAAAAAATACAAGTATTTGTACATTGCCCTTGTAGTTAAATAAATGTAAACTAATGATTTATTCCACACATGATTAAAAAAATTGTTTTGATCGCAGTGGTCAACTGTTGTTTATATCATTTTGTTAGTTTTTGTTCAGTGGAATTACAAAATTGATAAGAATAATTTAATAAAAAAAGAAAAGAAATAAAATTTGATTACTAATTATTAGATATTTTAATAAAGTGAAAAAGTTATGCATACAAATGAAAAAGAGACGATTATTAATGAATGATAGTCTTAGATGAAATTTTCAGGAATACAAAATTGTATTTAAACAAGGTAGAATCATAAAAACATTAATATAAAAAGTGTTTTCTGAATATAAAATGAAGAAAAATGTACATATCTAAACTGGCTATTTATATTATTTAAGAAAAAAAAACCTTTTTTATATTTGCACGAAAAGTTAGATAATCAGGTCATTACATATATCCACTGGATAATCATATGTATCATGTTTTTACACAATACATTTTAAGCTATCATCTCCCCCCAATTTCTTAAATATCCGGATATGTTAACCTAACAGTCTCATATGTCGGTATGTTTACAGCTTTGTAAATAATGCTCTCTATGTAATTTATCCTAAATATCTGCCTTTCATTATATTAATATTTCAAGTTATTATTTTTTTTCTATTTACACAATTACATCAAATATGAAATCAAATTTTTAAATTTCGTGACACGATAAACAGAGGGAATTCACTCCTATCCATAGTCAACAATTTAAATCCCGTCAAAAATCCATATAGTTTCAATAAATTGCAACTCCATAAATTCACTGATCTGAATACATTTTTTTTTTCTTTTTGCAATTTTCATTTTTGAACAGTGAGTATCGACGAAAAAAGTTGTATGTGGCTGAATACAATTAAGTTTTGATGTACCACTAATATAAATATTACAAAAGTCGAACCACTAGCGAAACCCTCCAAGAAGTCAGGCAGTCGGTTTTAATAAATCCATATATCTGAGAAATGAAGTAATAAGACTATATAAAATAATGATTTTCAGGAAAATGGCGTTATAACAAATGTCGCTTTCAACGAGATGGTATACACTACCAGAAAATTCATAATTTCATAGTATAGGTATTAGTGAAAAAATAGGCATAACAAATGTATTATAAAAATTTTTAAAACAGATAAAAGGTTTCTGAAATCTATTAGACTGCTTTGAACTCAATAGTATGATTGCGTTACATCAATACATGTTGTGGCAGAATAGAAGTGAATAGATCGCAAGTTTAAAAATTGGATTAATCAAATGACATTTTTGTTTTACACAATATAATTGTTATTAAATAGAATTTATTACATCCTATGTTTGGAATTATTTCAATTTTTGCATATAATCAACTCAAACTTGTAGATTTTTAATTTTCAGAATGCATTACATATATTCCATATGTATGTTAATTAAAAATGTAAATGCAAATATTTATTGATCAGCACTTCCAATTGCAATGTATTTATATTTTTAACGAAAAAAATAGCATTTTAATATGTTTACATTCGATATTTTTCATGGAAATTTTCCGATTCCAAATTTTATTATGATAGAATGTAATGAGGTGTCAGATAATCCACGAATTGCGTGATACTAACAAGCAATACACAAGAGAACACTTTTCTTTCATCTCTCAAATAATTGTCGAAAATTATATTTCCTATAAATTTATCATGCTTGCGTAAGATTAAACTGGTCATTATTTTAAGTTTACTTTTCGCGTGTATTTAAGTTTCTTGACAAAAGCAAATATTACGGAAATTGAAAGAATGAGATTAGTTAATTGATTTTATATTATGTTTGATTTTACTACCTAATATTAATTTTCTCCTAGATATAATAACTGAATGGGGTAATTAATCCACATTTTAAAATATTACAGATATACAGTTAAAGAACAAATGGATTACAGAGCAAATCTATAAAACATTATGCCCATATATGTAAAGACAAATTTCATAGATACAATTGTATAATCATTTGTCGTCATGTGTTTTTTACATTTTAAATGTAGAAAATGTCATGTTGACGTATTGAACAAATTAATATTTGCAAAAGAGGAATTCATGTCATATTAAATCTGTATAAGAAGTAAATTTTAAAGCAATTACAGTTAGGGGAGACCGGGGTACAATGGACCACTTTTGTTAACTTTGACTGTTTACTCTTAAAATATTAATTAAAAAAAACTCTTATGCATGCATGTTATCAATAGATTATAGTGTAGATTACATATACTCAAAAATAACAATTATGTGTACTCTTTTTAATATATATTTTGAAATAGCAAGTGATAAAATGAACCATCGTATCCCATGGCCGGGGTACAATGGTCCACAGCTTGGGACTCTATGGACCACATGTAATTCTTAAAAAATGTATAAGTATAGTATATTGTTTAATAATAAGAAGCATAGAATATATCATAATTTGTTTATTCATGTCTTAAACTCATAGATATAATGTAAATTTAACGATTATTAAAGATAGAAATGATACATCAAAAGATATTTGTGTGACTGAAAGCCTGCTGCTTTCTAGTGAAACATTAGAATCTGGAAGAATCACTACAATATCGTAAACATTTAGAGGAGATTCATCATCAATATTGGAAAACATAAATACATTTTGGTTTGATTTTCAGCACATGAATCTATATTTTATTGGGGGGGGGAGAGAAGAGTAAAAAAATTTGGATGTGGATGCATGTTTGTAAAAGTGCAATAATTTAGAATTAACTGAATGTTTATAAAAAGCAAATAAGGCGAACAAAAATAAAATGAATAAAATATTTAGTTTACTATTTTTTTATGTTTGAGTTGATTTTGAAATTTGAAAACATATAAATAATATTTCGAACATGCACTACACAACATGAATCATTAGTTTACATACAAAAAATAAAATAATTTATTAATTCTTAATATCACATATAATTTTTTATTTTAGAAAACACAGAATACAGGACTGGAGAACAATGGACCATGGTCCATTGTACTCCGGTTATTGTGGTCCATTGTAACCCATATGTGACTTTGACAAAAAATTCATTAATAAAAAAAGATGTTTTATATTCAATTATTTTACTTACAATAAATATTTTATATATTATCTTACCTTTTTACTGTGCTCAGCAATGTCTTCAAAATTACAAATCTTTAACGTAAAAAAAAACATATGTTCAACTGAAGATATTTACTTTTACTTGTCTAAAATCAATTATCAAGAATAAAAAGACTAAAATGGCAACTACGCACATGGTTTTAAATTTCTATTCACTACTGCAGGGCTGCCATGTATGTACCAAAATGTCAAGCATTCAAAAACAGAAATAATATCAAAAATAGGGGGTGGACCACTGTTCTCCATGGTCCATTGTACCCTAGTCTCCTCTACACTTTTAAGAGATTACTGTATGAAAAAAAATTTGTCACTTTTTTCTTTTGTGCACGTAACATAAAATACAGTTTATGCGAGATGCTTCAATATATAAAAAAATCTAAAATAACTTATAGCAATCTTCAGCTATTCACTCAGATTTCGGACTTCATACTATATATCTACTGAATATCTTGAAAAAGTGCCTTGAGTTTTGAAACTGTAAAACAATTTAACATTACGTAAGGGTTTTTTTTTTCAGTATTATTTGTTAGACTCATTTCGCATTAAAACAAGTATATATAACTTCAAATATTGCTAACCTGCAAGGATGATATTTATAAATGTCATCATTTTCCTGACATTCTAATTTTTAAACTTTTAGTCTACTTTAAATTATGGATATAATGCTCGTAAGAGTCTCCAATGACTTTTAAACTGATGTCAGGATGGAAATTGGTCATTTTTCCGCCAAACCAACGTACGTCATATTTTAATAAACATTCTCAATTTTAATGTATAATCTGTGTAATGTAGGCATATTAAGAGCCATGGCAACACGCTGGTTACACATTACATTCGTGAAAGTTTTATGAATAAATTGCGTTATTTGTTAACATAAAAACGTTCCTTTAAAATATTGAATTTTGATTATTTACCATTAATGCATCATTAATATTTACGTAATTCTTATTTTAATAAAATGTGTAAATTGTGAAAAAAATTGTAATATTTTTAATGTGTAATATTTGTCATGTAATTTTAACACGAGCCATGGCGAACACGCTAGTTACGCATAGCACGAGTGAAAACTTTAATGACTAAATTCTGTGTTTTGTTTACATGAAAAACATAAATTATCTTTATTGACTTGTGATTGTTTATCTTTAACTATTCAGTATATTAATCGTTGTAGGTATGTATTTATTTTAAACTTATATTTGTATTTTTTGAAGACACTGTACGTATCAGAAAGTGGAAAACGATATCATTATAGTAAAAAAAAATACAGAGATGTGTATATAATGTATATCACTATTTTCAAACAGTGAACTTTTCTTTATTTAATAGCATACTTTTATATTTTGATAAAAGAAATATTCGAAAATTGTGCTGACAAAACTTAAGGAAGCACATACTCTTGAATTATTTAACAGAAACTCAAAGGACGTAGGCAATATTGAATATTGTTTTTTATATATATTACTCAAAAAACAGTCAGTTTATTCTTTATTTAATTTTCATTCTACAATAAAATAGACACACATGAAATCCAAGAGCACATACTTATATTTGTATATTTGTATTTATATCACATACTTATATAATATAATGTAACGACATATCAGATAATCCATTTATCGCGTGACACTATTACAAGAAACAATGGAACAATTTACTTTCTTCGCTTCAAGCTGTTGTGGAAAATTATATTTTCAGTAAATTTAATATTTTCTTTTTCTTTTACATTATTATTTATTTTGAGTTTTTTTTTCTTTTTTAAGGTGTGTATTTAAGGAAGTTTAGACTTTAGAAACTGCATGACTTGAAAGTTTTAGAATAACAAATTAGTTAAAAACACAATTAGGGATGTAACAAAAGATGTTAGACATAAATCGTCGTTCTTTATTTTATATTTTATTTTTATGAATAAAGTATAAAGATATATGTAAACATATGACTTAAACTTTTTATACTGTTATCTGTAGTCGTGTAATAATGTGCAACAGATACTAAATTTGGATACAGCCGCCCCCTTCCCCGTCGCCATTTTTTTTTTAATTTTCTTCCTTTTAGGAAGAACGGATTCAGATTTTATGCTATCAACGATCACATGGATCAGGCGGAATCAGAATTTTTAAGCTATGTTTCTGAGACTTTCACAAAAGATGCTGTATTCATTAGGCTTATACATTAAGTACATTATATTTTGTGAGCATTTACGGATGCACAGAGAAACATTATTTAACGTACATGCTCATTTTTATCCATCATTTAATTTTTTTAAATCTGATTAAAGTGTATTGTGTACAATGTCGTTTGTAATGGTTTCTAAAAGGAATATTCTTTTATATTAAGAACTATTTAAATTGTAAGCAAACAAATTGGTGAAATTTGGCATTCTTTTTATGAAAATCTTATTTTTCACAAATATGTGGGCTATCTTTGCGAAATTGAATGCACTTTATTACATGAAATGTCTTTTCCACGCTCATGGATTTCGTTTTTACAGAGAAATCGACAAATCATTTGTCTTTCTTTAATTCCTTTACGAACCACCTATGAAGTTTAACCTTCCGTCTACCAGACAAAACACCCATTTATCTACGGCAACACCTAATTTTAATTCCAAACTTGCAAATGGCACCAGTAATATTTTAATATAATTTCGCTTTTACAATGAAAGCTTAAATTAAGGAATTCGTAATATCTAGACAAGTCCTTTATAAATTCCGGTGTCAATCGACAATTTCTCATATTACCATTGACACCAGAAATATTGCTGTCGGGTCCAATGGACCCGTCTGGTAGACAGAAGGTTAAGCAAAAAATCTTAGCAGAAATATATGGTGTCTACGATGTTGTTTAAATACTCAAATTTTCAGGATTATTTCGATTGCTCATGTAGTGCATATCTATCTTTCCACACATTGACGCTGAATTTTATTTGATATATTTTTTAAAAACAAAGTACATATTAATATCTCACTATTACGAATACGATTACAATTGTGTGCTTTTTCGTTGTTGATTCTAACAATAAATATTAAAATCCAATATCTAAAAATTTTACGGCGAGACAAAAGCAAGAAATCTAATCCTGGATGTGTAATTATAATAAGGGAACCATTTTTCTGTTTCTAGTATTCAGCATTAATACTTGGTGCATTTTATAGCCGTGTATTAGGTAATTTCAGAATGGAAAAAAAAACCTTTCTGTTAAAGTCTTATTTTTTCTTTTTTTTTACACCAACATGCATATAAATGTTATTTTTGAAGCCACATATCGGACTAGTAACATAGCTTTTTTTGTTTTTGTTTTTTATAAAGAAAATCATTTTAAAATATAAAATATTTAAAAATAGATATACAAAATTTAAAAAAATTTAAAAATTCTTCCAAAAACTACGAATTGTGTTTTGAAAAATTGCAACATTATATTCATGTTTTTGATGAGGGAAAAGTTGGCGTATTTCTTAAAGTAGAGTTTTCCCTTCAACACTTGCCGAATGTCATCGTCTCAAAATGAGACAAGCGAAAAATTTTTGGTGTATTTGGCGACTTAACTAAATTTTTGCGTAAACTAGATAAATGAAAACCAAATAAAAATAAAATATTAAAAACAAAAATAAAAAATACATAAAATTTTATTTTAACAGTGAATTTTAATCGGTTCTCTAAGTTTTATGTATAGGGCTACAAAATGCACCAGGTCTCGTTGCAATGTGCGTTAAACACCAAAAAAGTTTCTCTTGTAAGATAAAAGGCATCTTGGGTAATAACGTAATGTTAAAGTTCTACTAATTCTCACGGCCTTGTTTTAGATTTTATTTCCCAAATAAATATAAGATTTCTACAACAATTTAATGGATATGTACGCAAGAAATAATATTTTAGGAGATTTGTAGTTATAAAACGTAGTAGCGTGATTTCTTGACTAATGCTATTTGGCGTTATTATCCACCTATGTATGTAAATTCCCGATGCAAACAAAACTATAATATAAAATGGAATATTGACATGTGATTTTTTTCAATTCTAAAATGGGTGCAGTAAAAATCTGTTATTTTATTCTTCTTACATAAAAGAAAAAGCAGCTGTTAGGATATACAAATTACTTTTTATCTTTTTTAGTTTTCAACAATGGCCATAATCATCTCTCGCGTAAGAAAAAAAAAATGGGTAAGTGTGATAGCAGATCGCATGGAGGGTTCCGTTTAATATCTCCTACAAAACAATTTATCATTAAAATAACAAACGCAAAATGGTTTTTCGGAGCTATTTTGGATTTATTAGCCAATCGTGCCAAACAGAACAGAATACTGAATTCTTTTCCTAAATGCTACCTTAATCGCATAGATTTTTTGACTTTTGCATCATAATATACAGATTTAGTGAAGGTACGCAAGTAAATAAAGTTATATATAAAAGTAAAATGTTACAAAGCTTAGCATGAGTTTAAGGGAGACCAAATCGGTCACCAGAGGCTGCTAGTAATGTAAAAGAATAGAAATTTAATAAAAAAAAATATTTCACTTCGAATAGAGGATAAATATGATGTAATATGATGAAATAAAAAAAATAAAAACGTTTTTCACGTGATTTATTTAATCCATTAATTTATGTTACATACATAATAAATTTATTTAAACTTGTGTGCAACAACTAGAAGAAATAAAATTTTAATTTGGAAATTTACGCTGGTGCAAATTTTTAAATTTTTAAATATCGCACATTTTTAATTTTTACGCCGTCGTATAGAGTAGAAATGTACTTTTAAATGCGATTTGTTTAAAACCTGCATCTCGATTTATTTTTGAGATATTAATTTTTTTGTAGTTTTTAATACCAATTTTGGAATTGTGGCAACAGAAGTACTCCATTTATTTTTAAAGCGTGAAAAAGAAATATTTTTTATATCTATTTAAACTTGCATGTAATAATGCGAAGAAAAAAAATTAAAAAAATGGACTGGTGATACTATAAAAAAATATATTTAGTTAAAGTAATAGACTTTTTGAAAATTTTATTATTTGTTTTGTGACAAGAGGTAATCAACTATAATTACACAAAATTTGAACGCTTTGACTTGTACAGTTTTTGTCTACGGACTCTGTGACAGACAGACAGGGGACAGAGACGGATAGGATTTCGTCAGATAAACGAAAGCCTAAAAATAAAATGTAGTTCTGCCACTGAAAAGAATCAACAGGGACAGGAGATAGCACATCAGTGTATTGTGTTATGATCCTAGTGCACAGTTTGTGCAGTATTTTTTAGACTACAAGCTACCTCGTGAACACATTCAAAATCTCTCTTTGCATTTTGAAAATACATGAAATACTTTACAAGTATGCAATAAAAAAAGAATTTCCTAATAAATATAAAATCCTCACATTACAGAAATCATATAGCACATTATATATCGAATGCTGACTCGAACGGTCTTATTCAAGCGATATTGTTTACAAATAAAAAAATAATATTTTTTGCGTTTGTTTCCGAATTAAATGACTGTGCTGACATTTTTTTATTCCTTCATAACTACGCGTAATATTAGCACTTGGCGCTATTAGTCACCCTGGCTTTATTACACTAGGACACCTTATTTCAATATTTTAACTTTTATTTTTTTTAAACAATGTTTATATTATGAAAAAAAATTAAACGAGTAAACATGTATGAAAATAAAGAAAATTAAGGAAAAATACTATATATTATTTTCACAATTGGCAATTAATTTGTGCGTTACGTTTAAAGATTTTAAACATCAAAATTTATTTTATACACTTTCGGAAAACATATTAACAGTAGAACATAATATTTTAAGTTTTTATTAGAAACAAACAATTTTTCTTCAACAAACGAGAAAGAAAATGCAGCTTTTGAAAGAAGACAACTTCCAAAAGTGATGCTTGATGGCATGTGACAACTTATGCTTAAGTGCTTTTTTGGGAATTGAAGATAAAACAGCGAAATGACACTATTCCATATTCATGAGATTCTCAGTCTCCTTATACTATGAATGCTGAAGTGTGTCACGATTTCTAAACATGTGTTATATAAATAATAAATAGGAATACAAGTGATTTTGTTTTACTTTTCATTCTTCAATAATGATAGAATTCAGAAAAAAAAAGGAAAATAAAACTAATTATTAATATTAATTGTACATTTGAATATAAAGTTATATATTTAATTAACTGATCGGAATTATTTATTAATGCATTTTTTCTTAATCTTATATGTTTTCATTTATTTATGCATTTATGTTAAAATATCTGTTAATAAGTATGCATTGTACACCTGCAGAGTGTCCAGCAAATGACTGACCCATTTCGTACGAATTTAACAACAACAAAATAAAAATAGTTTGAGATAAAAATGTGCGGTTTGCTGTATTGTATTCTTATTAGGAAATCAATAAAATTTCAAACATATACCTTGTTCAAATAGTTCAAATTTCGGCTAATTTATGGCCTTGGTATCAAGAGGCTTTCGGAATAAATACATGATATGAGTTTTCATAGGCATGAGCTTTTTGGCTCATTGTGCAGAGTCAAATACGAGTCTACATGTTGGGCCGACTCTCGACTCACAACTCACCTGTAGAAATATGGTTTGATGATTGGAAAGACATTTAAAACTATATTTATGATTGAACAACGTCTATCACACTTAATAAAACCAGCAAATTTTTTTTTTAAATAACAAAAACTTTTTCACACATTTACAATAAATACATTCTATTCAGAATATGTTTTTTTAAACTGATTTACCGATTATTTTTCCTACGTATAATAAGTTAAAACTATGGGATAAACACCGCTATTTTTAAGCTAAACTAATCATAATATTCAATTTAAACATTTCTATTTATAAATAGTATGAAATTGTGTTTTAAGAATTAAGTTTTATCAAAAAGCTGTAAGTGTTGGATCAAGCAAACTCTTCTTGCTCATAAGCCTTTAGGCCAAATCATTAAATGATTAAATCAATGAAATTCAAATAGTGTTGCCAAATCCTCTGTCGAAGAAAAGATGGCATAACTTCAAAATCGCCACAAAACATCATACTAAACCTTAGAATAAAGGAATCCGTCTGTAGCAAATCCTGCCCTAACAATAAAAAATATTTATCTAGGCGGAGAAAGTAAAATAGAAAATTACCTGCTAAGATGGAAATCTTCTTAAGCGACATATTATTAATTTTTCCAGAAACCGAATTTATTCCAACATTTTTTTCATAATTTGACATATAACATATATGAAAATGCTATTACGGACGACACGAGAGTTTTTAAGTTGTCTTTTACACACACCTCTCCTGACCTACACCTCCGACTGCCAACGCATCTACGATAAAATGAGAGGATAGTTAAAAAAAAAAAAAAGTTTTTATATTCTGTGAGTCACCCCTTTCAAAATTTCATTACAAAAAGCATCATAGATCTTGGAATACATTTTTCGCCACTCCCCTTCCTAAACTATTTTGCATGAGGAAAACAATATGAAAGAAGAGTTCTGAGAATATCTCCTCTATCTGATTTGAAATAAAATACATTATTAAAAAATGGTTTACTTTTTTTTTTAAATTTATGTATAGAAAAACTCCAATTTTCAATTTATTTCATAATATTTATAAAATTGAACAGAACAGTGACATTCAGTGTCATCTAAAATATCTTGGCAACAAAATAAATTCAGTATCATTTCAATTAAATACAGTTAAATACAAAATTGATTTAAAACAATTGGATGCTATTTAATGTAAGAAATGCTTATATTAAATACTACGAATATTTTAGCTTAAAAAAAAGTTTATCCCATACTTTCAATTTATTGTACGTAATAAAGAGAATCCGTTAAGTGGTTTAAAAAGCATATTCTGAATAGAATTTATTTAAGGTAAATGTGTGAAAAATTGTTACTTATAAAAAAGTATGTTTTGTTGGTTTTTATTAACCTCCTGAGTCCTGATGTCGCCAGGAGGGGACATATATGAACATAATTTTAATGTAAATATTTCTATAATTATTAAAACTTCTTCAATAATTTTAAACTAGATATTTGCCCATCATAAGATTCCTTTATATACGGACAACCCCTTTGGAGATCTTTTATAGTAACTTTAAACAAGTTTTTGTGGTTCCTCGTGATATTTTTCTCATGACAGATGAGATTAAGCATAATAGACATTGTGCAATCATAAATATTATTTTAAGGGGTCTCATGGGTCTTATTTTTTACCTGGTGGTGCAACTTAGAAACGTGTCACATTTAATTTTCTTCTCAGTTTTTATAAAACATACATTTAAAAAAATAATGTAGACAACTTAATATATCTTCTATTTAAAATAAGTATTTTTAATATTCTGCATTGAAATTTTATTTTGTTTTATTTATGTTTAATTTTAATAAAAATAAATTTAAAATTGTTTTTCGAATTGCACCCACTGTAGCAAAATTATTAGTTCAAGATTCCCCCAAAATACAGATAACGATGCAAAACTAATGTATCTTGAATGTATACTTTATTATTAAGCAATTTATTAATTTGAAATTTAAATTAAAATTATAAAATCTGGATAAGAAAAAATCTTTTTTTTTTAATTGCCAATTTTAATTCTTTTTTTTTTTTTTTTTTTTTTTTTTTTTACAAATGAAGTATACGTTTAAGATAGATTCATTTTGCATCATTATTAATATTTTGGCAGCTCTTAAATTATTAGTTTTGCAACTGTTTTGCGCACAATGGATGCAAGTCAGAAAACAACGATATTATTTTTATTAAAATCATAGAAAAATAATTCAAAAATTCAATATAAAATAGCAAAAAAAATATTTTCAATAGAAGAGTAGTCTGTATTAAAAAAAATTATGCATTTATGTTTTATATGACTGAGAGAAACATTAAATCTAACATGTTGCTAAATTGCATCACCAGGTAAAATGTAAGACTTTTGAGAACACTTAAATCTCTTTTAAACTAACATACTCTTTTTTTCAGGTGAGTCGAGAGGCAAATCAACATGTCGACTCACTTCGACTTTGCAAAATGAGCCGAAAAGTCCATGCCTATGAAATCTAGTCAAGTCTGTATTCCGACAGCCTGTTGCTTCCAGTGCCATTGCTTGACAGAAATTCGAACTATTTTTAAAAAGTGCATTTTTTTAAATATATTGATTTTCTAATAACAATGCAACAAACGCGCATTTTTACCTCAAATCTTTTTTTTAAATTTATTTATTTACTTTCAAAATGGGTTAGTCATTTATTGGGCACCCTATATGTTCAATCTGTTATTTTTTTTTTATATATACATGTGACCGAGCAACATCTTTTTAGAAATTTTATACAAACCTTCAACAAATTTTCCTATAATTACACTAGTCACTAGTAAAGATGTCAAACTTGTTTAATGTAAGTAGTAAATAAAAAGGCACTACAGTAGTTTATCTTTAATGGTCTTATAACAAAATATCTCCAATATTACTTTCAAACTATTTGTTACCCCTATATACTGTTTACCCGCAAGAAAAGTAACACATCTAGACAAAAACAAATTTCACAGTACAGCAAAAAGAATGTTTGCACAATTTTACTGTTAGATGAACATGCAGCACTTAGCTCTGCACGCAGAACCCAAAATATGCATTAAAGCGTAAAATGTTTAAGAATGAAGGCACAAGATGAAGTTTGAAGAATTGGGTAATTTTACAAATCACTCCTCTTCTGTGGTCACAAATGGACATATAGCGTTACAAAGGGATTTACGTATAACAACACTTATGAAAAACTACACTCATGTAAGGCACACCTATGACCGACCTATCTATGGAATAAAGCGCAAAATGAAATTTTGCTCTCTATGAATATTTCACTCTACTTCTGGGTGAGGAATAATCTACAGAGATTGATAGGGTCTTCATCTTTATCTTAAAACTGAATTAAAATTTGTTTCTTATTCCAACGTAACGTATAAAGAAATAGTGAAATCGATAAACTGACTAAAAATTTAAAATACTAACAATATAATTTAAAAAAAATCGAATGTATACAAAAAATTTAGGTTCAGAGTCAATACATAGGTATAATTTATAAATACGTGAAGAAAGCATGTACGTATACTAAAACGTTTTCCAAAACAAGTGGGTAAGTGTGATCACGGATCGACAGAGGGTTTCGTTTAATATCTCTTTCAAAAAACTTTATCCTTATTCTTAATATGCGTTATAAACTATATGTAACAGGTGATTCTTTAGTTTTCCCAAATTTAACACAATTTAGAAAATAGCCCCTCCTCAGACGACATTCTCCTCTCCCTGAATTTTTCACTTTTACAAATATTTAATGTTAAGAAATAATATTTGCATTAGTGCTCAGTAAAAAAACGCATTAAAATTGCAGTAAACACGCTTATCCAAAGAAAAAAGAAAACGTTGCTCTTCCCCCAACAAAAATTCAATTTATCTTAAATTTATAAAATTTGTATTATGTGTTATAAATTATGTCAGAATGGAAAAGCGATCATTTAGTTTTCATAATTTTAATAAATTCCCGTTATTTTTCTGTGCAAAAAATCTTTTATGTAAGTTTAAAGTTTTATTTTTTCATAAATTGAAATGTTGTGGTCTCGCTTATTTATTTATTTATTTATTTAGATTGTATGAATCAGCACATTATATAACAATCGCATGCGGAAGTATCAAAATTATAAAATCAATAATTAAAAAAAAATGTACTGCTATTATCAAATCCTAGTAAAAAAATATCTTTTCCTTTCTGTTTCACGTGGTTTGCCGTGGCAAAAAAATATAATTCTGGATATGGTTTGGAGGAGGATTTTTTTTAGACTTATATCATCTGAGCTGTTGTCTCAAGTGATATCCTAAACTCGAGAAGAAACAAACAAGATCGAGAACGAAGTTAAAACAATTCTGGAATTAATTGCCAAAATAAAAACAAATACACATTTTTCACGTGACTTATTTAATTCAATAATTTTTGTTAGATACATAATAAATCTATTTAAACTTTTGCAACAATTAGAAGTAAAAACAACACCAAAAATGATCTGATGACATTAAGATAAATATTTTAATTAAAATATTAGTATTTTTCAAACTTTTATGATTTGTTGTGTGAGAAGAGGTAGTCAGCGGTAAGTACACAAAATTTGAACGCTCTGCCTTGTATAGTTTCTGCGTTCGGACTCTGTGACAGACAGAGGAAAGAGACGAATACTGTTTCGTCAGATAAAATAAACCCTAAAAATGTCGTAAAGTACGTTTTTAACATTTTCACATAAGGGACATAATAATGTCTATTTAGTTGCTACTTTTTCTGACAAATTTTTATACATCCTAGTGATATTACAACAAATGTTCATTCGTAATTTTGAAGAATTGTTTTTTTTTTTTCAACTATTTTAATAATTAATAAATATATCATTACTTAACAATTAAACTCAAACAATTGAATTTTTGAACCGAAGAACAAAATTTTCTAATTTATGAGCGTCGATTTTTGGTAACATATTTACTCCCTCAGACGAGTAATCAAAAAAGTGTACATTTTTCTTTATTTCTCTTATTGTTATTTTTTTTGGAAATTTATATCATTTTACCTAACATTTAGAGGTTTTAGTGTTTACTACTTGACAATAAATCAATAAACTGCTGTTTTGATTACATTCTAGTATTAAATACAGCTGTCAGTCAGAACTTTGTAATGTTTCAATCTCTTATTGGTAAAGAGGCACGTACTGTGAAATGAGTTTGCGCTCCGTTTAACATTTTTTGATGTGGTCTAATTAAAGTATATCCTATTTCAGCTAACGCAAGTTGGCATGTCAATAAATTCTTCAGTGAATTTCATTGCATACGTAGAATTTTTTTAAATCAAAGACAATATCATCTTATAGATTTTAAAATGGAAGAGGTTATAATAAAGCGAAATAAACCACCATAATTTAAAATATTGCAGTAGATGAAGAATTTGAAATGTAAAATAATATAATAAAAAATTAAAGTTCTTTTTAAATATCAGTGTGATCTCTTTCTCAGTGCTATCTCTGCGCAATTTTTTACGAGCCATCTACATAATTAAATAAATCCTAACTTGATTTTTTATAATGGAAATGCCCATTTTTAACAAGATATTTCAAACTATGCATAAACACCAAATTCCAATCATTTGAAGCACAAACTTTGGAATTATACACATTCAAAATTTAGTGTTTTTAATGTTAAATTAAATTTTCCCCTTTTTATCAATATTCCATGAAATTATACTTCTCATGTGCTACTTTTTTGTGTATCAATAATACTAAAATACCGAAGTATATATAGGTTGAATTTGCTACTTTTATAATTTTATGATATAAATTATGAATTATAAAACTAATATTTGAAATATTGCAGCTTAAAATTTTATGAATTTTACTCCAAGTTTGCCACAGCGGGTAAAGGTTTATTTAAATAGGCTGTTTCTAACTGAAAGATTTTTCTTTACCAAATCTATTTGTAAATATCAGAAAGAAGAAAAGGCCGCATTGTCACGAAATCAGTTACCTTTAACAGTTGAATACATCCGCACCATACTCATATACCAGAGTTAAAATTGTGAAAAACGGTTGAGGACATTTATCTAAGGGAGTTGTCATGTAAAGTTGCCTTATTTCACATTTAGCTCACCAAATTAAATATTTTAAATTAAATATTCTGCGTGTGTTATTTCAAATATCTTTTTAACTAACCGACAATTCGTCCTGAAGTTAATTACAGATTATAAGAGTTGTTCAATTTTATGCTTAAAAATGTTTTACGATTGATTTTAATTTTTTTTTCCTTAAAAAATTCTTTTTCTTCTTAAGTTACTTAACATTTTCATTTTTCATTAAAAATCAAAAGTAATTTATTGGAATATTAATTCCTTTTTTTCATCGAATTTTAATTATTGCTAGTGTTTAAAAATTCATCGCCCCCCCCCCCCGCCCCCCTAAGAAAAGAAATTTTCCCTCCGTTCAGTTTTTCTGTATGAATACTGCGTTTAGTGGCATCTACACAGATACAAGCCTAACCGTTTGACAGTTCAAACCAAAGCATATCCCTGACACTAATTTCCCCAAGAGATATTGCAAATATACGAATGAACCAAACGTCCATAAAATTAACATTGTGAAAGCTGAATGAACAGTCCCCTTATCTATGTTAACGTAAAC
This sequence comes from Maratus speculifer, assembly GCA_964019185.1. Taxonomy (NCBI): domain Eukaryota; kingdom Metazoa; phylum Arthropoda; class Arachnida; order Araneae; family Salticidae; genus Maratus; species Maratus speculifer. The sequence continues at coordinate 327,451,307 of OZ025290.1, forward strand.
AGATTGATTTCAAATCAAAGCTTTTTTCAAACATGGTTAATGGATATTCAATATGTAAGATGTACAATGTACAATTTTTAAAAAATAACTGAATATTTTATTGTTGTTGTTCGGTGATAAAATAATTCATTAAACAATATTCAGTAATTTGTAAAAAAAAAAAAAAAAAAAAAAAAAAAAAAAAAAAAATATTGATGTCAACATGATTAATTGGGCTCTTTAGAAACATTTAAATATGTCATGTGAAAATTAATTACTTATTCTAAAATTATATATATGGTTATTTTTGGAAAAATATGCTCAATAGCAATGACTAAAATGAATTATGGGATATTATGATAAATGAGCTTAGATGTCGTAAAGTTAATTCATGATAAATTTATCCATATCTGTTTCCGAATGTAATAAATATTAGATATTAAATATTTTGTTTTTATTCAAACGAAAAAAAATATTTTACTATTTTAAATAATGCATGTAATGTAAATGTTTTAACGATTCTTTGTCTGCTTGCATGGATTCATAAACGAGCTGTTATAAACATTTTTTTCCATATTTAAATATATTTCATTATATACCCATGGATTTTAAAATATTACCAGTACTGATAAGTCATATTTTAAATGTTTCATTTATTATTACTATTTATGAACAGAATACATACACAAGTGTGCATAATTACTTACAAGAAATAAAATCGATATGAAGAATATGTATATTCAGATATTTCTAAATGTCACATGAATGAATCATTGGTATGTTTTTAAAAAATTATTTTACGTAAATATTAGATAACATTATCGATTTTTATTTATAATTTTAAACAAACAAGGATTTTATTTTTTGTTGTTTCAAATAATCTTAATATATTATTTAATAAAACATGTTTTAAACAACATTTCAGTTTTTTCGATGAGGTCTTTAGACTTACAAACATGCTGGAATTACTATATTTTATTACATTCTTATTATTATGTTTTACATAATTTTGACATAATTTTCATTAGTTTCGTTTATAAATCTTTTGAAGATCAAAATAAATATCTATAGATTAGCGTGTACTATCGAAATAAAAACTTAAAAATTAAATATTTTCTTAAAATTCAAACACTTTATTTCTACAGATTTAATGATAAACTCGAAAGGCTCGTGCAAAAACCTGCCGTAGACAAAAAGTTAATAAAAAAAATAAAGATTGCAAGATCGTGTAAGGAGCAAACTATTACAGAAATTGTCTTCTCAAGCTGATCACGTTCAGCTGAACAAGGCTTTGCAATTTAGGTGATCTTTTTCAATTCTTTTAGACCGTTTAAGTGCCTCTTCGAAATAAGTAAAGTGATTTGATGAAACTCTGCGTGTTTAGTATCTCACGGAAATGGCGTTACATCAATATTGGGGTTATTGTTTCCCAAACATTTGTTATTTCAGAACAAATTCCTAATTTCTGTTGATGCATTTTTATTAATTCTATACTGATAATGCAAAAACTAATCATATTTGTAAAATAAAGCTTTTTTTCTCATAAAAACAAAAAGTTTTGGTTAGTATCAATATCGTTTTTAAAATTTAAAACGTTGTTTTTAGATAGTTTATTTTTTTCTTAATGTCTCACATTTGTTTAATTAGATGATCGTATTTTTTTTTTTTTTTTTTTTTTTTTTTACTTCAGCGTTACTTTTTTTTACTTTGTCTGTTAAATGATGCGTTATTTTTCATGTTGCATTCTGTAGAATATTTCAAAAGTAATTAAAATTTAAATCTCCGTGCTTTATTTAAATTCAGAAAAAATAATTTAGATTACATTTTGCTTTTGATATTTTCTTAATACGTTAATAGATCAACTATTTGTTTATAATTTTTTGTAAATAGTTTATTTTTATGTATTTTGTTTTTTTAATTTTAAACTAATCAACATTTTTTGGTTTGCAGTTTTGTCACCTAGTAAGGGCTATTTAGTATAATATATTTAAAACATTTTAAATAAAGCCGTCACAAGATCAATAAAGCCAAGATCAATAAAGGCCAGAAAAAGAACATTTCAAAATTAGAAAAAAGGCACAAAAAGGTGCAATTAACTGTTGCGTATCAGAATGTGATATACTTCTTTAGTGCAGCAGAGAGCAAGCGATAAAGTTCTAGGAAAATTAGTTTTGGGCTGATTCTGGCACATTTAAGGCATCTCTCGATCGTTTTTCTTTTATTATTTTTCAAAATTTTCATGACACATGAAAACATTTCTACTTGTTGAACTATTAATAAGACTGAACCGTATTAAGAATATTTGAAAGCATAAAAATAATAATTTAAAAAAAATTCATTTCAAAATTTGCGAAATTTGCTAAGTAGTATAAAACTTTTCCTGTTTTACTTAACTAGTATGATGCTTTGTGCTGCAGAAGAAATAACTGCTGACACCAAACCCCTACATCGGATACAATGTAGCTACTACACTATATAAAACACTAAGCATATTGAGTACTATCCACTGATAACATATTTTAATTAGTGGTTACTTGAACCACTATCAAAACTCAAGTATAAAGCATGTCTCAGTTCTATCACAAAAAATTCAAGGTTTTATTCAGTGACTATTAAGTCTATAAATTTTAGTTATACAAATGTAGTAAATAATTACATAGATATAAGTCATTTAAAAATGCAAAATTTACGCAAACAGATATGGAGAACCCAACCCGTAAGGCATGGTGACGTCCCTGCGACGTCGTTGTGAAGTTACACTGTGACTTTGTGACCATCGATTGTCGATGTGACGTCACGTGACGTCGATGTGAAGTCACAGAGACTAAAATGTGAAGTCGTTATGGACGTTTTAGAGCTCGTTTGTGACGTCACCTTCTGATCACTTTGTGAAGTCATGGTGTGACAAATTTGTGAAAAATGTGTCATTTGTGACTACTTTGACATTAACATCGTGACGAAACTGTGACAAAAACGGTGTTGTGACAAAAGTGTTTTTTTTTAAATTAAATAACATGTTTTGATGCATTTTTGTAACTTTCTAAAGATTTTTAAGAAAGTCACATCTCAGTCACAATGTGACGTCACTGAGTGGTGGCATTTTGGTCACAGATGTGATTTGACCACAGTGACTCATAGTGACGTCACTGTGACCGTGCATGCAATGAGGGAAGTGATGTATTAAAATATTTATTGCTGCATGTTTAATTTATGTACTTTTACTAAGTATGAATGCTGCGAGATGTCAATGTCATATATATTTTGTTATTAATATGCATAGATGTAAAAGAAATAAAATATTATTACAATGCTAATCATACGTGTAATCATCTTTTAAAAATTGATCCTAACAAAAAACAATGAATAAACGTAACATACATCAATAGAATTATGTGTTTACTTTCAATCAAATTTTAAATATTAATCATGAAGTGTGTGAACTCTATGTGCATATGTGTGGAAAAACTGATATGTGTGTTTTGAAACACTTTAATAGGTTTTGAACAATAAAGCTTTTGATGACAAAAGCATTTCATTTATATCCTACATAACGAAAACGTGTAATTATCATTTAGTATTTTTTCAAGCTTTACAATAGCATTTTGCTTACAAGTTTTCTTCATATATCATTATTTAGGAACAATTTCTTTTTTGTTGTTTTCATTGAAGTAAAGTCGAAAAATGATGTAAATGCTGTTTTAAGCTTCTCCATCTCTAAAATCTTAATATTTGACCCATTACTGATTTCTTCAGAATAACAATTTTCAATGCAGACAAAGTCAGCATTGGTAAAGTCACTTAACCCTTTAACGTTCATTGGTTTCTCTACGAAACCACAAAATTTTAATTCTGATATGCAACAACAACACCGGAATTTTAATAAAGAAAAATTCATTTTATTATACACGTGAAAAATCACCTTTTTCTTATTTACAAAAATATTTGTACGCAGTTACCGGTGTCAATCATTTATTTCAATATCTTAGCAATTAAAATGCTCTGAACATTAAAGGGTTAAAACAAGTCAGAATCTGAATCTTGCTATGAATATTCACCTGTATTATCACTGGAAATGATTCAATACTTTTAAATGGCCCTCTTACCTCAATAGTGATAAATACAATTAGGAAAATTAATAAAACAAAGATTTAAAATATAAATGTATATAATGAGATTATATAGGCATAAATAAACGTGTATAATGTATTTCGAAATTTCTCTCTAAAAATTTTTACACGTCTTGTATTCAATTATATTTTAAGTTTTAATTACTTCAAATGTGTCCGGACAACATATTGAAAAAAGTGTCCAAACCAGGACCCAAATCTGGTTGACCAATTTAGCATTCGGCTAGGGTAATTTCTCTCTCTGTTGATAGTATGCATTTTAACCAATTAAAAAATAAAAATAAGGTAAATTCACCAGTAGTGGGCCACTTGTGGACTTTTATCTAATTATTATTAAAGTATTAGTGAATTTCAAAAAAAAAAAAATATATATATTTTTAGCCTAGTCCTTATCTTTATGTATCAGAATAAACATTCAAATTTTTAAAATATATTCTCTAGAAAAAATGAAAAATAAAAAATTTTACCTTCTTCTATGCTCCAGTAGTGGGCCAAGTAAATTTCTGATGCTCCAGTAAGGGCCTTCTAAAAGTGGGCCTCTCCATTCTTGAGTTTAATGCATACTGTACAAAAGTTATAATTTGCTTTACATTTCTATATTTAAATATACACAATAATGACATCATATTTAGAAGTTTTGATGACCACGTAAAATAATTTTAGCTTCTATTTATTTTTTTCTTATAGTCTGTAAAAACACCCTTCCAGCTCAAAGACTGCGAGAATAATGAAGTTGTCCCTTTGCCTGAAAACAGATAAGGGTTCCAGCCAATCAGCAATTAGGTGACTAGAAAACATGTTTTTCAACTTTGAAAACTGGTGGCCCACTATTGGTACATGACACACTACTGGTACACTTACCCAAAATGAGAGCACAACCTTTAAAAGTTCTGTGGCAGGAGAAGAGAATTTGGAATATTGGAAAAAGGATGGATTATTCCAGTTCGTTGAACATTACTATTATTCTGCCTATTATATAGGGAACACTATGTTTGTTAAATTAACAGCTTACAGTGGGATTAAAAAAAAGTTCTCGAACTTAAAACAAGAGAGTAAAAAATGCTTAAAAATGTTATAATTGGAACAATTTAAACTCATATAATGTGATGGCTTAATTTTCCTCAATAATAATGTGTCACTTTTCGGTTAAGGTAATCTTTTAAATAACAATTTGTGTCATTTTAATTATTAATTAAATATTTTAGTAGAAAACGCATACACACACAAGGGAAAATTTTGCATGTGTTTTTTTACGTTGGTTATAAAAATGAGTGATTAAATATTAAACCATTGACGAAAATTAAATATTAAACCCTTGGCAGATAAATTGTTGAAATTTCTTAATACTCCTTAATACTTGTAGTAATCTGTTATCGAAATTCTTGCCATATTCAATCAAAGCAATTGACCGATTCAATTAATCAAAAATTTCTGTTTTTTTTTTAACCAGTGATTATAGATTGTTATTTCTTATAACTTAATTGAAAACTCTCTGTTAGAACATAACAGACTAATAAAACTACACCTGCAGTATTATAGCACAAACTACACTTTTGAACCACACAATAAATCGGATAAATGGAAATGACAAAGACTTGTTATTCTTTCAAAATTTTAATAAAACTAGCATTGTTACAGAATAACATGCTTTCCAGAAAGATATCAAAACGGCATAAAGTAGACGCGACAAAACGCCGACATCAGAATTAAAGTATAATCACAAAAAAATTAATATATTACACATAATGTTTTACGAAATTATAACAACATAAATAAATCTTGCTTAAATGATATAAAAAATAATTATTACAGTAATAAATCTATTTTAATGATTTAGATGCTATTGATGTTTTTCTGGAATCCATCTAATCTCTTAAATTTATCATCTGTTTCTGCAAAACAGAATTTTTTTGTTACATCAATGTCCTGTTTTAGCAGTACTTCTTTAATTTTATTTATACACGAAGTAAAAGATATCTTCAGGATTTTTCTTTCGAATTTTAAACTTTTTAATTCCATAGTTCATGCTATGTCAGCCCATGTTGGGGGAACAAAATGTTACTTCTTATAACTTAATTAAAAAATCTTTATTAATATATAAAAGACTAATAAAACTACATCTGTAGTATCATAGAAAAATACGATTTTAAGCCACTCAATATATCCGATTAAACGAAAAAGAAAAGAGCTCGTTGTGCTTTTAATTTTTTTTAATAAAAACTAACATTATTACTTCTAAACATACTTTCCATAAGATACAATGACGTCACAAACTAGACGTGTCAAAGCGTCGACACCACAATTAAAGTATCAACAAAAAAAAAGTAATGTATCACATTTAATGTTTTAGGAAATAATAACAACATAAATAAATCTTGCTTAATGATATAAAAAACGATTATTATAGTAATAAAGCCCTTTTAGTGATTTATAAAATCATTTTACATTATTTTTGACCGATTTATTATATTAAATGTCTGCGTTATCGATAACATAGAGTAACAACTCTGGAAAGAATGCTCATTGTTAAATTGCTAAAGCAAGAAAAATTAGATTTATAAAATCGTAGATTCTTAACTTAAAAAATATGCTATAGTTAGGGGGAACTAGGGCAGATTGATATTTGGAGCACATTGATACTCCCACTGTACAGCACACAGGGTCATTACAAGAAGTTTCACAACAGCTCAAAAAGGTGATACTAGTGAAATTAACTACATACAGAAAGTTTTTGAATGATTCAATGGTTTGATGAAATTTGATGGGCGATTAATTGTTTTTGTAGGTCAAAAGTAAATTTGAGTTGTACAATTGAAATGGTATTATACAATTGTTCCAGTATTTTCAACCGAAAAGAATACCCTCCCTGGCAAGTAAAGCTACTCTTTATCAGTTCCTCATTCTTTATTGTTAGATAAATTAAGAAATGTTCTATTTGCGACTCATTTTATTCAAAATGGCTGTATGGGGCACCTTGATACAGACTTTGTCGGGGCACATTGATACAACCTAAATCCTTTTCTAGTTAATTTTTTCATTACCTTTTATTTTTTTTTACCATACACTCCTTAATTCAACCATATTTCGCCACAAATTTCTACTATTAGTTTTTATTGAAGTGAAATAGCTCTAATTTCTTTATATTAGAACGTTTTATAGAATTTTTGTAAAGAGAAGACGTACAAACTTACACAATATCTAGTGCTAGTAGAATTAACAAAATAAATGGACGGCAGCATGGCAAATCTCAAATTTATATCGATTCTCCAGAGAAAAAAGTATTATCGACATGAGAAATGTTAAGTAAGAGAAACAAGCTGCAGAACAGTACAGGATAATTATATTATAAACATAATTTTTAATATAAATATCCTTTATTTTCTGTTTGTAAACGAATTTATAAACAGAAAACCTGGTAATTTTTTCACCTTTCCTAACAAAGAAGATAATTCTGGTGTTAAAGTGCCAGATATGACAAAGTTACCACAGCCAAGGAACAGCCAGAAGATCAGGTCATTATACATTTCATTTTGATTACTTTAAAATTACTCACAAATAAATTGTGTGCAATTTTAATGTCTATAAATATATATAAAATGGTTTGCTAACTATTTTTCTATGAAAAACATGCATTGATGTTATTTTGTCTCCATTTTTCCCAGACGTGTCAAAGTGTATCAATCTGCCCCGGGGATGGGGTACAAATTACTTTTTTTGATTTTTTTAAAATTACATGCAAAAATAATGTGTAAAACAACGATTGTACGTTTTTATAACACACTACACAGGTTTTGCTGACATCACATAGAAAAATAACTTAAAATTTCTGCTTTCTAGACATCAAAAAAATTTTTTTAAGCTGTATCAATGTCCCCCAGTTCCCTCTACTTAAAAAGGTTTCCCTTAACAGATTACATGAAAAGTAATAATACAGTATTTGGCCATTGACTTTTTGTTAAATATCTAGAAAAGTACATGAGGAATCATCTCGAAACTCTTAGTGTATAAATATAATAGTATAAGTCATACAAGTCATACATCTCCGTGAAGATTTTTTCCCAAAACTCCATAGAGGACCGTCAACAAATTAAAAAAGAATGAATATATTTTGAATAACCCTGTCAAAACAAATGTAGCAAAAGCGCTCAAACTCTGGATTATGATTGAGTACCTTATTGCAATACATTGTGTACATTTTTATGCAAATAGCATGCATACTCGCAGAGTAATTAAGGTTTTTATAAAAATGGTCCCAAATTTTGCTAAGTTTTTTCCTTATAATTTTCAAAGCTCTTAATATAAAACAATATTATTTTCTGAAAACTTGACAAACAACATTGCACACAATGCCCTGTAATCAGAATTAAAAAATAATAAAAATTGTATGAAAAATGAGTAGGTTTACTAAATAATTTTTCACTGCGCATGCGTCAATGATATCAAAATTTCATTTGCATATTATGTTAGCTAAATACAGAGATCAACTTTTGTGGAAGTCTCAAAATCATAGCTTGAACATTCTAAAAGTAATCGTCTATAGAAAAAGGACAAAATCCGTTGTTTCCAAAATGAAGCAAAAAATGAGGGATTTGATCCAAATGTAATAGTACGTATTGTGTATTCTATATTGACAATAATCAATCAAGATATGGATACAGCCCCTCTTCTTTTTGCTTCATTTTGAGAATAACGGATTTTCAACTTATTCAATGGACAATTATTTTGATAATTTTCAAGTTATGATTTTGCGAATAGTTTTGCGATTTTTTTTAACAGAATTTTTTTTTAAATATTTTTTTTAATAGTCATTTTAACATTATTTCTAAAAACAGAAAAAGCCAGACCAGCCAGTAAAAGTGTCAATATATTAATTCCGTTGATCTCCCATTGCTGATATATTCCCATTAATAATCATAAGGAATTAGCACTGAACTTTAAAATATTAATTGTTTTCACTAAATGAACTTATAAGGTGTTTAAAACTTTCTTACAATTATAACAATATTTTTTACAGTTGTAGTGTAACTATTTAATATTTTTATAGAAATTCTAAGTAATCAACAGAAAATATTCATTAAAAGTATATAAGTACATTTTGTTATACTTTATTCATTTATTATCTGTAAAATCTTTTAATAATAAGGAATTAATTATTCATATTACGTGTAAAATAGCATTTGAAAAAGATTCTCATACATTGCAATGTTATTTCTACAATTATATATACAATTATCGTTTTTGGCCTACAAAATCCTATCTACCGTCAATATATTTGTCCATAAACGCTTTTTCTATAGTTACTAGCGAGCTACGCCCGCTAGCTGGGCCACTTTTTCCAAACGAACCTCGATATTAAGCAGTATATAATAAGCAAAAAAATTCATTTAATAAGCAAGTCTTGGTGTTCGAATCCTCAAACACAAAAAAAAAGTAAATTAAAGAGCTATGGTTGTTATGCGCCCATTATCCCGTTAAAAATATGTGATTTCGCACAGTGGGCGCTACGCGCCCACCGTGCGAAGTCAGCCCACCGGCCTACACCCACCGGCGCTACGCGCCATGGTCGCCATCTTCCCTTTAAAAATATTTGGTTTTGCACGGTTGGCGCTGCACGCCCATAAGACATTTTCTCGTGTTTTTTGGTTCAACAGAAGCAGACTTTTACGCAGATTTTGAATATGTAATCAGTTTTTTTCTACTTTAAAAACTGTCTGCATGATGGTTTAAGAAAAAACGCGCAAAAAAAAGTTTTCGGTATTAAAAACTGCAAAAGACTACTATTAAAAAGAAATAAGTAATTTCATTAATATCACAAACAACATAACTAACAAATAATTTTGGCAGCTCGTTTTCCGTTTGTACTAACAGAAATTAGTATTAATCGCGTAAATCTTAGGTTACACAATATTCGTGTATGCTACCAAAAAGAAAAAGTATGAAAATAAACCGTGTTTAACATTTTTTACTAATTAATTAGTTCGTTTTCAAAGAAACAAAACGAAAGAAAAAGTCGTTTTCCCGGGAGAAAAAAGAGGTTTTCGGCTGCTTCTTCTTTTAGCCAAAGGGGAAAAGTTCAGGTTCTTCACCGCAAGGTGGCGCAGTGTTCTGCCTCAGAGCTCCGTTTGAGCTCTGTTTGGGAAATTAGACGTTTTCCGTTCCGATTCCCGACTGGTTTTTTATTCATAACTTTTTTAATTTTGGTCCCACGGTCTCGAAAATGCCTGAAATGACTTTCCAGAATTTTTCGAATCAAAAGACACCTCTCGCAAGTTCCAACTCGCCCGCGTTGCGAACTGTAGTCGGCTTCAAGCAGACAGACAGACAGAGACGCAAGGATTTTATTAGTATAGACTAGCGAGCTACGCCCGCTAGCTGGGCCACTTTTTCCAAACGAACCTCGGTATTAAGCAGTATATAATAAGCAAAAAAATTCATTTAGTAAGCAAGTCTTCGTGTTCGAATCCTCAAGCACAAAAAAAAGTAAATTAAAGAGCCATGGTCCCGTTAAAAATATGTGATTTCTCACTGTGGGCCACGTGCACTTGAAAAAAAAAAAGATTGTGGATCGGAGCTATGGTCGCTTCGCGCCCATAGTCCCGTTAAAAATATTTGGTTTTGCACGGTGGGCACTACGCGCCCATAAGACATTTTTTCGTATTCTTTAGTTCATGAGAAGCAGATTTTTACGCAGATTCTGAATATGTAATCAGTTTTTTCTACTTTAAAAACTGCCTGCATGATGGTTTAAGAAAAAACGCGCAAAAAAATTTTTGATAGTCCTGTTTTATTTCTAAGTTCAATATTTTAGCGAAAACTACGGTAAATATTCTACGGCAAGTCAAAAAAATTGATGCGGAAAAAACGCAATTAGCGCCGGTAGAAAAAGCGGTTTTCGGCTGTTTCTTCTTTTAGCCAAAGGGGAAAAGGTCAGGTCCTTCACCGCAAGGTGGCGCAGTGTTCTGCTTCGGAGCTCCGTTTGGGAATTGAGATATTTTTCGTTTCAATTCCCAAGGGGTTTTTAATTCATAACTTTTTTAATTTTGGTCCCACGGTCTCGAAAATGCCCGAAATGACTTCCCCGGAATTTTTCCAATCGAAAGACACCTCTCGCGACTTCCAACTCGCCCGCGTTGCGAACTGTAATCGGCTTCAAGCAGACAGACAGACAGAGGCGCACGGATTTTATTATTATAGATAGTCATCATTAGAATGTAATGAATTATTTTTTTCTTAAAATTTTTATTATCATTGTCATTTTTTTTGTATTTAACAGAATAATATGACATAACTTAATCATATTCAATGTTGCGCAATTTTTTATTTGTGCTAAATTACTTTTCTTTACAGAAGAAAGTATACTTTAAGGATCATTATAAGCATAAAACTTCTTAGAGTGCATTTCAAGCGGTACAATTTTTTATTTTTAACTATATACAGTTATCTTAATTTTTTAGCTAAATAAGTAAGATTTTAGAGTTTGTATTTCTCTAATTTATTAATCTACATAGAATTATTTCATTTTATTTTATAGTTTTGAGTGCATGGCGTTTTTACACATATAGGTGGGCAATAACGCCAAATAGTATTGGCCAAGAGCTTCCGCCATTACATTTTACGAATAAATATCTGCAAAAATATTTATATATATATATAGTCAATGAGCTACTTCATCAAATCCTATATTTGTTTGAAAAATGCAATCTAAAACACACCCGTGGAAATTGGTAGAACCTTAACATGGCTTTATGAATTCATGGTACCGTATTTAGTATTTTATAGACGTCTGTTTGTTTGTTTGTATTTATGTCGACCAATTATCTACATTGTGGGATATAGGCCCTAGGGGGTGGGATGCCTTCCGGGGGGGCCTCCTCCAAGGGAACCTAACCCGTATTTACGCAAGGTTCGAAGAAAACCACGGAAAACTCCGAACAGTTAGGCCGACGGTTACGACTGGGTTCGAAACCAGCACCTACCGTCTACCAGTTTGGAGGTCAGAACCTCGCGGCCACTGGTGGGGCATTTTATAGAAGTCCTAAGTAATCAACAAAATGATCATTAAAAGTATATAAGTATATTTTGTTACATTTTACTGATTTCTTATTCTTATTCATTATTAGGTCTTATTCACTATTGCTCGAGTTTTTATTTGTCCAAAATTAAATTTCTTTACTCAAGTATATTTACTTTAATGATCATTATAAGCATAAAATTTCTTAGGGTGCATCTCAAGCAATGCAATTTTAAACTTTTTACAACATACAGCCATCTTAAATTTTTAAGTTAAATAAATAAACGACAATCCATAAATTTATAAAGTGAGTTTTATTATTATAATCATTGTAAATAATCATAAAGTTAAAGCGAAGTAATCGTTTTACTTCCGAATTTTTGAAGAGTATTTCGAAAAGCAATTTTTGATGCACCAAATATTGCAATAAAGTATCCCATCTCATATCATTTAATTTAATATCTTCTAACGTAAATTGGTGCTCATTACGATTTAGGAGCAACGCACACTTAACTTCAAAATATTTATTTTATTTACCATTAAATAGAAATGCTTCAGATTTTCGTAGCTTTTTTCTTTCATTATTTGGAACGTTGTTTCGTTCTGATTTTATTCTGGCATTTTTTTATTGGCATTTTTGAAAAAAAGACTTTTTTGAATCTTTAAACAAACTATATTTTCGTATATATAAATATAAATATTATCCAAGCTGCATCATAAGAACTATTACAGATATAGTAATAAAGCAATCGTAACTTTTTAAAGTTGAGATTAGCTATTGATAATGCTTAAAAAATTCGTTTAAAAATAAGCTCTTTGACAAACAATTATGAGGTATTTGTATTGCAAGTATTCAAGTACAAATATTTAATATGTATGCTGAACGCGCCAAGCTTTAAAATGCATCCAATTTTTGGACCCATTTGCACATTTGAGACTGTACCCTTACTAAATCTTTGACCCAATGATGAATTAATTCAGCAAAGTGAGGCTGTGTTTATATCGTAGATAAAAAAAAACGCGACGAAAAATTTTAAGTTATCCAAGCTGCATCATAAGAACTATTACAGATATAGTAATAAAGCAATCGTAACTTTTTAAAGTTGAGATTAGCTATTGATAATGCTTAAATTATTCGTTTAAAAATAAGCTCTTTGACAGACAATTATGAGGTATTTGTATTGCAATTATTCAAGTACAAATATTTAATATGTATGCTGAACGCGCCAAGCTTTAAAATGCATCCAATTTTTGGACCCAATTGCACATTTGAGACTGTACCCTTACTAAACCTTTGACCCAATGATGAATTAATTCAGCAAAGTGAGGCTGTGTTTATATCGTAGATAAAAAAAAAAAAAGTTATTTTTTGGTCTTTCTTTTCCAAAACTTAACTGAACATCAACAACAGACCAGGAAGTTTATTCCAAAGTAAGTAGTGGTGATATACATGTGACGGACGTATTCTTGTAGCCTGTGACATACCTTCGGCAGATTGTCAATATGATAGAGTATGAATGTCCATATATGAAGTTCCGTTGAATCAAAACTCAATTTAATTTCATGGTAATAGATACTATAGCCGTTACAACTCAAAAACAAGAAATTTGAGGAATAATAATGAAACATAAAAATCAGAGACTTGCTAGGTATAGATTTTTATAAAATATAATCAATATATAAATCTGTTTGTGTGAGCATGTCCGTGTATACGCTTATGTGCGCGCGTGCAGTTATATTCCTTATACAAATATACTATTTTTGACTTATTTGCACGGGTCTTGACACGCATCTGCCCTTGTATTTTGAAGAGCATTTCTGGGACACGTCTGCACACAACAAATCGGAAGCTTCAACTCAGAGGTAGGAGGTTATAATTATCCACTGAGTCATTAAGTCTCTAAATATAAATTAAAGGCCAAATTTTTCTTCAAAATACCTGAAATATACTTACCAAAAAACAGCTAAGTAACAGAGTCATTTGTTGATAAAAACCTGTATAAAACCTTTATAAATGCTGTGCATTTTCTTGCAGTTCTTATTTTCCTCTAAAATATCTGAAGAGGCCTTTAAAATACCTGAGTAGTAATTTGGAGACCACATAAAAGCCTGCATAAATTTTTAAAGAAACAGTACATCTCCTCAAATAAACCTGCACTTTTAATTTAGCTTTCAAAATCTCAATAAGAACATTCAAAACCACTGGAAAATTTAATTTTGTAAAGGTTTTCGCTGATTTGCTTTTTATTTGGGACACCATATCTTCACAATATCGCTGCAGCACGTTTTCGTAGATGCGTGAAACTCAAGATAATGTATCTACCAAAAAATTGTTAAACATAGATACTTCCGTTATTTTGTCAATTATGCTGTAAATGACCACTTTGAACCGGTTAATGTAAAATTGTACGAAAAAGGGAACGATTATGGTTGTTTGATTAGTTTTTTTAATATTATTTAGTAGATGTATTTCGTTTGATTGAAGAATCCTTTAGAGAAACCGACCACCGTAGCGGGCGAAGCTCTTAATGATTTTATTTTTATATTCTACCATCGATTTTTCTTAATATATAAATCACTCACGTACTTCAGAAGTTAATAGGTTCTTTTATTTGAAAAGTAAAATTTTTCTGTAAGAGGGCATTCTATGGCAATTTACGTTACATTTAGAACTATTTTCAGTAATATTAGCAGTATGACTCACAAAATAAATTATAAAAAATTTTAATTTGGAGTGGTTTACTAACCTTATTCAAAGCCCAATTTCGATTAAAATTACCCATTTTTAATTTTATTTCTTAAATTTTCGTAGTTTTATTTATTATGGTAACAACCATTACAGAAAAAGGAATATAATTTATCATATAAAGTGTAATTTTCATTATCGTTTTTTAAGTCATTTTCATACAAATTGACCCTTAGATAAGCTTCATTGACAAATCATGTTACTTTTACATTTGAAAAGTTTTAAGCGTTATATTACTAAAATTACTGCAGTAAATTGTTCTAAATATAATGTAACTCCCTATCAAATGACCCTAAGCTAGAAAATTTAAGCACTTCTAACTTGTGTGAAGTCCTTTCACAATTATATAAAACGCATTAAAATTAATGTAAAATTAATATAAGTGGGCGTGGCTTGCCACACGTTTCTTTCCTCATTTTTAGTTATTTTCCCCTTCTACTAATAGTGAAACTGCAGTTGCACAAATAATGTGTGAAACTCTTGTACAATTTTATAAAACGCATGAATTGAAGAATATATAAACACTTGAGTAAAATTTAGTTACATATAATAGATGATAATAAAATGTTATAGTTAAATTAATGTAAGTGGGCGTGGTGTGCCACTCGTGTCTTCCCTAATTTTTTAGCCATTTCTCATTTCTCCTATTAGTGAAACTGCAGTTCAGCAGAAGAGTGTGTGACGCTCTTGCACAATTTTATAAGATGCATGAATTGAAGAATATATAAACACTTGAGTAACATTTAGTTACATATAATAGATGAAACTAAAATGTTATGGTAAAATTATTGTAAGTGGGCGTGGCATGCCATTCGTTTCTTTCCTCAATTTTTAGCTATTTTCCCCTTGTAGTAATAGTGATTGAGCATTTCCGTATAAGAATGGTTGGGTATCTTTATTTTATCACAATAAGGGAAGAAAAGACTGGGTGGAGTCCTTTTGGGAAATATAAAATCTTTTATATCCGACTGTTTTTTTTTTCGACATTTTTTTTAATTTTAGATCATTGGCAATTTTTCAGAAATGATCTCTTTTTCAAACCTTTTTCTGTGAAGCTAGTAATTAATGTTATTTTTTAAATTGTCACAGACGACCTTACATTTATATTCTACCAACTTTTTTTTTTTTAATCACTCGAATATTTTAGATGTTAATGGTTTTTTTATTTAAAAAGTATTATTTTTCTGAAACCTAAAAGCCTTAAACACTTGTAATTTTATGAAGCATTTGCACAATTTTATCAAACATATGAACTAAACTATAGTATGTAAAAAAGTTGGATAAAATTTAGGTAAATATAATAGATGAGAACAAAATGTTATAGTAAAATTAATGTAAGGAGGTTTGGTTTTCCGGTTGCGTATTCCCTCAATCTTTCAATATTTTTTCATTCGCAAAAGAATTTTTGGGAAATCACTATTATTTAATGATAAGTGGTAATTCAGTTGTAGCTTTAATGTGTGTCAGTTAAAAAACTTAGAAACTTAGGGACGTCGTTTACCGGAAAATTATAAAAGCTGATAAAAGATGAAATTCACAAAATCATGTTAAAAAGCCATTCTAAAGATTCATATAATTGGATTGGGTAAAATAAATACTGTGAAATAAATATCCGTAAAAAAAATGTTTGAATAAGATTAACAAAATGCCTAACTCACTTCGAAAATTTTATACATTGTAGATTATAATATAGAAACATTTTGAGTTACATCAGAGAATTTAGAATATTTTCATTGGAAATATTTGTTGCAAAAAGTTTAATAGGAAAAAATACATACTATTTGATATAGAATAAAAAAAGTTAACGTCAAGTGTTGAAAATGATATTACATAAAATTATATAAAATAAGAGAAAATAAATATAACATTGTAGAATTTTTTTAAATGAGTATAATATAATTATGTGAATGATAATGGTCGTTCATAAAATGGTTCCATACACTTATGTTACAATTTCATCAATTACAATGTTGATAATATAGTTACAGAAAGAAATAAAATAAAAATCACCTATCTGAGGTTGTAGGTGGAACATTATATCTGGGTTTTTCCCTGTGTCCAAAGGTCTAATGGGTTTTATTATTACACTTCTTCATTTATCTCTTATCTTGATACTGTCACATTAATCACTCGCTATTTTTCCCTTCTGCTGAAAGTGAAAAATTTTTTAACGTCATTATATACTATATTACAATTAGCGGGGCACAGGACTTTTAAATTTTCCGAAAATCAATTCTTTGTTTTTGTTTTATTCTGGGTGTTTTAAAAGTTTTGAAAAATATATTAAAAAAAAAAACACAACAAACCAAAAGAGAATTTCATAGGTCAGTTATTTATTTTATTTATTACTAATTTATGCATTTATTTATTTATTTTTGCATTTGAAAAACGTGAAAAACTTTTAAAATTTTTGAACTTTTACAGATTTTGTACTAAAATAAAATTTTAAAGGAATCAATTATTTGTGTATATTTTGGTTTTAACATGAAAAGTTGTATAATATATTCTATTTTATTCGTTTGCTTCTATATGAATAATTTAATAATTTATCATGCGTATAGCATTTAATCATACATTAGTCAGATGAACTTTCAAATTTAGAATTTAAATTCAAATTAAATACGTACAGCTTTTATTTTTCTGGATAATGTAGTTAAGGTTATGTACTTTGCACAGAAAGAAAAAAAGAAGTTTTAATTGCATGCACGTTACGTGCCTTGGTGCTTTAAAAAATGCAATATTTTGATAGTTTCGACAAACGTAAACCCCCTGTGCGTCCTTAAACTAGAATAAAATTCTCCATCTTTTTAAAATGCAATTGCTGTTATTTTTAGAAAAATACTTTTAGTCTATGTACTTTACTTTTATCTTCCTTTGATAATATCATACCTTTGATCAGTAACAATCAGAATAAATTATAACATAGTATGATTTTTTAAAAATAGTAATATTGTACTAATTTTTAAAAATCTTACTATGTTATAAATATGTGAATGATATATTTCGTTCATGTGTTTCAATGTGAGAAAATGTTTTTACACACATGTGTTTCAATTTTTTTAATTATAGTGTTGATAAAATAGTTACAGAAAGAAATAAAATAAAAATGACTTATCTGGTACATTATATCTGGGCTTTACCCTGTGGCTAGAGGACTAATGGTTTTTATTATTACATTTCTAGATTTATCTGTCACATTAAGCTCTTGCTATTTTTGGAGGTTGTTCGCCACGTTACTTTTAAATTATGTAAGCTACAGCTTAAAAAATAACCAAATATGTATTTCTACATAGTTTACGAGTTAAAAGCAGAATAATTTTCACATTCCGGTTATTGATTTATTTCTTTTTTCATTAAAAAAAAAAAACTTGAAACATTTTTGTAATTTTTTTTTAACTTTCCCTTTTTTTTGTGCTAACATAAAATATTAAAGAAATCTTTTTGTGCATATTTTAGTTTTAACTTAAATAGTAATATGTTATATTCCATTTTTTCATTATTTTCTCTATATGTATAATTTAGAACTTTATCATACGCTCAGCCTTTAATCATGCATTAGTTAGATGAGATTTTAAATTTAGAATTTATGTATTAATTATGTACATGCAATATTTGTTTTCCTGTATAATACAGTTAAGGATATATACATTAGGGCAAAAGAGAAAAAAATATCTTAGTTGCATGTTATTTGTTCTTTGGTACTTAGAAAAGAGCAATGGATTTGATTTTTTCGACAAATTCAAATGTCTTGTACCCAGTTAAGATATAATAAAGTTCCCTGACTTTTAAAAATCCAAATTCTGCAATTACGTGAAAAACTATTTAAGTTCATGCACATTTTTTATCATACTTTTGATAATTGGATCAGTATTAATCAGAATAAAATATAACGTACAATGATTTTTTAAATTTAGTAATAGTATACTGATTTTAAAAATTCTTACTATGTACTAATTATGTGAATGATATATTTCGTTCAGAAAATGATTTCCCAGAATCCTGTTAAAATATTACCAGTTACAATGTTGATAATATAGTTGCAGAAACAAAGAAAATAAAAATTACTTATCTGCGGTGACATATTATATCTGCGTTTTTCCCTGTGGCTAAAGGTCTAATGGGTTTTATTATTACACTTCTTCATTTATCTCTTATCTTGATACTGTCACATCAATCTCTCGCTATTTTTTCCTTCTGATAATAGTGGAAATTTTTTTTAAACACATTATGTACTTTATTAGAATTAAGGATGTTCTCAACTGCTCCGTTCAAAAAGCACAAAACGCTTTGACACATTTATAAATTCATTTTTTAAACAGAAAGATATAAAATTGGAATGCCCGACCATGGCAACGATTTCGAATCGAACTTAGTTTTCCATTTTATGATAATTAAATTATCTATCCAGTTATAAGCTATTTCGATCACGTGATCACCCGTTTTCTCCAGCTTTTCGACCAGTTTTTCTGCTTTCGTCGGGAAATGTGCTCAAAAACGTCAAATTTGTAACGTGTTTTGAAAGATCTATTGTCTTAAAAAAATAACAGAAAATTGGGTGCAATTAGACAGTTTGTGAATAACAATACCTGCTATTTTCTTGCATTTCCGAACAAAAATAAATTAAAGCATGTATCACAAAGTTGCCCTTTTTGATTTAAGAACACCCTTAAGAAAGAATGAAATTCTCGAACTTTTTAAAATGCAATTTCCGTTATTTTGTGAAAAATAGTTTTTATTCATACACGTATTTTTATCATACCTTTGATAATTGAAATCACTTTGTTTAAAATTAATTTTTGTTGAGATTTTAATTAAGTTTAAGTTTAAAAGCAAAAGATTACTTTAAAGATACATTGCAAATGAATAATTTATTAAAGATGCAAAATGTGAGTTAGCAAAAAAAAAAAAAAAAAAAAAAAAAAAAAATTGATCAGACACCAGAAGTTGACCATCATGATACAAAATTGTATAAAACAAAAAAAAAAAATGCTTTTAAATTACAGAATAATAAAATAAATTAATTTTATAATTTATAAACAAATTTGGATAAGTATATTTTTATTTTATTTTAAACATTTTAAGTTGAGTAGAGTTCTATTAACTTTTTTCAATAGAACATTACTTACTTTCCGAAAAATGTAACAAAAGTTCGATTCAACATGTTAAAATTTTGTAATGTGATTTGTCCCACCCCCTTTGGAAATTCAAAAAAATTTATGTTTTTTAATGTTTACATATAGAATGAAAAAAGAACTTTGGAAATAAACAATTTTGCCTGAAAATATATATTTCTTAAATTGTGACCTATTAAACTAGTTATAAATGAAGGTAACTGTATTTTTGAAACTGTAAATGGCAATACAGCATTAATTAATTGTACTTTATATAAATACTATTTCCATTTTTTCTGTACTTTTATTAGAAATTCGCTACTTTGCAACAATTGACTAATTGCATATGTGGGTATAATTATTTTATAGCCATTTTTCTTTTATACTAATAAACGAAGATTTCAATCATACAACGTTCTTTATTAATGTTGGACATAATAGAACTCATCATTTTTGAAAAAATCAATTTTTATACTTTTCTGAGAAACATTTCTTATTTTTAGCAAATGTTTGCTGGTTAGATAAACAAAGTGTTTTGAATTAATTTCTGATGTAATTTTATTTTCTCTTTTTCAAAAAAGTACAAGAACATTTTTTGAGATCTACGACAAATCAACAATTTATTAAAGAAATAAAATAAAGGTCATAAATAAAAATGCAATTTTTAAAAACAGATAAATTGCTCAATAATATACCTGGACACGAACCCTTATATGGACTTGTGCAATTAAAGTTAAAGTTAAAATATACGTTTCGAATTTCTTTTGCTGTCGCCCTCAGCATAAAATATGATATTGAAATGATTGAAAGTCTCGAAAGAAAAACTTCCTGTGGGAGAGTCAATTTGTTCATTCTTGACCAATAACCTGATTGAAAAAATCCATTGGTGCCATTCAGTGAGTACATTAGAGAAGTTTTAAATACAAAAAGCTATTAAATTTTTCCGCAATTGAATTTATTCGAATTTTATGTAATATAAAAACAAACATTTTTTTAACTATTTGGAAAATAGTTACTGTGCTCATTAGAGAAATGGGAAATATTTTTATTGGTTGGATTCAGCAATTTTTTTAATTTTATTTTATTCGTTTTCTGATTCATTCATATTTAATGTCTAGAAATGAAATACTTCTATTTTTTATTTTATTCGTTTTCTTTTTGGTTCATGTTTAATACCCAGAAATGAAACACTTCTGTTGCCACAATGGCAAAAATGTATAACAAAATACAAAAAATAATAACTTAAAATCAAATTGAGATACAGCTTTCAAACAAATTACATTTAAAAGTACATTTTTTTCTCCATAAAATGGTTAAAAATTGAAAATGTGTGATGTCTAGAAGCTTGAAAATTTACAGTACCGAAAATTATAAAACTAAAATTTCATTTAAAAAGTGTATATGCTTGGTACAGGAATATTAATTTTTAATCCATTGCAAACGTACTATAAGATTCTGTTATTACGTAAGCGACACTTTCATCATCATAAAAATAATGTTTATTATTATTATTATTATTATTATTATTGTAATTATTATTATTATTATTATTATTATTATTATTATTATTATTATTATTATTATTATTATTATTATTGTTTTTATTATTGTTAAATATATAATTTATTTAAGTCTTTGAAAATATGATTTTGAAAACAGTCGTTGTAATTTGTTAAATTACAATTTTTTATTATTATATTTTATTACTAAGGAAAATATAATATAAAGGCGAGTGAAAATATACAATGTTTTTTTTTAATTATCTACGATACCGAAAGGCGTTTTTTGTTTTTGAAAATAACAAAAAGCAATAAATTTTAGCTATTCAGAGTTTAATTTAAAAAGACATTGTCGCTTTTGCTACCATTAGTTTTCCAAAATATTTCAAAATGGTTTTATGACTCCTTTAATCATTTTTTTTTCAGTTCGGAATGAAGTTTTTTTGTATTTTTTTCGGATGCTTTATATTTTCAAGAAAATATTTCCCTATTTTGCATAATGTTTAAGAGATAAATATAATAAAGTAAAAACATTAATATTAAGATTAAAATTAATTTTATTATCGTACTTGTATATGTATGAATTCAATTATGCAGGCAAAAATAATTACTTGAGAATTTATAGTATCTGAAAGTTTGATATTTTGTTTTCTGAAAACTCATTAAATCATTGTACTCGAAAACGTTTGCGAAAATCATATCAAAATATTGTTTTTTGGAATACGTATTTCTTTACACTTCAAAGATGCCTTTAGTTTCTAATTATAACGATCGTTTTTCGAAATCATTAATAATTTTGTATATTTAGTGCGGTTGTATTATCTTTTCAGAGATTAACGCTTTCGGGTCTGGTGTACTATTAATAGTACATGTCTTTTGATAGAGTATTATTCTGTTTTAAGTAAAACTTTTGCTATTATTTACATATAATAGTGTTAGTACATGACTATGCATTTTCTATATGACTTCATTTGTGTTTAGGCATTTAATAATTATAATTATTTTTTATTATTTGCTTAATTTTCTATGTGCCGTTTTCAATTCTTTTATTTTAAACACACGTTTCACTCTTTTAATTTAAAATAAAAGTTACTTTCCTGAAAGAATAATGATAATAAAGGGCAAAAAGTATCAGAAAGTTTTAATATGGGTTAAATCTTGTTGCAATATAATATTTTCTAAACATCTCAAAAAAGTCTTCCTTAGCCTATTGTCATATACATATGAAATGAATAGTACGGAAAACAACAACATTCGTTAACTTTCAAACAATGAAATATACCTTAAACACTAAATAATTTAATTGGATAGCTGGTATTAATGTAATGAATGTAAAAGTATTTTTTCAAAAAAACTGAAAAAAAAAATCAGACCCAAAAGGTTTAAGAAACATTTGCCTTATTTTATGGCGTACAGTTCATTAAAAATTATTTTAATCCCTCTGGACGGTGGAATAAAACATATCCTCCTTAATTTTAACTGTGAAATGCCAAATTAACACCAGAATTTTGAAACGAAAATTTTAATTATATCAACAACGTGAAAAAAAGCTATTATTTATTTTGAAATAAATTTGTTTTTAAATTCTGGTGTCACTCATTCATTTCAGCACTTTAATAATGCAAGTGCTTTACCCCTCAAAGGGTTAAATACATTGCTTTCTAATTGTAATTAACGCATTTCAAAATCATTGATACTTTTGAAGAAGTTATTGTATACTTTGTCGATGGTAGTGTTATATTTTCGGATATTAAAAAGACTGTGATTTTTTTTGCAGTGTACGGATCTTTAAAAATTACATTAATGTAACTAATTGCAATACATTGTCGAAAGAATTTGTTTTTTGGTTTTTAGGATATGATGCATAACAATCATATACTGGTTAACCAACTTTGGCACAATATCTACTTGATACACTCTTTGCAAAATTCTGTATATTTTATATAAAAAAAGATAATCATTAACAATATTTAAATAATCTATAAATTCCCAAAAGAACACTTTTGATCATCAATTACTGCATAAAATGTGAAAAGAAAGCGCTTAAAATGTTCAGTACATTTTCACAGTTTTACAATAAAGCACTTTAGGTAAAAATTACCTTCAAGAAATATTTAAAATAAACTTACCGCAATATTTTTTTCTCAAGAAATGTTCTTTTTCTTTTGTTGAAGTGCGTCTTATTATTAGATTTCATCTTCAGAAATCAAATAACTGGAGAAGGACCATCGAGTGAGCTTATAAAATCCGATTTTCTGAAATTTATTTTCCAGTCAACTTGCACTGAAAATATTTGAATGATATGTCAACTAGATAAGAGTTTACGTAAAGAAATGAAATATGTTTATGGAAATTTTTAAAATAATTTTTAGGT
Source organism: Maratus speculifer (assembly GCA_964019185.1). NCBI lineage: Eukaryota > Metazoa > Arthropoda > Arachnida > Araneae > Salticidae > Maratus > Maratus speculifer. Next base: position 327,475,154 of record OZ025290.1, read on the forward strand.
AAAGTAATTCTATAATAAACTTCTTTAAAATATATTAAACTGTCATATTGACAATTTTGCTTTTTATAAACAAGTATATAGCTTACATATTATTTCATATTTAATATTTTATATAGGTTGCTTTCTAATAATAACGAAGGCATTTCGAAATCATTGATAATTTTGAAGATATTATTGTGTATTTTGTCGTGGTTGTATTGTAATTTCGGATATTAAGGAGACTGTTATTTTTTATAGTGTACGGAACTTTAAAAATTATATTAATGTAACTAATTGTAATAAACCGTCCAAACTTTATTTTCATTTTCAGGATATGATTAATTTCAATCATAAACTAGTTAATCAACATTGACACAATGTATACTTCATACACTCATTTCAAAATTCTTTATATTTTATAAAAAAAATATCATTAATAATATTAAAATAATTTACAAATTCCCGAAGAAAATTTCTGATTATCAACTACTACATAAAATCTGAAAAGAAAGCGTTTATAATATTCAATACATTTTCACAGTTTTAAAATAAAACACTTTAGGAAAAAAGTACCTTCAAGAAATATTTAAAATAAACTTACCGCAGTATTTTTTTTCTTAAGAAATGATTTTTTTCTCTACTGAAGTGCGTCTTATTAGTTTCCATTTTCAGAAATCCAATAACTGGAGAAAGACCATAGAGTGATCTTATAAAATCCGATTCACTGAAATTTATTTTACAGTCAGCTTGCAATGAAAATATTTGAATGATATGTCAACCAGATAAGAGTTTACGAAAAGAAATGGAATATGTTTTCCGGATTTTTTAAAATAACTTTTAGGTAAAAAAATTCCATATTAAACTTCTTTAAAAATGTATTAAACTCACATATTGACATTTTTATTTATTTATTTATTTATTTTTTATTTATTTTTTTTTTTAAAGAAACCAGTATATAGCTTACATATTATTTAATATTTATTATCCAGGTTTCTTTTAAACATATTTTTTGTATGATTAATGTTGTTTATATATCTATATATTACTTTTTACATACATTTACATATCTATTAACTACTAATTTGTTATATTAAACATGATATATTATTTTGTTAATATAAAAAACCTGAAAGAGCAACAGTGTCTAAATATTTAGTTCTCTTTCAAAATACATGCAGTATTAAAATGGAACTATTTAGGAGATTGTATGGATATATATATATATATATATACACTATATGGCCATTGATTATTGGACACTTGCGATTTTAGATATTTTTGTTAAATATCTAGAAACATACATGAGGAATCATCTCGAAACTCTTAGTGTATAAATATAATAGTATACGTCACACATCTCCGCGAAGATTTTTTCCCGAAACTCCATAGGGGACCGTCAACAAATTAAAAAAGAATGAATATCTTTTGAATAACCCTGTCAAAACTAATGTAGCAAAAGCGCTTAAACTCTAGATTATGATTGAATGCCTTATTGTAATACGCCTTGTTCATTTTTATGCAAATAGCATGCATACTCGCAGAGTAATTAAGGTTTTTATAAAAATGGTCCCAAGTTTTTCCAAGTTTTTTCCTTATAATTTTCAGAGTTCCTAATATAAAAAAATGTTTTTTTTTTTTTTCAGAAAATATGACAAACAACATTGCACACAGAACCCTGTAATCAGAATTAAAAAATAATGAAAATTGTATACAAAATGAGTTGGTTTACTAAATAATTTTTTACTGCGCATGCGTCAACGATATAAAAATTTCATTTGCATATTATGTTAGCTAAATATATAGAGCAACTTTTGTGAAAGTCACAAAATCATAACTTGAAAATTCTGAAAATAATCGTCAGTTGAATAAGTTGAAAATCCGTTATTCTCAAAATGAAGCAAAAACAAGAGGGGTTGTATCCACATATTCATTGATTAGTGTCAATATAGAATACACAATACGGGATGTACTACTACATTTGGATAATATCCCTCATTTTTTTGCTTCATTTTGGAAACAACGGATTTTGTCCTTTTTCTATAGACGATTACTTTCAGAATTTTCAAGCTATGATTTTGAGACTTTTACAAAAGTTGCTCTATACATTTAGCAAACATAATATGAAAAGGAAATTTTGACATCTTTGACGCATGCGCAGTAAAAAATTATTTAGTAAACCTACTCATTTTTTATACAATTTTTATTATTTTTTAATTCTGATTACAGGGTACTGTGTACAATGTTGTTTGTCATATTTTCTGAAAAAAATATTATTTTATATTAAGAACTCTGAAAATTATAAGGGAAAAACTTGGAAAAATTTGGGACAAATTTTATAAAAACCTTAATTACTCTGCGTGTATGCATGCTATTTGCATTAAGATGAACACAGCGTATTACAATAAAACATTCAATCATAATCTACAGTTTGAGTGCTTTTGCTACATTAGTTTTGACAGGGTTATTCAAAAGATATTCATTCTTTTTTAATTTGTTGACGGTCCCCTATGGAGTTTCTGTAAAAAATCTTCACCGAGATGTGTGACGTATACTATTATATTTATACACTAAGAGTTTCGAGATGATTCCTCATGTATTTTTCTAGCTATTTAGTAAAATGTCTAAAATCGCAAGTGTCCAATAATCAATGGCCATATAGTGTATATATATATATATATATATATATACTTGATGCCTTTAATGATCGAACAACTTAAAAAATCTAACTGATAATTGCTATATTTCTACAAAAATACATTTTTTATTTTAAAGTGTAACTAGATTATTGATGTAGTATGTTTAAGTCATCCCCTAACAAAATAAATCTAAACTTGAGGCAAGATTCTTTTAAATATATAAATTTTTTATAACAATTTTTTCCAAAAGCCTAGAACAAAAAAAAAAAAAAAAAAAAAAAAGCATTAATTTTTTGCTATACAGATTGTAATTTCAAGAAAGAAAACAAATTTGTTTCACACCATTTTGAAAATAACATGCAGTTTCTGGAATGTTCTGGTGGTCATTGATTATTTCAATAATCTTATATATAGTTTTGGTTCTAAATTGCGCTTATTTGCAATCCTGATTACTTAGCTGAATTCATTTTTTAAATACTACTCTAATCTACTCGATAGAAACTTATAGATGCTCTATCGACATAAGATTTTATTGTACTGAGTTTATAAGCCCATGGGGTATTCGGTATAATGTGATCGAGCTTTGCTTTCTCTCAATATTCTTTCCTATTAATTTTTTGTCTTCTTTTACAAGCAGAATGTACGAAAGCAGTAAAGTAGGATTATTTATAATTTTTGTTGTGAATTCGAGAATATTGTGAATTTTACTGTCTGTTTTCTAAAAAATATTTTGGGGGTTTTAATCCCTGCTTCCAAGCTGCAAATTTGTTATTTACATTTATGACTAATGTGCTAGGTGGTGCCGTCTTATAAGGATTGGAAAAAAAAAACAGCATTTATATAGCATATAAGCCCATGGGGTATTCGGTATAATGTGATCGAGCTTTGCTTTCTCTCAATATTCTTTCCTATTAATTTTTTGTCTTCTTTTACAAGCAGAATGTACGAAAGCAGTAAAGTAGGATTATTTATAATTTTTGTTGTGAATTCGAGAATATTGTGAATTTTACTGTCTGTTTTCTAAAAAATATTTTGGGGGTTTTAATCCATGCTTCCAAGCTGCAAATTTGTTATTTACATTTATGACTAATGTGCTAGGTGGTGCCGTCTTATAAGGATTGGAAAAAAAAAACAGCATTTATTTAAGGTATTATTTTAACACAATCAAATTGATTGTCAAATTTATCATACGAATTGAATATTACCAACTAGGCAAAAAATTGCCATTGGCTACGGGTTGTATCTATGTATCCATCGTTAAATGGAGTTCCATTACCTGCTGTTTATTCTACCGAGCTGTCCAAATTACAGACCAGATCTTATTTCCAATAAGGTTATCTAAGTGAAATATCCCAGCCGGCTATCGTCCAATTAGCGTAATAGGTAAAGCGTTGTCTTTGTAAGCCAAGTAAATATCTGGGTTTGATTCCCGGCCTGGTCAATTTTTCGCTCAGTTGGAAATATTCAATTCGTATTCATTTATGGAGTTCTAATTTGTGTACAGATAATGGCTTGCATGCAGCACAGCAATAAAATTATTTTACAACGGGCTCTCAATTATTAAAAAAAAATGATTGTTTGATTTTTTTAATAATAATGAAAAATAATATATATGCGTAAATGGGTTAAATTGAGTATGGAGGCCAAATATAGGTGATCCTACGGGAGCTCCTTTTGTCTGTTTATAATATTCATTCCTAAATATAAATACCTCGGTATTGCTTATTAGGTTTATAATTTCTTTCAAAGATATATTCGTATCATTATTTAGGTTACCTTGTTCATGTAATTCACAATTAAAAGTATGTACACTATAAAAAAGGGTCGATCTACTAAAAAAAGTGATCCTTGTAATTACTAAAAAAATTAGTAATCTTACTCAGTTACAAGAAAATCTGTAAGAGTTACTAGAAAAAAGCTAGAAATGAAAAGAATTAATAGTTTTATATTTTTAATAGCTATTACTAAAACTCGCTTGGTGTGGCCGTGATAGCAGAGTGGTAGTAGCACACAGCTCCAGACTGAAAGGTCTCGGGTTCGAAGCTCGAAACCACCAAAGACGTACCGAGTGTATGCAGTGTAAGTTTTCGTTAAGCAAAGGGGTTATGAAATGAAAATTGCGTATGTAGCAATGTTTGATGCTGCCATCTATTGAAGCGTTTCCAGAAATCTACCGTTGCAAAAATTGTGTTTGGACTAGCTACTAAGAATTCGTGAGTAACGGTTACTAAAAATAATTTTGGAGCTGTTACTAAAATTTGCTGGCTGGCTCATACTAAAAAGTTTTAAGTTAGTATTACAAAAAATTCTTTTGTTCAGTTTACAAAAGAAAGGTTTGTTTCACTTGCAAAAAAAGTTTGGAATGGTTACTAAAAAATTTTGTGGAATACAAATTTACTAAAAAATTTTTAGTAACCTCATGATTTTTTTTACAGTGTATGACTACTGTTACTTTAAAGGAGGAACATTGTAAAACTATTTCGAAGCTTGCTAAAATAGCATTTTCATTAAATTTCACATTTCTGATATATTGAAGGAAATTGTTACTGGAAGTTGAAACTGGAAACTATAGACCAGAAAAATTATGTTAGGTTATGTGAAATACCATTTGAGGTTAAATACAGAACATAGGCACAGAACATAAGTTTATATATGAATTATTACACGTAAATTAAGCAAACGTTTTACAGAAAATATTGATGTACTAAACTCCGCACAGCCCAATGAAGATTCAAGTCCAATAGTAAAATGAAATCAGTTAATTTGAACAAGTCAAGAATTATTGTTCAATAAGCGAGCTCCCATAAAGATCCGTTAATCATTTGAAATAGTGACACGAAATAACTTGAAAACTAGGTCAATTACGACAATATATCCTATGTTATATTAAGCGCTGTAATTACGTTCAGATAATTAATAAATTGAATTTTATGCTGCAGATGAACCCAGTACTAACGTGTTTTCAAAAATTGATTTTGTATAACTCCCTCTAGAAAATGACAGTATATGCTTTTGAAAATTGTATAATGTGGATATTGTAACGTGTTGGTTTTTAACTCAATATTTCCCAGATTATGGACAAGTCTTATTGCCCCAAACCGTTGGAAAATAATAGTACTTTATTATTGTAAAAAAATATGTAATTATAATTTTTGTTATAAATGCTGTATACACTGATGGTCTGGACTGTTTATTTATTTTTTTTATTCAGTTAAATTTAATTCAATAATTTATTCATTTTTGGATTATACAGGGAATTTCTACAGCGAAACCGCTTAAGAGTTTTATGAAAAGGGGACGGGAGGGGGGAGTCAATAATACCTTTGAAATATACTATTTGCATACTGATGTGATAGTTAAGAATTTAGATCATTTTGAAGTTTAATTATAAAAAGTACATAAAAATCCATTGTCAAAAGTTAAAAAAATCACGTCAATTTTATAATATCAGATCAATGCTATTGTTTTAACGGTTTAATTTTGAAATTTACGATTATAAAATGCTTTTCATCTTTTAATTGAGTGCTACAAAATGCAAACGAAAAAATTTCCAAAAGCTAAAGAACACGTTACAACCCAAATTTTGAAGGCTAGTGTAATCAGTTGACACTGCAGTTTTTGTGCTTACATATGCAACTTGCGCTAAAATTACATTTTGATTCCATGAAATGTTATTGAGGAATTCTAAATTAACGTCTTTTAGATCAGGAATTACACTTTATTTAAACAAGAGATTATCGTTAACAAGAACGGATTATCGTTTACACGAACAGCATATTTTGAATGTCTTATAATGAAGCTGAATAAACTAAAATTCTTGATTTGTGAATTTCTCTAATTCTACTGCAAAGACCAAAGCAGTACATATATTTGCATTTACATTTAAAGTATACTTAATTATCGATTTCGTTCAATATAAAGTTATTTAAAGTATAGATTGGCTGAAACTTATTTTAGTAATTCGATTCTCATGCTTCATTTAATTTGAAAAATGTCATAATACCATATTTTGAAAAACATCCAAAATGCATATACAGTTTGTTCTAGAACTTTGTGAATTTTCGGAAAGATATTTTGAAAATTATGCAATAAATGGGTGCAAAAATTATTTTAAAAACGTAGTTAAAATTGCAGCATCTTTTATTACCTGTGGTAGACAGGATCTGGCCTCAAAACTTTTAGATGGGAGATGCTGAGTTCGAACCCAATCTCGCACTTCTGCCTAATCGTTCGAAGTTTTTCGTAGTTTTCTTCAAACATTGGATTTACTTGCAGAAATACGGTTTAGATTCCCTTAGAAAGACTCCCCACGGACGGAATTCCTCCCCTTAGAGCTTATATCTCTAGCGTTGATAATTGACCGCAATAAACATAATCAACCATCTTATAACATCCTGTGCACTATTTACCGGATGTCATTCGAAACGTTTTCGGTCAAAAGTAAAGAAGAAGACGCAATATACAAATTTTTAGTCTAAGTATATAAAATTGTTCGCTGAACTTTTTCTATTATAATTTCTACATTAAAATTTCGGCTATGTTTCACTAACCTTTACACAGGGGCTCGGACAGCATCAATCCGGTATTCCATTTTTTTAAATGTAAATATGCTGACTTTTAAGACATTATCAGACCACCTGAGGAAATTAGCATGTTATACGTCACATTAGAATTAATAAAAAATACACGCGTTTCTACTTCGTGAACGAATCGTCACGCAGAAAAAAATGCAAGTTCAAATATTATTATTTACGATATATTTGATGATTCCACGAGGTAAAGAGTTGTCTGCGATAGAAGTCAGAAACTTTTGACATTAAAAAGATGCTGGAAAGCATGGACGGTAAGTAGCTTGGCTGAAACTGCTATTTACATTGTAATAATTAGATAAATGGATTCAAGTAAATTTAAACGATCTGGAATTAAAAGTGTTACATGGTACGGGAGGACTGACAAAGACTTCGATTACCAACTCAAAAAGACCCTTGAACTCGGTTGATTTTTAGTTTTTTCAGCAAAAGAACCTCGACGTAACAGTTTGGAAGAGTCTAAGAGTCTTCAGACAGCAATGAAAAATGTATGAAATGTTGAAAAAACCCAGGTTAATGAAACATTATAAAGGAGAAAGCTTGAAATGGGCTAATAACGCCATGTTATGATACAAGAAGTGAAAACAGGTGAGGTTTTAAGTTGAAAAAAAATCTTGACGGTTTGAAAAGCTATAAAAACTATAGCTGTGATTTAGTGCTTCAGTAGACAAATGAGAGGATAATCAGTAATGGTTCAGGGAGATTTTAGTCATGAAGGATTATGAAATTTAATCCGAATTTCAGTACGCTTGAGCAGTGTGAGGCTATGCAATGTGAGGCTATGTTATAAGCAATGTGAGGCTACGTTACATTATTAATTGACACTGTTTGGACCTTTTTTAGTTGGTACTAACTGGATAATTCAGCAGGACAATGCTTTTTGCCATGTTCCTAAATTCACCCAGTAGAGGTTTAAAAAAGAAAGAAATCATGTTTTGTCGTGGCCAAGTCGAAATACAAACTTGAATTCATGGAAATATTTTGAGGCGTAAGTCGCAAAGTTTATTCTCAAAATAAATAGTTTTTATCTATCAATGAACTAGAAACAGCCATTATAAGAGAACGGCATAATATTTCTAAATTCATACCACTAAATTCGTCATCTGGTCGATTCTATAAAAAATGATAGTTTGAAATATTAGAAAATAATGTAAGACAAATATCGTATTAATTTACAGATTATTTTTTATTTTTAGACAGGTGGTTTTACAATTTGTTATCAGTGTAGTTTTTAATCATTGCTTATATTTTTGTTAACATATTTATTGCATTATTCAAAATTATTGCAAACTAATTTTAATGCACACGTTGTATATAGATGTCTTATGAAGTCTAACTAAATTTATATGCTTTATTTATTTAATAATTTACAAAATCAAAGTAGTTTTATAATTCCTTAACGTATTATAACATCTAAACAACTTGTAAAATTTTATTTTTAATAACAGTTTTCTTTATTCAGACCCTACGTTTGCTTGCGCATAGTTAAAATTAAGGTATATGTTTAATACATAATCTTGACTTATTAATTGTATTAAATGTTGAAATGAAATAAAAATCAATGGGAAATTTTAATTAACTTGAAAATAAAATACTTCAATTTTTTTTCCTCTCTCAAAATTAGAAACCTTGTTTATTACTTTTAAATCTAATTATTTTTTATTCCTTGGTGACGCATTCTATTTAATGAAAAATGCATCCATACTTAAAAGTTTGATTTGATGATTTCCCAGAAGAAATATAGCTAATTAATTATTTGCCTGTTACCAATTACATTTTATGAAAGATAGATTTTATAATTTATGAAACGTAAAGAAAGATTTCTTAAATCTTTTATTTAGTATGATTGTATGTTCCATATATAAAAAGTTAATTATTACAACTAAATAACGAGTTCTTGTTTTTATTTTTATTGATTATTTATTTATTTTTATTTATTTAATTTTTTTGCATTTATTTGAAAAATTGAAATAATGATTTTTTTCTATGCTTTAAAATTATCTTATTTGCTGGATATTTATAAAACAATTAAAGCGATGTCTTTAAATCCCTTGCCACTGATCAAATCGGCAAAATTATAATGTTGCTTTCTGAATAATTTTCAAATGTTAAAAAAGCGTTTTATCGTAACATGATGTATAGAAAATTTATAACATATAGACATATAAGCACACTGAGTATTAATGATAAATTGATTTCTTATAAATAGATTATATCAGTATAACTGTAATTATTAAAATAATGCGTCTATTGTAGTGAAATCTGCAACTTAGTGAACGGATATATCATAAGGGTTTAATTATAGGGCTGTTTAAATAAAGTTTTTGCTATTGGATCTCCCAAACATTTTCCATTAAAGTAAATGGGTTGCAATTTCGAATATGTATGAAATTTAAACCAGTATTAATTGAACGTTTTTACTCTGATATTCCAAAGAATAAAGATGTTTAAAATGTATGATGATTCTGTCTAATTTAAGTGGAATACATACCAAATAAATATTAATTGTAGCTTTATCTCCTTGTGCCACACAACTGCTATATCTACAATGCAATGTTCTTGCGAAGTGGTATGGTTTATAGTTTACAGCAGAAATTTATATTGTCGACATTTTTCGATTAATTTCATTCTAATTATATCTATGTTTGTGTGTGTGTAATATTTTAAAGATATGAACAGATAATATTTTATATCTTAACAGCCAAACTTCTCAAACTGCTTCATTGCTTTTTTTACTATGTTTGTCTCCCTCATGGTTTTTTTTTCAAAGTTATAAAACTAAATTCCTCGTCCACTAACGCAAAATGATTTATATGTAACACATTATGATAATTTTAATATCAAATTATTACTACGGATAATTGTTATATTTGTGTTACAATCTAATTTTACGCTTTCACCCATACAATTACACACACATATATGTAGTAGAAAAAATTCACAGCTTCAATACGTAAAACAGTTACATTCTTCAATTCCAACTGAAATTCAGAACATAAATTTAGAGTTCAAACCCAAAGCAGAATGAACAAAATAATATAACATTCTCGGAAAATAAAATAAAATAAAATTGAAGTTCGATTATTTTAATAGAATGCTGGCTGCTTGGATAACAACATGCAAGCTGGGGTATAATACATGCATATATATATAATGAATTTCTATACACCGATCATCAGAATAAAGGCATAGCGAATAAAATTATTCTTACTTGGTCAATATAGCAACCAAGCCTAATGATACAATTATTTATGTTAATTATATGCTATTGAAGGCAAAATTACACTTCTGTGCATACGTTAGCATCAAAAGTATGCAAATTAGGTAATTGTCAATGTGGTGTGCAATAGATTATGGAATTCTGATATGCAGTGTTGTTTAAACTGAATGCAGGATCTAAGAGTGATAGGTAATTATATGTTACGGCGTAAATGCATTATTTAAGTGAAGGTCAAAAATAGCGTATAATTGGTAGAATCGACGGAGGTCAAACACAAATGGAGATCGGCTAAGATTAGAATATCACTCAAAGTGTTATATGGAGAGCTTCAAGCAACTTTTATAAGTGTTGAATCGGTTGATATACAGTCTGGTGATGAGAGAACCTGAGGAAAATTTGCATTCGAAGACTGTAGTCTGTCATTAACGACTTGAAGAATCTGCGAAGCGACTACAGAAGATTTTGTTTCGGATCTTGACCATGCCACAGGAATTTGAATTATTTGTGCTACTGCTGAATGAAGACTTAACAAGAGTAGACTTTATTTCAGAAAACCAATAGTTTCTGTTATTGAAAATACTGTTGTTATTAAATAATGGAATTTTAACATATTTTTACAGGTCTTTATTAAGTATAATAGATATTGGTCAATAAGATATATCATTTTAAATTCCTTTCCAACCAACAAACTCAATTTCTGATAGGGTCATTCCATGTCAAATGAGCAAAAATGTAAAAAAAGCCGTGGCTGCATAGAATCCGATTTTAATAAAATTTGAGATACGTGTTCATTTCATTTTCAAATGTATGTGTGCACAATATTGTGACGAAAAATAAATTATTTTATCAATTTGGGACATTTAAAAAACTTGTGATATAGAATGGCTTGCGGATAATCGTCGAAAGTTGCAAGTTTCAAGTTCTATATTTTGAAAACTATTTAACAAAAATGAAGTTTTTTCATAATATTGAAATCTCTGGATATCAATCTTTATATTTATTGAGTAACAATAATTTGGTAATATCATAATTTATCATAAATTGGTTGTAAATATTGAAATTTTTTAATTTTTTAAAAATTTTGAAATGTTATAAAAATCAAAGGATTTAAAAAAATCTCTGAAATGGATGCAAGATGTAGTACTATGTATGAAGATCGAATTCTCAAAGTTTCAAAGTTGTTATTTATTTCCTTCATCTTCAAAAAAAACTTAGAAACTTTTAAAAAAATGACAAAATCATAATGATTCCTCTTATGTTACCTCAAAAAATAATTAAAGGACAACTCCTACATCAACAATATTACACGTACATAAGAATCAATAAGTCCATGACACACTAAAAAAGTTTCAATAGTGCCTTTTTAATTTCTAACTTAACAAAATGGGTTCAAAAAACTAATATTCGAGACATTCTAAAGATTATCTTTCTTTGAAAACACGCGCTTTTTTGCAAATTTCTTCTTAAAATAGACGTATGCTGCCATCTATGTTTGTTACTTGAATTTAAGATTAAAATACAGTTATTTTAAGAACAAAATCGTTTTTCTTCTATAAAAATTTAAAATATTCTTGAGACAAAAATAAACTGAAAGCAAGAATAAAACTCCGTATACTTAAAATACACACTTTATCTATAATGTCAAAGAGTTTAAAACTTTTAAAAGCTTTAATTCGCCTCCAAAAAAATGAAAAAAATGTCGACTTTTTAATCAGCAGTTTTCACTATTTATTTTTTTTTCTTATAAAGGAATGAAAAAGGCAAGAATTAAATGATAGATGTATTAAATATATTCAATTAGCTATAATGGCAAAAAAAATTGAATTTGGAAAAAGTGTCCTTCATTTTAAAACATATAACTGAAATATTTTATTTTTTCCACGATTTTTTTTTTATTATTTATTTATTTTTAAATTATAAAATAAAAATACAATTACTAAATTATGCTAATCTGTTACCTATAGTTCATTCTTAAGTGTAAATAATTTTTATTACAATCTTTCCATTCCTAGGGCAAATAATCAAACTTGAAATTTCAAGCATGTACACAAGACCTCGATTTCGTGTCAACTTTAATGTAATTTTTTATACTGAAATAAACTAGTCTGAACTCTACTACTTTGCGTTTCCTCGTAAATGATTGTGATCTAATTATATGATGATTTTCAATAAAATCTGTGACATGTCAGCCACACATGATTTGCTCATTTGGTGTGGAATGACCCATAGTGAGTCGAGGATCAACTCAGCATTTCGAGACATCAAGTAAATTAGCCGATTCAGAATCGACTCTTCAAAATGAGTCGAAATGTTTATACCCGTGACAACAAGAGTAAAGCATGTATTCTGACTGAATGTTGCTGTCATCGCGGTCTTTTGGACAAAATTTGAACAATTTGAAGAAAGTGCATTTTTAAAAACATTTTGTAACAATACAGGAAAAGACCATTTTTTTCCTCAGACCAATTTTTTTTGTTCGTTATTCATGTTGAAACTGGGTCAGTCACTGCACTCCCTGTAAAAATGTTGGTCTTAACTATATATGAAAATTCTTGAGTAAAACTAAAACATTTATAACAATGCAAAAGAATATCTCTTTATTTATGGTAAATTTGTTATTTTAGTAAAATTCAAACAAATAGCAGATAACCTTATTAATTACTTTTTTTACTGAACGTAACAGAAAATCGACATTATATCTTACGTGTCTCTAAATCAAAAGTATTAAGAAACTCTTAGAGAAAAAATACATTTAATATCATCCTTCAGATCTAAGCATGAAAAACATTAATTGTATGAAATTGAAAATCATTCCCCCTATCATAAATACTCGTGATGAAATATCCATTCTTTATATCTATAATCACCGGATTGACAGCGGTCGGGATAAATAAAGAATCCGAATCTTGTGATCACTACTAATGTCATACCGTTTATTTTGCCATCCTTAAATTTTGATAATTCGGCCTTTAGATAAAGTGAAAAAAAAATTCTTTAAGGTGCTGGTGTTCAGGGAATTTGGAGACCCGATTTACAAGGTATAACTGCCAGCACTAGTTGTTTTATCCTGCTTTATCAAGTTTTCAGGATGTAACTATTTGGACAATGATTAAAATCGTAACTCTTGACATGGAATCCTTACCATTACAACTAGAGCATGATCTATGGATGTGTAGTTAAAAAAATTGTTAAATCTCTAATTTTTTTAGATGTCTATAAAAAACTACCTAGACGCGAAACTACAGCTCAACCTTATACGTACAACTTTAATCAATTTAAAAGTATCCTATCATACATAAAACATTCTAAAAAACAACAATATTTTTAAAGTGACGAATAACTAGTGTACTGTTTAAATTTTATATCTGCAACTTTAAACTATTATTATTTAACTTTAAAAATAGTAACTTAAATCTTTACAATATGTACCATTCTATATATCTTATAAGTCATGTACATGTATTTCTACCACATTACTGAATTTTTTAAACTCTTATTTTAATACAAAACTATTTCTAGTAGTAAATGTAAATTCCTCTTTAAAACATTTTATTTAATATTTAATATTTTATTTTTAAATATTATACTTACTTTATGTAAAAACGTATTATTCGATATACTAAATATGAATTAAAACTACATCTAATCATTTTGTAGGTTATAGTGATTTAATTCAAATATGGAAAAGTGAAAGATGCTGCAACTCATTACTTCGATGATTAAAGTTTAATTTCTGGTGGAAAATCTTGATATTGTTTCCATAAACTTGCTTTCTCGATTTTATACTCGAAATTTTCTTTGTTTCCATAAATCCTTAAAAGAATAGTCTCATACGATTTTTTACACATTGTTGCGTTGTTAGTGTTATCTTTATTGAGATTTGTGATAATAAAGTATTTTTGAAATTCATTTAAGCAACTGTTTAAGTGATTACAATATTCACCAGTAATACTCTCACTTTTCTATAATATACTTGCATAGTCTTTTTCAAAATAAATATTTCCCTTTGTTGTATTCGTTTAATTATTATATTTCCACGTATCAATTTTCTTTATCTGTAACTTTCTGTAAAATTACTTATCAAAATCCATGCATAAACAATTAAAATTCACAATGTATAGGAATCGGTGGCAGAGGAATTTGTAAATCTTCGAATATTTTACCAAACGAATCTTTAATAAGAGTATGTAAAATTGATTTATGTAAAATGATTTAGATGCAAAATTGATTTAAAAACGACTAAACTATCATATTAACAACAATAATACATAGACATTTCAAATATCAGACGTTAAATTTGATTTAGAATTCATCAAAAAATATATTCAAATATATTTTTCAATATATTCAAATATATCGAAAAATATATTCAAAAATATTTTCACATTTAATTTTATATAAATAAACTTAATTTATAACTTTTATTACTTGTTGGATTTTTATAAATGACCTTCCTTTTGAAAAGAAAGATTTCTACCTTGCTCAACACATATTCTTTAAAAAAGTAATTATTAAATATTCATGTTTCTTAAAAATGTAAATTGTCATGATGATTTGTACAAAATAACCATACCTTCAAGCAACATAAATTTATGAATCTTTTTTAATTAAAAGCCTCCAGAAAACACTTATTCACATAATAAAAATCCTACATAATAGAGTGTGGTGAAAGGAAACTCTGACAAGTAAACTTAATTAAACATAATTAATCTCTATGTCTTAGTGCATAAATTTGATAATTAAACTTCTTTAAATCCTTTAATGATTCTCCGCAGCGGTGAAGAGTTAATCTTTCGCTTACAAGAGAGGATATATTAGGAGAAAAGTAGTTACTTTTACAGATCTCCGAGTGTCTAAGATGTTAACATGTTGTTCCAGATTAAATCACGAAATGCAAATCGTGATTTTAAATGAGTCAAAGAACGACCTTTATTCATCAGTTTGATTATGTGATTATTACTTCATCTAAAATGCATTAAGTTTTATTATAAAAACAGCTGAAAGATAACAGACTGTGTTTTTCATTTCAAGGCATGTCATCTTTTATTGGGGAAAATAAATGTAATCATTTTCTAAATTAAATGTACTACTTATAGTATTCATTTTATTTAATATACCATCATAAATAAAAAATTATAACAAAATTTTACTCAAAATAAGGAAAATTTCCCTTTTTTATTATTTGAATTTGATCTAATTATGGCAGAGTGCCTTTATAAAATGCGAAATGAGGATAGATGAAATAATACGATTATTTAAGGGAGATGGAAAAAGAAATTTGACTTTCTATCTACCTATCTGTGTAAACATCATGTGTGCATGCCACCTCTCAATCACAAGAGGAATTGAAAAGTAGAGCATTGCTCTTTTCATAGATTTCCAAAACTTAATATTCAGGGATGACAAAACTTGTGAAGCAATTCATGATTGAAAATTTAAAAACTGTTGGAATGAAAAAGACATGTTTTTTACGCAGTAAGCAGCTCCAAAGTTTAATTTTAGTAGAAAGTCTTGATCCTGTTTCGAATTACTTGCTTTCTTCTTTTTAACCCTTTCAGGACTAGTGTACTATTAATAGTACATGTCTTTTAAGGGAGTAATATATTGTTTAAAAAATACTTTTACTACTATTTACATATAGTGATGTTAGTATATGTCTATGCATTTACAATATGGCCAAATTTGAGTTTACAGATTTAATAATAACAATTATTATTAATATTAGCTTAAAACTCTTTGCTCTATTTTATTTTTTATATGTATTTGACTCTTTAGATTTAAAATAAAAGTTATTTTACTGAAGGAATCCTGTGCAATCAAACACAACATATTTTAGAAATTTGTAATATAAGTTAAATCTTATTGAAATAAAACATTTTCTAAACATTTCTATAAAATTCTTCCTTAGCCTGTTGTCATATGAACATTAGTTGAATAGTACGCAAAAGAACAACATTCATTATCTTTCAGACAATGAAATATTAATTAACCACTAATTAATGTATTTGGGTAGCTAGAAAAAAAATTGTTAATGTACAAATAACATTTTCTATACATTGAAAGAAAATCGGACCCGAAAGGGTTATGCTAGAAATTTTCTTTATTTCGGAAAGGCCCCAACGGATATTGTTCAAACTTTTTTTTACATATTATTGCATTGTTAAAGTCATCTTCAGTAAGGCATGTGATAATAAATCTCTTTTGAAATTCTTTATTAGAATACTTTAAGTCATTATAATATTCATCAGTGTCACTCTCACTTTTTTATTTCATACTTTGCTTAGTTTTTTCAAAATATCGTATTTCCACTTATATATTTTGTCAGCTATTAAATTTTAACTTTTCATATTTCCACAAATTATTTTTTTTTTCAAATGAAACTTTCTGTAAAATTATTTGTCAAAATCCATGCGTAAAGAGTTAAAATTCATAATGAATAAGAGTCATTCGCAGAGGTATTTGTAAATCTTTGAATAAATTACCAAACGAAACTTTAATAAGACTGTATACATCAAATTTAGATATAAAATTGTGCTAAAAAACACTAACCTGTTATATTAATAATAATAAAACTTGGAAAATTTTAATAATAGGCATTAAATTTGATTTAGTATATATAAAAAATAGATACATATCTAATGGTGCGCTTACACATTTTATTTTATGCAAATGAACTGAATTTATAACTTTAATTATTTATTAGATATTTGTTAATGAACTTTCTTATAGAAACAAGACAACATACTCAACACACATTAGTTAAAAAAACGATCGTTAAATACTCATATTTCGTGAAATAGTAAATACTCATCATGATTTGTACAAAATAAACCATACCTTTAAATAACATAAATTTTAAATCCTTTTTTAATTAAAACCTCGGGAAAACAATTATTCACGTAGTAAAAATATTACATAAAAGATTATGCTGAAAGGAAACTCTGACAGGTAAGCTTAATTAAACTTAATTAATCTATGTCTTAGTGCGTAAATTTTATAATTAATCTTCTTTAAATCCTTTAATTCTTCTACGCAGCGGTGAAGAATTAATCTTTCTTTTACAAGAGAGTATTAGGGGAAAATTAGTTACACAGCTCTTTGAGTGTTAAAGATGTTAACCTGTTGTTACACATTAAATCATGAAATGCAAAGCGTGATTTTAAATGAGTCAAAGAAGGACACTTGTACATCAGTGTGATTACTACTTCATCTAAAATGCATTGATTTTACTATGGAAATAGATGAAAAGTAACAGACTGTGTTTTGCATTTCAAGGCATGACAACTTTTTCCTTGGGGAAAATTGATCAAATCATTTTCTAAATTAAATATAGTAAGTATAATATTCATTTTATTTAATATATTATCTTAAATAACAAATTATAATTAATATTTTATTTAAAATAAGGAAAATTACATTTTTAAAATAACTTTAATTTGATCTAATTATGGCAGAGTGCTTTTATAAAAAGCGAAATGAGGATGTGTGCACGTCTCTTCTCAATCATAAAAGTAATGAAGAATATTCAAAATCTGCGTTCGAGGCTGTAAATAGTCACCTGGTACTGGTAATTTACCCAAAGAAATTTTAACTGATAAAAATTGATGCTCGTACTGCTTTCCCCATGAACTGTGTCATTGGCTGGTGGGGATTTACATAGCGTCTAACGGAACTTTCTCTTCTTTACGCTAGATTTTTTTTGACTTGACCAAGTGATCATGACGTAGATGGAATATACTCTATTGAAAAAAAAAAAAAGCATTGCTCTCTTGCAGATTTTTTAAACTTAATATTCAGGGATGACGACACTTGTGAAGAATTTCAAACTTGAAATTTTTCAAAACTGGTGGCATAAAAGTGATATTTTTTTCCGCAGTACGCAGTTCCAAAATTTAATTCAGAAAAAAATCTTGATCCTGCTTCAGACTTCTTGCTCTTTTGTTTTTATCTAATGAGTTATGATGTCATGAAAATTTTACATTCCAAAGCATTTTACGTGAATTGTTTAAACTAAATTAAAAGATTTACATAATCATTTAATAAACTTTTGAAGGATTGAAGTAATTAGAAGGATTAATTAAATTTGAATTTTCAGGGATTTTGTAAAATATTTATAACCCCACTTAAATCTTTTACTTTAAATTGTGTTCTTAGTATTTTTAGAATTATAAAATGTACAAATATGATGTTCTTACAATATAAATATAGAATTATTTCCGAACTGAAATTTCCCCATCCCCCCTGCCTCAGTGCCAAGAAAGCTGAAAAGATGCAAAGGCAAAAAAAAAAAAAACATCCTTTTTAAAATATTTTTGTTTTGTGTAACCATTAATGCTTTTGGAACAAGATAAAGTAATGTATCTATAATTCATTCTGAACAGTATTACAACTAATTGACGTATTAAAATAATTTTATAATAAATAATTTTAATGGTACTTATAAGTACCCTTGGTAGATAAAGGGTTAATATTCAGTGATGACAACCCTTGTGAAGCACTTCATGCTTGAAAGATTTTAAAACTGGTATAAAAATGACATTTCGCAGTACGCAGTTCAAAAGTTTAATTTTAGTAAAAGAATTTCATCCTGTTTCCAATATCTTGCTTTTTTGTTTTAAAGCGAGAAATTTTCATTATATCCATAAGGCCAAAACCTAATTGTTTTATATTTTTTTACATATTATTGCAATGTTAGTATCATCTTAATTGAGGTATGTGATAATAAAACACTTTTAAAATTCTTTTACGGAATACTTTAATTCATTGTAATATTCAAAAGAGACACTCTCACTTTTTTATTTTATACTTTGCTTAGTTCCTTCAGAATATTATATTTCTACTTATATATTTGTTAAGTTATTATATCTCTACATATTAATTTTTTAGATGAAGCTTTTTGTAAAATTACTTATCAAAATCCCTGCGTAAAGAGTTAAAATTAATAATGTATAAGAGTCGGTAGCAGAAGTATTTGTAAGTCTTTGAATATATTACGAAACGAAACTTTAATAAGTGTGTATGCATCAAATTTCAGATATAAAATTATGTTAAAAAACACTAACTTAGTATATTAATAACAATAACACTTAAAAAAATTTAATCATGGGCATTAAATTTGATTAAGTATATATTAAAAATGTATACAAATCTAATGGTATACACATTTTATTATTACCTTACACATTTTATTTTATGCAAATAATCTGAATTTATAACTTTAATTACTTGTTGGTTATTTATTAATGAACTTTCTTATGGAAACAAACTTATTGTACCATGCTAAACACACATTAGTTAAAAAAGCGATTGTTAAATATTCATATTTTGTAAAATTGTAAATAGTCATCATTATTTGTACAGATAAAACATACCTTCATACAATATAAATTTTAAATTATTTTTTAATTATAATTTCAAGAAAACAATTACTCACCTATTAAGAAGTATTACATATAAGATTGTGCTGAAAGGAATATCTGACAAGTAAATTTATTTAAACTTAATTAATCTCCATGTCTTTGTAAATAAATTTGATAATTAAACTTCTTTAAATCCTTTATATACTTCTCCGCAACGGTGAAGAATTAATCTTTCGTTTGCAAGAGAGGGAGTATTAGGAGAAAGTAGTTTCTTATACAGATCTTTGTGTCTAAGATGTTAACATATTGTTTCAGATTAAATCATGAAATGCAAAGCGTGATTTTAAATGAGTCAAAGAACGACACTTCTACATCAGTGTAATTATGTGATTATTACTTCATCGAAAATGCATTAAGTTTTAATGTGGAAATAGCTGAAAAGTAACAGACTGTGTTTTGCATTTCAAGGCATGATATCTTTTTTCTTGGGGAAAATGAATCTAATCATTTTCGAAATTAAATATAATATGTATAATATTCATTTTATTACAATTATTTTTCTCACTTAAAATAAGAAAAATTACATTTTTAAATTTACTGGAATTTGATCTTATTATGGCAGAATGCTTTTATAAAAAGCAAAATGAGGTTAAATGAAAAAATATGATTGGTTAAGAAGATCGGAAAAAGAAATTTGAATTTCTATCTACCTATCTGTGTATGTATCATCTGCGCATGTAACTTCTCTCTCAGAAGAGCAATTTAAAAGTAAAACATTGCTCTGTTGTAGATTTTCAAAGCCTAATATTCAGGGATAATAACACTTGTGAAGCACTACTTGCTTGAAAAATGTCAAAACTGGTGGCATGAAAATGTCTCTTTTCCCGCAGTACACTGTTCCAAAATTTAATTATAATAGAAATTCTTGGTCCTGTTTCGAATTACTTGATTTCTTGTTTTAAAGCTGGAGGGACTCTTTTTTTTCGTATGGCCTCCAACAGAATTTCCTAATAATTTTTTTACATATTATTGCATTGTAAGTATCATCTTAATTGAGGTATTTGATAATAAAACACTTCTGAAATTATTTTGTGGAATAATTTAGGTCATTATAATATTTATTAGTTACGATCTCATTTTGTTGCTTATATTTTGCTTAGTTTCTTCAAACATTGTATTTCCACTTATATATTTGGTCAATTATTATATTTCTACCCTTTGAATTTTTCTATGTGTAATTTTATATAAAATTATTTAGTAAAATACATGCGTAAAGAGTTAAAATCAATAATGTAAGAGTCAATCCCAGAGGTATTTATAATGTTTTCAACAAGTTACCGAACGGATTTATAATAATAGTGCATGCATTAAATTTTAGACGGAAAATTGTGTTGAAAAATAGTAAACTGTTATATTAACAACACTATAATTTGGAAATTTTTAATATTGAGAGATACACTTGTTGAAATTATTAAAAATATATATCCAAATCGAATAGTGCACTTACACATCTAGTTTTATGTGAATAAACTTAATTTATAACTTCAATTACTAGTTAGATGTTTATTAATGACATTACCTTATAGGAAAACTTTTTTTTCTACCATATTTACTGCACATTATTTAATAAAGAGATTTTTAATTTTTCTTTTTTCGTAAAATTGTAAATAGTCATTATTTTTTGTACAAAATAAAATTAATTTTAAATCCGTTTTAATTAAAAGCCTCGAGAAAACAATTATTAACATAATAAAAACACTACATAAAAGAATGTGTTGAAAGGAAACTCTGACAAGTAAATTTAATGAAAGTTAATTAATCTCTATGTCTTAGTGCATGAATTTAATAATTAAACTTCTTTAAATCCTTTAATGCTTCTCCGCAGCGGTGAAGAATTAATCTTACCTTTACAAGAAAGTAAGTATTAGGAGAAAAGTAGTTACTTATTCAGATCTTTGTGTTTAACATGTCAACATGTTGTTTCAGATTAAATCATGAAATGCAAAGCGTGATTTTAAATGAGTCAAAGAACGACACTTCTACGTCAGTCTAATTATGTGATTATGACTTCATCTAAAATAAAAATTTATTATGGAATTAGAAGAATAGTATAAAAATGTGTTTTTGCTTTTCGAGGAATGACATCTTTTATTTGTGTGTGTGGGGTGGGGGGTGAGAAATAAATCTAATCATCTTCAAATTAAATAGAATACGTATAATTTTTATTTTAAGAAATATATCGTCATCAATAACAAAATATAATTAATTTATTACGGAAATTAAGGAAAATTACGTTTTGAAATTTAATTGAATTTGTTCCAATTATAGAAGAGTGTCTTTAGAAAAAAGAGAAATACGGCTAAACAAAATATATGATTGTTCAAGGATATGTTGAAAAAAGAAATTTGACTTTATATCTTTCAGTCTCTGTCTGCATCACATGCGAATGTCACCTCTAAATCGTAAGAAGCGTTTAAAAGTGAATCATTGCACTGTCGTAGATTTTCAAGATTTTTTATTCAGGGATGACAACACTTGTGAAGCACTTCATGCTTTGAATTTTTTTCAAAATTGGTGGTATCAAAATGACACCTTACTTCTGCATTTTTTCTTTAATAGTTAAAATGAAGTATTTATGTTAAAAAAAAAAAAGATGTCATTTACAAGTAGTAAACCTTTCAACTTTTTGAATACAAGACAATAAACTTAAAACATATTAGTAGAATTCTACAAAGTGTACATAATACAGTCCTACTTATAGATATTAATAGCCGTTACTATTCATGAGATAAATTCGAAATCTAGAATTTTTTTAATTATAAGGAAATATATTTATCATTAAAAATTAATTTATAAATATATCACGGCAATTTCTGATACAATTTTGCAATGCATGCACATTTTTGAACACAAATGCATTCGCTGGTACAAAATAAAAATGTTAAATAAAAAGAAGCAATAAATTCCTATTTAATGTGATGCCTTTTCCAGTGCAAAATGCTGTATATTTTACCAGATCATGCTTTACTGCTGAATTTCTTTACTTAGAAAAGTAGTAATTCCTATCATAAAATTTGCTGGAATTTCGAGTTTTCGCGGTTGTGCAATAATCGCAAAAGGAACTCAGCTAGAACTTAAGAATGCCAAAACTCAATGCTAGAACTAATGGTAAGAATGCTTAAACTCAAGACTATTTCCTGCCTTGTGTGCAACATTTTTCAAAAAAATTTTTTTTCAATGATTCTTAAATACGGTATTTTGCTGTTTCAAATGACACTTTAGAATAATAATAAAAACATTGATCATTATTTGTCTTGATAACTAATACTACAGTGTATAAGCTTAAATTTTGTTAAAAAACACTATATGGCTAAATATTACCGGCCTCTTTCAGTTTTAGACATTTTGTTAAACATCCAGAAAAATGTATGAAAAATTATATTGAAACTCTAAGTGTGTAAACAAAATTGTACAGGTCATACCTATCCGCGAATATTTTTTGCCGAAACTACACAGGGAACTTTCAACAAATTGAAAAAACGAAAATCTTTTGTATAACTCTGTCGAAACTAATGTAGCACAAGCGTTCAAAGTGTAGGTTTTGCTTATTGAAAAAATCCCTGTCGGCCTGGCCTACAGGCGGAGGTAGATTTCGAAGAGTGCTCATTTCAACAACAAAAAAATAAATTTGATTACAGATAAACCCAGTTTGACAACTTTATTTGTCCTCTTTTGAAAAATTTTTAATTTCATTTTTCTGTAAGGACTTTTATCAGAATCATCTTAAGCTAAATTCGGATAAAATGCCCATTTTGACAACCTATTTTGAAATAATTCTGACTTCATTAAAAAAATCAACTAATACGGCACATTATATAGTTCCTAAATAACAAAAGACTGTCAATTGAATGCGTTTGAGAGCAAAATTGAATTTAAAAATGAGTTATAAAATAAGAAATTTTGAATATAACCTCAATTCTTAATCATGATAGCTTCGGGAAATTTTGCGCGAAGTGCCGAATTCGACAGCATTTTAAAAAATATATTCAGCCTGTATCAAAAAACTGAACAATACGGGACATTATACAGCTCCTATATAAGAAAATCTGTCAATTGGATGCGTTTGAGAGCAAAACTGAATTTAAAAAATTAGTCTGAAAAAACGCAATTTGTTATTTCAATGCTTCCTTAAATTTTCAATCACAACTTCTCGAAATTCTGTTCAAAATACCCTTTTTGGCAGCCTTTTTTGAAATATATTCTGTCTTTATCAAAAAGTTGACCAACGTGTCACATTATACATTTCCAAAATAAGAGGACTTGAAAATTGGATGCGTTTGAGAGTAAAAATGGATTTAAAAATGAGTCAAGAAAAACGCAATTTGTTATTTGAATACTTCATCAAATTTCCTATCACTGTCACTTCGAGAAATTCTGTTCAAAATACCCTTTTTGGCAGCCTCTTTTGAAATATATTCTGTCTTTATGAAAAATCTGGCCAATGTTTCACATAATATAGTTCCTAAATAAAAGGATCTGCCATTTTGATGCGTTTAAAATAAAAAATGAATTTATAAAACGATTTAGAATGTAAGCAGTAGGCGTATTTTCATCTGGAGGGACCGTGGCAATAGGAATAATCCTGCGTTCGTGCACGAAAGTGTCAGATTTGGCGGTGGAGGAGTGTTGGTGTATGGTGGCATCTCCATTGACGGGCGCACTGACCTCTACATCATTCGAGATGGAGCTCTGACTGGTCGCCGATATAGGGATGAGATCCTCAGACCTATTGTAGTCCCTTACGCTGCAGCAATCGGAGATAACTTAATTTTAATGGACGATAACTGCAGGCCACATCGTGCAAACCTGGTGGAGGATTTCCTTTTCGAGGAAGGAATCGTTCGAATGGAATGGCCAGCGTGTTCTCCAGACATGAATCTAATCGAGCACGTTTGGGACGCTCTAGGGAGACGAGTTTCTGGCCGCCAACAACCCCCACAAACTCTCCAAGAACTAGAAAGAGCTCTTCTGGAAGAGTTGGGCAGAATACCCCAACTCGTCATTAATAGCCTCATTGAGTCCATGCCTCAAAGGTGTTCAACGTTGCTGGCCGCCCGTGGAAACCATACCCCCTACTGAAAATGATTTTCTTTGAAGGAAACACCTTTTTTTATTCTTTTTTTCTCATATGCACAAACTGAGTTTTTTTTTCTTTTGTACACAAATGCGCAATAAAATGCATTTTTTTTCTGCCAAACATGTGTAATTTATTCTCATATAACCTACTATGTCTGTCGACCATGTATCAATCAGCTAAAAAGTTTCCCAGATACAAAATCCACATAAAACTGCAATATCCTTTAATTGTTTTGAGCAGTATATTTGTTTAAGAGGAGTGTAGCATAAATGCAGCCATAATTTGATTTAAAAGCAAAAATCACTGAGCTATTAAGAATTAAAGTCAAAATGTAAGTCAAATTAAAAAGTCAAAAAAAGTCAAAAGTCAAAATTAAAGTCAAATTGCTCAGTTTTTATCAGAAACATAATAGAGGTCTACGCATGTAAACCCAGGCAACGTAGATGTTATAGTACTCTGAAGGTGTTAGAAAGAGCTTCATAATCTATGTTGTATGCAAAAGTTTTAGTTCTTGTCTTATATATTAGAATAGTTGAAGTAATTTGTAAACTATATAATTTTGTCTCGATTCAATACCGACGCTTGAAAACATTTCTCATAATTTTCCTTTTCCTACTAATTATTTTTTTCTTTCTTTTTCCTTCTATCTTGTTTGTTAAACATCTCTAATTTTCTTATTTATAGTTATATTATTATTATTACTTATTATAATTTTCATTCATTAATTGTCCCTCCATTCCTATATTTCTTCTATTTTTTTTCCAAATATTCCATTTTCTAACTTAAAAATAATTATGATGATTTGTTTTAAATATTTCATTTAGGTTTTTTGAACTATCATTATTAGCAAAAAATACGCCACCAACATCAAAGGATTTTGGGGGACCTCACTGGTATATTGCACTGTTCAAATCCAGACAAAAAGAAAATTAGGAAAAATTACGGAAAAAAATATGTAATAAACATTTGTTCGCTGTGCTGAATCCTTGTTCGCATATTCAGAATAAAAGATTAAATTCTAAATTATTATCCTAATAAGAAATATATATATGGATGTATAGACGTCTGTAAAGTTGTGGAAAAATTTTGTAGACGTACTCTAAATTTTATACATATAAAAAAAATAAAATGAGAGATGAAGTTATCTTTTAAATTATAGAATTAAATAAATGCCCACTAAAGGCTCTGGCCACCCTCTTAACTTCGGAACGGCTCATTTTATATTAAGAAAAAATGTGCCTAGGAATAGTAAAAAAGCATTGACCTGCTGAGTGTAACCGCCTACTTCACCACGTGGTGGAAAAGTATGGAGTTGATATCCCTATCTCGAAAAAGTAAAGAATCTGGGGGGGAAAGTGGTTTACAAACTGATTGAGCATCATTTATATTGTATAAAAGTAATTTTATGGACAATAATGCAAAGAAAAGAACGATTCAAACGAGCATTTATTTTCGTAATTTCTCACACTGTGACGTGACTTAACTATCTTAAGAAAAAAAAACTAGTAGTTACAGCATTACACCTTTATCTCAAATATTCAATTTTCTGAGCGTGAACACGCTGATGCATATTTGTCCGAAAGATAATACATTTTCCTTCCGTCCAAGATTCATGATGTGGCTGGGCAGGAAATCACGAAAAAAACAAATTCGCTTTTCAACCATTCCGTTCTTTGCATTAATATCCATAAGGTGTCTTTTTATGTTAAAACAATGATGCTCTACAACCTTGTAAATCATTTTTTTTCACTATACCATCTCATTTTTGAGATAGAAAGACTAAGATGTGGCTACATAGACAGTTTTATTCAGTAGGAAAGTTTTATGAATATAGCGGCAGTCGTTCTGAAGTTCCGAGGGTAGCAAATAACTTTAGTAGGCATACTGTATAAGAAGTAAATTGTATATTATTATTATAATAAAAATGGATGTTGTTTGAGTTATTCCAAAATACCTAAAAAAGCTTCAAACTAAACAGTTAATAAAACATACCTGCAAGTCTCATATACAAAATCCGTGATCTCAATATCAATATTGATAAATATGTCAGATTGATTGGAAAACATAGTTCATATTATCATTACTGATCTCGTGCTTGTCATAATTTTGTCTATGAGATTATAAGGTCTACTTAAATAATAAGTATTATTTAAGTATTTGTGCTTATTAATTAAGTCTCTATTATGTGTGTTATTATTTAAGTATTTTATCAATATCTGCATATGTTTTTTTTTAATTCTTATTTCAATTTTAATTTATAATTAAATAATTCTAATATACATTTCTTTAGGAAAATTTGTAAATACATAAATAGATACGTTCACACTGATTCAGCATGCCAACGTCATATTATTCATGCTAATCAAATTTATGCAAGTAATATTGCAGCCAGAATATTAAATTTCCGGCTTTCAAATGGTACTTAACTTATTGATTGTTATTGTGATTGAGAACGCAATACAGATTATTGGCTTACATAAAATTTGAATGGCATTCCGAAATTATTAGAAAATTCGATATAAACAACCTAGTTTAAATTTGAATGTTTGTACATAATTCAATCAACGAAACGTCGATAGTCTTTAAAGTTGCATTTTATTAAAATTAGCTATAATGGGAGAATTTATGTTTAGTATACGTTAGATGGTGTTTTATTTTAATGTTTATTTGATTACAGTTCTTTGTTTTAATGAAAGAAATTACTAGGATTGCACGACCATCCACATTAATTTTACTCTAACAATTTATACTCATTTATTATATGCACTTAAATTTTCTCTAAGTGTTTATAGACACTTCAATTCATGTTTTTGATAAAACTGTGCAAGAACTTCACAAAAGTTAGAAGAGTTCATTTTTTCTGAAAAAATATATTTTCCAGGCAGCAGTTCCATTAATCGCTAAAGTACTCGAGGGATTTCTGTAAACAATTTTACAGTACAATAGAAATATAAGATCGTATATGACATATAGTTTAATAATATATATATATATATATAAATATTCGTTTCATAAAAAAATCACGAAAATTCATAAATAACCCAGTATATATGCATTCTAAATTCCATCAAAATCGGTTTATTGTTTCAGAGGAAACGGGCTTAAAAGCTTGCATAGTTCCTTCAGGATTTCACCCAGTGTTGTCTTCCCTTATACTTATGGTCTTTGAACACTGTTAATTTTTTATAACTGAAGTTTTAACTATACAGTATATACATACTTATGAACCCGTTCGTGTGCACATAATTTGTTCTATTTTATGGTACCTAACTCGGACGAAGTTGACATAAAAATGAACAAAACCTGCGTTTCCACTCGGGAATGTAAATTTCCTTTTCAGTCAAAAATAACTTGATAAAAAAATGAAATTGTCATTGATGTAAAAGAAAAAGTTTTAGTCGTAGTATATAATATAATAGTAATAATATTATTAATAAAAAACAGTCTGTCATTAATATTGAGCATAATCCAGTGCATATTCATCCGAAGTTTTATCGAAATCGGTCTGGTAGCCTCTGGTTCGAGGATATGGGTCTTAAAGCTGGCAATTATCCCATTCGATTTTACTCAGTCTTCTCTTCCCTTAAACTTATTGTGTGATTAGTGTTAATTTTCATAACTGAAGTTTTAACTGAATAGTATATACATATATGTTGAACCCATCGGTGTGTACAGAGTGTGTTCTGCTAATATGGTAACTAACACAGAGGCTAGATGATACAGTATTGTGGCAATTAATTGAGAAATGCATTTATTTCTATTAAATTCAGTTTTATTCACATTTTGTGTGGTCACATTGCAAACTAATAAGCAATATGACCTCCCCGAGTCTTTATAACATCAGAGACACGTTTCGGGCATGGAATATACTAGATTGGCACATATAGATTTAATTTCAGTGTCTCTGAACCATATGTCAATAATGGCCGAAATTAGCTTTTCCATCGTCGTACAGTAAAATTTGTGAAGCCTTTTTTTTACAACAGCCCACAAATTTTCAATGGGATTCAAGTCTGGTGAATCTCCAGGCCAATCCAATACAGTAAGTTTATTTTCGGAAAGAAAGTTTGGATTTGCTTCGAAGAGTGACATCGCGCACCGTCTTGTTGAAAAACGCCATCTCCATTCGGCCACAGTTTAGACATGGTTGGAAGCACATTTCGGGTCAATATGACTTCGTAACTGGCACTGTTCATCATTCCTTCTGAACAAGAGATTCTGTCCCCAAAACGCTGGAACAACCCCAAAACAGTTTTGGAGGGATGTTTTGGTGCTTGATTGATGTGATGATGATTCAGAGGTTCTCCTTTGTTCCTTCTCACGAACTTGGATCTAAATCCCTGGACCACAAAATGTGTTTCGTCAGAAAATAGAATATTCTGCCAGTCCTTCTCAGTCCAAGTTT
Organism: Maratus speculifer; assembly: GCA_964019185.1. Lineage (NCBI taxonomy): Eukaryota > Metazoa > Arthropoda > Arachnida > Araneae > Salticidae > Maratus > Maratus speculifer. The sequence continues at coordinate 327,504,479 of OZ025290.1, forward strand.
TGTATTTCCGTGCCCATTCTAATCTTTTTTCTTCATACGAGGGGTGAGAAGCTGCTTCTTATACGGCTCTCCGCCCACGTTCTAACAGCCTGTATCGCACTGTTGAAGATGCACTAACGACAACTGCAGCCGCCTTGGACCTGGACAGGTCACAACTGGTTAATCGAGGATTTTTAACACTCATTCGATGTAATGTTTTGTCGTCAAGCGCCGAAGTTGATCTTTTTCAGCCGTATCTTCCAGAGCGATGGGTTCCAGAATTTCCTGTTTGCCGAAACCGCTTCCATATCCTCCCGACACTTGCAGTACTCAATTTGCATATTTAACCTATTTCCTCTAACGTCTTAGAAGTGTGTTCTCTAAGTGCAAACCCTTTATACGTGTTTCCGCGCTCATATCCATGACGCTAATAATCTTACCAACAAGCGAGAAACTAACACTGCGATATTCTTGCCACTTGGTGGAGGAATTTGAACACCTGCTATTTTAATAATAACTGCCATTTGTACTCTCATCTAAATTTGGAATAGTTCTTCTTAAACTTATGAGTGATAAAACGAAAAAAATTACATTTCTCAATAATTTACCACAATAATGTATCAAGAAAAACAAAAGTAGCATTTCCAATGGGAACTTAGATCACTTATTTAGTCAAAAATACAAGGTTTTTATTTCGCATAATTCTAACTTTTATTCATCTCTTTCTGATAAATATTCATTAAAAATCCATCAGCTCTTTATTTTAGGATTTTATTACGTAATCTTACGAATTCATCGTTGCATTTAAATGACAATCTTCTAAATGATTCGATATACGTTTAAATATATATATATATATATATATATATATTATATATATATATATTTGTATTATTTATTCACAGGTAGCACCATCAGTATCGGGTTGTCAAGTGGCCGGAAGTAAAAACAAAGTATATTAAGAAAGACATTTCCAGCACAGAAAATGAAATAATTACCAAAAAGACAAAATAAACCGGCTTTGAAAGTAAAATGGAAGTTTAAATTTTTTAAATGAGAAAAAGTTTTCAAATATATTTCTTAATCGAATTATTTTAACTTTGCAAGAGTAAGAAAAAAATGAAATTTAATGGATCCTTATTCATAAACTCCATAAATCCATAAATCTTCGTAAGTGGGAACTTATTAAACGGTTTATGCTATTGAAAAATTCACATGTTCATATTTATATATTAAATAGCGACACATCATCATATCGTAATAAAAAATATTCTTATATCCTATGTTTTTAAGTTAATTAAAAAAAAGAAAATCATGTATAACAATAAAAATTCAAATTTGTTTGCTAAGTTTTTATATTCTTAAGATATGTGCTTGCCCTCAAATTGCTGTTTTTTGTGAAAAAAAAGATTTAAAAAAAGTTACACTCCAAACGTTTAGAATTCCATAAATACCTTAATTCTTTTTTCAGCGATAGTTAGAAGCAAAGTGATAACCCTAAATATTTACCGGAAATGAACTTTCTAAGACTGGAAGTGGCCGTGAAAAGAGCCATAGAAAGACAAACAATGTATTTTAGTAAACAAATATGAACACATACAAATGCGATGGATGTTGAAGTTGTAAATTTTATGCATAGATTTTTTACTTGTATATCAAAATCTTAATTCGCGTGTTCCGAAAAACTGTGTTTTTCATAGTGTTCATATACAAGAAACCTTATTCCTTAGAAAGTTTTTTAAGATATTGAAATAAAAATTTGTCACATGTTTCTACTCATCTGTGTGTATGATATAAAGCAAATATACCTTCTATGTTTGAATATATTAATTCAAAAGCTATTTTTGTTGACAAAACAGACACACAAAAGTTATACTTTGTATGCATAATTTGCAACACGTTAATATATTCAAGAGATATTGCAGATATTTCGCTTCATAACTCAGGTAACTAGTTTACCAAAATATAGCTAAAAAAACTACAATATAATAAATGGATTTCGTTATAGAAAGGTTGGCATTAACGAATTCTTTACTAAAAATTGATTAAATATTGCTTTAATTTTAAAAGTTATTTGAAATTCCTTTATAAATTTATATGAATCAAAGTTTCATTCCCTATATTAACTAAAAACACACGTGTTTGATAAAAAATTTCTATTAATAAAAGGCAGTGTTCAGGTCAGCATATACCTGAACAAAGCTTTATTTTTATCTCATTAATTTAAATTAAACTCAAATCATCTTTTGCCATGTGTCCAGTGTGAGCTTTTATGTGCATTTATTTGCATATGAAAGTCACTAGTGATTATTTCTTAATATAAATAATGAATTTTTGATAACTATTTTTATTAATCATACAACATTCCTGTAGTTTTTGCGAACAACTAAACTTCAATAAATTATTTCTCAACGATATTTCGATTCATTAAGAAACTTTTGATAATAACTAAAACATCAACTATTATCATCACTGCTGTATCAGAAATCATTAGAAGATGTTACTTGAAATCTTATCTTATTTTTCATTAAGAAAAATCTTTGATAGAAGATAAATGAAGTTATGGACTTTGGGCACAGATTGAAAAGTATCTAATTACACCCTATGACTCTTTCTTTTTAGATGCATTTCACAATGATTTTCTTTTTTTATTGCATTATTAAATCATTACAAGACTAAAGAAAGCATGAGAAAATAATCCATATTTATTCTGGAATGTAAAGTATTACTCGTTATTATCCTGATCATTAAAACATTTAACAATCGTTTTAGTTTTGTAAAATTTATAAATTTTATGTTATCAAAAAATATTTCTGTAAGGTTATTCTTCCAATAAAATGTGCTGGTGATTAAAAAAATGAAAGGAAAATAAAATATCGGGTAAATTCGGGTAATAAAAAGTCTTATAGAAATAAATGTAAAATAATATTTTGATGTAAGTGTTTATTGTGAATGGATTTAAATATAAAAAAAACACGCAAAATTATGAAAGAATAGACGAAGTAACGAAAATTATTTAGCTATTGTTTATGGTATCATTCATGTATAGAGAAAAAAGAAATTCAATTAAATATTTAAAGGAAATATTTTATGTGATTATTATAGTTTTATATTTTATGTTATTAAAAATTGGAACGTATTCTTTTGGTCAATTCAGTAGTTAAATTTTACTGTATTATAGGTTTTTTTTATATGTGCCAAAAATAAATAAAGTTCTAACAAAATTTTTTCGTTTTTTTTTTTTTTTTTTTTTTTTTTTTTTTACTAATTTAAACACATATTTTGATACAAAACACATATTTGATACAAAAATGGATACATACATCACGTACGCATACAGTTTTCAGCTAAATTTCAAATTAAGAAAAAATTAGTATGCCAATTGAAAATACATGGCAGTAATAAAAAGTAATTTTAAACACTTAAAATAATTATAAATATTTATTACATAGTTATAAATATTTTACATTTAGATTTAAAATGTTATTTTAACATTAAAAACATCAGAGAACAAAATATCCCGATAGAAATTGTGACGTTTATAGACTTTTCTAATAAAATATAAATTTATACCTTCTGCAACAATTTTAATAATAAAAGTGTCATATTATCAATAATTATTTTGCATTTTCTAATTGTAGGCGTGATGTGTAAATAATTGAATCGATTCAATAATAAATACATTAGAAAAATATTAAGAGGAAAAAATAAGGCTAAATACATATCGTCATGTAGAGAAGTTATATTAACAAGTATAAAAGTGCATTTATAAAATTCATAGTGCAATTAAATTTCATTTCTTGGTTAACAGTAACAATATGTTGTAGAAGGTATTAATATTATTTTATTTAAACATTGGCCAAGATTTGATTTGTGATAAAAAAATATTTTTTTTCTTTTGTTTCTATACAAATTTGTTTGAACATTCTGTTTAATGAACTTTTATCACTTAACAATGTTATGTTAGTTATAAATTAATTTCTATTTTTTGATGTGATTATTAATTAACATCATTTTTCAATTTCACCTCTTGAGTTGCATTTTATGTCGTACGTGCTAACTTTTACCCTCAACTCATTTTTTATTTTCTCACAATGGTGTAATTTATCGTCTGTGAGGAAAATTATATGTTGTTAAAAAATAACCAAAAATAATGAAGTAATTTTTAAATGGAAAAAAAGAAGCTCATTTAAAACTTTGTTTTTATGGGAAAACTTTATTTTTATTCATATTAAAACTATGCATGTATGCAACACAAACAAAAAAAATTTTGATATCCGAACTTGACCAAACACTACTCACTTTATCCTGAATAGATAAATGAAAGAAATGTGATACATATTTGATCGTGTCAATATATGTAATACATCGTAAACGAAAACTCCTCTTCAAATGCATCTCTAATAAATGCTTTCTCGTTGCTGTGTGGGAAAATGAACTTACACATACATAAATTCCAACAAATTTATATTAAATATTATGGCCTTTTTTTTGTTAAAGTGGATCAATTTGGATAATTCTTTTAATTAACAAAAGAGGTATGCATACCAGAACCACCTGTTTTGGATTCCGCTTCAAAACAATTGAAATTTGAAACAGTTAGAGTTAAACTGTCCCCGTCAGAGCTTAATAAAAGGCCCCCAAATGGTCCTCGAACTGAACATTAATATATTTTAACAGAAAATTTCATAGTAGGTTTCAACAGCATTAGAGCTAAAACTATCTTAAAAAACAATTTCTGCGCAATTTCTAAGGAAAATCTAAAAGGAAAATCTTTCTAAGGAAATATTGATGTTTAGTTTTCAGGCCATTTGGGATTCCTATAATGCAACAAATTAGCCCGATCTTCACTTGTCCTTAACCTTAAATCAGGTCAAACGTTTTAATCTGATTAGCTTACAAGTTCATAAGACAAATCCCACTTGTCATTTTATATTGCTTTAGTCAATTCACTGAAGCTCAATAGATGATGGTATAATAACATCTCTTTTAAAACTTTAATTAATGCTACATAAATGTACAATTCTATTGGCAGTAGACAACACATAAGTAAAAAAGTCATACATTTCTTTAACAAGAAAAAACTGAATAACAAAGCGGTAAAATTTAATTTAATTTATTATGATTTATTGTTGTGCGAATTCAACACAATAATAACAAAATATTTATTTTTCGTATTGAATATTTTTCTACTACATATATTAAAACATTATTCAACATTAAAGAGAAGATTTCAAAGGTAGTGTTTCTTTTTAGCAGGTTTTAAAACTGCTAAAAAATAATTTTCAAAAAATGAAACACATTCAATAATTAAATAAATGTGTTTTTTTTTTTCGGATTATATCATTATTCTTCAGAAATTATTAAATTCGATTGTAATATAATTCTTATAATAAACATTTTCAGTGGAATATTTATTTTTGAATGAATTATGTATATAAGTAAATGTTGTACTTATACCATATTGAATCCTGTTAAAATGAGTGATTCTCAAATCTTCTCATTTATTTAATAGGTCATTAAATTATCAGAAGTACATGCTTCAGATGATTTTCTGGTGAGATTTAATCACAAGCAGAACTTACTCCATCTATTTTGAAAGATGAAATAGTTAATTTTTTAAATAAAATTTTGATTGCTTTTATATACAGGGAAAAATCCTTCGTTCAAACTACCGAATTATACCAGCAAAAACTAAACTAATTTAGCTTGTTTCAAATGCAGATTAGAGTATTTTCCTTAGTTATTTATTGAATGTAAGAACAATTTAATTTCAAATTGTAAGAATGACAATTTGTTTAAACATTAAGACCGAATCATAATAATAATAATAATAATAATAATAATAATAATAATAAATACTAGCGCATTTTGATAAAAAAGTGCAATGAAATAATTTCATTAAACAGGCTTCAATATCAAACAGTTTTTAGATTTTGAAAATTAAGTATAATGAAAAACCAATCGGTAAAAAAGTATCATTGAAGAGTAAATACTTTTCAATAGAAACAATTTTTGAAATCAAGTACAATTTTCAAGAAAAGAAACGAAAATCACAAATATCTCAGTAATAAGTTTAAAGAATATTGCATTAAACATTTTTATATCAGTTCTTTAAAAATATTGGAAGATTTATACTGTTAGAAATTTCATTAATTATTAACTTACAATGTCTCGATCATATTTTGATTCGGTTGTTGTATAAATTGTAAATTTTTTTTTTATGTATGTACATATGTAAATTAATAGACCAATATTTAAAATGTAAGGATTGTACAATATTTATTTATTTACCTGTATTATTCATATAAAATCTCAGGATGAATTGATTATAAAAATAGTATATAGTTTTCAAAATTCTGTAAATAAAAATAAATTTTGAATAGTGCCGTTCTAATATTTAATCATATATTTTTAGATTATTGAATAATAGAAGGAAAATTCTTAACAATTTTGCTATTAAAATATGCATCATTAGACAAATATCTGCAAAATTTCTTTTGAAGCTTTATGGAAATGAAAGAGAGTAAAAGCTCTTGATCTGGCGAATGATATCGAAGACATGTTTGTCTGCATGCGAAAGCTTCCATGTAAAAGCTCTTTAGGGAATAGAAGACAAGACAGCTAAGTAACACTTTTCCATATTCATAAGGATGCCATTCAGCTTCATACATAAAAAAGTACAAATATGTAGTGCAAAATAGAGAACTACTTTAAAAGTTTAATGTATTGATGAGAATTTGTGATTTTGTTTTAATGCTTTTGTAATGTTTCAAAATGATGAAAGTGTTCAAAGGATTTTCTTTTTAAGTAAAATCAATATCTAGTTTTGCAGAAAGTATATAATTTCTTTTCTTGTCATAATTAATTATTTTCTTATAAGTTGAAAGCATATTCTAATTACTATCCTAAAGATGTTTTTAATTTTATAATTTGTAATTTATTATCTGAAACTTGTTAATGGGAAGCATTTTTTTTAAGCAGGACTTTAAACAATTATTTAAATCTATGCTGTAAAAATATTTGGAATGTAACCAAAAATTTTCAAGGAAACTTGGATTCCTAAAACTTTTTATGCAACGAGAACAATAAAAACACATATAAGAATAGATTAATTTTTGAAACACGATTATTCAATCGGTAAATTAATTAAAACAGAAGTAAAAGGGAAATATTACTTCTGTCACATATAACAAGCTAGCGATTCCACTATGAATAAATAATTTCTAAGAATTTTCTAGGAAACTGGGATGCCTAGAACTTTTTATTTAACTGTAACCAGGGTTACAGATAAAATTTTAGTAATTAATTCAAGTACTTACTCTAATTTTATTACAATCCTTTTTAAAGCTACACATTTCTGTAGCTATGTAAAAACTAGTTTTGTAGATTTGCATCTTTTTCTGTACATACAAAATTTTAGTAAATATACAGATTTCTGTAATGTTATAATACCATTCAAATTACAGTATGTTTTTGTTAAAGTGTTAAAGGTAATGTTTTGTCAAAGGTATATATTGGCATACAAAGTTCTAATAAGTAACTACTTCCTGTTTTTTATGTTGATACAATTAAAATTTTAACATAAATTGGCCGTTTTCCCTGAACTCTGAACTTTTCCTTGGTAACTACTCTAAGGGTTTTGCAGCCCACTTAAAAAGTTTTATAAATAAAAATTGATAGGTAGTTGTAAATGAAATATATTTAACAATGTATTATTATTTTTCTTGTAGTGGGGACTGTTATATCTCGTCGTGGTATAAGGAAGAAATGGTCCTAGCTTCTAAACACGCAGATTTTTGTTCTAACGGTTTGTCGCAAATCCATCGCAATGTTTTGTCACAAATATCCCTGTACCAGAAATGAACTTAAAACAATAAAATGTGTTATTTCCTTTACCTTCTTTCTCTCAGAATTTTTTTAGGGTCTACTGTGCAAAATTGTTATTTTAATTAATAAAGTAATTAAAGTTATAATAATTAACTGTAATGCAAAAATTATAATTTTCTATATTCTTTATGTTCTCTGATCCTAAAATTATGCAGAAACTGAAAAAAAATTCGCTTTTTTTCCTCATAAATTCTTCCATGTATGTGAGAATCTAACTTCAAAATTCGTTTCTGTCTTTTCTATTTTGAGTTCGTTTCTGCAATTGAAAAATGTATTTGACCTTAATTAAAATAATTCCATAATTTGAAGACGAATAAAATTAAGGAGCAAACTTGAAGAAAAGTGTGTGCAAGTCAAAACAATTAACTTATTCCCTGTATTCATATGATTAGTTTTTATTTCTGATATACGTTATTTAATAATGTGTTATAAAGAAAAAAAACATGATGAATAGTCACCAGAAATATGTTTTGTTAATGTTCCATAAGTAAATGATTTTTATTATTACAAATAAATAACAAAATTTAAGAATTCTAAAAGTTAAGAATTCTTGTTACAAATATACATTCTGTTGTGATGCATTGAAAATATTACTTTGAGTAAAATAATCATATTTCTTACAGAAATCGATGTTGTTTGCTTCCATTACAGGCTTTTCGTTTTCAAAATGTCAGAAAAGTTTTCTTAAAAGGCTTATTTCGAAAGAAAAGTATTTATTAAAAAAATATATATGAATTTTTTTTATTCTGTCATAACAGTTTTTTTAAACACATTTCAGCTGAATTTTTCAGGCTGTAATATCACGATTAAAACACAATCATGTAGCATTTTATATTGCGTATCAATTAAGCATAGAATTATAATTCTTCTCATTTGTGTTACTCGATTTTTAAGTTTATTTTTCGGTAAAGCGAACTGGTTTAAGAGTAATTGATCTTTGTACTCTAAACATTGCAAATATATTTATTTCTTTAAACTATTTCTTTATATTACGGGATTTTAGTTTAAAAATGTTAGAAAAGTTTGCTGTAATTTTTTTTAAAAATAATTGTAGTTATACAAAACAAATTTAAATTTTTCATTATGTCCTGTAACTTTTTGTTAAATATCAGGTATCTTTTTTCAAGCTCATTTTACTCATAAATGAACTCTTCATTTTTTTTATTTACAGGAATTAGTTTTGATGAAAAGGTGTATAATATTTTGAAACTGAGAATTAAGAAATTATTTAAAAACTCTTTAACATCTTAAATTTTAATTATTTATATTTTTTTCATATTTGTTCAATGTTTTTTCACACGCAAAATGTTCATTACAAAAACACATGCTCTACAAAAGATTCCTTTCGAAAATAAGTAGAAGAAATATGATTTTCCTCCCGGACCCCCTTTAATATTAAACAGCTTACTGACTGTATGGGTTTTCTTTATTGTTTTTTTAATGTACGTATAGAACTTTACAGTTTTTTTTATATCAAAAGGGCTTGCATTATAAGAAACTGAAACATTTAATAATTCATGCCACCTCAAATCATATTTTCATTGCAAAGTGAAATTTAACTTCTAAATAGCAAATTTATTTACATTAAATTGTGATATTTCATTCATTCAAGTAATTATCTCACTAATCATACTAATACGTTTTTAATTTTTTTATTTAATAGGTAAGTAAATATAAATGATTTTTTATGTTTCTTTTAAGTATTAATTATAGTTGTTAAGGCTTTAAATTTTTTGAGAATGGTATAAAGTAATTAGTCAACTTACAACTAAATTTTAAATCGGGTTTTTTATATCTCTAAAATATATTCGAAATAATAAAGAATTTTATAAATTAGAAACCATATTTACGTTACAACGTTTAGATTTGTTAATATATGTTTTAAACGTAAATTATTTCATAGGTAAAAAATAATTAAAAGAAAGAACACAAAGTTCTTAAATTACCATCTCTTCCAGATATTTTAGAAATTTTTATTATTTCTGAAAGTATATCGAACAAAAATATAATTATTTCGTATCTCATTTTATGTACAAACATACGTTCTTTTGGTTCTTGTTGCTGATAACACAATATATTTATTAATATATTTTTTCATTTATTTCTACATCTTGTAAGTAGGACATTAACCTCCGGCTATGTTCCTTTCCTTTTAATCCTGAAACTGATTTCAAGGATGTTACGTGTCCGATTAGATGAGGTTTATAAGAAAGTAATTCTTTTAAACAGTTTATCGATTTATTTGTTGTCACTAAAAATGTATCTACTATCTGCAATGTATGTTCAACATTAATTACTTTATGTGAAATATTCTTAAAGATATAGTTTATAAATTAACCCTTTCGAGTCTGAAATTTTTTTTTTTTTGAGTCTTTAGAAAAAATTACTTTTACGTTAATAACTTTAACAGTAGCTCTCCATATAGATTAATTAGTGTTAACGATTATTTAATTGTGTGAAAGATAAAGTATGTTGTTGTTTTGCGTATTATTGAATTAACATTCATATGACAATAGGCTAAGGAAGAGTTTTTGGAGATTTTTAGAGACTATAGTATTCCAATAAGAATCACGTATAATTCTTTTTGAGCTTTATTACACACGATTCTTTTAATAAAGTAACTTTTATTTTACATTTAATGAGTGAAATATATGTTTAAAATAAAAGAATCGCAAACGGCGGAAAGGAATTTCGAAAAAAATTGTTATTATTATTGCTATTTTTGATAATAATTATAATTAATAATAATAATTATAAATATTACTAAATGCCGAAACATAAATGAAGTCATTTAGTAAATGCATAGACATATACCAACATTACTACATGTAAATAGTAACAAAAGTATTTCTTGGAACAAAATAATACTCCATTAAATGACATGTACTATTATTAGTACACTAGACCCGAAAGGGTTAACAAAAATTAATAATTTGTAACATTATTACCCATTTTTTTTAATTTATGATTTTCATAGAAAACCAAATAAGTGTACTTGAATTTATGCTCTTAACAGGCTTTAACTAGAGCGCACTCCTGATAGGCGTATTTAAGTTATAAACATTTTTCAACTTTGCTTTAAAAATTATCATACTTTCATTTTCTGTATTCAAGTAGATTTTTCAAAGCAATTCCAATATTTAAATCTTTCCTTAATTGTTACAAATTAATTTTGTTACTTTAGTTTTTATCTATTATTAGAAATTATTTTGAAAATAAATCAATCTTCTGGTCTAACATTTAAAAAAATTAGAATTTAAAATTTTTATTGCCAGTTTGTTAGTTGTTTATCCATTTGCTTATTTATTTATCTCTTTCTAATTTTTTTATGGTGAAAATACTATTGCTCTATTGCGATATGTGGAATGCCATACTAATTTTAATAAATTCCACATAATAATTCCACAGTGAGCAATGATATTTAGTTAGTTCAAGATATTAAATAAATTATTTCACTAACAAGAACAAATGCCATGTTATATATATATATATATATATATATATGTGTGTGTAATTATTAATAATAATTCACATAGTTTGTGCATATCGACAATTTAAATTATTCAGAATTTTATAATTAATATATTTACCAGTAAATTTGAAATCATCTTTTGATATATTTTATAATAGAATTTTTAAGTAAAAAATATGTATTATAAATAAAAGATAATACGTTTAAGTTCAAACGATTACACCATTAATTTTGAAGTATAACAATAAAACGTAGTAGAAATGGCGAAAAGAAGTTTTATATTCTTGTAGAAGTTTTATACCTTTTATAATGGTTTTTTAAGAATACTAATGTTTTATCAATCACAATACAATCTAATTTTCTGTCATTCCATGCGGGATAGTAAGATTCTGCTTTGGTTTCTGTAATTCAAAAGAGAATGCATTTCATTATTTCTTTTCATCATTTATTTTTATATCTCATAATTATTACACAAACATCTCGGTTTGTTATATTTCTTGTAATCGAGAAAAATATTTTCACTTCACCAATAGCGAAGCAATGTTGTTACTCACGACTTATGTAGGGACTTCTGGTGAAGTCATTAACGATGTTATGTGTCTTATTTGATGAGATTTATCATGAAGTATTTTATTCTTAGACAGTCTTTTTAAAACATTATATTTTACCTCAACAACTATGAAAATGAAGCGAAAAAAAGGTGTATTGATACACTTAAAATTCTAATCTCAATTGACCAGTAAATCAATGATGTGTGTAGCATTTAGCTGTTATCAGATTCACAAACTTTACGCGCGACAAACTTTTCAGCTGATTTTAACTCCAACGTTTTCCCATTCAATGAGAAAAAATGATTATAATTGTCTTTGAAATGTTAGAGGAGATTCAGGAAAACCAGTATTACTAGTACCAGCCTTTAATATTATCACCTATTCATATCAATCGCTTACCTCTGATTCGTTTAAATGTTCAATAATTGATGAAAAGTCTGAGCTAGCGGAGTTTTTTTCTTTTGGAATTACAGAAAAAGTTGGGGGACTGTTTGCTATCACCTTGGGTGTTGTGAGGATATTTAGCGAAAAGTTGGAGAAAATCAAGTATTGGCTCAAAGGTTTCTCGAAAGGTCCATGAACCTGATAGCAGCTTTAAAATGCTAACTTTTTCTGCCGCAAATTTACTTTCATGTGCCATAATGGTAAACCAATTCGCTTAACATATTGCGTCCGAAAAGTACAATTCTTGTACGGCATACGGATACAAGTGTATATCAACTTTTAAAAGCACAATTCTTTGTGCAAAGTACAAATACTTGTAGATGAAGGATTTCTTTTTAATTTTTATTTCCGATGAATTTCTTTGTATTCATTCTGCTTTCCTAATAGTGAAAGACTTCAAAGAGAATTTTTTATTTTTGAAAAGCTTTTTCGCGATCGTATTTTTTAAATACGTCATTTAAAAGAAGAAAAAATACAAGAGAGAGATAGTTAAAATAAGTTTTCAAACCAGATAGATAAACTATGTTTATCATAAGACATTTTGGTGAGCGAAATGAATATAATTTAGATAATAGTTCTGCACTATCTGTTTAATAGTACCTTAAAATATCATAATCGATTTCATCCGAGTATCGCACAGTTATTTTTTGTTCATTGCAAAACACAAGAATTCGAATTCTCTGAGACTAAACACAAGAATTACGAGATGGTTGAAAAATCAGAAAATTTCATTATTGACTCCAGAAAAATTACATAGCAAAATATCTGTTTTGAAATAGTCAATTTCTACTACGATTAAAATTTTTAGAAGAATATTAAGCTAATATTATTGCATATTTTTTTAAAATCTGAGAAAGATTTGAATATGAAGGATAACAAAAATGGAAAATTATATGAAGCATAAAAGTTCACTACAGAAACGCTATTTAATAATAGAACAAAAACTACAGAAAACTTCCCTGTTTTGTAATATTGAACCAATTATAAGGTAAATGCTTTACTATTAAATTAAAATTATTTTGATAAACAATAACAGAACTGCTGTCTGTTGTACCATCAATATGATAAAATTTAATTCTGCGAGTTTAATAAATTATTATTGCTCATATATACAGCTTAATCTTGTTTGTGTAGTTAAATTAACTTCCATTAATGCAATGAATTACACTTAAAATTAACTGTAGAAAAATGTCGAATATCTTGAGTGATACGCGAAGAAAAGCATGATATTAAATAAGAAAGACAGCTTAAAGTTAAAGGAAAAAAAGATCTTTTCGAAAGAACATTGTCTTCCTTCATCAGGAGGAAAGAAGACGTGATACCACTTTAAATTCCGAAACTGCTTTCTCCTTAATTATTTGTTTATCTTTAAATACATTACCTATATACATTATAATTGTGATTATATTATTGATTGAAAAATCTTTATATATGTAATTTCTATTAACGAAACTTTATATTCATGAAAAATATATTTCATTTTTCTATAATTCTAAGATTTTTCCATAAAATTTCCTTTTTAGTTCCAATTCTTGATAAAATATGTTTTTACTATATTTATTTATTTACATCTTTACTCGCTAAAATAGTACGTATAATTAACTTAAAATAAAATTATATCTTATGAAGTTTTAAAATTAAAAATTATCCATTACTTAAGAAAGGTGTTACACAATAGATTAAAACAAACCACTTTTAACATATTTCGATTCTTTTCTAGTTATGAAAAGGGCGAATCAATTTATCATATAATGATGGTACGGAGAATGCTTGGGATTAGAAAAGGTGAACATGAATTCGATATCAAATTTGGTCGTACAAATACTGCTTTATTCAGACTATATTTAGACAGGAGGGGAGGGAATAACAACATTGTAGTTTACTTAGATGGTTTTAACCCATTAGTGCCTAGCGTCCCTTTTTAGGGACGATTATAAAAAAGGCAAGAAAGCACTTTTCGCACCAGTAAATGGAAATATAAATAAGCACTATTTTTCACGAGACTAATTCCTCACTAAATTAAGATAACAGTTATTCTTCTTTTAAAAGGGGTGGGAAACTCAGAATTTCATTTTTAATAAAGAAAATAATTTGGGCATTAATGGATTAATATAAGTTGTGCATTTTTACGCTGAACTGCATTCAATTTAATAAGGAATGGTTGTAGCATGTAGATAATATGATATACAGAGACACGCAAAGAATTGGATACATGGTCGCTTATGCTTAATAATTTCAAAAAAGTTGATTCAGGTAATTTTAAGAGAGTTTTAGTTCGAACTAAAATTTAGCTATATACTGGCGTATAATAAAGGTACTGTGTAAATTATAGGGCTGAACAAAAGTATTCAAATATGTTTCCATCTGTTAGTATGAATTGCTGAAAAAATTTCTACCTCTTATGCGTTTTCTTTCTAAATTAAATTTCCCCGCAATGTAGTATAAGTATCAACCGACAGATCAAATACAGGGTTTATCAAAAGTATTGGAAGTATTCCCTAAATAATAAAGTTTTGTTAAATAATTCAGGAAATATTGGAAAGTATTTCATAATTTAAGCTTAACGAATGATTTTAATGAAAACAAATTGTTATCCATCAGTCCATTATAAGTGACTCCATTGAAATATGTACACGAAAATTGCTCATTCGCAACTATACTTTTTCTTTTATTATTTTTAATTTATGGTTAGAATTAATTATTGAATAATTTGTGAAAAGCTTGAATAAAGAGAGTCGCATTGGAAAATAATTTTAAATCATATTCTAATTTTTTAGTTTAATATTTCACAGTAGTCAGTATATGTATTTTGCATATGTTTAATGTATATCTCATTATCGGGGATCACTTGTATTTACTGAAGAGAAATTTTATGTTATGGTTATTAACTTATTTATATTCAAAACATGTCAAATTGGTTCGTTTTTAATGCATTGCGTAACACATTTGTTAAGTAATAATTAAATGTTGATTAAAAAAAATTCTAGTGAAAAGTTTATTTTTTAAAATCTTGGGATTTAACAACCGTTTTATGTTACGAGGTTTCTATGAGCAAAACGTTTTGATATTTTATCGAACAAAAATATAAATACTCCTTCTTTCTTTTTATATAAAATAATTATATTTTTAATATCAGAGTTAAAAGAAAATGCATAGGAAAATTGTGTTAACACAAAAAATTCATTAAAACTGTTATACTTAATTAAAAAATATCTTGATAAAATATCAGATAAAAGTATAATTTATTTTTCTGTTACTCTCTGTGAGACATTAAACTCTTCTTTTTGTTCATGTGGCTGATAAAAAAATACATTTTAATAATATATTTCTTCATTTGTTTCTATATCTACTAAGTATGACATTACCCTCCGGCTACTTTCTTTCCTTTTAACATCAAAAGTTGTTTTAATGATGTTACGTCCCATTAGATAAGATTTATCAAAAACTAGTATTTATTTTAGCGATACATTTTTTGAAGGAAAAAAGTATCTAGAAATTTTACTTATATTGCAGGCCAATAATTTTAAAATAGTATGGTAGTTTGACACAATTTTAATGACGTTTATTAATTAGTATCAATAGAAAGTTGTACCATTTTAAAATACATATATTTATTTATGCTAAAAATTAAAATTTAAAAAATATTTTGTTTGTACAAAGATTGGTTTTTATTTATAAATTTCTGATTTTAAAACTTTCTAATGTAGTTGTTGACGGGGAAAAATATTTGTAATAAGTATTGGTAGCCATGTAAAATGATATTACAGCTGAAATGTGAAAGGATGGGAGTAAGATTTTGCCAAACTTTAAAAAGACAATAAAACGTTTCCAATATTTATTTGAATCCCTGTCGCCAAATTTAATTTTACCGGTTCATAAAACTATAAACCAATTTTTAACTGTTTACGTTACCTTATCAATATATCGTCAAGTAAGTATAATTATAAATATTATTTATTAAAAAATTATATCACTGTCATAAAAATATACCCTCCTATTTTTTGCATACTTGGATTAAACCAGTACACGTTAGTTCTTTTATTGGAGGGTCTGCGGTATTCTTATGTATGTAAATCAAATAGCAGATAGAATTGCTAAAAATACACACTAGGCTGTTAGTATGTTTTTTTGTGTGTGTTTACACATATTATAAAATCCATACATTTTTTTCAGGAGCCAAGTACTAGCGTGTAATGATAAAGAATAATATTTGTTTCTATTTTCAAATATCAATAAATTCAGATCTAGTGAAATCAAAAAGATCGTCGTTAAATCTTTTTTACGCACATTCTGCCTTTATGTAAGCATGGAATGTCTAAGTATATTTTCTCGGAAATAATTTTGCAAAGTTCTTGATTAAATAATAATTATAAAAAAAAGTCTCCATAAAAAAGTGTCATTATAATATAAATTAAAAAAACTTATATTTTTACCATGTAAAACAAGAAATAAAATAGAAATTCGTAGTGAATTTTCCTAACATGAAGCCTGCAGATATTTGGAAAAAGATTAGAAACTTTAAAATTGCAAAATGCAAGTTAGAATTCAGATGTGTAAAACATGCTTTTACAATTATTCTCAATTTTTAAGTTTGTATTCTAAAAGTAATTTCAGAATGTTAGAGCTAATGGTTGAAAAAAATTTCACAAGTTATTGTAATCATTCATGCTATGTTTAAAGACAAACTGACCTCTGAAAAATTCACCCCTAATATCCACAGTGTCTGAAATAATGCTTGATTTTTCACAAATCTATTTATTAAGTGTGATGTTTTAAATCTATTTCAAATATTAACATTCGGATGTAATATATTATTTTCTTCAAAAAATAAATATATGCAATCGCTAAGCTATTATAAAATCACATGGATTTTTAAAATTATGAGGTAAATAAATAGTTTTTATTATAGTTTAAACAAATAAGATATAAAAAAAACACATTTAATAAAATTAGTTTGTAATAATTTTGAATAATGCAATAAATAAGTATGTAAACAAAAATATAAGCAATGATTGAAAAATAATCTGTGTACAAATTATAAGACAATTAGTCTAAAAACAAAAATAATCTTTAAATTAATACAATATAGGCAATCCATTTTTCCTTATAACCTCAAACATTTTGTTTTTCCATAGAATTGACCAGGTGATTAAGTACAGATTAAGAAATATTGTGCCATTCTTTTCCAATGGCTCCTTCTAGTTCAGTATCGGTCAAAAGCTTTTTATTATTTGCGTAAACTTTAGACCTTAAAGCATTCCAAAGATTTTCCATTTAGTTCAAACCTGGACTTCGACTTGGTCATGACAAAATATAAATTTTTACCTTTATAAAACGTTTCTGGGTAGACTTAGACACATGACAAGAAGCATTGTTCTACTAAAACATCCAGTTACCAGAATCTAAAACAGTTCCAAACGGTTCCAAATGATCATGTAGCATAGCTTGATATTTTGCGGATATCATATGTCCGGAAATTCGGTTTAAATTGCTTAATTCATCATGACAAAAAACTCCCCAGTATATTTTTTATTCTCTTCCTATCTGTCGACTGAAGCATTGTTTTGTTTCCTACCTCAAATCATTACAAAAGTGTTTATAACTATTATTCAAGATATTTTTTATCTGAAAATATTCCTTTTTTTCGTTTTATGTCTCATGGGAGGATATTTTTAATTAATTTCAATTTTTCTTCTTAATGATGTTTCATTAAGATTCGTCTTTTCAATGTTTCATTCATTTTGCGATACAATTTGATTTCAAACTCTACAAAACTGTTACGTCTCAGGCATTTTTGCTGAAACGGTTCAAAATTAGCTGAGTTGAAACACCTTTTTGAGTTGATAGTCGATAGTTTTGCCGATCATCCCGCACTGTCAAAATCTTTTTTCTTCCAAATAGTTCAGTTTAATTTGAATCATTTTTCAAATTATTCCTTAGTGACTGCTGTTTTAGAATGCTATTTCTTGTTTAGATTTACCAACACCCTGATTAAATCAAATTTTTCTTACTTCGGTCGCTGACAACTCTTTACCCCGCGCAAACTTCAAATGCATTGTAAGTAATCCTAAGCCCGCACCTTTGCTTTTAGGAAATACTTCCACTATTTAAAAAGCGTATGTTTTACAATGATTATGATGTGATATAAAATATGCTTATTTTCTTAGGTGGTCTTATAATTTCGTAACAATCACCTTATTTACATTTAAAAAATCGGAAGATTTTAATAAAATACAGCTTAAAATTTAATGTCGCAATTATAATAGAAAACGTTCTACGATCAATTTTATATGCACATGCTAAAAATTTGCATATTGTGATTTCTTTTTCAGATGTACGCCAATTCATTACTAGTCTTATAATTTCTTACGCACTGTAAACATTAAAATTCAAAATATGTTAAAGAGTTAAAGAGTGTAAGTGAATATATTTCTACATTCATTTGATTAGTTTTATGTAAAAATGTGAAATACACGTGTTTGGAAATTTCAATCAAAAGTATCAATATTTGAAATTTAAATCAAAAAATGGTTTTAAAGGTTTTGTTATAATGAAGAGCATATTTTATTGCTAGTTTTACTTATACATTGAAACAATGAGAATATCATATATTTAAAATCTTCAATATATTTTCATATTGTACGTATGCTTTGTACTTAATCGAAATAAAAATAAGAAATTTCAAATTATGAAGAAAGTTGAAGTTTAATATTAACTTTAAAAATATAAACCATTTTATGAAAATCTATATAATCAATGAATTCATTTATATAACCTTATGAGCATTTGGAAAGACCGAATGGGAAATACTATGTATTTGTTTTTCTACATAGGCAAAAAATCGAATGAAGCTGGAAATCACACTCTTTTAATATGAAAAGAAACTTTTAACACTGAATTCACAGTTTAAATGTAACAGAAACATTTAATTGATGGAGTTTTCTTTTGAAGTAAACATATGAAGAAGGTGTTTCATCTGAGATACTATTATGTAATAGTTTAGTAAATGTATGTGATACGGGCACTGAAAGACAATAACCAGATAAGATATTTTCAAAACTTTTCTCTGGTGGTATTTACATTGATAAATAGGGAACGCATTTATAGCTAAATATTAAAGACTCTATAGCTTTGGAATTGCAGCAGCCATTTCATGTGAAAGTTCGTTTGATTATGTAATGATTTAAATAACATACAAATATTAATGAGCTTTATATTTATTTTCATGTGTTATCGATAATCATTTATAGTTAAGAATAGTTATGTGCGAATGCTTTAATATAATACGTTGAAATGTTATTTAACAGAAAAGTTATAGTACGAAAATATTACTCATTTTTAAGACGATAAGTATTTATTTAAAATGTGCGTTATACTGTTTTAATTACTTAGTAAAAAATAACATTTTTCTGCTTACAGATTATCCAGATATATATATATATATATTTATTTTGTCATGTTTTTTGAAAACGCGATTTTATCCTAATCAGTTTAGCTTCATGAATTTCATATTTATTAGAAGTTCAATCTTAGTATAATGTACTTAAATCACTGATTATTAAAAAAAATAGTGCTTCAGAAAAAATATATGACAGACGATTGTATGTATCGGACCAGTGCACTTTAAAAAAAATAGATACATTTTAATGTAAGTTTTATTGTTCATTTGGTCGAGAAGAGTCATCATCAATTTTCATTACTATAGCGATTTTGAATTGCAAAGAATAATCAAATAAATTAGAGCAGCGGTTCCCAAACTTTTTGGCTCGCGGAGCCCTTTTTGGGAAGAATTTCTAAGGCGGAGCCCCTGAACCCAACAATACTCTATGGTTTATAAATAAATTTTTTATACCTATGGAGCACAGAAAAATCTGATGGATAAAAATCCGAGCCAGAAATGATTCTCAGTTTGGCCCTTTCCTGATACAGAAATTCTAAATTCATACTAGAACTTTTAAAAATCTTAAATATTAAAACAAAATCTTTTTACCAGAGCGGTGTTCAAGCAATACTGTTGACACGTTGACTGTCAAGCGAAAACTGTTAATGTTCACCAGGGTGCTAGTTGTGAGTGTGTGTGTGTGTGTAATTTGAGTATTTGGAACATAAAATCGATATTTTTTAATGTGACTCATTTTGCAAAACACAGGCATGAAAGAGTTCCCCCTAAAGGAGGAATTCCACCTTTTTTAAAGCAATTTTGGAAATTCTCTGGATTAATGCAAAAATGCAAAGAAAATTTTAGAAAGCTATTATTGGGTGTGGCCTGACATTTTGTCGATTCAAACCCTTGGAGTTTGGTCTTGAATTGTTGTGAAAAAGACAGAATTAGCTTAAGAAAAAATTAGCTTATATAAGCATCTGAAAGTCAGTCATATAAATGAAGATGTTCAAAATGTCTTAAGAATGATTTTTTTTTACTTTAAAAATTTAAAGTGAAAGGAAGTGTTTTTGGAATAGAATAATTTGTACTATTTAAACAACACTTTTGGGTAATTTCTGTGATAACTTTTTCGAGATGTATGTCAAACAAACGATATTGTTAATAATTTCTAAGTTATGAAAAAAACAGTAATATGTGCAGTTACATTTGATTTGATTGTATATGTAGCTATTAAAATGACGCTTAAATTATACGATTTTGGTGCCACTAAATAGATGAAGAAATTTTTCCACCTTTTTTTTTCATTTTTCACTTTCATGCCTGAACACATAGGGAGATTCTCATCCTTGCTATCAAAAATAATAGCCAAAGCACCCCACGGAAGTTAGTGTAAATTCTTCCATGAGTGGTCAAGGCTTATTTGAAAGCCAACTAAATTTTTCATTTATCATTAAAATAATTTATTAAGATTTATGTTTCTACCGTATAATCTCTTAAATTGGAAAAATTTTAAATATATGTAAGGATGAGCTTGTGAGATCATTGGTTTGGATTTTCTGTCTATTTTTTTATTATTATTTTATTTTTTATATTTTTATTTATTTTCTATTATATTAGGTTTGAATTTTAATTACAATAAGAAAGAGAAAAATGTGGAAAGTATTTCATTTTCTACAACAACTTTCTAGCTCATACAATCGGCACACATATCAATTTGCACAAACCACGTATGTCTGACACATCATATATAAGGAGTCCAATAATCAAACTCCAAAACCATTTTCATGTAACTCGTACCGTTTTTGATAGCCAAGGCCTGAAGTGTTGAAACACCATGGCTATCATACCTGATAGCCAATGGCCCAACGGAAACATCATTGGCCGTCACAAATGACAGCCATAGCAGTCATGACATCCATTTTTAAAATATAAAATATTCTTTTGGGATTTCCAATATGAATTCTGAATTAAAGATGAAAATGGTAACCATGTCTGGATTATGTATTGCATGGGGGCTTACGTAAAACGATTATTTATGGCGAAAACCACACACACACACAGAAAAAAAGGTAAGTTATAAAGTTATTGCTTTGTGATTCTTCTATATAATTCCAATAATACTCCCTAAGAAAAGGAAATGGGTAGTTCCAGTCATCCATGAGAAAATATGTAACACGTTTTCGCTAGTACCACCTGCCCGTATTAGAATTATGCGATTATGGAATATTTTTTCGTGCTTCTTTAAGTCTCTAGTACTACGTCTGAACATGCAAAAAAAATTAATCTGCTCTCAGCTTCTTTTTTTGAACCATTTTTAAAAACTACATTTAGAAACAAGTCATCGTTTTAACATTTAAATGAGCGGGGGAAATTCTATAAGCTGAATTGTTAGGTGAAAAATTGTTCACTTTTTTGAGTACTTTATTTAAAGTATTTGGCTATTAATTATAGTTTTGAAAGAAACTTGTTTTCGTCGTTTGTTTTTGCCTCAAAACAGATAAGCAAATGAAAACTACACATGTTAAACGAACTGCAAACTAGTAGAAAAATTTTACTAACAAAATAGAATGTATTGGTGGGATTAAATTTATATCAGGGCAGGCACTCATTGACCAAACGTCTAAGCAAGATGTGGAGCTGAGCAAAATTTCAAATTCTTAGTGTGATAACAAATGTAAAGAACCAATATATATTCCTTATATTGCTATTGACTTATTTCTGATTGGAAAATGTGGCAGAGACCAATTAAAAGAAAATTTTACAGGGGTTATAATGCTGAAAAATGCGTTTTCAGCAATATACATTGCTTCTGAAATTAAATACAATTATGTAAAATAGCATAGGAAATTTAAAGAACTAAGAAATTATAAAAATAAAACAAACAGATTAAAGCAATTAAAGTTACGAAAAGGGAAAAAACTATATGCACAACGTATGTAAATATTAGATGAATCTAATAATGAGTTTTTTAAATGATACAAGCTATTACAAAAAAGGGGCATTTTAAATGCCATTTTTTCTAGGGGCATTTTTTCTTGTTGTACAATGAAAAACAGTATAGAAAGTTTAAATATACAAATAACATAAAACATGGAACTGTTGTTCAAAACTTTACCACAAATCACACAGAGAAGCCGATCATCATATGTTTCAATAAATCTTATTTTATAAGTAATTTTCATCGTATTTTATTTTTTTATCGAGATTGCCTTCCCCCCAATGTCTCGGTTCTGTCTTGCTTTGATGACAATACTTGATTTGGGGTGTACGGTACAGAAATAATTTCATTGTCCAAAAGCTCTTTTATTGCTTCATCTGATTATGAAGTGTGAGAAATAAAGAATTAAATACAAACATATCAATAGGCGGAGCTTCAAAGAACAAAACTGTTCTCAAGCACAGTTATTCAGCAAGCAGAGTTAACAGCACTGGCGGGCCTTTTCTGGTTTGATTGACGTTGTGCATTCGATTTAGTATACTATTTCTTGTAGCCTAATTTAAATTGAATTTTTTAAACACATAAAATGCAGAAACATATAATAAAGCAATTCAAACTAAAAATATTATACAGAAAATAAATAGTTTTGGGGTGTATTATTGTATTTTCCATCCCAATTAAATGTATATTTATTTTTTGACACGCACACACACAAATTCCTACATACTTTCGAAAATCTTTCACTTGCAATATGCTAATTTCTTTCATAATTTGATTATTTTCCTGGAACATCGCGGAGCCCCTAAAAAGTTCAGGCGGAGCCCCAAGGGCTCCGCGGAGCACACTTTGGGAACCTCTGAATTAGTGGTATTAAATTGGTTATTAAATCATAAAGTAAAAATCTAGCGTTTGATTTGCTTCATTTTTTTCTGAGCGCCGCCGTTGCAGCGGGAACAATGTTAAAATAAAACTATATGATATATGAAATCATTTTTACTTAAATTCGTCGGTACAAACAGTGTGAAAATTTTTGAAAAATCGTATTGAAAATATATCTCCAAAGTGCTCCTCCTGGACATGAAAGAATTTATTCCTCTCATGGGATCAAGCTCAGCATTGTATGAACCACATCTTATCAGGGTGGATTTGGATAATGGAATGAAGCCACTTTCCAAGATCTTTGCGTATCGTTTAGTAGTCACCATGTCGTCAACAAATATCAGATCGATTATTCCGTGTCTGGAGATTCCGCACCACCCAGTCACTCGTTGAGGGTGGAAAGATTTCTCGATCGCGAAATGCGGATTCTCAGTCCCCGAAATGCGTCTATTTGGTATGATCGGGCATGAAGTATAATGACATTTTCACTTGCAAATGACATACAACAACAACAAAATGCATACAATTTTCCATCATACCCAGCAGTGAACTACAAAGTGTGGACTACATCACGAAAATTGTTAAGAAGTTACTTTGCAGTTATAAATAAGACGTTTGGGGCATTTTACTATACACTCTTTATTTTCTTTAGTATTCCATTGTAGTATAGTATAAAGACTCTATTCCTCTATGCTTTTCAGAAAAAAAGCATGTGGGCCAACATTAATGTAGTAACAGTTTTATAGTCTGGAAATAGAAAAAATAGAGATTTTTTGTTAAAAGTTAGTGATGCTAACACTTAAAATATATGCACAACGATAAAAAATTATTAATATTTTTCTTATTTTTTATAATGAATATAGCATTAAAAAGATTGAAAGAAACCATTATTTTTATGTCAAATTCATTAAATACCATTAAACATTATTCATCATATTAATTAAAGAAGTACGATAAAAAATAAGATTTGTGCATTGTTTATCATAAAGTCAATTCCTTAAAAAAACTGTGGACTCATACTGTGGAATATTGTGGAGTATTTTTCAAACTGTTTTTATAACTGTGGAATATTTTTCACATTAAACATTCGATCGATATGGTTTCTCTTCCCAGTAATAGCTCCCTTCCTTCTTTTTTCCAGCATAATTATGTTTTTATTAAAACTTGAGCATTATTTCCCCTATTTTGTTTTCTTCACTCCACTTCGCACACATTATTAAAAGTCTCATTATATAAAGATTGAAGTTTTTCTGAAAGGAATTTTTAAAGACTAAACAATTTATGTAGTTTTCTCAAGTTAAAAGTTCATATCATAAAATTTATAAGGTGGATCATAAAATATATAAATTGAAAGTACTTTTCATTCGAGATCTCACACAAGAATGTATATTTTATCCTAACTTTTTGGAATAATTTATACTATACTGAAACTAAAATCTTAAATTCAGATAGCATGATTTACATACAAAAATGCACAAAATTTCGACAGTGTTCAAAATATTTCTGTCAATATTTTAACATTTCCCTTTTAAATTTTACTTCTTTCACAGTCGAAAATTAACCTTTTTTCCCAATTTTATTACGTACTAATAATGCTTCCTTAATATGTGCAATGCATATAAAATGTATGTTATCAAGTCGAAAACATTAGATTCGGGTTATCGACAGTCCAAAAACATTTTTCAAAAATTTTTATCGTACTAATGTTAAAACTCAACTTCAGCACTTGCAGTTTATACACCAAATTGTTTTAAATGGCAATAGTGATAAAAAACTGGAAACGTTCTCTTTGTTCTAATTTATAATATTAATTTTTTATTAATTAAAGGATAATTAATTAATTTCAGTAGCCTTCATTCGGCGATAAATCACGAAAATATCGATTTTATAACTTTTTTCTTAATTTATACTTTTGTATCCCTAGTACATTCTGGTGAAGTTTCAAATGATTCCAGATCTATAAATGCAGTCTAAAGACATTTTATCGCATCGCATCCCGTTTAAATGTCACAAAACAGTTCACTTAAACGTATAAAAACATTTCATATTCATTTCAGAACAGGTGTCACAAATAAAAATTAAATTAAAAAGTTGACATATTTCGGTTCATTCATAAGAACCGTATTCATAACACATAAAATCAGTAGAAAACTAAATGACACTGGATATAAATATAATTTAAAAACCCAAAAACAAAACATTCATGATCATAGGGGGCGCAATGTTTTTTTTTGGGGGGGGGGTTTAAATTATATTTATATCCAGTGTCATTTAGTTTTCTACTGATTTCATGTGTTATGAATACGGTTCTTATGAATGAACCGAAACATGTCAACTTTTTAATTTAATTTTTATTTGTGACACCTGTTCTAAGTAAATAAATATGAAAAGTTTTTATACGTGAATGAAGAAGGTGAAGTGATTTTATTTTAGTTTTTGGTTTTGAAAAAACGAAAGCTAGCAACAGTTTTAACAGTTCACTTAAAGCTTTTAGTTTTGTATTTTTTCGATGAATAGGCATGATCAAGGTGATAAAACGCGGTGCATACTTTTCATTTCACTCAAATGATTTTTTTTATACAATTAAATATTATATTTATGAGAAAGTAAAAAAATATTTATGAAAGATGCACATATATTAAGACAGGTATAGACACATTTAATACAATAACCTAACATGAAGTGAAAAATTAGCCGGGGCATGGAATAGAACCTGGGCTGAAAGCGTACCATGCTGTTGCTCTTCCATCTAAGCTACCCTGGCCTATATCTGTCTGTGCTCTTAATTATATATTGCGGATCGATAGATTATTAAAATTATTCATCTTATTTTTCGTCATCGCATGCGTGCGGTTGCCGGCCAATGACGTTTTCCAACATGGTTTATTAGTGAGAAATTACTAGGATAGGATATCGGCCTTGTTAGCTTAGATTGAAGAGCAATAGCATGGCGTACTATCGACCCACGTTCGATTCCTGGCCTCGGCTAATTTTTTATTCTATGTTGGGTTATTGTACTAATTGTGTTTATATATCTGTCTTATTAAAATATATTTTTTTAATTAAAAGTACATTTGGATAGATAATTAATTAAATTCAAACGTTAATTTCTGTGATCTTAATAAGTAGAAAATACTCTTTTGCATACGCATTTACACATTTATATTATTTTATACGCATTTACAATTTTATCATTTTTCTCCGAAAATAATTAAATTATCAAAAAAACCAATACTTAAAGTTATGCAGCACACTTCTACGAATAGTTTAAAAAATAGTTCCTTATGTCCGAAATTGTAAAAGAAGATGCATTAAAAAAATCAAATAAATCAATAAGAAATTTCCAATTTTTCAATGAAATCGAACAATTACTTTATCGAAACATTTACCATCTTTAAATCCTTTATTATTGTGCCAAAAATCTACCTTAAAATGCTTAAACAATTTAAACAAAGTTCAAAAGGGAATGAATATGCTTAACCCGGGAGAGCTCGCTAGTGAAAATTTCTCTAACAGTGCTTAATTGCTTCCGTTTTACTTTACATTCGTTTAATGTCACCTTTTTTTGCCTTAGTACTTTAATTCACAAAAACAAGTAAAATAATTGAAATAACATTTTGAGATTTTATTTAAAAGGAAAAGGGGTTTAAATAAGAGTCTTATAAAAAGGTACGATCATGAAAGAAAATTTCATGTAGCGAGTTCTTTTGGGTTCACGACTAATATTGATATTCGAAGTGTGAAATTTTCATTCACACTTCGAATATCAATATTAGTAAAATATTTTAAGTATTAAAATAAAGCAAGAATTTAAAGCATTTTTGCATAAGAAAAAATACTCTTGTTTTTATTCATATGTTCCTTTTTTATAATAAATAAAATATAAATGAATAAAATAATAAAAGAAGCAAGATCGATAGGAAATATTTTCGGTAAAGGATGTATGTGTAGTTAATTACTGTGAAAATGTTAAACTGTATGCGCTATCTCTAAAATCATCGTTCATTTATTTAGACATATCAGTTTTTAAACTGTATAGAAACTATTTGTACAGTTTAAAAACTCATTGTTTTCCATTGTTTTCTTCCATTAAATTTATAAACTAATAATTTACATTTTTAGCAATTTTTTTATTAATTTTATTAGAAATATATTTTTAAACAATAATTATTTACATGCAAATGAAACTATTTTAACAAATGTTCCAACCTTTTGCAACTGTTTAAACATTTGCAGCCTTCTGTCACTTCACGAATATAAAGGTAGTCAAAAAAATATTACATAAATAAAGTTAAGTTCTTTCAACGACATCAACAAATATTTGAATAATTCTAATTATTAATCAAAATTAATGTATAAGAATAAATTTAAATGTTAAAAACGTTAATTTATAAAAAGCAGGAACTCTTATTAATTGTATTGTAATAGCTAAAATAGAAATATTAACAAGATAATTTTTTTTTTTTTAAATACTCAATAAGTAATAGTAAGTAATAATAGCATATAATAATGATTAAATATTTTCTTTTTCTTAAATCTAAGTTTACATTTTAAGAGTCCGCAGATTTATTTTTACATTTCAATGTACAAAGTAAACTTTTATTTCAGAATTGAAAAATATATTTTAATATCAAATTTATCTACAAAATGAAATAAAAATAAATCTATGAGATATATTTTTTTATTAAATAAAAAATGCTAGTTTCCATGTTTCAAATGTGAAAACAGATTGCATTTAAGTTTTAAGCTACATTACTATGACACAAAGAATGCCTGTGATATCTTATACTTATTCAAACTTTTTTCTTTAGTTATAATGAAGTAAACAAGTGCATACCGTAAAATTCAATAAATACTTCGCGTAAAGAATTCTGTAGTTATTTTTAAAAAGAGATATTTCATTTGAAAAAGAAAAAAAATATGCATACTGGTAGAAGATCAAAATTATTTAAAATTCTTTGAAGATATAAATAATAAAGGAATTTTGTCAGAGATCAAAGGCTAAAAATAGTATCGTAAAAATAAATATATTTTAATCGGTTATGTGTAGGATTATTTTCTTGCTTTATCTTTTTCATATTTTTTCGACTTTTTTGTGTTCTGCATGAAAAACGACAGCGAAAAGTCTATCTATAGATAGACTTTTCGCTGTCGTTTTATAGTTTCGTCGTCGTTTTCGTTGTCGTTTTATAGTTTTTCTAGTTATTATAATAACTAGAAAAAATATTCATCTTAATGAATTTTCGTAATATTTATTTTTTTATTAAATTTCAATATAAAAAATATAAAAAATCGCAGATTTCATTAATAATTTGAGAGAAATTTCTGGTTAACGATCGGAATAATCGGTGAACGATTTTTATTTAAAAAAAAAAATCCACATGTGGAATAAACTAATATGTCAATTTATAAGTTTGTTGTAACGTTGTTTTTAACGTTGTTAGTTCCTAGATAAAGATTTAATTGTTATTTATTTGATGTTAATTATATATTGTTTATATATAACTTTTTTTTTTAATTTATAACGCATAACTTTAAAAGTTAGATGCATTTTTTACATAGATAAATAGAAAATAATAGCTATTTATTAAACTTAGAAAACTGTGAAACAAGAAATATTTTTATTAATTCATTAAGGTATTACTATAGCTAAAATGAGGTAAATAATTCTTTTAAGCGAAGTGAAAAAACGTCTTAAAAATCATAAAATATACTAAAATGCGTTAGGCCTTTCGAAAGAACTAAGTCTTCGTAAAGCTTGTGCCTGACGCACCATTAAAAGGACTGCGTCTACTTTGAATGTAATGTCACGACTGAAATGGAGACCCGGGAAAGAGAGGAAATTGAAAGAATAGCCAATAGGAAAGTAGAAGGCAACAGTCAATTATGGAAGAGTATAATCAAAACGTGCAACGGATACAGTGAAGAAGGGGAAGGGAGAAGGAAAATTGTAACAACAAAAAAAAAGACAGATTATATGAAATGTAAACACACACAGTTAGAAAAGCTAAAATAAAAATAAAAATAAAAATAAATATAATATAAAAATAAAACACAATAAATAAATAAATAAATAAGTAAAAAATTGCATGTATATAGTTGTAAACAGACACATAAAAATCTAAAAAATCTATATACATAATTAATATAGAAAGAAAGTGCTCAAAAGGTTTCCCCAGGCTACAGAGAGTGTTTTAGAATCAGATTTATTTTAACAATAGATTAGTCAGATTTTAACAATAACTTTACGATTAAGATAAATAGCTAAATTTTCAAGAAAGTCTAATTCAGAGATACTATTGCCTTTAAAGATAATTTTAGCAGTTTGAAAATTGAAACTATAGCCGGAACCCCAAGAGTGATTGGCAACAGAAGATTTAGAAATTTCTTGATAAACGACAGAACGAGAGTGTTATTCTATCCGGATTTAGAGATTTCTTTTAGTTTAACCAATATAAGATAAATCACAGCCATTACAAGGAACATTATAAATTTCCCAATTTTGGAGATCAGGGATACAGGATTTAATGGAAGGAAATTTGAATTTATTGACAAGTTTAAAAATAACGTTTAAAATGTAACGTTTTAAAACTTTAGCTAATTTTAAACATAAAACTGGATAGTAGGGAAGGACGATTAAATTATCAAGACTAGCGCAAGAAATATAGACCAAGCACATTTTAGTATGTTTTATGATGTTTTTTAAGACCTTTTTCCTTCGATTGATTAACACCATTTTTAACCCACTATCTTATATTCTTTTAAGGTTTATTTTCAATTAGAAAACATTTATATACATACATGTGTATTTCTGTTTAAAGACAATCCATTTTAATATTAAAAAATATCAATGAAGATTTATTCCTTGCAGTAATGACAGTAATTCATTGCAGTATTGCACATTGAGGGACTGTCTCAGAAAAACTACAGCCCGTCATTTCTTTTAATCCGACACATCAGCTGACGTTATTAAAAAAAAAAAAAAAAAAATCTTTTCCCGAAAGATGTTGCTCCTCATAGCTCCCAGAGCAACGACTTTTTAACAACCAAACCACTCGGTATGACAAAATTCAACTCCCTTACCAGCGTGAATTTCAATACAGCGATGAAAAAAACCGATGCCGTAACTATGAAATCTGTCACTGTTAGAAATAAAAGAAATAAATAAAAAAAGTAATAATGCATTTGCAAAGCAATATCCTATGCTACAGATAGGAGAACAGGTCTTATTAAAAATAATTTATCATATGTATTAAGAACCCGTGGAATTTCGACGAGGAAAATATTTCTGATGAAACTGTTTCATTGATTTATAATAAGCCTATAAAATTAGTTACAATAAAACATGTACCTGACATGGTAAATCTAACTCTTAAACAAAGGATATTTAAATTAAAGTAAACAAAATATTATTTCCATAAAACTCAGTTTTAGAAATTATTAAAATTAAACTTTAATCGTAATGTAAGCAGTTGAATATAATCCACTTCGACTCAATGATAGAACTTTTCCCCGTGAAATCTAAACGCGATATTATTTTCAACATGTCAAAATTTGCATTTGCATCTCTCATATCCATATTCACTTTTCCGTTAAATGAAAAAAAATGTTATTCTTTTTCGATAAATTTAAAAAAACTTAAATTAAAAAATTAAAATCTTGATTGCTATTAGCTGGAAACACATACTTAACTGCTTAATTACTTTGAAATGTCCATGAAATAATCTACATGCAATAAATACGATAGACAATATTCCTATGACGTCACATAAGCTAAAAAACGATTTTTATAATCTCGAACACAAAATACTACAAAAAATTTCTTTATTTGTTAAATTCATCGAGTTTATAACAGACGAAATCTTTAAAACAATGCGCACTTTAATTTAAATTTTTTTCACTTTTTATAAGAAAATAGCAACGAAAAGAAATAGTAATATGCTTTTTTCCCTTTATTTTTATTAGAAATAAAGTACTTTTGTTGCGACGTTTGCAAAAGTGGCATTAAATACTCCAAAAAAATTAATAACTTATAAAGAAATTAAGGTAAAGTTTTCGATTAAATTGCGATTAAATTGCGATTTAAAAGCGAGTTATTTTTTCCCTATACGAAGGTGTAAAAATTGTAAATGTGAATGTTTAGAAGTTTAAAAATTTGCAATATCAAAAATTGAAAAACCGAAATTTCACTTCAAGTTTCAAAGTGTTGCCATTCGCAAAATGACATACGCGTTACGCACTGATACTTTTGGTCTTTATAATATATAGATATGAAACCAAAAATTGGGGAAAGGTACTTACATTTTGAATTGCGTATCAAACTGATTTACATCTGATTGGAAGAGGCGGAGCCATGAAAAAGGAAATGACATGCGAAATAGAATGTCGTAGAAAGTTCCAGAAGATTATTTCCCGGAGGTACAGATACTGAAATTATCTTTTATGAATTTAAAATAAACATCATGATAGGTAAGAAAGAAAAGATTACAGGGTAAGCTTTAAAAGAATAAGAGAAATATAATAGGTTTAGAATGGAAATACTAATATTAAATGAATAAAGACTAACAAAATACTCTTAAAAAAAAAAGATATGTATGAAATCACGATAATTCCGAATATTGATCTCATAGTTCATTATTTAAATAATAGATATTTTGAAATTACAAATTCAATTTATCTATGTTTGTTGTTTTATTATTATGATAGCTCAAAAATTATCTTATTAGGATTATAATTTCAGGTTATATTAATAAACATATGAAAATGTAATTGAACATTAGGGGCTGTTTATAAATAAAACAACTCGCACCCAAATGTCTTAAAATTTCGTTTCTAGTCATAGTTTAAATCAAAGATTCAAAATATTGTGACAAAACTAATTTTTCTGTTGAAAAATGAAACAAACAAACAAAAAACAGTAGATTGGGTTTGGATTTGTAAACGGCCCTCTAAGCAAAAATTAGAAACATCAATTAGCAGAGGGCATAATTTCATGTCGTTTGACACCAGTAACTTTCTTCTGTTATAATTAAATACAGTGTTATTCTGCGATATTAACTTTGTTCTTTCTGTCACGACTGCTTACTATATTATTCATTTAAATTGATCATACATGAAAATAGCTTTAGGCAAGTTTGTTTTAAAACTTATTTTACATTAAATGCATCGTTTATTTTATGTTATATATCTGAACCAACTTTAACTAATGCATCTAAATATATAATATTTTGGGAATATTAATTCTGTATAAACAAAACCAAATTCAAACATTATTTTATTTAAAAACAATCACAGATTTTTTTATTTGATGAAGTTCAAATTATTATCATTAGCTTAATATTTATATTACGTGAGTATTTTACATCTAGATAATATTTACATATTATGATTACATAGTGGAACACTCTTTTTAAATCCCAATAATTTTCCTAGTATTTAATTTCTACGAAGATTAATTGTAAAATTTATTTCGAAATAATTAATTTCAGTTATTTTTATTTAACTATTTTTATCCATTAATTTCAAATATTGTAAATAATAAATGTTAGGTGAAACAAACTCTTTTTCGAAATAATCACAGATACTTTATTCAAATTGATTTATAATATTTGTACTATTTCCAATTCTTCAATTTCTTTAAATAACGTAACTCGAACTTCAAATAAATAAATAAGTATCAATTTTAATAATATAGAATTATTTTATGAAATTTTATACTTAAGTTATTAAGATATGGATAAGTCGTTTACAAATATGCATAATATTTATAACGGTTAATTAAAAATTTTTGTGAAAGAGATATTATCTGCATTTAATATAACTTTTCAAACATACATATTAAATATTCAGTTTAAAATATTAATACCAAAAATGTGTTTAATTAAAATGGGGGTCTAATTTTTGGGATAAATAGTGGTTTTGTAAAGATTTAATGAAATCTTGATAAATAAAGTATTAAAATTTATCGACTGAAACTAATGATTAGCTTTTATTTCTATTGGATATTTATTTAAGAGGTTATTACTACCAACATTACATTCCCATGCGATTACAAGTAGTTTTTATATCTCTAACACTTCCTGCAAGTACAGCTGGTCTGTTAGTAAAACACCCAGGGATAATGTCGATGAAATGTCGGAAAAGTATCGGCGGCACCCTGTATCTAAAAATGAAGGCACCAAAAACTGTACATCATTTTGAATAAATCAATTACTAAGGGAATGACCTGCACTCAAACCGCAACAAAATCAATTACTTTGCTCATTATGAGCTTTTTAACCCCCCCCCTTGTTCACAGCTCAATTCGCACATCTTAACCGTTTGGGATGATTCCAATTTTGTACTCAAAATTTAAGTTAAGGTCCAATCTTTAGAAAACTGTCAACAGAATAAAAAAAAAGATCAGTAAAACGTAGTTGTTCGTACTCCAAAGTCTACAGCGCCCTCTACCGTCATTTTTTGATAGTTCCCTTTAAAAAATTTTTTGGGCAAACTTTCGAAATAAACAAAGTTTACAGCGAAAACTGGAAATGAGTCGAACTTTTTTTCCGTGTTTTATCACCGCTTGATCTTTTGGACGCTAAACTTTGATGCCCCCTGGCTCCTACAGAAGACGTTTGCACCCCATGGTTTCCTATGTCCTAATGTTTGTTATCATGCCTTCTATCACCCCTTACAATTTGTCCGCACTTCGCTGAAACACCCTGTATAATTAAAATGATTGGTGCAATCTTTACAAAACAATAACTGTGTACACCTCTAGGCCTAAATATATTGCCTAATTTTTGTTTCTTTAAATTCCAACTTTAAAGAGTAGTGCGCCGGAAAGAGTTAAAAAGTTATATTTCTATTTCGAAACGGAGATAAGAAAAAAGGAAATTTTTGAGAAGAAGCAGAAAGCTTTCAAGAATTTACGGAAAACAATTTCTTTGAAATACTATAAATATGTTGGCGTCTCTATCGTCAGTACAGTTTCCGTATTTTAACAGAGATTTCAAGCAAACTGAGCACTTACCTGAGCAGTTATCGTGTAACAGTAAAAAATCCAAAAAAAAAAATTCCTTCAATAACGTTTTGGAAAAAAAATATATATATAACGGTAACAAAATAACATAGCATTTGTCAGACGATCTAGACTAGATGAACTATAATAAACACTTTTAGGAATGAACTAGAGAAAAAAATTCAAATGTTAAATAAATATATATGAGGACCTCAGAAGCCAAGGCGTACAAGTGATATAATTTAGATTTCGAGTAAATTGAGTTCAAAGTTAAGCATAAATTGTAATTGAATAAATTGAGATAGGAATATTTTGCTTATTTCTTAATGTTCTTTGAACTCTTATTTCAATGACTGTTTAGAAACAATTACTGTTTAGAAACAAAATAAGCGGATTAAATTTTGTTTCAAATGAATAACTAAGCAATATCTATCAGCATTCGGCACTTGTACCCTTTGGCTTCCAAGCAGTAATGAAAACTGCTTGGAAGCCAAAGGGTACAAGTGCCGATTTAATATAAGAAATAAAAAAAATATGAAATAAAAAGATTAATTTGTAAGAAATGAAGAACAATGTTGATATAAATAAATGAATGGAGAAAATTTTGTTTTAATAAAAGTTCTAACAATGAAAAATTATGAAATAAAAAAATGAAAATAAGAAAAATTTAAGATCAATGTTAATACACATGAATGAAACAACAAACTTTTAATCTAACATAAGATTTTAAATTTTATTATAAGTTTTGAAAAAAATTGAAATTTTTTAATACTGTCTAACAAAGGTAAAAAGTGATTATATTTTCAGTTTGTCTGTCCGTCTGTCTGTCTGGCAATCCTGTGATCTTCCCGCGCTCTAAATCTCGTAAATATACTCCAATTGCGCTGATTTTTTTGGAAATTATTACGGAGACCATTTCAAATAAAGTTTCCAGCATGATTAATTTATTTACAGGGGCACTCAAAATTTTTTCGTTTCATTACGGACTATGGGGAACAAATCGTTTCAAATGAATTTTAAAGGTGTTACACCCTGTTAAATATATTAAGATTTATATTCATCTCGAAGTTCATTAAAATATGCATTCGGTAAAATATGTGGTGAAAAGAAAAGCTAATATTCATTTACAGGACCGCACAAAAGAATTCAATTACATGATGGGAAAGTGAAAATTGTTTGCAGCATATTTTAATTATATTAAACTTTTCATGTATAATAAAATTTATTTACGTCCATGAAATTTAATATAAGTTATATCGCGCATAACATGAAGTTCACAGCATTTACAGAAACGCACAAAAGATTTGAAATAGTATTTTATATCTAAATACTGTACTTATTGATATGGTTGATGGATGGATAAAATGCCTTCTTAATTATGATATGCGTTTTTAAGTTTCACTAAATTTGTACATATTACATGGTATGTATAAATGGTCTATTTGATATACAGGGCTACACAAAAGATCTGGTAATGGTTACTGAATATGAGTATAATTTACTTAAAGATTGTTTTTAAATAAGTTATGTATTTTTATGACGAATTTCATTCAGTTTACTCAGAAATGTTTGTAGAATACAGATAAAATGATATACAGGACAACACACAGAATTAAATACATGGTCATCTAAGGATGATAATTTCTTGGAATATTATTTCAGTAGTCTTAAGAATGTTTTACTTGGAGCTAAATTTTTGCTAAATACTGACCTATAATACAGGTTCTAGGTAAACTCCAGGGATGAACAAAAGTATACAAGTATATTTTCATCTCTAAGTGCAAAATGCTGAAAGAGAAAGGAGGTGGGCTAATAAGGGCCATTTTTCGCCCATTAGCACCTAGACGTGACATGCATTTTTTTCATTAGTATACCTCATAACAAGTAAGAAAATAATAATATCTTCAATGAAAGATTAATAATTGATGAAAAAATAAAATATATATTTAAGTAAATATTATGTGTATTAACGAACATAAACACTATTGTCATTAATTTTAATCCATATAATCAATAGTAAATGCAACAATAAGTGTAAATTTACGATGAATGGAGCTTACTATAATTATTATTTCGATATATGAAATATCGGAATTAATTAATAAATAATAATAATAATGATAGAGACCAGTTCCTTGTTTTATAAGTAACACTGTAAAGCAAGTACGAGATGACCGCTTTTTTGAGGAACGTATTTTGGACTTTAGAAGTTTAAAGATATAGTTAAATTCAGATATAGATATACCAATGAGAATATAATAATGGATTTCGGAAAAGTGTCCCGGTGTATTAAAATCGAGGCCATCTTTTCTACATTTCTGATATTGTTTTAAATATCTTGATGCATCGTATTTCATACATCGATGTATTTTCACTTACATGACTTAAATCTTGCAGAGTCAATTTATCGATCAACTAATATGAGTTTTACAGCTTCGTTTTCGCGACGAGATATAGATTCTAGTTTCTATAAAAGCTTGAGTTTCAATAGCTTTCGCTACAATAACGAGGCAGTTCTTACTTTTACATTTTATACAACAAGTGTTAGGAGTTGTGAAAATGAGATATTGATAAATGTATATTAGGTTTCTTATCTGTGGTTTCAACATTTTAATCGTTGAAGCATAATCACATTTTGTTACATCAGAAGAAGAAATAAAACTATTTAGAGCCTGGAGAACACGAAATACATATTATTTGCATTTTTAGCACTATTTAGAACCACTCTGTAAACCTCAGTTTTTCGAACATCTAAGTATCTATATAACTTTTCTGTTAGAACAGATACGAAAAGTTTTCTGCGAAACTTTACAACAATGACATTGGTATCAAACATTATTTATTAGTAATTTCTTTAATAAATATTTACGAAAACAATTTTAGAAAACAACACTGACGTCTGAACAACGTTAATACTTTTTATGTACGACAAAAGAAGTCTGAACGCGCTCCGGTAGTAGTACATTTGATTCTCTCACATGATGTTTTTTTTCTTTTACAGGTTCTTTTACAGGCTCTTTTACAGGCGCACACTGAACCCAAATGCTCATATAAAAGTTTATAAAGAGTAGTATCATTGCATGTCAAAATTATTTGGGTTCATCGAGCGCTTCTTAATAAAAAAATAATTCAAAGACACTAAAAACGTCAAAAGTGCAGAAAAAAGGCAAAACACTCTATTTTAGGGCTATAATTTCCATGACTTACTATTTTATTTATCCCGTAAAACTTGTATTAAACAAAAATACACATCTTTAACTATACAAAGCCACAGAACAATCACCTGAATTCGAAACTTTTTTTCCGGGTATATAATGGACGAAAAATAGCCCTTATTGACCCACCTCCTTTCAAACTGTTACACATTTTTTTCCTAAATTAGATTTTTTCCATTATACTGTATATATATAACCGACAGATCAAACACAGGGCTGGTCAAAAGTATTAAAATATATATATTTTTTTTTATTGACAGTAACATTTTATTACCTTAAATTGCGAATTTTTTTTAAGATTTCTGGAAATCTTAGAATGTTTTTCAGAATCTATGTTTAATGTTTAATTTTTCTTACTTGTTAACAGTTTGCATTTATTTAATGTATTATTTAATGCATTAAAAAGCAAATTCTAAACAATAAAAAAAAACTGACGAAAAATATTTTGATAAACGACATACAACTCCGGTTTATAAGGTTTAAAACATCACACGGTTTAGATAATTTTAAACTGTGATTGGTACAAATTGGCATATGATCGTGTTTTTGTACCAATCGACGTTTAAATATTATCAAATGCCGGGGGCGTTTTCAGAGTCATGAACTAGCCTTGAATGTCGTTGGTCGCGCTTGAGCTATATAGACGTTAATGAATACATGAGCACTTATACCCCTTGACCTCCATGCGTTTCACGGTTTCGGGAAAGAGGTTAAGCAACTGACTCAAACTCGGTGCATAATTAAAAAATCACTCATAACTCTTTACCTATAAATAAATAGACTTATTTCCAGATAGCCTGTGCAATTAACTCATTTTTTTTCAATTTTGTTGCTTATACCCCTTGGCTTCTGGGCTCCTCATATGTATTACATTTGTTATGTCACTTTAATATCAAGATAAAAAGAAACATTTCAATTTAATAACAGCTATTGTAAAGAATATCTTCTATAACTTTCTTAAAATTTAATGCAGATATGATTTCATTCATAGTTATATTTTTACATGTTTATATCACATATTACTTTTTTAGACTAATCTGATTGTTGCATTATTTCTAAATTTGCAAATAAATGCAACACTACTGTGAAACTAAAAGCATCTCAAAACAGTATTTATTTTTAAGCCTTGCTAAATAAAAGCCTTCCTAAGATAATTATTTACTGAACATAAACATTAACTAAATAATTCTGTTAAAAGAAAACTTTTATGTGAAAACTTAATTAACGTAAATTAATCTATATGTCTTAGAACATCAGTTTTATAATTAAACTTGTTTAAATCCTTTAATTCTGTCACTTTAGAGTGCAATAGAATAGTTCTGTTATTAACAAACGAAAAATTATCGGAAAACTGTAAAGGTTATTTCGGAAAATGTTGTAGGTAATCTTACGTTAATATCCTATTCAGAATAAATATTGACGTTAATATTTATGAGCCTTATTTGGACAAATATACACCACTTTAGTATAATTATATGCAGTTATATGCAATAATAGGTTATCCTACAGAACACTAAAGAGTGAATTTCCCAATAATTTCACTGGATACATAAATTAATTCAGTAGTTTATTTTAACACTTAATACGTTCTTATAATAAATAGTGTACATTATTTCTCTTAATATCACATTTTATTATTCATTGAATAATACATCAACGTTCGAAAATATTTTAGTTAAAATATGTTAAGCATCGGCAAATTCTCTATAATATCGGTAACAATATTTAGTGTTATGGAAAAAATATGTTTCATATATGCTAATGGTAATATTTTTTTATCTTTAATAGTGCACTATTTTACATTTCGGTATTTTTATTTCCCACATCTAAATTATTTTAAAAAAGCAAAGAAAATTATGCTGATTATAGGAAAATATGTGCTTTTTCACTAAATTTGGAAATGTTTTCTAAAGACTACTAGGAATTGTTTCCGAAAATGACGGGCAGTTGATTATTTATTTATTTGTTTTATATAAATTCTTTTTTATATTGAGAAAATAGATTCAGAGTCTTGAGTGAGTTGGAAGAGTTATTTATTTCTGTGTTCGGGATTATTATATAATTTATATATTTTTAAAAATGTCATTTTTTGTTAAGTGAATGATTAATGATGGTTA
Source organism: Maratus speculifer (assembly GCA_964019185.1). NCBI lineage: Eukaryota > Metazoa > Arthropoda > Arachnida > Araneae > Salticidae > Maratus > Maratus speculifer. The sequence continues at coordinate 327,544,350 of OZ025290.1, forward strand.
AATAAACAGTAACTTGTGATGTCCAGACATTAGTTGTGTCTAGAGCATTTAAAGCCCTGATACGCTTGGCATATGGCAAAATTAGTTAGGTGAGGATTTCATCCTACATTATATTTATTTCAAAATTGCTTTTAAATTTGCATTTGTAGTCATATTTGTAATTTTTATTTTGTATTTGTACAGAATATTTCTTGTGAATACGGAAAACAAATGCGAACATTCATCCCAGATAATATTAAACAAATCTACTCCAGAACAAAAATTTTAAAAAAAATGGACAATTTAACTTTTTAATTTTTGGATAGATTTAATTCCTTTATCCTTTTTATTTGTTAACAATATTATTTTTTCATCTTGGTTGTTATTTTTTATCTTTAGACGAAAACATAAAAAAATAATCAACTAACGCGTTAACATTCAAAACACTAAAACAATTAACATTGTTAAATGGTAATTTATGGCATAAAAAACTTTAACAAAAGAAAGGATATTGGAGACTAAAAACTGCAGAGCCATACTTTCGAACATTACGTAATTTTTCCTTTAATAAGTTCAGTATTAAATAAAATCGCTTTTCTGTCAGAAAATTTAAAGATAAATAAATCGCAGGAAATGATTAAACCAGGAAAAGGCTTTTTTTGTTTATTAGCTTTTTGCAGACTGTAGAATGTTCTTTATCCTGTTTTGATCATACTTTCTGTGATAAAGCGTAGTAAATTACATTAAGATTGTTAAATGGCGCAAATAACATATTTTTTAAATCGCATTAAACATTGTAATTGTTTTTATAAAACTAAAATAATAACTACATTGTTATTAATAAATATAAAAAAAATAAACACTTAAACAATTATTACAAGAGTTACACGTGTAACTCCAGAAAATTAGTTTGTTTACATAATGAAAAAAAAAACAATAGCATTGTTGGACTATATAACGCAGCTCATAATTCGCGGTTTTTTTAATAGAGCTAATTATCTCTTGACTTTAGATAAGTACATTAAAATAAAACAGGATATTTGTTTATTGCTGCTCATCATTAAAAAAAGTCGTCTCTAATGTTTTTATAGTCCAAGATCCGACAGCACTTAAACCTATGTTATCGAGCACAAGAAAAAAAAACCTTTATTTTATGGAAGAGTAGCAATAGGGGAGTCTAATAATCCTTGTCTGCCAGAAGTGAAGTGGTGCACAAGGCAGAAATTAATACCACTAGTGGCTCACGCGTATATTTGTTATTGTGTTTTCCTGCTTTCTGTTTTTCATATTTCAGTACCTTTGATTATATGGGAAACGCAATGTTAAACCTACAAGTAAACCACTAGTGGTATTATTTTTTGGCTTATCCACGACTTCACTTCCGGCAGATGTGAAACATTAGATTGCCCTATTACTACGCTTCCTTATTTTTTTTTCTTGTGTTCGATAACATAGGTTTTTATGCTGTCTGCTCTTAGATTATTAGAACATCCTGTCATTCCAGAGATAGTTGAAATATTACGTAAATAGTCAGGAGGAGGGGGTCTATTGTTTGGTTATTTTTGCCGAGAAGTGATAGAGTAAGTTACAAGAATTCTTATGCCAGCATTAGACAACGCAGCAAGTATAGTTGGACAACAGAAAGCAAAACAGCATAATTTGGATGAGTATTTTTGATGTTGAATGACTCGAGATAAAAAGATATGGAGTAAAAAAGCATTGGAAACGTTGAAAATTCCAACTTACAACTGAATTGAAAAGGTAATAATAGACAATTCAGGAACAGGGATTTCAAAGATCTTGGATACCACACTAGAAATCTGAACAACAAATACATAATATTCCTGCGACTCTTTTTAAAATTGTAAAATTAGGGTTTAAATTAGGGTTAAAATTAGGGCTTCTTTATTTCTTAAAGTTCCTTAGTTGTTGTTCAATATGATAAAAAATATTATATCAAAACCTATTTTGTATGCTATGAATTGCTGAATGCAATAAGTAACTCTATATTAACCCGATTTTTTTTCATCCGATACCACAACCTCTATTTGTATCTATTTATGTAAATTACCTAACTTAATAATGCAATTTATCATTAAAAGAAAACCATTTTGATGTTAGAATGTCATACATAATCAAAAGGGTTATATCAAAAATATTTATTTTGTTTTATTAAAATATCCATTTGCAAGAATGCGACATATGAAAAAAAAAGAAAATTAATGTTAAAATCACATGTATTTCCAAGAATTTCAAAAAACTCTGTTTTTAAAAAATCAGTATTCAGTTTAGAAAAAAAAATGTTAATGCTAAATTCATCTTAAATAAGGAAAGCTTTACATGCTTTCCATGTAAAGCATGAATAAAACATTCTCAAATCCGTTTTTATGTATATAATATGAAATTATTTAAAATAAATTAAAAAATCTTAAAAATATATTATAAATCCTTAAACAATTTTGGCGAAATTCAAACTTCCAACGTCAGTGGTTATTATTTCTCTTTGCGCTTATTCCTCAAGGAGAGACTATTATGATTTAAAGGTGGTATAAGAAAAAAGATAAAAAGAAAAGGTAGTGAATATTTTAACAAAACAAGCTTGCATCTACTATGTAGCAATTGTTTCCAGACTCCACGGATACCATATGAAAATGCATCGTTACATATAAATTAATTGATTATCAAGGGATTTTCTTATAATTGCCTCCAAGTAATTCCATACCATTTGGAAAGAATTACTACATACTGAAATGAAATGCATAACTTTATTATTATTATTATTATTATTATTATTATTATTATTATTATTATTATTATTATTATTATTATTATAATTATTATTATTATTATTATTATTATTATTATTATTATTATTATTATTATTATAATTATTATTATTATTATTATTATTATTATTATTATTATTATAATTATTATTATTATTATTAGAAAATAAATATATTAATTCATCTTAAGTATAAAATGTGAACATTTCTAAACAAAGTATCATAACTATCATAACCACTTTAACAAAGTATTACTGCATTTAGCCTATGTGCAAATTTCGAAACATTTTCCAAGTGAACAAAAAAATACAGCACTGAACGAAATTTATTTCAAAATGGGAAGCATTTTACTGCGTTTCTATTTTTGTAAGAAGGCAAACAAATGAATGTATGAGAAAATTACACTGTTCTTCTGTAAAAAGAAAAAAATAACACTGAATAAACAGTTTCAATAAAACAGACACATTACACTGATGGAGGTTTCTTTCAAAGTAAACATTAGGTGTATTGAAATTCCATTAAGCAATATATTTGTAAATATGTATAATAAAGGGAGATACGGGCACTGAGAAAGAAAATTAAGGGAAAAGCATCCTTTTTTACAAAATATACATGGTTATGTTAACCTTTAGAGATGACTGAGAAATAAATCATTCTTATATTTCACATTTACCTCCCGAATTATAAAGAAGTATAAATTTCACCTCTCTTAACATATTGAGCGTATATTGAAAATTTTGCATCAAAACATGCTTGATTGCTCGCATTAAAATAAGAAAACGAAATAATATAAAGCAGATAATTACAAATTAATTTACGATTTTTATAAAATATTATGTACAAGCATAAGCATTAATTATTCTGTATAAGCAGTTCTTTGTTCAACTGCACCTACAATAGCGCCAATACTACACATTATAATAACCTTTTATTTTCAACAACCATACAGTTTATTTATGCGCTTATTAAGTTTACAATTCATCTTTTATCAGATATTGAAATTTTGTTATTTATTAATACAGTTTTGTTTCATATTGCACGTAGTTTATATGTTTTTTTTTATCATTTTTTACAATATTATATATTAATTTACGTTATTTTGTCCAATGTGATTTGGAATTGATAAACAATATTGATAATTGACAACTGTCTTTTGTCCAATACACACTACACAGGTAACCTGTAAACACCAAAAAATAATTGAGTATTTTATAAAGTTCTGAAATAAGCAAATAAAATGAGCTTGCATGAGAAGATAGACATACTTAAAAACTAATATATTTGATTAGTAAACTGATATTTTCATAACTTATTATTATTTTCATACTTTATTTTTGTTAGCCACTGATGATTTTTGTTACCCGTTGCTGATTTTTTTTTTTTTTTTTTTTTTTTTGTTCGCGCGCTAGTCCGCACGTACGCAGGTGTGTGTGCGCATGCTCGCACATGTGTATGCGTGCGTTTGTGTGCGTTAGTATTATGTAAATCTTCAGTTTTCGATATTTCCATCAAGATTAAAATAATGTAGCATCGTAGTCATGTTTTCAAAAAAAAGGAAATTTGAATAAAAGTAAATTAATAAATCACATTTTGAAAACTACTCATAGTAACTACATATTATAATTAGATTTTTATTGTAATATCATTATTATAATGTATTATGTTTTATCATTACATACACTAATGATTGTTAGTATAAAAACAGTTAATACGAGTAATAGTAATTTTAGTTTATCTTCTCTTAAAATACTTCAACTTTTTTAGCAAACAGTCATTTATAACATATGAATGACAAGGGTTAATACAGTGTAAATGCTAAATGTTTTAATGATACCATTATTTATATAAAGATTGAATTTTTACTCAAATAGTTTGATATCATTAAACTTTGCTTCACTTGTAATAGTTACTCAGAATGATTTATCGTTTTAATTAAAATAAGATGATGAATATGGAATTTTTACTTTATTTATCCCAAAGTCAACACCTAAGAAATGAGGAAATGTCATTTTTTTACTTAATAAAAGAATTTTCCCTACTAAATATTTGATAAATATATTTTGTTCTTTAAAAGGAATTTTCTCCTTTATTTTTTTCGCATTCGTATGTTTTTGTGAATCAGATTTTTTTTTTCATATTTTTACTATAATTTTAGTTATTATAAAGAAATAAGTTATTAAAACAATCATAAAGTAATAAAATAAAAGTGGAGAAATTAAAAAGTCTGTGCATTATTTTGTTTATAAAACATTTACTTTTTTCATAAATATAATAAAAATACTGCTTATAAATATAAAGATTTTATTTACTATATCATTTTTTACTATATCATATTATCTCATAAAACTGGGAAATAAAAATTACGTTTTAAAATTACTTTTAAATAAAGTAAAGCAAATAGTGTTTAAATATATTGAGCAAATATATACCAGTTAATATGCATATACACTCATGTCCATAAATTAAGGATAATTCCGTATCACTTGGAAAAAAAACTCATAAAAATTTCACTTGCAGAATTATCACACACATCTTCAAGACTAATATTGCAAATTTCAGAAAGCCACCAGATGGCGCCGATATTACATCACAATGACGAAAGTGTGAGAGAGGCGTATATAAGGAACGGTGGTAAAGAATTAAAACTGTTAACAAGTATTTTCTAAGAATCTGAGTGCCAAAACCGAACAGTTATGACACAGAAGACACATGTGGATGATATTTTACGTGGTAGAATTATCGGCCGTCTGTAATGTGGGCGAACTCAGATGGAAGTATCCGGGGAATTCGGAATTGCCCAAAGTGTAATCTCTAGACTTCGGCAACGATTCCAAGAGAATGGGAATGTCAGTAGACGTTATAGTACAGGTCGTCTCTGAGTTATAACCACGAATGAAGACCATTATTTTACAATAACTGCTAAAAGAAACAGACGGAGCACAGCATCAGATCTGTCTCGTCAGCTATCTTCGCACAGATGTATGACTGTTTCAAGGAAAATTCTGTACAGACGTTTGGAAAATATTGGTCTATATGCTCGCCGACCTGTTAGATGTGTTCCGCTCACAGCAACGCACTGTCGCCTGCGGTTAGCTTAGAGTAGAAAACATGCAATGTGATCATCGTCACAGTGGGCTTGTGTAGTGTTTTTCGACAAGTCCAGGTTTAGCTTGCTGTCTGATTCATGTCGGATTTTCATATGGAGAACTCCAGGCACCCGTTTACCACCAAAACAACATCACTGAATGACATCGTTACGGTGGTGCAGGATTGCTCGTTTGGAAAGGAATTATACTGGGCTCCAGAACAGGTATACATGTTCAAACTGGAATCATGACAGGCCAAATTTATCGATACATCATTCTGGAACAACGTGTACGTTTGTTTAGGGATGCCATGGGCTCAGAATTTGTGTTTATGGGTGATAACGCCCGTCCTTACCAAGCAAACATCGTAAATGGATGCCTTCAATCTGAGGACATCATACGTATGGATTGGCCAGCATTTTCGCCTGACTTTCATCCGATAGAGCATGTATGGGATATGCTTGGCCGACGGGTTGCAGTCCGTCAACCACCTGCTACATATGTGCCGAAACTTCGGAAAGCATTGCTTACTAGTGGAGTAATCTTTCCTAATATCAGCTTAATAATTTGATACTCAGCTAGCCTAGGCATTGTGCGGATTGTATTTTATCGTCTGGGAGACATACAATTTATTAATCATCATACCAACCATATAAAGTTAAGTTTTTTTAAGGGGGGGGGGGTATTTTTTATAATTTCTCTAGTGTGCAACAACTGTAAATTTTATGAGTGTTATCATACATATACCATCGTTTTTGTTCTCTTTCTTTTTTTAATAAATGGGCTTGACGAATAAGTTACGTTTGTTTTGCTTCCGTACATTTTTTTGCTGCAACTAGCGAATTCCTTAATTTATGGATATGAGTGTATATTTGTATATATTTGTAAGATATGATGTTTTATCCACTCAAATGTTCATTTAGCATATTGTTTCAAATAAATTCACTTATCAGCTTTTCAATTATAATCAATACATATTGCTTATATTAATAAATATAGACCATGGATTTTCAATGACATTAACAATATAATACACAATTTGCACATTCGTGAATTCAAATATAAGAAATCTCTTCAACTTCTTACGTCCTTCTTACTCCTTTTGTTTCTTCATGGAATGATTTTCAAGTTCCATGTTAATATCAAAACTATAGAAAACGAACTCTTTCTTTTGATTTCATTTTTATAAAAAAAATTTTCACACGAGGAGTTCCTCATAGTTTGCTTTTTTCCGACACTTCTCGTGCTATATTTATCATGTAGCTTCATATATGCATCATATAGCTTCTTAATGCTTTACATCGATTAAGTAATCCATTGAGTCTGTAAAATTGCATTAAAGATAATATTTAACACCCCAAATTCTGTCACACAGTCCGGTAAAATAACGGGACGTGTTCTCAAACTTCTCACTAAAACTTTGAATCATATTTTTATTTCTTAAAACGTAATACAAATATATAACAATATTATTTAATACAACCCTGAGATCTTTCAAACGCATACGCGTCCACTTTCAAAGAAAAAGATAATTGATTAGAACATATTGAACCAATACGATGACTGATTAGACTGATTAGATTTGAATTTAGAAGTATAATTATTAAAATAATATTTCTGTTGAGACTCGAAAAAGTGTTCGCTAAATGGAACTATTTTTGAATATCCCCCATAGAGACTTTATTCGAAAATTATAGAGGATTTACATTCAAATGGTATGTGAAAATGCAATATTTATTTATTGAAAAATTCAGCAAAATATTTCTATTATGGATAAAGATGTATACAGAAAATTATGGTAATTTTAACTAAAACCATCTTGCATTTTCCCCTAAATAAATTATTAAGACGCTGTTCGTATACAAAATGCATTTATGTTTTTTGAAATTATCACATTTTAAACGAATTTCCCCCTCTCCTCTTTAGCATACTAACCGCCAAAACTATATGATTGATAACAGAAGTACATTATTCCATTTTTCAATATTGGGTGAAAGAAGTCCGGGCCAGGATTCAAACCAGGGATGTATTGGCTGAAGCCGCCAATGCTCTACCAACTGAGCTATCCCGGACACGAACACTGGAGAACTATTTCACCCAATTAACCTCAACGATCACTTTTATCTGGTCTGATACTCTGGATCAGTTCAACAGCATAGATCGAAGGTCAGTATATGGAACTGCAGAAAATCGCTGCATACGAAATTACATTAGATTAATTTTAAACACGATTATTCAATCGGTAAATCAATTATAATAGAAGTAATTTATTCCATTTTTCAATATTGAGTGAAAAAAAGTCCGGGCCAGGATTCGAACCAGGGATGTATTTGCTGAAACCGCCAATGCTCTACCAACTGAGCTATCCCGGACACGAACATTGGAGGACTATTTCACCCCTGGCCCGGACTTTTTTCACCCAATATTGAAAAATGGAATAAATTACTACTGTTATAATTGATTTATCAATTGAATAATCGTGTTTAAAATTAATCTAATATATGATTGATCTTTACAAATTTTTGGCTGAAATTCGATGATCACGATAATTTCGCTTAATTCGATATTAAAATTTTGTTTATAAGTTGGGGATAAATTATCGATCGAAAAGTAGTATGGGGAGGTAAATAATTTGCACACTCGAGTTTATTTTGACAGTTGCGTCAATGAAACACCAGCAGGTAATGGGTTAAATACATGTACAGACTGTTCATAAAAAGAAACTTCCTAATGTATGAGATGCTTGCAACCAATGCGTTCAATGAAATTTGAGATGTTCATACTTCAAAATAAGAACCATGGAATATCGCAAACACATTTCATGGTTACAGCTACAGTGGCGAATTTTTTGCAAGTGTTAAGTAACAATATAAAATTTTTGGAATCGTAAGGTAAACAATTCGATGAAGAATGATAAAAGAAAAATGTTCAAATTATACTGAACCGGCGCAAAATTAAAAGTGGAATTTACCAAACAATTACACAAAAAAAGACGAAAAATCAAAATTTTTTATTTTGAAAAGAAACTGATATTACTCTGGTTGTTAAATAATTTCACAGTATTGCATGCATGAGATTTTGGAAAACAGACAATAACCGACTTTTCACATTTTGTATCATGATTTTTTCTCATTTCTTCTTAAACAACATTCAGAGTTTAAAAGTAATTTAGTATTGAAATATTTAGTACATACATTTTTACACTATGCTTATGTACGAAGTATGATTTAGTATATATTTTTAGGTAGCTTTCATTACAAAAAGTAAAAAGCTACCTATTGCAGCCGTCCGGGGGAAAGCACTTCCGGAAAATTTTGGTATATTTTCACCGATCATGACCCCCAGACCCCAAAACCACCCTCCGTTTATATGTTGACATATATATATATATATATATATATATATATAACCATATATATATATATATATATATATATATATATCTGATTTTTGTCATGCGATAACTAACGTATTTATGAACCGATTTGAATGAAACTTGGTATATACATAGTACATACAAATGTCTCGACCGAGTTCGTTGGTCAGCATCATCCTCCATTTTGTTTCAAAATGGCGGCCATTTTAAATTTTTAAAAAAATTTAAAATTTAAAATTAAATGCGAAAAAATTAAAAGTTGAAAAATATTTTCCTTTTAAGTGTTAGAACTTAAAACAAAGATTCCAGAACACTTTTTATTTTGTCTATATCTTAAAAAATGATTGAGTTATAGCACTTTGAATTTTTCTTATGGCTGACATTTTGAAACGATCTGATTTTTGTCACGTGATAACACGCGTATTTATGAACCGATTTCAATGAAACTTGGTATGTATATAGTACATACAAATGTCTCGACCGAGTTCGTTGGCCAGCATTATCCGCCATTTTGTTTCAAAATGGTGGCCATTTTAAAATTTTAAATTTTTTTAAAATTTAAAGTTAAATGCGAAAAAATCAAAATTTGAAAAATATTTTTCTTTTACGTGTTAGAACTTAAAACAACGATTCCAGAACACTTTTTATTTTGTCTATATCTTACAAAATGATTGAGTTATAGCACTTTGAATTTTTCTTATGTCTGACATTTTGAAACGATCTGATTTTTGTCACGTGATAACACGCGTATTTATAAACCGATTTCAATGAAACTTGGGATGTACATAGTACATACAAATGTCTCAACAGAGTTCGTTGGCCAGCATCATCCACCATTTTGTTTCAAAATGGTGGTCATTTTAAATTTAAAAAAAAAAATTAAATTTAAAATTAAATGCGAAAAAAATTAAAAATTGAAAAATATTTTTCTTTTACGTGTTAGAACTTAAAACAACGATTCCAGAACATTTTTTATTTTGTTTATATCTTAAAAAATGACTGAGTTATAGCACTTTGAATTTTGCTTATGGCTGACACTTTGAAACGGTCTGATCTGAACGATGCACAATGTTGCTTTAAAATGGCATACACTTTATGATATCATGGAATTTGGTGACTCTCTAAATCGCTTAAAATAAAACCAGGTTGAATAAAAGATGACTATTTTCTAAAAATTCCTATTAATATTCAGTCTTGACAAAAACTAGTTTCAATCTTATAAAATCACTAATTTTATAAGATTATTTCCGCTAATTTGAGCTTAGTATTTTTGAACAATGTAACTTACCTTAAAATAAATAAATAAATTTATAAGTATATGAAAGCTACCTCTTCCTCCCGGCATTGCCGGAAGGACTTTTTTAAATATTTTTTTTTCTTTTTGTTTATAAACAGTTTTTTAAGAGGCAAATTTTAAATGAAAAACTGAAATATATTATTGATTGCATTAAGATATTGATTTCTTGATATTGAAGAAACCAAAGCTTTCTGAAAATGCCTTTATTTTAGAAGTAGCTTCATTGATGAAATTTTCTTTAGGATTTAAATAATATACCATTATTATTTCTGTCGGTCAGTAGATATACAAGAATAACAGTTGATTTTATCAAAATCTAAAACTACTCATTTGAACAAATTTTATTATGAATGTTTAATTCTTTCTCAGAATTGCATGCATGAGATTGAGGAAACAGACAATAACTGAATTTTCAGATTTTGTATTCATGTATTTTTAATCTTTTCTTCTTAACCAATATGTATAGTAGGAAAGTAATATAGTATTTATTATTATTTATTTATTACAATCTTTCTCTTTATTTCTAAACAATTCTTTAAGAAGCAATTTTTCAACTAAAAAACAAAAATCTATTATTTATTTCCTTAAACTTGATATTCAAGAAATTGGAGCTTTCTAATATTAAATTTATAATAGAAGCAGCTTTATTAATATACATTTCATTACAATTTATATAATATGACAGTTTCATAGCTGTTGTTAAGTACATATACAAGAAGAAGTGTTGTTTATATGGTATTTTAAAATTACATATTTGAAGATTTTTTTTAAAGATCAGTTTGTCACTACATAATTTCTGCAGAGTTTAATTATGTGTTTATCGGTTCAGTTTGAACAATGTACACAGAAATGAAATTTGATAAAAGAAATTTGTAACTAAAATAAGACAAAACACAGAGAGTCCATTATTAAAAATTGCTGAGGACACTATCATTCCGATTTTTTTGATATTTTCTAAAAGTATAACATAGACAGACCAATTGTAAATATCAGGATTAAAAATGTCGAATCGTTCAAACTCAATTGTTACAAGATATAAAATTTAGTTTTGCCGTTTGAATATATGCGCAGTATTTTTTGTTACTAATTAAACTAACCAGAAAAGAGTTATTGTATTCATGTGGATGTTTATTGCTCATGCATATGAAGTGAGTAATTAAAAAAGAAATCCCCGTTGTTAAATAAAGAAAAAATTTATGTTTAAATTTCTGGAGTGAGAACGAAATTTATAAATAATAAAATTTCCGTTAATCGGAAACACGTTAACAGCTTCCGTATGCTTCTGGTCATAGAGGAATAAAATCAAAAGTTAAAAGTTTTTCTATTTGTGTAGTTAGAACAAGATTCAGAAATGTACAAAGATTTGGTGTTTACAACAATCAATATGAATGGTGTTGTTTTATCTAGATGTCATGTCAATTATTTTTTCTCACAACAGCATTTTGTATTATTTAAGATTTTGTATAAATGAAATGAAATGAAATGAAAATAAATGAAAAATAAAAAAATAAATATTTTTTTAAAATTTTTTTTATCAATCTCTAGGTTTCTAATAAAAAGTTTTGACGAAGAAAATTTTATTAAAAAGAAAAAAATATATAACAATTGGATTATACAACACTATATTCAAAATAATTTTTCTTTTAAAAGGATAAGATAGTTCTTTGTTAATTTAAAGCATTAATGAAGTTAAATCTTCACCGGCTTTTGAAATTAACCTAATAGGGAGACAGAAACTCTTTTACAAGGAAACTTACTTAAGAAAAAATTAATCCCGTAAGTAAAATTTAATCCCATGTTTTCAGAATCTAAGACCGTTATTTGTTTCTTTTAAATAAAATAACGACTTTTGGGAAACTTTAAATCTTGTTATTTTCTTCTAATGTAATTTTTGTTTAATAAGCAATGCATATAAACATCTGTGTGATTAAGTATTTTTGCATTACGCAAAAAATGAAAGATATTTAATAAGTCTTTGTTTACTGCAAAATATGTAGCGCAAGATAATGTGTTATTTACAACGTTTTTATTACTGTCTTTGAATTTCATTTTTATTTATTAAAAAACAGCTAAATAATTGGATTTATTTTGGTAAATTAATTCATAATGATGCGATTATTTATTTAGTAATTAATGAATATATTTTTAATGCAACATACTTTCTGTTAGGCAACATAAATATTTCAGTAATCAGTATTTACCAAAATAAAAACACACAATTTTTAACAAACGTACATTTTTTTTAAATTAAAATATATATTAAATCTAAGAAAGTGTATTTTTAAAATTGATTTGGTTTTCTTTCCAATTCGGTGGTACTTTAAAGTACTTTTATATTATTACGAGTTTGATATTACCAAGAGGAAGCTTGAAAAGTTTATACAAGGTCCGTACAAAAGATTTCGTAAATCTATCCAGAAAAAAAGAATGAAAATCAAAGTAAACAGTCTTCACCCACCTACAAAATTACTATGCGACGACGGCACAAAAGCACTTTCGACAACATTTATAGCGTTGCATACTAAATTCTTTATTTTAAATCTATAAATGATTTCATGTCAAAAGAGTGACCAACAGTGTTTTTTATAATTTTTAATTCTTCATATATTGTTATGTCAGAATGTAACCTACCTCCTGCATTTTCTGGAGGTGCCTTGAAAGGTGAAGATCGCGTCAACTGATCAAGGTTATAAATTACGAGATCAGCTTGAGTAGAAAAGCACAAGTACCAAACAATAAGAGCAAAATATTAAGCAACCGGATAAACTAAGTTCAGAACTAAGTACCAGGCAATGCCGTTCAGGCAGGCAATGCCTGACTTTTGAGATTTGTCAAAAATAAGAACAGTAGCATTAAATATTTATTTTATGCACTGAAAGAAATAATTACCGATAAAATTTAGTACCGTGCTGTTATTGTAACCGCAAAAAGTGTCTCAAAATAAGATTCTGTTATAAAAATGTATGCTAGAATAACAGTATAATGACGAAAAACATTTTTAATATCCCGCGACTTAAACCTTGACATTTCCCTTCCTTTCTCAAGAATGTTGGCACTGTATTTAGGCATAGATCCAATGTACTACAAGCGTTCTTACACATAGTACCTTCCATTGACTGAGACAGACAAATCTACTCCCGCTTAGTATGAACACTATTTGACTTTTTTCAAATACTTTCATCTTGGCATTCTTTTCTTGACTATTCTAATACACACGCATTTTCTCTCTTTAAACTTAGAATAATCAATCTAATCAACAAACACTTTTAGGCGTACCTTGTATGTATTAATTAATAACCTTTCAAATACACAATACTGTAATTGGATGGAAAAAATCATAAAACATTACCTTCATTTGTTACAATTATTAATATCTTTCCCTGTAAATGGAGAAAAATAAAAATGCAACATTTTGCAGGGTTATTAAAAAATTCAGTGGTTGAAAAATTCCGATAAAAAAAAAAATTCCAGAAATCTCGGTTAGAGGAAAAAAACACTGTTTTTCCTTTCAATCCGTTGGGTTTCCTTTTTTATTCCTACAAAATATGACTGTATTCTATCAATGATATAGAAGTAGAGAACATGCTGCATACTGTAATTTTAATTGCTGCCACTTTGAACTTTGTTGAAAATAACACAAAATAAATTATAATGGTATAAAAGACTCCATTTACTAATGTGGAAACAAATTCCATTTAGTATTGTGAAAAAAATTGCCTTAGAATGTGGAAAAAACTAAGAATTGAATATAAAATATAACTAAAAAATATAAAAGAAAATAGCTAAACTGGCTTCGACATGTATAAATTAAGACATATACATAACTTCTTGTGAAATGTTGTAACTCAAAGTGAAGCGTTATCGTTAATACTCATAGCAGACATACACATACCAAGGATAGATACCTACCTCGTCTTTATTATATATTGTTGAATATTTCAAGCTAATATTATGGTTACACTATTTGTCACTTTCTAAATAAAATCAAGGAAATCTGTGGCTATATAACACTCCAATAGACAACTTATTTTAAATATTAGATAAATACGTGTTACCCCGAGATAATTATTAACTTCATTATCAATATTAAACAAATTACTTTGCTGAAAATACTTTTCGTGAAATTTTAATTAAAGTACGTTTATCCATGTGATTTAAATCCCCATTTTTATTATTAAACTTGTTTAAGTCCTTAAATTTTGCATTGCAAGAAAATTATTTTCTTTATTATATAGGAGAAATTAATCGAATAAAAAAAAATAAATGCTTGTAAGGATAATATTTTAGGTAATGTTATGTTAATATGCTCATTTAAATTAAAACTTGTCAATAAATTCACTAAATTCAAAAGGTTAACTTTCATCAATGCTTCACACTAATTATGCGAGACATTAATGATCATAAAAGAATGTTGATGACTTAACTACATAATAATTTTAGTAGCTCATTAAATAAATTTTGGAGATTTACTCGATAGATTAATATATTTTTCGTAAGTATCATAAGGGTCAATCCATTTCAAGTGGTCCAGAAAATATTTTTTGGTCGCTCGACCATTTTTAAAAAATCTGAAATTTTTTGTACAACAACCCTAACATGACGGAAGTTCAAAATGACCGTTCTTTTAATTTTACTATTTTTTGTTTGTGCATGGCGGCCATCTTTGTTTCATCGCGTGCAGCGATTTTCTCAGATACTAGGGTACACAAAATTGTAAATATCTCGTCTTCTATTTTCCCAGTTGAAATGGGGTTTGCAGCATTTTGTTCAGAAGAAAATAGGCTAAATACACAGTTATAAAAAAAATTTTAAAAATAAATTTTTACAGGTGAAATGTTAGCACAAAATGCACGATTTTTTCCAAAATCTATCCGTTTGCAAGAGGAAAATTTTCGTGCAAGAGCAACTGTCAACCTTACACAATTTTTTCTACAAATAGGTCAAAAGTATGTGTACTCATACACCAAGTCCCAGATCTGGGAGTTAATTTCTCTTTGCGAAAAAAATTACGAAATTCGTCAAAAATTTCAAAAATTGCACTTTTAGGCTTTGATATCTCTGGTGGGGCACGAGATAAATATCTGAAATTTTGGCCTGTGATAATATTGTGTAGTAGCGTTATGTACAAAAAATTTCAAGAAGGAGATTTGACTACAAGCTGAGATATGACATGGAAGATATGTGAAAACAATACTGTCAAACTATTGTAAACCTACTATGTAATTGTTCAACAAGACTGTCAACCTTGCACAATTTTTTCTACAAATAGGTCAGAAGTTTGTGTACTCATACACCAAGTCCCATATCTGGGAAATGATTTCTCTTTCCGAAAAAAATTCCGAAATTCGTCGAAAATTTCAAAAATCGCACTTTTTAGGCTTTGATATCTCTAGTAGAGCAAGAGATAAAAATATGAAATTCTGGCCTTTGATAGTATTATGTAGTAGTGTGATGTTGATTAAACTTTCCGCTTAGACTGCGTCTTTCACCGATGCTGACAGTCTAAAATATGATATGAAACTAAAAATGTGTATATTGTTTTAAGTAATTACTGAAAATTTATTTAAAATATACTTAATTTTTATTCTCGTAAATTATAATTTCTTAATAACTACGTAAAATTTTATATTTTTTTAGCTTCAGTTTTAGTCAAAGAGGCACTCGTTTCACTTTAGCAACGTGTTAATTGCAATCGTTTGAATTAACAATTAATCATATTCTAGATAACACCAAATTTAAACAATTGTTACCTATTATAGTGAACTCTACGAGACAACTAAAATATTTCCATAGTAACTTTTTCGTTGTAAGAGAAATACACCTAATGAAGTATACCTAATTTATTGAATGCATTACATATACACATAAAAAATGGTAATAGAGAGAATTACCTCTGATGCTAAGGAATTTTAATGGAAGAGTAGATAAAATAATTTTCAAAAACTTTATGGCATGAAAGTCATTATTAAAAATTTAACATTAAGGAGTAACATTTAAATATATGCACGATACAGCCGAAAATGTAAGAATTATTTTTGTTCAGAAGAATCGGTAATCGTATCAAATATATGTGAAACAAATGATGTGACAAATAAAACATTTCTTGTGTTCTCTTCGATTCAAGTTGGTAAGATATCTCAACCATACTCTTATTAAAAATAGAATAAAATCTGTATGTCTTTATAATGGCATCTACTTATCCACTTAACATTCACTTACTGCCTTGGTAAGCACATTACTTTCTTAGTTTAATATATATATATATATATATATATATATGGGTTAAAGAAAGCGCTTAATCCATCCAATATTGGCTTGGATGTTTTTGATACCAAGCTTTGTCTGAAACTGTTAAGCTTATCTCTTGTCAAATTAATACATACAAGTAACACGAACTAGCATATCTAAACCATTCAACACAGCGTTTTTTATATCTTGAAATCGGGATTGTCGCTTTTTTTTTTCTTTGTGTGGGAACCGTGCTTGAATTTTACAAATATCTTTAAATCTTTTCTTTTCCTTTTTAAAATAAAGATAAATTTAATAGTATTAACAATACTATATTGGCCACATATTTTTTACGTAATCCCTCAACTATCTCAGAAATTGTATCTCTGTTTTCTGATAAAGAAAATTGTTTTCGTTTCACACATGCCGTTCTATCACAGAATAGAGTAAGAAACAAACTTCAATAAATATCCGCGATAAATAAATTACAGATTAATCACAAGTATGATATTCACTGTCATCTCAAATTATATTTTGTTACATGCCCATTTTGACTTCCTCCAATATAATGAAATGAAAGGAAATCAGCAGCAAAGTCGGTAAAAGAAGAAAAAAAAAATACGAAAAGCTGAAAAATCTAGTTTAATGGTTCAAATTCATAAAACATTTACATTACATTTTATCTTTTACATTCCTTTGCAAAATACTTCATTTACGTTTAGGGAAATGGGAAAAAACATTGAGCATAATGAAAATGATTTGTTGTACTGAAATTCGTGTTAAAATGTTCTTCGTTAAACAGGAATCTCCAGCACATTGGTGTAAATGAAATTCAAAACGCAAATTCTTGAACTACATAGAAAAGCGGTTTGCCGTTGTAACGGGATTATATTGAATCAGGCTTAAAACCATTTTCAGCCCTTTCGACGTAATGACTCGTCTTTCTGTCAGGATATATAATCATCCCCAAGCCGCACTCTGACTTTCGTAAATAATCCTCGATTTCCATGCAAATTCTATACATCAATATGGAAATTTACATTAGATCATTATTAAATGAAATTGAAACGTATATAATCGATAGCTTATTTACAGGCATTCATATTATATTTCGTTAAAATATTCTCTATACTAAAAAGTACTTTTTATTGATATTATATTGAAAAGATAATACAATTACTATGATTTAATGAGGTACAGTACAACAAGCTTTCTATAGAGTATAATCATTTAAAAAATAATTTCATTTTCACTAGCATACAAAAAAATTTATATCAATATAACAGCGGTAGCTGCTGTAATTGAATTTCCATTGTGGTGTGTGTTTTAAAATATAATTACATTTTAGAATATTATCTGGTTTGTATAAATTTATAGATTATATTCCGGATTCCACAAAAGAGTTTGTAATCAATTTCACCCTCTAGAGCGAATTTCGTAATGTGTGTTTTTAACTGTGTTATACATTTTGCACAATCATATAGCATTACAAATGCTGTAATGCAAATTTTGCTTTGTATGTTTTAGCAATCGTGCATACAGCTTTGTGTGTTTTGAGCTAGTTTAAACATTCAACGAACAGGAGTTTGGAAAGTATTTTTGTAATAATATTCTCATTAACGAAAGTAAAATGTAATAACAAGAATTCCATCGTTATTTAGAGACTTTGCGCCATAAAACATCATTCAATCAACCAATCAACCGTCCTTTATTTTATTAATAGTATTTTCTACAAATAGTAAGTTTTCACTTTCACGCTTATTTCTTTTCACCATCATACACACAATGCTGTTAAAAATGCCACTATTTGTGGGATACTACGCAAAAATGAAATTGTTATTAACTTTCAACTAGTCGGATGTGCTAATTCCAAAACTTTCTTCTAAATCATACGTACATTTAAATATTTCAAAATTTAATTCATACTATACCAACTATGGTTTTCATCTTAAATTTCTGCTTCAATCAATTAATTGGAGTAAAAACGAATTTTCGTGTCTGCACGATCCGATGAAAATAGAATGATAGATAGAATTTTTTTTTCAAAATCAGGAAGGATCTATTCGCCATACCCCCCAAAACATGCACACAATTTTTAGTTCCGTTCTATGTATATCTTCAAACATTTTTTAACGGTAAAATAATAAAAATGACACAGACATCGCGATTAAGGCGCCTCCTTTCGACGGATTTTTTTTAATTCAGGGAGGATCTGCTGACCAAATCCAAACACTTGTAGAAAAAATTTCATTTAATTCTATACACAACTTCAGACACTTTTTTGAGGTAAAATATTAAAAATGGCACAAAATCGCTATTGCAGCGCCTCCTTCAGATGTTTTTTTTTAGGTGGGTTCGTAATTATGTAAATATGTAGCACCTATTTTTGTCGCTCAGTCCGTCCGTCTGTCCGTCTGTCTGTCCTTCCGTTCGTATATAACAACGCAAAAACTACCCAACCGAATCGTTTGAAATTTAAAATACATAATTATTACATAATTTTGTCGAGTCATTTCAAATTTTATGAAAATCGGATTGATAGATCAATTACAGGGACAATCAAAATGATTCCGTTACATTACTGTCAATGGGGAAAAAGTTTCAAATGCATTTTAATCCTTTGAAATACAAAACGTATATTTATTACATACTTTTGTCGAGTCATTTCAAATGTTATGAAAATCGGATGTATAGATCAATTACAGGGACAATCAAAAATATTCCGTTACATTATGATCAATGGGAAAAAAGTTCCAAATGCATTTTAATGGTATTACACGCATTTGAACATAATAGAATTGACATGAATCTATGAAGTATATACTAAAATATGCATTCTGTACTGTGCATGCAATTCGGTGATGCAAAGTATATTTATTATTAAATTACAGGACCACACAATTGTATTCCACTAAATAATGTTATACGGCGAAACATTGTTTGGGGAGTGTTTTAATTATATTAAACTACTTCACATTTTATGAATAAGATATACGTTAATGAAGTATAATAAAAATTACTCCCTGCATATTTACAGGAACACAAAGATTTCGACTACTATACTGTATCCAAAGTACGCTCTACTATATCAGCAAGATCTGACTATTTTAAAACTTCGTTATCGTACGAACGCACCTCATTTGCTACGCTTCACGTGCAATTTCCAACTTCTTTCATATTCAGGCAGGATAGCCACAGTCATATATTTACACATAAAATTTGGTCTAATTCGATGCATAACTTCATAGACTTTCAGTCGGTACAATATTAAAAATGGCACAAAAATTGCTATTGCAATGCCCCCTTCCGGTGGAATATTTCAAAATTGATGGAAAACCTGCTTGCTACAGCGGAAAACATTCACAAGCAATTTGGTTCAATTCTATACATATCTTCATACACTTTTTGATGGTAGA
Source organism: Maratus speculifer (assembly GCA_964019185.1). Lineage (NCBI taxonomy): Eukaryota > Metazoa > Arthropoda > Arachnida > Araneae > Salticidae > Maratus > Maratus speculifer. The sequence goes on from OZ025290.1 coordinate 327,564,518, forward strand.
ATGGCGACATGTGGACACACACACAGACAAACAGAGAGACACGCGGACAGACAGATATTTTGTAAAAATATGTTTTTTGGAATCTCTGACCTCTAAAATGTATAAATCCGTCGAAAACCCGTAGTCGAAAAAAAATTCGATTACAATACTTTCTTCTATTGTAGAAAGTAAAAATTCTAAAAAAACTGCATTTTCTTCGAAATGTTCTACGTATTTGTTCATTAATAAAATTTAAGAAAACAATTTTATTTTTTTAATCACTCGTTTAAATTCAAGTATCTAGCTGTACTCCCAGTTATTAATAAAAGAGCTTTTATAATATAATGAATAATAAATACAGTATATATATTTTTTTAACTCATGCTATAACTTTAAACTTTGACATGCTATCTCCATTTTTATGCATCTTTTAGCCACATTTCGCGTTCATATCACATGTTTATATCCTCATTGTAATTTTACATAAACATAATGTAAATGTACAAATTTTATAACATTTATATATATATTTACCTACAATGATCGATACATACAAGACATACATGATCGAGACATTACATTTTTTTTCAGCTTCTGAAAGTAATAGCGACTAAAATAGAAACATGAAAAATTCTATTAAATTGCTCTTGATAACTGTTTTCGACTGATGCAATATTAAAATAGCGTTTATATTTTATTACAGATGAAGAGTATAAGGATATGACTATATACTGTGAACTCCCTAAAAAAGGAAACATTTTCTTCGATAATTACGGTACATTAAAAAAAATCTGGTAAGTAAACTTAGCAAATAACAGTATTCCATCAAATATTGTGACTTTAATGTTCCGTTCAAAAAATCTAATTTAAATCATTTTTTTCCATATAGAAAAAGACAATACATCAACAACTAAAAATGCAAAACAGCTTTTACGTTCGGAAAAAAACTAGTCGTTGGGGGCCACCGTAACACTTACCCATCATGGATATGTATATGAAAATAAAACATGTGAAAACTATTTATACAATGCATTGTAATTCATAAACAAAATTTAAATATTGTTAATATACATAGTAATGCTATATTAAAGAACTGCTGATTACCAATTTCGACAAATTATATAAAACGCCAAACTACTCAAGTAGTACCGAACTGCGTAAAAGAAACATCCTTATAACTCCAAAAATAATAATTCTATTAACTAACAATTAACTGAGTCGGATTAAGTTTCTCATTTCCAATTAAAATATATTTTGGAATTAAAATTTGAATGTAATACAGAGTCATTAAAAATCGAAGAATGTGGAAAACAGGAATACAAATATCTCGGCAACTATTAATCCGATCGACTTCGTTCTATATGCAAAATGTGTGTTATTTTATTGCCTTTTACGTCCGTTTCTTAGAACAAAAAAATTCGAAAATGTTTATATACCTTTTATTAGAACGAATTTTTCGAGAGTCCTAAATAAAATAGTTCCGGATAATCGAGGTTGCTGATATTAAATAGGCTTCGTCCCATTCTTACATACTAACTACATACAAAATTTCAAGTCTCTATCTCATTTTGTTCGGGAGATAGAGCGTTTACAGACAGACAGACAGACGGACGGCAATTTTTTTTTTCTAAAAATATGTTTTTCGGAATCTCCACTATCTAAAACGTGTAAATCCGTCAAAAAAAATTTTCGATTTTCAAAACGATTGCAAGATTTACCCTATACTACGTATGATGGGTAAGTAATAACTTGTCTGATATGCATGCAACTTTGCATTGTGCCACACGTTTATTCTATTTCCGTTCTTCGCACACACTATGACTTAAAACATATTTGTAACAAAATGACTGCTTTCCTTAAATTTTTACAACCTATAGGCGGCGCTATTTCCACTTTCTGCAAAATATCATGACATATTTTTCCTTTTATTTTAAAACTATGAAGTGAAGAGGAGTAATTTGGCGATTAGAGTAAGATTTGGATTTGTGTTCGGAATACATCTCCTTAAGAGATGCTCTTTACGCTAAAGAAATTTTCATGAATGATCAATTGATTGTTTTGCGCTTTGTCATGCGATTTGTTCATATTGTGATACGTGTTGTGTCGCCTACAATAAAATTGTGACTGTAATATCTCTGTTCTATATATAAAGTACCGAACACGTCCCACATAATTTTAACTATGAATTATTTAAAGCACATATGTTCGCAAATTCATATTAAAACTTTCGATCATAGTTTTAGAATATACATTTGTTTATGTTTAAACAAGTCGTTTTTGTTACATTATTCATAAATTGTAGAAACACGAACATTTTCGCTAAAATATTAAATTATACAAAATATTAGAGATTAATTTACTGTTATTACTTTAAAACTAAAAACAAATGCTTTCGCAATCTTCCTTCTGCAATGAAAATAATAAGTACTACAAAAGCAAAGAGCAAACAATAAAGTAAATATATATAAACCACTTGAAAAGAAAATTAATTAAGTTTTGACAAAAAGATTAAATAAAGTAATGTAGAATTTAAAAAAAAGTCACACATTATTGTTAAATACACTAAGATTGCTAACAGTCGTAAAAGGAAATTTAATGCTCAAAACACAGCAATAAACGGTAGAAAATCTTGAGATTAAAAACCTTACAGGCGTAATTTATAACAGTCTGTAATTGTTCCTCGGGTTAGTTTCATTTTAGATAAAATCCAATCGTATTTGAATCATGACATTTATTGAAAAATAAATTGTTGGTAAGATTTTTATTGAAAAAGAAAGTGAAATTCTATTTAAAGATTAAAATAGAATTGATGTTCCTTATAGAAACCACAAAATTATATTTCCAGTTTTAATTCGAGTATTTCGAATAACTAAAAAAAATGTATTTAGGCTTATTTTGAAACATTTAAGGCCTTTGTGACACACAAACTTCATTTTGAAAAATCATTATCCAGTTATTAAAATACAGGGGGGTTAGTTATTAACGTCAGGTGTTCAGAGCCCTCTAACGAGTAAAGTTTTGGTCAAAACATAACCAAATTTGATCAGCATACATAGACCATGGGGTTTCGAATTCTTAAAAAAAAATTAAATAAAGAGTTTTAAATATCGCCACTAGGGGCAATTTTAGCGTTTTTTACCGACTAAAATGCATTAATTTGCATAAAATCAGTTGTGTATAGCAATCATGAGTATAAAAGGAAAGGCTGGAAGAGTTCTCATCATTATCAACTCTCACCATACTTTGCTAGTCAAGCTGTGTTATCAGCAGAACGAGAATTGTAATGATGCTCGTCCTGAATTTCGCTGATTACAGAATTTGCCAAAAAAACCGATGAGCATAACAAATTTACAAAAGATGATTCATCGATTTGAAACTATGCTTCAACAAGACCTAGGGCGCAAAGTGACTAGTCAATAACAAGTTGACGAAGTTGTAAGTGCTATTGTCGAACAAGAGATGAAAAATGTGCAGGTACCATCAGCGCTCGGGCAGTAATCCAGCAGTATAAAATTGATCTGTACTGTATTTTTTGCTATTTAATCATTCAACATTTACAATAATATACTTTTGGTACGCCAAAATTGCTGATTTTATGCAAATTAAATGCATTTTAGCCGCATTTTAGCTAAAATTTTCCCTAGTGGCGATTTTTTAAACCTTTTAATTTTCTTTATTTTTTTTAAGAATTCAAAATCCCATGGTCTACTATGTATGCTGATCAAATTTGGTTATGTTTCGCCCAAAACTTTACTCGTTAGAGGACTCTGAACACCTGACGTTAATAACTAACCACCCTGTACATCAGAATGTAATGAATAATTTTAAAAAACAGAACTTAAGAAAATATTTTCTGGAATGTGTTATTTTTAGCATTCGTTTTAAACACAAAACTATATATTTCTCATAAGTATGGCAATTTTCTAATTATAAATTTGTACCGTACACGAACTAAAAAATCTCTTTTTGAATAACATTTATTTATTGTCACATTTAATCACATTTTAAAATTTATAATTTATGGAGATCATTTTCGCAATATCACTCTGGAACTAATCAAATGATATTTTGGTGTAGAAAATAAACATATTATAGCCGCAATTTGAGAATTCTAAGTGCAATGTATATTAACAACTGCATTGGAAGATATCAGCTATAAATTAAATCGTCTTTGAAAACTCACAGTGTAATGGATATTTGACTTTTATGTATAAGTGAGAAAACTGAAAAAAAAAAACCAGAGCATAGACTATCACAATCTATTTAAGGGTACAGATTGTCTAGAAATAAAGCTATTTGTTTTTAACAGAGAAAGAGTTCTAATTTTGTGCTGCGTTTTGGAGTTTTTTAAAGCTCTTTAAACTTTTTAACCCCTTGACCTCTTTAATGAATACTTAAATTATAAAAATATGTATTTAACTTGTCTTGCATTGTTACTGAAAGAAGCTTAATAAAACTCTAAGAACTTATCAACATTTTCATATTTTATATCAGTCAGTCGCTGTTGGTGTTCAAATTTAAACTCGATTTAACCAAATCTAAATTTTGTTACTTTTATCCATTTTCTTCTGACGTCCTCGTATGTTGTAGATATACAAAGCAATGAATCAAAAAATAAGTATAATTTTACTAACCGCGAATGGCACGAAAATTATTTTTGTGCTTATTTTATTGATAAAAATTATACCATTAATTCATTAAATCCTGTTTAAAGCTGAAAAGTTAATTTCTTTATAAAACAATTTACTATTATTTTTGTTATTGCGGGCTTTTCATACCGAATTATATTCTGTAAGCCTAAAGGGAAAATGTTAAGGATTGGTAAAGTTGTTTATATTTATCCAAGGATACTAACATTAGGTGAATGGCTCTTAAATTGCAGTTTCATGGATCATTGACACAATTTCCCAAATTGATGGTCATAATCAGAAAGCAAATGTGACATTCATTCTAGAAATAAATTTTCATAATTTTATATCAATGACATTAAAGGCTTTTTTATGACTTTATTTTTTTTTTCATTAACAAACTCAAATATTAAAATTTCTGTTCGAGAATTCACAAAATTTAATAATCAATATAGCAACAATTTAAAAGTTCAATGAGCGATATTTTTATCGACTCATTACACATCTCGTTGCTTAGAAGAGTTTTTCAGGCAAATAATACATAGACAAATAAGTTTTTAAATAGAATTTATATCTAGCAGGGCTTCATCTTTAAACAGATTGGTAAAATAACTATTTTCGTATAGGCATAGTCCAATTGCATTTTATTATATTTAAATGTCATAAAATATCAATTTTTTTGCTAGAGATTAAAAAAAAATTACATTTTTTATTACATATTTTTTAATGAATAGCTTCACGAGAATGGCACTTGAACAATGCATATTTGCAATATTCCCGGGGGAGGGGAAAGTAAAAAAGGGTTAAAAAATAAATAAAACTATTCTTTTCAAGGTTCTTTAATACAACACAATTTGAAAAACTAATGAATTTGATGGTAATAAGATATTAAGACAAATCCAAATCTATTTTTGTATAATAAATGTTAACACTAGAACCGCGGAGCGGGTCAATTTGACCCAAACTGATATTTAATTTCTCGCCGCGCGAAAAGTATTCATTGAAAAAACGATTCCTTTTCTGACTTTTAATATTTTAAGGTAAGCAATAACTTTTCGTATTTAATACAAAATAACATAAATATTTTTGGAGTTATAACCACTTATACCGAGAACCGCGAAGCGGGTGAATTTGACCCGTAATAAGTTTTTAGGCATAAATGTCAGATTTAGATGCATTTTTTCATAAGTAATGAGATCTCCATCCTATGGCACTCCAAATTCCTTTAATAGGCAGAATCGGAAGAGGGGGATAGTGAAAATTTTCAGTCAAGATCTTATATTCTTGATGTGAAGAATGGATGATTGCAGAAGAAAATTACAACAAATATTTAGAAGTAGCATTGAAGTTACTTTTATTATACATTTATTAAAAGTTTAAATAAGATTTCCGATATCTTAATATTACCGCCAAAGAAGCTTTGGAATGTTAGCAGCTATTATCTGAAAATTATTGAGAATGTAAATTATTGAGGATGAATATCTACCTGTAAACGAAGAAAATTAAATTCTAATGATGTAAATGAAAGTGACGATGGCTCTTCTTGTACTCTTAACACTGTTGGACATTTTCATTGGAGTATAGATGAAAATTTATCAGCATTGGACGAAAGTTTGTGATATTTATCAGTGATATTTAAACAAAACAAAATTAAGAATTTGAACAAAAGTTGACAAATTGTAAACTTTATACTCATGTAAATTTGAAAAATAAATAAACAATAGCATGCACATTCATACTTATAAATAAAGGAGATGATTAAAAATTGCAAGACTAACTGTATAAAAGGGGCCTAACATAAGCGAAGATAAGCATTTATTTCTTTCAAAAACTGCGAGTAGGTTTACTCATTATACGTATATCAAAAACAGATATATTGCAAATAACATATAAACTGTAAATCGCCAAGACGAGAAATACTAGTATCTGTAAAAAATGTCAAAATCGAAATTGCATACGGCAATTCTTCTATCTCATTCATACATCAGCATAACTATTTACCAAGGAGCAAAGTGTAAAATTGTTTTGTTGCTTTGCAGTCTACATCTAACTGTTGAAATTTTAGATAATTCTAAAAAATACTGAATGAACTTGTTTATTACAACGCAATTAAAATCAATGTAGTTGTGATATTACCCCAATGACAGAAAGTCTGCTTATATCAAAACTGCTTCTTACAGGAAACCAATGAATACAATTTATAATATTTTGTATTTTGCTGTTATCAATGCTTGGATTTTATGCAAATCGGTAACCGGAAAATCTATCAGTATTTTCCGTCAATTTATTCAAAACTTAGTTGAAGACGTATAAAAATAGTTTATTTCTTGCGTCATTCTCCGCAGTTTATAATCCCCTCCCACCCACCCCCCCCAAAAAAAAAATCATTTGCGCAAGAAGAAACACTAAAAACTGTGAAAAACACAAACGAAGCATAAAAGAGTTTGTTATCAAAATTAAAAATAATGCAAATTAAATTAAAAACAATTATTCAAAATATAATGTACACACACATTTCTGATAATAGTGGGAAATGTTTAACCATGTTTTTCAAGCAAAACATACAATAAATTGCATTAGATAATTCTGTAACATGTATTTTTTATATTTTTAAAAATTATTCTTAGATTTTATATCTAAATTCATTTGAATAAGATAGTCTATTTTTAATGTTTATTAAGTCCAAGTTTATTTGTTTAAAATGAGTGTTCAATATCTATTCAATGTATTTTCATCATACTGATTGAAATGTAATTTTGAATAATAGCATTCTCTGAAATGTAGGAAATTTCTGCTAATTTTATGTGTAAAATATAATGTAAATATTAAAAAATAATGATTATTGTAAGGAAATATAATATTTGAACTAACTAAATTAAGTATTTGGGCATATTTATATATTATTTTCCATCCCGGATCAAATTGACCCGCTCCGCGGTTCTAGGTATACCGAAAGTCCCGCGGTTCTAGTGTTAAGTAATTATGTGTTCATTGTTGTTTTTGTTTGTTTGTTTAATGAAGAACATACATCTGATTTGTGTGCTTGACATGAAGCCTGTTTATAAATCATCGTCAATATTAGACGGACGAGATAGTATAAGGAAATTTTACAACACAAGATATATACACCATATAGCTCCACACAAAATGTGCGTACAATGGAGCCAATGGAATTCGAACCCCCAACTTCCTATGCTCGAAGGCGATTAGTGACGTGGAGCTTTGACCACTCGGCTGCGGAGATCCCTATTATTATTTTAAAGAGACATATATGCCAAAAATGTGAGTCTAAACCGCTGCTATAGAAACCCTCAAGGCCTGACGACAGGTATCGTGACGTCATCACTAATGGACCGAGTTCCCACTAGTATAGAATTGACACCAGGTATTTATGTACTTATTTACTTATGCTATTAATCATTTACTCAGGTTTATTTCTTTATATATTTATGCATTTTTTTAAAAGAAAATGGAATTTTTCCCAAAGGTGTGAATCGAAATCCGAGATCTGGGATAAATGCCCAAAATCTTTTGTTAAGTTTTTTTCTGAAAAATTTTGTTTATTTAATATCTATATTACATAAATAATTTTTATTGTGCTCTACATTAAAATTGAATTAAAACGGATATATGTGCACTCCAAAAATCAATAATATAAAAAGAAAGATTAATGGAAGCTTAAAAGAGAAAGTATACCTGACTCACGTTATGAAATATGCAGCCGTATGAATTAAAGAAGGAGTTATATCTTTTTAAATAGATATAAAACAAAACTCTATTTCCATAATAAAAAGCCACAAAAAATTCCAAGAAAACTCGTTACTTTTAAATCTTAAATTATTAAAGAGATTGATAAAGATCTTTCATTAATTAAATTACGTACGAAACTTGAAAATATAATGCTATTTCAATAACAGATTTCTTTAATCCTCTTACTTTTATAGCTGCATGTAAAAGCTTATTTTATTATACCTTACAAATAGAAGTATTTCTCGTAAATGCTTATAATCGCTAAATGACTCTTGCTTATTAAGGGTAATTAAGATGAAAGTATTCGTAGAATACATAAGATAATGATGCGCTACTAACTGAAATACCTACTTCCAATTCTTTATAGGAAAGTATACGATGTATAATACCTCGAGAATACATGGACTGTGCTAAAAACAACGTGTCATAACTCATATTAAAGAAAAAGATAGCACGGTTTAAACACATGTATTTTAATCATAGTTATTTCTACAAATACGTTATATATATATTTATAGATTAAAATCGATTTTTGAAATAAATATTGCAGTTATTAATTTATTTTCCATATTAAAAACAAATATTAAATAAGTGGGCAACAATATCATTTTAGCAAAGATATAATTTTTGTTTTAAAGCTAAACAGGGCGCTCACAAGAGAATTGCTTTTTTTAATTACCTATATTCCCTACTTATTAAATCAGCTGAATATTGTTTGGTCGAATTTAGAAAACTGCAGGCCTAAATTATGTAATCAGTTGCTGAACTTTGACGAGTTTTGTAAGTGTTTCGTCTCTGTTATATGCGAATATTTTCCTTTGTGTGGCTTGATCGTGCTTTGTCGGCCGTTCGGAAAGCTGTTTTTGTGCGAGCATAATGCGTCCGTATACTGATACACGTACAGTTCCAACGCTCTTTAGGGTTGTCGCATATGCTAAGCATACTCCGATAAAATAAAATAAAAAAGGCGTTGTCATTTGAAAATTTTGAGTTTCTGAAGCTATAACCGTAATCCTGTGTGCCAATTTATTGCCATTTACAGAATACCGAGCTCCTACATGTGAATAACTATATCTAAAATCTCATCTCATTCAGGTGAATGGACCGGCCACTCCAGTTCAGTGTATTGGCAAAGTTTTTTAATAAACACCCTATTGACCTAATGAACCCTATGTCCCAAAGTTCATCAGCTCTAAGATTTAAGAGAAAGGGTAGTATAAACTAGTTTTTAATGTGTTTTAATTAAATGTGAAAGCTTTCTAAATTTGAAACTGTTATTCAGTAAAAATTATTATGTAGTAGTTAAACAGTTATAGTAGTTAAAAAAATTATAAATGAAATTAAAATTGTCACGGGTTAATTTTTTAAACTGTAATTTAATATGAACTGATATTGAAATTTAATTAGAAGAAAATTTTAGATTTTAATTTGTTCTTAATAATTCTATCTAAAATAGGACTGATTTTCTTTAATTAACACTTTATACTGTATCTTTTTTTAAAAAAAGACCCCCCCCAAAAAAATATATTTTTTTATTGTGAATAGCTTATTTAAATTTTCGATTACTTTGATTAAAACTTTTACTCCAATAATACTTTTGCGTTACTTTAAGTTCCATATAATAATAGCTTCAAACAATTAATTACTATCATTCTTCAAAACACAAAAATGATGCTTACAAGCGTAAAAAACGAACTGGGGTAATTTAAAAAGTGCACAAAAAGAAAGAAAGTCGGATTTGCAGGATTATTTGGATTTTCAGTCAATTTGTGAGTTTTTCATTTTGTTTTTCTAAATCCTAGGATTAAGTAAAAGTCATGAAAATTCCTTATAAAATCCCAGATGACAAATAACACTGAAGTTAGTGGAAGAAAGAAATTCCAGTTGGTAATTGTGAAATTCAAACAACGAAACATAAAATGATGCTGACACCTCTTAAACAGTCGTAGTTTCTGACAAAAGTTTGATTACAGTTTATTTTGCTTCTTATTTAATAATGTCAATTTCTTCTTTTAAAATTCTATACTACTACTAAGCGCAGTAATAAAGAATATTTCTCGCAGTAGTTCCTTAATCAATAAGCAACAAGATAATGAATTTAAAGAAAGAAACTTAGAAAGATTTGTGTTGTTTAAGATACGAAATAAAAGTAATCGAAATGATAAATGGCGTGTTTAGTAATCATAATGCATTACAAATTAGCAATTGTAAAAATAGTCATAATCTAGAATCTAAAATATCGAAATGTGAAAAAGCATTCATAATATAACTTCTTAAACAGAGACATAATCATAGTTAGATCCTACAAATGCAATGCAATCATAATCGTAATCATATACCATTTTATGATTTTAGCCATAATTCTCGTTATGAGCCTTTTCAATAATAAATATCAAATAAAATTAAAAAATGTAAAAACATATTGAAATATGCTTAGTAAGCTACATCTAAATAATATAAAATCTTTGTGTATTTTAACAGCAGAAAAAAATTAGTCATAGCAACATAATTTTTCGTATTTTGAAATTCTTAGAAAAAAATACTTCTGTCGAAGAATGAAAAGAGGTTGAGAATACACTCAGAAAGTAAACATATGGCAAAACCACCCGGCAGAAACAATTGAACCACGTATAGGTCACAAAACAAAAGACACATGCATATATACAGACGGCTCAAAATTGGAATCAGGTGCTACAGGCTCGGCTTTAGTAGCTTTCAAAAATAATAAAAAAATAAAGACTTCGTCAGTGCCTCTAAGAAGTTGTAACAGCGTCTTCCAAGCCGAACTATTAGCTATACATAAAGCAGTGAAAAAGGGGCAATTCATTGTGTGAGCCATACAACATTAGGTCGGACTGCCAATCAGCAATAGATTCATTAAGCAAACCATTCAAAACCAGCGACACAGTCAACAAAATACACAACCTAATCAAAGATTCAAGAAACAATTTTAAAATCAGCTGGGTCAAGACTCATGTCGGCACCCAAGGAAACGAAGAGGCCGATGTGTTAGCCAAACACGCAGCACTAAACCAGAACAATGAACGTGCATACTACCTGAAAAAACCTATTTGAAAACTAAAAAGAACACTAAAAGACTTAACAACTGAACAGTGGCAGTTCGAATGGGACTATGGGAACACAGGCAGGGAAACTTACCAGTACTTTCCAAAAGTAGACAAAAATAGATTAGTTAGCGACTACCTACTCTCACAACTTTACACAGCTCATGGAGCATTCCCAGAATACCTCCACAGATTCAAGAAGGCGCACACACCGGACTGTGATTGCGGTTCGGAGGTTCTCCCAAACACTACCTGCTACACTGCCCACTCACACAAGTAGATCACCTAGCAAACATAACAACAGAAAACGAAAAATTATGGCATAAACAATTAGCAAAAAACAAACACGTACAGAGAAAGGCAAAAATCATAATCAGGTGGCTCCAAGACAAGTGCGACAACATCCCGTCATTCATACATCAGAACACATAGACAAATGACCACACTTACAATAATAAAATAAAACCTCGCAATCCTCTACTACAGCCACTAATCCTGTATGTACCCGAGCGCATTTTTGTGTTATATGTTATTAAATGTTAAAAAAAAAATATATATAAAATGGCCTAGGATTCCTATCGTCAAACAAAAATTATAAAATAGTGTATTTTGTCTTATGTCCCAGCAGTGTGCGGTAGTCGTGCGATATCAGCAGTATCCAAGGCCCGAAACAGGTGCCCCGCAGGAATTCCCTGCATGCACGTCGCAAGACATCACGGATCTGCAAGTCGCACACCATGACACAGTAAAAAGCTTCACCCGCCTCCGGCACTGCTTGTCCGTCCTATATGTTATTAAAGGAAAAATGGCCTAGGTCTAAAACCTACGGTCAACAATAAAAAATTATAAAATGTTAAAATAATGATATGTCTTATGATCTCAGCAGTAAGCGGTAGTCGTGCAGTAACAGCAGTATCCACGGCCTGAAACAGGTGCCCCGCAATAATAACATTGCAAGCACGACGAATGACATCTCGGATCTACAAGCTGCACTTTAGGGTGGATCGAAAAAAAAAATTTTCACAGTGTCAAAACCTACCTATGCGGAAAAGATGTTCTCTTGGATGAAGATTGAGGGAAAAATAATTAAAAAAATTAATTTTAAATTTTACTACTGTCACAATGAATTTGAATTTCGAATAAAAATGAAAAAAGACCTAATTTTTGCTAGATGATTTTTGATTAAAAATAATAGTTTAAAAAAATATCCAAAACCTACCTAATACGTCGGTTTAGTTTACACTCAATATGCATATTCATATTCAAATCTATTTAATTAAAAAAATAGGCATTACTTTCGGAAATGGTCCAAAAAACTGTAGTAGCTTTCAATAACTTATTTTGTTTTACAAGAATTAAAAAAAGCGCAATATTTGTCGTGAAACAGTTTAATTTTTCTTAAAATGCTAGTATAAAAAATTATTGAGATTGAATCTCATTTACAGATCACTTTTAACTTATTAGCAACTCCTTCTCACTGGCAGGAAAAAAATAGATGTTGACTGATTAGTAGACTGTTAGATGTATAATAGATGTTGACTGACTAATAGATGTTGACTTTCTTCGGTTATTTTTTAAATACCAATATATAAGTTTTAAAACTTTTTGTAATTGGGAGCATATTTACTGGCAAATCAAAGTCAGACCCAAATAGGGTGTAATTCATCTCTCTCTCTCTCTTTTTATTTTATTTTTTTAACAACGCCATTGTACAGGGATATTCAAGGTACACTAAGCTACACAATACACAAGCAGACAAATCCTAACTAAAAAAACTGGAACTGCCAGTTTTTCAAAACTTTAAATGACTTGCAGCAGTATTAAATTTCGAAATTAATTTTTTTATTATTTTTTATTGTTTTTACTTAATATCCATGCAACATAATATTTCTTACGCAAAGGTAGGTATTGATTGATATTAAAATGATTATTTTGCGTCAAAAATAAATCTAACCAAAATTAGATCTTTTTCCATTTTTTCAATATTTTATCGAATTTTCAACGTTTTTGTGGCAGTATTAAATTTTGAATTTATTACTTATTGTTGTTTTTTACTTAACCTCCATACGATATAACATCTTTTCCGCATTGTTGGATTTTAAAAATTATTAAAATAATTAGTTTTTGACAAAAATAACCTAAACAAAATTCGGTCTTTTTTCAAAATTTTTCGAAAATTCAACCCTTTTGTTGCAGCATTAATTTTTTAAAATAACTTTTTGAAATATTTTTCCCTTAATCTCCATACAGTAGAACATCTTTTCCGCATAGGTAGATTTTGATGAATGGTAATTTTTTTTCGCCATAGACAATTGATCCACCCTACTGCACATTATGACAAATCAAAAAGCTTCATTCGCCCCACCTAACTGCTTGTCCGTCCAGATCTAAACAACATAAGATATATATTTAAAAAAAATCAAAAGGGAATTCACGGGGAGTGCTTGGGTTAAGTGAACTCTCTGGTTAATTTAAGGTTAGTACAAAGGTTATCCAAACTGACGGCAGCTTGTGGCAAGAGTGATAATTAGTGTAATACTAGCTTAGCCACTCTAGCCACAAGTTCAGCCATTCCCCCACCTATCAACAGCCAAAAAGTTAACTATCTAATCCTCACCTCCATAAAAGCCAAATAGACAGCAGCCACAACTTAAAAAGCTTAACGTTAACAGGTTTCTCAGGTAAGCAGTACAGTAAACAATAGTATTGTTACTAACCCATTTACCTTCCCGGATTCTCTCCCCTTGGACCTGGCTCCCGAAATTTTCAAGTTGACCTAATCGACGCAGGGACTTAAGGGACCCTGTGCGGTCCGAAGAGATTCGGGAGCACCAATCATGTCCACTGCACCAGAACCGTACTGGTTGACCTCATAGACGCAGAGACTCAAGGGACCCTGCCCGGTCCGACACCGTTCTAGTACCCCCTCCCTAGTGGACTAACGACTCTCAGGCTTTCAGGTTGACCTCATTAACGCAGGGGCCCACAGGACCCTGTGCGGTCCGATGAGCAATGGGAAGCAACCTTCCAGCCCACCTATCCCGAACCGCTCACGTTGACCTCATCGAGGCAGAGACTCAAGGGACTCTGTGCGGTCCGAAACGTGTTCGGGTCTTTTTTTCCCCTTGTTTTTTTTTCTAGTGACAGTACGCCTCTTTATTATGTGTATTTGGACTCTGTCCGCACGAGCGACCGGGCCCGTTTCAAGGGGACAGCCCATGAAGCGCTTTTTTTTTCTTTTTTTTGGGTACGGTAGAAAGGCGCGATCTCGTCACCACCAGCAGCGATTCGACTGCCGAAAATTCTCCCTTCTCTGGCACTACTTAGCATTTCGGCCATTTTAGTTTTGGTTATTTATTTTTCTAAATCTCCCTCAAAATTGTCCCCCCTGTTGTCTGCTAAGGACATGCCACCGTCTCGGCTCAAAAATTTTAGCTCCAGCAACCATTTCACTTGGCACGGCAGGGGGGAGTGATGTGCGGCACCAAACTCAGTACTTTCACCAAGGCAATATACTACTGGGTCCAGCAACCGTTAGCCACAATCAGTCGACCTCGGCACTTGTCTGCGTCGATCGCCCCCACTCTGCCCGCTAAAATTTCACCATGTACGCTAATGGCACCTGGTGCATGTAAAATCCGTCGTGGGTGCAAAGTCCTCCAAGTTACCTATGAATTATACCTCTGGAGGTGCCTTGCCAGGTGAAAGACTCGTCATCTGATCAATGCTCTAAATTACGAGATCATCTTGCGAAGCCATGTTTAGTTCATCATTTATTGCCGCTTCGCGGCAGTTAGGCGGTCGTCCGCCCCGATACCAGGTATCTAACCCGTTAAGCTGAGATTATTAACTCGGAAGGTAGGGGCCTGGTCATCGGTTAGAAAGAAAAGAGGTTGTAACATGTACTCTCTTATCTGATCCTTCACTTATCCCTTGTTTTAGTGTAATCTTAAAATAAAAATTCAATTATTACCTTATATCATCTCAAAAGGGATAAAGGAGTTAACAAAATCCTCAATAACATGCAAATTAGACTTAAAAACATACAAACACGAAATATGGAGATTGTAGTTACTATGTCACGATAAAATAAAAAAATGCTTGTGTGTACTGATGACTCAAAGGCATCTAAGCATTTTAATGAATTATAATTAAATTTGATATAAAAGTAATTGCAATGGTACACAATTACATACAATTTCACTTTATAACAGTGTGCCCAGTCTAAATTTGTACCATATCTATATAATGAAAGGAAATAGTAAGAATCCTGCTACTTAGCCAATGTTGAATCCTTCTTATTTAGTGGAGAAATAATATTCAAACAGAAATATCTCGTTAAAATAGATTGAATATATATGATTTATAACAGATGTAAATAAGTACGATTAAAGTCCGATACTATAATAAAATTTCATGTAAGTAACAGAAAAAAATGGTGGCATTAATATGATACGGATTTTTGCTATTACGTTTCGAGAACAAAATAGTGAAACATTCCACTTTTTTCAGAAACATTTCGTAATATATACTCAATTTGCAAATTAATTCAGTTTTTATTGTAAGGAAATATTATTTCATAAATTTACACAAATAAAAAAAATAAATATATTTTTTTTATTCAGTGTCTTATTTAAGCAATTAAAGTTTATATTTTCGTATTACAGATATAAAGAAAATTCAAATAATGAAGTATAAAAAAATAAAATTAGATATTTTCTTTATTTATTGATATTCAAATGAAGAATGGCGTTTGTTTAGAAGGTATTTTCCCAAGTATCTACGAGGTTTTTTTTCCTTATTTAATTATAAAAATGACCAATAGAACATAAAACATTCAGAACACATGCGCAGGATATACTTTACAGATCAGTTGAAACCTCCCAAAAATATCGCTATTCATTTGTAACATTTGAAACAAACATCATTCACACTTGATATATGGTCTAAATATATTCCAAACGAAACATCACTAGACATCTGGATACGCAGCAGTACAAATACAATTTTCATTTTAATCTAATGTCTGTTTAAACAAAATTTAATGTGTACTATTACTATAAATAAATTTTTCCAAACACATTTTTTTTAATTATAAGTATATATACTTGCATTTTTTAATCAGACTGTCGTTACTAGAAAATAATCGTTAAATACTCTCTAAGAAAGACTCTAAAAAATATATATATCTTTACGACATGCTATAAATTTCTCCGTAATAATGTAAAATATAAAGTTCCACTTATGTTGCCAAACGTATATTGAACTTTTATTTAAGAGATACATTTATTTTTCTGTACTTTTTTCCTGAACAATCAAAATTTCTTTTAACTTCCGAAGTAAGAAATCTCATTCAAACAATAAAAGGCTTTTACGTTAGGTAAATAAAGTAGAAACATACTTAATGTTACTGAATTGTAATAAAAGATGGAAGAAAACTTCTTAACATAGATCTAGCATTTACGTTCTGATGATTGAAGTTTTGTGTTTGCCAAATGAAATTTATGTTATTGACCAAAATGAAAGAAGTTAAGTATTGTTTAAATAAGTATCTAAAGTACATTTATTTTAGTCAATTTAGTCAAAAATAAATAGAAAATTATTTTTTCAACTTCAAGTAGTTTCATCAAGTAGTCGTTTCAACTTCAAAAAGTTTTTAAAAAACACGGTTGCTTTTAGCTGATTCATATATCGATATGAATAAGTATATAGACTCGTTGACTCACAGTATCTGGTTTGATATATGAATCAGCTCAGTTAAAAAAATCATATTTATAACCATGCATTTACAACTATGAATCTCTATAATATTAGAAAAATTATAATTTAACATACACAATTATTATAATATAATAGTATAATATTAGAAATACGAAACATAAGTAAATAATATCGTATAAATAAGTATAAAAACTCCTTAAAGATCAATCTTTTTCATTTTAATGATTGAAGTTTTGTATCTATCAAATGAGATTATTGTATTGACATGTATTGCCAAAGGAATTTTGTATTTGTCAAATGAGTTAGTGTTGTCAAAATTAAAATCGAAATTTTTAAATTTGTAATTTTTTCTATATGTAGCCTATATTCAAGCAAAATTAAAAATGGGATTGATAAGAATACATATTGCAAATCAATTGGTACTAGTTAAGTTTTTATATCACTATTAGTGACACGGCAATTAAAGGCCGTGAAAATTTAAAACAACGTTAAAAACGTCGAAATATGTAAATTTCAAGCAAACTAGTTTCAGAAACCTTCAGCACACACTCCTCTGTGCAGGACGCAATCTCTCCCCATTGTTATTCCCAGTGAGTACCGTCCTCAGTTAAGACGGTACTTTTAAAGGTGGAACTAGTTTGACAAACTTTACGTATTCTGGTGTGTTTAAACTTCGTTTAAATTATATATATTAAATCAATCCAAATTGCATATTTATCGTTAAATATCCGTCTAAAACAGGCCTTGTGTTCTAGCCCCTGACAAAGTTAACCAAATCTAGTTTGCTAAAAGTTTACCTCTATTGTTTTTTATTTTTATGCTTTAATTTTTATATTATACTGCAACAAGTTGTATATTAATAATTATTAATTGATGGGCATTAAATACGTATTGAGATTTAATTGCTGAACATATTAATCATTCAACAACGCCTTAAAGAAAAAAAGTTATTTTCAAAATGATTGTAGAAGATTATGAACCTAATCTACGAGCTTATCAAATTTATTTTAATTTGCAAATATAAGTGTAATTCAAAATATCTCTGTAGGATATAATCGGAAATGTTTTCATTCAGGAAAATAGATAAATGTGATTGTATTGATGTGTTATTACTTTATTTTTCTGTACCAACGAAATTGGCGTAAGCTCCATATACCTCTCTTACCAAAATTTAAAAAACTTGACGGGAAATGTTTAAAAATGCTATTATTTTTCTTACATATGGATGAGCTGTTTCAGGATTATCTTCACTTTGTAAACAACTAAAATTACACCATTCCCATAAAATTTACTTTATTTATGGGTGTTTATTGGATTACTGAAACAAGTTTGTAAACAGTTGAGAATTTTACATATTTATTAGAATTGTTGTCTTAATGTAATTTCCGTTTGCTGCATATTATACCGAAACATGTGTAAGTGTATTACACAAATGTAGGCATAAATACAAAATATTTGGAAATTTATATACTACGACGCCTTTTTTTAAACATAGACAATTGGTTTTTGTATTTTCGGTATACTCATTTTAATGCCTAATTTTACGCATTTATTTTTAGAATGTAGTTGGATAGTAGCGGGTGCAACTTTGCGTGAACTCGGAATGTGCAGCCAGTGGAAAGGAGCTTGTAACTAAAGCTGAATTAGACGCTTTTACTTCCTTCCTTCATATTTTGTCCGGAAAAAAATTTAATACATTTTCTGCTCTAGCAGTTTTTTTTATTCACAAAAAAGGTAAAATTCAACAATGGAATAAAGATTACATCTATCTGAAGTAAAGTTTTTTTCGCTTTCTGAAAGTCCGTCCTTTTCCTTCTAAATCTATTTCAGATGAAAAACACCGCACAACCACAAGACGCCAATAATTGAAAATAGTTTAATGATATTCGGACCTTAAAAGTGTCAATATCATCTGCATCATGTTTTTGATAGTTGGTAACGTAGGTTTTAACCTCTTTTGCCACATTATCACACAGATATATTCCTGCAGATCTATATTTATCTCTTAATCCTTTGCTTACGATTGCAACCGAATCTGACTTGAACATATGTCTTAAAATACTGGACTGTGCAAATGCATCCCGCAACTTTTCTGCTAACTCTGAATCATCGCATCAGTGCTCCTTCACATAATTGATCAATTCGTATACGCATAGCTTTTGCATTATATCAATGTATACTTTGTACCAGTTTAAAGATTTTTTCAAGAAGAGTAAAGGGGGAAAACTTTATTTTCTAACAGCCCTTCGCTATATAATACACTATAACTAAAAATTTTGGAAATTTTCTTGAAGTTGAAACAAAAACAAATACAAATACAAATATCTGACAATATCTACAGCCATTATAACATCAGGACTTTAAAATTAAATTTCAGAGTTCTTAAAATCTTATCCACAATCTGTATACCGGTATTAGTTCATGTAAACAACTTACAAAAAACATATATATATATATATATGTATATATATATATATATATATATATATATATATATATATATATATATATATATAAAAGATATATTTACTATATGTAACTGTCATCAAAATTTACACGTTTTTTAAAATAGAGTTTAATTAGACATATATTAATAATTCACGATTCGTTACATTTCAAAACTTCTTAAAGGTTTACGACAGTCAGAATTTTTTTTCTCTCTTTCTAAAACTTAAATTAAATATTTACAAAAATAATATAGATAATTTAATTCATATTATTTCATAAATTTTAGTAGATAAAATTTCTTGGTTATTGATGAGAAAAAATTGAGGTAAAGTATTTGCAAATATTAAGCTTGATTAAAAATAATTTTTAAACATTTTGCTGACAACTCGTAATAAAATATGCATATTGTCAACGAAGAAAAATATATTTATTATGTTTAAAGCTTCAACAGTTTATTAAAAATGTGCCTTTATAACTATTTATGAGGATAAATTTATTCTGCAAACACTCAGAAATGCATTGTCTTTAAAGGAAAACTGGGTTTTGTTGCCTTTTCTGAAACACTTGTCTAATCATTCAAGCTGTTTTAAGTTTATAATAATATCTAAACTCAATAAATCACAAAAGTTAGAATGCGATATCAGTTGAAAATTAAATCTTTGCAGTATAAAATGATAACATTATGAAAAGATGAATCATACAATGTTAGCTAAATTTATTTTCAAAATCCTGACTATCGACATAACATTGTACAATATTTATTTTTTTATAACTGTCACAATTTTAACCTCATTATCAATTCTGAGTGCCACTTACAAGAATGTAGTCTCTATTTTCATATAAAACTATCTCAATACAATCTTATAACACTTATCTTTACTGGTATATATTGTCTCAAAAAAGCATTTTACGATTTCGTCTTTACCAAGTATAGTACACAAGCATCCTAAATAATTTTGTAGATTTCAAAAGTCGAAACATTATAGTCACAGATATTATAAATTCTCTTCAAGCCACTTTTTATTGAAATATCTTTTTGAAATTTTTGGTAATATTATTTTACTAACACTTTAATATTAACAATAAACAATATGCATAAGGACAGAATATGTGCTATTCGTTGAGTTTTTGTATTTACATACCATTCTGAAACCTTATGTTATGAGTTGAGTTGAATGTTATGAGTTCGCATAAATCCAATTTTTAAATACAATCGTTTAAAAGAAGAAATATTTCCTCTCATGCATATACATTGTGTCAAATCTGTTAATACATATCACTTTGGTTCTGATTGCAGCAATTTAACGGGATTCTTTGCCATTCATACATTCTTAAAACGACATTTAAAAAGTGAGTGTATGAAGAGTGCATGTGTGTATGTGTTCAGCTCAGTTTGATGCATAAACGTTTTTTTTTTTAAGAATAATTAATTAATAGAATTCATTTTATTTAAGATATTTTTAGGGAATGAGGTACGGAATGAGGTACGGAATGAGGTACGGAATGTTCATTTTCAACACATGTATACTACATCTAGAAAAATATTATTATTATTATTATTTTTGTGAAAAATTTAAATATTTTTAATAAAATTTCTCTTAAGTCTACATTGTACGTGTACATTAAAATTTGTAAATAAAAATAAAAATAATAATAAAAATAGGACTTGAAACTTATTTAACTTCTGTCGTCTTGAACAGTGATGTTGGTTGAAATGCTGTGATATTGTCACATTAAGACTTAACTTACTTAAATTAGTTTTTTGGTCTAGAAATATGTTAAATGAATGAGTAAAATTTTAATTCAAATAGTTCTTTTTTATGTTTCGGATATCTTGAATGTAAAAGAAACTATGAAATCCATGATAAAATCATTTACTACCTCTGACAATAAAGTTCGGTGAATGAATTCAGAACGGCCGATTTGGCAACACTGTGGAAACAAACACTGTGGAAACAAAACGCTGCACATGCATAGAGGCAAGTGGTAACCATTTTCCCCCACAGTTGATCAGTTGAGGTTCGTTTATGTTCTGTGTAAGACGTGCTTTACTAAGTGCTTGTTCAGTGCGTCGGTTCTTAACTGAGAACAGGAAAATGAATGAACAAATAATCACTTTAAAGTTTGGTTTTAAGCTTTGCAAGGCACCAAAAGAAATTCATAAGGGGTGGTGCATATTGAACATCCACCATACTCAATCCTCCAGACTTCTTCCTGTTTTCACGACTCAAACTCTATTTGAAAGAGATTTGACCCTATTGCTGACATCCAACGAAACGTGAGGAAGCTTTTCAAGTTTATCCCTAAAGAAGACTTCTTGCAAATTTCCCAGGACATGTATAGCAAATCTCAGCAGTGCATAGTTATGGGAGGTGACTATTTCGAAGGATGGTACGGTAACTTCGTTAATATTTTATCTACATTAATGTTACACGACAATTCACCGAACTTTATTGTCAGAGGTAGTATTAGGGATATATGAAAACGAAAAAAAATTGTTTTTTGCCCTCGTCTCAAATTTCAATTCCGATTTTGAGATTTTATTTTTGTCATACTTACTTCATGTACAATGTTTACACAACACGGAATTCTTTGAGCTATAATTTTTGTAAGAACAAAAATGTTCATTGCAATAATACTCTGCATAGAATAGACGATTGGTATTATATTAAACATCAAAACACGATTACTGATAACTCTACTGAATTTAAATATAGATAATCGATGTGGTATATCTTAGCATCCATGTTCAAGAAGATAATAATCACTGTTGATTTTTTTTCTACATGAATATAATATTTTTGCTAAATTCTTTATATTATTTGTAAACTTGAATTGTTTCTTTGGCGGCAAGTATAAAAGTTATTTATTTATTTGTTTATTTGTTTAATTTTGGTAAATTTACTTCTGATATGCTAAATCTCTGTAAAAGTTTTTACCTGACAACAAAAAATGATTTCAACAGTAGACCTGATTTCAAACCTACAAATATTTCGAACATTTGTAATATTTTTAACATTCAGATAAAGGTAAATAAATATAAGAGTTAATATTTCTAAAGCTACTTAAAATTTTTAAAGCTCCCTAATTTCTTTGCAGAGCATATTATTTTCCCGATAAAATCTTGCTGCTATTCATTGAATTATTAAAGTACATTGTCTTCTTTTTTTATAAACAATTTTATAAATAACGGAATTTTTATATTATGTTACGTTATGTTATATTTTTATATACACTGTAAAAAAAGGGTCGATCTACTAAAAAAACTTTAGTGATCCTTGTAATTACTAAAAAATTTTTAGTAATCTTAGTCAGTTACAAAAAAATCTGTAAGAATTACTAGAAAAAAGTTAGCAATGAATAGAGTTAATAGTTTTATATTTTAATAGCTCTTACTAAAACTCAATTGGTGTGGCCTTGATAGCATAGTGGTTATAGTAACGGACTCCAGGCTAAAAGGTCCCGGGTTCGAAACATGCCACCGCCAAATACACACCGAATGTATGTAGTGTCTCGTTAATAAAGGGATTGTGAAAATGGTGTCGGAGCAGGTAGGAATGTTTGGTGCTGCCACCTATTGCGGTTTTGCCGAAAATCTTCCGCTTCAGAAGTCTGGATACAGCTCAAAGGAAGCTCCTGCCCTTCGGGCGCACGTAATGGTTATTAAAAACAATTTTGGAGCTATTACTAAAATTTGCTTGGTGGCTCATACTAAAAATTTTTATGTTAGTTATACAAAAAATTCTTTTGTTCAGTTTACAAAAGAAATGCTTGTTTCACTTGCAAAAAAAAGTTTGTAATGGTTACTATAAAATTCTGTGGAATACAAATTTACTAAGAAATTTTTAGTAACACCTTGAATTTTTTTTTTTACAGTCTACTCTTAACATTTAAATATTATTATATCTAAATGTGTCACTTTATGCTCATTACATAATACATCCATATTATATATTGTCATTTTGTATTCAAAATACCATGCCATATAAATGCTATTCATATTTAAGCATGTTATGTGAAACATGTCATAAAATTAACTGAAATTCCGACTACAGCTTTCAAACGATACTTTACTTAAATTGATTGTCATTCTGATTGAGTGCACATTAATATATGTAGGTTTATCTAAATCTGATTCCTGATTAACTATAGGATAAGGGAAATAACTTTAAGAACGCAGATTACATTAGATTCGGTTGAAAAAATAAATTATCTCGAGTGAAATATAATATTTCTTTAAATACTGTGATATTTATTTAAATGTTATTTGAACATTTTCTCAATGGAAATAGAAATTACATGTTTTTCATAGACAATAACATTATTTTTGACATATTTATAAAATATACGATGCGATTTTTGTAAAATATATATTTTTGTGTTCTTTTCAATTTAAAAAAATTGCGAAGTTCATGTTAGCAATAACAAAATGAAAATATGCATACTAAAACAATTATTGTGAAAAATTAATTCACTATCATTGTATCAATAACATGAACAAATAATGCAACTGCGTTGTTGGAAGTTATCAGCAATACATATTATCATTTTTTAAAGCACATTAACAAAAAAGCATTGACTGTTGAATATACTGCTGATACAACAAATGCTAATAAAAAGAATTAAATCGTTTGTTATCCAAACAAGAATGCGCTTGCATTTTTAATCCTATTAAGTATTACTCCATATTTAAAATTAATTCCATTGATGAAAACGGGATTCATTTATACTATTTTTTAAAAATGTGATACCGGAATCACATTTTTTAAAAATGTGATACCGTGAATCTGATGATACCGGATAATTGTGTTACCAGGTTCGCAAAGTGGACTTGTTTTTTCCCCATACACATCATAATGTAATTTTTATAAGTAATAGCTAATCTGAAATTATGAGATAAACATGGCTCTCTTTTCAAAACTAAACTATTTTTATCGATAGTTTGAAAAAGAAAATTATAGTAAAATTAAAAATGACAAAAATAAGCTTTAATTTTAACTAATTTAGCATCTAAATATTGAAAATCAGACCATATAATTCAGCTAATAATTTTTAATAGTCTGGAAAATAGCTACGGTTGCTATAATTCTGAATTGCAACAAAAAAAGTTCATAACCAAATGTTGTAGATTGATTTCTTTCAAAGTTGAATGTGGCCTTTAAGACATCTGTTCCGATTATGCTAACAACGATAGAAGCCATGAAATTGGATAGAAGAGCATGTGGAAAATAGCACATGTGCGGTATTAAGTAAGATGTATTAACCCGGGAGAATTCGCTAGTGAGAATTTCTCTCACGGTGTTCAATAGCTTTTCTATCAATTTACATTCACTTAACATCAAATTTTTTGTTTGGCTTAGTACTTTTATTCCCAAAAGAGGTAAAGTAATCGAAATCACATTTTGAAATTTTAGTAAAATGAAACATGTTTTAAATAAATGTCTTAAAAACTTACGATGGAGAAAGAAAATCTCACGCAGCGAGTTCTCCCGGGTTAATCATATGCCAGTTTTATTTTCAGGACTGTTGGTATGTTCATACCGTAATAAAATAGTTAAATAATTGTTTACACGCAGTCAGCTGTTCTTGAAAATAAAATTTGTAATCTTTGAAGGTAAAACATACCGATGAACGTAAGTATAATGTGAAAAATTGCGTATTAGTATTAAATGTATGAAGTTTCGTATAATTTCTTTATGTAGGTGACCCACTAAACAAATTTTCGTATATCATTCAATAATACACATTACTACTAATGGATTGGTATTAACGTCGTATTCTCATATAAGGAAATCCGCCATAATATGATTTTTTATGGTATATATGTAACTTAAAGATATACTTAATAGGATAGTAGGATCTTAGATAGACTAAAGATAGATGACAACTAAAAATTTTAGCAACTTGCTGACTGATAAAAAGGTTCGATTTCAATGTTATTTTTTCACCTGTTAATAAAATTACTTTTCAAATCTTTAGCACCCCGTTGATTGCTTAGATAACTGGGGTATTTACCAAATTTCTTGCCAATGTGGTCTTTCTTATATTGGTCAGACTAAACGTGCTCTCAGATTTCTCTTAAACGCTCTTCTATTCCTCAACATTGTTGTTTTTCACAACATAAGTTCAACTTTTCTTCAGCCTCCATTATTCATAAACGTCCTTCTATTCTTGATATTAATTTTTGGGAAGCTTACCACTTCATTAAAAGTTCTCACTCCTTAGTCAATGACTTAT
The DNA here is from genome assembly GCA_964019185.1 of Maratus speculifer. Lineage (NCBI taxonomy): Eukaryota > Metazoa > Arthropoda > Arachnida > Araneae > Salticidae > Maratus > Maratus speculifer. Next base: position 327,590,346 of record OZ025290.1, read on the forward strand.
CAAGTACTCCTTATTTTCCAAGCATTTGGAAATATTTATTTTTTTTTCTTTTTAGTTTTGTTTTGTTCGTTCACTGGTAGATGTGCTACTTGTCCAACCAGTTATTCAGGCTGTTTTTTTCATTGGTTGCTTTTCTTTAGGCGGGATCGTTTCCGTAGTTGGTATATAAGCCATTGTTTCTCTGTCTCTTTGCTCAGTTTTGCTTTTTCTAGCTCGCTGAGTTTTTCCTGATCAAGAATCTCGATAGTAGATTCGAAACTGCTGTTTGCTACCTTTTCTTACATTATTTGTGCATTTATAGTCGTTGACTTTCTATCTTTAAACATTTTTGCACAAAGACTTTATTTGCCATTTTATGTAACTTAATTTTAAAACAATAAGCATTAAATTAAAGAAACTTCTGCATAAAATTGAATAAATTTTTCTTTTCTAAAGTAGATTCTAATGCACTATTTAAAGCTAGAGTGCCCATAACAAACTTTTAAAATATTATGATTTTTGCGCTATATTATTAATTGCTGCGCTTTGTATTTTTTAAATAATCCGTTAAAACAATTTCTAAGGAAACTAAACAAAGAAAACATGAAAAAACTATATTTTTTAATTTGAACAACGTAAAAATACCCTTTATTATTTAATTTTTACCTGTTATTTTCAGAAAGTCAATAAAAGTCAATATTTCGAAACCTTTTAAAACCAAATAACCTTTTGAAATGTTTCATATATAGAATAAGCTTTCATCACTTTTATCTCTTAAACGTTTTAAAAACTAATTATGTAAACAGCCTTTAAAAGCTTTTTTAATATTTCTCGAGAATTACATTGGAATATTTTTCAGAAATATTCTTTTGTCATTTTGAATGCTTTTTTTCTTCTCACAAAGGCAGAATAATTTTGGGATTGCTCTTAGAGGGTTTTTTAAATTGTTTTGTCACAGATACTTTCACTGAAAAAGGTGAACCATGCTGATAAATAAAACACATTGGCTAAGAAATAATTAAAAATACATCAGTTAAAATTTTATGATTTATTTGTCAAATCATGGAAAACACGTTATCACTAATTCTACTTACCACAAACATACGGGTAAGTTAATATGATCCTCGATACAAATGACACAAAATATCGTTTTGCCGGGATCGAAGGAATGAAATTCGCTAGTCCCTTCAAAACTTACATTTTATTAAAACCATGAAAGTAATTCATAAATGGGACATTATAATGAGTAGGAATTCTTAATGCTTTTGGAAAAATTATAAAAAGAAAGGTATAACCTCATAATATTGACATAATTTCATAATCGCAAAAAATTGAGCGATAGTTATAGTTCGAGAAGTGGCAGCACAAATATTCTTCTCATCGAAATTACGGCTGAAATTCTAGAATTTTGATAAACGGATTCGCATATTAAAAATCAATCGGTCTGTCAAGTCGTATCTTGGTGGAAAACACCTGAAAACCCGATATTAGTAGTTGGCTTGTAGGTTTATCATTGTGTTTAACTACACTGAAATATATAAAAACATGGAGAATTGGGAGCAGAAAAACACAATGCTAAATCTACGAGTCAGTTTTTAAATTTGGGTTGTCTGGTGTTTTCCAAATGATATGACTTCGTACACCGGTTGCATTTTAATATATGAATTCAGTTTTAAGTAATTCTGGAATTTTAGCCATCAGCTTGATGAGCTTGTTGAGATGATTGTCTGTACTTCCAAATAATGGAAGTACTAAAAAACTATTCAATCTTCCAAATAATGGAAGATTGAGTTTCTAATTATTATTTACGAAAAATCCTGTCACATTTATATCAGTTTGTATCCGATTTTAATTTCTTCCGAAATTTACGATAATTCAAAATCACAACTGTGGTAATTCATAATTTTTAAACTCAATTAACTTTTATGGATATTGATGGGCAACTTTATTTACAACTACTAATGCATTCACCATGTACAGATTGTAATAAATCCATTTTATATTATTTTGTTCTGAGGATCGGAAAACTCTGTAAATTCTGAAGACGTGGTTTCACATCCATATTTATTTTCTATGGGGAAACCTATATTAATAATATATATAACCTTAAGGGTACAGTGGAATCTCAAAACTAATTTTTTAAATTTTCAATGATTTTTTTTTTAAATTTCTGGAAATGGTCATAGTATATATATATATATATATATATATATATATATATATATATATATATATATATATATATATATATATATATATATATATATATATATATATATATATATATATCTTATTTCGCAATTTTTTTTAAAAAATATATTCAATAGTTTTTGAGATACAGATTTTTTTTTTAAAAAAAAGTAATGAAAAATGACAATATTTCAAAATGCTCCAGGCGAAACCGGCTTTCACATACTTGTTCAAATTTTTTTCATTATAACTCTTTCATACATACAAATAAATGTTACTAAGCATTTTTAGTATATTACTAGTAAAACATTAAAAAAATGATTTTAACTTAATTTTTTTGTATTTTTCGTTAAAAAATCATTAAAAATTCCATATAACTGAAATTTAAATAATTTAGATGCGTCTAAACAAATTTATTTCTAGTAACATTTGTGAACATATATATACTGAGCATTTATTAAAAAATCAGAAAAATTGCGCATAAAGAATTTCGCATGGAACATTTTGAAATCAAGAAAACTACGAAAATATTCATTCTGAGAAAAACAGGTTTTAGTAACTACAACGGTTATAATTGCTTAATATTTTCCTACTGACAGTTTCAGTGTTATATATATGGGATATATTATCGTTTCTAACTTATAAGTAAGTTTTTTATGTTTTTATGGTAAATTCACATAAAATGTTTGGATTTGACAGTAATTCATGCAAAGGACGTAAAGTATCTGAATTTTAGAAAATCTTCTCAAAACTAACTTTTTTATTTTCTGATGATTTTTTTTAATTTATCTGGAAATATCCATGGTATAAATACCTTTTATTGTATAAATTTGTGCTAAATATATTAAATAACTGTCGAGAAATAAAATTTTTTTTACGCTAAAAAGATTGGGGACAAAAAGTAATTCCTCCAAATACATTGTAAACAATCGCTAAAAGAAACAGTTAAAAGTTAAAGTATTGTTTTGCAAAATCACAAAATTAATAAGTATTCAGTGCAAAATAATAACATTGTGTAAGGTAAAAGTTAAACTAGACTAAATTTTACGGATGCGAATCGGCGAAAAAGTATACAAAAGGGCGTGGCTGAATCAGCTGATTAGACAAAAATGCTTGTAACTCCAGTAAAAATAGTCGAAATTGAAAAATTCTTTTTGCGTTCAATAGCAGGGAGTTCATATAATGTTATTATGCAAAAAATAAAAAATCGACAATTTGATGATTTTTTTACGATTTTGAAAGTCCACTGTATCTTTAATAATTAATTAACCTTAATATATATAACCTAATAATATATATAACCTATATAACCTTATTCTCGCACTGGTATACATTATCACAAAAAATGTTGTGACATCCGATGTCGTAATTTAATAATTGTATTTCTTCAACATTCATTCTTTAAGTTTTTAAAAGTTGCAGTGCTCTATAGAGTTGACCAAATAACCTTATCCAACATGTTCTGTTAACCAAGTACCAACTTACTCAACTAGAACTAGTAAGAAAGACGATTGATTCTTGGCAAACTATTGAGAAAAACAAGACGAATTTAACATGTTGTATGAACTCGGATACTAGGACTGGGTTTATTTATCACTATACCATAAAATATTGATATTTTTAACTATCGTAATAGTAATTGTCAAATACTGACAATAAGAATACGGCTAAATCACAATATGGATATATCTTTCTCTAACCAATAAATCTCAATAACATTCTTATTACCTTATTCTGACTTAAGCACTGAAAACAAAGTTGTGAATAATCTGCACAAGTATTGCATTATTTTCTTTTTCACGTGTTCCATGTTCCGTATTTTTCAAACCTCTGTGCCCACCTCCAGTGACTATCTTTCTTTCGATGCTATTCCAAAATATATCATAACACTTTTCTATGCCCTTTTGATTTAACCGCAAATTTCTCTGTCCGTTTGTTATTGAATAATGAATGCTGTTATCAGATCTGTTTTTCTCTTGACGCTGCTATTGATCTAAAAAAATACAATATATCAAAGCATAATATATTGAAATAACGAAGTAAAATACTTGATAATTTTTATACAGTTACTAGTGTTATTTATTATACCTTAACAGTTGAAAAGCTTGACTCCACAACAGCCATTCAAAGCCAACCAGTTGTAAAGTTTGTCTTTCTGATTTTAAAATTTCCTTGGTGAAATCTCACCATTCGTTCATTTTTTGCTTTTGAGATGATCTTTCTTGCTAATAATATATACGTTAAATAATCAATCGTATTATTGTTATATTTTCTGTAAAGTGAAGGTTTCCAGAGTGAACTTATTATATCCTGTCAATTAAAATAGAAAATAAATAAAAAGGTACATATACAGTGACGTTATTTCATATTTATTATTTTGAATTAAGAGTTAATTGAAATCTTAGAAATAGAGAACAATATTTCTGTTGTATCTGCCATCCAATTAATTTCATTTAATTCTAAATATAACAGCATGACATGTAACATTGAATCAGTTTTTAGCTCACAGGCTATCATAGCCTGAGAGCTCTTATGTGCCCGTCCGTTCTGTATGTACGTTCGTACGTTCGTGCGTAACGCGATAACTCATGAAACAAATATCGGATGCACTTGAAATTTTGTATATAGGTATATCCTGATAAGGCGCTTCCCTGATTAGTTTTTGGAGTTCATTCGATATGTATAAGAGGGGGAACGGGGGGCTCATGCCCCTCCCCTTAATTGAAATAAACGAGATTTTCATGCATAATTAAAAGTTTTCGTTCAAAATTTAGATATAGGATCATTCTGATGAGGCGATTCCGTGACTGTTATTAGGTGTTCATTGAATAAGTATAAACAGGGGGAACGGGGGGCTCATGTCCCTCCCCTTAATTGATATAAACGGGATTTTCATGCAAAATTAACAGTTTTCGTTCAAAATTTAGATATAGGATCATTCTGATGAGGCGATACCGTGGCTGTTATTAGGTGTTCATTGAATAAGTATAAACAGGGAGAACGGGAGGCTCATGCCACTCCCCTTAATTGATATAAACGGGATTTTCATGCAGAATTAACAGTTTTCGTTCAAAATTTAGATATAGGATCATTCTGATGAGGCGAGTCCGTGGCTGTTATTAGGTGTTCATTGAATAAGTATAAACAGGGGGAACGGGGGTTCTAATGCCCCTCCCCTTAACTTGTATAATTGGATTTTTCAATCAGAATTGTCAAATTTCGTTCAAATCTCTGAATAGTTTTGGAAGTTTAATGGATAAGTATAAAAGAGGGGAATAACTCCTCTTAAATTATATAAACGCAAAATGGGTTTTTATTAAGAATTATCCGATTTGCTCTGAATTTTGGATATAGATTTTTTAATATGATAAAGCATGTACTTGATAGTTTAGGAGGTTCAATGATTAAGTATAAAAAAAGGAGAAAGGGGAGAGCTGTTTCCCCTTCTTAATTTTTTTTTTCGAAAGGAATTAACGAAAATACAAGGCTGTAATGTACAATTAGTATGCGAAGCCTGTGAGCTCAATGTCATCAGTTTAACTGGGCAATATTATTTTTATTAATTTTGCGTTTCACTTTTTTTACTAATTATGCAATGATTTTAAAATATTGTCTCTTATTTTTCAGAATATATTCTGTTTTACTTGAGGAAAACGTTATACTTACTACTATAAATTACACTATATAAAATAGAAAGAATGAGAAATGCGATATTTTTAAAAATAAAACACTATGGTAGTAATGATATAAATGCAAATAAATGTCAAATATTAGTTGCACTTTTTAAAAAACATCTATTACGTATAACTAAATATATACTGAAAAGTTTCTGTGCGAGTAAATAGGTATAAAACATTGATTCATTTTTCTATACATCTGTACAAATTGCTATAGTGTATAGTACCGTAAAATGGTATGAATCGGAACACTTTTCAACTTTAACGTTAACAAAAAAGCAACAACTGATTTTTTAATTTTTTTATTTTTCTACTAGAAACTTCGGTCTTGTTTTGTTCTTTATTTTTTAAGCAAAAACGAAACATTTTTACTGTTTATATACATATTATTTATTTTTTAATGGTGTTCCGATTCACCCCGCAGATAGGGGTGAATCGGAACAAATATTATAATCTTTATTTATTTCGATTCAAACTTTAATAGTGTTAATAGAAACAGGTAATAATGATAAGGGAGGAATAGGAACACGTAGTTACTATCAAACCAAGCCTCTATTTTATATACAAGCTAAGACATGCCTTTTTAAAATTAAAAAACAACTTTGAAATCAAGAAAATATTAAATTTATTTTAAGAAATTATATTCGAATAGCAGAAGTAAAATTTAATACAAATTCAGCCCTTTTCTGTGTTATCGTTTACTAATAGTTACTGGGTAAGTGAATCTATTGAGTAGCCCTAATCGCATCATGTATTAATACGATCTACTAATATGCCCTCATCCCCAGTCCTTAGTATGTTTGCATTCCTCTCTTTTTTAAATGGTTTTTCATTTTGAGATGTTTGTGTAATGTTGTGGATTTCAGAGAATAATTCTGTGCAGTTTTTTGAACTAATTTGCTATTTAAAATTCTTTTATTGTGTGTTCCATGTCTGTTGGATAAGGCGTTGACTTTTTTGTTTAACCAAGTAATTTCTTGGCATCTTTAAACTCTTCAAGTAATTAGAACAAACAAGATACTGTTACAATACATATTCATACATATGTTTTCATATATTACATGAAACTATTACTGTATAGAAAAATAAACCATGAGAGAAAACGTGTTCCAATTCACCCCGTAAATCTTAAACCTCTGATGTTACAAACCATTTTTCATTTTTTCATTATGTAGTTTAGAAATATGTGGAATTTAATACAGCATGTCGTTTACAGGACTGTCATTAATTAAAAATTCCCTCTCTTAAGTTTAGAATACGAAAATACTGTAGTTACAGACGAAATTTTGAAGACGTTGAATAAATGAGGTTTTTGAGGATCCTTTTGAAGTTTTTTATATACCCCAGTAGTGGTGCCAACATGTCAAATCTGAATTTCCCAACTCTTATTGTTATTACCTTCTTATAAAAAAATTGTCAACTAAAAATATCATCACATATATTTATAATAAATTTATTTGTATGACCGGAAAGTTTCGTTCCTATTCACCCCGCTGTTCCTATTCACCCCATTTTACGGTATATGATATGTGTAAGTATAGTGTATAATTACATAATGTATGAATTGCTGATACCTGCATTCCATATTTTGAAAATTACCTTCTTTTCCTATTCCCACAAAATTTAAGATATAGTTATTGCGATATATCACGAACATGAATTTTAACTCATCGATATATCGCGTTATTAAATTTCAGATATCTTCCGGGACTATTGGATATCTAATTTTTTTTACATAGGTTTCGACACTGCCACATCTTTACGTACTGAATTTCGTTTTATTCAAATCTCATTAGGACCAAACAATGGCTCACAACTTTTTAAAACACTTTTTGATAATACAAAAATTTTAATCAGAACAAATTGATGATAATGTTGTGGTTTCACATGTTCTTAGCAAGCAAAAAATTAGCATTATAATAATCTTTCAAATAAAATAAAAGAATGAAGATGGTGAACATGCTATGAAATCCAGAAATTTTGGCTGAAGTTACCCCAGTTGACAATATTTCTTTTTTCTTAAATTAAAAATTTTAAGGACACACATTTTTATAATTTGGTGATTTAGGGGAGAGTGGGGATGAATGGGACAACAGAAATTTATATATGTTCCCCAAGCATAAATAATTTGATAATTTACTTGACTGATAGCAGTACTGAGGTCATTCAACAGACATAGTTTCAAAGCAATATCCATAACAGAAGATTAGCTATTGTACAAAGTGTATTTTCCAAGAACCAAAGTTGGTTTTTCTGTTTTATCTTTTTAGTATTTAATTGATAGTTAACATTCTCAAAAGCTTATAATTTTTTTATGTTAGAATGATATAATCGCTTGGTATACTTATGGTGCAAATGAACAATATTGACAGTGCTTACTAAGCCTAATCACTGTTTTATATAACCATGTGGCTATGGAGATGAATGGGACAGTGTTTATGGGGATGAATGGGACTGTCAAATTCATACCCAGGGCTATTCCATAATAAATAAAATTACATTTTGTCATTACTCAGAAACCGGATGTTAAGAGGAGAAAACGAGTCCACTGTCGTGCCCTAATCGATACACCAGAAAAACAATATCTGGAAAAGGAAATTGTAAAAAAACAGAAACCAAAAAAGAATTGACTGCTTTCAAAAATATTTTTAGTAAAGTTATGGACAGTAGTGATGAATCTGACAATTTATCACTTCATGATGAAGATGAAAGTGATTTGAACATGATTTCAAGTGATATTGTCCACCAAGTTTGCAGCTTGGATAATATAATAGAAGGCGACTTTCTCCTAACAAAGATATGTGGGAAAAAATAATTAAAGAACAATAATGATAACCTTCAGGTACATATCTTGTGAAAAAAAGATAATAATTCCTTATTTTATCAGACCGATCCACCAGAAATTTATTTTGTTAATCTGGAGGATATTGTTATGAAACTACCAAGCCTAGACCTCTGGGAACCGCCAGAACCAAAGGACTGTTGTCATTTCATATTACCTTCAGTTAGTATATTTAATAAAATAGAATATGTCACTCAGTTTTCAAATAAAATACGTTTGGAATACTTTTTTAACCGTCCCATTCATCCCTGACCATGGGGATGAATGGGACAGTTTGCATGCATGTTAAAAAATTTATTAGAAATTTAAAAAACAATTGTTGATTGAAATTACCATGTCAAAAATTTGCTAAATGCTGAAGTATTCTTTAAATATTTTTTTTTAAATTAACATCTGTACACAGCTTAAGTTATCAGTAAAAATGTAAAAATTGTCCCATTCATCCACATTCTCCCCTACTAACCAGTAAAAATAAGAATTGTTTGATAATATGCCAGAAACATTATTTTTTAAATTTAAACAGCATTATTAAACAAATCACCTGCTCTTAACATTATTTTAATAGAATATGTGAAAATACTAAATTAACCTTATTATGTAAATCTCTTTAAAGTATTTTCGCATGTAAGGCATTCGCTTTGTCGCTAATACGTATCTTAAATCGTCAAACCATCAAACTGCGTTGAATATTAACTCTAATTTAATAACTAGTCGCCTATTTTTAGGATTACATATAATGTAAATGAAACAGACGTTGTATTATTTGACATTCATACGGTTATTTAATTTAAAATGTTAAAATTTTAAAACCACTGTCGGGATGGTTATTTAGTTAACATGTGGAAGCTTCATAATATATAAGTAATTTAACAACGTTTTCTGTATATAATAAAATTATTTAATTCGTAAAAATGGTTCAGGTTTTGTTCCTTAATATAGGATGCCTCATTAAACAGCGTTTATGATTCTTGTATAAAGATTTTAATTAAAAGAACATTGTCGCATTTAGGAATCATCAAATATAGGCACAATATATTTATATACAAAAAATAAACATTAAATAATATTTCAAAATATTTAGCTATACTGGATTACTTCTTGGTGTTTCTTTAGTTACTTATTATTTTTAAAGATAACAAAAAATACGCTTTTATTATTTTTTTTATGTTATGTATGAAAGTAAGCAATATATATGTCTTTCTTTTAAAGAAGTAGCTTTATCTTATTTTTAAAATGAAACAAAAACTTTTACTTACTTTATCTAAAATTAAATGTTCTTCAATGCACTTTAAAACAACTCTTTGTTTTTTAAACGCCATTGTATGTCTGAGTCTTTGGACATTTTCCAGAAAAAAAAACTTTGTGCGTTTTTTTTTCTTCTTACCACACACGTGACACAACACTATAAAAATTGTTTAAATTTTCAACCAGTTTTTTCCTATTTACGAAATCATTTATTGGCTTTTTTATTCCAATAAAGACATTTGAATCCTTTAAATTATGGATCACTAATTTTGTAAAACTTTTTTAATTAGTCTGAGTTGTGGATGCTGTGGAGTTTTTAATAGACTCGTAGCTGAGTTTGAAATAATTTATTGTCTGCAATGGATTAACGAAATTCATAATTCTGTTTTGATTTAGTTACACTTTTTCGATAGCAAGGCATTACAAAAAAAGTTTTGTTTAATTTGTCCTGCATATTTTAAGTTAATGATACAATAAAAAATAATAAAAAAATGCAAATATTCTCCTTGATTGGCAGCGGTATCGGCGCTATTAAATATCTTTATTTATATTTTAATTTTGAATATATACGTTTATCTAATAGATGGACAAAACAATCCATTTTTGTTCAGTTACTCAGTCTATCATTTAGGAATGTATAATGATAATAAAAAATCAGTACGGAAATAGTTATCAAAACATAAATTCTAATTCAGCGAAGGTTTCTTCTGATGTCTGTATATTGTCTGGATATTTGTGAGGGAAAAAAAGGTTTATTTTAAATTATCCTATTGATTTTTATCCTTGGTTCATCGTTGTCTTGTGAAAAAATATTTAAAAAAGCACAAAAAAATTTATTTAGTATTTCATTAGAGGCATTATCAGTTAACGAAAACCATAACGATAATTTATTTATCAATATCTAAAACTGACATCGTAAAATCTAATATTAATTTCAGAATTAAGAATTCATATCATAACATTATAAAAATCGCAAATTCAACATATTCATGTTTGAGAATTTAAGTACTATTGCTACATAAAAAAATAGCACATTAGTAGAATTATTTCCCTGAATCAAGACTCAATAAATATGAATCTATAAAAAAACTGCAATTCATATTTTTTTCGAATATTGATTTCAATATTTATATTTCATATCATAAATTTATAAAAAATTCAAATTCAACGTATTCATGTTTGGGAATTTTAGTGCTATTGCTATATAAAAAATTAGACCATTAGAAGTGTAATTTCAGAAGACATTAATAAATATATGAAAATATAATTTGAAATTAGAAATACTAAATTTGGAATGTTTATAATTCACAAACTTATCATTCAAATGATTTGAAATTTGGTATTTTTGTTTTGATGTAGTTTGAACCGACTATTCCAAACACCTCGTTAAAATTGGGTATTGAAATTGATAAAACACGATTTTTCAGCTCTTTTTATATGAACTAAGCGTATTTTATGTACATCCTTTAAAAGTGGACTTTATTTCTAATATTTTGGTACCCATAATTTTCTATTACGACAATTTTTTGAGGAATTAGTAAGGAGTGTTTACTTTTTTCCACGACAGTACATGCATCAGTATGCATGTGGTTAATAATAATATAATAATTACATTGTTAATAATAATTTTCTAAAGGTTCTCTTACAATGAATAATAATTTATTGACAAGAACTTAAAAAAAAGAAATTTATGTTCGATTTAAAGTATAATGTTCATATAATGTCCTGTTCATGTACTAATTTTTAGTGAAATATAAATTGAAAAGCTTTGTGTATTGATCATTGATTACTGATTGTCTATTAATCATACAATGTGCTTATTGTTCGATACAGTAAAATGCTACTAAACGTTCAATCTCCCCATCAAATCTGATTGTTTGATGAATTAAATTCCTTGAGTATGAATAACAGAAAATTTCAATATCATCATTATTTTGCACCACATTATCATCATTATTTTGCACCTAAAATAAAATTGGCACCGTACTCCGGCCGATACATCAATAAAAATATTCAGGCTTTGCTACTTTTAGTTGTCTTTTTTTTTTCTAACCTTGAACATGTTTTTGTCATTGCTTATCATTTTGGAATTTTCTATTAAATCTGAATAGTCTGTAGTTTTCAAATTTTATTTATTTATTTTTATTTTATTTATTTTATGATAATTTAAATTTTTTACCCATGTCTAATGATATTAATTTGATGAAATACATATTTATTTGAACTAAGTCCGACACTGTTGATTTTTATCAGTTTTAAACTAAACCTGTAAGTACATTTTATTTTTGTGAAAAATCTCGAATTACATTTAGGAATTACTTTACTACAATAATATTTTCATTTTAAACAGACTAAAAAGGATTTTTAAAGCTATATTATTATTATTATTATTATTATTCTAAATTTTTGATTAGTTTTAGCTAAAATTCAAGTGGTTCTGAGAAGACTTTATACTCTATACAACGTGGAATCCATGTCACTTTTGAAATGGTACTTGAAAAGAATTGACCTATCCATTTATGTTTATGTGCAAATCGCATTTCTGCATTTTTTAATATTTTCTGCTTTTCAATAAAAATTATTAACAGCCTTTTTACATAAAAAACCCTTCAAACTAAAAAAATCAAAAATACTTACAAAGATAACTGCCTAAAATGTAAAGGGGACTTACAGAAAAAAAATGAAAAACTGCTGATTTTTTAAAAGACAAATGAAATTATTACTCCTTTTTTATTTTTCAAATTCACATATCAGTGATAATTGTTAATATATTTTTTATAAAGTGTTATAGTTATTATATTTTTCTTTATTTAAAAAATGATCATACATGTCATAAAATCTCGTATCATCAATAAGAGATGCAAAAAAAAAAAAATGCAATGTCAATATATATATATATATATATATATATATATATATATATATATATATAAATTGTACTATATGACAAACATGAAATATTTTTATAATAAAGTGCAACAGTTGATAAATCATCGTAATCAATCGAGTATGAATTAAAAATCAAAGATATTGAAACTCTTGATACATAATTCATACTCACTTGATACTTTGTAAACTTCATAAGATGCGACAACTTACACTTAAAAGCTCTTTTGGGAAAAAAAATAACACAAAAATGACATCTTTTAATATTCATGAAGATGTAATGTTCTTTCTTTCAACGGACATGCAAATGTTTGTGATAAAGGATCTTTCAGTCGACACATGAATATTTACAAATAGGCTGAGTACTGATAAATATCCATATATCGTTTGTTCATATTTTAGTTAGATTAAAATGTATTTCGATGCTTTCAATAAAAACATGATATTGTAAAAATGTAATCTTATGAAAGAAAAAAAATGTTTTATTTGACATTCTACAAGATATCAACATCTTAAAGATTTTTCAAAACATAATACTGTATAAGATTTTATTAATGTGATCTTACCTAAATCGAAAACGTACTATTTAAAAGGTTATTTACAAATACTCCTTTTATAAAATCGCATAAAAATCTCAGTACTAAGCTGAAAAAATTAAAAATAAATATCTTTATAGTCAAACTTTTGTTATCAAAGAGATACTTGATGGTGTGTGACAACTTACGCTTAAAAGCACTTTTGGGACAAGAAAATAGCATAGCCAAATGGAAGTTTTTTTATGTATTCATGCAGATGCCACTTTCATTGTTTTCACGGGTATATAAATGTGCTGAATGAAGAAATATATTTTCTCCATACATGATAAAAAATATTACATATTTGTATATGTATACATCTGTTGCTTTTCTCACACATTAGGCATATTGGGGAATTCTTTGATATGAAAAAAAAATATTTAGCATGATTTAAGGATATTTATTTCATTTATATATATTACTTAAAGAAAAAATATGAAGGTTTCGAAAATGCTAAATACCACTGACATTGGAGCCTACATTTTTTACTGGAACGATTAAAACAGTTCTCAAAGCAAACTGGCATTTTTTTTTACACTTCTGTGAGAAATTGTTTTTAATTGTTATGAGCTCAAATTAAGAAACTTTGCAATAAAACTTTTTTTTCTCGAAAGGCAATTTTTTAAAAAGACATTTCGCAGTGTTGTAGAACTTGAAGAAACAAACACTAAAATGATAATATTTTATAGGCATTATTGAATAAATTTTCCTGTTGTTACCTATATGTAAATGCATTGAATAAAATAGATAATTTCTAAATACATGCAATGGGAGAAAATGGAATAGAAAAACACAGACATAGCTGTACATTATCAAAGGCATTTGTGTTAGCTAATACAAATGTGCTGTTTTATAAATCGTAATAAAAAATTTCTTTTTTTGTACTAAAAAACTAAAGAAAATAAAAACTTCTTAGTGCTACAATAATGTCCTTAACAATTTTTATTTCACAGTTGTCCTTGTTACTAAAATATACATTACGAACATATTCTTTAGACACCCGGACTCAATGCTAGAGCTTTCATAGAAAATTCATAATTCATTATGAAAGCAAATAAAATTCATAATTCATCAGTTAAAAACCATAATTCTTCAATTAAAAATATAATTCATAAATTAAAATTTATAATTCATTTTATTCACAACAGCTCAAAAAATGCAAAAAAAAAAAGTGAATGTAATTTCTTGGATGTTCTACAGGCCACAGATTAAGTACCAATGTCCTGTGGCTGTCACAGAGTTACTTAATTTATCTGTAATTTTTTATTAACATTGTTTAGCAAGCATAATTTCTGAGAAAATATGCATCAATTTATATATTCCCTAAAATGGCACTTTTACAGCCCGAAAGTATGCGAACAATTGAGGTAGCATTTCAGTATCTTATGGTGCAGTCATTGTTGTTTCTCTAAATTTAATGCAGGATAACGTGTAATACATCTCGAAACTTGTTACGAATTCGTTTGAAATTAAAACAATATAGCGTATGTTGAAGATATCATGAATTAAAGCGTGTCTATAACACACTATAACATTGCTGCAAAAGCGACGCTTCTTTTAATAGTTCAGGACTTTGCGATAACACTTGTTTCAAGAGTAGAACTTAATTCTACAAACGCATATAAGTAATACTGTCGAACACATGGAGACAGATGTGCATCATTGTTAAGGCAGTTTTCAAATTCAAAGGTGATATTTTCTGATGCATTTCTAAATTCTTGTTTAAAATAAAGCGCGTGAACTTGGCAAGTGTTGTCAATCAAAAACTATGTACTTGAAAGACATTTTCTTTTTTTTATATGAACGCAAAAAATCTTTCACAAAATACTCTTAAAGTGGATATTTTGAAAGAAATTTCCGCACACTTCATCTTGAAACATCAAACAAACAGCCTGTCTTATGACAAACTATACTCATAATTCGATAAGTAATTTATTTTAAAAAAATCAAAACTCATTTCAAATCCGACTCGATACAATAATCAAGCCTAATAATTTAATGTTTTTATGTTTAAAACTATTAAAGTTTTTAATTGTTGAGTAGGGGATTTAAAAAATGCCTTAATTAGTTTCGGCAAAAATTCCCCGTATAAAAGAACCTTCATTATGATGAAACAGAATATTTTTAGGTCAACTACAGCTACTCACATTGATGAGGATCGTGCTTTCATTTACTTGGCATCATTTTAAAGAGTTTAATTTGTAGTACATGACGTTTTAATGTCATTTATTCATTATAACCTTCAATGTAATACAGGCACAGTCAATTTTATAGCTATACATGACTGTCATGCGTGGTTTTCTTTATTTCTTTATTTACATACCTAATGGTTTTGAATATTGTTTATGTATTTATATATGATAATTTTTAATTCTATAGTTTCATTTGCTCTTCTTCATTATATGAATTTTATTAATTCAAGATAGCGTTACTTTTTCCTTTTTCGCCGGAAGTTATTGTTATATCTATATTGTTGCTAATATTGCTCAAACTTAACCCTTTTAGATAGTCCCGATAAGTCCTAATTAAATTTGTTTCCTTTAACGATTAAAAATAAACATTCAGAATATGAATGTGAATGTTTAAATTACACAGTTGTCTCTTAATTAAACATTTTTTTTTATTATTTTTCTCTGATATCTTTCATTTGAAATTCAAAATCAAATTGCAGAAAATAATAAACGTAAAACTATTTTTTTATGTTAAAATGTCATAGTTATTTTTATAGCTAAAACTCAACATTTTTGTTTCATATACGGTATCAGCGCTCTATACTTATTATAAACTTATTATAAGCAAGCTCGCTGAGTTTTGCACTGATGAAGAATCTCGATAGTAGATTCTAAACAGCTGTTTGCTATCTTTTCATATATTATTTGTGCATTTATAATCGTTGGTTTTCAATCTTTAAACATTTTTGAACAAAGGCTTTATTTGCTATTTTATGATTCATTCTTCAACACATCAGTGGCTGTGTTTGAGTATGCCGTTTTTATGCGAACTGTCATTGCCCTTGCACAACAGGTCATATGCAGGACAGTTGTAACTTTATTATGATTTGGGGAATGTCCTCATGGGAGTCCCTGAGATCTGTAGTAGTTGTAGAACAGACCATAAATCTCACGTACTACCTGAACAGATAATTCCCATCACTAAATAGTATCCGTCTTGAAGTCTCTGGAAATGAAGACTTCGTCACATGACTCATTGATCCCGATGTGTTCAAGGAACATAATACTGAATTCCAGTTAACATCCTGGATGCCTAAAACAACGGATTTTAATTTTACAATTCACATTTCCAACAGTACGGGTGTCATTCAACGGCAGCTTACAGCTCAAAAACAAACATTTTAGAATATCCCTTATACGCAAACCGCTGTTTAAGAAACTAAATCAATTTAACTCGGGTCATTTACCAAGAATATGTAACCTCTATGCTAAAGTGGCTTGCAGCTGTTTTGAGGGTCACAGGTGGGCCAAAATGTAATTAGGTAGCATATCACAATGTTATGACTCTTGAGTGTATATCCTTTAGAGCTTAAAACTTTTAATATAAGTTTAAGAATATTACAAAAAAATAATTAAAATCTAATGAATAAATAGAAAAATTCTAAAATTTTTGGATTTTCGAAATATAAATGTGAAATTTTCGATATTTTTTTCAATCGATCTGTGCATTCATTATTGTTTGCTGAAATTTTTACATTTTAGGTCATTTTGAACAAAATGATTTAGTAAAGTGTATGAAATTTTTAAATATTACTTTTAATACATTTGCAGTTATTGTGTAAAATATATATATCAATTTCGAGAAAAATTAATTTAAATATAAAAATCGCTTGAAACAGTCTAAAGTTAATTTGCATTTTTTTTTTTTACTTTAACGAGTGCAACTTTATGAATAATTAAATGTGATTTCTTTCAATTTTATGACAAAAACATTTGCAGGCAAATGAATTAAAAAAAGAGAATTTTTGAATATTTTCAAAGATATGTGTCTTTTTATGCTCTCAAAAAGAAACGTTTTTAAAATTGAATATTAGCATTTACTGAAATGCTGTATATTTTGTTAACCAAATGTTTACGTGAAATATGGTATTTTTAAATTAGATGCAAAAAATAAATAAATCCAAACTAGAGGATCAGTCTAATAACTTCAGCTCTGAAATGTTCGATTTTAAATAAGTTAAATATAAAAAGATTGAAAAAGAAATTACACAAAACACTATTTGAACTTTTTTATACTGAAAATACATAATGTTTTACACTAATTTCTTGTGAGTTAAATCTTTCTTGAATATTTGGAAACTTTCCAAACGTCAAGGAGAAATAACTTTGTGAAAGCAAGCAATATTCTCGAGAAGTTACAAACTGTTAAAGTGAGGTTCGCTTTAATTTACATTTCTTGAAAAGGGAAAATTTACTTAAAAAATGGAATAAAAGACTTAATTAAATAAAATTCTCAGATTTTAGAAGTTTTTACTTGTAAAATGCTGCCACATAATAATTATGTGCCGGATATAAGTGTCCTTTCTTTAATGGAAGTGCAAATGAAGGTGTATTTCATTTCTTGTAATAAAGTAAAAAAAATTTTGACAATTTTAAGAAGAGGAAAAAGAGAAACTGTATAAGAAATGGATTGTTGAGAATTTTAGACGTTGTAAAAATCTACGCTAAGAAAGGAAACAATCGTCTGTCTCTGGTGTTTCTAGAAAAGCTGTGTGCATGGAAATATCTGAAACTTTTGGCTAGGGCAGTTCTAGACAGGCTCTAATGCACCTGTTTTTTCATTTTTTGATAATAAGCCAAAATGATAATCAAGAACCAACACAAACATTCATAAAAAAGACGTTCTTTTTTTCAAAATGGAGCGCGATACGCGTTTCAGAAACTCACAGACGACAAGATCCTAACATCAGACACGGTACTTTTCTTGATCCATCAGCTAACATTCTTGCAGATATATAACTAAATAAGACAGTTTATTAAAGAATATTTTGAGCTGTCGAACGGAATAATCCTTTCCAAAAGATCTTATAATAAACTCTTTCAAAAAATTATGTTCAGAACTTCGATTTTCACAGTTTTTCTCCATATTAATCCGTCAAAATAAAAACAGTACAAGAAAAATAGTTACAGAAAATTAAAGACTGGTTTTAGCTTTGAAAATAGTTAGATTTAAAAATAAACAACATTATTTTTTGAATGAATTCCAGTTTGTGTTTTGCTGTGTAGTTTTTATGGAAATGGATTAGCTGTACTACATATATAGTACCGAAGGGGCAGTGCTCTCAGGAGAAGGAGGTCTAAGAAAACCTAAGTTTGACCTAAGTTTGATGAAAACCACGGAAAACACCGAAAGTTTAAGCTGACGGACGTGATTAGCTTTGACTCTTGCAGATCTTTATATATGTTTAATATATGTTTAATATATGCACCTCTCGTCTACCAGCATTAACAGCTCAATCTCTCAGACACTGCTGGGGCCAGCATACACAATAAATAAATAAATATATAAATAAATAAAATATAAAAATCTGCACATTAATGATTTGCATGTTTAAGAAAAGTTCATCCAGAATCAACATCCGTATACATAACGATAGTACAATACTACATTCTCCACATAAACGAAAAACAAAAGTCACGAGATAAATACGGTAACAAGCAGTTTTAAAAAGACGTCTTTCGTTTGGAAAAAATATGAATATAGATGCCGTAATCCAAATTATTTACTGAAACACAATTTCGCCATTATCGTCTTTTTAATGTAATGAGATGCTCCGTCATCCCGTCCCTGGGCCCTGACAGGCCCTTTTGACTCTCGCGATGGGGGACTTCGACTGGGGTCCCAGTTTGCAAACCGCTAGGAGGCTACTACTCGGGCGCACCGATCCGTCCCTCCCCCGCCGTTCGATATCTACGGTCAATGACCAACGCACGTCACAACGTTGGTCACCATTCCCAAGCTATGATTCAATGACCAGTTATGGTAGCATTCACCATCTTGCTGCGAGCAGACCAAATTTTTCCTTCACTTGGAATTCCCTCCCGAGGTCCTTTACGAGCTACCGGGCGACAGCGCCCATGGGGACGCTGAGCAACCCATATGTCTTAGATTCCCGGAAGGGTTTTGCTTTAAGACTGATCCCCAAAATCAACTCCTATGAATGAGGAAAGACATTTGTTGGGGGCCAGGCGGAATTTCGTCTTTTTAAGAAATGTTTAGCGATATACAGCCATCCTTTTTAATCGAGAGACGAAAATAATCATGCATGCTAGATAAGCGTAAGTTTAGTTTTGGAATATAGCCTTTGGTTAAGAAATATCAATATTAACTCTTTGAAGAAAAATCTTTTTAGAATTCATTCGGTCGACTTTCGTTTTTATTCAAATCTAGAATTCGTCATATTATTCAAAAATAGAAATACGAAACAAAAAAATCACGCAGTTAACAAAAATATTTTTGGTTTCAAAAGGATAACTACTTTTAAAAAATGTAATTTTAAACCGCTTATAAAAAAGACCGAAAGTTCCGATTTCTAGATATATCTTTTTTTTCTTGATGGAAGAAAATTTGCCATTTTAATACAAGTATTTTATCAGGCCTTCGAATGTATTGTTTATATCACATTTAGAATTTTAAAGACATTCGGACATTTGTACTTGCCCTTGTAAGCAAACAAAACAAAAATTAACTAAATACTTAAAACTAATTAATTTATGCTCCTTCCTATTACTTGATATGATCCAGAATCTGCTAGTGGTTTTTGCTCCTGATCCGTCAAGAACAAAATTTCCGAAGAATATTCCTTTTACAATAAAATCTGTACATTTTTACATTGAATAATGTGGTATGGCTACCAATTCTCAACTTGTTTTTAGATTTTTAAATTATCATTCAAAAACCTAAAATCATAAAATATCTACAGAAGCACAACAGAATAAATTAGGGCCTCGAGCATTAAGACAGTTTGAAAACATTGTTATTTAATCATGTAAAATCATTAAATAGTGATTGTGATAAAATAATAGTAATCGGTGCATCCATATTTTGTATGAAATTCCTTTATCTGTGGTGTATATTGTTGAACTGTCTACATGACAGACCAGGTGTTATTACTAATAAACTTTTCTCAGAGAATTATGCTCAATGGTTGTCAGTTCAGTTAGCTTTGACTCTGTAAGTCAAGGATCTGGATTCAAGTCCTGACCTGGCCAATATTCCACTCAGTCAGTTTAGAAGTACTTAATTCGTATGTTAACCTTACCAATCCGTTTATTATGTTAAAATAAAATTCATATCCTTACCCATCGTTTAAATAGAATTCCTTTACCTGTGATTTATTCCGTTGAACTATGACAGATCAGATGTTATTACCAATAAGGTTGTTTGAGTGAATTATCCTCGCCGGTTGTTGACCCAGTTATCTTTACCCTTTATGCACTGAAAGTGCTTTTAAGTACCATTGAAAAATTTTTAATAGAAAATATATAATATAATAAATCAGTTTATTAATAAAACTTTTTATTCCTCAAATATAGATAGAGTAAAGAAACAGTCGAAGCTAAATGCTTTCAAAAAGTGACAATCTTCCTAATCATTTTCATATATATGTTTTTTTTTCTTTGTGAAAACTTATATGAAAGATTTTCTACTGCTAAAGCCTTTCCATTTATAGAGAGGATCATAATATATTTGAATACATAGATTTTATAAGTATCATGATACTTCCATAAAAATAATTTTAGTTAATTAATATAATTATTTTACTAAATATTTTCCAAAAAAATTATAACTACCGATATATTTAATCAGTGTTAATGAAGAAATATATTTACATTATATATAATTATCATTTAAAAATTACAAAATAATCATCAGATATTAAAGAAAATGATTATTGAGATGAAACAATTTCCCGATAAATAATTCGGTAGATAAAGGGTTAAATGGTAAAAAATTGGACTTGGAAGCCAAAGAGGTGGGCTCGATTCCGGGCCTGGGGGATTATTTACTCAGTTAGAAGTATTTTATCCGTAATTTAACTTTACCAGTCAGTTTGATTGTATTAAAATAATAGAACATCTACACACAAATCGTTTACATAGATTTATTTTTTCTGTGGTTTATGCATTTGAACTGTCTACATGAGAGACCAGATGTGTTATTATCATTACGGTTTTCTGAGCAATATATGCTCCTGGCTGTCAGCCCAGTAAGCTTAAACGGTAAATCATTGACCTATAATCCAAAGATAGGGGTTCGATACCCGGTCTGGCCAATATTTCGCTCCGTTAGGAATATTTAATTCGTGTGATAAAAAGTTTATTTAATCCATTAGATTTTCAAATCACAAGTTTTTAAGAATTTCACTTTTTATATAAACATTATTCTATAAACATTTTATATTACATGAGAAAATTGTTACAAAAATTAAAAATAAAAAATATTGACTTGTTTCAGCTTTATTCTATTAAGAACCATAATTATAATAAAAATAAATTACAAAACGTCACTGGGTCAATATGACAATGAGATGTAAACAAAAATTACGCGCTCTGTTGTAAAAAACTAAATTAAAAATAGACAATGAACTAAAATTAATATCCAACTTCATTCATCCCATTCAAGCTTTCACGGGGGATTTATTCATTAACTCTAAACATAACTTAGGAATAATAAAAGAAACAGTATCATGCCAAACAAAGCTTTTACACTTTAACTTTCAATTTACTCTCTTATAAAGGATTTACGACAACAATTTCATATGAAACCTAATTTGCTTTCATTAAATAGAATATTTATTTTTCATCTAAATATAATCTAGATGAAGCTGTGTTAGTACGACCAAATTTGATATAGGACACATATTCACCTTTTTTAATTGAAAGATTTCTCCCGGTCATATCTATGTAATAAATTAAGTCACATTTTTCTATAATATAATGTATTTCATAAACCCCTGCAATATATTGAATCATGTTTCAAGCAAATTAAACCAATTTAAAATACATTAAATTTATGTTTTATATCACATTATTGTCGTAAATCCATTATAAGACAGTACATTGAAATTTATACGCGTAAAAGTTTTATTTGCAATAATAGTGTTTCTTTTACTATTCCTAAGTTATTGTTTGAGTTAATGAATAAATTCCTCGTGAAAGCTTGAATGGGATGAACCAAGTTGGAAATTAATTTTACTTCATGGTCTATTTTTAATTTATTTTTTACAACAGACCGCGTAGTTTTTGTTTACATCTCCTTGTCCCGTGCCATTTGTATCGAACCTGCGACACTTTGTAATTTATTTTTATTATGAATAAGGTTCTTAACAGAACGGAGCCGAAGCATGGCAATGTTATTTATTTTTAATTTATATAACACCTCTCTCATGTAGTATAAATTGTTTATAGCAGAATATTTGATTAGGATTATAACTTTACCAATCAGTTTTCTGCGTTAAATAACAGTATATCTATGTACCCATCGCTTATGTGAAGTTTCTTTACTTGCAGTTAGTTCTATTGAGCTGCATACATAAGAGAACATATATGTTAAGGTCAATATGGCTTTCTGAGCGAAATATGCTTACCAGTTGTCGGACCAGTTAGTGTAAACAGCCAGGAATTCGCCATGAAAGTCTTGAATCTGGGGATCGATTCATTGCCTGGGAAAGTTTTGCTCGATTTGAAATATTTAAATATGTATCTAAATATAGCAGTTCGTACAATACTGTGTATGCTATATTGACAACAATCAATGGATATATGGATACAGAACCTCATCTTTTTACTTCATTTCGCGAACAGCGCATTTTGAGTTTATTCTATCTACGATCACTTTCAGAATTTTCAATCTCTGATTTTGAGATTTTTACAAATGTTACTCTACACAATACGATACATTATGAACACTACATTTAGATTGCATTTACGCATACGCAATGAAAGATTATTTAGTAATCCTGATAATTTAAAAAATATATATATTATTTTTTTTATTTTAATTACAAAGTTTTTTGTATAACGCTGTTAGTCATTTTTTATGAAAAAAAATGATATTTTTTATGTTAAGAACTCTTCAAATTATAAGGAAAACTCTTGGCGAAATTTAGGACTGTTTTTATGAAAACCTTAATTTCTCTAATGAGTATACGTGCTACCTTCACACAAATGTACAATATTTATTACAATAAGCCACTTAATCATAATGTACAGTATGAACATTTTTGTTACATTTGTTTTGACAGTGTTATCCAAAAAATTTTCGCTTTTTCTTAATTTGTTGATGGCTTTGTACGGGATTTGAGAAAAAATCTTTGCGGAAATGTATGACCTGTAATATTCTGTTTACACACCTTGAGTTTCAGGATAATGTTTCATGTATTTTTCTAGATATTTAATAAAACGTATAAAATCACAGCTGATCGGTCCTCATTTGCTATATAGCGTATGTCCGTGTTGTAGATATGAAAATATGGATAGTACAACAGTTTTACAACATATATACATTTTTAAATAATTTTATATTCTTTTAAACCATGGCATGTATTGCTGAAAAAAACCTGAAAATTAAAATGACAAAAAAAATTAAATTAAATATAAACTAAACTACATTAGAGAGCTTTGAAACGCATTTAAGAGCCTGCCATAAAAATTTAAATTGATGCAACAATATAAAAAGAAGCTTTTAACCTGTCCAAACTTCTTAATGGTTTTTCTCGTAATAAAAGCGAATTTTACTTTTGTCAAACATTGTTAAAACGTAAAAAAGAAATTAATGTTTTTAGAAATGCTTTGAGTTTTTCTTCCTTAATTACTTGAGTTTTGAATACATAAATTATCAAAGTTAACATGAATATATATTTTGAAAATTACATGATCACTTCTAAATCGTAAGAAATTTTACAATAAATACTCTCAAAATTGTATTTTTAATTTTAATTTTTAAGCACATTTTATTACTAAATGTTTGTCGCTATCTAAAAAAGAGTATATCTATTGACCTCATCCATATGTTATTGTTTACTGTCTATACTCATCTTATAAAGCAATTACAAATTTAATACATAAACGTTTTAACACTGGAACTACTTGAAATTAGAGTCAAGATTTATAAAAAGATTTCGCACTCGAATTTTGATTTAAAACAGTTTAATTTTATTATTTAACGTTTTTTTTTTGTATATCTTTTAAACTTATCTCATAATCAATTTTTTTGTTTGCACAAAAAACATATTTTTATGGTAACCATAAAAATGACGGCACATGGCTTTTCCAGTGAATGTTGCTTTAAACATTATAGCAAAGAAAGGCGTATAATATTGACAACATTTTATTACATTTTAAAATTTTATTTTCATCTTTTATTATTTTTATTTGATTTACAAAATTTTTATTACATTTCTTTAGCTTTTGGCACAACATTAGGTGTTTTGGTGTCACTCAGATTTTCTTCGATTTTGCTACTTCGACTTTCTATTTAAGCACTAAACTGTTTAATTTTAGGTAGATTTCATAAGAAATACTATTCCTTAAATTTTTTGTTTATTTTAAATCTTTGGGTTTCGATTTTTTCTTCGATATTGAGGATTGAATATTTAAGCAAATTTAGTTTTATTTTAATAATACTTTTAGCAGCCATTCAAATAGATTTACTGAAATTTAACAAATTTGCGATTTAATGAAATACAAAGAATGTAATTATTTTGGGGTAAATTTCAACTTATATTCATAAGACAATTGACCAAGGGAGAGTTTTTGGAGATGTTTGGAAAATATCGTACTTCAACAGGATTTACCAAGCATTCATTACCATTAAGATTATTCCTAAAGCGAAATTCCATTTTTCCATTAGTAATACACTTTTTCAGTCATTTACTGATAATTATAAAATGTATTTTTTTATAGTTATTGTAGAAAGATTCAGAATGTTAATCCTTTTAAAATGTTTCAACTCTTACTACATAATATGACAGATCACGAGAGTGACATTTCGCATTTAGTTTGTACTGATATCAATAAATTTAAAAACCTAATAAAAAGGAAGTTTCCAAGTAGTTTTAAAATATTAGCCCACTATTATGCAAATATTGCTTTCATTGCATATTGTTTCAATGTATTGTAAATATTTTTGAAACATTGGATTGATTGGAACAAAATTGTTAGATGTTTGTTTGATTGTGTTTATGACGGCTAATTAACAACAGGAGCGATATGTGCCCTTGGAATGGATACCCTCCATGGAGATCTTTCTAAGGGAGCCTAATCCTTATTTACGAAAGTAAATACAACTTTGAAGATAACCACGAAGAACTCCGAATGATTATACCGACGGCCGCGATAGGGATACAACTTCGCACTTGTCGTCTACCAGTTTAAAGAGCTGAACCTGTCGACCACTGGTGGGGTCTTAAAATTATTGTAACAATTCTTTTCAATATTATTGCAATATTGGAAAAATAGAAATGCATTAATATCTGAATTATTCACGCAATATTTAGGCAAGATAGAGACAAAAATTTTCCAATATTGGTTTCGTATGGATTCAGTTAAAGAGTTCGCCACCACAGTACACGAGGTCAATTTTGAAAGTCGTTGGATGTGGTAAAACAAAAACTTTTTTCTATATCATACATGGTAATACTTCTAAATTCACTATCGCATTGCAAAATTAGATCACAATCTATGTCAATCATGAGAATTCTAAAGCTATTACATTCCTTCTTTTAGTTTTAATATTAGGTCTTTAATGTGTAACTGGAAAAAAGCGACAAAAAGTGCCAAATGTTGCGTGATTTACAGTAAAATATAGTCACCACTAATATTTATCATGGTATACCTGAATCTGATGCTTGTTTAAAACTTGTGCATGAGTTTTCGAGGTAAAGCTGTTACAGGAATCGGGAAAAATTCAGCATCGCAGCGTCACCGTTGGATACTGTTTACCAAAAAGTAAACAGAATCATTTTATATTAAGTGTTAATTGAATAAAAAGTTTAAAGAAATTCCGTGAATAAATTCTCGAGATGGAGCTCGCGCAAAAATCATGGAAAAGACAACATAACATCATCACCTGTTGAGCGAATTACATATAAATATATGTAGGATCAATCCATGTCATGGACTAACGGAATCTGAAGTTTGGTGAAAACTTCATAAATTCTCGAGATGGAGCTATTGCAAAATTCGTATGCAGTGCAGCAGCGCACCAGTGAAGCTACTTAGATCAAATTTATATTAAGTTATTTTATTTTAATTTATATCAGGAAATACATGAATATAATTTTTTATTAAATTCCGTACATTAGTTCCTGGAGGAAGAGTGAGCTCGAATCGGTGGCTTCATCGTCAAGCTAACCCTACCGACTTTTCAATGTTTTTAATTTAACTGTTTTCATTTTTAAATTTCTTTGGTATCGATTTTTTAATTCTTGTTTCCTTTCTTTTAGAATTTTGGGTTTTCAGATCGGAGATAGAGATGTCGAACGGAAAGAGCCCGTTCACCACGGCAGTTCGGGAGGGCCTACAATATTTGTCAGAGTCAGGCTCACAGACAGACATTTTATAAAAAACAATACTATTTGGTTATCCTATAGACCAATTTCGCTAAATTATACAAATCGCCAAACTAATAGCCAAATTTTCATAATGACATAATTTTCATTTTAAATAACCAAAAAAAAATTATTTAGCAGAATATTAATAAAAATGCAAATAAAAAGCAAAATAAAAATCAATGACGTTTTAAACGTGTGTATCCTATTTAATATCATTGAATGTGACATTCACGGTCATCCATAATTGACGTTTAATCGTATAATTTTGCGATAGTTTTTTGATCAAGGGGATAAGCAAGTAGTACCTAAAAACATGTTTTTTAGAATCTCTGAACCCTGAAACCTGTAAATCTGCCAAAAACCAGATTTCAAAAATTTTCACGAATCTAATACTTTTTTGTAAATATAGAAGTTGAAAAAAAACGATATATTCCATTTAGACTATGCGTAGATTTTGTTATGTCATATCCCACAGTATTTTATCGACTTCATAAGCATGTATTCTCACATCTTCTCATATATGGAATTAATTTATAAACTTAATTCACTAGTGGAAAGTATAATGGCTCTAAAGATTGTGACAAAACTTTATAAATTAACCAGTTTTGAGCACAAGAAGAACATTTGGTTAGATCGCATGTTTGAAAAATTTGATTAGTGGGTTATTTTGGATCATAATGAGTGAAAGTTAATTCAATTATGCATACAAAATTGGTTCAATTGATTTTAATTAAATTTTGTGTTCAACCGTTTTGACACGAAAAATCTATTGGGCCAGATTACATGTGTGAGAAATTTCGATTAATGGCTCATTTTTTGGGTGTCTATAAGTTCAAGCTAAATTTATTTAAAAAACTGCTCAAATGATTTTGACTGAATTTTGTATTCTGCCATTCCCGGTCATTAGAAGATCATTGGGCTAGATAATATATTAGAGAAATTAAAATTAATTCGGTCATTTTTGGGATGTGGATTAAGATCATTTTAAGTAAAAAACGTTTCTAATGACTGTAAATAAATTTTGTGTTTTTTGTTTTTCGGCTCATGAAGACCTAATTATAGTAACTTTTCCGATTTCAATACTTTTTTCTCGTAAACATAGACAAAAGTTAAAAAAAAATCAGATAGTCAATTTCGAGGATATAAATTCTGTTATATCTTCTCAAGCTGTTTTTTGTTGAATCTACAAGACTTATTCTCATACATTTTCAGATGCCGCTTTTTTTATAATCGTACTACAATGACTGAGGGATTAAAAGAAATTTTATGCAACTTAAATGAAAAATATATATATATATATATTTAATATTATCAGTCCATGATGCTTGTAAGCTTCTCAGTTACGATGAATATAAATCTATTTTGAAAAAAATATGCTATTAAAAGAATAATTTTTCAAGCTGATCTGTATATATCTATCTTTAAAAATATAGGTTTAGAAATATCGATGCACTATAATGAAATGTTGTTTAGGGAAACAGATTTATTACTAATATTTATTTATACATTACATACATACTTGATAGGGAAATTAGTCCTTTGGTTGTATATTTTTAATTCAAAAAGTATATTTCACATATTTAGAGAGAAAATGTATTTACAAAGTAAATACACATTTCTATCAAAAATCCACGATTCTTGACAAAATACTCGTTCTTTCTGAGGTATTTATTCCATTGGATTTAACATGTTTATTTAAAACAGTATCTGTCACGATTTCAGCAATAAGATGTATTTATAAATGCAAATGAGAATTTTTGTCAAACAGGCACAAAGACTTTTCATTTTAAATTTTTTTTATATTTAGATATTTTTAGTCATATATCATAAAAGTATTTATTTCATAATTCGTTTATAGTCACTCCGATAATTGTTTACACTAAATCAAAACCGTATGTAACAAAGTAAGATTTTTAAATATTAGCCTCTAATAAAAATATGTATTACAATTTGTTATAAAATTTTTTCTTCTATCGAGCTACATAAAGTCGTATTGCTATTATATTTTCAATGATAAAGAATAGCATATGATACGAATTACACTGAAGAAAAGAGTAATTATTGTATTAAAATAATAAAATAACAGTTTGTTGTTATCTGCACACATATCTGGCGTTTATATCATGGACATATTAAACATCCATACAATCCGATGCTGATGCAAACATTGATGCTTGGTGACCACGTATGACAATTTAATTATTGCAATGCTCAATAACTTAAATGAAAACCAGACTTTTGTTTGTGACATTCTGTGGATAGATGAGTCAACTTTTACACAGGCTGGCATTATGATAATGTATAATTTGCATGACTGATCTCTCGAGAACTTCCCTCCTCACAGTACGATACAAGATACGCAGGTTAACAAATTTCTAAGGCTGTATATGGGGAGCCAAGGTTCTTAGATCCATATTCTACAATGGGTCCTACTGTTTAATTTCAACATTTCAATCCTTGCTTTATATACGACACTAAAAGTCACCTAAATTTTTAATTGAAATAACCTTTTTTTTCGTATTACTGCGATTTGATGTTACAAAACCAAAAGTAGTTTCGCCATAAAAAGACACTGGACAAAGTTTTCGATCTTCAATTTATTATTTTTTAACTTCTTATTTTTTATTTTTTAACTTATTCCACAATCAAAGACAAAATCACGCTTAAAAATCTCAAATATTAAAATTTAATAACTCTGTCAAATTTTCTAGTCAGAATCAAAGTTTGTTTTGTTATATCGATTATGATATGTGTAACTTTTACTAAATATAACTATGGAGATTGATGTATCGTACAAAAAGTTACAATTCGCAATTTTTATAAAAATGAATTTTTTTAAATTTAAATAATGCCACGGCATGAAAATTTACCACATTTGAAGCATTGCTATACATATTTGGAGCTAATGACCTACGACCTACGACTAGAGTCTACGACCAACGGTTGAAAAATTAACAGTTAGCGATAAATAACTTATTGCACACTGTATACAAAAGTCACTAAATATTTTAGCAATCTTATAAATATTATGCATTACTATAATTGTTATAATTACGCAATACAGGTGGTACACAACACAAAAATAATGGAAACACCCTAGTTTTTGAAGGAATTCTTTATTAATATGACGTAGGACCACCTTTGCCATGTAATACAGCTTGGATTCGCCTGGGAATCGAATCATACAAATTCTGAATAGTGTTTAGAGGAATATTGTGCCATTCTTTATGGATATATTGTGAAAGTTCCGTGAGAGATGCCGAGGAGGATATCGATTCCGGATTGAAAGCTCTAAAATAAACCACAACGGTGCGATTATGTTGAGGTCTGGGGACTGTGTGGGCCAAGGTAGATGTTCCACCTCATCCTCATGTTCATCAAACCATGATTGGACAACTCTGGCTGCATGAATAGGGGCATTATCATCCTGTAAAATTCCATCTCCTGCAGGAAACAAAATTTGCATCATGGGATGGACCTGGTCAGCTAAAACTTCTCTTTAATTCTCCTTAGTGATCCTTCCTTTCAGGATTACGATTGGACCAGCAGAAAACCATGACACGGCTGCCCATACCATGAACGATCCACCTCCATGCTTCACAGTTAGACGGAGGCAATCAGGATCATACGCTTGTGCAGGTGTTCTCCAGACATGTACTCGTCCTGTTGTGGGGAAAAATGTGAAAGATGATTTGTCTGACCATATAAGAGTCTTCCACTTATCAATCGACCAGGTTTTGTGGTTGTGGCATCACTCTACACGATGTTTGGCATTAGCATCTTTGACAAGTGGCTTGGGAATTGCTGTTCTGCCGTAAATGTTCTCTTTATGAAGGTATCTCCGAATTGTAATTGTTGACACTGGAGAATCCAAATGCTGATTGAGCTTTGCGGTCACTTTGGCTGCAGTTGTTTTCTTTTTAGACATTACAATCCGCTTCAATACCCGTCGGTCTCTTTCACTCAGCTTCTCCTTCCGTCCACTATTTTGCTTTGCTGAGCTTGTCTTTCCGCGCTGTGTGTATGCTGTGATGACTTTAGACACCGTACCTCTAGAAACGCCTATAAGCTGGGATGTTTCGGTCACCGTTGCTCCAGCTAGTCGGGCTTCTACAATTTGGCCTCTTTAAAAATCTGTGAAGTCTGTCATTTTACGCTTCTGACAAAAAAAATCAAAACGTAGACAACTCTTCTAGAACTCTCTCATACTACCTAATACATGAACTTTTTATATTAAAAAAAATTTGGTAGTTAAGATTATATTTTAATGTTTACGAAGGGAATTCTTAAATGTCCCTTTCATTCCCAAGTGTTTCCATTATTTTGATAACCACCTGTACCTTAGTGTATTATCATTGTGATTTTTACTCTGTAGTTTTCTGAATTTCCTTTCATGTCAATTTCCATTAAAGTTCAAATCTCAAAATATTTTTTATCTATGTTATCAATGTGGTAATGTCTATTAAATTTAATGGTTTTGTATGTATACATAGATAGATTTGGGAGATTTGTCAGAAACTAAAATTAATGCGGGATAATAAAAAAAAAAAATTGAAAAGACTAAGATTATACTCAACTCATTGACAACAAAAAAGAAAAAAAATTACTACAGTACTGAGATTAAAGAAGCGCAGTGTTATGTGCATCTTGGATAGGGAATTTCATCAAAAAATAGTATTATGAATGAAATCCATAGAAAAGTTAGGGATGAATAGAATGCTTTTGATAAGAACAATATTATTCAGAAAAATAACACGCTTGTTTATTTGAAAAGAAAAATGTTTAACCAATGTGTTTTGCCGGCATTAACTTCCGAAGAAGATAAATGGGCACTAACACAACAGATAGTATAAAGTTACAAACAACATGGAGCAGTATGAATAGATGTGGCTAGGCATAACTAGGAAATACAGAAATAGAATAACCTGGAGAAGAAGTCAGACTAACGTTTTAAACATTGATGAAAGAATTAACCGGCTAAAATGGAAATAGGCTGTAACAATTGCAAGATACCAATACAATAAATTTATCACAAGCACCCTACAGTGAGATCCTAAAGTAGTAAAACGACCAAGAAGACGACCCCAAGTAAGATGGAGTGATGAAAAAAGGAAAGTGGATGACTGAAGTACAAGACAGGAAACGTTGGGAAAATCTGAGGATAACTTGCATGAAGGGGTGGTTACTAAGCTGTTGATGATATATATAGGTATATATATGTACACTGTATCTAAACCATACAGAATTCATATCATTTCAATGCATTATAAATAATAAATGTTTTTTTTCTTTTAAGAGATTTTTAAAAAATGTTTTTAAAAATTACACCATATTGCATTTAATAACCTAAATAAGTCGCCTAAAAGCTTTCTTTTAATCTTCTACTCAATAGAAAACAAAAAAGGAATTCAAAGTATCTACAACAAAAATCATAAAAAATAATGTCCTCTGCACTTTTTTTGTAATTTAAAGAGATACCTCATTCCTTTTTTTATAAAAGAAAGTACCTTTGACTTATTAATTATGAACATTTGTCTTCTTTTAAATGATTTTTGATAATGAATATTGAAGACAGAGTAAAAAAAGAAAAAAACTATATTTCTCAAAACTACTTTTCGCGATTAGTCACCGTAAGGAACTTCTAAGTGATTAGCTAAAGAAATTTTGTAAAAGAAAAAAACTATTTCTTTTTTCGATTTGAACTATCTTTTCTTCTTTGTATCAATTTTTAACCTTAGATTTATGCTAATATTTGCATTAGCATAGAATGAAAAATATCTTAAATATTGAATAGATTTTTAGAAAGTATCTAAAAATTAATCACATTTGAAATAATTTTATTCATTTAATGAATCATTTTTAAATTAAGTTACAGAAGATAATGAGGATAATTACTTGGATTTTTTTTTAAATATAAATGCACTTTTTTAATTTATCAAAAGAGAATATAAACATATGGATAAATCTTATTTCAACATTTAAAAAACTTAATAGTTTATTTTCTTTATAAAGTATCATCAGAATGATGTACCAATCTGAATGATATACCAAATGTACCAATTTTTACCGATTAAGCACATAAAACAAGAAATAATTGAGGTTTGAAAGTTGAGATTAGTTGCCGCCAATTAAAAAAATAAATAAATAAGAAAATAAGTATGAAACACGATTTTTCAAGTTTTGTCAATAATTCTCAGGTTTTTTTTATATGTATATAAACATAAAAAGAACTCCATACTAATGCCACCGGCTTCAAACTATACAAAAGTAAAAGGGTACTATTTTAAAAACGCTTCTGACCAGCCTTGTACATTTAAAATTCAAGGTCGAGAAGAATTGAAGGAATTTCTTTTATTTGCTCCACTGTAAAACATTTGTGTAACGTTCCTCCATAAAGTTGGTGGCAGCCAAGCTTCCACCAAGTTTATGGTGGGTACCAGTTTAACCAAGATAACCAGTGTAACATTACACTAATATGTAATGTTACACCAGTAACATATGTTTAAATTTCACTATTATATAAGTGAAAAAAAAATCACACCATAACAGTGTTGGCAGTAAAGCTACTACATGTTTTATGGAGTAATGTTACACAAATGTTTTACAGTGGCACTAGAAAGCAAGAAATATTGCTCTTGTGATAAAAAAAATCCCACAAATGTACAGGCGTTCCATAGTGATACGCACATTCCTTTCGGGATAACACACACTAAAGTTATTTTAATGAAACAGTAGCAAGATATTTGTATCAATGAAACGACATTAAATGCAATTAATATCAATTTTCCGAAATAATTCATATTTTAGTATAAAACAAATCATTTGTATAATTTTAAGTGTTTATATATATATATATGTATTTATAAAGAAATTGATACACAATCTGTTGCTACGCATGAAAAGAATGATTTTTTAAAGAAAAAAAAAAAGAAGTTGTGTTAATAAATTTAAAATATAGAGCACTAGGTTACTTTTTAAAAAGTATATAGCCAAAAATATAACGGAAGATGTTCCGTATTTTAAGTTGCACTTCTTTTTGTCAAAAACATTCAATATCAATATTTTGGTAGCTTTATAAAATAACTTAAATTAGAATGGTAGATTATCACATGAAAATAGATCACTGTAAAACTGCACGCAGTAAAAACGATAAATTGCGCAGCAAAAAGTAACTTTAATAACATAGATTATTTAACACAAATTCAATCAGATTGTGGACTAAAAAAAGTCAAATTTATAAAAAAGTCGTTTTCTTTTTTCTTTTTCTTTTTTTTTGTGCTTTGAATAATTTATTTTTATATTTCCCGCAATGTATGGTATATTACTTTTGTATCTACAACAATAAAAATTTATTTTTTAAACAATCCAGTTTTTTTACATCCTGCACAAACATTCCATACATAAATTTCATATTCAGTTTACTCAAAATGTTTTTTTTTTTTTTTTTTAATTCGATGTGTTGTTTACAGAAATTACTACAGATTAATGTCTGTTATTTTGCTTGAAATTTTTACATATATTCATGATCAATCTGTAATGGGCTTTTATTACAAACATTTTTAAAAAAGTTTTTTTTTTAATTATTTAAAATTATTTTTTTATTGGAAAAATGAAAGATTTGTTATTTAAAATCTGTTCAGATTTCTTTCTTTAGATTTATTTTTCTTCTAATAACTACAGAATATATGATTACAATCTTCACTTCACTTTATAATCTGCATTATATATATACAAAATTTCAGGTCAATATTTTTGGTAGTTTCTAAGAAAGGTTCATTAATTTAACATGATATGTACAGGAATTTAAAAATGTCATTAAGTAAAATAGCGATTTGTTGCCTCTTCTTTAACGCATTCGTTGTCCTGCGTAATTCGACTATTGAGTTTCTCGCCATGCCAGGATCAAATGTGTTCACGGAGTTTCAGAAATTTAACAGAACCAGAGCTGTCACAGTCGACTATTTTTTAATTGTAATTCACACTGGTTTTTCAAACCAAAATTTTTTTTACAACATTTTCAAGAAAAATATACTTCAAATGTATATTTTTTTAAATAGTGGTGAGAATATGTAGTTGCCTGTGACACTCAATATTGAGGTTCGTTATCTACATAGTATATTTTCATATATTATACAAAATATAAATTAATAAATGTATAGTATAATGTGTTCCATTTTAGTATTTTTATTTTTAAAATCTTACATTTATATTTCAGCGCTTATTCCGTGAAACTTCATTTAAGGATACGGTGGACATTAAACTTTTTTTTTCTAATTTTCATCGAAGCAATATGAAATTTTGTGCACATATACATTTCACCAAAAGCATAAACACCTTCAAAAAATTCCAAGCTTATTAAAATTTTTAAATATTTAAAATTTTTTAAGTTTTTTAACGAAATTTTAAAATGTTCCTCGCGTCTTAATTTTTTAGATATTTTTTTTTTCGCTTTTGCATTTTTATCACTTAAAACTCTATTATAAACAAATTTGTATAAGATTTTTTTAAATCTCTTAAATAGTTAATATTTTACAGGTTTTTCTCTAAATTCCATATCGATTTTCATCGAAATTTTGCCTTTTAATAAGTAAAAAATCTAATTTGACTATCTTAATAAAAACAAATTTTAAAAAGCTTACACAATTTCTTTCTAAAGAATATGAGGATACTTCCTTATCAATTTCATAAATATTGATGAAAAATAACGTCGCAAGAAACATTTCAAAAATGTGGAAACGGTTAAATAATTAGTTTTGAGAAAACAGATTTAAAGTATATAAATACACTTACCTTCATTATTTACTTCTTAAAACCTTCATAAATGATATTTTATAAGAAAAAAAACCGTTTTAGCACTATTATACCACAGAAGTAGACCTTTTTGTGACGATTTTGCTCAATTAAAGGTCCACCTTCTCCTTAAAAATCCAACTGAAAATCCTATTTACATGACCAAGAAGAGTATCATCCATGTCTGATAGACGTGGCCTCCGATGAAGCATACCCATCCATAACCCACATATATATGTGACTTAAGAAGGAACGTGTTAAGAGATTTTCATTATTGTTATATATATATATATATATAATATATATATATATATTTATATAATATATATATATATATATATATATATATATATATATATATATATATATTAGGAAAAAGTTGCAATGCACGTTTAAACGATTCTTACATATCGACAAAATAATGGAAAATATATAAACATATTTTTGATAAGAAAATAGAATGAAAAGAAAAAAGAAAAAGAGATAGATTATGTTACACTATATTTTTAAGAATTTGAATTTCTTCATAAAATACAAACCCAGAATTCTTTTTCATAATCAACATTAATAAATACTTTTTCTAAAATCTAAATATTAGTGGTTCGTTCATTAAATAGTAGGGTAACATTCCCAGTAATTGGTAGGCACTAGTGATTGGCACATCCTACAAAAATGTCCTAAAATAAGATTTATATCCAGCCTTTTAAAAATGCAAGACCATATACCAGTTATATGCTCATTTACTTTACAGATTATAACTTTGATTTATACTACTAAATGACAATAGAACCTCGGAAAGAGAAACAATTATGGCTTGTATCAAATTAGCCATTTTTGTTGCAAATGCTTTTTGTATGGCTTAAGAAAGGCATGCATTTCAATTTATTATTATCTGATTTATAGTATATTTTAAATTTTAATTGACAGCAGTTTTGTTTAGTTGAAAAGGGTTACTTTAATTGTGTAAAAGTCTAAGTGCCAATTACTGGTGATTACAGCAACTTTTTATAAATATATTTTTATATAAATACTTTTTCAAATATTTTTCCTTTTAGTGGGCAAAACAGATGCACAGATATGCACTCTTTGATTTAAAAATATTTGCAAGTAAATATTTTATTTCTTGGTAATAAAAATAGAAGTAAGTTTAAAGACAAATCCTTAATGTGCCAATTACTGGGGATGTTACCCTACTGTTTAATGAGAAAAAAAAAGAAAAAAAAATAGAAATACATAAAAAAAAGAATTATATAAAGAACGAAAAAAACAGTATATATCTCAGTTAAATATTTAATCTGGAAGAGCATTTTTTATCCTAGGCAAAAAGTAATTAATCTACATTCTTTGATGAGCTGACCTAATTACTAAACTATGAAAAATTTTCATATTGACCTTCTTCTTTTAATTAAGGGAATAAATCTAAAAAAATTATTCATAGAAATTGATCTAAAGAAAATTATATTTAATTGTCTTAGCCAAACGTCATTACTATTTTTCTAGTCATAAATTTTTGCAGTTAATAAAAATTCCTTTGTGTATTATTTAAAAAAAAATAATTATTTTATTCATTAAAATTATAATTGACTTTAAATCTGAAAATAATTTTTCATCTATAATATTAAAAAAATATCACGTGTAAAAAAGAGCTATATTTACTGTATTGAGTGTTTTCGCTGCATAGAAATTTACTTTGGAGTTAAAGTTATATAATTATGAAAACAGTTTACTTGTGCATCTTTCCTACACATACATGGTGAGTTATAAATATGGAAACAATGGGAATGGAAATTAGATATGGAAACAAACTATATCCTTTAATATTGCCTCTAAGCACAGATTTCTAAATGCAAATTCCATAAAAAAGGTAAACAAAAAGGTGCAAAATTTATTGAGATATGCTGCAGCTCTATTGAAGGAAAGGGGGCTAAATTTGAGAAAATACAAAAATGAAATTTTTATGCGGCCCCCGAAGGATAAAATTTCCAACTAGAAAAATTTTCCTTATCCATTACGGTATTATAAAACAATATTATGTATTTATCTAAAAATGTCACAAAGATATTTAAATCCAAAATCCGCCGATATTCGTAACTTACATCACTTAACCCTGCCTGTAAGCGGCGAGTTTTTGACACAATATCAATGCAAGATAGGGTTCGTTCAGAAATAGTACTTTAATTAAAATCGATTAAAGATGTGCTTCTTTTTTGGACATAAAATAGCAACGGATAGATGTTATATTATAGCTGTTTTAAAATATGTTGGTGGTCTACACTACAGATCTGCATGGGTCAAAATGTAATTTTTTGGGATGTTTTTTTTTCTTTTAAATTTAGTATTTTTTAATTGAACATTTAACTTTTTTTAATTAAAGGTAATTTAAAATTATATGCGTTTTTTTAATTTTTTTTGGACTGAGCCAAATTTTAATTATTTTATGTACGGATTAGGTCAGTCAGAGATAATGATTTTAATCCTGGTTGTGTCGAGACCAGGAGTGAAAAGTATCCTCGGCCTGGCTGAGTCTACAGAAAAAAATAATGTCCGGATCCAGGCGCGGTTTGGGCCCAGAATACAGAATTATTTTTAACAGCTTCGGCGGGACGATACAAAATATAGCAATAGAAATATTTAGTTTGAATAATTTGATTTTTTTTGTAATAGAAATATTTATTTTGAATTAATTTGATTTTTTAGAATAGAAATATTTATTTTGAATTAATTTCATTTTTTGTAATAGAAATATTTATTTTGAATTGCACTGTATATAGAGTTTTTTCAAGCTTTGTGGCTCGTTTCGTACTTCTATAATAATATACGACTGTCAATATCTGATAATTTTTTTTATTCATAGAGGGAAACGCAAAAATAAATGCAAAACATTTACATCGCCATGTAAATGTTTATTTTTATTTTATGGGAAGAATATTTTTTTTAGAATTCTTTTATTTTATTTGTGATTTAGTAATCCTTCATTTAAAAAAGGGAATTTCCAATAATTTTTATTTATTATATCTTCAATCGTTTAATAAATATTGTTTAACCGATTTCTTGAAACAAACAAAAATATCTAATTTCAGTAAATTTTATTTATTTAACAAAGTAATTTTTTTTTACTCTCAAGCTAATAAATGATGGAAATTGCAGAGAATACTATAGTATTATAGTGAACTGAACATTCAAGTATAGCGCTTTCAAACTTTCTCTTATAGTATGTTATTTTCAGAAATATTTAGAAATAAACAAAAAAATTTTTAACATACAATGATGCTAAACATGCAATATTTTAGAGATGAAAGAATATGATCTTCTGTTATATTCAAAAGCAAAATTATGGAGAGCATTTACTTGGGTACTTTCCGGTTGATTTTGTATTCCTATAAAATTACACAACCGTCAAAATCTAAATTTGTTTATGTATCTTAAAAAACGATATTTATTCTAATATAAATACGTTGTATTTACACTGAGACGTAGAGATATATATGTGGATTTCATTGGTTTGTGTATTTATTTTAAAATTAGATTTTGGAATTTGCATTGGTATTCGTGATTTTCCGTTAACATAAAATTTAATGTTTCTAATATAATTATCATTAATATGATTGAACCTGTTCTTTTCCCGCTAATTCTAATTCCGAAAGCTTAAATACTATAAATCGTAACATTTTTCTCACATTTTCACTTTGATCAAATGTTTCTTTATTTCTACCAATTTCATTTAACTTATATTTATATTGATTTTTCTATGTACATATGCAATAGTCAACATGTGACTGTATTTATGCATTGCGTTTAAACATTCAAGTCTTGCAGGTATGCATTTATACATTGCATGTATGTATGTATGTAAACATTTTCGTTTGCATGCGTGTCTCTATGAAAATATTTTCACATGTACTATTTATGCGTTCGTTTGTTTAAATGCGATTATCTTTCATGACAAGTTCATAAAATATAGGAAATGCTTTCAAAACGTAAATTGTAAGGAACATCATTCTAAAATTCATAAATATATAAGCATATAGATACAGAAACTAATTATTTAATAAAAGTTTCAGGGGAGTGTAATTGAATTCCGTACACTTCACTTATTTTCAGGTGTAACTCACTTCAGTTTTGGAATATCTGCAAAATATTACTACACGTGGTCAATCGATTCAGCCGTGAGCTAAATAAAAGTCTGGAACAATTTCTTTTTTATTTTAATTTGAAGAAATTGTCAAAATTGGTCCAAAGTTGGACCCCCAGTCACATAAATTGGACCAAATAGTATTAGGTTGCTTTAAGGAAAATCCAATACAACTAATCTTATTAAAACCAAAGTTTGAGATTGACAAAAAATCAAACAAAAACAACAGCAATGAAATATAATTAAATCAAAAGTATCCTAGTAAGGGCTTTAAGTCAAAATGCATTCCAAATATAAATAAAGGTTATAAGTAATTAAAAATAAAAATTATGGAACTAATTGCTGAATTTCATGTAAGAAGTAATGCAATATTTCCACATGAATTTGTTTTAGTCAAGAAGGAGCCCACACTGTATACACTGTAAACATTTCTAAAAACTGAATCATTTCTGTTATTTTATTTTATTTTTTTTACAAATTAGGCGAAACTAGTTATTACTATCTTGATTTTTTTCGATTTTGAATCATTGGACATTTTTTCAACATTAATTTTCTTTGCCTTATATTTGTAATTCATCCTTTCCATCCCTTTTTTAAAATTAAATTTCATCTATTTTTTAAAATTTGTTGTTCCAAATGTTTTTGACTCTGACAACGTTTTTTTTATCTTTTTTATGTTTTATAAAGGTTTTTTTAATAAAACAATTCATAGGGATAAATAATTCAAAGAAATTAAATACACGCTAATTAAAATAATCCAGAAAAATTCCATAGGTATTTTCAAACAAAATTTATTGGAAAAATATGTAAAAGATATATTTTATATTTATGTAGGCCTAATCTGTATTAAGAAATCGGTTCTAATATAAAAAAAAAGAGTTAAACTATTGAAAAACTTACATAGACATAGTATTCCATTACAAAATGTAACCAAAAAAAGTGTCCAAAATGTACATCTGTGAAAATTCATTAATTACTTTTCAAATTTATGATTGTGTATCTGGTTCAAATTAAATAAGGGAGGCAACTAAGTAAGTAAGGCAAATGTGTCTTTAAAAAAAAAGATAACTTTAAGACTAAAAATTAAAATCAAAGTAAACAGTGTATGCACAATGAATTTAGATATGTAGATGAAAACATAACGACTTACCTTAGTTTTAAGGAATTTTCTTAAATTTAGTAGGGAAAAAATAGATCAAATCAGCTAACTTTATGTTGTTTAAAACTGTCTGAAACCTGCACATGGAAGGCAGATGCTTCTTATGATATTAAATAATATTATTCTCTTGAGATACATTTCAGTGGAAGATTCAGTGGAAGAAGTACAATCTATTACTGTAATTAACAGCAGAATCCCAATGGTTCATTTAAATCGACCGCCCAAATATAGCTACTCTCCATTATGAATTGAAAAAAATATTTCTATCGTAACTCAATTTATTTTCTAAATAAAGCATTTGAAAAAAAAATCAAGAGTCTAGAATATTAGATTGTGTTTCGTTTATTTTTTTATACATTTTATCCAACATTTAATTGTTACTGTATGATCGATTTCTTGAAGCAAACAAACCTATGTAAATTTTGAAAGTTTTATTCATTAAACGAAGTAAAAAGAATTTACCCTCAAATTAATAAATCATCGAGTTTGCATTTGAAATAATACTAGCATTATACGAAACTAAACATCCAAGTATAACATTTTCAGACTTTCTTTTATAGTATGTTATTTTCAGAATTATTCAGAAATAACCAAAAATTTTTTGATATGCAAGGATGTTAACATGCAATATTATAGAGGTGAGAGAATATAAACTTCTGTTTTATTCAAAAGCAAAATTATGCAGCACATTACTTGGGCGCTTTCCGCTTGATTTTGTATTCCTATGAAAATACACACCTGTCAAAATCTGAACATTATTCATTTCACTGAAGAAATGCTAAGTTATTCTAAGATAAATAGGATACATTTACACTGAAATGTAGTGTATATGTTTGATTCTTGCTTTGAATACATATTTTAAAATTACAATGTGGTACTTTCATTGGTATTTATGATTTTCCTTTCACATAAAATTAAATATTTCAACGATAATATTAATTTGATATGAGCAAACCCAATTATTTCCTACTAATTTTAATCTCAAAGGCTGCAATATGATACTTCGTAACATATGCTCTCAGTTTTACTTTGTTCGCATACGATATCACTTTAAAATATCTTGATATTTCATTTCAATTATATTAATGTTGGTGTGTCTGTGTATATATGTATTGATGCATTACATGTATGCATTTCTAAATTACATGTATGCATTTATGTGCTGCATGTGTACATTTGTGCATTATGGATGTGTTTATGTAAATATTTCTGTATGCATATGTGCTTCTTTGTAAATATTTTTGCATGCATATATGTATAAATGTCTTTTAATGTGATTAGTGCTTACAACTAGTTCAAAAATGGTAAGAAATAACTATCAATAAGTATATTTCAAGGAAAATCGTTTTAAATATTTATGAATACATACAGCTCAAAGGTACATTAGATTGTTTAAAAAATATTAGTTAACGAAGGTTATATACATATATATATATATATATATCAGAAGAACTTTTCTTTTCTACAGTGGTTATATTTATTAAAAAAATAAAGTATTTGAATAAACATTTCAAGCATGTAAAATATTTCACACATAAGATACTACATCCAAATGATACTGTATCCAAAATATAATAATTTAAGTAAAAACATTTGAAAGCTTTAAAATAATCAAGAACTTTCATTATTGAACTCTAAAATGCATTACTTCGTAATTTTAAAACCGATTTCTTTGAATAAAATAAAATGTTTTCATCAGAAAAGGGCGTAAAAA
Organism: Maratus speculifer; assembly: GCA_964019185.1. Taxonomy (NCBI): domain Eukaryota; kingdom Metazoa; phylum Arthropoda; class Arachnida; order Araneae; family Salticidae; genus Maratus; species Maratus speculifer. Next base: position 327,633,102 of record OZ025290.1, read on the forward strand.
TTTTTCCGATACTTTTTATGCAGACTTAAGAATAAAGTTATCTTCAACTAACTGTGTTTTGAGAAAGTTGTTTTTAGCAGTAAATTGAAAGAAACACTTTATGCACAATAGTAGTGAAATCAAATTAAGATAATGCGTTGAATAGTCTATCCTTATTGCAAATATTTTAACTTAATGGTGATTTCCATTTCTAACAGCTCAAAGAAAATACTGACAGGCTTGAGAGCATTTCTTTTAGCGTTCATTTTTAAGATAATTGGGGTGACTTAATTGTATGAAATTACTTTTTATGGGAATGCATTTTATTTCGTGTGTGTTCTTTAATAGTTTGCAATCATTAATGACATTAAAAGAAAGAAAAAATTGACAGCTGACGATAAAAAAAAAACTTCTGAAAAATTTTAAAAATGTATTTTTATTGTTTTATTTTATTAATTTATTTTGATTTTATAAACTCAAGGTATGTATCTTAATAATAAACTTTTTTTAAAAGTAAAATTTTATATAATCTGTTTAATTCAACAGACATTTCAATAAAATAACATACTTTGGGTGCATATATATTTTAAAATAATTAAATTTCTTTAAAAATAAAAATACTACGATATTTGTACTGATGCAGTTAGTGAAAAGACTTTTAAGAAATTATTTGAATGAAAATATTTGAAAGTAAGGTGAAGAAGATTTTTTAAGATAGAAGGCATTATTTGATGTTTAAAACGATATTTGAAGATTCTTTTTAGAAATATAGAGGAATGAAGTAATGGAAGGTTTTAAAAAAATTTTTAAGTTCATATTAGATGCAGTTTATTTTATTATGTTAATTTTTAAGAGAAAATAAGAAGAAAATATTTTCAGAATTTAATAAATAGGGACAGCAAAATTTTAATGAAACTTTCAGATTGTAAATTTATCCATATACTTTTTTTATATGGGGTATAGAGTCCTATTCATATAAGTATAAAAAACTTAAAAATGTAAATGTTACAGGCCAAACTCGATTTTAGGCCAAACTAGATTGGCCTAGACCAAACTAGTTTACCCTAACGCCCATCGGATAAACTAGTCTTTCCTAGGCCAATCCGGTCTATCCTAATGCCCATCGGATAAACTAGATTTCCTAGGCAAAACCGGTTTATCCTAACGGCCATCGGATAAACTAGCTTTTACTAGGGCAAATTAGTCAACCCTAAGGCCCATAGGACAAACAAATTTTTCTTAGACCAAACTAGTTTGACCTAAATCTTATAGGATAGACTAGTTTAGCCTGCTGTTTATTGGTCTCAACTAGTTTACCCTAGGACGATCTAGTTTATCCTAGGCCAATTCTATTTGGCGTGATTTTATTGAATTCAATTACGACCTCAGCGCCAACATTCTACTTTGTCCTAGGCTGATCTAGCTTATCCTAGGCCAATTTAATTTTACGTGTTTTTAGCTCACAGGCGTCAAAGCCTGAGAAATAATGGGTTCGCAGGTTCCGTATATGTACGTATGTAGCTAACGCGATATTTATTGATAGAAATATCCGAATTGCTTCAAATTTTAGATGTAGGTTCATTCTGTTAAGGTACTTTTCTGATTAGTTTTGGGAATTCGTTGGATAAGAATAAGGCGGTGTGTGTGTGTGGGGGGGGGAGGCACACGAGAGGCTAATTCCGCACCGTTAATTTAGATAAATTGATTTTTCATGCAGAATTATCAGTTTTCATTTCAAATTTTAGATGTAGGATCATTCTGAGAAGTCGACTCCGTAATTACTTGTGGATGTTTATTGGTTTATTGGATGTTTATTGTGGATGTTCAATGTTTAAGTATAATTGGGCGAAATGGGAAAAAGTAATCCTCCTTACTTTATTTTTCAAGAGTGTTATTCTTTAACGGAGATCCGAACCCCATTTTCGGCCAAAAAGCATCAAAAGTTCAAAAAAAATTTTATCTCTGAAAATGATAAAATACATATTTACGAATATCCATGCAAAATTTCAGAACTCGGGGACACTTGGAACAGGTAGCAAATGAGCTGTTTTTAATTGTAGTCAGTAGAGTTTAAAGGACTAGCGGCCATTTAAAATGTGTTTTCTTGAAAATGACTTTTCCCATATTTTGCCTAAGTTCAAAGTACTAAGGCTCAGTGGTAAAATGGTTTAGAAAGAAAGTGTTTATGTTTTTAGAATCTTAAAAATATTTGCAACAAAAATAAGGAGAGATATTTTTTTTAACTATTTCTGAAAATTTTGCATAAATTGGTAAATATGAAAATTATAACGAATTTAAGGAAATTTACCATGCGTAATTTCTTTCTTTTTTTTTTAGCTGAAAATCAAAAATATCTCTCCCTAGATCGTTTCCATATACTATAACACTATTTAAGAAATTTTAGTAATACCAAAATATTGAAAATTGTATGAGGAGTAGTAATTTTAAAAAGTGTATTTTTCCACACAAAAAAATAATAAAAATCGACATAAAAAATATACTTTTTAATAAAAAGTGAATTTTTTTTGCTAATTATTCCTTAAAAAACGATTCTTAAATAGTACACCAAAATTCATTACTTTAAAATCAATAATAATTTTTTTTGGTTTTTTCTTACGGGCCTCCCTTAAAGAAAATAGCTACATACTGCTTTTTAGGATTTTGCCAAAGTCAATCCTTGGTATTAAGCAAAGAAATAATATTAGAACTAAAAGATGTTCGTATATTTACGAATATCGTTACGAATATCTGTTAGATGTTTGCACGGGCCGGAATTTCGAAGCCCGTGCCCCGCCCTTCGCGAATGAAAGTTATTTTGCCTTGATCAGGTATAAAAATTAAAAGTTCAGCCCGAGCCTGCCTGTACAAAAATCAGTGAAAAGAGACTCAGTCCGGCTGATTCTGGCCCTACTCAATTTTTGAAAAAAATTCAGATTTTAATTCACATACATTTAAGATTCCTTTAAAAAACAATGCATACATATTTATTGGATAAATTTACAATGTATTTTTAAATTACGATGTGTTCGCAGAATGGAAAATACATAATGTATTATTGATTATTTAGATTCCGTGACAAGAATATCTTATATGTCGGCAAGTAATTAATTTCTCAAAAGGGAAAACACTGTTTGATTCCGAATTATATTAAACTCCGATCTGGCTCGAATGTGCAAATAATAATAATAATAACAATAATAATAAAATTAAATGCAAGTCTGATCACAGCACGGCACGAGTCTGCAGAAAAAAATAAGCAAACACCATGTCCAATGCATCATGTCTTTGCGGTGAACATGTTAAATTTCTGTACTGATGTTATAAACAATGACTCTTGACACACATTTATACTTATTCTAGTGAAAAATAGGTTTTTTACCGGCCAAACCCGATTTTGAGCCAGATTAAGTTAGCCTAGGCCAAAGTATTTTATCCTAACGCCAATTGGATAAATTAATTTTTCCTACGCCAAATTTGTTTATCTGAAAGCCTATTGGATAAACTAGTTTTTCCTAGGTAAGAGGTCAATCCTTCTTTTTCCCTTCATACTTAACCATTAAACCCCCAAACCTATTCAGAGAATTGCCTTATCAGAAAGAACCTATATCTAAAATTTGAAGAAAATCCGTAAATTTTATGTCAAATACCATTTTTCTAAATTATGGGGAGTTACCTACATTGCCCTTTCTTTTACACTTAAACAGTAAACATCCACAACTGATCACGGAGGCGCCTTGTCAGAAGTACCCTATATCTAAAATTATAAATGAAAACTGATAATTCTACATGAAAAATCCATTTCTGTAAATTAATGGTGGGGGATTAGCCTCCCGTTTGCTTCCCCCTTATTTTTATCCAATGAATTCTCAAAACTAATCAGAAAAGTAACTTATCAGAATGAACCTACATCCAAAATTGAAGCAAATCGGATATTTCTATCAAGAATTATCGCGTTGCGTACACGTACATACATGCGTACATACATACATATAAAACCTGCGAACCCATTATTTCTCAGGCTTTGACGCCTGTGAGCTAAAAACACGTAAAATTACATTGGCCTAGGACAAACTAGATCAGCCTAGGACAATCTAGAATGTTGGCTCTGCGGCGGTCATTGAAATCAATGAAATCACGCCAAATTGAATTGGCCTAAGATAAACTAGATCGGCCTAGGATAAACTAGTTCAGACCAATAAACAGCAGGCTAAACTAGTCTATGCTATAAGATTTAGGCCAAACTAGTTTGGCCTAGGAAAAACTAGTTTATCCGATGGCCGTTTGGATAGACCGGTTTGGCCTAGGAAAAACTAGTTTATCCGATGGACGTTAGGATAAACTAGTTTGGCCTAAAATCGGGTTCAGCCTGTAACATAAATAAAGAATATCACGAAAATTGGATGTAAACTGAACTGCATTATAAGGGAATCCTTTGCGGTCAATGTGTCTCATAAAGCACAAATAAGACATTATTAGATTTATTTCTTACAAAAACATAATAATTAAGTAAGTACCCATGTTCTTTAGTATGCTGTTTAATATGTAAAAGTTACATGGGTATTTGAGGGGGGGGAGTAAACAATATAAATCTATAAACAAATGGGTACTACGTATTTACGTATCTCATTCCCTTTTTTATTTACTTCAATGAGCGCAATAAATCTGTAGAGAATAAAAATATTTTTTCACATCAAGCTAACCTAAGTTTTATTGTTTTCGGTATTTTTTTAATGTAATCTCTAAATAATAATAATGTAACCTCTAAATAAGCCTGTACATGTTTTATAATGTAACCTCTTCATCTGTATCGTAAAATTTTGACGTTTGTGTATTTTACTTAAGAAATTTGGCTTAATACTCTCAAACATGCTTTTATAAAAGTTGATTGTGTAATTTTAATAAGGCATTAAATAATTACCTTTATTGCAAACTGACAAACAGTGCAGAAATTTATATGCAGTAGTACACAAAACTGCTAAAAGTTATTTAAAACTGTTTGGGTAAATGAATCTCATATGGTCCAGTTACACCCTTCTGAAAGAGATTGCGGAGAACTGGGACACGAGCTACATATTTGAAACACGGAGTAAATATATCTAGTTGCCTAATAATAATAATGTATTTATGTAACTAAATTTTCTTTAAAGTGATTGTTTAATAAAATTATCTACCGTATTTTAAATAAAAGCCGAGAAAATTCAATTAAATTGATCTGATTTCTAAGAAAGGATGTCTGAATTTTTGGTAACATAGCAATGACAAGCACAGATGAGGATTCAATGTTAACAAAAGATAAAACTTAAAAGCCATCAACGGTTTTGTATAAAATAACATAATAGCCCAGATACTTGGGTACAGTTACCCTAGCTTACCATACTTGTTTCAATCTGTTTTATCACACCTTGAAGTTTTATCCAAGGATTTTGATTTACCTCACTTTCTTAGAAAAAATGCTTTACCCATTTTAAAATCCCACAGATCTTTAATATTTTGAGCTCAGTTGTTTGTAAAATAATGTTACTTAACTTGCAAATTCGCATTTTTCTTAGCATCTATACACTGTTAAAAATAAAGGTGACAAACCAGTTGCATTTGGCGCCCAGAGGTCAAATTGTGTTACCATTTGACACCCGAGGGATTGAAAATGTGTTTGGGGTAGAGATGTGTCATTTGTTGAGGAACGATTCCAAAGGAACGGTTCCGGTGGTAAAACTGAACGAACAGTTCCTGTCTCTAAAAAAGATTCGTTCCTTTTCGGAACGATTCCGAAATGAAACGGTTCCTCGGACTCGTTCCGAAAAAGAACGGTTCCTCGGACTCGTTCCGAAAAGGAACGGTTCCTCGGACTAGTTCCGAAAAGGAACGGTTCGTCGGACTAGTTCCGAAATGAAACCATTCCGAAAAGGAACGATTGAGCGGACTCGTTCCGAAAAGGAACGATTCCTCGGACTAGTTCCGAAATGAAACCATTCCGAAAAGGAACGATTCCTCGCACTCGTTCCGAAAAGGAACGATTTTTCGGACTAGTTCTGAAATGAAACCCTTCCGAAAAGGAACGATTGATCGGACTCGTTCCGAAAAGGAATGATTCCTCGGACTAGTTCCGAAATGAAACCATTCCGAAAAGGAACGATTCCTCGGACTAGTTCCGAAATGAAATCATTCCAAAAAGGGACGATTCCTCGCACTCGTTCCGAAAAGGAACGATTCCTCGGACTAGTTCCGAAATGAAACCATTCCGAAAAGGAACGATTGATCGGACTCGTTCCGAAAAGGAACGTTTCCTCGGATTAGTTCCGGAATGAAACCATTCCGAAAAGGAACGATTCCTCGGACTAGTTCCGAAATGAAACCATTCCGAAAAGGACCGATTTTATTTTAAAATAAGATATATTTTGATTTATTAAAGCAAAGTGTATTGCCCAAATATCCTTCAAATGTGCATGAAAAAGAAATCGGGGGGGAAGGGAGACGAAGAAAAACGAAAGAAAGAGAAAAGAAATTAAAGTTGTAGGAGGGGATAAACGTTTAATAAACTACAACTGTGCATTATATCTAGAGGTCTGCACGGGCCGGAATTTTCAGGCCCGTAGGTAATTTATTTCGGCCCGGTCCGTTGTAAAGCTCAAAAGTTCGGCCTGGGCCCGGCCCGTTTAAATTTTTATATTTTAGGCCCCGCCCGGCCCGTACAGAAATCAGTGAAAATAGGCCCGGCCCGTTTTGGCCCATTACAATTTCTACAATTTCTAAAAAAAAAAAAAAAAAAAAAAATCAGATTTTTATTATATAATTAAGATTTTTTTAAAGAATACTGCATACATATCTATGGAATGATTTTACAATACATTTTACAGGAAATACACATTAACAACATTAATGATTACTTAGACTCTTAGGCTATCAACATTCGAATAAAGATTCATTAAAAATTTAATATGGCTTAGAATAAAAGAAAAAAGAAAGAAAGCTAAAAACGTCGTTACTTTTGAAGATGTTTGATAAAAGAAAATTTATAAAAATATTTCTATATCATTTTATCAAAGGTTTTAAATCCCAATTCATTCTTAAATTCAAAGAAGCTTCTTTCTGATACATTTCTAAATTCACTTTTTTCTCAGAAATGCATAAGATTAGCAGGTATCTTTATTCAAAAACTATATAATCGAGGGGCGTTATCTATTTTTTGATACAAGCAATTTAAGAATACTACAAGTAAATAAAATACTGTCATAATCATATGTCACTGCGATTTGAATAGAATTTCCGGAAGCGATAGCATGGGAAGGGAGAAAAACCTGCAATCATTTGAGAAACTATTACATCTCAAAAAGGTCATACAAGTCAGACTCAAAAGGTCATACAAAAAGGTCATACAAAGGTCATATTTACCAAAAATAAAAAACGCTATTCGATTCCAAATCCCTTCAATAATTAAGCTTATCACTTTTATACTTTTACAATTTAAAATTAATCAGAAATTAATTTAAAAACCATCAAGAAGTATATATCCGAAGATAAAGCTAACATAAGTTCTTTATCGCTGTTAATAATTTTACAAATCATGTTTTCTGCCCTACAGATCTTGAGAACAATTAAGTGTAATTCCGGTCCGGCCAGTCTATATGTAGAAAAATAATGCGAGCTTGATCTCGGACCGGCATGAGTCAGCTAAAAAAATATTAAAACGAGTTGCACACAATGTAATTCTCCGATGCTGATCTCTACATTGTACATTTTATATTGATGCTGTCAAACTAGTATGGCTCGTGACGTACATTTATACTTATTCTCATTGAAACCATGTAAAATAGCTCATATTTTATCGTTCCAGCTCAAATCTCTAGAACGGGCCGATAGGCCCGAAAATTTTTTTAATCGGCCCGGCCCATCTGGGCCGTTCAATTTTTTTGCCGGCCCGGCCCGTTTATGTTGTTTGTCGGCCCGGCCCGTTGAAAAAACTATTCTAAATTTGCCAGCCCGGTCCGTTAGAGAATTTAAAACGATTCCGCCGGCTCTTTATTCGGCGAAAAAAATGAAAATTTCGATTTTATAATTTGTTGTTTTAATTGTGCTTTATTATCGCTAGTGCATTCTGATTAAGTTTTTATAAAGATTCGAGTATTATAAATACAGTATAAAGTGATTTTATTACACCACTCTCCATTTAAATGCCACAATCCACTTCAATTAAAAAATAACTTTCCTCAGTTTTTTTTTTCTTTACTATAAGCATGTTTAAAGTTATAAAACGTTTATGTATGTTTTTCAAGTGCATCACAATTCCAAAATAAAATTTAAAGTATATTTAATTTTTCCAATGCTTCGTAATGCTCCATTACGGAATTGCGGATACTATAATTGTTTATCTCGTCGACCCATTTCGACATATAATCGACAAACTATTATTAAATTATGCAAATTAGCCTAATTTTTACTTTAAATAACGAAATAACAAATAAATTAGTAAAAGATTAATAGTACCACACATAAAATATGAAATTAAAAATCACTTGATGGCGTAACGAACACATGTAAAGTGTTTAATGTTAAGTGAATGTGACATTTATGAAGTCATTATTGGCATTTAATCTTACAGTTTGGAAATAGTTTTCTGATTGACGGGATAATACCGAATTGCGTAAAAGAAGCATCCTAATAACTCCAAAAATTATAGTTATGTTAACTAACAGTTTACTGCGTTGGTTTAAGTGTCTCATTTTCAATTAAAATATGCCTTTGAATTGAAATTTGAATGAAATGAATGATCATGAAAAATCGAAGAATGTGGAAAATATTAATACAATTATTCCGGCAAATAATTATCCGAGTGACTTTAATCTTTATACAAAATTTATGTTTTTCATTGTATTTTTCACCCACTTTTTAAGATAAAAAAATTCGAAAATTTCTATAAATTTTCATCAGAACGAATATTTTAAGAGTCCTAAAAAATAGTTCCGGATAATGGAGTTTACTGATATTCAATAGGCTTCTTCTCATTACTACATATTAAATACACACAAAATTTTAAGTATCTATCTCAATTTGTTCGAGAGATAGAGTATTTACAGACAAACGGACAGACACGCGCACAGACAGACGTATTAAATAAACAATTATACTAACAATTTACTGCATTGGATTAAGTGCTTCATTTCCAATTAAAATAAATCTTTGAATTGAAATTTCAATGAAATACAGGGTCGTGAAAAGTCGTAGAATTTGGAAAATATAATTACGAATATCTCAATAATATCTGTCATCTGAACGAATATTTCGAGAGTCCGATAGAAACACTTCCGGATAATCGAGGTTACTTCATATTAAGTACATAGCAAATTTAAGTCTCTATCTCAATTTGTTCGGAAGATTTACAGACAGACGGCATGTTTTTTTTCTAAAATTATGTTTTTCGTAATCTTCACTATCCGTCAATTTCTTTTTTCGATTTTCAAAACCATTGCAAGACTTACCATATACCACATATGATGAGAAAGTAAAAATTACCGGAATCCTAATAATCTGCAATACTAACAATTGTAGCGTTCCCCCCTCCCCATATTGACTCCAATCTGCATATTTAGATTTCATATATTATTTGCAAAAGCATTTTTTTTTTTAGCAAAATAAAAATTTTAAATATATTTATCAGCATATATTTATTTGTCAACTATTCCACTTTTTACTTATTACTTCTTCCGATAGAAGTATTTTCTAATTTTAATGTAATTAATCGCAGAATTCTGGTATTAAATATGGTAAGATTTATGATTCAGAAATAGCATTAACACACACACACACACACACACAAAAAAAAAATAGTCACATAGCTATGCATTTTTATAAAAAATGCTTGAAATTCACTGAAATTAATATTTATATGCTGTAGAATGGAACAACATTTTTCAATTTTCTTTAAAAGGTGCATATCTTAAACTATAATAGATTCCTTCCGCTTATCAACTTTTGTAACGAGTCCAAAAACTAAAAAACAAAATAAAAAAATTGACACCGCTATAGAAAAAATTCGATGCTTTTATTAAAAAAAGAGGAAACACTGCTCGATTTCTTTCTATCAGAATAATAATACATGACAGTTAGATCCACTTGCAAATGAAAATGACAGAAAAGAAAGTGAAATGTGCAGAGTTAAAAAATGGGCAGTATCCATGATACAAAAAAAGCTCTATTGAACTGGGCTCCGGAGCCCTACATTTATGAGATCTGGTGAATTCCAACCAATACTTAAATATTTTTTAAAAACAGAGACGTACCTGAGCTCCGGCGCAAATTAAGCCCTGACATATTCTAAAACATTTCGGGAAAAAATTATTGTAGTTGCATTTTGTATTATTTTTGTGTTTTAAACTACTTTAATTTAGGTTTTTTTTCCCACTATTGCATTAAAATTCTATCATTACAAATGTCTGCTAATTTAGCATATATTTTTATTTTTACGTATTATAATTCCTAACATTCTTATTTTTTCTCCACATGTCTCAATAATACTTATTATGTATTAACAAAATCATTAGAGCAGAAAATGATTGTATAACATTAAAATTATTAAATGTTTAAGTTTCCAAAATTTTTTTGGATCATTTCTAGTTATTTGAAAAATATTTCGGTTATAGCAAATTTCTCAGATAAAACCTTAGCGTAACAAGCACATAAAACAATCACTTTGTGTGAATTTCAATACACAAGCTAAAATTTTTAGCAACGTTTAAACGCATAAATAAGTACAATACCATGATACAAAAATCACATACGTCCATTTAGAGGATTCTTGGAACTCCATTTTTAGTATGGAAAAAAATTAAAGGATTAAAATAGAACGATGTTTTTAGCCCCGTTAAGGGGCTACTTCTGTCAAATGAAAAGACCCGCTTACTAATGCTAATCCTATGGAAAAAATTTATAAAGATAACTCGGTTGCATTTCAATATTTTTAAATGATTTTTTTTTCATTGGATAGCTGAGATGGATCAAAATGCAGGTCGTTTTTTATTTTTTCAATTTTGATTGCAGATATTTTTATAAGGGTGCTTTCCCTTTCTAAACCGGTTCTGAAAATGAAAGTCCCGCATAAAAAATATCTGTAAAAGCAAACGAAAAAGCAAACAACGACTTGAATACAGATCGATCTCAGCTATCCAATGCAAAAAAAATAAAAAATAAAATAAAAATATTAAAATACAGCTGAGATATCTTTATAAATTTCTTGCACTTGATTAGCATTAGCAAACGGGTCCCTTTGACCTTCCTTTGAGTGAACCCATTTGACTGAAGTAGCCCCCTAACATCTGTTATAGTCCTGAGTTTTTCGGGATTATACCAGGGGTTTTCAGAGTTTTACTCGGGGCTATAACCGAGGTGCTCTTTGAATCCATTTTAATCTTTTATTTTATCTTATTTTTTACGCACTGAGGAAGGGGATCCACACAATCCTCGAAACGGCCATTGTGGGATTTTTTTTTTTTTTTTTTTTTTTTTTTTTCATGTCATGATACTGTACATATTTACGTGTTTAAACGTTGTTAAATGTTTTAGCTTATGTAACCTAACTTCATAAACAAAAATTATTAAAGAAATTTGGTTGTTTCTAAAATATTTTAATTACCGTCAATAAATGAAAATTTTAGAAGTAATTTACTATTCATGACAGCTATATATTATATATGTTAAATTTCTTTACTATAAAAAAAAATAATGTTTAATTGTTTGTTGTACTACCATTTTAGCCTTGCTCTTATTGCAACGTATCATTTTATGATTTCACTAAATCAGCAAATTTTGTGTGCTCCTATTTTTGAAATAAAATTCTTTTGAACAACGTTGTATTTTGTAGTTTTTATTTTTTTTACTTATTTTATGTATTTCAAAACTTATTTGTCTTAAAATATATAATTGAAGAAAATTAGTTACGTTATTGAACTAAATAGTTATAATTTCCTTTCTTACTACATAAAACCACAGTTTTAATTATGTGCAATTTCTAAATTTAAATATCCTGGATTTTCATTTGTATCCTTTTTCAGAAACTTACAATCCCATTTTCAGCTCACTAAGCTTTGAATTTCAGAAACTATTTCTTTAATGGATTTTTATATTATAGTAGGTAGTAACAGCTAAAATTTTATAATTTTAGGTGTAGGCATTTCGGTTTCGGCTCCGCATTGATGATTCAGTTAGGAAGCACACTGTTATATACATACTAAGGCTGTCATATGCACTCCATTTAACCAATTATGTCTCCCCAAATCGATAAATATTGAATTTGATTATGCAAAAGATTCTATTCATATTTAGCCTTAACCCTTGAGGACGAGCGACACGTATACGTGCTACAAAAAAGCCTAAGAATCCTTGTTTATTTCCACCAGTAAAATTTTACTGCAAAAGTAGCTTTATTTAATCGGAGCATTTTCTCGATTTCATAAGGCACAAATTTCTGTTTTTAAAAAAAGATGACAAAACATTAAAAATTTCATAAAATACTCCCGTCACGAAGGGGTTAAGGGTGTATTCCAATCCAAACTGCTTATTGTCTGATTTATTCTTAAATTCATTTTTGCTCTCAAACGTTTCAAACTGGCAATTCTCTTTTTTAGAAAGTACACAATGCGCCATCCTTGTCCTTTTTTTTTTTTTTTTTTTTTTTTTTTTTACAATTGCAAAAAAACTGTTGTCAAAGTAGGCGTTTTGAACTGAATTTCCTGAAGAGGGAGATCTGCGAACGAAAAAAATGGTCAAACTGAGAAAATAATTGTTTATAAATCAAATTCTAACGAATTGAGCGAAAAAAAAAGAAATCACGCGGCTTCTTATACATCTCTTTAAAAATCACCTCAGCAAGTTTCACGTATCTACCTTTAACCCTTTCCGGCACGGGCAAAATCTGTTAGTAAAATAAGAAAATGTTGACTGACACCGGAATTGACAAACGATTTTTTTTAGATATTTTGAATTCCTTAATTTAAACCTTTGTTGCAAAAGCAAAATTTTACTAAAATGTTATTGGTGCCGTTTGCCAGTTTGGAATTAAAATTAGGTATCCGAGACCGGGCACAGTGTGCCGGGAAGGGTTAAAAATGTGTCTGAAACTTTATCGGATATTTTCGAGCTGTTGAATGTGGAAAAATATTTTTTTCAAATACACCCTTAATTCCTAAATAGATGGACTTCTAGGAATTTTCTCGAAATGGGCAGACTCCGAAATTCCCAATTCCTGAGGAATCGTACTGAAATGGACCAACTTGGAAAACGACCGGTTACGAAGGCCGATATATAAGTTAAAGATTACGTTAGGGTGAATTTTGAAGAGGAAACAAATCATAGACCCCGATATCAAATATTAGATCAATAAAGAAATTTCCTACGCAAAAATAATAAAATAAATAGAGGGTCATTTGACGACAGATTTTGGAGGGGAAAGCAATGATTACATTGAAAATCTAATAGACCGCCGCAACAGCCTGATGACCAAAACCAAAGCTACAGTAGAATTTCATGGATAAACTATAGTGATAAATGAAAGGTCAACCAAATGCAAAATTTCAAGAGGAATTATGCTTAATACAATAAATCATAAAGTCAGGGAATACTTATATTATGGGGATTAGAAATAACTATGCTAATTAATAGCGCACACAGATGAATAAAATGAACTCTTAAAAACAAAATGAACTGTCCAAAATATTTAAAAATTAAAGCAAACGATAAGAAATGATATGAAAAAAAATGAATACGTAAGAAAATAAGTTAGTTATAAATAATAAATATTAGGGATTGCATGTCGCTCCGAGATCTGTTATCCCTGTTTCCGGATTCGTTCCCTTTTTTCGTAAAATAGTTTCGGACGCGTTTTTTTCCCTTGGAACCTTTTTTTAAAAAATCCATCCTATTTTACCGGATTCCTTCCTTTTTATCTCGAAGTCGTTCCTTTTTTTCGCGGATTCGTTCCATTTTTATCGGATTCGTTCCTTTTTTCTTGAAATCGTCCTTTTTTCTCGAATTTGTTCCTTTTTCTCAAAATCGTTCCTTAGTCGGAATCGTTCCTTTTTTTTTGAAATCGTCCTTTTTTTTCGAATTCGTTCCTTTTTCTCAAAACCGTTCCTTTGTCGGAATCGTTCCTTTTTTTACGGATTCGTTCCTTTTTTTCTTGAAATCGTTCCTTTTTCTCAAAATCGTTCCTTTGTCGGAATCGTTCCTTTTTTCGGAAAGATTCCAAAAGGAACGAGTCAAAAGAACTCGTTCCTTTTTTTCGGAACGATTCTAATAGGAACGAGTCCAAAGAACTCGTTCCTTTTGGTGAACGGTTCCGGCTGGAACGGTTCCTTAAAAGGAACGATATTGCCCATCTCTAGTTTGGGGTGCCGTTTGATCCTTCACTGGTTGATTCACGCTAATTAGGGTGCCGCGCAATGCATACCGTTGGAAGATTTTCACCCCATAGTCATTTGCGCATGCTCTGTGACGTGCGTCCTTCCCCTTAAACTAGGCGTCACTGGTGGATTAAAATAGCAATTTCTCTCTACGAAGACTATCACTGCGCAGCGTTATCCCGATTTCGTTTAGAACTTCGAATGGCTAACTTTCGGTGAGCTTTTTGTATAAAGCAACCTTCGAATTTCATGACACTTGAACATTTCAGGGAGACTTTGAAGGTGAGCTCCATGGCCGAATGATTAGAGCGTTGAGCTTGTAATCAGACATTGTGGTTTCGAATCCTTCACGAGCCAAATGTCAGTCTATAATTTCTTTTTATTATTGGGCACTCTGGCTTACGGGTGTCATCTTTTTACCCTAATGAAGGGTGCCATTCTGGCTCCTTTAGGGGTGTCACCAGTGAGACAAGCCTTTCACCCATAAAAGGTGTAATGTGTCCCCTGTGGTTTTAACAGTGTAGTACTGCTTTATGTTTTATTGTTATTCCTTATATATAAAATCCGCAATTTTTTACTATGTTTTGTGTATTAAACAAGATTTCTTCATTATATGAATACCGTCACTAATACCTGAGTTACGACCATGCATGGTGTGTTCTGAGTTTGTCTAAGTGTTCCCCTTTTATCGATTTATCGATGAGCTCATATAAATTTTTTATTTACGTGCACACACATTTTTTGCATATGTGTTGTCTTTATCCAATTCTACTTGATCTCAGTACAAATTACTTAACATGCTTTATTTTTTAAATTTAACTTAAATATTCGTTTGTCGATTTCAATGATAATAAATTTAAAAAGTAATATATAGCTTTACAAAAAAAAAAAGACTTGATCATTTAATTTCCGCCAGTAAACAGCATCGTAAAATAAAGCAGCAATAAGCATTAGAAATTGACAAGCTTATGTCGCTCTTAAATTTGTTTCAGTTGAAGAGCTTTTAAAAATGCTTCAATGTAACAAGTGACAAACAATGTCAACAAAAATATGTGCGTGTCTCCAGGGTTGTTGCAATGTACAGAATCTAAATATTTCTACCTAAATTCTGAATTTGTTTAGTTAAATTAAAACAAAAAGTACCTACTTTCAAATAACTGGTGTGTTTAAACAGCAAAGAGAATTTGTATTTTGACATATGGAGATCAGATAATCAGACATACGGAGGAAATTATATGTGGCAGTGTACATAAAGTATTGGGGAAAAAAGTATTTTAAAATATATTACTTCAGGGTATTTGATTTTATATTGTGTTTAGAAATATATGAAAAAGATTTACATTTTAATATCAGTTGATATAGCTTTAATGTTTACTGTATGCTACATTATGTCAATTTATATAACGATAAATTGTCATGGTTGACAAAGAAATGTCAATATTCTTTTCAACATATACATGTTCTTTTCCTATAAATAAATTTTTTTACAGCGATAGTATGAATTATATATACATATTCGAATTTTTAAGAAAAAAGTGATGATTTTCAAGTAAAAGTAAAGGTATAAATAAATAATAAATAAATCTATCTGTTATAAACTCCATAGACATTTGTTTAGCAGTTTGTTTAATTGAATTTTCAACACATTACTTTCGAAACGTTAGTGATAAGTCGAAGTACACACATACATTTTGGATCCGAAAAAAGGTTTTTTCATGCATTAATAATGCATCTTTAATGTTTTCTTAATGAATATTTAACATGAAAAACGATAAAAAGATTTATACTAGACTAATAATTCTCAATGATGTTTTCTTTAGAAAAAAAATAAATCATTGAAAAATATATCTGAATTCTTAACACTTTTTATTAGTATGCATTTGTGCATAACAACGAAAGTGTTTAATCGGTATGGTGATTATTTGACTACAATAATTTGAGATTAGCGCATTAATAAATACATTTCACCGTAAACATAAGTTTATTCATTAAAGTATAAAGATATTTCTAAATTTTAATTAATATTCCCATAAATATTAAGTTTCGTTTCTTTGTTGTTTAGAGGATTTAAAAAAAGAGATAGAATTGTATTAATGTTCGATTTGTGAGAGATATGTTCTTACTATCAGCTATAGTTAAAGCATGAACAATCAAGTTTTATGTTGTTTGGAGGCGAACGCTGACGTTTTCAACATTCAACGATATGACATGGACTTAAACCGTATAAAGATTAATAAATATTTAATAAACATTCTATGCAATATCTTCATTATTGGTAAAGTTAAAAATGAAAATTTAGATTAAACTTCGATTACATCAAACATCTTATATTTTCGACTAAATACATTGATTATAATCCTGCTTACCCACATGAAAATTATTTATCCTATTGTTTGCGTAGGTCGGAGGAACTCTATTTTCGAGATTTAAAAATAACGAATCTGTGTGAATACATTCGGCTGTGTGCCCTTTAAATTTGAAAAATTCTGCAATATTATAGAAAGCACACAATTAAAAAAGGTTTTTATAAACATTAAAATTATATAAATGTTTACCCCCGCCCCGAACCTTAAAAATACTACTAATTCCCAATTCAAAATTGACACTTTTCATAAGCGATGTCTTGCTATAGAAACAACTGTGTATATGTATTTTTCTGAATCTCATCAAATTACATAAACTGTTAGAAATTGTTTATTAAATTGACATTTTTTTCGAATGTACTCAAGTGGGCTAATTACTTTACTTCACGTGAAATTTTAAATCATAATCAACACCTATAGTTCCATAGTGTATTAATTATCTATCTTAGAAACTAAATTGTTTAAAGAGCGAGGAAAATCACCCGATATCAAACTTTCTCACTAAACATATACTGTTGCATTACTTGAAAAAAATCATTGAAATGGAAAAACTTTAAAGATGTTTGTTTTTGTTCATGTTTCCGTTTAATTAATAAAAAAAGATTGAATTAATTTTGATAAAATTTACTTAGAATCTATTCCGGAATATCCTATTTTAATTTTATAAAATCACGTGAATTAGTCGGGTAGTTTTGGAATAATTCATAAGCATAAATAAAAGAAAATACATATGCTTCGAATTGATATATATATATACATATAATAGTTATAAAAAACAAAACAGTTAAAATTCTACTGAAAATATTGAACAATGTGAAAACATTTTAACAGCAAACATATTTATAGATAAATAAATAACTTATATTGGATACAAACGCGACTCTGAGTCCTTCAAAATTACCCAAATGAGGAACATTGTAAAAGAACTGATTCATCCGTGGATCTTTTATGTCATTAGTTTGTACAACAAATTACGACGTACAAGACATCAATTAATTTTTTTAACATTTTTGTGATTTGAATCCTAGAAAATCCTGCATAACAAATTGATGATTTATTCCAATATGAAAGCTACCAAACAAACAGTTCATTTACATGCGTAATGATCTACATTTGAATACTTAAGGAAGATTAATTCGCTTAACACACTCTATGGATGTCTTTTGCTATTTATAAACTTTTTTGAACAGTAATTTTATTTTCTGAACATTAGGGATATAGCAAAGCACTAGCATATATTTTCCAACCATATAAAGAAAATTCTGTTTTATGAACTTTTAATGCATTTTTAATGTTTTCTTAGGGAATTTTTATTATGAGAAATCCTCATTTTAATACTTCTCAAAAGATGCAATAACCTATCGATTAATTTTCAACTACAATTTTTTTTGTTTATTTTATGAATTATTTAATTAATCAATTTTATTAATTATTTAATTGATTAAAATTTAATTAATATCCAATCATTATTGTGCTTTTAATATAATATGCACATTTGAACCATTAATCTGTCCTTTATTATAGTTTCTTTTTAATTTATACAATTTTTTTGGATATTCTAGGGAAAGATAAATCTGTTTCTTAAAAAATATTATATGTTTGCTTAATAATAAACTTGGGGTAATCTTAATTTCAGAATAAATATGACATATTAATTCTCAATCAAGAACATTATTTGTTACTCTATTAGAAACGCACAAAAAAAATACATGAACGTAAATTATATTTAAAGACATGACAAAGTTTAAAGTGAAACTTGAGGATTAAATACAACACTGAAATATACAAATCCTCAAGGAATTAAATATAATTTATATTGCAGGGCTCATGGGCTACAATTTCTGAAATAAACGGACAATTTTAACGAAATTGTACAGGCAATCGGTGTAATATACGCTCTTCCTATTCCTTCATGAATTTTTTCGAAACACCTGTGTGCTTTAAAGTAATCCAAAAGAATGCAAGGAATCAAGCTTTGATGAAACAAAAGTTTAATTACTCACACGGAACACAAATGACAGGGACGAATACAGCAAGACTTGAACACACACAATTAAACATATATATATATATATATCCGGATTTCATATTTCTTTCAAGAACTTCTAACTACTCTTCTTTAACAACAGATCCACGTCGTGCCCGTAGCACATACATATTCCAATTTCCCGGATAATGTTTTGATTCTGTTTACCTGCATCAGACATTCGCAGGTCCACCTCTTACCTCCGCACACACACCTCTCTCTCTCTGCGTTCGTAACCCCTTCCTCTCCCACACTCTCCTCCGCTGGTCACGTGACCCAAGAGCGGGCGCCGATAAATAAAACAAAAAAACACATCATCAGTCATTACACCCCCCACGCAAGATTAAAAATATGGTACACACTTATTTTAAATCTGAAATTCGACTGATGATGTTACACTATTTAACAATGATTTCCCACATTATAATATGTATATATAAAAAAATAACACCACAAATACAACCGTATTCGGAGAAGGCACGTCTTCCGGGGTTCTTCCTATCTGCTAATATAAAATAGAATTAAATTAATACTTCATATACACAATATAACATACAATTAACAAAAGGCAATACACAAAACTTAGTAACATTAAACAGGACACTAAGAGCTGCTGAAAAAAAAATACATTGTTCAATACCGTTCAAGGAATGTTCAAACACTGGGTGCTTCAAAAGTTGTTGAATGTCCTAAATCGTGTCCAAGCGTGATAAGGCATCAGCATTAATTAGTTTGGCACCCGGGCGGTGCGAAATATTAATATCATACTTTTGTAAGGCTAATGCCCATCGCTGCAGTTTTGAAGATTTAGGGGCATTTTTGGCGATAAAAGTTAATGGATTATGGTCCGTAATAAGTTCCACAGGTGAACCGAAAATCCACGTTTAAAATTTTTTCAAACTCCAGATCACTGCATAGGCCTCCCTTTCAATTGTTGGCCATGCCTGTTGAGTTTTGGTGAGTTTTTGACTGGCGTAACTTACCGGATACACTACTCCATCTCTTCTCTGCGATAAACAGGCTCCGATGCCGATTGCAGATGCATCACACTCTATGATGAAAGGTAACCCGATAATAGGAGTATGCAGACTGGGCGCTTCGATGAGACCTCTTTTTAACGCGTTGAACGCCTGGTCATGCTCTACTGACCAGCACAAATTCTCTGGACTGTCCTTTTTTGTCAGTTCAGTGAGGGGATATGCTGTTTCAGCATATTTTGGTATATAATCTCTATAGTAATTGCACAATCCTAAGACACTTTTTAGTTGCTTCTTGGTTTGAGGCACAGCTAACTTACGGATGGCCTCCACTTTTTCCGGATCGGTTCGATGGCTGCCGGACCCAATGATATGGCCTAAGTACTTTATTCGGGGTTTTGCAAATTCACATTTTTTCAAATTGACGGAGAATTGTAACTGTGATAGTTTGGAAAATATCTTCTCTAAATGCACCAGGTGTTCCGCGAACGTTTCGGAAAAAACTGCTATGTCGTCTATATATGCTCTAGCAAAGTCCTGGTATTCAGAAAGCGCTCTGTTGATTTCTCGTTGAAACGTCGCAGCAGCATTCCTCAACCCAAAAGCCATGACCTTGAAGCGATATTGAGCTCTATGAGTCTTAAAACACGCTAATTTTTGACTCTCTTCTTCTAGTGGTATGGCCCAGTAGCCTTTGAGTAAGTCCAGCGTGGAAATGACGTTGGCCCTGCCAATATTAAATAATAGATCAGTAGAATTTTCCATAGGAAAATCATCAACCTTGGTGATTGCGTTCAGTGCCCGAAAATCTACGCAAAGTCGCAGCGTTCCATCTTTTTTCATCACGCACACTACCGGATGCGGTGCTTCTTCATCACTTTCTTCAATCAAACCTAATTCTAGTAATTCTTGAATTTGTTTGTCTACTTGAGGTTTTAGGGCCTCTGGAATTCGATAAACATAAGGTTTCTTCTTCTCATTATCATTTAATCTTATTTTGTGTGCACCAACTTTCGCTATTTGTATTTTCTTTGAAAATAATTCTTTATATCTAAGCAATAAATCTAACATCTTTTCTCTTTCTACGTTTTCCAAATGATTTAAATTTACTTCTTCGATTTTAAAATAGTTCGAGTTATCCTTTGTACTAGGGGTGGGATGGACTTCCCCTAATTCTTCTTCATTCTCAAAAATTATTCCCACTGCTTGTACCCTAGGAGTAAATTTCCTTATCTTATTCACGTGAACATTTTTAATGTTTCCGTTCGTTAACCTGACTTTGTAAGAATCGGGATTACACCTCGCCACTATTTCGGCTGGCCCCGTCCATCTAGCGTAAAGTTTATTACTAGAGTCTGGGATTAATAAATATACTTGCTCCCCCGGTCTAAATTCCTTATAAATTGCCCTTCGATTCGCATACTTCGCATACGCGCCCTGTTTGACCTCCGCTACTAGTGAAGCTTGTTCCGCCGCCTTTACTAAGTTAAATTTTAAATCCTGAAGGTATTCGGTTGCACTTTTCCCGAGATTTATAGGTAGTGGAATTTCGCCCGACCATGTAGATTTTAATACCGCCAATGGCCCCCTGGCCTCCCTTCCATACATCAACTTAAATGGCGACACCCCCGTCGTACAGTTAGGAATCTCCCTATACGCAAATAATAAATAAGGGATGTGTTTATCCCAATTTTTAGGATCGCTCCGAATAATATGGTGCAACATGCGTTTCAATACCTGATTATACCGTTCAACCAATCCCGAACTTTGTGGATGTCCCGGTGTTGCAAATCTAGGAGTCGCCCCTAGCCTAGCATGAAATTCCTGCATTAAACCTGATACAAAATTTCCCCCCTGATCACTTGCTATTACGCGGGGTATCCCTGTCCGCATAAATATTTCTAACAGCGCATCACAAGTAGCCTTAGCCGAAATTGTTCTTAACGGAACCGCTTCGGGCCACCTACTGTGTTGGTCAACCAAAGTAAGTACATATTGATGTCTACGCGCCGAAGGTGGTTCAATTTTCCCAATTATAACAATATTTACAACGTCAAATGGGAGCTCCGGTCTTTCAATCGGAAGAATCGGTATCTGATCACTGGCTCTCTCCCGGCTTCGCAACTGGCAGTCCTTGCACGATTTACAATACTCCTCTACATCCCGCGACACGCCTGGCCAAAAAAATGAATATCGAATTCTTTCTTTCGTTTTCCTTATACCGAGATGGTTCGCGAAAATTGATTCATGTGCAATCCTTAAAATTTCCTCCCTCCTAATTTTAGGCACTACTAATTGCATGACTTGATCTCCCGAAACCTTTTCCCTATGATAAAGTAAATTATCCACCATAACAAACCCATTTTTCCCTTGTTTTGCATCTTTAAATGCCCCCTGTAAAGATTCGCAATTCTTTTGTTGCTCCCTGTAAATGGTCGTTTCCGAACGCTGATTCGAATTTAAATCCTCGCAATCATTTTTCGTTCCAATACAATTAATAATCAAATTCTCTTCAAAAGATTCATTTTCAACCTGCAAACATAAATCTTTATCACTCGTATTTTGTTCTTTTTTCTTTTCCAACGATAAATTTTCATCCATCCTTTTCGATTTCGTCTCACTTGTTGGTGCCAGACTGTCGGCTATTCTTTTCCCTTCTCCAATTTGCACCGATTGTAATAATTCATAAACCTTCGGAGTAATAATACATGAACTACATAATTTATCTGTCACTGCAAATAATACATCCACACTGTTAAATAAACAATTTGATTCACTCATGTTTAGAGAAACCGGTAATGTTAAAAGATCAGCAGTAATTTGCTCGCCAAAAGCTGAAATCAACTGAATTGATGAATTTTCATTATTTTTAAATGATTCTGGTACTTCATTCGAATTTATAACGGGAATCTCAGCAGCGCTGTCAATTAATGTTTTTATTTTTTGTTTCCCCACCCAAATTTCATCGTATTGCAACGGTTGAGTACTTATTGCGTCATTTTCAAAGCATAAAGCTGTCACTTTCGCTATCAATCTTTCGTCTTTATTTTTTCCGGTAGAATCTTTTTTCATTTGATAATGAGAATTTCCCGACCTCTCTTTTTCTTTATTATTAGGACAAAAACGTAAATGAACGATTTGACGGCACAATTTACACACAGACTTTTTCCTATCATTACGCGAATTAAAATTATTTCTTAGATGCGGTGGAATATATTTGCCAGATCCGAAATCATCAGAACCGCGACAATTTGTCGATCTATCATATAACTCAGAAAAGGTTCTACCTTTTGATGTAAACCAATTATCGCATAATTCCGCAATTTCCCGCGCTTTTAACCAATTATCTAATTGTTTTATTTTGACATAGCTTCGCGCCTCTGAGTCTAACGCATCCATTAATCTATCACTAACTATTAATTCATTAAGTGCATCAAAATCATTTACCTTTCTAAGTTCGCAATAAAAATCCCAATTCGCCCTTAACCTAGATGCGAATTGCATATGATTTTCATTTTTCGCCCTCTTTGCCGAAAGAAAATTTTGAAGACAAGCTTCAGGAGTGGGTTGAAATTCTTTTAAAATTAAAGCTTTAACCTTTTGATAATCCTTCATTTCATCTGAATTTGCATATGCTAATAAATGCGCAGCTTTTTCCCCTACTAAATTAAACAGTATTTCAACTTTCAAATCTTCCGCGACATTCTTTAATTCAAACGCCCTTTCGAGCGAAGAAAAAAATAAATTCCACGATTCAGGTTTGGTAGGAATCGCAATAGTTAAAGTTTTAACGCTTTTAATTAGAGCTTCTAACGAATTAGTTTTGGGATTTTGTCCATCCCCCCCACCATCAGAATTTCTGTTCTCAGACTGCAGTTTAGCCATTTCTAATTGGTGTTTGATAACTTCTAATTTCGTTTTTTCTAATTCTAACGCTGTTTTCTGCTCAGAATTAATATATTCTTTTTCATTTTTAAAGGCCTCTGCTTCTTGTTTCTCTTTTGAAATGCGGTCTGATACCGTTGTAACAAGGAATTCTTTTACAAAATCGAAATCCTTATCATATTGTTCGCTTCCTTCGATTAATGCCTTTAAATCCACTATTCTATGATCTGGCTCTACTTTTAAGCCTAATTCTGTGGCTACAATGACCAGGTCTTCTTTTTTTAACCCTTTAATGCTGAACATATTCTTTTTTTTTAACTATTACTATCTTTATCAATAATTATAATCACTAAATAATATAATCATTCATTATAATCATACACTAGAATATACTCAGAACAATACTTGTTTTCAATTCTAATACGATTATCTCTTTAGAATCATTGTAACATTCATTAATCTAATATTTATGTTTCTTCAAATAATGCACAAAAGTTATATCTTCCAATTTTATTTCCAGAACTATAAAAAGTGGATTCACTTACCACTGGTTCTTGCGAAGAGAGCGTGTGATATACGCTCTTCCTATTCCTTCATGAATTTTTTCGAAACACCTGTGTGCTTTAAAGTAATCCAAAAGAATGCAAGGAATCAAGCTTTGATGAAACAAAAGTTTAATTACTCACACGGAACACAAATGACAGGGACGAATACAGCAAGACTTGAACACACACAATTAAACATATATATATATATATATATATCCGGATTTCATATTTCTTTCAAGAACTTCTAACTACTCTTCTTTAACAACAGATCCACGTCGTGCCCGTAGCACATACATATTCCAATTTCCCGGATAATGTTTTGATTCTGTTTACCTGCATCAGACATTCGCAGGTCCACCTCTTACCTCCGCACACACACCTCTCTCTCTCTGCGTTCGTAACCCCTTCCTCTCCCACACTCTCCTCCGCTGGTCACGTGACCCAAGAGCGGGCGCCGATAAATAAAACAAAAAAACACATCATCAGTCATTACAATCGGAACGTTAGTACAATTTACTGTATTTTAACAGAAAAATTCCCGTAAAGTCTAGAAAAATGTTTAAAAAACTGAAAATTTTCCCGTTAAAAGCAGTTGGAGATCTGATTACCACTACAATTTCCATAAAATCCTCCCTTTTTGTTTGTTATTATTATTATTATTATTATTATTATTATTATTATTATTATTATTATTATTATTATTGACATTGCATAGTTTTTTAATCTATTCCATTGTACAGATCATGTGTATTTATTTTCATAAACAACTGTGCAAATAAAAAGTTTTAAGTCTATGTTAAATATCTGATTTTATCCATAATTTTCAATAACTTATTTTTTTACTTTTTTTTTATTGTGTCAATCAACGCTTTTCTATAATTGACAGAAAAGTACTCTTTGTTTGAGAAATAACTTGATCTGCCTAATCTTTTATGTAAGATCCATAAAAATAATTTATTTTTTACGAAGCATTAACTGTATTCGGGAAGTTATTAACACAAAATAAATATGAAAATAAAAACTGAATTACATTATCCTTGTACATAGTTAATATTAGCCATCTCAAATAATGTGGAATTTTTTATACTTCGTATATGTTATTATTATTATGTTATTATTTCACTGTTAGCATTTTTAGCTCTGCAAATATTTTAAAAATATGTAATTTAAAACTGACAAATTCTAAATTATAATAAAAAAAACAGAATTGCAAACGACATTTTTAATTAATAAAAATGACACAGTTATATGTTCCAAACGTTATATTTGCAAAATCTCTCAATTTGGTGAGTTTTAACATCATATTCGATCAATCAATTTTAATATTAGTCATCTAAAGTAATATGGATTTTTTTTTTATCCTCCTTACATGATTTTATTTTAAATTATTTCACTGATAGCATTTTTAGATGTGTAAATATTTTTAAAAATATAATTTGAAAAACAAATTCTATAATAACGATACAGAATTTTAACCGACATTTTTAAGTAATATAAAATGACTTAGTTATATTTTCAATACCATTATTTTTGCGAAACTTTAAATTTAATGAGTTTTGACATCAAACGCGATGAATCAGTTTTAAAAGTAACGCGCGTTATTCTTTTCTTATTTACTTAGATGTTTATTTCTATTTTCATAATCAAAGGGTAACATGAACCACAATTTAGGCTAAATGATGTTAAATGAGTTTAAATGTATCTGCATCGATACATATAGAATTTTTAAGCGTTAGAATCACTATGGTTTCTCTTACGGTGTTTGGATAACATAGACCAGAGAGAAAAAAAATATCTTATTTTGATTGAAATTTATTTATATGATTTTTTCTTGATTTCTTCGTTACATGATTGTGATTTTTCTTTTATACTGATTATCAGCTAAATGCTCCTTTTTTTTGTACTTAAATTCCCTGTTAGTCATTTCAATATAGTAATCTATGCATTGTAACAGATATTTCAGAAAGTTATTTTAGAAAGTTATAGATTTTCTGAAAAATTCTTCTATGATAAACCTAAAAAATATCAGAAATCTGTAATATATGTTAAATTAACTTGTAATACGACATTTTCTCAACTTTTACAAGAACTCTAAATTAGTCTATTATCACAGATTACAAAATTAAAATTCACAAAAAAATGTTATGCTTTATACAAAGACTTTTTATTTAAACATCAATATTTTTTCCGATAGCCATTCTTAATTATATAAGCGTAAAAACAATTTGATTCTCAAAATTGAAAACAAAAATCGGTCCCGAAAAGGTAAAAGAGTTAATGTTTCACACCCCGGATATCCCAAAAGTAAATGACTCATGGATTTTAAAATTCAATAACTTGTAAACGGTTTACCTACATTAAACAAATTCTTACAGGCGTGTTATGTAAGATGACAGGAATTTTTATGTAGCGATTCACAGTTATAGTTACAAATAGACGCGATAGATGGCACTGCAGGCAATAACCGCTTAATCCAGCCTCGATTTTTCGGCCTTTCTCTTCTTTCATGCAATATATATACATATGTATATATATATATATATATATATATATATATATATATATATATATATATTACAAATTTAAAATTTTTCGCCAAAACTAACCTTTATACTATCTTAATTTTCTTATAATAATATTCCGTACTTACTTCAAATTATTAAATTAAAATCTTGTTTCTAAATCTAATCTGTTAATCCTTACGCAGACGATATAAATTCTTAATTTTCCTTAAAAAACATTAATCCAGTATGCGTAAATTTAAAAAGATGGCTCTAAATTAAAAATATTCTTAATTAAAACTTTATTTCTTAATATTCCAAATAAAACTGATTTCTTCTATGTTTTTATCAACCTTTTTTAAGAAAGTCTTCTTAAATTTATTCCAAACCCATACCTTTTAAAAAATATCATTATTTTATTTTATCTATTTATTTATTTTTCCGCCGTCAACGATAATTTGCATATTAAAAAATTCATTTCTTTTCTTTTTCTCTTAAAATTAATCATGTAAAAAAATCGTCTGCCTAAGATATTTAAAATTCTGAGACAATTATAAATTGGTTAAATAATATTTTTTTTAAAAATAAATTTATCGTCTGTTTAAAATAATCTCGTAGCTGGACAAGAATTCTGTTTATATAAAATAATGATGGTTAGAGATTACAGAATGTTCCAGAACTTTCTTTTGAGTTTAAAAGGGGGAAGTCTCGAGATGAAAGAAAGATTCTGAAGATTTCTTGGGTTGCTTTTTCGATGAGGACAGCTCGCTGAAATAATGATGGAATTTTTGCAAAAAGGAGCTTTTCCTTCCTCATTATCACGAATTTAATAAATGAATTTACAGCAGCCCATGACTAATTATTGGATCTTCTACATTTATTTATTATTTTTGTTTTTTCCCTCGCTTGCCATGACTGTGTGTTTCTTTTTAACCAGTGGAAATAATTCGAGTTCTCCTGAAATCGTCACAACTAATCGAAAAGTCGCACAGGATAGGTAATGCCTGTGCTAGTGCCTGTTTCGGATTTTGAAATGAATCTACTGAAGAAGTAAAATGCTATGTAAATGAATCTAATGAATCTACTGAAACGAAGTGATGACAAAAATATGAATCGCCGAAAATTTTTCCCGCCATGGTTGAAAGTGTTATTAAGCAAGAATTGCCAGTATCTTTTGATTCCTCGAGTGAATGTAACAGAGGAGATTTTAATGTTAAACAGCTTTCTGTCCGAGTGGTTTGAAAGATTTCTTCTAAATATCTCGTGAATTCCTGAGGCCTGATATTCCACCTTTTTGCTGTTTATGTGTAACTGATGACTCAAGATAATCATGGTCATAATGACAAATTTTTGAAAATTAATAACTTCAAAGTGGTGAGTATGCGAAAGGTATTTGATGAGGAATTTAATGAAGAATGGATTTTATTGAAGATTTTTCGTGAACTGTAAGTTTATTTTATTAAATATTTTGATTATTATTTCTATTCTATTTATGATTGATGAAAAGTATTTATTATGTATTTATTTATTTATTTATTATTTTATTGATGAGAGTAATTTGAAGTTAATTTATTAATTTACTAATTTATTTATTTATTATTTATTGTATGTTATGGATCTGATATAGTAATTTTGAAAAAATATGTAATTGATAGAAATTATTAACTTTGAAATTTATTGCGAATGATTTTACGATCGGGATTTAATAAAGAAAATAGAAGTGCTTCATTTATTCTAATGAGTAAGAATCAAAAAATTATGGAAGATCCTAAGTTCGTACCGTTTGACCCGAGTTCTGGAATGAACATTTTGTCGTGGTTAACTTATTTTGATACAACATGTGAAAAGGAAAAAAAAAATCTAGAATGGAAATTTAATTCTATTGCGCAATATCTGAAAGGGGAAGCGCAAAAAATTTATATCAATGACTGTTTAAATTGTACGGATTATGAACAAATTAAGAAAATTTTGATAGAAAGATTCATTCAATTAGACATCCCGAGTTTTTCTGATTTTTCAAACCTGAAATTAGATAATTTAGACAATTTAGAAACTTATTTTCGTAAGAAAGTGGAAATTGGTAGGAAATTACATCTTAGTGAAAATATACTATTACAAGGTTTAACTGATGGTTTAAAACCAGAATTCAAAAACAGTATTATTATAAATCCTCCTAGTAGTACCACAGAATGGTACCGGGTTGTCAAACAATTCGTGGAAGTTTCCACCCCACTAGTTTCAAACCAAGTAATAAATCAACCATCAGCTAGACAAAATTTTCAACCTTTTCAACCAACTAGGCCCTGGATTCAGCCAGTTAGGCCCAATAATACACCTAGGAATTGGATTCCCCAAAGGCAATCTCAGTTTCAAAGACCTAGAGTTTGTCAAAATAATTATATTCAAAATTCATACCCTTCAAGACATTGTAGGATATGCACAAATAGGGGTGTCAGTAATGCTTTTCATTGGGAAAGAGAATGTATTTTTAGGAGTGAGTTGCACTCCTCTGATACTCTTCCAAGTAGCTCACAAAATAATTCTCATAATATTTGACTATTAATTGTGTATGGATGTACAAATAATTATAAATTACCATTCATTGTAGATAGTTCTCTGTTTGTCAGGTTTATTTATTTGATTATTTATCTGTGAATCTTACTTACTTACCTATTTATGAGTATTATTATTATCATTATTATGTGTTGGAGATTGAAATATTTTTATTCTTAAGGATTTAATTGAGGAGTATGATGTTCTTAAGATATTTACTGTTACTTATTAAGACTATTATGATATTTCTATGCTCGATTAAGGGCAAGTTTGTAATAATAAGGTATAACTATGATGTTTACAATTTCTATTTTATTAGATAAAATTTCTGGTTAATGTTAACAGCTAAATATAGTCACAATTTCACGATAATTTTGATTCAATTTTTTTTTAATGGTGGGTAATGGTTTTGTGTGAGGCAATTAAAATGTATACAACATCAGTAGACAAAGCCCTCAAAATTGCGAAAGCGCGAACTCAGGAATTTCACCTTAAAAGTAAAAGACTCTATGATCGACATTTTGTCGAGTGCCCATTAAAAATACAAGACTCTGTAATTTTTGAAGAATTTAAATACCCTAACACTCGAAAATTAGAACCTACTTTCTCTGGACCCTATAAAATTATAAATAAACTTTCTGATGTAACTTATGAAATAGATAAATTTAATTATGAGACAGGACAGAATTCCGTTATTGTGCATGTTTCTAAATTAAGACCCTATTTTTCACCCGAAGATTTTAAACTGTTTCATGAGCAACCCAAAAAACAAACAAAACCTCAGATACAATCACTAGATCAAACTAAAGTCAAGACAATAGATTAAATTTACCATAAACAACCATAAAAAAATACCATAAAAAAAACTTTTACCATAACCATTTACCAAATACCATTAAACCATTAAACCATTAAAACCATTTACCATAAAAAAAAACATAATTTTCAACATCAGCAGGTATGTTCTTGGAGGCCTACAAGAATATTACTTGTTTTGGGGAGTTTTTGGGGTTAAATTGGGCACCTTATGCAGGCATAAGGTGAACACTTTGATTGTAAAAGCTTTCAAATTGATGTTGATAAATTAATTTTAAGGGTGTTTAAGTCTAATTATATTTACTCATGTATTTGACATTAATATTATTCTATTTATTCAGCAGATATTTATGTTATAACAGTTATAAAATCTAATGATTCAACTCAAACCTATAACATAACATGTGATTTTCAGTGATTGTGAAAACAACAGATTAAAAGTTTTTCAAAAAAGCAAAGTATTTTTAGTTCCATTTCTCAATTAAGAATGACAACTTTCATTCCTATTGTATTTTATTATTAAAGTTTATAAACCATGTGTGGATAAAACATTATTCTACATTTGGCATTGAAAACTTATAACCAAATTTGACAATTTTGTAAAAGAGTATCAGAGAGGAATTATTGTAAGGAAATACTGGTTGAGAGTCCATTTTCTAAATAGTTAGATTTAATTTTATTTGGATTTTGGAATTATTATGATTTTTTTTATTTATGCTTTCGGCTAGCAAAAAATACTTTCTTATGCTATTAGAAGATAAGAAAATTATTTAGTTGCTATGTAATTATTTTTATCCTCAACCAATATTTTCCCTATCAATAATAAACAAATAGTGATATTTTCTTTTGATTATACTCTTGTCTTACTATTATTATTATTATTAGGATTTCTATAATGAAGTTTAGTATTAATTATACTCTTATTGAAAAATATTAGGATATGGAGTCTTATTATACTATTACTTATTATTGTTGTTATTGTTATTATTTAAATTTTTCTATATTATTTATTATTGATATTGAGAGTGATGCTATTTATTATTGAAAAATTGATAAATTACTGAAAGATGTTGGATCCAACATAACATTAAAACCGAAGATTAAACTAGGTTTGAAGATTTTTAATTAAAGAGACTGTATTCACTGGACATTGAAAAAGACTCTTTTATATATTCTTGAAAGACTTTTTTCATTTAAAGGACTTATTTAAAATAAACTATGCATTAAGTCATTGTAATTATTTAAACTTCCATGAGAACGAATTTTTATTGTTTTTATTATATTTTTATCTCTTGCTTATTAATATTCATAACTTATTTACTGTTATTATATGTATTATCTCCTATGCACTTACAAATGGTAAGTGATGTTGTAACATTATTGTATTTCTTTCAGGGAAATGCTCCTACCTAAATTCAATTCAGAATTATTTTCTGTTAACTATTTTATTTTAATCGCTAATATTTTTTATATTGCGTTAATTTTCTTTCCTTCCATCTCTTGGCTTCCTGAGTTTGACAGTTTTATTCCAAAATTTAACTTTTCTAAATTATTATATTTCTGTTGTCTGAACTTGTAGTTTTATTTAACTATCAATTTCATACAAAGTCTTGGGGAGGGGGGATAATATTACAAATTTAAAATTTTTCGCCAAAACTAACCTTTATACTATCTTAATTTTCTTATAATAATATTCCGTACTTACTTCAAATTATTAAATTAAAATCTTGTTTCTAAATCTAATCTGTTAATCCTTACGCAGACGATATAAATTCTTAATTTGCCTTAAAAAACATTAATCCAGTATGCGTAAATTTAAAAAGATGGCTCTAAATTAAAAATATTCTTAATTAAAACTTTATTTCTTAATATTCCAAATAAAACTGATTTCTTCTATGTTTTTATCAACCCTTTTTAAGAAAGTCTTATTAAATTTATTCCAAACCCATACCTTTTAAAAAATATCATTATTTTATTTTATCTATTTATTTATTTTTCCGCCGTCAACGATAATTTGCATATTAATAAATTCATTTCTTTTCTTTTTCTCTTAAAATTAATCATGTAAAAAAATCGTCTGCCTAAGATATTTAAAATTCTGAGTCAATTATAAATTGGTTAAATAATATTTTTTTTAAAAATAAATTTATCGTCTGTTTAAAATAATCTCGTAGCTGGACAAGAATTCTGTTTATATAAAATAATGATGGTTAGAGATTACAGAATGTTCCAGAACTTTCTTTTGAGTTTAAAAGGGGGAAGTCTCGAGATGAAAGAAAGATTCTGAAGATTTCTTGGGTTGCTTTTTCGATGAGGACAGCTCGCTGAAATAATGATGGAATTTTTGCAAAAAGGAGCTTTTCCTTCCTCATTATCACGAATTTAATAAATGAATTTACAGCAGCCCATGACTAATTATTGGATCTTCTACATTTATTTATTATTTTTGTTTTTTCCCTCGCTTGCCATGACTGTGTGTTTCTTTTTAACCAGTGGAAATAATTCGAGTTCTCCTGAAATCGTCACATATATATATATATATACACACACACATATATATATAATGAATTGAATGGAGCGTCAAAAGTCAGGTCTGAACTGACTACCTATTCTTCTCAATGCAATCTATTGTTTTAAATTCAAAATAAAATCAAGATTCATTTTACAAAAACTTTCTAACATCATACATAATCACCCAGTAAGAATTTTTTAAATATATATCACTGTTTGCTATTTGATGAATTTTAAAATCCATCAAACAATTTTGAAACACACGGTAGTTGCATGTAAAAGAAGGTTTTATGCAAGATTAGCAAATATTAGATTTTTTGCTCTCAAGATTATGACATTAGTTTAAACATATCAGAATTTTGTTTCAGAAAACAGAATGATACTGCGTAATAATAATTACGTAACAAAAGCCTGAAGTTAAATATATAAACATATTCATGGTAACAAACACATTTTCAACTATTTTTAAGAATAGAAAATTTATGCAAAAAAATGCATGCTCCTACTAACAAAAGATGGTAAAGTAACCAAAAATGTTTGTTTATTGAAACTATTTTTTTAAGTGAGCAGTTTTGCATAATTGTAGCCTAAAATAACCCGAGGTAAATTTCTTTAGTTTATTTTGAATAAATATTTATAAAACTTACGTTTTGGGTTTTGTAATTTCCTTTAAAAATATTAAAAATCATAGTTGAGAATACGAAATAGAATTGCAAATATTATATAAAAAATAATTTTATTTTTTAATTTTTAAATTAATTTTTATTATTATTCTAATTTTATTTTAAAGTCAGAATAATATATTTTAAAATATCCATAATTTTCTTATTGTTGATATGAAATAAACAAAGCATTTTGAATAACTCAATAGAAAACCTGCGTGGCAAATGATATTTTGGTAGCAAAAAATTAATTTCAATAAAAATAAATAGGAAGATTTTAAAGGATTAGTCATTTTTAAGGATTTATTTTCTTATTGGCGAAATATTGTACATACGTTTAACGTCAGTACATTGATGTAAGTATACTTAACTTAAATAACTTATTGAAGTATTTTTTTATTTACACGCCATTAAGTATTAAAAATAGCGAATTTTTCTATATTTTTAAAAAATAAACAAAAATAAATAAATATAATCTACGTATTGGTCTAATCATGATGAAAACCGTACAAAATTGCAAATTTCTAACTAAAATTTGATAGTTTATAATGTGAAGTAATATATACAAAATTAGGATTTAAAAGATTCTATCGCTACAATATTTTGCAACTAATTGAGATTAAATATTTAAGCTCATTTAGTAAAACTATATAGATTGCCTTTTACACATGTTTTGTCGTAAATTTTTGTTTCATAGAGCTTTCAAATGATTCAATGCAATACAGGATTTTAATGCTCATATTCAAATTGAAAAGATATCAATATTTAATGCATCTGTACTTAGTTATACGTCGATGTGTTATTTTTCATTAAAAATGAGTAAATTTAGATGAGATATGAAGTGAGATAAATATTTAAATACTATTAACCCCTTCGCGACGGGAGCCTTTTGTGAAATTTTTAATGTTTTGTCACCGGTTTAAAAAAAAATGTATATTATTGAATCGAGAAAATTCTCCTACTAAATAAGGAAAATTTTACAGTAAAATCTTACTGGTGGCGATAAACAAGGATTCTTATGCCCTTTTTGCGGCATGTTTACATGTCACACGTCACCAACTAATTAATTCGGCGATCCATTATGTATGATATATTTGATTTGGAAATATGCTAAATGAGTTACAACAATTATATTTGCTGATTTTTTTTAGTTATATCTAGTTCATATTTCTTTTACAAAAATTGTTTCAAATACAAAAAAGAAAAGAAAAATCGTGCATCCAGCATAGATTATGATACAAAGCTATCTCACAGTCAATCCTTAACTGCACCACATTCCACATGTGGAACTTACTTAGAAACACAATAATTATATCATTATGTGCCATGCTTTGACCAATATGATCACTATAACTGACCAACAACAGTCCAAAAAATAGAATAAAACTTTTTTCGTAGATGTCAGATGGCTGCATTTGGAAAAAAAATAGAATTTGTTCTCCAGTAGAAAAAAATGGTCTGGCTATTATGTCAAAACTTACTTTTATCATATTTACAGAATACTTAAAAATATTAGTATAAAGAAAGCTGCAGAGTGGTAAGCTGATAAAATTAATTTATTTAAGCCCATTTAATTACAAAATATAGCAATACAATATTTAAAAACTTCAATTGTGTATATAGTCACACGCCATAAAATATCAAATTGTAGCTAAAAATTTGATTTTTTTACACTTTGTTTCATTATTAGACTAATATAGAGATTTCAATTTTTTTTCATAAATATAGAAAAAATCGTGCAGTAGAGGCGTGTTGCATAGAGTAGTTGAAAATGCTTTTCAGATATTTTTGATAATAGGCAAACATTTAATTGAGATATTTTGTGCAGTCCTAAATAAGATCTATAGCATTATTACACACCAATGCATATAAAGAAAAAGCATGCCCCAACGGAAATTGCACTTCCAACAATTATTTTTCATTTGCAGTACTGTAGCCTTTTGTGTTTCCTGTAAATGAACGATAAAATCTTTGCACATTAGACTCTGTAGAAATCATATTGTACAACTCAGTAAAACATATAAATTTTAATACGCTTAAACTACAGTATTGTCATTAAAATTCACCATAAATGTTTTTTAAATCATAGAATGTAATGTATTGGGTTTTTTTTCGAGTATCTCGATAAACGAATTGCAAATGCCTCACATTTTACTCTTAATACTGAACATCCTATAATAAACTTAAAAAAATGTATATCAACTTTATGGTAATATGGTAATATTTATGCAAGTTATAACATGGACAGGAGGATACACAAACGGAATTTATAACACTTTCCAACTATGCCGAAAAATGTTCAAAATGAAGAAGATAATTCTCATAAAATATCTATGAAGTTTTCGTAAGAAGTGAAAATAATTTCTTAAAAACTTCTTGTAAGACCAGTAAAAAACCAGTATTGTCATTCTTATCTGTCTCAGTCTTATATTAAAAAAGTAAAATGATTTTTGTATACAAAAGGATGTGTTAATACGGCTTATTGCTTGAAAGAAAAAAATAAAATTAAAATTTCATTGTATTTTTTTTAGTCTGTATTATGATTAACTTGTCCAGCCATGTTTATAAATCCAATTATTCCTTTGTTCTTTTAGTTTTATACTATTGTAAATATCTGTCAAATACATTTCGTGTGCTAAAAAATCTCTTTATCTTCCATCTGATAAATATTTCTTTTCGTATGTGGAGACAAGCAGATAAAAAAATAACAGAATTTCTTACCAGTGGCCTTTTTTCATATTTTCACTTGATAAAGCTTTAAGTTTTACTGCAAAAAAGATAGCAATGATATATTTTTTCGGATTAATCTTGCATGAATGAAAACAAAGATAATTTAATAATAGAAAAGCTATAGATGATAATGTTTCCTTGTTAATCTTTTCTTTATTATCGATCGTTAAGACTAACAATGCTTTCACCATATTCGCATTGCTTCTCAAATTATACTATTAGAAAAAGAAAAATGTAGTCAAAGTAATAAATGAAACAAAATAAATAAATATATAAAAGTGATTAATTTAAACACACATAAGTATATAATAGATGCTAGGTCGTATAATAGATTGTTTTCATATTAAAATCCATATTAAATTTCAGAAATATTAATAAATAACAATATAATGTTACATTGTATGCATAAAATAGCCATAGATATGTATGTACAATCGGTATACATACATTTATATGTATCACATTCCTTCTGGACGGAATAATATCCCGTAATTAATATTATTTATCAATAAAAGCCATTACCCTGATACTTCATAATAATGTATACTAAATTACTATTTATATTATTTTAGTTTTCTTTTTTATTATTTACATTTTTTAACGATTTCAAAATTAAGTTAACTTTCTTATTTGTGACCCAATTGTCAAAATATAAAATACAGCTAAACAATCAATACATCATATTTAGCATTAAAAAAAACTAAACAATATGAAATTTTTTTCTAAAAACGTATGCAAATTGTTTATGAAATCTAATCAAAATCTAATCAAAACATATTTACAAATAACATTAGAATAAAAAAGCATTTTAAGAAGTCACATTTATAATATTTTATTTTTTAATCTGCTCAAACAACTTCTTTCTGTGCTAAAAGATACATCTCCAGTGAGTTTAGTTTTACCTTGTTAGAAAGTTGAATCAAGACATGTTTGTCTTTGCACTATGGAACAAAGTAGATTTAAAAAACTTGATTTACCGTTATCTGAATTAATTACCGATTAAATTTTATTTTTGCCAAACTTAAGAAGAAATTCTACGTTAGACCGAAACTTTTTGCAATGCTCGGTTAATTAATTCTAATGTATTTTGGGCTTGTGATTTTCTTTTATTTTTCTTTTGCTTGTGTTGTAAAATCATTTGAATTCGTTCAAAAAAAATAACGTTTGTAAATATTCTTTTAATAAAAAGAAAAAATATTGGAATACTCCACAAAAAAGCTAAACAATATGTGTATATATGTGTGTAATGAAATCGAGATATATATATATATATATATATATATATATATATATATATATATAAAGGAACTAAGCCAAAACAATGTGTCTACATAATGTGGTATTTTACACGTTTTAGTTTTCAGGTAAAACTGTAGATGGCGCTCCTGGACTCATTCCATGGCATTATTAAAGAAACAGAAATGTATCTGAGTTCCAGATTAGATGTTCTGTGTTGTCAATGTTTGTATGTCGTGTGTAGTAAATGTTCGTATAATTAAATATGTTTCGTGTTTAAAATTCGTCCACCTCAAGTTATTTTAGTGATGTGTTATTATTCAATCTAATATATCTAAACATAAAATAAATGGCGACGAGTAAAAGTGTGAAAAATGTTACACCAGAAAAAGTTCAAAGAATAAGTGCGAGCCAAATGCAAATAGCTCATTTCGATTTTCATTTCTACTATTTCTGAGATGTAAAGGCGGCCTTCCACAGAATCGCCAACTGCTAAAAAGGAGGTGGTAAGTGCAAACATTGAATTTTACTTTACTTTTTTTCTGTTTTATTACATTACAGTATAATGTTTACGTTCGAAAAATTCGACGATAAGGTCGAATCATTCCAAGCGTATGTCAAACAACTTGAACAGAATTTTGTTCTGCACGAAATTAAAGATGAAAAAAACAGTTGCGGCCCTTTTATCCTGCATGGGTCCTAAACTTTACAATTTACTAAGTAATTTAGCTTTTCCAAAAGATTGTGAATCTGTAAAGTATTCTGACGTTGTTGACATTTTGATTAAACATTTAAGCCCCGCCCTCAACAGATTTATCGAACGAATTAAATTTCGAAAATGTTACCAAAATGAGTCGGAATCGGTTCAAGATTTTGCTGCTAGATTGAAAAAATGTATAACTTTTTGTTGTTTTACTGATGAAAAATTAAATGAAAATTTACTTGAACAATTTTTGCGCGGTTTGAAAAGCGAAAGCATACAAAATAAATTGATTTCTCAAGTAGATAAGTTAACTTTTGAGAAAGCAATTGAAAAAGCTTTATCGTTATACAATGTAGATATTGAAATTTCTGAAATTAAAAATAAGAATTTCAGTATTAATAAAATTTCGAGTTCAAAGAACGTACATTCAAAGAAATTGTCGAACGATTTTCAGAAACAGAATGTCAACAATCACGTAAATAATACAAATTCTGAGGCAAATAAAAAGAGATGTTATAGATGTGGAAATACTTCTTATCTAGCCAATTCATGTAGATTTATTAATATTACTTGTAAAGTTTGTAAGAAAAAAGGCCATATTGGAAAAGTATGTAGAAGTAAAACTTTAACAGATAAAATTTTTTAATTGTAAAAAATACAGGTGCAAATCCTATTAAATTATCTGTGTTAATTGAAAATAAAGCAAAAGCTGATATGGAATTGGACACTGGTTCGGAAATTTCTGATGTTCCTTTAAAGATATTTCGCAGAATTTTAGATAACATAGATTTGATAGTGCCGAATGTTACAAATTTTGTTCATGGAAAACAAAATGCAAGAAAATCTGAAGTTAAAGCAAAAGAATTTGAAATCAACCAGAAAGTATCTGTAAGAAATTATACTCCAGAAGCCAAATGGAAAATTGGTCGAATCGTAGCAAGAGAAGGAAAATTACATTACAGAGTTCAAGTTGGTTCGAATATTTGGAAAAGGCATGTTAATCAAATAACTAATGTGGGGGAAAATATTTCTTTAACTAATGATCCAAATTTGGAAGAAAAGGTTACAGAAAATTTCAGAAGCGAAAATCCAAATGTGAAGCAAAATGATTTTCCACCCTTACAATAAAGTTTCACAGATCCGCATCCAGTTGACTCTCATGTTCCAATTGCTTCAGGTCCTATGCCATCTGACTTTCATGATCCTGAATTTTCGAGCTCTAATTCAACTAACTCTGATAATATTCTCCCAAAACCGTTGGTTCCTACTAGTTCTACAGTTGGTGCTCCTGAACATGTCAAAACGAATTCTTCTTCTTCTCTGCAGGAACTTAGACAATCCAGAAGACACAGAAGAACTCCTGAACGACATAAATGTTAAGTGGGGAAGAGCTGTGGTATTTTACACTTTAAGTTTTATGGTAAAACTGTAGATGGCGCCTCTGGACTCATTCCATGGACTTATTAAAGAAACAGAAATATACCTAAGTTCCAGATTAGATGTTCTATGTTGTCAATGTTTGTATGTCGTGTGTAGTAAACGTTCGTATAATTAAATATGTTTCGTGTTTAAAATTCGTCCACCTCAAGTTGTTTTAGTAATGTGTTATTATTTAATCTAATATATCTAAACGTAAAATATAGTAACTCTTTTTTTTTTTTTTTCAAATAAGTAAGTGTACGAAACATTTGATCTAAAATAACATTATTTATATGGATGTAACAATGTTTTTGGATTTTCAGGACAGATTTTCAATAGTATTATTTTATGTTTAAAAAATAAAATACAAACGGAAATAGAATGGATTTAACTAATAAGAATGTATTTATTAAAATACAACACATTGCTCAGTGGTGCTCAAAACAAGAATTTTAATATACATTTGTACAATTAAAATAAAATAAAATAAAACTATCAACGTTTCGCATAAATAAAATAAAATAAAACAACGACGCCCGGAGAAGACGGCGCGAAACGTTGATAGTTTTATTTTATTTTATTTTAATTGTACAAATGTATATTAAAATTCTTGTTTTGTGCACCACTGAGCAATATGTTGTATTTTAATAAATACATTCTTATTAGTTAAATTTTATGCTGCAACTGTCCTGTATATATTTATAGAATGAATTTATTTGAACATCTTGTTCATTTTATTTATATATTTTAGACTGTTTTGTTCAATTGTTTGTTTTAGTTCAAAATTGACTTGATTTGCAGAAATTGACTCATTATATGTGAACTAAACGAATAATATATGATTGTCGCATTTACAGTTATTAAAAGTTAGTTGATATGTTCAAAGTTCCTAAATGAGAAAGCACATTTTATGCATATGTTAATTTATCTTAAAATATCAATATAATTGTTATTAGTTTTTTGAAAAAACATAGTAACGTGATGAAATTCAGAAAATTCAAAATAGTAACAGGAATTGTTGAAGTATTCAATATGGTCACATATTAAATTATTAATAAATGAAATAATTATAAAAAATAGTTCGGCGATATAGTGTAATTAAATCAAGGCATTCGATAGTCTTCAACATTCATATGTTAAAAACTTTTAACTTTGAACATGGTATAAAAAGAAATGAATAATTAATGGCTAATACTATATAGCATTGCTTATTAATTCATGTTTTAAGGAAAAAATGGTTTTGAGCTTGCTTTTAACTTATTTTTGCTTTTTATTCTTCGTATGGCAATATATATATATATATATATATATTTGCTTTTGATTCTAAAAGTTGAGAATCTAAATAATTTTTAGGTCTAGGCTTCTTCATATGATCTCTCTTTTTTTTTTTTTTTTTTTTTTTTTTTTGTACCTTTTCTAACAAATTATTTTGGCAATTGTTTTCGGATTTATTTATTTATTAT
Organism: Maratus speculifer; assembly: GCA_964019185.1. Taxonomy (NCBI): domain Eukaryota; kingdom Metazoa; phylum Arthropoda; class Arachnida; order Araneae; family Salticidae; genus Maratus; species Maratus speculifer. The sequence goes on from OZ025290.1 coordinate 327,673,861, forward strand.
TTTTGAAAACATACATCTGACTTGTGTGCTTGACATAAAAGCCGGCTTATAAGTCATCGTCAATATACAAGGATGAGATAGCATAAAGGAATTTTACAACACCAGAGAATTACAGATGGGAGTTTGACAAAGAGTTTGCACCGGAGCTAGCGGCAGTCGAATCCGCAGACCTCCTACGCTTTCAAGCGATTAGCGGCGTGGTGCTTTAACCACGCAAGCACGCAGGCCGTCTTTGGTTTTTTGTTTAGTTATGTTTTTCTTACCTTTTTTCTCCTTTTTTTAGATTTAATTATTCTTTGGTTTACAACAATTGTCTTTTTTGTAGCTATTCAGTAGCACTTCATTGATTTATTTATTTTAATTACTTTTCTCATACATTCTTAAGTTGTTAAATAATCTTTAAAGTTAAATCCAATTTCTTTTCAGTGTTTCACTGATTTCGATTTGTTAACGAAACCCCACTTAAAAAAAATCTATAAAAATATGGTATGGATTAAGTTTTCAGTGCTTATCTTGAATATAGTCTGACCAAATGTGAAACGTAGTTTTTTTTTAAACCTGACTGCCGAACAATAGAGCAAAAATTGAATGTTGTTTTCTCCTTAATTTATTTTAAATGTTAATAAAAGTAGGATTTTCTCTCATTTTCTCTCAAATCAACATTTTTTGTAACGTATATGCTTATAAGCCTTGAAAGTATTGATCATAACTTAACTTATTAAAACTGGATTATATTTGTAGAATTATATTAATTTAAATAAAGCTTCATTTGCAGTGAAACTTGCAGCCTAGTGAACGGATATATCCGGTCGTGGCAGTAGGGAGGTTAATAATCTTTAACTGATTACAAATTACTTTAATCTTTATTTATATATTTTTCATGTTAGATTTGTCTCTAAATATGTATTACACATTTATAAAAAAGTTATAATAATATCTACATGCTGCCCAGTATAAAGAATTTTGATGGTAGAAGTTTTTGAATTCACATCACTATTGCTATTAAAAGACTAATGTTTCCAAAACTACGATTCTTTTCTTACTTAGCAAGACGATCATCATCAACAGTTAATTCTATAACATAAAAAGTCTCGGTAAAAGTTTGTTTATTGACAAAATATGTGTAAATTCCGGAATTATTGCTAACATCGTGATTATTACCAGCTATGTATTTGTTGGGTATGTCTCCTCTAGAGGACATACCCATTCATTTAATTAATGTCTCTTTATATATATATTTTTATCTTTTATCTTTATTTATATTTACATTTATCTTTTTTATAGCGCTAATGGGCATTGAGATCGAACTATGATTTTCGAATATCACTTCAACTGAAAAAGAAAATTCCAATATTTTATATTCCATTTCAAGTAAATTTATTTTCAAACTATATTAGATTTTTCAGCACTTCGATCATATGAGGGTATTATATAATGTAGCTATCCTATGTTTTAACCTTGTTTAAATATACAAAGCTAATGTTAAGTCACAGTTATGTTTAACATTTTAAAGATATTTTCCCTTTTATTAATTTGAAACGAATGTTTGAATACCTATCCGTTGAAAACACTAGTAGAACATAATCATGAGGAGATTCGTAATTTATTAATTCAACAAAGCTTAATTTATCACAATTTATGCTTACAATATATTATATGAATATATCGCATAACATAATCTGTAAACTCCCAAAATCTCGTGTTATTTGACTGATCTAATTTGTTGTTAATAGAATTCTCGAAAAAGTAGTCACGTAATGTCAATTAAGTATTTAAGAATTAATTGCATTTCATCAATGTTAAATAAGCAAAACCGTTATCACTGATTCGGGATTATTCCCAGAATATAAAAGATTGCCGCACTTATAATTTAAATTTATTTAAATAATTAAGTCACTATTCTCTGTTATGGAGGTGCAAGTGATATTTTTTATGGCACTGTTTCGCAATTCTGCAATAAACTCCAAACTTTGGTCTGATATATGACACTTTTAATTTGAAGTATCGACGAGCACGCTGCAGCATTACTGAAATCTCGTACATTATCAGTTGTAAAGTGTTACGTGTATTTTCTCCATTCTTACTAGAAACTTCTTAATTTTTTAAAAATATGAAATCAAATATGATTCCTAATATGATTTTAAAACGCATACCAACTTTTGTCTCAATATTATGAAGCTATTATTTAACCAAACATCAGATTCCTAAGGCAAAATCAAATACGCATGAAGCATTTTCAATTACAGTGATTCATTAACATATTTTAATTAAGTGTATATTTAGTTACACAGATTTTTTTAATAAAATAGATTAATTTATATAAAAAAACAATGAATTATAACGTTGAAAAGTTTGTACAAATAAGTGAAAAATGACAAAAAATGAATTTGAGCATCTAATGTCTCCTTAATATTATTTTCATACAGAAAATGATTAGAAAAACCTCATTGACATCATTAATCAAAGATATGTCGTAAGCGATAAAGTAATAACGAGAATGCACTACACATATTTTTCTTTGTTTGTTTTAGAAAGCTCTGCTGTCATAAACATTTAGTAAAAAACAGCAGTGGTAAAATTTTACTGAAACATAATAGTAGAAAAGAAAATTACAAATAGAATTTAAATAGAATACTACTGAAAAACTACTGAGGCAAAACAAATAATAAAAACTTAATTCAAATTTTACATTGATAAGTTGAAATTAACGAAAATTTCATGACTTAGTTATTACCTTACTCAGTCTTGAGACAAACTTTAGGAATGACTACAAAAAGTCTTTAAATTTTCTTGACAATCAATAAATATGATTATTGTATTTCTCTGGAGCTGTTATAATAAATTTATCAGAATTAGAAAGAAACATATATATTCCCACAACATGAGCTTACTTTATGCAGTCATATCCATGTGAGTTTAAAATCAAAGTACGATGAGAAAAAAGTTACAACTTATAAGTACGATTAGAATCAATAAGCATTTTAAGACGTTTAGTTTAAAAACTTTAAAACTATCAAGTCGTTCGCCTTCTATGTTGAAATTGAACACATATCCAAAGTTTCTTTACTTTTACCTTGTTAAAAGTACATTAAGTCAAGTTTGTCTTTGTGCAATTAAAGAAAATACAAATTTAAAAAGAAGACGTCTTTTACATTGAGTTAGTTGGAGTTGAAATTTCAACTCCAGGCAAGATCTAAAGAAATTTTAAATTGATTCGAAACTCTTTAAATTGTAGGAATAATTTAATTTATTGGAAGGCTTCTCTAAATTTAGTTAAAAAAGTATTTTTATTTTCATTAAGTGTTAGGTATTTTCGGTAGAGGTAGAGTACGTTTTTTCTTCGTGCTCTGCAAGCGTTATTTTTAAAACTACCCAATCGTCTACCTGCCATGTTGAAGTAAAATACATATCCAAAGTTGTTTTTAGGTAGATTTCGTAAGAAATACTACCTATTGCAATCGCACCAGTTTATCTATCTATCTATCTATCTATCTATTTATATATATATATATATATATATATATATATCACTTTTTTATGGACACGATAAATTCTATAATTCTTCACCAATCTCCACCAAACTGGTACATAAAATCAAAGGGGATAAAATCTCGGCTAAGTTCGTTAATGGGCAAAATCGAACCAAAGGGGTCAGAATAGGGGGCGTTTTTGTGAAAACCAAAAAAAACGCCATAACTTCTTAATTAAAGTAGATATCGAATCGGTTTAAAGTTTATATTACTTCTTAAAAATGGACCAAAAGTATATGCATGACAGATTTTTGATAAATTTAGAAGTGGGCTCAAGGGGCGAAAAAACCGGGATTTTGAGAGAAAAAAATTCATAACTTCGTTAATTTTCAAGATATCAAGTCCAACTAAATTTTTCGTAAATGTTCTTAAAATTATCTAAAACTTTTGTATTTACAAGTTTTTGATATGACCAACTTTTACCGATGAAAAAAATTAAAAATGAAGAGAAAAAGGGCGCTGAAAAAAGAGAAAAGTCCATAACTCCGTCAATTTTTAAGATATCAAATCTGATTAAATTTATTTTACATCTTCTTAAAAACTACAACTTTTATATTGACAAGTTTTTCATAGGACCAATTCGTATAGCAAAAAGAAATTAAACAAAAATAGGAATTGCAGAAAAAACCTCAAATCCAAACTGCTTATATTCTGACTCATTTTTAAATTCATTTTTGATTTTAAACGCATCCAAATGGTAGATCCTCTTATTTAGAAACTGTATAATGTGATGCATTGGTCAGTTTTTTGATAAAGACGGAATATATTTCAAAAAAGGCTACCAAAAAGGGTATTTTGAACAGAATTTCCCGAAGTCTTCGAGATTTGAAAATTTAAGGAAGTTTTCACATAGCAAATTGCGTTTTTTATGACTCGTTTTAAAATCCATTTTCGCTCTCAAACGCATCCAATTTACAGATCCTCTTATTTAGAAACTATATACTGTGACGCATTGGCCAGTTTTTTGATAAAGATAGAATATATTTTTAAAAATGCTGTCAAAGTGAGTATTTCGCACAAAATTTTCCGAAGCAATCATGATTAAAGAATTAAGGATGTATTCAAACAACAAATCGGTTATTTTATGACTCATTTTTAAATTCAATTTTTTTCTCAAATGCATTCAACTAACAGTTTTTTGTTATTTAGGAGCTGTATAATGTACTGTTTTGGTCGATTTTTTAATAAATTCAGAATCTATTTCAAAATATGTTGTCAAAATGGGCATTTGAACTGAATTTTTCTTAAGATGATTCTGATAAAACCAGTTTTTGCAGAAAAATTAAATTAAAAATTTTTCATAAACGGCCAAATGAAGTTATTAAACTGGGTTTATCTCTAATCATATACTTTTTTTCTTGTTGAAATGAGCACTCTACGAAATCTACCTCCGCCTATAGACCCAGCCGACAGGGATTTTTTTTATTTTATTGCAAGACAAGTTTGCATTTCTTCCGTTCGATAAAATAACTTCGACTTTAAAAAGTTCGACTTTAAAAAAATCTTTCATTGAAGTTAAAATTTCAAGCTCAGAAAAAGAAATATTTTATTTCTAAAATAAGTTTTAAATTATTTCGAAATTCTTTAAATTGTAGGAATGAATAAATTTATTTGAAAATTTCACTAAGTTGACTTAAAGAAAAAAAATCTTGTTTTTCAAGAGTTGAGTAATTATGGGAGTGATAGACCACATTTTTTCGTCTGCATGTTATACTAAACACATATCTGAAGTTTGTTTTCTTTTATCTGATTAAAAATTACATCAAGACAAGTTTTTCCTTACGCACTTAGAGAAAATACAAAAAAAAAAAAAAAAAAAAAAAAAAAAATCTTTCTTTAAATTATTTGAAGTTGAAATTTAAACTTCAGACAAGGTCTAAAGTAGTTTTAAATTCATTCGAAACTCTATAAATTATAGGAATAATTAAATTTATTAGATTTCACTAAATTGAGTAAAAAATAAAAAATAAATAAAAAATTGTTAAGTGTTACGTAATTTCTGTAGAGATAGACCACTTTTTTTGCGTGTATGTGTGCTCTGAAAGCGTTATATTTAAAACTACTCAGTCGTCTGCCTCTATGTTCAAGTAGAATACATATTTCAAGTTTTTTTTCTTTTATTTTGTTGAAAGTACATCAATACAAGTTTGCATTTCTTCAGTTAAATAAAATGCTGACTTAAAAAAATTATCTTTCTTTAGAATTAGAATTTCATTTTCAGACAAAGAATTTTTCTTCTAAAGAAGTTTTAAATTTATTAGAAATTCTTTAAATTGTAGGAATAAATAAATTTATTTGAAAGTTTCACTAAGTTGACTTGAAGAAAAAAATCTAATTTTATTAAGAGTTAAGTGATTATGGGAGAGATGGATCACGTTTTTTCGTTTGCTTGCTATGTTGAACACATGTCTGAAGTTTGTTTTCTTTTATCTGGTTAATAGTTAAATCAAGACAAGTTTTTCCTTATCCACTGAAGCCCCACCAGTGGCCGAGAGGTTCGGACCTCTCAACTGGTAGACGGCAGGTGCTGGGTTCGAACCCAATCGCGGCTGTCGGCCTAACCGTTCGGAGTTTTCGTGGTTTTCTTCGAACCTTGCGTAAACACGGGTTAGGTTCCCTTAGAAAGACCCCCACGAAGGGCACTCCCCCCGGTCCTATATCCCTAGCGCAGATAATCGGATGTCAAAAATCAACCAACCAACCTTATCCACTGAAAGAAAATACAAATTAAAAAATATCTTTCTTTAAATTATTTGAAGTTGAAATTTAAACTTCATAGAAGATCTAAAGTAGTTTTAAATTCATTCGAAATTCTTTAAATTGTAGGAATAATTAAATTTATTAGGATTCACCAAATTGAGTAAAAGAAAAAAAAAGGTAAGTGATAGGTATTTGTGGTAGAAATAGACCACATTTTTTCTTCTTGCTTTGAAAGCGTTATAATTAAAACTACCCAATCGTCTGACTGCTATGTTGAAATAGAATACATATCTGAAACTTTTTTTTTTAATTGAAAGTACATCAAGACAAGTTTGCATTTCTTCCTTTAGATAAAATGTTGACTTAAAAAAAAGATTTAGCTTTCGTTGAAGTTAAAATTTCAAGTTCAGACAAAAAAAAATCTAAAAAAGTTTTAAATTAATTCGAAATTCTTTAAATTGTAGGAATAATTAAACTTATTTGAAAGTTTCACTAAGTTGATTTGAAGAAAAAAATCTTTTTTTTTTGGTTGAGTAATTATGGGGGAAATGGACCACGTTTTTTCGTCTGCTTGCTATACTGAACGCATATCTGAAGTTTGTTTTCTTTTATCTGGTTAAAAATTAAATCAAGACACGCTTTTCCTTATGCACTTAGAAAAAAATTCTTTTTTTAAAAATTATTTGAAGTAATTCGATTATTTATATATATAAATTTAAATTTAAATTATATATATATATATATATATATATATATATATATATATACATAAAGTGTTACGTAATTTCGGTAGATATCGACCACGTTTTTTCTTCGTGCTATGAAAGCGTTATATAACGACTCAATCGTCTACCTGCTATGTTGAAGTAGAATACATATCTGAAGTTTATTTATTATTTATTTATTTATTTATTCATTTTATTTATTTATTTATTTATTTTTGATAAAAGTACATTGAGACAAGTCTGTTTTTTCTTCCGTTAGATAAAATGCTGACTTAAAAAAAGATTTATCTTTCATTGGAGTTAAAATTTCAAGTTCAGACAAAGAAAGATTTTTTTCTAAAGAAATTTTAAATTGATTCAAAATTCTTTAAGGAGTTAAAATTTCAAGTTCAGACAAAGAAAGATTTTTTTCTAAAGAAGCGTTAAATTGATTCAAAATTCTTTGATTCAAAATTCTTTAAGGAGTTAAAATTTCAAGTTCAGACAAAGAAAGATTTTTTTTCGAAAAAAGTTTTAAATTGATTCAAAATTCTTTGATTCAAAATTCTGTAAATTATAGGAATAAGTTAATTTATTTGAAATTTTCACAAAGTGGAGTTGAAGAAAAAGATCCTGTTTCATCATGAGTTGAGTAATTATGTTAGAGATGGACCACATTCTTTCTTCTGCTTGCTATGTTGAACACATCCCTGAAGTTTGTTTTCTTTTATCTTGTTAAATGTTAAATAAAGACAAGTTTTTCTTTATGCATTTAGACAAAATACAGACTTAAAAAAAGAGATTTATCGTTCTTTAAATTAGTTGGAGTTGAAATATAAACTTCAGACTAGACCTAAATTAGTTTTAAATTGATTAGAAATTTTTTAAACATGGGATTCTTAGGTTTCACTAAAATGAGTAAAGAAGAAAAAAAAGAATTCTTGTTCATTATATGTGAGATATTCACGTGATAAAGGTATCACGTTTTTTCTTAGTGCTCTAAAAACCATATATTTATATACATTTCACTTTTCATATTACATATGAGAGACTCACAACCATTGTTGACCAAGTCCATTTTAAAAAAACAGTGAGATAGTCCATTTAGTAGGCACATTAAATCTTTTTTATTAGCTCCCATAGTGAACTAAGCGTGTTTTGAATATTTTGTGGTACATGCCATCTGTTTACAAACTTGGTTTACTGTGGGGAAGGATAAAGCAGATTTTATGTTCTTTCTAAAAGGACTAACTCATTTTTTTTTTCAAAATAAACTTGGTGATCTTCCCCCACCAAGTACATATTTATATATTTAAGCGTATTTATTTAAGCGATGAAAACAATTAAAAACTTAAAAGCGCCAATTATGGGTTTGTCATCTATGGCAAACTTCAATAAAAGGAGAATATATATTAACCTGCATGCATTATCATTAAAATCATTAAAGAAAATTCAGCTATACAAAAAGAGAATAGAGTAAAACAATATAAAGTTAGTTATTAAAATCCCTGTTTATGTAAAAATAAACTATAGTTTATTTTTCTGAGACCAATTTTTTTCAATAATTTTTATGATATATTAATATATATACATGCATATATATATATATATATATATATATATACACGCATCTATTCATCTATACACGCAGTCGGTTACAAAAAAATCTTTAAAAATTATTCGAAAAAAGTTAGCAACGAATAGAATTAATAATTTTATATCTTTAATAGCTATTACTAAAACTCACTTGGCGTGGCCTTGATAGCATAGTGGTTATAGTAACGGACTCCAGGCTAAAAGGTCCCGTGGTTCGATACTGGCCACTGTCAAATACGCCCCGAATATATGCAGTGTAAGTACTCGTTAATAAAGGGATTATGAATATCCTGACGGAGCAGTAGCAATGTTTGGTGCTGCCATCTATTGCGGGTTTGCCGAAAATCTTCCGCTCCAAAAGTCTGGATGCAGCTCGAAGGAAGCTCCTGCCCTTCGAGCCCACGTAAACGGTTATTAAAAATAATTTTGGGGCTATTACTAAAATTTGTTTGGTGGCTCATACTAAAAAGTTTTAAGTTAGTTATACAAAAAATTCTTTTGTTCAGTTTACAAAAGAAATGCTTGTTTCGCTTGCAAAAAAAGTTTGTAATGGTTACTAAAAAATTCTGTGGACTACAAATTTACTAAAAAAAATTTAGTAACCTCTTGATGTTTTTTTTACAGTGTACGAGAAGATACATTTTAAAATTTACTTGAATTTTTCAATTAAAATAATAATAATAACAATGATTTTTTGAATATTTTCAGGGAAAATGGACAATTTCTTCATAGAATATTTTTTCTTGATTCAACCCTTGATTATTATGAAAAAAAAAATACCTTAAGGGGTCTAGTACCTTTTAAACTCGTTGCAGATCAGTAAAATCATTGAAAGTTTGAATTAGTGTAACTCCTTTATTTTTTTACGAATAGACATAAAATTTTGGATTTTGATTAAACAGATTATGCTTTTTAATATAATATCACTAGATACTGAATAGTCTATTACAAAATTTGTGTATTGTTGAAATTAAAAAATCTCTTTTTTTCACTCTGTAAATCATTGCGCGCACGATAACTTTAGAACGTATGTATTGATTATTATGTAATTAAGTGTATATTAAACATATATGTGTGATTAAAATGAACTAATTTTACGTATTTAGAGTGATAATAATTTTAGTTATGACCAGTTCTATTGATTACATAATATTATTTTTTGTTTTTTTTAAACAAAAATATTGATTTTTTATAGTTAATGACATAATTTTGATCTAAGAGTAGTTCATTTCAAAAATACATATATGCATATTATATACATTAAGTTTCATAATAATCCGTACATACGTTTTCAAGTTATCGTGCGCGCAATGACTTACAGAGTGAAAAAAATAGATTTTTTAATTTCAACATTACACAAATTTTGTAATAGTCTATTCAGTATCTAGTGATATTATATTAAAAAGCAATATCTGTTTAATCAAAATCCAAAATTTTATGTCTATTCCTAAAAAAATAAAGGAGTTACACTAATTCAAACTTTCAATGTTTTTACTGATTTGCAACGAGTTTAAAAGGTACTAGACCCCTTAAATTACTTTATTAAATTAAAAAAATAAAAAAGTGCCAAGTCTCCATAAAGTATTCAGTTACTGTAACTATTAAATGTACAAAGTAAAAGCCGAATCTATATTATATTCGTTATTTAAAAATTTATTTAAGTAGATGATTTCATTTAGAATTATTTTATAAGATTTTTGTAAAAAAAAAAAGAAAAAAAAGAAAAAGAAAAAAAAGGGGCTAAAACGTATAATTACATATTTTTACTTTCTGCATTATAATTTCTTAATTTTGTAGCAGTAATAACCCCAACTACATCCAAAATCTTTAATCATCCGCGTTTATTACACCCAAGAGGGTCATTGTTGTCAACAGTAAACAAATTTATGTATTTTCTAATTTTTTTAATTATGAAATAGTTCTCAAGAGATTTTAATGGTCACTTACGCATAATTTGTTTACAAGCATGCTTAAAAAGCACAGAAAGGTAAAAATTCTTTAAATAGAAAAAGTTTTAAATATCTATAACACATACTGTATTCTTAAGAAGATTTACTGTTGCTTTTTCCTTGGAAATTTAGTAAAAAAACGCCTTAAGCTCTATTATAAAAATATAAAAAAGACTAGCTTTGGTGAAATACTTTTATTTTTATAACCATAATCGTAAAAAAAAGAAAAATATTTTTACCGTCTTTTTTTTTATTATCAAAGTTAAAAGTGCTAAAAGTTGTGATGCTAAATGATTCATCATTTAAATTACGATGCTGAATTGATATGTGAAGAAAACATATAGCAATTAAATTAATAAAAAGCAAGAAATTAAAAAAAACACGCGTTAAGCATAGATTACGAAACACTTTCAACCTATTTAGAACAATTCCAAAAAACTGCAACGTTTAATAAGTTAAAGTAATATATCTAATTTAACCAAATTAAAACACGTTACACATTCGAAAACTCTATTTCTGCTGTCCCATTCTACAACTAAGAAATAACGCTTGAGTAGTCCTGAGCAGTGGCACCAACATATATGGGCCCATGGGGCCTGAACCTACGCAATAATTTTGAATTCTAGCGTGACCAATTATCATTGTTCTATTCATTTTTATCCTCGGAACAGAATTTATTTTGCCGCGCGTTTTAATTCTCCGACTGACACCCATAAATTCAAAATGACTGAAATATAAATGTTTATTTTTTTTACTATTTCAGTTCGCAATCATGTTCATGATATGATGATATTACATTAAATTTTAGTCCCTTTATAAAAAAAAAAAAAAAAAAAAAAAAAAACGTATGAAAGTATATTTTTTTAAAAATTGCAACGATCTTAAAACTTGATGGCCTGATTTAATTCTCATCTTTCACCAGCTATCTATCCTTCACAGAAAAAGAAACTAGATCTTTGAACCCACCTAGCATTTTAAGCCACCCCAATACTTTTCAAAAGTTGGCATCACTGGAACTGAGTATATGATGTATAGATTTTTATTGATTAACTACATGCATACCAAAATTTAGTTTAGTTAAGAAATGCGTCTACCACATTAAAAAATTCCCTTTCACCAATTGCCGATAATAAAGAGAATAGTACATGAATTCTTTTGTGAAGTCCTGTATGTATGTATTGTAAGATATAGAATTTATATTCAACAAGAAACAATAAAAAATTATCTAAACTTTTAAGCACGTGCTAAATTTTAAAACTCATATCTAGCTATGAATACTCACAGAGAGTGCTGTAACCAATTTCTTTTGTTTGCTCTTGTAAATGAATGACAGATGATATGAATGCCCTATTCCACCGTAATCATCTTGTAGTGAAATTCAGTCATTTATATCAGTTTTAATACATTTTAATTAGCGTATTCTCATTACAATACTCTGCAAGCATTTCCCCTCATATAGCATAAAGTAGTGGAACTACTTTGAGCAACCCTGTCGATGAACTACTAATCCTACATACTTCCTAGACATATCCAAATATGCTTTGGTGACTCGAAATATATGTTATGAAATGCATGAAAATCCGAATTTATTTATGGGAGTTATAACCTGTACAGTTGGGCAGTCGTAAGGACAAACACATTTAAATTTTGTTAAAAAGTAATCAAAGTGTCAAGCATAATAAGCTTTATAACATTTAGTTTGCGAACAAAATCTACTTCGCTGCATATATTTATTTGTTTTTGAAAACTATTCTAAATATTTTTCTCTCGTTGCGATATTTTGTAGTTATTTACTATTTACGAAAGTATATAAGAAAATTTTGTATTTCCAACCTTTTTTACGAAAGAAAGGAAGACAATTTTTGACAGTAATGTATATTTTAATCGTTACATATTTTAAAAATATTTAGTATTTTTACTCTTTTTGTATTTACTTTGCAGTGTGAAAATTAGAATGCATATAGAATGCACACGATATTTCCAATTTTTGATTTCTGAATTTATCGTCGTCTATTGAATGATGTTAAAAAATAAAACTATTTCTCAGATTTTTAAATCAATTTTTTTAGCCTTTTTTTGACATAAATAGCTCAAACTACAGCTTATTTGTAAAAAACTATTTCAATCTGTTCGACATTCTGATCTGTTTGACATTCAAAATAATGAGCACTGTATATCAACAAGATATGCCTCTTAATATCATTATCATACGCATATAAAAGGAATAGCATATAACATGTCTTTCATTACAATTTACAATCAATATTTTCAATACTTGTCAATTGTCAGTAAATTATTTACAATTATTATGTATGGCTGATATGAAGAATTAATTGAAGTATTCCAGATGTAATACAGGTTGACTTGCCACTGCATTATTTAAGCTTTCACTTGTATAAATCATTTGGCATTAAAATTTTTAAATATTAGCAATTATTTATTAGATCTGTGATTCATTCTAATCTCTTTATATCCCTCGATTTATTTTTGTATATTTTTTAACTTCAGTTATGAATTTATATTAACAAACTGATAATTAAAAAAGATTGGCATGCAAAAAAAATTAAAAATTAATTTTTTGTACATAAAATTTGATGATTCATGATACTAAACATGCACATTTATTTAACATTTCATAGAGATTTTTATTCTATTTTATTATTTTTGCATTTCAAAAACAATGAAAAAAGGATATATATATTTTTATTTTTTATTACTAATGGACTCTACAAATAATGAAAAATTTTTACACTTTCATTTTTGTAAATTTTGTATAGTTTTTTCCTAAAGCCACTATTTTATATTTTTGTATCACATGTTAGATGAAAAAGCACTATAATAAACAAATTGCTACTTTTTAAAACTCTGCTACCTATTATTCTCCATTCAAATCAATTTATTTATTTTTAACATTAATTATATACGTGAAAATAATGTAAAAATTTGTATTCTATACACTGTAAAAAAAGAAAAAATTTGTAATCCTACACATGTAAAGTTGCCGAAATCTGTATGGTTACTACATTTTATCTGTATACTGCACAGGAAAAAATATAAATCTAAAAAACTAATTTTTGCAAAGTTAGAGAAATCTGGAACTTAATAAACGAGTCTATTAAATTTACAGTTATCTTACTAAAATTTTATCTGTAACCTGAGTTCCAGTTGCATGAAAAATTCTTGGAATGCCAGTTTCCTAAAAAATTCTTAGTAACCTTACAGATTTTTTGATTTTCAGTGCAAATCTGTATCTGTTACATAAAGTTTTGCTGCTGCCGTTACATAAAAAGTTCTAAGAATCCCAGTTTCCTTGAAAACATTTAGTAACTTTACAGATTTTTTACAGTGGATACATCGGGTCTGATGATAATATTATGAATATATTTTATTTTATGAACATCTAGCGTATATCAGTGACAATAAAAGAATGTATAAATTATCATTTTATTTATGTTCTAATTCTATAGTTTTTGACGTAATACCTATAGTTCCAAGACCGAAAAGAAATTCTGTTATTTATCACAATTTTTGCTTTTTAAAGGATTTTTCTTTTCCACAGTCAAATGGGATAAGCAATTGCATTAGAAAACACTAAATATCGGTTTCACAACATCCTAGACAGATAACTGCGTTGAGATTTTTTTTACAATAGAACTTAATTAGTTAATTAAATCGTTAATGGTAAACACCACTTATTTTTTTTTATTTTTGTTCATTTAAAAGATTAATTATTTTGAAAATATTGAGAAACATATGTAAAAAGACATGATACCTATTTTTACAAGTATAAGGAATTCAACTATAACATGAACGACAAAAAAGGAACTATTTAGATGTGTCAATCGCAAAACTTTTTTCTATTTCATACTAGTTTATATTTTAAAAATTCGTTATCACAGTGTCAGAGTTAATTAACAATATATGTCTATTATAAAGGTAAGAGATTCCGTGCATTAGTTCTTGAGATTAGACTATCATTAAAATAGTGTAAATCCTTGCAAAATGCAGCATAGCAGGCCACCTACACTGTAAAAAAAAATCTGTAAAGGTACTAAACATTTTCTAGGAAACTGGGATTCCAAGAACTTTTCATGTAACGATAACAGGAAAAATCCCTGTAACCGATTCTAAAACTTGGATTTTTGTTGTTACCGTTACAGGAAAAATTCGTGGAATCCCAGTTTCCTAGATAAAGTGTAGTACCTTTACAGATTTTTTTTACAGTGTACGGGACAATTACCACCAAAATCTTATCAGCAACAACTTGTCTCAACGTGTGATTGAATATTATGTTAGACGAAAATCAGACAAGTAGTTTTTAATATAAAGCTATTAAGGCGATTTTTAAAAATGCAGTATAGTAGAACCAACTACATAGCTGCCAACTCTTCTGCTTTTTTGAAACCGGAAAATTTAATCGAATTTTTTGTCTTATTTAATCGTTGTACTACGGAAGTAAAGGGGTAAAACTTATTAGGGGTGTAAAAGGTAAAATTTACTATGAAATATTTATAGTTCAAAGAAGCAAAAGATGTTAGTAGCTATGCACCTGATGAATAGTTTGTAAACAACAGTAATCAACACTAAATTTATATCAGGGATAAATTGAATTTTAAGTTTAGTGAAAAATGCTGCATTAATTCTGATGAATTTCAATAAATAATAAATAAAAATAGTAATTTTCTTAATTGCGAAATCATTATTTTGACACCATTTCATTTAATGGATAATATGTATTTTTCAGGTTTAATCATTAACTTCGAAATAAACTCATGTGAAGTGTGAACAATGACAGATATACGGGATTATAAATCACATTAAATTAAATTCCTATTGCGCAATGCAGAAATATTTAGCAATATATGTCAAAAAACAACTAATTTAGTGAATTTATTAGGGCATCGTGTTGTGAAATATGCTGCGGGTATTACGATAAGCAGTTATAAATGTCATACATTAATTGACTGAAAAACATTTTTTAAAAATTAAATTTTATGTTTAAAAAAAGGAAAATATGTAAATTTATCAATTCTGTTGCAATCATGTCTTGAATAAAGGAAGAGGGCCTTCCCGCTTCTTGTTTATCTTTGAAAAAGCATCGTTTTCTTCACGATTATTTCTTTAACATGGATTTACTTCTTGTAGTGCCAATAACTAAGGAATTAGTGATTTCTGCATAGTAAAAGTGCCAAAAAGTGCGTCCAGCAGAAGTGATATATTTAAAAAGAAATACATCGGATTAAAAAGAAGAATGTCTGAAAGGGGTAAGTGCAAAATTCCTTATCTTCAATTGATTGACTGTTTACTATTACAAATTTATATAAGAATATATGCATATTTGGAAAGTATTTATTAAGAATTCTCGGGATAGAGGTAGTGTAGAAATCGGGAAAATACGTCATAACAGATCCAAATATTGGGCAATTTATACCAAAATATAGACAGAATCATGTGTTATCATGAACTAATTTAAATTGAAGTTTGATGAAAATTCGTGCATTAGTTCCTGAGATAGAGCCCCTGCGGCAATCGTAAAAAATGCACAACTTGTTGAACAATTTACACCAAAATATATTCAGCACTAATTTATATAAGGGACTAATTGGGCATAAAAATTTAACAATATCCATTAATTAATTGAGATAAAGCTTTTACAAAATTTGTGTCACATAACAAACAAACTCACAGACAAACTCAAAAAGGCATTTTGTAAAAATATGTTTTTGAGGATCGCTAACACTTAAAATATATAAATTCGTCGAAAACTGGAAAATTTTCATGAATTCAATTCTTTATTTTTCTAAAAATTGAAGAGAGACAAAAAAATATTCAGCACAAATTTATATCAGGGACTAATTGGGCATAAAATTTTAACAAATCCATAAATAAATTCAGGTAAAGCTTTTTACAAAATTTGTGTCACATAAAAAACAAACTCACAGACAAACTCAAAAACAGACATTTTGTAAAAATATGTTTTTGAGGATAGCTAAAACTTAAAGTATATAAATTTGTCGAAAGCCGGAAAATTTCACGAATTCAATTCTTTATTTTTGTAAACATTAAAGAAAGTAAAAAAAAAAATTATATGTTCTTTCTTTTAGTCTCTAACGATGTTATTTCGTAAACAATTTTTAATTACATTCATGTTAAAAGAAGGAAAAAGTCACTCTAACAATTTAGTAGAAAAGGAAAGGTTATCCTTCAGCAGGTATACCTTGATGTATAATTTAAACATAAATTACTTATTCTTTATGTTTTGACACAAGGAATAAACAAAGTACTTAGAGAAAACGAAGAAATAGAGCGTAATCTAAAATAAGTTTGTTACTTCTTAAAAGATTTAGGGTTTCCCGTCTTAAATCTCAAAACACAAAAGGAATTTTATGGTACATTTCAAAAGAAATTCCTTTTACACAAAATAAACTATTCCAAAAGATTTAGGTGAAATGTTAGAGGCAGCCTTTTCAGATTGTAAAAAAATTGACGTTTACACTTATAGAGATAATGTTTAGGGATTTCCTCTAAAGAAAAAGATATTTTATAAATTAAACACTCTTTGTAGCTTTTGATATCTAGAAACAATATTAAGATAGAGTTAAACAGAAGCGAATACTTGTTTGCTTCAATTAATTTTTAACTAATATAAGTAATCAAATATTTTCTCTAATGATTCCCCTGTTTCCTACATTTTTCTAACATTTTAAATTTCATTTTATTTCAAAGAATACATTACTAATTTTCAAATTTGTAATTGTTTCTCTAAATTCGCATATACGGGGTATTTCAAAAAAGAAAACATCCAAAATTTAAAAGTCAGTAATTCTTTAATGGTAATATATATAACGATAGAAAAAATTATATGATTATAAAGTGTCATGTAAATTTTATGCCCAGTAACTTAAAAACTAGTTAATATTCTTCTCAGAGGATGGCACTACATTTCACACTTCTATTATAAATTTTTAAATATGTTCAAAGCTTCAGAATATGTATCGCGATGTTATATTTAATAAACTAAATTGAAAAAAAGAGTAACAATTGAGTCAACTTTGATTTATTTTCTCAATAGCTAATTCTTAGAGAATTAAGTGACAACCACTAACGTTTTTTAAAACAAACTAATTTTATTATTGAAAAAAATTGCAATGAATAAATTTGCATTTTACCTCATAAATGTTCGTGCCTGTCGGATATTTCTCCTAACAAACTGAATAAAAAATGCCGATTTTAATGTGCAATACTGAGAAGTGTGGTGAATGTTTAACCATTTAACTGATTTTCCCGTACATGGAACGGGCAAGAAGAGTTTGTTTGATCCATCACTTAAACATTTTGACACCACTAAATTTTTTAAATAAAATTTCATACAACTAGCAAAAGCCATGCTTTGTTTGGATTCGCGAAGCATTATTTTATAAAACAGATATTTGAAAGTAACAATATTTTTTTATTATTATTTTTGCATCTTTATTAAACAAAAACTTTATTTTATGTTTTGGCGCATTTTAATTTTTTATTTATGATGTAAAACTGGCATAATAAGATATTTTCGAAGCAAACTTTTACATTTTTTTTTTTAATTTTCAACTAAAAGCTCTTTTAAAGATGTTTTTACAATTTCAAGTAGCAACTGGTGTTTTTTAATTGTTTGAAATATGCATGTTTCCAATCTTTGTAATCAACATCCGATAATCTTTGATAGCTATTTTAGAATAATATATTTGAAGAAAGCTTGAAGAAAGTTACTTCTTCAAAATCCTATTTTCTGGAAAAAACATTTGAAATCTGCTTTCGTTGATACTATGAATTTTTAACTGTAAAACATTTTATTTTAATTTCATCGTTTTTATACATGTTAGCGTATGAGAATTGCTGTAATTCTCTCCGCGTGGGAGAACTTTTTATTTTCTGCGAATGGCAACTCAATTAATGGAATTACCTTTTAACGAAGCGCTCTCTCATTCTGGCAGTGACGTTTTCACGAATAATTATTGCTGTGTTTGCGAACTTATTAAAGTCTTATTTTTCTATAAAATCCTTCTGATTAATGAGTCGATATTATTTAGCCACAATACGACCTTCGCAAAAATATTTATAAAGAGCTTGAACCAACAACTTCACGCAGATCTTTTAATTTTTCATTTATATAACAAATTTAAGAATTAATTTTATTTGTTTACAATTATTTTGTTGCCAGTTTACAAAAAAAAAAAAAAAAAAAAAAAAAATCCATAGTACAATTCTTTTAAAATGTTTAAGTGTCATCTGTGCAAACGATTTTGCGGGAAAATGAAAACATGTTTTATTTAATAAATTAATCATGATTCTATCTATAATTATTTACTCCATGATTTAAACTTTTTTTTTCTGAAAATATACGCGTTTCATTTTTTATTTATTTGCTAAAATGCGTCCGTATTGGAAATGCATGTAAAATAAATTAATTAAAATAATAATTTTTTTAACGTTTTACTGTAAAAAAATTATATTCTGCAAATCTACAGATCATAATTTATTTTTGTGTTTAATTTGAAGTTAAAATATTGAATAGTTTTTTTTGTAAAGCGTACGACAAATTGTAATTTGAGTGGACTAGTAGAGGATTCGCTTCGCTCATCCTAATTAAAAGACAGAAATGTTTAGACTAAATATTATGAAAATTTTATTTTAAAAAATGTGGTGTGTAACCTATCTTTTCAATTTATCGTACGTGAAAAAAAAGAATCGGTTAAGTGATTGAAGCCGTAAAAAAGAATAGCAAAATAAGCAATTGTAAAGACGTTAATCAGAGATATACGGTTTGATTTATTTATAAGAAGGTATATTACTATTTATTTTCTGGTTACAAACTGACACTCCAGCTGCCAGTTTCATATCGTAAATTAAAAGAAAAAAAAATTAACAAATAAAGAATTGTAGAATTTTAAAGCCATGTATATAACTGTTGTTGCGTTTATTTCTAAGTAACTCATGATTATCTTCATACCTTTTCTTTTAATATTTCAATAATTTTTATTACATGATGAAACTTTGAAAAGATTGTGCTTCTTAATTCTATAAGGTACCCACAAATTAATTCCCCAGTTATGTGTCTTAAAAGTATGGACGGTAACTGTTGTAGAAAGTGGTTTAAATAAGGTCACAAATAAAGAGTAACTCAAACAATGTAAGGTAATGACATATCCAAGTACCTACTTGTTCGTTATTTTCTCGCTTGCAGTCTGAAATATGCAAAATGGCGACTTCTTTCAGTAAAGCATTATCGTTGGCAGAAGATTTAAAGATCTTTATAAAAGATCGTGCTTACTATCCGTCACAATTTAATGATTTTCCAGAGTAGAACGCAGAATTATAGAGACTAATTGCTTCCATTACTCTGGTCAAATGAAGTGTGGGAAGAACTGTACTTTAGGTTGGATGTGTGCTCTATAGCAAAAGGTGCAGATATTGGACATTTGCATGAAAAACCAGGTTAGATTACGTTCAATTTGATGTATGATTTCAAAAGGTCGTTTTTACGTTCCGTCACTACCTATTAATTTGCCAGAGATTAAACACAGTATTAAAAAGGCTATTGTTTTCACTATGCAGGAATTGTGGGAATAAATGGAATTTTAGTTGCATACGTGCAGTATAACTCATAATACAGATATTGAATATTTGCACGAAAAACTAGGTTCATTTATGTTCTATTTAGATGTATAATTTATTGCAAGTAGGCTACATTAAACTGTAATAATATGCGAATTGAATATTTCCAGCTGAGCGAAAAATTGACCAGGCTGGGAATCGAGCCGAGATACTTGGCATACAAGGCCAATGCTTCACCTGCTAAGCTACCTGGGCGATAGCCAGCTAGGATTTTTCGCTCAGATAACCTTATTGGTCATAACATCTGGTCTGTCATTTAGACAGCTGAACAGAATACACCACAGGTAATGGAACTCCATATAACGATGGGTGTGTAGATATACTATTATTTTCAACACAATCTAACTGATTGGTAAAGTAATCATACGAATTGAATATTTCCAGCTGAGCGAAAATTGACCAGGCTGGGAATCGAACCCAGATACTTGGATTACAAGGCCAATGCTTCACCTATTAAGCTACCTGATCGATAGCCAGCTAGGATTTTTCGCTCAGATAACCTTATTGGTCATAACATCTGGTCTCTCATTTAGACAGCTCAACAGAATAGACCGCAGGTAATGGAACTCCTTATAACGATGGGTGCATAGGTATACTATTATTTTCAACACAATCTAACTGATTGGTAAAGTAATCATACGAATTGAATATTTCCAGATGAGCGAAAAATTGACCAGGCTGGGAATCGAATGTTTTTCGGAATCGATTATATGGAGTTCCATTACCTGCGGTCTATTCTGTTGAGCTGTCTAAATGACAAACCAGATGTTATGACCAATAAGGTTATCTGTGCGAAAAATCCTAGCTGGTTATCGCCCAAGTAGCTTAACAGGTAAAGCATTGGCCTTGTAAGCCAAGTATCTATATTCGATTCCCAGCCTGGTCAATTCTCTCTATACTGTTGAAATTGGGAAATACCTATATAGACACCTTTTATATTAAACGCTAATATGCAGTTAAATGCTAATATGCAGTTATCTTGAAAATACAAAAATTACAGTTAGTTTAAACTTGTAATTGGGCATATCTTCTAAGTGATACAGAATGTAGCGGCGTCCATTAACAAATTTAAAATAAGTTAAGTTTAAGATTAAACAGAAAATTTCCTAGTTTTACATTTTGATCTACCTAAAAAATCTGTCCCTTATTTCTCTTTAATTGTATAATAATTAAAGAATTAAGAAATTTTAAAGTCCTGTGCTTAAATGATTTTGCGTTTATTTATAAGTAACCGATACTTCTGTAAAGTATAAATTGATTAACTTTTCAATAATTTGTATTTCATAAATAAGCTTCATGCATTCTTCTTCAAAAATTTTGATTATATTTATGTATTTTTTAGTAATCTTCTGAGTGTTAATTAATATAAAAGACACTACAATTGGAAGTCTAAAAATAGAGTCCGTTTAAATACGTAACTTGACATCATTAAGAAATCCATAAATATTTAAAAATTATTATTTATTTATTTATTTATTTATTTCGACTAAAGAACATTTTTAAAAAATTCCATGAAGTAGACAAAAAATGTTAGCCTATATTTGTATTTTTATGATTGGTACAGGAGTAAAAAATTAAATGTTTATTCAGTCACATTTTTAAAAGACAACTTAACTATTTAAAGTATCCAAATCTCAGATTTCTTCCGAAATGCCTATATATTGTACCTATTTTATAAATTTTCATACAATAGAAAGTTGATTGAGTAGCATATTTTCAAATAGTGTGTTCATTATTCCTTTTTGATATCTTTATCCTTTTCTTAAGGATATTTTATATGTTGCTCTATAAAAGCACTTAAGCATCAATAGCATGTTCAATGAATTATTTATACCTTTATAAATTGGGTCATATGATTTATTCAGATATATTCATATCACTTTCAAGTTAATGCATAAGGGATTTAGTGAACGATAGAGACCCAATTTGTTCTGAATTAAGTGCGTTACAAATTATGTTGTTTGACACTCATGTAAAGCCAAAGGGCATATGTAACCCTAAAGTTTATGCAAACGCTTACAGTGTACTGTTTATTAATGAAAGCAGTATTTATTCACTTACAGAAATGCATATTCAGTGACTTTATATTAATAATCTGTGGAATTATGCAATCTAGTAATGAAAATATAATATATTTTTTTTAAATTAGATTTCACAGTTTTGAAATATATTTTTCATTAAAAAAGATAAAAAATAAAATGCTGCTTCAGTCATTTTTAGATAATAAAATAGTTTCAATTTGAAAATATACGAAGATAATTATTAAAAAAATATTTTCATAAATAATCTCTTTAAAATTTTGATTGTACTTATATATATATATATATATATATATATATATATATATATATATATATAAACCCGATTTTAGGCCAAAGTAGTTTATCCTAACGCCCATCGGATAGACAAGTTTTTCCTAGGCCAAACCAGACTATCCTAACGCCCATCTTATAAACTAGTTTTTCCTAGGACAAACTAGGCTATACCAAGACCCATAGGACAAACTGGTTTTTCATAGGCAAAACTAGTTTGGCCTATCTCTTTTAGGATAAACTAGTTTAGCCTGCTGTTTTTTGTTCTGAACTAGTTTATCCTAGGCCAATTCAATTTGGCGTGATTTTATTGAATTCAATGACCGCCTAAGCGCCAACATTCTAGTTTGTCCTAGGCTGATCTAGTTTATCCTAGGCCAATGTAATTTTACGGGTTTTTAGCTCACAGGCGTCAAAGCCTGAGAAATAATGGGCTCGCAGGCTCTGTATGTATGTATGTTCGCATGTTTGTAAGTCTGTACGTATGTATGTACGCGCGTATGTACGTAACGTGATAACTCGTGACAGAAATATCCGATTTGCTTCAAATTTTGGATGTAGGTTTATCCTGATAAGACACTTTCCTGATTAGTTTATGGAATTCATTGGAATAAGTATAAAGAGGGTGAACGGGAGGCTAATTCTTCACCGTTAATTTAGAGAAATGAAGATTTCATGCAGAATTGTCAGTTTTCGTTAAAAATTTTATATATATGATCATTCTGACAAGGCACCTCCGTGGTTATGTTTATTGTTTCGTGGATGTTTATTGTTGAAATGTAAAAGAAAGGAGAATGTAGGTAACCCCTCATAATTTAGATAAATGGTTTTTTACGCAGAATTTACAGATTTGCATGAAGCAAATCCGTAAATTCTGCGTGAAAACGTACAATCTGCGTTGTAAATGTATTTTTGTACAGGCAGACCTTTGCCTGTACCAAAATGCGTGAAAAGAGATTCAGTCCGGCTCGATTTGACCTAAATCACTTTCTACAAAAATTCAGGTTTTACTTCACGATTCAGGTTTTCGATTCCTTTAAAAAATACTGCATGCATATTTATGGGATAAATTTACAATGTATTTTTAAATTACGATGTGTTCGCAGAATGGAAAATGCACAATGTATTAATGGTTATTTAGTTTCTTATACCATTCAATATTCAATTTGGGATTCATTAAATAATCAATGTAGTTTAGAACAAAAGAAAAAAAAGAGAGTTATAAACACCATACCTTTTGAATCTATTCAGTAAAAAATAGATTTGTGAAAATATTTCTCTGTCATTCTTTAAGACTTTTCTCAGCTGTAAAAAAGCTCTATCCTAACACATTTATGAACTAATTCTTTTTCAGAAATGCATAAAGTTAACAGGCATTTTCACTCAGAATATATGTAATCGAATGGCGTTAACCATTTTTTCATAAAAGCGAAGTATCTTTGACAAAATACTATTAAAGCTACGTTTTGAATCAAATTTTCGTTTATGAGTTAACGGAAAGGAAAAATTTGACGCCGTGACAAAACAATAATAGCTTATATGTCGCCTGGTAATTAATTTCTCAAAAATGGAAAACGCTGTTCGATTCCAAATTATGTTCAACTTCGATCTGGCTCGAATATGCGATAGTAATAATAATAATAATAATAATAATAATAATAATAATAATAATAATAATAATAATAATAATAATAATAATAATAATAATAATAAAAAATGCAAGTATGATCTAAGTAGCACGAGTCTGCAGAAAAAAAAATAAGCCAACACCATGTCCAATGCATCATGTCTCTATAGTGGACATGTTAAATTTTTGTATTGATGTTATAATCAATGACTCTTGACACATATTTATACTTATTTTAGTGAAAGATATGTTTTTACCGGCGAAACGCGATTTCGAGCCAAATTAGATTAGCCTAGGCCAATTTATTTTATCCTAACGCCAATTGGATAAACAAGTTTTTCTTACGCCAAACTTGTTTATCTAAGTCCCCATAGGATAAACTAGTTTTTCCTATTTAAGAGGGTAATCCTTCATTTTTTCCTTTATACTTAACCATTAGACCTTCAAAACTATTCTGGGAATCGCCTTATCAAAAAGAACCTATTTAAAAAGTGTGAAGGACATCCATATATTCTGCGTCAAAAACCATTTATCTAAATTATGGGGAGCTACCTACACTGCTCTTTCTTTTACACCTAAACGATAACCATCCACAAATAATCACGGAGGCGGCTTGTCAGAATGATCCTATATCTAAAATTTTAAAGAAAAATGATAATTCTTTATGAAAAAACCATTTCTCTATATTAACGGTGGGGAATTATCCTACCGTTCGCTCCACTTTATTCTTATCCAATGAATACCCAAAACAAATCAGAAAAGTAACCTATCAGAATGACACTACATCCAAAATTTGAAGCAAATCGGATATTTCTATCACGAGTTATCGCGTTACATGCATACGCACGTACATATGTGCATACATACATACAGAACCTCCGAGCCTATTATTTCTCAAGCTTTGTCGACTGTGAGCTAAAAACACGTAAAATTACATTAGCCTAAGATAAACTAGATCAGCCTAGGACAAACTAGAATATTGGCGCTGAGGCGGTCATTGAATTCAATAAAATCATGCCAAATCGAATTGGCCTAGGATAAACTGATTCAGCCTAGGATAAACTAGCTCTGACCAGTAACAAGTAATTAACAGCAGGCTAAACTAGTTTATCCTAAAGGAGTTAGGCCAAACTAGTTTGTCCTATGGGTCTTGGGATAGACAAGTTTGGCCTAGAAAAAAATAGTTTATCCGATGGGCGTTAGGATAGACCGGTTTGGCCTAGGAAAAACTAGTTTATCCGATGGGTATTAGGATAGACCGGTTTGGCCTAGGAAAAACTAGTTTATCCGATGGGCGTTAGGATAAACTAGTTTGGCCTACGGCAATCTAGTTTGGCCTAAAATCGGGTTTGGCCTGTAACATATATATATATATATATATAATACTTTTCCGAGTTCTTATGTGTAAAAAAAGACATTACAATTGAAAAATTAAGAAATGTTTATGTTTAAACATATAACTTGTTATTATTATGTAATCCATCAATATTCATATTTTTTATTTACAAAAAGTACATGTTAATTCCATAAACTAGAAAATAAATTTTAGCCTGTATTTGAATTTTTATATTTGCCGTAGAGAAAAAAATGTGAATTAAATCACACCGTTAAAAGACAAACGTAATTAATTAAAATAACCCAAATCTAAGATTTTTCTGAAAATGCTTATACATTATTCCATTTTTATAAATTTACAAACATTAGCAAAGTAACATGTTTTCAGATATTGTGTTCAGTATTCATTTTTGATTAGCTTTATCTTCTTCTAAAAAATGCTTTATATGTTGTTCTATAAAAGCAGTTAAGCATCAATAGCATGTTCAATGAATAATTTATACCTTTATAAATTGGGACATCTGAATTATTCAAATATATTCCTATCACTTTCGAGTTAATGCATAAGGGATTTAGTGAACTACAGAGACCCAATTTGTTCTGTATTAAGTTACAAATTACGTTGTTTGACACTCATGTAAAGCCAAAAGGCATATGTAACCCTGATGTTTATGCAAAGGCTTAGAGTGTAACTGTTTATTATTGAAAGCGATATTTATTCACGTACAGAAATCCATATTCAGCAACATGATATGAATTATCTGTGGAATTATGCAATCTAGTTATTAAAATATAATATATGTTTTAAAATTTTAGCAGGATTTAAGCATTTCGAAATACATTTTTATTTAAAAATGTAAAAAATGAAATGCTGTTTATGACATTTTATATATTAATGTAAATCCAATATTAAAATATACGAAGAGAAATATTTTTAAAAAGAAAATCTTATATTAATGTAAGACAATGTATAGTATGTATCTTATAGTAATATACTATACATTGTTCCAGTTTTATAAATTTACAAACAATAGAAAATTGATTAAGTAACATATTTTCAAATGTTGTGTTCATTATTCCCTTTTTGATTAGCTTTATCCTCTTCTAAAGTATACTTTATATGTCGCTCTATAAAAGCACTTAAGCATCAATAGTATGTTCAATGAATAATTTATACCTTTATAAATTGGGGCATCTGAATTATTCAAATATATTCATATCACTTTCGAGTTAATGCATAAGGGATTTAGTGAACTACAGAGACCCAATTTGTTCTGTATTAAGTTACAAATTACTTTGTTTGACACTCATGTAAAGCCAAAAGGCGTATGTAACCCTGATGTTTATGCAAAGTCTTAGAGTGTACTGTTTATTATTGAATGCGATATTTATTCACATACAGAAATGCATATTCAGCAACATGATATTAATAATCTATGGAATTATGCAATCTAGGTATGAAAATCGAATATTTTTTTATATTAACTAGATTTAAGCGTTTCGAAATATATTTTTATTCGAAAAAGGTGAAAAATAAAATGCTGCTTCAGGTATTTTTAGATATTAATATCATTCCAACTGTGTACCTCCATTCTCTTCCTCATAAAAATTAAACTGTTGTAATTTTTTACATTTTTGCTTTACTTCTAGACAGCTAATTGTGTTATGTTTTAAAACAAAGCTAATAAATATCACCACTTATGAATATTACCTCATAAAATTAATATTATTTTCATTTAAATTTCGAGAATACCTTCAAGATATTGTGGCCAAGAAAGTAAGAAATATTCATGATTATTTAACTTAAATGCTTTACTTTTTTAAAAAAAAATTCCTCATAAAAATTAAACTGTTGGACTTTTTTGCATTTTTACTTTACTTTTATACAGCTAAATGTGTTTGGCTTTAAAACAAAACCAATAAATGTCAGCACTTATGAATATTACCTCATAAAATAAATATTTTTTCATTTAAATTTCGAAAATACCTTCAAGATATTGTGGCCAAGAAAGTAAGAAACATTAATGATTATTTATCTTAAATGTTTTACAATAAAAAATTCTGAGGATTTGCTTAACATTTCCATGTTTAAAGAACTTAATTTTGTTAGTGCGTAGATTTATATTACTGATAGTTAAACTGATGTTTTATGGGGATTAGCACTTTTATATTCGTATTTGTAAACCTAAATTACCAGTCCTCTAAAGTAATCCTCCCTACTCCTACTGATTTCATAAAATGACTCTTTCTGTCATCTATGGTGTCATTTAGATTATTCAAAAGCAATAAATATATATTTGTAGAGTTATTTTATGCTCAGGTCTGAGCAGGTTAAGACTATATGAATAATCTTGTTTAACAAGAGTTATAAAGTGGAATGGCAAATACAACGCTGATGATTATACATAAAATTTACTTTGTTCAATGGCCAGGCACGAACTATTTATTTTTTAAAGCAGAGCATACAGATATACATAGCCAGCAATAGAGTATTAATATTAGTATGCCTTGGAGTAATGCAGTCGGATTGCGTAAACCAAATTTTGACCAGCAAATTCGTGAAATGTCAACAGAAAATAAATCTTTCTGTAAAATCTTGTACAATATATGGAAAATATTAAAATTAATAGATAAAAAATAATGTCAAAATTTTAAAAGTTGCAAATACGTCAAAAACTGAAAAGAAATCCAAAATTATTTGTGTTGAACCAATTTTATTCATTTATAAAAAATGAAACGTTTTATTATGAAAATAAATAAATTTAATTAACTTTAGCCGTTTGCATAAATTGAATAATTACACCGCGACTCCCTTTTTAGGGTTTTGTTCATCTGAAAAAACCCTATTCGTGTTTATCCTCTGTCTGTCCGAGACAGAGTCCGTACACAAAAAATATATAAGTCAGATAATTCAAATTTTGTGTAATTTGAGCTGAATACCTCTTGTCACACAATCATAAAATTTTAAAAAAGACTTTAATTTTAATTAAAATATTTTTTAATGTCATCAGTTCATTTTTTGTTGTTTTATTCTTCAAATTGTTGCACACAAGTTTAAATAGATGTAAAAAACATTATGTATGTAACATAAATTAATGGATTAAACAAACCACGTTATAAGACCTCCAGTCGGCGTTGTGTGGTAGCGGGTCGAAAAATAGCGGCAAGAGGCTGGATCAGATTTCACTAGAATTTATTTAGTTCTTACAAGGAAATCTATTCCACTTATAACAAAATAAAAGATGGGTTCTCCACAACAGATGGAAAAGATTGTTCGTACTGAATTTGAAATGGCTTTACCGCCACTCGTTAATATAATAAAAGTTTATCCGGAGTTGTTCTCCACAAGTTCTTTACCATAGGCATTAACCGCCTATTAATTCTTCTCCAAGAGTAAAACACTGGTCGCTACTCTCTCTGAGTCCGAGGGCCAACTCCCCCGTCTCCACGCTCATCATCCGAACAGAAGAAGCAGTCCCTTAGAGCATCTCCTCGCTCTATTTATCCCGTTTTCCCTCATCCATCATTCCTCGGGATGACCCGCCTCTTTCACTCTTGCACAGCGGTCGCCTTGGAGAAATATCTTTCTCCTACTTGTGGAAATCATCGCCATAGCGGTCTCTCTCAACACTTCAAAGGCCCATCTTCCATGGGGTCTAAAATCGGCGGAACGACCATATGCATTAATCGAAGAGTTCCCTTTAAGTGCTTTATGGAAATCGGCTGACTTTCTTATGTCTACTTTGAGAGTGGAGAAAGATGTATTTCTCCTTTTGAGAATTCTCCGGGCTTTCCCGACTTGGGGGGTAATTTTGGAAGCGTGGGAATGAAATCCATCACAACACCCCTTCCGCCAGTCTGATATTGGGCTGCAAGACACAATATCTGTAAGGTAAAGGTTAGCTCATTAAACTTGGGTGGCCCCGATATATTTTTAAATCTTTAAAATCCCTTTAGTTTGTTTCTGTTTTTTTTCATTTAACAGGATCTTTTCCTCGGTATTCGTTTAATTTATCTACACAATAAAGTACACAATTATAAATTACAAAATACAGATAATTAACATGAAAACATATATAGAATTGGATTTTCTGATAGATT
The DNA here is from genome assembly GCA_964019185.1 of Maratus speculifer. NCBI lineage: Eukaryota > Metazoa > Arthropoda > Arachnida > Araneae > Salticidae > Maratus > Maratus speculifer. The sequence goes on from OZ025290.1 coordinate 327,703,369, forward strand.
TTACTCTATCCTACTTAAATAATCCACATGGGGTATGTCGCTTTCCTAGACGATGTTTTATAGCGTAATGATAGGGTTGCAGGGTGAGTGCCCAGCGTAAAAGGCGAGGGTTATTGCCTGCATTATTCTTTAAGAATATTAAAGGATTATGGTCGGTCTGTATAGAAAACTTCTGACCGTCAATATAATGTCTTAGCTTCTTTATTGCAAAAATTATAGCGGCGCATTCGCGTTCTAAAGCGCTAAAATTCTTTTCTACGTCAGTGAATTTCCTACTTAGAAAAAGTATCGGATGCTCTTCTGAGCCTTGTCTCTGATCCTTGCCAGTATTATACCCATAGCCTTTTCTGAAGCATCCGTTTGTATTATAAATTCTGATTCATAATTGGGGACGTATAGCACGGGATCTTCAGTTAATTTCTTTTTTAATTTCTTAAACGCTTCCCCCATTTCGCTGCTCCAAACTATATTTTCCCTTTTGTTTTTTCCTTTTAAAGCACTCGTAAGAGGTTCAACGATGTCGGCATAATTTTGGATGTACCGGGCATAATAACCTGTCATTCCCAAGAATCTCCTTATTTCAGTTTTGTTTCTCGGTGTTGGCAGATCTACGATAGTCCTGATTTTGACATCTGAAGGTTTTCGTTGCCCCACCCCGACAATATGTCCGAGATATTTTACTGTCCTTTGTGCGAATTTACATTTTGCAATTTTAATTTTCAACCTAGCCTCTTTAATCCTAATTAAGACTGTCCTTAAATGTATGAGATGTTCCTCCCAAGTGTTGGAAAATACTGCTTTATCGTCCAGATAAGGAAGACAATATTCTTCTAGTCCGTGTAATAATTTGGACATAAATTTAGAGAATCTATACGAAGCCCCTATTAATTGGTTTGGGTTACATCGGTCCTTTAAATTCCCGTCTTCCACTATTTTCTCGAAATTGTAACTGTTTGAATCGACGGATGGAAAATCTATTTCAAGATCCGGGGATACTTCAGAGTCGAAAACTTTGCTAGGCAAAATATTTACTTTTACTAAGCGTCTTACGTATGGTTTCAGCAAATTAACGTGGTAGATTTGTGATTTCTCGCGTCGCCCTGGGACACTCACTAAATAATTTGTATCTGAAATTTTCGAGTCGATTTTTCCCGGCCCGATCCATTTAATAGACATCTTATTTGGTTTGTTCGTGGCTAGTACTAAAACTTCATCGCCCGGCTCGAAACTTCTTTCAGTTGCCTTTTTATCGTAATAGAATTTCCTTTTCTCCCGGCTTTTCGTCATGTTTTCGACGGCTAGTTCCAGGTATCTTTTTAATCTATTTACCAGATTGAATAAATGTTCCGTAACTAAATCGTGTTTGGGACCTTCCCCCGTCCACTGCTCGAACAACAATGTTTCAGGCGTTCTGAGATTTCGGCCGAAAACAAGTTCTGCTGGACTGAACCTGGTAGCTTCATGGACCACCGTCCTAAGTGCAAATAGAGCGTGAGGCAAATTTGACTCCCAATCCTCTCCATTTTCTAAGCACAAAGACTTTAATAATTTTTTAACGGACCGGTGAAATCTTTCTACCATGTTTGAGCTAGGCCTACACACACTAGAATGTCTTAGTCTTACTCCGAATTTATCTAAAAACGTAGTCGTTAGACTGGAGATAAAACTGCGTCCTAAATCAGTTTGCATTTCAGTTGCATATCCTATTCGACTGAATACGGTAATTAACGCTTCCACAACCGTTTCCGAAAGCATGTTAGGAATTGCAATCGCTTCCGCCCTTCGCGAGTATACACATAAGGCTTTTTCCACTCCCGTGTGAGAAGAAATCCCTTCATGACAAGCCGTTAAAATTCCTTGTCTAAATTTCCAGGGTATAATCAATTGGTTCCTTATATTCCCTCTATAGTCAGTTGACTTTCGCACAATAATAGAGTTATGAATTTCGTAATGCGATTTCTTTTTTTTCGCTTTCTCGCGTACTTCATTTAATTCTACCTCATCTTGTTGAGCTTTCACGAAATCCGCCTTTTTGACTTCCCCTAAAATTGAACACGCGTCTGGTTCCAGCTCTAGAACAATCAATACATCTTCTTCCGTTTGAGATGTCTCCTCCCCTTTTTCGGAAGAGCTTTCGTACAATACAATATTAGCATCTTCAATAGGAACTTTGGGATTGTTTGATACAATGCCTTCCATTTCTTCCCCTTCCAGAGTCCCCGATTTTTTCTCTTTCAGAATTGATTTAGTCTGATTGCGGGTGAGAACGGCATTTAAAACTGCGGGATTATTTTTTTCCTTCTCAATTAATTTCTGAGTATCATTTCCCAAAATATAGTAATCCATGTCAATTTCCTTTTCTGCTACTATAGCTTTAGTTCGGATCGAACCTGCCCCCTCAATTTCTAAATTTATTATCGCCGTAGGTAAACGACGTACATCATTTATGAGTGGTTGCGTAATCCAAACGTAATTCCCGTCTAGTTGATCAGGTTTAGTTAATCGTCCTGGGATGACATCTTGGCAGCTCCCAGAATCTCGGAGTATAACTATTTCCTCTCCATTAATTTTTGCGCGACCCAAATAAGGTGTCAACCTTATAAATAACCTTTTTCGAATTTAGTTCCGTCGCTAATATGTCGAACATTTGTTACAGGTTTTTTATTTTTTTCATTTTCTGGACAATCGGCCTTCACATGGGAAAAACTAGAACACAAAAAGCACTTCCTTCCACTAGGTCGTTCGAAAACCCGTTGCCGTTCTGTGTTATCATTTCTCCTCTTCCAATTGGTTTCAGTTTCGTTCTTCCTTTCTCGCGATTTGTCATCAATTTTTGGTTTATCGCCTCTCCTGTCCATTGCGTTTCCGGTGTTCCACGATTTTTATGATACCTTAACAGCTTCGTATTCATCTAATTTTGTTGCTAGAGTTAGGGGATCCGTATAATTAGCCCAAGAGTCTATGAAGTGCTCTCTTAATTCCGTGGGGGCACGACGTTTGATTTGGTCCGTTATCAATAACTTTTTCAGAGCCGAAAAATCTGAAATTCCTAAACCGTGTAACCATCCTTCGAGAAAACTGTCAAGTTCAAAGATTAAATCTTTCCATGGGCTTCCAGGATTTTTAGCATGCCTATTTAATTTTACCCTATAAGCTTCAGGACTCAGCCTATACCTGGCCAGTAATAATGATTTCACGTGTGCGAAATTTTCAATTTGGTCTGCCGGTTCGCGCAAGATCAATTCCGCTATGTCTATGGGTAATAAAGAGAGTAAATGAGTTACGTAGTCTTCAGTTTCGATACCTAATCTATTAGCTTGTCGTTCGAATAAGTTTAAGAAAAGTGTTATGTCGGATTTATCGGGGTCAAAGCGGTGCATTACAGTCTTAAGTGCAAGCTTAGGTTGACGTTCAGCATTACTACTCGCAGTGGAATTACGCCTCTCTCAGGTTTGAGATAATCTCAGCTGTTCCAGTGTAAATTCCCTTTCCTTCTCTTTATATTGTCTTTCTCTTTCTCTCTCCTCCCTTTCCCAATGTTTTTCTTGTTCTAACCTTTGTTTTTCCTCTTTTTCTCTCTGTTTTTCCTCTTCGCTATCCCTAACTATATATTCGGCTTGAGCTAAAGCAAGAGTTTGATCATAATCGCTCGCGGATTCAATTTTCCTAATAATAGCTGCCATATTATCATCCGGTTCTATTTCCACCCCTAGGACTTCTGCTAAATTTTGTAAGTCTGCCTTCCTACAATATTTGAGTGACGTAATTTTCGCCATGATTCCGTTAAGTTTAATTCAGTTAACAAGAACCCCAAAAAAATCAAATGCGTTTAACTAAATCGTTAACAATTTCACAATCCAAATTTTATGCATGTATAAGAAAATAAAAATTTCTAAACACAATTCAATAGATATATAAGGATTTCTAATTCAGAACATTTCTTCAATTCTGTAATCTAGTCTCAATAAAATAAACTTTTCCTAAACTTAAAGATCCCCATGCACACAAAAACACAAATAATAACTAACTTTCTGAAATGTCACAGAAAAACAACTTGCACTTTTTTGATTGGGCACTCACACAGATTATTAACAGAAACATTTACTAATTTAAATACAAAATATTTTTACCAAAACCTGTCCTAACATACATCAGTTAACAGAAATATGTTACAGCACTAACCGTTAATAAAATTTTAAATTTAGTAACTAAGTTATTAAGTTTTATAAAGGCCTTTCTTTTCACTCACTTGCATATCAAATGTTTTTAGAGAAAAACAAAATAATTCTAACTCGAGAATTTTTTTACAGCTAGATATTACTTATTTATTAAATTATTTTATGATTAACTTTAATTAATTTGACCTAAATCGAAAATCACTAAAATAGATTTTTTTTTAACTTAAGTTTAGCATCATGGCAATATTTTACTATAAATACACTAAATTTTCAATCTGAGGCCACTCAAAGAAAGATGAGCCTACCTTTTTCTGCTTGGCACGTCTTTCTGAAGAGGTCGGTCCCGGTTGCTCCTGGGTCTGGCTCGGAAGGGTTTCTTTTCTCGGGCTCCACTTGTCAGCGGTCAGTGGTCCTTGATTTCGAGGCACTTGAAGCTTGGAGCTCCTTGGGTATAGCTGAAGGACTCTGGGCTCATTCTCAATCTGCTGGGGTATGGCTGCGGCGCTCCGATGGCTTTTCTCCAGTTGCTGAGGCACGGCTGAGGCACTCCTATATCTTTTCTCTGGTTACTGAGGCACGGTCAGGCTTGATGCTCTTCTATCAGCGTCGTCTCTCTGGGCGGGCGCTATTATCACACACTGGGGCAGACTAAAATGTCCAAACAACTTTTCTTTTCTGGTGTAAGAATCCGCTATGCTGCCACCAGTTATAAGACCTCCAGTCGGCGTTGTGTGGTAGCGGGTCGAAAAATAGCGGCAAGAGGCTGGATCAGATTTCACTAGAATTTATTTAGTTCTTACAAGGAAATCTATTCCACTTATAAAAAAATAAAAGATGGGTTCTCCACAACAGATTGAAAAGATTGTTCGTACTGAATTTGAAATGGCTTTACCGCCACTCGTTAATATAATAAAAATTTATCCGGAGTTGTTCTCCACAAGTTCTTTACCATAGGCATTAACCGCCTATTAATTCTTCTCCAAGAGTAAAACACTGGTCACTACTCTCTCTGAGTCCGAGGGCCAACTCCCCCGTCTCCACGCTCATCATCCGAACAGAAGAAGCAGTCCCTTAGAGCATCTCCTCGCTCTATTTATCCCGTTTTCCCTCATCCATCATTCCTCGGGATGACTCGCCTCTTTCACTCTTGCACAGCGGTCGCCTTGGAGAAATATCTTTCTCCTACTTGTGGAAATCATCGCCATAGCGGTCTCTCTCAACACTTCAAAGGCCCATCTTCCGTGGGGTCTAAAATCGGCGGAACGACCATATGCATTAATCGAAGAGTTCACTTTAAGTGCTTTATGGAAATCGGCTGACTTTCTTATGTCTACTTTGAGAGTGGAGAAAGATGTATTTCTCCTTTTGAGAATTCTCCGGGCTTTCCCGACGTGGGGGGTAATTTTGGAAGCGTGGGAATGAAATTCATCACAACGTGAAAACGCACTTATTTATTTTTATTTCTTAATATTACATCATATTTATCACATATTTTGACACGCTAGGTGAAACCATTTTCTTTCTATTTATTGAATTACTTTTCATTTAAATTACTAGCCGCCTCTGATGACCAGTTAGAATATTGGATTATTTCCATAAGGCGCATTCTAAAATATCATGATGCTGCCATTTTCGGAAGAAATGATTAATTTTCTTTTAACAACTTTCGTTTTTATTGAATGATAATGTGTTTTGTAGGAAATATTAAACGAAACCCTCTGTGCTAACTGCGATCACTCTTACCCACTTGTTTTAATGAATATGTTTATTGTTGGTAAAGCATATTTGAGATTTTCTTCTATAGTCTCAGTCAAGCATCAATTACACACACAAAAAATTAGTTATATATTCGTAATGTAAGGCATACAAATTATTCTAATTTATTCATATCACTTCTTAGTTTTTGGATAAAGATTTTAGTGAACCGCTGAGGACTAACTTATTTTGCATTAAGTATATTACAAATTATCCCTCTCGACTATCGTGTAAAGTCAAAGAGCAAAGCACTGATGTTTATACGTCGCAATTTTGGTTGGCGTTATGGATAAGGCTTAAAACGTATTAATCATTTTGCTATTCAGAATTTGTTGGTATATAGAAATACATATTCAACAACAGATTATTAAGAACCGGTGGAATTATGCTCTTTACGCAGATGTAATTTCTACATAGATCTTTCTGAAAATTATAAAGACACTTTAGGAACATTAGAAATCTTTTTATTATATAAAATTTGCAAAAAAAAAAAAATAAAATAAAAAAAAAATAAAAAAAATAAATAAAAAATAAAACAAAGTATAGCTTTGGACTTTTAAAAGTTAAAGTAGTAGATTGATTAAAAAGGAAATTATTGAATTAAAAATGTTTTAATTTATATCATAAAATATCACATAATTATGAAACTTCATATTCTAAGAAGAATTAATATATACATAGCTTAAAATTTATCAGAAGTAATAAAATAATTTTCACCTGAAGCAGATAAAAGTATTAAAGCAATATTCACTTCTTTCATTATAATAATAATATTTTTATGAATAAATGCAAATAAACATTTTTTATTAAAATGTAGGCGTAAAGGCACTTTTTGCATTTTCTAACATTATTTAGTTTCTTGTGGTAACTAGCTTACTAATAACGAGCTTGCTAACAACTAGCATTTGAGTAAGTTAAAAATTTAAACATCCATAAAAATTTATTAATTACAAATATGATTTGTTATTTCACTATAACCCATAACTGCCAACTTTTACGCATTATTTCTACTACTATAATTGTACAAAGATTTTCCATCTCTTTAATCATAAGATTTAGACGATAAAATAAGGCAATACTTACTATAAAATTTTTGTGGTAGTAAAAATGCTTAAAAGTTGGCGGCTATGCTATAACCCTTACTTTAGACGTTTAAAAGTTTGATAAACATTGTATTTTAAAGAATTACTTAATGCAACCATAGCACGTTCAAGAAATTATCTCTATATGTTTGTAAAATGAGGCATTATAATTATTCTAATATATTCATATCAGTTGCAAGTTTCTGGATAAGGAAGTTAGTGAACCTCAGAGACCAAACTTGCTTTGCATTATGTATGTATAAATGATGTTTCTTGACAGTTATGCAAAGCCTTAGGGCATATAAAACACAAAATGTTTATACACTTGAATTCTGTTAATCTGTGGACTTATGCAGTCTCTTTACGTAGATATAATATCATATAAAGATTTATAATAAGTGTAAAGATACTTACACATTATTGAAAATCCTTTAATTACTTAACATTTGTAAATAAAAGAAAACAAAATAATGCTTTGAACATTTTAAAGTGAAAATTGTACACTAATTGAAAAGGAACATATTCAATAAAAGCAGTTTTCATTTATGACTTATAAAATACCAGAAAATCATGAAACTTTCTATTCTAAGAATAATAAACCTATACGTAACATAAATTTACCAAATATTAAAATATTTTTTACATAAGCAGATAACAATAATATAGCAATATTTACTTCTTTCATTACAATAAGAATTTTTTTAAAAATTTTTGCATAAAAATTTTCTTATTACAATTTTTGTAATGGCACTGTTTGGATTTTATAACATTAATTTGTAAATTATATTTCAATAAAAACTTTTATATTATATTTCAATCCTGCGGTCTCCGAGGCCGATAACGGTATTTTTTTCATAGTACCAAGTTTTGCACAGCAGTTAAGTGGTCTTTGTGTTTGTCGAAACAATAAAAAATACCATTTTAAGTACCAAAAGCCAAAAAAATATGCAATAAAGACAATTGTTTTCTGCATAAAGTATGTAACCTTAACTACATTATCCAGAAAATTAAATTTTATGTGTACATATTAATGTATAAATTCTAAATTAAAAAATTCATCTGACTGTTTTTCAGGTTTAAAAAACTAAATAACCAAGACATGAGAATTATTACGGTTTTACCTTACAGACCATAAAGAAATGCAATTTCCTTTAATGAAATTTCCTGTAAGTTTACGCGATTTAAAAGTAAAAGTGCGTTCAATTTCCAAACATACTAAATTTTTCAATTGGTTTTTTTTCATATTGTTGAGAAATTTTTAAACTATCAGAATAAAAAAAATAGAATACTGATTTTTTGAAAGTTTTGACATTCCCATACTCTTTAAGGGTTAATATTTGCAAGAAATCTTTAATTAAATAGAGTTTATTCATATTCATTAAAAAGTAACCTTTAGAGGTTAAAGAGTTTGATAAAATTTTTAATTCATTCAAAGTGTTCTAAATGTTAAATAAGCGATATAAAATTTCACATGATTTTCATAAATACTTCTACTCTGCAAAAAATGTTCGTCAATATACAGAAATTTTTCAGTAACATTTTAAGGATTCGTTTCATTTTTCAGTACAATTTCCATAACTGACATTATGCGATTATAAATCCATATAAATCCAATAAGTTTTCCCTAAATTTTACGGAATATTTTTCTTATTACTTACAAAAAAGTAGTTATTCTGTAAATGATGATCAGAAATAATTGCTATGTTTTAAAACCAAGTTATTATTATTTTTAAAGTTAATATTATTTTTAAAAATCACTAAAAGAGATTTTAGAGATTTAAAAAAAAATAGTAACAGAAATAAATCATTTTTTAGAAACACAATGAAAAGTAAAGTGCAACGCTTTCTTTTCAATTGTTTCAAACACAATGAAAAATAAAGTGCAACGCTTTCTTTTCAATTGTTTCAAACACACAAAAAGAATGAATAAAATATTTTTTTTAAAAATCGTAAAAATTAAAAACTCTTTTATAGGTTTTTATTGGAAAAAAAGATAGAAAAAAAGTAAGAAAATATTATAGTAACTTGTTTAAATGTAAATTCATAGATGCCGACTTATCATATATCTTATTATTTAAACCCATCTTATCTCAACCTATCATTATCTTAAAACCCATATTAGAACAACGCTATCTTACCATTTAGGAAATAATTGGATATATTTTCAATGTAGAGCCCTATTTAGCCAAATTGAGATTTCGTTAAATCATACCAAGATTTGAAATATATTTTAAAATGAAAAAATCTATGTTTAATTTTTTTATTCATTCTCTTTAACAGATTTGCACATAAAACTTAAAATGAATCTGAAACATAGTAAACATAGTAAAGAAGTTATTATAAAAGTGACGCTTATCAAAATTATAATCATATAATACGGAATAAAGGAAATTTATTTTAATACACTTTATTTGAGTTTAAAGTAAATCATCACAGAAATAATTTAAAACAGTGTGTAAATATATATCAGTACAAAAAACCCTGAACGGGTTAAAAGCTTGTGACGCAGCACTTTATCTTATATCTCTAAGAATTTTAAATTTGGGACTTAAAACTAATGATATCAAAATTTATGTTACGCTATGCTATTAATTAATATATACATATATTAAAATTTATTCATTAAGATTTTAACAATTACATCTTTCATAAATTCAAAATATGAATCTTAAAAGATATGATATCAAAATTTAAGTGACGCCTTGACGAGGCTTTAAACAATGTTTTAAAATTCCATTTATTTATTTATTGTCTAAATACATTTTCATATATAAACAATACTTTTCATTTTCCAATACACTGTTAAATACATCACTTTCACTGAATATATATAATGCACTAAAATGTAAGGTGGTCTGGGGTAATAACGCCAGGCGGGGTAATAACGCCATGTGCTAATATTTTGCATAATTATGAAATAATCTGGTAAATGACACCCACGTGCTCTGCGCAGAAGGGTTTTGAGTCATGTAAATCGCAAAAAACAACTTCAAGGTAATTTGTTTCATTTTTAGGTCTTATTGTTTTTACAAGCAACTAAAATTATCGCTTGATCTAAAATTTGCGAGATACGTTTTGTGATGTGAAGACTGTTTTTTTTATCCGGAAATACTTTGTTATTTACATAAATTTGTAGTACATTTCATGGACTTTCAAAATGTTGTTGAAGATTTCGGATAACTTCTCGAGATAATTTGTAATTTAAAATGTACAGCCAATAACTATAACGGGGTAATAACGCCAATCCTTGACATTAATACCCCGGTTGATTCCCTACAGTGGCCTAGCTACATCCTAAATACTGATTCAAATAAACACAGTTAAAACTGTGCAATGTTTCTAATAATTCTATTTAAGGGGTCCTTTTTAAGCAAAAAGAAGCTCACGATCTGATATTCTTTTGCCTCATCCCCCCCCCACACCACACCTTTATTTTTTTTACACTTTCACAAAGAATTGAACATTTTCAATAGCTTAGAATGCAATTTGTCACTTTCTAAGTTTGTAGAGTTTGTATTTTTAGAATTGGGCAGTCTACATGCAATTATTCCATCTTATTTCATAGTTTTGTTTGCATGGCGTTATTACCCATATAGGTGGATAATAACGCCAAATAGCATTGGTCAAGAAATCACGCCATTACATTTTATAAATACATATCTGTTAAATTATTTTTTTTATATAGATAGTCAATGAGTTGCGGTATCAAATCATATATTTGTTTGAAAAATACAAACTAAAACTGAGCCGTGAAAATTGGTAGAACCTTAACGTGGCGTTATTACCCCAGGGTACCTTATTTATTTGAATAAATAGATTTATCTTTTGGGCTACGTTATCCAAAATCAAAAATAACATTTAAATAAATAGTTTTTATGTCATTGTATCTATTTGCATCTATTTAACTTACTTTGGATACAATGACGCAAAAAATATTTATTCAAATGTTATTTTTGATTTTGGATAGCGTAGCCCAAAAGATAAATCTATTTATTCAAATAAATACATTTCAGTGCATTATATATATACAGTGAAAGAGATGTATTTAACAGTGTATTGGAAAATGAAAAGTATTGTTTAGATATGAAAATGTATTTAGACAATAAATAAATAAATGGAATTTTAAAACATTGTTTAAAGCCTCGTCAAGGCATCACTTAAATTTTGATATCATATCTTTTAAGATTCATATTTTGAATTTATGAAAGATGTAATTGATAAAACCTTAATGAATAAATTTTAATATATGTATATATTAATTAATAGCATAGCGTCACATAAATTTTGATATCATTAGTTTTAAGTCCCAAATTTAAAATTCTTAGAGATATAAGATAAAGTGCCGCGTCACAAGCTTTTAACCCGTTCAGGGTTTTTTGCACTGATATCAGTGCTTTTTTAGGTTAATAATAAAAAGATAAAAACAAAAATTAAAGACTAATGCAAAAAATTCATATTCATGATTTCTGATCACCTTTAATTACCCCTCCCCCACCCACTTAAAAAAAGGATATTTCATATTTTATTATTAATATGTGCTGTGCTACTTGATTTCGTTAAAAACAACTCCGTAGTAAAGTACGTTAGTATAAGATAAGAAAGTAATGTACATTCAGCACCGTATTTCTGAGAAAGGATTTCATAATCTATGCTGTATATATCATTTCTCATTCTAGTTAACTATCCCCACAAACACTCCACTTAAGGCCGTAAGCTGGCTTCGTCGCGGCCAAAAAGAGTTAAGGTCATTTGTACAAAAACAATGCTATACCGCAAGTGAGCCGCCGCTAATTGCGGCAGCTATCGCCGAGCCGTTAACGGCTCGGCGATGACAGAACTGTTGCGTTTATTTTGCTGGTAAACTCTTAAAGGTAGGTTTCGGGCAATAAAGGAATGGCCCTCCAACATCTAGAAAGCAGAGGGCTAATATAAACTGACCAGCATTTTCATTTTAAAAGAGAAAATGTATACATTTTTGGTCTTCATTTTTTTCAAAAATTATATTAAATCTGGGTTTTAATAAGCATATGCATACTTTACGAGATTTATATTTAAAACAATAAAATAGATGACATATTTTATTTAGTTTGAAAATATTTTTATAAAAAATAAAAATTGTCTGCAAAATGTATACTGATTTCCAAGTTATTTCTTCACCGGCACACTTTTACTTTCATTATTCATAAAAAAGAGTTGAAAAAATGAATAAATATTTAAAATATAGTAAAATAATTTAAAATAAATATTAAAACAGAAAAACGCTTTTATATTGTGCCTAAAGCAGTTCATTTCCACCCCCCCCTCCTACCCATTACTCAGTCATGCAAAATTTTCGCATACATGTATAAAATCATTTTTTGTCGTACATGCATAATATATTTCTAAAATTGTCGATTTCAGTATCTCTAAAATTGGCTTAAAAATCAAATTAGGTTAACAATTTTTTTTCTAGGAAAGATCATTCTAAAATATAAAAAATGATGTTATCAGAAAAAAAAGAATATATTTAGATTTATTTGCATCTGCAAACGTGGAAACAAGGGAGAGGTTATAGGGCTAATAATTCTCCCTATGATTCTGTACAACAATACATTTTTTAAAAAAATTTTGTTTATTTTGTATCAAAAATGTTTTGATATTTCAATGCTTAAACATATGCTTTTGATACATTTTGTTATATCCACAGGTTCGAAACTATTAAACTCGAAAAAAGTTTATTCTATATCTATAGATTCACAGGAACTTGAAAATCTTTCAACTTTATACTAATTTCCGTCTTTTAACCCCTTGGGGACGAGCGACACGTATACGTGCCACAAAAAGGCTTAAAAATCCTTGTTTATCTCCACCAGTAAAATTATACTGTTTAATTTCCCTTAAATTATTAGTTCGATCAGATCGATTTAAAAAGGCACAAATTTCTGTCTTTTAAAAACGGTGACAAAACAGTAAAAATTTCGTAAAAGACTCTCGTCGCGAAGGGGATATGGAGTCCGCCATACAGAGAGTATATACTGTATTTGTATTGATTACATTTATTTTGTAAAAAAAAGGATTTCTTAAGAAAATAATTGTGAATTCAAACAAAAAATATGTTTTATTAAATTGTGATTTTTAAAAGACATTTTCGTTTTCGTTAAAAGACATTTTCGTCCCCCCGTCCCCCTTTCCTCAGCAGATGATGAAATTTTATAAAAGCTTTTTTAACTTTCAAAAACAGAGAAAAAAAATTCTTGTAACAAAAAAATAAGTTTGAAAAAGATATTAATGAAGACAAGGTTTTTTATTATTATAATTTAGTCTATAATTATATATTTTGTTAAATAATAACAAGTAAAAATATCCCCCTAAAACATTTTCTTTTTCCCATGTATCCACTAAAAAACATTTGGCGATTAGGGGAAGTAGAGAAGGGTGGTCAAGGTCACTATTGCCTGGGGGTTTTTTCTTGGAATTTAGTGGGGTTCGCTAGTGAAACTGGACATTATCCGAGGGATTTGAAGCTTTCAATTTTGCGTTATCATTCTTCGTTCCACTGTAGTTGTAGTATGCAGTTGGCAGGCATATAATGGAAGCAGAAATTCTCTAAAGAAAATTATCCAGATTAATATAGTAAGTGTTACCTAGTATTATATGCTTATTCATTAAAATTTTAATAGATTAGAATCTGAGTTTATTTTTGCATCTTTGTTTTTAACATTAAATCGTTGTAGAGTAATGTAATATAAATCTAAAGTGAAATTTTTAACAAACGTAGAATATTTACTTATGTTATTTCTAGTGCAAAGCATGTGATTAAGAAATATCGCAAAAATGTGATAATTTTAATTTATTTAAAGTTTATTCTTATTGTTGAATCGTTTCGAAGTAATTATTTTCATTTTACGACCATGTACACGTATACTATAAAAAATATTGTGAAATCTTGAATAGTTTATTATACGTAAAATTTATCCTTATTTTAACAGGTAAAACATACATTTTTTTTTTACACGTGAGTTTAAATTAGTAATATAGGGCATATGTTTAAAAAATACCATAAAAGCTTGATAATCTTAATTTAAATAAAATTTATTCTTATTGTTGTTACCGTATGTTTTACAATAATGATTGGTATTTTGGTATCGTGCATGGATAGTATCAGATAATATTTAATATAGATTGCCTTTATCATATTAATATTTTTGTAAATTAAAAAATATTGAGCGTATTATTTTTTTCTCAAAATTTAGAATTTTCTCGTCATTTTACAGTAATGTATGTTATTTTTCGATCATGTCATAAAAATATTGTGAAAGCTTAGTAGTTTAAAATTATTTTTATTGTTAAAATAATCGATAAATTTTTTTTCGCATTATTTAATACCCGTAAAATTTAGACTAGCATAGAAAATTTTATTCATTAAACAATAAGATAAAGTTAAAAACAGTAAAAAAAAATAATTCTATAAAATCGTGTAAAATCGTTAAAATAATGATGACATTTAAAATTACTGCAAAGATTGAAAAGATTAAACTACGTTTGTGAGGTATTGACTATTGGTGTAATATATGAATACTGTTGTACTTTACTCAAGCGAAAACACCTCCTTGCTAAGGTTCATCCTATGGAAGCAAAAAATTAAAATATCTCTTTCGCATTTCAATAATATGTACCATAATTTTCGGCATGTAATCCGCGGATTAAACAATTCTGTTTTGACCCAGAAATTTTATTTAGTAAATGAAGCTAAATGTTTACCGTTATCCAATAAATTAAAGTTTATTTAAAATATTTCTGAGTCGAAAACTGATTGTTTGATTAGGGAATTATACTCCGGGAATTACGGTTTATATATATATATGTATATTGCATTGGATTGCTGATGTTGATTTCTGAAAAGAGCTTGTTTAGTTTTCCAAATTTGTTCCTTTGTTCATAGTTTTATTATTATTATTATTATTATTATTATTATTATTATTATTATTATTATTATTATTATTATTATTATTATTATTATTATTATTATTATTAGGATATTATATTTTTCAAAAGCAAAACATACTAAAAATAAAAAACTGTAAAGAAAAAAAAATTGTAAAGATCCACCTCAGTTATCCAGTGCAAGAAAAAATATTAAAATTCAAATTAGAACGAGATATTTACCCCCCCCCCCCAACTTTATTATTAACATTAACAAGTGTGTGTTTTCGTGTGAGTAAAGTTTTTTCTTAAGCTCTGAAAGAAAAATCTAAATGTGAAATTTAAAAATATTTAAATGATGCAAATATAACGATTGTTTCTCAGATTATAATTTAATAAAGTTTTAATAAATTAGCATATACTGGTAACACGCTTACCAATAAATGTAAAAATCACATTCAATGAAAGAAAAAAATATATACATTTACAAATACATGAATTTTAAATGTAGGACACATTACATATCATACTAAGGTTACATAAATTGTTTAGGGGTAAATTCAAAGTTTGGTCTATGAAAAATTCTTGTTACAAAATTACTTAAATGATGAACTGTTTTTCCTGAAAAACAATACATTAATAATCCTTCAGTAAATTTTTCAAAATATACATAAAAAATTTATTTATCTTGAACTTTTTTCAAACACAATGCTTAATATATTTTGAATTAAATAAATAATTTCTTCTTATTAATTAATACTTTTAAAATGTACAATAATTTATATAATTTTAAAATTATGTAAATTGTTCAGACATAGATTCAAAATTTGATCTATAAAAAATATTTCCTGGAAGATTTTTTATATGATAAATGTTTTTGCATGAAAAACAATACAGTAATAATTAATATATTAATAATTAATACATTAATTATTATATTAATAATTCAATTTTTTAAAAGAATTGTGAATTTACTATTTTTAAACTTTCTAAAATTTAAAATATAATTCGTGGCATAGCGAAATTGCTAATTAGTTTATTTTTTTCAATTAATACTTTTAAAATGTATATGAAATGCAACTATTTAGAAATGGCATTACATATAAATTTTTAAAATACATAATTGGAAAAAAAATAAAATTAATAAATTCACTTTGCCAAGTAATAGATTTGGAAAATTTTCAAAAAAGTTTAAAAATAAATAAATTTATAATTCTTTTGAAAAAAATATGTAAATAATTATTAATATATTGTTTTCATGCAAAAACACTTATCTTCTAAACAATCTTCCGAGAAATATTGTTTATAGACCAAATTTTGAATTTATGCTGGAATTTGGGATGAAATTGGCAGGCTTTTGGGTAGCCAAAAAATTATAAATACACTATAAAAGGCCTTTTTATGGGCAGCTTTTGGCTAAATTTAATTCTTACAAACATGAATGGCTGGGGCGAACTTCTGGCCAACCTTTATTGTAAATGGCCCTTAAAAGAATAACTGTGGCCAGTTTGAGGCTGTCTGATGTTTATTGTAAAACATTAATGGCGCGTTTGTGGGCAACTTCTTGGCCAATGACCTTCTGGGCACATTCTGGCCGGAGTGACAGTTTTTTGATGGAGCCGTTACGGCCAAAGATGGCGGGCCGTTATCAAACACTTCGGGCCAACGTTAACATGCCACGAATGGCCCACAAGTTATGTGTTTGTTGGGATGTTTATTCTTTACACATGATGATACATATACTGCAGATGGATTAAAATGATCAGGAATACAATATTCAGAATGTGCTGGAAAGTATTTCATAATCTATGCTGCGTACATGATTCTTGTTAATTATGTTTCAACCTTTGTATAGGTTGGTAATATTGCAGATTGATTAAGACTATATCCGTTACAATATTCAGAATATTCTGGAAAGTGTTTCATAATCTATGTTGCACACAGGTTTTTCTTTCTTGTTAATTATGATTTGTTCTTTATATAGAGTGGTAAAATTACTGCAAATGGATTAAAATGATAGGCTTACTTTAATGAAAATGTGTTGGAAAGTGTTTCATGATCTATATTATATGTGTAACTTTTCATTCTTGTTAGTTTATTTATGTTTTGCTGTTTGCACAAAACATATATAAACTAACAGGGGGGGGGAGAGATTTGGATGGGAAGATTACTGTACAAAGATGAATCTGATAGGTTTAAAGTATTCAGAATAAAATGGAAAGTATATAAACATGTTTAATGGAAATTTTTTTACTCTTGTTAATTATGCTTTGTTTTTTGCACAGAATGGTAAAATTATTGTACATGAATGACAATAAGTTTACAATATTCAGAATGAGTCAGAAAATGCATCATAGTCGATGCAGTATGCATGACTCTTCGTTCTTGTTAGTTATGTTTTGTTCTTTGCACAAGGTGGGAAAATTACTGCATATGGATGAAAATAGTAGGTTAACAGTATTCAGAATATGTTGGAAGTTGCATCATAATCTATGCTGCACGCATGACTTTTCGTTCTTGTTGGTTTTTTCCTCCTACACAAAGATAAAATTATTGCAGATGAATGAAGGTATTAAAGTATTCAAAAATGTGTTGTAAAGTATTTCATAATCTATGATGTGCGTATGATTTTTCATTCTTGAGGGGTTTGGTAAAAATGCCCTTAAGGAGGCACATTAGGCAGATAGGAAAGGCAAGTGCATTATATGAAAGAGTGAAGATATGGCTGTCTAATGATATAGTGCTTTAAAATGTTATAAAAAGTTCTACCGAGAAATTTGGATGTAATTTCAAAATCAATAAAAACAGTAAATTAAGTATGCTTATTTCTTCTTGATAACATCTATAAATATATAATTAAATCAGGTCTATATTAAAATTGATAATATATATTCTACATTGATCAATGTACTTATCATTTGTACAAAGAATGTCCTGATTGGTAATTGCCCCGGGGTGATCGATAATTACAATGTTCCCAGGGTAGTTTCCGATCATCGAAATTTTTTTATTAAACAAAATTT
The DNA here is from genome assembly GCA_964019185.1 of Maratus speculifer. Lineage (NCBI taxonomy): Eukaryota > Metazoa > Arthropoda > Arachnida > Araneae > Salticidae > Maratus > Maratus speculifer. The sequence goes on from OZ025290.1 coordinate 327,721,309, forward strand.
AAATAATATTTTATTCAAAGTCTATATTTTATTGAATAGACTCATAGCAAATCATTAACTATGCTAAATTTGGCAACATCAATTGTAAACATTAAAAAGATATTTAGATGTTAGTGTTTTTTTTATCAGGAATTATCCCGGTCCACCCTATAAGTTTCATACTTCAATTAGGAAAATGTTTAACCGACAAAGAAAATAAAATAAGGACTCTATTATTTATTATATGTTTTCATTTCATATGAAACTTCCCATTCTTGGGCGACTTAACTTTCACAATAAAAATAATGTATTTTTATCGAACATTTCAGTCACTAAGCATAAAACGTGAAATATATGGAAATTGACACATTTAACATTGCACGAAATATTTTGAAATTGACGACTTGAAAAATTAATTTTTTTCTCATAAATCATGTAAAATAATATTAATCCATTAAGAACCAACTTTAATTTATTAAACAGCTATAAATAAAATAAATAACTCAGAAAGCATCACAAGAATTTATGAAAAGAATTTGTGTGTACAGTGTACATAATTAGGCATTATTCAGATTTAGTTCTAAAACCAAATTAACAAATCTAGTAAAAATTTTAATTGTTAGCACTATAGATCACTAAAAAGCATCATAAAAAAATATTATTTATCTATGTGAAAATTTTTATACAATATTTCAGTTGCTAAGCATAAAGCAAGCATCATTTGGGAAATTTTAGCGTTGCTAAAATATGTATCGCTTGAGATGAAGAATTTTGCAAATAGAATGCTGCAGACTTCTGTTCTGGATATTGTTTACATTTTAAAAGCAGTAATTTGAATGTAATAATGGACTAGAAATCATAATGAATGCTTAAAATAATGTATAATACAGTCAACACTGTAAAATCCGCAAAATATATTATATGCAATGTTTGTTAGAATGTAAACATTGAAAAATGTCCTAAATTTAAACTTATAGTTGAAGTTATGTCATACTTCTTTTTCATAAAATAATTTTTTAATGAAATAAACAAAGATGCAAGAAAATTCATGTATTTTGTAACTTGCATTTAAAAATAATTTATGAAAAGAACTTATGTGTACATCTTTAAGCATTATTCGATTCTCTGAACTAAAACCAAATTAACGAATCTAGTAAAAATTTTAATTGTTAACATTTTAGATCACTAAAAAGCATCATAAAAAAATAATATTTATCTATTTGAAACCTTTTTAATCTAACATTTCAGTCGCTAAGTATGAAGCAAGCAATATTTAAAAAGTGTAAAGTAGCTGAAATCTGTATAGCTTGGGATAAATATTGTGCAAATAGAATGACACAGACTTCTGGGTTTATTTACATTTTAAAAACAGTAATTTGAATGTAATAATGGGCTAGAAATCATAATGAATGCTTCCAATAATGTATAATAAAGTCAACACTGTGAAATACACAAAATGTATTATATGCAATGCATGTTAGGATGTAAACATTGAAAAGCATCTCAATATAAGCTCATGGATGAAGTTAAGTGATACTTTTTTCATGGAATAACAATTTTTTAATGAAATTAACTAGGATGCAAGAAAATTCAAGTATTTTTTATTCAGCATTTAAAAATAATAATTTGAGTGAGGAAGTGATGTATGCTCGATTTGTTATGCTTAATTCAAACCTATTCTTCCTTAAAACAGTGATAAAACTTTAACACAGGGTTGGTAAATAACCGGGTTTTTTTCAAAAACCCAAAAACCATCGTTTTTTTGTTTAAACCAGGTTTTTTTTTTAGTATGATTTCCTATTACATATACATACATATTTATCAATAAAAATAAATTTTTTGAATATGTAAGTAATAACTTGATTTAAAAGTAATTCTAATCAATGTTAATATGCAATTTTTCAATTTAATATACAATTAATTATGTAGAAAATTGAAATCATTTAAATATTAAACATTTTTAGAAAAAGCTGTCTTTTATTTGATAAATAAAATGTTCTACATAATCAAACATTGATACCTTGAAAATCTTAATATTCAATCTTTTAATTATTAGCACTATAAATAAATATATGATGCAGTTTCATAAATAAAACTTCATATATATTTTCACAAGGCTATACAAAATAATTTCTTTGAAATTCTTGTTATATGAGATGTCTGATTTTTCAGTTAGAAGACTATACATGAATTATCTTTTACTGAAAATAAAGCTTTTTATAAAGAATTTTTGGAATGATTTGAATTTAGCAGTAGAGTCTACACACTTTAAGAAGTGTTGTGTATTGCTTTTTGACATTTCTCCTCTAAAACTACCAGTTTAAAAGAAAAGACAACAAACAAAATTCATAAAGTAAGCAAAAATGCCTATTTAAAAGCTTTTATGACTATTGAAAACATTGATCTTAAAATATAAAGCAGTTTTATATATACTGCCTTCCACTAAAGCATTTAAATAGCCATAAGCCACACGCTATATTTTACCGCTTAGTACTTTTAAATGTCTAAAAAAAATTACAACTTTTTAGATATTTTTATAATATTTTCTTTCTATTATATCTCAAGCAAACCTTGACTTGTCCCTTTCTCCTCAATTTTCTCGGCTTATATAAGTAGTGGGTTTGGTTATGCAATAGAAGATTTAAATATACCTTATTGCATATTTTAATTAAATGTAAACAGGTGCTTCCCTAGCGCCAAATTTTTCAATCTCTTCTCATTCGACTTTATATCGTGAGTTTCTTTTTTTATTCTTAAAAGATAATCCTCCCAATCAAGAACATTTTCTTTTAGAATTTGACTGAAATCTTAAATTTCATTTTATGTTATTAACTGTAAATCTGCGTTTCTCAAAGAAAAACTTTTTTTCAAAATATTACATATTTTTAATCCATTTAGTATTTGCCAACTTTACATAAACAAAGGTTTAACCCAATAAACACAGAACAAAAAAGAAAAAAAAATCAATTATTCATTAGCATCAAAATCAAATCAATGGAGAAAATTACATAAGAATGTCATATTCGAGGCTTTGAGGAATGATGAAATCCTTAGTAAATCTTAACTAATCAAGCAATTTAAATAATAAAAGTACACTTTTAGCTCGACTCTGCCCTTCTGGGCTATAAATGTATTACAATCAATGGTTTTATATGTACATATATATTTAAGCCTTTAAAAAAAGGACGAAATTTTTTTTTTCTAACAAGCTAATTTGTAAAAAATTGATTATTCTGTCATGTAGATTTACAGTTTATATGAAAAGTTTGGTTGATTAAAATTATTTGTCATTTTAGAAATTTATTAAGTCATAATTTTTCTACAACTTTGCTTGTAGCTTCTGCATAACTTGGATTTTGCATTTTTTAATGTATAGAATGAAACATAAAAAAAAACAGATGAAAAATAAAAACATAAAAAAACCTGCATGTTTTTTTTTTAAACCATTGGTTTAAACCAAACAACCTTGCTTTAACAATAAGTGATTTTATCCCTACAAACTTCAGAGTTTCCCCCAGGTTTAAAAAAGGGCAGGGCGCTACTGTTCTGAAAAGGGTACTTTTTACATTTTTAAGGGCACTTTTTCATTTTTAAAGGCACTTTTATACAATTGAATCTAGAATCTAGCGGTTCAGAAAGTCGTGAAAACACAGAAATTTCATTAAAAAATGGGAAAAAAAAGAAAAAAAGGTAAATTTTGTTAAAAAATCACGAAAAAATGTCAAATTTTGTAAAAAAAAAATCGCAAAAAACGGTTTTATTAAATTTTATTAAAAGATCGCATAAACAGCAGTTTTTGCTAAAAGATTGCAAAAACGACATATTTAGCTAAAAAAATCGCGAAAAAACGGGAAATCTCGTGAAAATATCCCGAAAAAAAAGAAACTTTTCACAGAACATTCTGTTTTATTGCGAATTTTGGACGAAATTTGCCGTTTTTTGCAAATCTTGACAAAATTTGCAGTTTATTGCTTTTATTTGATGAAAGTCGCCAGTTTCTGCGACTCATTTGGCAAATTTTCTGTTTTATTGCGATTTTTGGAATAAATTTGTCGTTTTTCCACGATCTTCTAAGGAAATCTGCCGTTTTGTGAAATTTTGTGACGAAATTAGCCATTTTTAACTAATCTTGCCAGAAAATAGTCGTTATTCCGTGATTTTTAACGAAACTTGCCAGTTTTTTAGCAATTTTTTTGACGAAGACGCGTATGAGGCTATTTTTTGCATTCCGTCACCGATTTTTTGCGTAATTTACGCGCTATAGCGCGTTTGGATCATCGCTGGAGGACTGCATTTTTTCAAATGTGGCAAGAAGGGTGCTATTTTTTGAATGAATGACGAGAGGGGCGCTAGTTTTTGGATGAGGGGCAAGAGGGGCACTAGTTTTTAAACTTAAGGGCAGGAGGGGCGGAGCGTGAGTTGAGTTTCCCCCCTCTGGGGGGAAACTCAACTTTTTGCTTATTTCACAATATACATGAATATTTCCTTCAATAAATTTTCTTGAACCAGAAAGTTTTATATTGGTTGAAGGAGTAATTTGTGTTCATAAACTAGAGGAAAAAATTACTGACAATAAATCAAAATAAAATACAGTACAGAACTTTTACCTGGCAATCTCGCAAAATTCGGAATATACTCCCTCCCCCTCCTTCTCTAATCCATAAGTTTTTAAAAACACAAACATAACAAAATTTTAACAATCACATATAGAGTATGAACAAATTCAGCTTTTTGCAATTATTTAAACAAAAATTCCTGCATTGTTCAATGGTAGTAATCAAAAAATAAAAATACATAATTGTACCTAAGTAGTATTATTTATCCTTTTTACACAAATTTTGATTGGTATAGTTAGAAAAGCCTGAAATTTTAAATATATTCAGGCCTGTTTCCTTCCCCCAAAATGGCAGTGGTAGTTTTCAAAAACACACAATAACAAAATTGGAATAATCGCATGCAAAATATGAATAAAAACTTATCTTTGGAATTTCATTAAAACTAAAAATTATTATTTTAGAAATTTGTTGTTGCTTACAATCATTTCATGATTTGTCTCAATGATCATTTCATGAAATATATGCTTATTTCCATAATCAATAGAGGAAATCTATGATGTTTTTCTGCAAATATTTGTTCAAGTTTGCAATATTTTTCTGTGACAGATTGCGAAAATTCATTCTGATACTGCAATCTTTTGATAAAATTTGCTATGTATTTCAGCCTTTTTTTTAATGAAATTTACAATGTTTTCCCTCAACTGTTAACTGAAACTCACACTTTTTTTCAATGCAAAACTCATTTTTCTTACATTGTTTATATTTTAAAAGCAGTAATTTGAATGTAATAATGGACTAGAAATCATAATGGATGCTTAAAATAATATATAATACAGTCAACACTATAAAATCCGCAAAATATATTATATGCAATATTTGTTAGAATATAAACATTGAAAAAATGTCCTAACATTTAAACTTACAGTTGAAGTTATGTCATACTTCTTTTTCATGAAATAAAAATTTTTTAATGAAATAAACAAAGATGTATGAAAATTCATGTATTTTGTACCTTGCATTTAAAAGTAATTTATGAAAAGAACTTATGTGTACATATTTAAGCATTATTTGATTCTCTTAACTAAAACCAAATTAACGAATCTAGTAAATATTTTAATTGTTAACATTATAGATCACAAAAAAGCATCCATAAAAAAATATTAATTATCTATATGAAATCTTTTTAATCCAACATTTCAGTCGCTAAGTATGAAGCAAGCAATATTTAAAAAGTGTAAAGCAGCTGAAATCTGTATAGCTTGGGATAAATATTATGCAAATAGAATGATACAGACTTCTGGGTTTATTTACATTTTAAAAACAGTCATTTGAATGTAATAATGGGCTAGTAATCATAATGAATGCTTACAATAATGTATAATACAGTCAGCACTGTGAAATACACAAAATGTATTATATGCAATGCATGTTAGAATGTAAACATTGAAAAGCATCTCAATATAAGCTCATGGATGAAGTTAAGTGATACTCTTTTTCATGGAATAACAATTTTTTAATGAAATAAAGTAGGATGCAAGAAAATTCAAGTATTTTTTATTCAGCATTTAAAAATAATAATTTGAGCGAGGAAGTGATGTATGCTCGATTGTTTATGCTTAATGCAAACCTATTCTTCGTTAAAACAGTGATAAAACTTTAACAATAAGTGATTTTATCCCTCCTAATTTTTTGTTTATTTCACAATATACATGAATATTTCCTTCAGTAAATTTTCTTAAACCAGAAAGTTTTATATTGGTTCAAGGAGTAATTTGTGTTCATAAACTAGAGGAAAAAATTACTGACAGTAAACCAAAATAAAATACAGTACAGAGCTTTTACCTGGCAATCTCACAAAATTTGGAATATACTCCCTCCCCCTCCTTCTCTAATCCATAAGTTTTCAAAAACACAAACACAGCAAAATTTTAACAATGATATGTAGAGTATGAACAAATTCATCTTTTTGCAATTATTTAAACAAGAATTCCTGCATTATTCAATGGTAGTAATCAAAAGATAAAATATATAATTGTACATAAGTAGTATTGTTTTATCCTTTCTACACAAGTTTTGATTGGTATAGTTAGAAAAACCTGAAATTTTAGGAATTATGAAATTAATTAAAGTGACGTTATTAAAATTTACTTTCCAAATTTGTGGTTTTTACTAAACAAATCGACAAAATTCGCAATTCTTAGATGCTAATAGCGAATGTTTGCGATTATTCTTCACATGATAGATGAAATTCTCTATTTTTTTCCTGCACCAGATCAAGGAAATTTTTAATTTTCGGTGCCTAATCGATGACATTTTCAATTTTTCGGCGCCTGATCGACGAAATTTCGTGATATTTCTGAACCTGAACAACCAAATTTCCTATTTTTACGAAGTTGATCAAGGAAAGTCGTAACTTTTATGAACCTGGTCGATAAAATTTGCGATTTTTTCTAAGCCGATCAATGCATTTCGCAATGTTTACGAAGCCAATCCATGAAATTTGCGATTTTTCATTGCATGATCGACGAAATTTGCGATTTTCCTCCACATTATCGACGAAACACATGATTTTTCATCACAGGATCGAAGAAATTCGGAATTTTTCCGTGCCTGATCGATGAATTTTGCGATTTTTTCGCGCTTGATCCACGGAATTCACGATTTTCATGAAGCCGATTGACCAAATTCTCGAATTTTACAAACCCGCTCGACGAAATTTGTGATTTTTAAAAAGCTAATCGACAAAATTCACTACTTATCTTCGCATGATCGACAAATTTTGTGTTTTTTTTTATCCCAATCGACGAAATTCGTGATTTAATGAGAGTCTGATCACCGTAATTAGTGATTTTTCCGCGTGTGATCGCCAAAATTCGCAATATTTCCGTCTCAGATCAATAAAATTGCCATTTTTCGGAATCGGATCAACTCGCAATTGTTTTGTGTCTAATCGACGAAATGTGTGCTTTTTCCATTCTTAATTGACGAAATACGCATTTTCCGCTCCCGACCAACGAAATTCGCAATTTTTGTATCAACACTGACGAAATCTGATTTTTTTACACGGCAAGATGAAACTAGTGATTTCTTTCTCTTTATAAACTGACGAAATTCACGATTGTTTTGCAGCCGAACAACGCAATTTTTAATTTTTCTGCGTGTCATCTCTAAATTTGCTATTTTTCTTGCCTTATCAACGACATTTGCAATGTTTTTTCTTTCCTGATCGACGCTTTTTTCTCTCTAAATCAACGAAATCTGTGATTTTTTGCGCCCGAACGACATAATTCGTGATTTTTCCATGCCTGATCGACAAAACACTTTCGTGCCTAATCGAGGAAATTTGCTATTTTTTCCGAGACTCATGTGCAAAATTCGCGATTTTTTCATATCTGATGAGCGAAACTTGCGACTTTTCCGGTCCACATCGACAAAATTCGCTTTTTTCCCACACTTCATCAATGGAATTGGCGATTTTTCCCGTACCGATCAACGAAATTCGCGATTCTTAAGTGATGAAATTTTATATTTTCTCGCAGTAAATTGGCGGTTTTTCCTGCGACATATGCACAAAAATTGCAATTTTTTCCAGTTGTAAATTGACGAAACTCGCGGGCCACAGGTTATGCATCCCTATTTTAGAGTTTTTTTAAATTTTCAAATTTGAGGGTTTTTTAATGTTTTTTTTATGTGATAGTTATATTCTTAATTCATTCTATAGATAATAATGTTATATGCATGCAAAAAAAAAAAAAAAAAAAAAGCCATTCCATCAAATAGTTTTTTTTTTAATCTTGGTGTTAGTCGTCAAAAATAAAGTTTTAAGAAAACGTGACTTAAAGTTGTAATTCTATGGGTGCGACTATGAACGTGTTCATACATAAAAGCTTATAACTCCGTTAAAAATGCAAATTTTTTATGCGGATTTTTTGCATTGAGTTAAGAATTAATCGAATAATCAAACTAGATCATAAAAAAGCGATTTTTTGAAAAGTTTTCAACCCCTGAGCCTCCTTAAACTCAAAAAGCATCGGTGTGACAAGAAATGATCATTTTTTTAGCATAATGATCATTTTTTTAAACTTAAGTGAAATGTTGGATAAAACATTTTCAGTTACATAAATTATTTCAATTTGAAATATTTTAGTAATCGCTACTACTCTGTTATCCCGTCAACCAATTTCGCCAAATTATACATAATGATATTTTTTTTATTTTAAATAATGAAAAAACAGAAAAGTGATTTATTTCAAATAACGAATTTTTATTTAACTAATCCATGTAATATGCACTTTCACAATTTTAAGGAGAATTTTCGCCAGTTAATTGAATTACTTTATTAAATGAAATCTGATTAAAAAAAGCAGCGGATTCCAAAATGTGCCAAAACATTTAAATATTAAGTTTGGTTTTGATTCATATAAGTGACAATTATAGTGATCTTTCTTAGCTCTGGGAGGGGTTTTAACCCCAAAACGACCCCCTTGGACCCCCACTGACAACAAAATTTTATGTTGGTAAAAGGAGTAATTTATTCATAGACATGAGAAAAAAAGTTATTGACAACAAACCAAAAAAAAGTACAGTACAGGATTTTTACCTGGCATTCTCATAAAATTTTGAATATAGCCTGTCTTCCCCTCTAATCCATAAGTTTTCATACATTCTATAATATATTCCATATTTAGAAGGCGCCACTTGTCTAGTTTTGTTTTGAATCAGAACGCGTTATTAGCATTTTTCATTCAGGTAGAATTTATTTATTTAGACTAGAATTGATAAAGAAAATGCACAAATTGAAAAACATCGAACAGACATGATAGGATCATTAATTTTCATGGTTTTAATAATCCACATGGATGTTTCTTGTTATGCCAATTCAATCTGGCAATGTCTTAATATACAATGAATAAAGTCTGCAATAAAGTTAACCGGAGAATCTTGCAATGGATTTTTGCCGCCGCTTATTCAAATTTACTTAATTAAAAGGAATCTAGTTAATGAAATGTTGTATAAATTTTACTTGTTAACTTTATAGATTACTAGGTACTACTAGGTTATCCCGTCGACCAAAAAATTATCGCCAAACTATAAGAATAAATTCCAATAATGGATGATCGTGAATGTCACATTCAATGACATTAAATACAATTTGTGTGTTTAAAATGTCATTAAGTGATTTTTATTTCGACTTTTTATTAATATTTTAATAATTATTTGTTTTTTCATTATTTAAAATAAAAAAAATATCATTATGTATAATTTGGCGAAATTGGTTGACGGGATAACAGAGTAGTAGCGATTACTAAAATATTTCAAATTGAAATAATTTATGTAACTGAAAATGTTTTATCCAACATTTCACTTAAGTTTAAAACAAGCAATATATAGAAATTGTAAAGTTCTTCAAGTGTGTGTAACTTGGGACCAGACATTGCACAAATATAATGTGCTCATCTTTTGTTTACATTTTTAAAAAGAGTAATTTGAATGTAATAATGGAACAGATATCATAATGAATGCTTATAATAGAGTATAATACAGTCAACTCTGTGAAATCCACAAAATGTATTATCTGCAAAACATGTTAAAATGCAAACATTGAAAAGTGTTTTAACACTTAAACTCAAAGATAAAAGATATGCAATAATTTTATTTTCATGAAATGACAAATTTTTATAAAATAAACTGGGATTTAAGAAAATTCATGTATTTTGTACCCTGTATTTAAAAACAATACTTTAAGCAAGCCAGTAAGTTTCAGTTGATTAATGCAAACCTATTCTTTGCTCGAAGCAGCGAAAAAAATTTAAAAAATAAATAATTTTACCTGAATATATTTTTTGTTTATCAAACAATACCATAAAAAGTTCCTTCAATAAATATTCTTGAACAACAAAATTTTATGTTGGTGCAAGGAGTATTTTGTTCAAAAAAAAAAAAAAAAAAAAAAAAATTACTGACAACAAAACAAAACAAAATACAGTAAAAGGATTTTTAACTGGCATTCTCGTAAAATTTTGAATATACCCTGCCTCCACCCTGTAATCCATAAGTCTTCAAAAATACAAGCAGATAACTTTATTGCAAAGTTACACATTCTGTATTAATAATCCATTGCATGATTCTCCGGTTAACTTTATTGCAGAGCTTATTCGTTGTATATTAAGACATTGCGAGATTCAATTGGCGTAAAAAGAAACAACATGTGGATTATTAAAACCTGAAAATTACTTAATGATTCTATCTTGTCTGGTTTGTGTTTTTTAATTCGTGCATTTTCTATATCAATTTAATGGACATTATGTAAGAGTATTACTGCCTGAATTGAATGAAAAATACTCCGTAACTTGCCGCGTTCGGATTCAAAACAAAACCAGCCAAGTGACGCCACCACGCGTATGAATACATGCATATCTAAGAGCAAATAATTTAAAATAATTTTTGTTTGAAAACTTTAAAGAAAAATATATAAGTCGAAATTATATTGAATTTGTATAATTAAAAAATATTTTCCTATTTTAAAAAAGGATTCAAAATATTTTTCCACACAATGCAGAAATATGCGACGTAAGAAACGTAATATTTTCTTCTTTACGAAAAATAAAGGCAATATAAATAGAAATTTGATTTAATATATATTTATTGAATGTTTTAAAGCACATGATAAACTGTTTTTTCAGTTTAAAAAACATTTATTGCTTCGATTCGGGTGTTTTAACTGTGACTCTAACTGCATAAGCCTTGTCGCTCAGAGCTTGTCTGCTAACCCATTGAATAACATGTAATCCGCGAGCTAAAATAGTCCAATTTTCCAAGACCAATATATAACAAACAAGAGTTTTCCTAGAAACTAGGCAAGTCTTATTCACTCTATCTTAAAGAGATTCATATTATATATAAGTTTTAATAAAATCTCCCAGGCCGTTTTCTAGATCTCATTATCAGGAACAAACACCATCGATTTCAGTTTAAAAATGGGTATTGAGATCTATAAATATACGGCACGTAGAAATGTTAAAAATATAAGATAGGATTAGACTGGGAATATAAGACAATATTAAAAAAATTGGACCATTCTGACCAATATTTGCTGAGTTATTAGATGGCGGCTTTTAAGGTTCCCTTTGATGTTGAGTTAGCTGTATATATGAAGTTCCGCATCTCCCTTACGTGGATACCTTATGACGATGGTAGGCTTAAAGCTGCGTCACTTGAAGGCTGCCGCCTTCTATGATACATATATATATATATATATATATATATATATATATATATATATATATATATATATATATATATATATATATATATATACAGTCCCTGGCCAAATTATTAGATGCACCATAAGATTTTAGAGAAGACATTAATTTTTAGGTGATACTGTACAGCTGTATTGTTTTTTACGAGATTCAATGTATATTTACTAAATTATTAATCACTTAAGTATAAGCAACACTAATAAAAAATCGTCATTATAGAAGAAATATGTATTTATTAACTCTTGAACAAAAATGAAAAAAATCTAATGAAAAGTTAATATTTTGTTGATTAAATTTTAGCTGCTATGAGAACTTTAATTCTGCATGGCATGCTATCAATGGAAGAGTGTACTTCTACATTTGAGGATGATTATTCCATATATGAATGATCTATTTTAAGAGCTGAGTTTTGTTTGTAATCACAACTTCAGCCACTTCTCTTTTCATGTGTTCCCAGATTTTTCAAATGGGTTTATATCGAGTCTATTACCCGGCCAATCAACAGAGGGATACTCTGCTGTATTAAAAAAGCTTTGACAGACCATTCTGTGTGGCAGAGAACTCCATCTTGAATGAAAATGAGTGGTTCCCTATTTGGAAACCATCCTCTGAGCTGCGGAATCAACCGAAAACGTCTTGTGTAAAACGTCTTTCTACTGATCTTGCCTCATTGTACATTTTACGGCATACAGACGCCCAATACCCTTGCTGCTGATGACTGACTAAATTATGATTTTTTAGGGTGTTTAACAGTCTGAACGACACAGTCAGGATGGAACCTTTCGCCCGGATGATGGCTCACAAATTGAGCTTTATTCTGCAAAATTTCAAATAATCTTTCATTACTGAAGCAAACATATAAAAACAGAAAAAATACAAACATCTCTGCGGATATTGCGTCATTGCATAGAAAATGATATTGAATATATGACTAGTGATGAAATTATAATAACTTATCGATCTCCGGAAGTCTACATCTTTATCACGCCACTGTTTGGCCCACTTCAGACTCTTTGCCTTCATTGTAGCTTTTAACTCGGGCTTCCTGGAGGAGCGACAAGCCTTAAAACCTATTTCTGTTAATTTTCTGTGAACAGTGCGCTCAGAAACATTCATGATAGCATCTTGGAGTTGCGATTTTATAATTTTTGTGTTAGCCAATCTGTTTTCTACACAAATTTTCTTTAACATCTCTTTTACCTTGTAGTGAAAATAGGCTTTCTGCCACATCTTTGCTTTCGTTTTGGGCTCAAGTCATCCCCTGCTTCAACTTTCTTCTTTATGCGTCGTACACTAGCTTCAGAAACTTTCAATCTTCGTGATATTTCGCGATTTGAAAGCATTTTTAGCATACACTACAGGGCCATCACAAGGCCTTCACTTCAGCTTTTTTACAAGATGACATATCACCTGTTTTATCCATGCTGAAAACATTCGACGTGCTTATTTAAACACTGCACGCACGAAAAACAACTAACTACGTAGCATACAAAGTTGAAAGAAATAAACTAAGCGCATTTCCCCACACAAACACGTGCTACACTGATGCACTAGTGAACGCCGCGTCCGTTTGAACTGGTTTCAATCGATTTCCACTTCTTTACGTCCATGTATCCATTGGTTCATATTGTGTTACCATACGTTAAAACTAAACAAAAATGGGACGCACATAATAATTCTCCTGAATAAAAATTCATTAAATCTATGTTTCAATATAACACAACTGTATATAAACTTCGTCGAAAACATGTATTTCGTAAAAAACAACGGCGCGTCTTATAATTTGGCCAGGGACTGTATACATATATATATATATATATATATATACATATATAATATTACAATTATAAAAATCTTACTAAAAAGAAGCAACTATTACTTATAACATATTTTTTCGTGCAATTAATACATTAAAGATTATATTTTTTCTTATATAAAGCAATAAAATAAAACCTAAATATTCAAAAATATGGAAAATTCAGAATTGTATATTTAATTGAGAAATACAATATCTACGAAAATACGTTCTCTTTTCAACATGTTAGCTTTATTTTATAAAAAGCATCTGGAATATGTAAAAGTATTTGACTGGCGTTGTCCGTGCCCCTGTGGTGTAATGTATAGGGGCACTAATTCTGAAAGAGGAGCGTTCCCTAGTTAGAATCCTGCGGATTGGAATCCTGATGTAAATATTGTTTCATTGCTGGAGATATTGAAATTCATAAAGATTATGTTTCTCATTAAAAACAGTGTGGTTATTTTATTTATTTATTTATTTATTTATTTATTTATTTATTTATTTGCCTTTGAAACAAGATTTTTTTAATATGAATATATGAAAAAAATACGGAAAACATTTGCGAAAAACCGGAATATTTTTTGGAATTTAAGGGGTAAAAAATTCCGTTAAAATACGGAAGTAGTACTGGCATTAGATATGTGAATGCTCGGAAAAAACCGGAAAAATTGGAAAAAAAAACCCGGTTTTTTTCAGTTTTTTCCGAAGGCTTATTTTTCAATTTTTCCGAACTGGAAAAATTGAAATTTCATGTATGAAATAATATATTGAAAATTTTGTAATAGCTACATTCTCATACTTTTAATTTTATTTATTTTTATGTTGAGTGTCACTCATGAAAACTTTAATGTGGGTAATCTGATTTTTGAGCAGAAATCTGTTTGAGAAGACTTGAAAGGATCCTTCACATTTTTTTCTTGTTTGAAACACAAGACCCTTTGCAAAATTTCTCCTGAAAATAGACATTTCAGAAAAAAAGTTTAATTTACAAATTGAATCTTTTGCAAATACAGTGATTGAAGAAAAAAATCTCATGCCATATAGCAGCTGAATCTTATCAAGTTGTACATATGTATAAATAACCTTATTAAAAATGTCTAAATAAGAACCTAAGTATAGTAACAATATCTTATTCATAAATTCTGATTTTATTTTGTACAAATATGTACAAAAAGTTCACAATTTCACAAAAACAGGATTACATGAAAAAAAATCTAGATATATAATTAAATGCAACTTCTCTTTACTCAAAATTAATTCATGTGCAAAATTATTTCAATAATATGCCGATTAATGGAAATGGTAAAATAAAAAATTTAACATAAAATTTGAAGCATGCATTTATTACTTTTTCTATCTTTTCAAGAAGAAAATATTGAATTTGTGAAAAATTTGACTTCCAGTTTTTGGTGCATTTAAACGTTTTAGAAGGTCCTGAACGCGATTTGGTTTTTGGAAAATATCTGTTATTCTGTGAGTCTGTATGTGAGAAAAATTTTATGGGCACTCTATCTCAAGAACTGATGCGCATAATTTCACAAAACTTTAGATTCAATTACACCCTGATATAAACTCGAGATGTTTAGTTATTAGTGTATATCGCCCAACCGATGGCGCTGCTATGCTGCATTATTCATAATTTCCTCAATAGTACTATCTCAAGAACTAATGCATGTATTTTCATAAAAACATCAGATTAAGTTAGTCTTTGACATAACTTCGTGCTCATTACTTTTTGGTGTAAATCGCTCAACAGATGACGTTGCTATGCTGCATTATTCATGATTATCGTAATAGCTCTATCTCAAGAACTAAAGTACATTTTTTTTAAATCAAACTACAGCTTCAGACAGTTCCTGATATATATTAATGTTGTTTAGTTTTCGGTGTAAATTGCCCTATAGGTGGCACTACTATGCTGCATTTTTCAAGATTTCGTTATAGCTGATTAATTGAATGTTTTTTCAAGGTGTTGAATGTAAAATTAACCTCCATTTTACCTCCATAATGTACAGTAATGTTGCAAAAACATGGACAATTTGCATTAGAAAAGTACAACTGAGTAAAAATCTAACAGTCAATAAATACTATGCTATTTTTTAGTTGCAGACCTGAGTAAGCCAAACTAAAACTTAGTTTTGTTTGAATTTAGATTATAAAACTAAATCAAAACTTTTTTGAGTTGAGATTGGAAAGTTATACCAAAATTAAACATATTTTTTAAAGGAAATAAAATTATAATTGTAAGAAAAAAAATGTAATGATGTAAAAATATGCATTTTTTAAACAAACAATGGAATTTTTGAATACTGATACTCATAATAATGACAAAACTGCAATAATTTCTTTAAACTAGTATTATTTACTTAAAAACTATACTTATGTAAATGGAATGCATAATTTATTTCATTCCAAACTGCAGACATATTGGCTCAGGTTTTTACATTAGGTCAATTGGTAGTTAAACATGCAACTGAAAAATCATTTCAACAGAGATATGATATAACAAACAATAGCGTTTAATAAAAATTCTTAGGCTGTTAAAAAAAAAACTAAACTTTTAAAAGCAGGTTTTGCTATTTTCTTTTTATTTTGTAATATAAGGTGAAAATGATTTTCTTTTAATACAAATAAATGGGAAATTTTTTTTATTATTTAATATTCTCTAAGAAAATATAATTTATTTGGGAGAAACAATCATGAAAAATCAATTTTTCTAGTTTTTCCGTCTTTTCAGAAAAAAACCGGTAAAAAACTAGTTTTTTTCCGCCGCTTATATTTTTCCGGAAAATTTACATCTCTAACTGGCATCTAGATTAATAGAACAATTTCCGTACTTTAAAGGAATTTTTTTACAGTGTTTCATGAGGAATCACAAATAACACTTTCCGCATATTTATAATATTATCACTTAAAAACTATATTTATGATACCTTGTAAAATGTTCTATAATGATACATTTTATATATCTTTTCAGACAAATCACAGCCCTTGTGTTGAACTTTTATCCTACATGAATTACTTTCTATACTTTTGACTTGAACAATCAAAACTTTTTTTAATTCCCGAACTAGGAGCTCGCAGTCGAACAATAAAATGCTTTTATGTTTGGTAAATAAAGTAGAAACATACTTAATGTTATTGAATTGTAATAAAGGATAAAGGAAAAACTCTTTAATACGGATCCAACTTTTTCTTCTAGCTGAGTGAGGCTTTGTATTTGTCAAATGAAGTTTGTATTAGGGACCTGAATAAAAGGATCTAAGCATTATTAAAGCTAACATATAATGTAAGCTGTATATTACTCAAGCATAAATAAAGAAATTACTAGGCTAAGTATTTTTTATATAAAGGGATTGTTAAAGAACTTAAAATAAATTTATGTTTTGTTAACAGTATGAGGATTTTATTAACTCTTAAAATTAAATATGTTAGTAAGTATATTTCGCAAGTACAGATCTATGCAACACAATTTTTCAAAGCGGAAATATATTTAGAAAAATATATAGACTATAAATTCTTTATCTTATATAGTTCAAACTCTAAAAAAGTATATTTATATTGAAGTTTAAAAAATGAATGAAAAACTAAATAAACAAAAAACTAACCATAAACATACTCTGACAAATCCCGGGCACCGGGTAACCCAGACGACTAAATAATTCATCTTGGCTACTGTTATGTTTATTTGAAAGTGGAAAAAAAGCACTTTTTATTTGCCTCTACCCACAATTAGGCCAAAGTGATCGTGATAATGATAGCACATCACGGAGAATGGGGGCCTGCAAACGACCCTAATTACTCTCTTCATTATTTCATTTAAAATAATAAAAAATATTCTTTATCCAATGAAGAAGAAAAATCAAGTATAAAGTTATAAAAATATAAAATTAAAAAGGTAAAAAGTTACCTGTTGAATCCTTGGCTTTTGATGACAAATAAATCCAGACAATAGGCACAAGAAATTAATATACGAACAATTTTCGAAGAAAAAAAAATATATTTTATTTCATGAAGAACTTGTTGCTTTTTTCATGAATAAATATTTCTTCACAAATTTATATTTTTGGTGACTCGTACATATTAATTTCTCACTTGATAAACAACCATTTCATAACATATGTTAATCACAACTATTGCTATCTCCAAGCAATAAAAATTCTTTTCATAACATATTCTAGATATCTCAACAACATGTAATTAAACAATTTTCTTCATGACATAAAAGGAGAATAAATTATTATTTCTTTTTGAAAAAGAACACCTCTCATAATATGAACTTTCAAAACAAAATACATCATTCTTCATATTGTATAGATACATGCCAATATTTTCTTTATAACGCCCCGTAAATATTAAGAAAAAATTATATATATATTGGGCCAGATAATGAAGATAAAAGGACTTATGCAAATAAAATTTCTTCACCTGACGAAAGAAAAAATCTTCACCAAGACGTCATGTAAACTATAATATTATTTCTTGAAAACAAAACAGTTCTTCACCTCTGCCTACTTCTCAGAGGATGGAGAATAAAAAGATTATCGAAGAATTGGGCACATTAGATTTGTAGAAGAAAACTCGTTGATGAAGAGATGATGAGAAAATGAATGAATATTTATAAAATACGTGACGACATTTTTACAACACTTGTGAAGATAACACGAGAGCATAAACTGAAGACGTATAATGAGACCTTATATAATTTCCGTAATCCAAGAAGAGAATGCACAAACAAAACAATTTTCGGGATGCTATTGCAGTGAGAAGTGCCTTGCTACTAGCCGCCTTGAAAACTCAACATCATTTCCAAAAAGAGAAGGCACAAACGAATACATTCAGGAATGCATTAAACCACTTCATTGCTCCTCGCAGCACAGAGGGACTTGGCTTAACAGAAATCAACATCACTTTCCTAGATGAATTTTGAGGGCAGCACTTTTTCTTTGCCGCACTTAAAAAAAATCAGCATCGTAATAATCTCAACATAACAAAAAAAAACCGTTCCATCCTTCGTTAACGGGGGAGCACCTCTGCCCCGAACTTTCACTCATGCGACTGCATCCATCACAGCAGGTGTCTATCGGCGCAACTAACGCAGGTGGCCGCGAGCCCAGGGGAAAAAGAGAAAGGGTTATTGTAAATGCAAAATACGCCAATTTGGCAGTTAGCAACAGAGGGGGTGAGGAAAAACTAAGCCAAATTACAATATACAGTATGAAAAGATATGTAACTAATAAGAATAAAATTGATAACCATCTTAAGAAGGAAGGCCAAAGCTGGTGGCCATGTACTTAACGGCTTGAAATACGTCACCTGTGAAATTTAATTTGATAGGTTAGGGGTGTGTCCGAATAAACGGAAGTTCCACCCAAAAGAACTAGCGAGAATGTTCTCGAACAAATTTAAAACCGGAAGGAATGATTTCAAACAGAATTTTACCGGCTTGGAACAATCGAAAGCTAAGCAAGAAAGAAAACAATACAGGCGACGAAATGAAAATAAGAGAAACCGAAATTAAATTTAAATTGAGAACATTAATAAAAAGGAAGGTGATATGAAATAAAATGGCTAATAAAATTGAATTAAATTAAATATATGGGGGGGGGTATGGAGTAACCACCACATATTACCCAGGGTCCCCCAAAAGAAAATATTGGTGAGATGACAAAAATGACAATTTTTCATCGAGACAATATTTTCTAACACATGTACAAATATACTAAGTAATTACACAAAATAAATATATCAGAAATAGTTATAAGAATATACATAATTGTTGTACATGATATTTAAACAATTACTGTTATGATAGTAATCCTTATGAAAATATACCAACTGTAGTAAATGTTAACATGAAAGGTATATAAAGTTTCTTTCAGAGGTATCTATCATATAAAAAAAATTAAAGTCTATGTGCAGAAAAACAGTCCATAACTTTAAAGAGTCTCTTGTTAGGCTGTGCACAATGTACCACAATAGTAGAATGCTCTAGCATATGTCACAATATTTGATTACACAATAATATGTATATTTATATTCTCAGTTGTGAACAAAAATGAAATATACTATAACTGTATATGAATCATGTTATAACTATATATAACATATATGGTTTCAAATAACACATAATAAATTAAATGAATTTGTAAGTTGAAAATTGAACAAAAATATATATATAAATGGTGTAGAGAGATTAGTTATGCTCTCATAAAAAAAAATTTTCTTATATCACCACATAGCCTTTTAAGCTTTCAATAAATCTTAAATGAATAACTTTAGTATTATTCAATAACACATTTTTGCAGAAAATAAAATTAATAAGTTGCAAAAAAAAAATGTCAACAAAAGCATGATATTATTTTCCAATAAAAATATCTTCAAAGTGAATATAATAATTTTCAAAGAGAGAATTTTTACACTCTCATAAAGGAATATTCTTAAACATTTTCAATATAAATTGACAATAATTGCATAAATACCTTTAATACTATACTTCATTCAAAATAAACATAAAACATAAGATGTTTAATATTCTGAAAAAAAAGGAAGAAACTTATATGAATATGTCAATCTTATATATGACTTGATAATGTCAACTTACAAAGAAAAATCAATTGTGTCAAAATTTCTATATAGAAGATATCTAGAACATATTTACTTGTAATTTTCAAAGCATTTTTTTAAAAAAAAATTAAGTAAGTGATCACTTTTGCATTTGTCATAAATCAAGAATTTGCTTTATATAAATATATATAATGACTCATTAAACATCTTTGGATAAATATATATATTGACTTAACCACCATCTTTGGATAAAAATATATATAATGACTGAATGAACATCTTTGGAAAAATATATATATAATGCCTCAATCAACATCTTTGGATCCAAAGTATAAATACTCAAAAGTATACAAAAAAAAAAATATTATATACTACTTATGGTGAGTCATTCACTTTCTATATTTCACCAAGAAGAGAAGAAATATTAGTATATATAAGTTTATCATGCATTTTCTTTTCTCTTTTTCTTTTTTTTTAAAAGAGGTTAAATGTTAAAACATGCATGCATTGTAAAGAGAAGACACAATAGGGAAAATAATTTGATGAGTACTCATCTTTATGTTTACCTTATATCAATTACAATTTCACCTTTCTTATTAGAATGAAACATTTGTCAAAAATCACTTTAAATAATGATATAGTATTATAACAAGAATATAAAAAGACAAATTCTTTCTCCATTTTTTGCATCAACTATTGTAATTAAAGACTTTATAAAATTTAAAAGTATGGCATACATGAGATTATGTGTAAATATTGTAAAAATTATGACTTATAGATAAATACAGTAAATAATAAAACTATTGAAAATTCATACATACATCCCGAGGATGACCGTTGAGTTGTACCAGAGAGAAGAAGACTTAAATAAAATGAAAAAAAAAATAATAATAACAGCTGCCTGCAGCCTGGAGAAAAGAAAAAAAAAAATTACATAGCGATTCTTCTTGCTGGACAATCAGTGCGGCTAGCTTCGACTGAATATATTACAAAGCAAAAGTCATCCTGTAAAAGGAAAAAGAGAGTTAGTCTATTTTTTATGTAGTTTATGATTGCGAGGACGAAGATCATAACTTCTATATTGAGTGGATTTGTTTTTAGCACCAGTATGAGTGCCATCAGGAGGAGCTTGTGACAGTACCGATTTACTGGAACATGAAGATGTTTGCTGGCATTTAGAAGAAGAAAGAATTTGAGGAGAAGTATTACAAGCTGCATCATGATTTGAAACTTGAATAGAAGAGTGTTGTCTCACAGGAGTGGAGGATGCATTATCAACAGCTGGTTGATCATGTGATGCACCTTTTGAAGAAACTGAAGGATGTTGCAGTGCTTCATTTCTCTTTTGAAGCTTCAAGATTCGATTAGTGTGAATCAACATTGGTGAAGCATGACTATTATTGGGATCTTGAATTTGAATGAGCACAGGAGAAATTATTTTCTTGACCACGTATGGGCCTTGTATCTTTTTGTTAAACACAGTAGGAAATTTTGCATAAACAATGTCATTAACATTGATGTTGGAAAACTTTAATTTTTCTCTGGATTTTTGGTACACCTTTTGTCTGGATGATTCGTTATTCTTGTAAGCTTGATAGTATATTTTTTCAATAACATCCATCAATTTATGAATTTCATATGCAGTGTTGAGAATTTTCCATGAAACTTGAGATTTATAATTGGAATAAATATCATTTATTTCTCTGCCAAAATGAAGAAGATTTGGAGTGAATTTTGTGGCTGGATGAGGTGTAGCGTTATATATGGATTGATGAATTTTTAGAGCAGTGGGTACATCACATCCTTGTGAAGCCATTGTGTTCACAGACGATTTTATTTGAGAATTGACTCGTTATTTAAAATATTGATGACTTTCATTTACTTCATACATCATTTTTATATGTAAAAAAAAAAGAAGAAAACGTATACTAACATATTAGTATCATATGAAGAATATAAGACCCAAATATTTTATGTAAATATTTATATATAATATGGCTCAAAACATAAATTATTATATGTATGACAAGAAGAATAATTTATCTTAGCATGAACAATAATTTTTACCAGTACCTCCGTTAAATAATGCATATATTAGTTATAAATTATAATAATGCAAGAAGAAATATATTGATAAATTATGTTGTATATATAATGCACTGCTCCAGAAAAAGATAATATTTCAATACAAGATCAATATAAATATTGTATTTGATTACTGCACCATACCCAACAAAATATAATTATATAAAACATTAATCACTATATGAAGAAAAATAACTTGAAAAAAAAAAATAATGAAGAATGTTCAAGCGTTGGTCACGGCTCCAAAGGAAATTATATGTTATGTTTATTTGAAAGTGGAAAAAAAGCACTTTTTATTTGCCTCTACCCACAATTAGGCCAAAGTGATCGTGATAATGATAGCACATCACGGAGAATGGGGGCCTGCAAACGACCCTAATTACTCTCTTCATTATTTCATTTAAAATAATAAAAAATATTCTTTATCCAATGAAGAAGAAAAATCAAGTATAAAGTTATAAAAATATAAAATTAAAAAGGTAAAAAGTTACCTGTTGAATCCTTGGCTTTTGATGACAAATAAATCCAGACAATAGGCACAAGAAATTAATATACGAACAATTTTCGAAGAAAAAAAAAATATATTTTATTTCATGAAGAACTTGTTGCTTTTTTCATGAATAAATATTTCTTCACAAATTTATATTTTTGGTGACTCGTACATATTAATTTCTCACTTGATAAACAACCATTTCATAACATATGTTAATCACAACTATTGCTATCTCCAAGCAATAAAAATTCTTTTCATAACATATTCTAGATATCTCAACAACATGTAATTAAACAATTTTCTTCATGACATAAAAGGAGAATAAATTATTATTTCTTTTTGAAAAAGAACACCTCTCATAATATGAACTTTCAAAACAAAATACATCATTCTTCATATTGTATAGATACATGCCAATATTTTCTTTATAACGCCCCGTAAATATTAAGAAAAAATTATATATATATTGGGCCAGATAATGAAGATAAAAGGACTTATGCAAATAAAATTTCTTCACCTGACGAAAGAAAAAATCTTCACCAAGACGTCATGTAAACTATAATATTATTTCTTGAAAACAAAACAGTTCTTCACCTCTGCCTACTTCTCAGAGGATGGAGAATAAAAAGATTATCGAAGAATTGGGCACATTAGATTTGTAGAAGAAAACTCGTTGATGAAGAGATGATGAGAAAATGAATGAATATTTATAAAATACGTGACGACATTTTTACAACACTTGTGAAGATAACACGAGAGCATAAACTGAAGACGTATAATGAGACCTTATATAATTTCCGTAATCCAAGAAGAGAATGCACAAACAAAACAATTTTCGGGATGCTATTGCAGTGAGAAGTGCCTTGCTACTAGCCGCCTTGAAAACTCAACATCATTTCCAAAAAGAGAAGGCACAAACGAATACATTCAGGAATGCATTAAACCACTTCATTGCTCCTCGCAGCACAGAGGGACTTGGCTTAACAGAAATCAACATCACTTTCCTAGATGAATTTTGAGGGCAGCACTTTTTCTTTGCCGCACTTAAAAAAAATCAGCATCGTAATAATCTCAACATAACAAAAAAAAACCGTTCCATCCTTCGTTAACGGGGGAGCACCTCTGCCCCGAACTTTCACTCATGCGACTGCATCCATCACAGCAGGTGTCTATCGGCGCAACTAACGCAGGTGGCCGCGAGCCCAGGGGAAAAAGAGAAAGGGTTATTGTAAATGCAAAATACGCCAATTTGGCAGTTAGCAACAGAGGGGGTGAGGAAAAACTAAGCCAAATTACAATATACAGTATGAAAAGATATGTAACTAATAAGAATAAAATTGATAACCATCTTAAGAAGGAAGGCCAAAGCTGGTGGCCATGTACTTAACGGCTTGAAATACGTCACCTGTGAAATTTAATTTGATAGGTTAGGGGTGTGTCCGAATAAACGGAAGTTCCACCCAAAAGAACTAGCGAGAATGTTCTCGAACAAATTTAAAACCGGAAGGAATGATTTCAAACAGAATTTTACCGGCTTGGAACAATCGAAAGCTAAGCAAGAAAGAAAACAATACAGGCGACGAAATGAAAATAAGAGAAACCGAAATTAAATTTAAATTGAGAACATTAATAAAAAGGAAGGTGATATGAAATAAAATGGCTAATAAAATTGAATTAAATTAAATATATGGGGGGGGTATGGAGTAACCACCACAGCTACTACTATTTTTACCTACTACCTATTAATTTTAGTCTTTAATAATACCTACTGTAAATTTAAAAGGACCGTCTTTAAAGGATTTCAATACCAAAAAATCAATTGACAGATGATATTTCAAAAAATCTCAAAGGCATTGTTGATTTATGTATAATTTCATGTCGGAAATTAAAAGCAAAACTGTTAATTTGTGCAGTATTTTAATGTTTACTTTCATTATTTGCTTCTGTTTCATTTTTATAAAGTGAATTCGTGTTATAAATTAATCTAATATAATTCCGTATGCAGCGTCTTTTGCAGTTGCTTATATTAACCTTAGATTTACACTATTGAGCTGATCCTAATTGTCAGACCACATTGTGAGATCATTAAGGCTACATTAGTCCTCAGTTTTTGTCCGGAATGGCTCAGTTGGAAGAGCATTGGCTGCTTCAGTTAATTAATCCTTGGTTCGAATCCTGGCCAGGACTTTTTTCAGTCACTTGGAAAATTTACATCTGTTATAATTCATTCACCGATTGAATACTCTTATTATAATTAATCTAAAAGCTGTATTATCTTAAAATTTTTCCTCAGTCTGGTTTCTTTATTGAATAGTTAACTTGTTTGTCACACAATAACACATATCATTCAAAAATAGTTTAATACAATTATGAGTAACGAGTGCTTCATTTTGCAGTGAATGCGTTAATATCAGAGAAAGGATTCTTCATGCTGGTTTCTAAGAAGTTTTCCTGGCGCCTAAGAATTTCCACCTTTTGTCAGTCTCTGATCATAAATGTTTTTTTCATACTGTAAAAATTTCAGATATTTCTTGATCGACAAAAATGTACTATACTTCAAAATGAAAGTATACAATTACTTCTTAGAATTCACTGTATATTTTGTACAGTGTTGCCAGATGGGCTACTTATTTTAATTTCAGATTCTTGATTGGTACCACATTTTTGAAACAGTAAAATGCGCCTTATTTAATGACATATTAATAAAGGCGAAAACAAACGGAATTTTGCTGCTTCAAAAAAGTGGTTCGAATCAAGAAATCTCAAATCTTAAAAAGTAGCCCACTGTCAACACTGATTTTCTACTGTACTGAACGCTTTTCAAAAAGTTCAATGACTTCTTCAAAGTCACTGAACACACTTGCCTTTAAAAATCTCAGAAAACTATTTGTTTCTTGAAATTTCAAAAAGATTTTTTAAAAAGAAAAAAATTGTTAGCTGTCCATCGTTTTTGAAAACTTTTCTGAATAGCTTTTACATTGCAGTAATCAATTTTAGGTAGATTTCGTATGAAATACTACCTATTGCATTGTCTCCCATGTTAGAATTTCTGAAAAATTTTTGCGGATCTACACGAATCATGACTCCTAGACCCCAAAACTACCATCAGTAAAAAAGTTTATATATATATATATATATCGGTGTATATCACTTTCTTCTAGACACGATAACTTCCATAATTATGCTCAGATCTTCATCAAACTTTTACATAAAATCAAGGGGCATAAAATCTCGGTTAAGTTCGTTAATGGGCAAAATCGGACCAAGGGGGTGGAAGTTAGGAGGGTTTTTGTGAAAACAGAAAAAACGCGATAACTTTTTAATTAAAATAGATATTGAATCGGTTTAAAGTTTATATTACTTCTAAAAAATGAGGAAAAAGTTTATGCGTGACAGATTTTTGATAAAGTTAAAAATGGGCTCAAGGGGCGAAAAAAACATGGTTTTTGGGAGAAAAAAATTCATAACTTCGTCAATTCTCAAGATATCAAATCCAACTAAATTTTATATAAATGTACTCAATATTATCTAAAACTTTTGTATTTACAAGTTTTTGATAGGACCAATTTTTACCGATGAAAAAAATTAAAAACGAAAAGAAAAAGGGGAGAGGAAAAAGAAAAAACCCCATAACTTACTCAATTCTTAAGCAATTAAATCTAATTAAATTTATTTTACATCTTCACAATAATATCTACAACTTTTATATTGACAAGTTTTTCATAGAACCAATTCTTATAGCAAAAATAAATTAAACAAAAAAAGGAGTTGGAGAAAAAACCTCAAATCCAAACTGCTTATATTCTGACTCATTTTAAAATTCATTTTTGATTTTAAACGCATCCAAATGACAGATCCTCTTATTTAGCAACTATATAATGCGACGTATTGGCCAATTTTTTGATAAAGGCAGAATATATTTTTAAAAAGGCTGCCAAAAAAGGTATTTTGAACAGATTTCCCGAAGTTTTCATCATTAAAAAATTCATTAAGTATAACAAATTGCGTTTTTCATGAGTCATTTTTAAATTCATTTTTGTTCTCAAACCCATTCAATTTACAGGTCCTATTATTTAGGAACTATATAACCTGACGTATTGGCCAGTTTTTTGTTAAAGGCAGAATATATTTTTTAAAAGGCTGCCAAAAAGGGTATTTTGAACAGAATTTCACGAAGTTATCGTGATTAAAATTTGAGGAAATTTAAGAAATTGCATTTTTACCGAGTCATTTTTAAATCTTTTTTTGTTCTCAAACGCATCCAATTTACAGGTTCTCTTATTTAGGAACTATATAATGTGACGGAGTGGCCAGTTTTTTGATAAAGGCAGAATATATTTCAAAAAAGGCTTCCAAAATGGGCACTTCGCACAAAATTTCCCATTATGATTAATGAACTGTGGGTATTCAAATAACAAATTGGTTATTTTATGACTCATTTTTAAATCCAATTTTGCTCTGACACGCATTCAATTGACAGTTTTTTGTTACTTAGGAACTTTATAATGTGCGTATTCGTCGATTTTTTGATAAAGGGTGAATATATATATTTTAAAAGCTGTTAAAGTAAGCACTTCGCAAAAAAATTTCCCAAAGCGATCATGATAAAAGAATTGTGGATGGATTAAAATAATAAATTGGTTATTTTATGACTCATTTTTAAATTCAATTTTGCTGTCAAACGAATTTAATTAACAGTTTTTTGTTATTTAGGAACTATATAATGAGCATATTGGTCAATTTTTTAAATAAAGTAAGAATATAATTCAAAATATATTGCCAAAATGGGCATTTAAGTAAAGATAGGCATTTTTTTTTTTTGATGAAAATTTTTCGAAATCTACCTCCGCCTATAGGCCATGCCGAAAGGGATTTTTCAAATCGGAATGTCACTTTTTTGGATGTTATCAATTCTCCCTTAAATATTTTCAGATTTAGAAGATGTGTTGACGAAACGAAATTCATCAGATAAATGAAATAAGTAAATCAAGTAATAATAATAATAATAATAATAATAATAATAATAATAATAATAATAATAATAATAATTTTTATTTTCTATTTTATTTGTGATTTCATAATTTATTAATGTTTTCTGCAGGTATGCCAAGTATCTTATATCTGTAAATTGTACTCGTTTATATATTTATATATTTTTCAACTATTTTATGTATGCAATAAAGCATATTATTTGTACTTTCTATATAATAGAAAGCAGATAGTATATACAGTGACACACGAAAGATTTCGGCTACTATACTGTATACTATTACACCAAGATTTGGATATTAACGTCGTTATAAAGGAACGCACCTAATTTGCTACGCTTGACGTGCAATTCACGAGTTCTCTAACTGAAATAACTAAATTACTGAAAATTCGTTTTTCCGGAAAGGAAGCGAAAATATAGGAGTTATATATTTATACCTATTGATTAGTGTCAATTCAGAATGCATAATATTGCATGTACTACTATATTTATAACAGTCCCTCATCTTTTTCATTCCTTTTGGGATCGACGGATTTTGAACTTTTTCTATCGACAATAATTTTAAAAATTTTCAAACTATGTTTTTGAGATTTACACAAACATTGCGCTATGTATTCAACAAACACATCATGCAAATTACATTTAGATTGCTTTCACGCATTCGCAGAGCAAAATTATTAAGTAAACCTGCACAGTATCCATAAAAGTTTTATTATTTCTTGTCATTCTTACTACAAGGTATTATGTACACTGT
Organism: Maratus speculifer; assembly: GCA_964019185.1. Taxonomy (NCBI): domain Eukaryota; kingdom Metazoa; phylum Arthropoda; class Arachnida; order Araneae; family Salticidae; genus Maratus; species Maratus speculifer. Next base: position 327,749,793 of record OZ025290.1, read on the forward strand.
TGTTTGTCATATTTTCTAGAAAGAACATGTTTTTATGTTAAGAATTCTGTAAATTCTCAAAAAACTTGGCATGATTTGGGAATGTTTATCTAAAAACTTTGATATCTCTGCGGATATAGTTGCTATCCACATAAAAATGAACACAATTTATTAAAATAATCCATTTAATCTGAACATATATGTAGTTTAAATGCTTTTGCTACTTTAGTTTTTACAGGGTTACCCAAAAAATGTTCATTCTTTTTCAATTTGTTAACGGTTCCCTATGAGGGTTCAAAGAAAAAAATGATCTGCGGATGATCTGTACTGTTTTGTCTACGCACCTGAAGCTTCAGGATAATTTCCATGCATTTTTCTAGATGTGTAACAAAACGTCAAAATCGCAAATGCCCGTTCACTTTGTATACGTATATATGTCTACGCATATGACTAGTGTATACGTATATGAAAAACAATAGAAGAATAAGCCTTTGGATACCGTTAAGTGTAGACACCCTCCATAACATTTTAAAATCTATAAAACATGATTAGTATTTTATAATTCTTAAAAAAAACCTGCTTATATAAGGTTTTCTAAATGCTTATAAAAATATGGGACTAAACTTGGACATCTCGATTTAGAAAATAGAAATTGAAAAACAATTCTTTAAGTGAAAATTCCAGCAAATTTCTTATATTGAAAATATTTTTTTCGAGTGGTTATTACAAGCACCAAAAGGCATATTTATAAGAGAAAATATCAGTAACGTATTTGAATAAAGTTTTGAAAAGAAATACATTCGTATTCACCGCAAATGAAGTTTACAGTAACGAAATAAATTGCAAAAGATCACCACTTCAAGTAGACTTTTTACTTTCTTCTATCTTGACAAAAAAAAATATTGGATTCATGAAAATTTTCGAAATCACTTTTTTGTCGGATTTACATGTTTTAGGGGTCAGAGAACCCGAAAAACGTGTTTTTGCAAAATGTCTGTCCGGCAAAAAGATTGTGGGCGCTCTATCTCAAGAATTAATGCACGGAATTTTATAAAACTTTAAATTCTGTCACACTTTGATATATGATAGATTTGATTAGGTTTTGGTATATATTGCTCAATAGGTGGTGCAACTATGCTGCATTATTACCAATTTCTGCAATAGCCATATTTGAAGAACTAATATATGGATTTTCATAAAACTTTAGATTTTGTTAATACTTGATATAACATGGTGCATGTTACATTTTGGTGAAAATCTCTTAACAAGTGGCGCTACCATGGTGCATTATTCGTGTTCATTGCAATAGCTCTATCTCAAGAACTAATGCGCGAAATTTTCTAAATCTTCAAAATTAGTTAGTCACTGATATAGTTTAGTTTTGTTTAGTTTTTGGTTTAAATCGCCCTACAGATGGCGCTGCTATGCTACATTTTTCACTATTTTGCAAACTCAAGAACTAATGCATGAACTTTAATCAAACTTCAGATTCGAGCAGCACCGGATAAAAATCTTATCCTGATTAATCTTCGGTATAGATCACATAACATGTGGCGCAGTTATGTAGATTTTTTAAAAGATTTTACAAAAGATCTATCTCAGAAACTGATGCACGGGTTTTTATAAAACTTTAGATTCAACTATAAATTGACGTAAGTTGTTGCTGACTAGATTTTGGTTTAAACCAACTAACCGGTAGTGCTGCTATGCTGCATTTTTCAGGAAATATTTACATGCTTAAGATGGAAAAAAGTTTTAGGATGGTCACATCTGATCAGAGCAGTCCTTATGGAGGACGGCTTAAACGAGGCTCAGTGCAATAAATTTGCGAGATATTTCAATCAAAAAGAATGGTTTTCATCTATGCAGGGTGTTTCGCTACCAGACCGACAAACTCTGAGGGGTGATAGTAGACATAGAGACAAACATTATTAAATAGGAAACCATGGGGCGCAAACGTCTTCTGTGGGAGCTAGGGGCCATTAAAGTTTGAGGTCCAAAACTTCAAACGATGATAAAAAACGGAGAAAAGGGTCGATTCGTTTGCGGTTTTCACTAAAATCATTCTTCATATTACGATTTTTTTAGGAAAAAATTTTAAAGCTTACTTAAAAAAATTATCGATAGAGGGCGCTTTAGACTTTAAAATAACGATCAACTACTTTTTATCGTTATTTTGTGCATGGAGTTCAAGTTATACAAAAGTTTAGTCTTTAACTTAAATTTTAAGCCCAAAATCGGAAACATTGGTATCGGATAACTAGTGAAAATTAAACTGCGAACAGAGGGGAGAATTTTAAACGCTCATAAACATTGGACAAACTAATCGATTTTGTTGCGGTTTGCATGTAAGTCATTCTCTTGGTAATTATTTTATTCAAAATGACGTACAGCTTTGATGTCCTGATTTTTTGATAGAGGGCGCTTCCGACATATCTCCGACATTTCAATGTCTTTACTACTAGGTGTTTTACTACCAGAACAACATACTTCCAGTATGTGTTAGGGATGCAAAGACTACTCGGAATCATATCGGAATGTAACTTTGGAAATGCATTTTTTGGGATTTACGATTAAAGGAAACAAAGAAAAAAGCAACAGAAATAGCAAAGAAAGAGTAACACATCAATGTGAAAGAAAAAAGTAAATTTAAAGGTTTAACTAGAAAAGGTGTTCAAAATTACGACCAGAAATACTGCGGCAAGTTTAACAGTGGCGGTAGATGGCGCCAAACGGCGCGTGAACAGTGATAATTTTGAAGCTATCATTCGCGAACCGGTTCCAAAGGTAGCAGAAGGAAGTATTTGAATGATGAACAACACGATGGGACTCATCGACATTTTACCAATGACGTTTGGTGACACTTCAAAGTAACATATGGATAGCGGTGGATAGGTCATGGTGGCCTGGTTCATTGGACTGCCAGATCGCCAGACCGATCATGTATGGACTTCTTCTACTGGGGTCAAGTAAAATGTTGGGTGTATGAGACTTCCGTACCATCAGTTGAAGACCTCGCAGCTGATATTTCTGTAGCCGCCAGAAAGCTTTCTGAGATGCCAGGAAACTTTCAAAATCTGAGGAATTCCATGCGAAGCCGCTATCAAGCATGCCGGACTACTTCTGGTCGTAATTTCGAACACCTTTTCTAGTAAAACATTTAAATAAACTGTTTTCTTTCACATTAACATGCTGCTCTTTCTCTGCTGTTTCTGTTTCTTTTTCTCTGCTTCCTTTAACCGTAACTCCAAAAAATGCATTTCCAAAGTTACATTCCTATGTGATTCCGAGTAGTCTTTGCATCCCTAACACATCCTCGAAGTATGTTGTTCTGGTAGTAAAACACCTAGGAGTAATGCCATTGAAATGTCGGAGATGTGTCGGAAGCGCCCTCTATCAAAAATGAGGATACCAAAGCTGTACGTCATTTTGATTAAAATAATTACCAAGGGAATAATTTACACGCAAATCGCAACAAAATCGATTAGTTTGTCCAATGTTTATGAGTGTTTAAAATTCTCCTCTCTGTTCACAGTTCAATTTTCACTAGTTACCCGATCCCAATGTTTCCGATTTTGGGCTTAAAATTTAAGTCAAAGACTAAACTTTAGTATAACTTGAACTCCATGCACAAAATAACGGTAAAAAGTAGTTGTTCATTACTCTAAAGTCTAAAGCGCCCTCTCTCGACAATTTTCGTACGTAACCTTTAAAATGTTTTTCTAAAAAATTCGTGATATAAAGAATGATTTTAGTGAAAACTGCAAACAAATCGACCCTTTTCTACGTTTTTTATCACCTTTGAAGTTTTGGACCTCAAACTTTAATGGCCCCTTGCTCCTACAGAAGACGTTTGCGCCCCATGGTTTCCTATTTAATAATGTTTGTCTCTATGTCTACTATCACCCCTCAGAGTTTGTCGGTCTGGTAGCGAAACACCCTGTATACTGCAAACCGGGGAGCCATGGTTCAATTTCCTAACTATTATAAAGGAGTAGTGTGTTAGGAGTAGTGTGTTTGTAGGGGTAATTTCTGGAACTACTCAATCACTTTGAGAAGTAATGATAGCAAATTAATGATGAAAGTCCCTGTTTCAACATAGGCTATATTTCATGTCAAGACCACTATCTTTTCTTAATTAAAATCAAAAAGTTATATTAAAGGTTTTCTATCCACTTAACCGTCTGCCCCGAGATAACTCGGGGTTAAAAGCACTGTTTCCCCATACCCATCGCCGGTGAAGTGGCTATTATACATCTTCTTTTTATTAAAGAAATTTTTTTTGTGTCCAGGTGCTAGGTCTGTCTAGGCGCGAGGCCCTGTGCGGCCGTTTCTGTCGCACACCCCAAAGGACAGATCTGCATTTGACTAGTTCCCAATCGAGATTTCGGATAATATAAGAGGCTATTCAGTCAACACTGTAAAAAATAACGGACGATTTAACGGAAGTATTACTGGTAATCTAGCCGCCAGTACAATTTACTGTTTTTTAACGGAAAATTTCTGTAAATTCCGAGAAAAACACAAAAAAAAACCGAAATATTTTTCGAAATCAACGGAAAGTTTTCTGTTAAAAAACAGTAATTTGTACTGGCGTCCAGATTACCAGTAATACTTCCGTTAAATCGTCCGTTTTTTTTACAGTGAAGGGAAAAGACCGGTTTGCTATTGCTAATCATTTGGAAGGTATTTATAATGATATCTCGATTGCATATTTTATTATAATTTTTTTTTCTTTTCTACATTAAATTGCTGAGATCAATCTATACAAAAAAAAGAAACATTTTTTACCTTTTTGCTTTTGCTTTTAGATATTAATAATATCTGAAATTAGAAATTTTTAATAGCTAGCTTTCATTTTCGGAATCGGTTTTGAAAATGAAAGCATCCCTATAAAAAATATGCAATCAAAATCGAAAAAAAACCCGATCTTGCACATTGATGTTTTTTAGCTAAACAATGCAAAAAGAAATATTTGAAAATATTTAAATGCTATCAAGATATCTGTATAAATTTCTTCCATAAGATTATTATTAACAAATGGGGCTTTCGCTTGACTGAAGTAGACTTTTAAGCGCATAGTTCTAATAAACGCCCGTTAATTTTTACTTTTATGTATATTAATTTACTATTAATTTATTATTGATGAATTTTCAAATTATTTACGTAATATTACTCAGGAGAAAGTGCTGATTTAAATAATTTTATGTTAAAACATATTTATCGTTCGCAATCGTGCTTCTTAACATTCATGTTTGAAAATTACATTACAAATTATAAACAAGTTGAAAATTGCACGTGAAGCGTAGCAAATGAGGTGCGTTCGTACGATAACGAAGTTTTAAAAATATTACTCTCATATATCAATCTCATAAAATTGTAAATAGTAAATTACAATTAAAAAGCTCATCAAGCAATGTTCTCCCTATACCATTATGTAATGGAATACTTTTGTGTGGGCTTGTAAAACAATAACAAATGTTCTTTGCACCACAAATTATGTAAAATATATATTATAATATGTACTTTATAGTTTCATATAAATTTTATTAAGTTCGAATGAGTGTAACACCGTTAAAATGCATTTCAAAAATTTCTCCCCATTGACCATGATGTAACGGAATACTTTTGATTGACCCTGTAATTGATCTATAGATCCGATTTTGACAAAATTTGAAATAACTCGACAAAATTATGTAATAATTATGTATTTTAAATTTCAAACGGTTAAAATGCATTTGAAACTTTTCCCCATTGACCGTAATGTAATGTAATATTTTTGATTGCCCCTGTAATTGATCTATGCATCCGATTTTCATAAAATTTGAAATGACTCGACAAAATTATGTAATAACTGTGTATTTTAAATTTCAAACGATTCGGCTGGATAGTTTTTGCATTGTTATATGCGGACAGACGGACGGACTGAACGACAACTATAGGTGCTACGTATTTACATAAATACGAACGCTCCTAAAAACGGTAAATTGATAAATTTATATTAAAAAAGCACTTTTTTTCATTCAATGGCGTAAAAATGGAAATTGTGCGGTGTTTAATTCTTTCGAGTTCGGATTTTTTTCCATTTTGTGAACAAAATTGCATTTACTTTAATTAAGTTAATCAAAGCTATCCAAACAGACTTATTAATGTTTAAAGATTATCTCATAGCCTGAAATCTCACGAATGTATTTGTTTTGTGTTCTATGCAATTCATATTTATATGATAATAGGTCAAGAAAGAGCTATTGGAAACGTTTGGAAAATATCGTATTACAACAGTGTTTAAAAAATATTACAACTTTTAATATTTTTTTTATCTTATAAGAGTTGTTCAGAAAAGTTACTTATATCATTAATTTAAAGTGTTAAATATATGTATAAAATAAAGCCATTGCCAATGTTGGAAAGAGAATTAAACCAATTTTTAGGTGCGTTCGTAATTATGTAAATACGTAGCACCTATTGTTATCGCTCAGTCCGTCCGTCTGTCTGTCTGTCCGTCTGTCTGTCCGTCCGCATATAACAACGCAAAAACTATCCAATCGAATCGTTTGAAATTTAAAATATATAATTATTACATAATTTTGTCGAGTAATTTCAAATTTTATGAAAATCGGATGGATAGATCAATTACAGGGACAATCAAATGGATTCCGTTACATTACGTCAATGGGGAAAGAAGTTTCAAATGCATTTTAATCGTTTGAAATTTAAAACGTATATTTATTACATAATTTTGTCGAGTCATTTCAAATGTTATGAAAATCGGATGCATAGATCAGTTACAGGGACAATCAAAAGTATTCCGTTACATTACAATCAATGGGAAAAAAGTTTCAAATGCATTTTAATCATTTGAAATATAAAACGTTTAATTATTACATAATTTTGTCGAGTCATTCCAAATCACTTTTCATTTGCTACGCTTCACGTGCAATATCCAACTTGTTGTTATCATTATTATTATTATTATTACTAAATATCAAACATAATTGACGTTATAGTAAGAAAGGCATAGCCATATACTATCATTGCTTTATGTAGGAAGGAACAAAAGTAATTTTTAATACTAAAAAAATACTTAGTGGGAAGACATGTACAATTATTAGTACACCGGAACAGAAAAACATACAGATAAAAAACAAAAGTAGAAAATGAAAATCTCTGCTGCGTGTATGACATCGTCAATATGACATTAGCTTTACTTTTCGAACATGATTTTACTTTATATGATAAATGTTCATAAATCTGAGATAACTAATATTTAACTTAACAGTTTGTTGCTAAAGCGCTGTTTGTAAAGCTTCATCATACATAATTAATAAACGATATTTTTGTTTAGAAAATTTTGTTTCTACAATACTTATAAATTATGTTTTGGAAACAAAAGAATGGTTATTGTTATTAAAAGATAACATTTAAATTATTTATTTTAAATGTGTTAAATATTAGCTATTCTTAGAAATTGTAATATGTATAGTTACTATATTTTACTGACAATTTTTGACGTTCAAGTTTATTAGCATTGTTAATGGAAAAATTTTGGTTTTAACCATTATCTTTGCTTTGATAATATCATTAATCATGCACATTTGAACCTATTGTTTCTGACTGGCAGGTTTTGACAGATTTCAGATTTTCAGTGCGTCTAGAGAAAAAGTACAGATATTGTTATTTCAATCAAACTAGTATTTTATCAATGAAGTTATTTTAAAATATCCTTGGATTTAATATGATTAATATTTAGGCTGTATTTAAAAACTTGTTTTGACTCATTTCAACACTTTTCAAGAACTCCAAATGTTAGTGGTTTATTCAGAAAAGGTCAATGAATTGGACACAAGAAGATCAGTACAGTTTTCACACCTGCATAATGACCATCAATTTCATTCTAAAGCTACTAAAGATGAAAAGCACTACTTGACCACAAGAAAGACAACGTGACATCAATGATACGTCTGTTTTTATCTTTGGTTTGATGAGTTATCAGCAATATTTAATGAATTGTAGACAACACTGTTTAACAATGTACCTGGTAAAAGCAGTACAAATGAAAACTAGTCGTTGGGAGCTACCGTAATATTTACTCATCATGAATATGCATACTATAAAATATGAAAATAAAATCAAGTAATACCGATTGCGTAAACGAAGCATCGTTACAACTCCAAAATTGATTATTATATTAACTAATAGTTTAATGCGTTGGATTAAATGTTTGGTTTCCTATTAAAGTATACTTTGAACTGAAATTTGAATGATATACAGGGTCATGAAAAATTGTAGAATGGAAAAAACATGATAACAAGTATCTCAGCAACTAATAGTTTTATCTACTTCATTCTTTATGCAAAATTTTTATTTTTTTAATTGTATTTTCATCTTAAAAAAAATACATACCTTTCATCAGAAAGAATATTTAGAGAATCGGAAAAAGGTAGTTCCGGATAATTGAGGTTACTGATATTCAATAGGCTTCTTTCCATTCTTAAATACTATGTACATGCCAAATTTCAAGTTTCTATCTGAATTTGTTCGAGAAATATAGCGTTTACAGAAACAGCGACATACAGATAAAAGGATATATATTTGTATATATGTTTTTCAGAATCTCTGGGGTCTAAAGCGTCTAAATCCATCATTTTTTTTCGATTTTTCAAAACGATCATGTAATTGAAATCATATGAAACTATATAATTTTTGGAAACATTTCTGTAGAAAATTTCTCACCCTTTGCGCTCAAAAATATTTGATATTGCTTAAAAGGCGTACAGCCTGTTAAATTTATGTAATATCATCAAAAATAATATATGAAACTGACAGCGAATTTACACTGAAATAGATAAACATAGAAATTTTCATATTTATAGAAAATTATTTGCAAGCTAAATATAACTGCAACTGATACGTTGAACAAATATTAAAAAAAATGCGTGTATCTCTGTATATGGATTTGTGAATGATAATTTACTTTTCATTTTTAAAAATGTAATTATATTAGCAGTTAACATCTTAAAGAAGATCTTATTTTCCTTAACAAGTGCCATTTTTTCCGTCACACATGTAACAAACAGAATCCTTAATACTTTTTTATATTTTGTTACAACTTTAAAAACAAAAAATCCAAGGGAAGCATTTTCTATGGAATAAAATGTTATAAAAAGGTAATACAATTATTAGAAAATGTAATGCTCACACTCAAAAGTTTTTTTAATAGAAATTACTTTCAATTAAATAAAAAAAACAAAGATTTTATTTATATTTTTTTGTTTACTGCTGCATAGAAAACACCTTTCAGCAAGATGTAGTTACAATTTTACAACTTTTTTATAGATTCATCTTAATTACATTCAATAAAGCAATATCAATGTTGTGTCTGTTTTTATAATGAAACCTTATATTATGGACTAGCTGACCCGCCCGGCGTTGCCCGGGTCCGTATTAACAATATTAAACGAACTTGAAATTTGTATGATTTTATCAATAACTGGAAGCATGCAGAAATGCATTGTCTGAAATACGTTGCAGCTGACTTTGTGAAAAATCGGTTTTAAAAACAACAACTAATATTAAGCTCTAAAAATACTTAAAATGAGCAATGAGAAACACGGGAGGGAACATGTATCCAACGATTGCGTTAGTTTCGTGTTAAAGTGTTGATATTTACCCGTAAAAATCACTGTTAAATCACGTAACTAATTATTTTTTTCACATAGAAATCCCAAGTGAAATATTTTGAATTTCAAACTAATTATATCATTCTTAAATCCGACTATACCTTGAATGAATTGATACGCGATGATAAAAGATTGGTATATAGTATTATAATTTCAGAGCCATTTAACAAAAGTGTATATTTTTAATCAAAGCATGCGTAATGTTGACTCTGTGGACAAATTCCTAACCGTAAACTTTTGTACCATAACCATAATCTGTCTGTAACCTAACTGCGACTTAACATTACCCTACCGTAACTTAAATATAACATAAATGTAACCTAGCCGTCACTTTGAAATATCAATATAGAAGCATCATTTAAGATTTTGCTTGAAAAGTTAGCATTCTTTCGTTAATGTCTTAAAATCGTCTGCACTCTGAAATCTAGATTTTAGACTAATATTTGTTATTTAAGTTTTCGCGCATGATTTTAAAAGAATGTTTTCATAAATATATTTTATATATTGATATAGAGTTATTAATATGTTGTTATATTAAAACCATATTTTCATCTACGTTATAAAGTATTAAAAAGTTCTGAAAAAAAAAGAAACCTTTTAGTAATACAATTTTTAGTTCAAATCAAATGTTTTCAATATTTTATTTTATTTTATTTTGACATTTAATTATTTCGAATTTATCAATTTCAATTATTTTAAAAGCAAACATTTTTTTAAAAATAAATAATATAATAGAAAAAAGACCATTTTAAAAAATTACTATTTCTTCATAAAATACGCTTCGGCTGTAATTCATTTCTTTCAATTCGTCTTATTAATACAAAATCACTTCCACATGCTTTTGTTTGGGACATTAAAATTTGAGCGATAAATGATTTAATATTGCAACCCTTTTTTCGGTTCACTTCACCACCACCTATCTTTTTCCTCCATGGTTTACAACCGCTGTGATAAAAAATCATCATTTAAACTGACAGTTTGCCAGTCTATGAATTTTAAAGGTCTATTCCCAGCTTTTTTAATTATTTATGCGAAAATTTTATGCAACCAACCAACCATAACTGAATGAAGAGAAAAAAAGAAGAAAAAAGGCGATTTTTTATGAGAGTGATCTTTGGAATTTAATTAATTACTCAGTTAATAAATAGAATTTCGAAATTCTGAAGCTCAGGTGCATCAGGAGAGATATTGGGCTACTCTCATAAAAATTTTGAGCTTCGTACGTCCCATAGATTTTGCTAGCCATCGCAGACACACACACACACACACACACACACACACACACACAAGCAGACAGAGCGATTTGTTATTTTATTAGTATAGATAACGAATGAAATATTTCCTCGGTTTGTTGGAAACAAATGATGATTTATATTGTTTTAAGTCAAAGTAGTTAATCTTTCAGAATCATACTGCGTGTGGTATAGATTTAATAAAAAATCATACTTGAAAAATATTTTTAAAATTTTAAAGAAAATAGTAAATGGGGATAGTTTTCTAAGAAGTTGAATTTAAATGAAAATTTGTTTTCCCTATACAGCAGTGTAAAAATTTAAATTGTGCAGTCTATAACAGTTAAAAAAATACAGTAAAATTTAAATTTATTTATCATGTATGCCGACATTAATACGACCTTAGTATACGCATTTATAGACTCATATAATTTTGCTTCATAAGATGCAGACATTTATAAAACTTAAATTTTCCTTGATAGTTTTCCTTACCTCTTGCATTATCTAATTTTAAAAAGTATTTCTGCTAAAATATTATTTTCTAGAATCAATTTAAATTATTTTTTGGATACTTAAATTAAAGCTTATTATTTTTCAATGTTACGATTTGAAATACTTTGTATGGGAAGAAGTAAATATTTATGATTCGTAACAATCATTAGATCTGTATTCAATGTATTTTACTGACACTTTTAGACGTTTCAATATATGAGTATTGCTAATGAAGAGAATTTTGTTTTAATCACCATCTTTGCTTTGACAGTATCATTAATCATGTATCTTTGAAGCTATTGTTTCTGATGCTTGATTCTGACAGACTTCCAAAATTCTGTGTCTTTAACGAAAGTTTAGTTATTGTTATATTCATCGAACTAATAATTAATCAATGTGTTATTGAAATATTTCCTTGAAATTGATGTGATCGATATTTAAAATTCTTCAACTACCAACAATGATATTTGTAAGAATAAAGAATGATGATGTCTTTGAAAACAAAGGCATTAATAATGAAGAACAAGTTGGTAAATCGATCGTAAATCGCACAGAGAGTTTCGTTTAACATCTTCTTCAAAGCCCTTTATCATTAAATAAAGAAACGAAAATTGTCAATAAAAATTTAATCATTTCTTGAATCAATGGCAACAACATTATATTTAGAAATGTACTTCCTAGAAATTATCCACTATCCTAATTCGAATTTTTTTACTTAACTAATAATATTTATAGCATTCAACAAAACTTTAAAAAATGTTCATACAATCTCAATGCGAATTCTTAAAAGAGTTTGCTAAATATTTTTTCGGAGCTATTTTGGATTTCTCCGTCAATCGCTTAACCACAACAGAGTATTCTTCCATTAAATGCTGCAATAATAGCATAGATTAACGGATTTCTCTATCAAAATCTGCATATTTAGTACTCAAGTAAATAAAATTATGAATAAAAGTAAAATATTGCAAAGCTTAGCATAAGTTTAAGGGAGAAGAAACAAACACCAGAAGCATTAGTAATTTAAATGAATAAGAATTATATAAATAAATAAGTAAGAAAAATCATGCTTTAAGCATAGATTATGAAGCACTTTCCAATGCTTCATGAAATATTTAACAAAACATCGTTATTTAGGTAAATAAGGATATAAAGTCAAATATAGCCAAATATGCATTCCAGTATTATTGAACAGCCCTTTATTTGATCTGCATACTATATGATGGGAAAATTTTGTTTAGCAAAAAATGCCTAGTAGCTCGAAATTTCTCTTTCAGCAATTTATACTAATAGATGGAAACATACTTGAATAATTTGTCAGCCTTGTAGTTTGCCTGGTACTTTTATTACACATTAGTGTTAAGATAAAGTTTATTTCAAACTAAAATACTCTTAAAACAACTGAAATCACTTTCTCATAAATTATCATTCAAAGTTTCCATGTACCCAATTTTTTGCGTGGCGCTGTTTCTCATTTTATCTATATTCTGCAAACATTTCGTAGTAAATTTAATGCAGTTTAGCGTAAAAAAAGCATAATTTATTTAAGAATCACTTTTTAATAATTTATGCTCATATTCAGTAACGTTGGGGAGCTCTTTTGGGTAGCCCTGCATATTAACTATAGCATTTATACACACCATATAATATGCATAAATTTAGTGAAACTTATACGCGCATATCATAAATAAAATGCATTTCTTCCATCCATAAACTATCATCGGATACATAACAATGTACAATTTGAAATCTTTTGTATGTCCCTGTAAATACTATGGACTTTATATTAGGGAAGGCAGCATCGTATAATTTATACTAAGCCTCATTGACGTACATCAGTTTTATTGTACATGAAACAGTTAAATATATTTAAAATATTTCACACACAATTTCCCCTTTTACCATTTTCTAAGGGAAAACTTTTGTGTGGCCCTGAAAACGAATAATTGCTACATGTTCACCTTATATTTTGTATAATGCATATTTTAATGCATCTCGTAAAAGCATGTAAATTTCAATATGTTTGACAGGGTATAACATCTTTAAAATTCCTTTGAAACGATTTTTCCCCATAGGCCCTAATCTAATAAGAAACTTTTGATTCTCCCTGTAGATAAAACAATCGTGGTAGAAACTTCATTTTCTATAGGGTTCGTTCTAGAGTAAACATCAATAAAGTCCTAAAATATCGTGGTAATCCGATTATATTTACCTGAGTTCGAACGCGGACAGATTGACAGACAAACCAAATGCATAAATACTTTTCAATTTTTTGGAAAGTGCTAAAAAAATACTTCACTTCGCGTGTCAAAATAGATGTTAAATATGATGGAATATGATGAAATAAAAACAAATAAGTGCGTTTTTTACTTTATTTATTTAATCCAGTCATTTATGTTACATACATAATAATTTTTATATCTATTTTAACTTGCTTGCAACAATTAGAAGAAGAATTGAACTGGTGATATTAAAAAAGTATTTTAAATAAAATATTTCTTTTTTCAAAATTTTATGATTTGTTGTGTGACAAGCGGTATTCAGCCGTACACTCTTAAAACGAAAGAGCTGATTTCGCTTCTCATGAAAGAGCTGTTATTTTTTCGATCATAAAAGAGATGTTTTTCAAACGATTATATCTTCTTGATCTAAATTGGTTATTTAAATAGCTCAACTTCATCTAAATTGGTTAAAACTTGAGTTATTTCAACTCTTTTTTGAGAAGCTGCCTTTCAACATTGAGATGAGTGGATTTCAGCTCAACTTGAGCTATTTTGTGGCTGACTTTTTAAGAGAGTAAGTATACAAAATTTGAACTGTCTGTTTTATATAGTTTTTGTGTACGGACTCTGTGATAGACAGACGAACAGGCACACAGAAAAAGGACAGGATTTAAACGAATCGGATTTCGTCAGATGAATGATACCCTAAAAATACGAATTAAAAGTTAAATCGGTATTATGTAATTTAAATCCTTCTAAATTCTTTATACATCTATATATAAATAAAAATTACACTCATAAAAAACATAAATTGCACATTTAAAGAAAATATTTTAAACAGATTTTTAATTGTAATTAATATTAAGAAAAACTGTTAAAGAAAGTGCTTTTTACGTGTATTTATATATCTGAATTTCTAAAAAATATTTTAAAATAGTTTTTGAAGTTCATTTGTATTAGTGTCATTTTGTAATTGCCTCATAAGGGAATTTATCTTAAGTTAATTCGATCTTTATAAGAAGAAAGTAATGGATTCGTGTAAATTTTCGAAATTCGATATTCGACGGATTTTAGGGCTCAAAGAGCACGAAAAACATGTTCTCAGAAAAATGTCTATCTGTCATTCTATCAGTCTGTCTGTCTTTGACACTGCCCTAAAATATTTGCGGACTCTCTATTTTAAGAATGCATGATACTAATGCATGGAACTGAGAAAACTTCAGATTCTGTAAGATCTTGAAATAAAACAAATTTGATTTGTTTTTTGTGTATATTGCTCAGCAGGTGGCGCTGCTATTCTACATTATTCACTATTTCCAGAATAGCCATACCTCAAAATGTAAAGCATGCAGTTTTATAAATCTTTAGATTTAGTTAGGTGTATCTCAGTAACTCAATAACTCATCTACAAATTCAGTTAATACTAGATATGGATCAGTGTTGTTTGGTTTTTGGTGTAAATCACTCTTCAGATGGCGCTGATACTTTGCATTTTTTAGAATTTCGTAATAAATGCATCGGTCAAAATTCAGAGGACTAATGTATGGATTTTCATCAAACTTCAGAATCAGTTAGTATTGATAAAAAGTTGAGTCTGATTAGTTTTTGGTATACATCACCCAACATGTGGTGCTGTTATGCAGATTTTTTCTTAGATAGATTTCGTATGAAATAGCCTCTAGACCTCTAAATATCTTTTTCGCTTATGTATGACTTCGCTTCCGGCAAAGATGGATCATTAGATTCCTCTATTACTACTCTTCCATAAAATGAAGGATATTTTCTTGTGCTCGATGGCTTAGGGTTTTGTGCGGTCCGCTCATGGACTATTAGTTCTATCCCCAAAATAGAACTTGAAGAACTATTAACACGGATTAAATTAAAGCTAATTTCGTGTTTTTTGACGATTTAAGGGTTTAAATTATCTTTTTAACACTGATATTCAGAATTTATTTTGGAATTTAATTTTCTTTCTGTTTTAAAATCTATTGTGGTTAATTAATGACTCAGCTTTTTAAATATTGTTTAAAAAAATTTTTTTCGTTTTTAGAAATTTAAAATTTTATTTTTATCTCCACTAATTTTTGGCTCACAGGTTATCAAAGCAAGAGAACTTGTATGCCCGCCCATTGTGTATGTATGCATGTACTTGCGTAACGCGTTAACGCATGATAAAAAATACCCTATTTACTTGAAATTTTGGATATAGACTTATTATGATAAGATGCTGTCCTGTTTAGTTTTGGGAATTTATTTGATCAGAATAAGAAAGAGAACGGGGGATAATGCCTATCCCCTTAATTTATATAAATGGTTTTTTTCATGTAGAATGATCAGATTTCTTTGAAATCTTATATATAGAATCCTTTTGATGAAGGCACCTCCGTCATTAGTTTTGGGTATTCATTGGATAAATATAAAAGGGTGAAATGAGGGATAACTCCCCTTAATTTAGGTTAATGGGTTTTTCATGCAAAATTTACAGATTAGTTTCAAATTTTGGATATAGGTTCATTCTGATAAAATGCTTTCATAATTTGTTTTTGGAAATCATTGGATAAGTAAAAGGGAGAATATTGAGAACTACCCCTTTTAAATAAGGTAAAAAGTTTTTCATGCAGAATTAATCGATTTGTTTCAATTTTTGGATACAGGTTCATAGTGATAAAACGCTTCTCTGATTAATTGTGGGGTTCTTAAGTATAAATGGGTTTACAGGCGATTAACTCCCTTTAAGTTAAATATAATTTTATGCAGAATTATCCGATTTTCTTTAAATTTTGTATGTAGGTTCTTTATGATAATCTGTAATCTGAATAGTTTTGGAGGAAATTTAATGGTTCAGGACAAAGGAAGGAATAACGGATAACTCCTCTTAAATTATCTAAATGGGTGTTTATGCAGATTTATCCGACTTTCTTCGAATTTTGGATGCATGTTTATTGTATGATAAGTCGTAGCCCTGATCAATTTTGGGGGTTCATTGATTAAGTATAAAGAAAGAAAGTGGAGGCTGTTCTATTTCCTCCCTTAATTTGTTTTTCGAAAGGCATTATTAAATAAAACTATATTACATAATTAGTGTGCATAGCCTGTGAGCTCAATGCCATCAGTTTAACTGGACAATATTATTTTTATTTAATTTTGGACTAAAAAAATTGGAATTTTGGATTTTATTTAGGTACAGTCGGCTCTCGTTCATTCGAACTCGCCGAGAACCACAAGAAATGATCGAATTATCCGAAGTTCAAATTATCGAAAGTATGAAATAAAAACATGCTTAATATGTACTATTACAAAGGAATTAATGTTATAGTGTTGTTTTTTAATTTATTTTGTCTGTTATCATTAGAATATGACTTAATATTAAATTAGAATGTATAAATACATGAACTAATTAAAAGATTAGAAACAAGCACGATGGAAGAAAGATTTAAAGCGTAACTGATGGACAGACGGGACACAAAGAAAAAAGTTAGCAAATACACTGGATTATATGTATACTTGTTTGGAACAATTCTCACAAAAATCAAAGAAAGAAAGTTATTCAAAGGATCTGAAATTTGTGAGAAAGGAGCGAAATATGAAAAATCGGAATTCTCGTAAGTTCGAATTAAAGGAAGTCAAGAGAAAATGAGTCGAATTAATGAAAATTTTTAACGTTATTCTGCCATTGAAAATTTCGGGACTTCATGTTTAGTTCGAATTAAGCGAAGATTCGAATTATCCGATTTCGAATTAACGAGAGTCGACTGTAATTTGATTTTGACATTTTTAATTTGATTAAAATACTAACTTTCATTTTTAATTATTTTAATATTACTTTAATATGTTTCTAAAATACCTGTTTAATGCTAACAGCTCAGTAATTTTAGAAATTACTTTAACGCTAGTAGTTCCATTGTTTTCATTATTATGTTGGAAAATTGATTAGGAAAATAAAAAACTTTTCAAAAATCTTTATTTTGATCTATATTTTAAAACTGAATACTAATAACGCTATATCGAAATGTAAACGCTGCTGTTAAACAAGAGAACCTCATGCCAGATTCACGTCGCTGCATTATTAAACGATTTGTGCATATCTCCACGATTAAATGTGATTACAAAAAACTTGCCTATAATGCTGACGTTATGATATTAAAAAAATAAATAAATAATATATACCTTTTTTTCGATGCATACTTATGTATAGTAATACATGCAAGGTCGAAACTTGCTCTGATCTTGATACATATATATGTATATGTGAAAAATTGTTCAGAAACATATTTGAAAAAATTTTGCTACAATTAAAAAATGTCACTGAAAAATTTTAAACTTTATGCTATCTAACAAAATTGACGACAATTCTACCGAAATCCGATATTTTAACAAACTATTATTTTTTGTCTGCAGGTAATGTCAATTTCAACAAACCTACATCTGTTCAAATTTATACAATAACTGTATTTTTCTTTTTGCATTAGCACAGTAAACTACGTCTAGAATTAAGAATACCTTAAAAATTATTTAGATCTCACTAATTTTTGGAAATAAAATAGCCATTCATTTTTCGCATATAATTACTATAACACAGGCCTGTCCAACCTTTTACAAAGCAGGGGCGCATCACAGCTTTTGGCAAGCAATGAAGGGCGCCATTATTAACATGGTTCAAAACATGCAAAAAATCGTATTTTAATGTAAAACAAAATGTATATATATGCAAATGATCTGAAGCGTCATGTAAAATAAATAAATAAAATAACAATGAATTGTAATAAAATTAGAATAATACATATTTCTGCAAGGATTATCTCAAACATTTTTGAATTGGAAGAAGCCAAAAAATAAAATACCATCTATTATTAAAATATGTTGATCAGAAATATTCTTAGGTTTTCTGGGGGCGCAAATACTCTGCAAAACTATTTTTTGAAGTATCTTTTGCCATTATAAAAAGTATAGAAATAAAGACATGAGTGGTTCCAAAGATAGAGCCTGAAAGAGCTTGCGTTGATAGAAATCCTTTGGCACGATTTTATAGATAAAAAAAAAAAAAAAAAAACCTGAAGTTTCAAAGGTCTGCTTGGGGAAACACAGCCTTTATTCCCTCTTATAAAACAGCCAAATGGCCTGCGAAATAACATCAATAACAAAAATTCTGAACTTTCATGCGCGATGGAGAAGAAACATCGTTTATTTTTTTCTACATTTTACTTCTTAACGTATTAAAAAAATTATTGCCGACATTTATTAATATCAGCATAATTTTCATAATTTATTTTATAAAACCTAACTATAAATTAATAAAGAAATGTAACAGCTAATGATTAATTAAAAAAAAATTTATCATGTGCTGTTGCCTTTCTTTTAATACGTTGCATATGTTATAATTGTTGATACGTGAAATACTTGTGGAGATTTTTAAAACATATCTCATGAAAATATCACGGATTTTAAATAAAGTATCCTTTACAAATGAATTGTATTTAAAAAACAAAACAAAAAAGACTACTAACGAGAAACTTTCAAAAGGGCGCCAAGAAAACTTGCAAAGGGCGCCATGGCGCCCGCGGTCGCCGCGTTGGACAGCCCTGCTATAACACAATCACATTGATTGATATAGAAATTCTGCGATTTCTAATTTTTTACAAATTGAGTGAAAATCATGAAATAAACAATTTTTCAGTTAGTTAAACAAATTGCAATTGTTATAATTTTCAATGAAGTTAAAACAGTTATGTGAATTATGTATCCATTGTTTACTGCATTTCCTTTACTTGTGGTTTATTCTGTTAGACTGTTTCAAATAACAGATCATGTATCAGTATCAAAAGTTTGTCTGATTGAATTCTGTAAGCAGGATTCGTCCAGGATCGCTTAGTTGAAAGTACTTCGTCAGCTTACACTGTAAAAAAAAAAGGTCGATCTACTAAAAAAACTTTAGTGATCCTTGTAATTACTAAAAAAATTTTAGTAGTCTTAGTCGGTTACAAATAAAATCTGTAAGAATTACTAGAAAAAAGTTAGTAACGAATAGAGTTAATAGTTTTATATTTTTAATAGCTCTTACTAAAACTCAATTGGTGTAGCCTTGATAGCATAGTGGTTATAGTAACGGACTCCAGGCTAAAAGATCCCGGGTTCGAAACTTGCCACCGCCAAATACACCCCGAATGTATGTAGTGTATCGTTAATAAAGGGATTATGAAAATCCTGTCGGAGTAGGTGGGAATGTTTGGTGCTGCCATCTATTGCAGTTTTGCCGAAAATCTTCCGCTTCAGAAGTCTGGATGCAGCGCGATGGAAGCTTCTGCCCTTCTGACGCACGTAATGGTTATTAAAAATAACTTTGGAGCTATTACTAAAATTTGTTTGGTGGCTCATACTAAAAATTTTTAAGTTAGTTATACAAAAAATTCTTTTGTTCAGTTTACAAAAGAAATGCTTGTTTCACTTGCAAAAAAAAGTTTGTAATGGTTACTAAAAAATTCTGTGGAATACAAATTTACTAAGAAATTTTTAGTAACCTCTTGATTTTTTTTTTAAAGTGTAAGCGAAGATCATGGGTTCAAGTCACAGCCTGAAATCTATTTCACTGAATTAAAAAAAATGTATGCTTACAGTCAAATTTAAACTAATTATTAGTAAGTTTAAAAATTTGGCTCTAAAAATTGTTAGAAGCTTTATGATTGTTAGAAAACTTTGTCACCCGTGATACAATGTCAGTAATCAAAGTGAATTATTATACTTGAAGAAAATTTTACCATCGAAAACAAATCCATAGAAAAGATCTTTATAAACCAATTTTATCGAATGTATTTTATTTACAGCAAATTAAATAATCAATATCACAAAATTCCATGGAAACTTTATAAATGTAATACTACTTAAGAATGTTTTCTTTAAGCAAAAAAATATTTTTTCAGCTACTTAAAGAGCTTCGTTAACAATTTTTATGCTTCATCGATTTAGTTGAAAAATCTCGAAGCAAATAAAGGAAAAGCCGCTTAAAATTTTAAATAAAAATCCGAAAAATATTTATTGATAATAGATAATGAAAGTTGAACTGTAAAAAAAACTGCGTCTTATTTTTTTTTATTTTTTTTAATAGTATATTGAAACGCTCTTAATTTACAGTATATTAAAATGCAATGTCATCAATCGTTTCTTAATGGCATTTTTCATAATAATACAAGAAAAGTTTCTTCCAAAAAAGTTATTTAATTTAAAATGCCATGATATTTTTTTGTGTAAAAGTGTTTTCTTCCAGCTTAAATAAAATAAGAAAAAAAAACTGTAATTAAGTATTTGTTTATTTTAAAATGTCATTTAATTTAGATTTTATTATGAATTAAGATTTATTAGAGATAAAGCGCCAAAAGAATATGTGTTGCTAACCGTAGACATTTTGTCAAAATATGATTTTTGGAATCTCTTACCGCTAAAACGTGCACCGCCGTCAAAAAACGGAATTTAAAAATTTTCACGAATCCAGTACTTATTTCGTGTAAAGATAGAAGAAAATAAAAAAATATTAAATGTAAAATATCCATTAGAATTTTTAAATGATTTTTCAAAATATATAGCTCTATATTTTTCTTTCTAAGCTAAGAATCTGTCGTAAAAAACATCTAATACGCTTTCTACATCCCAATAAAGCAGTTTTAAAGGTTATTCCTTTAACTTTTTGTGAACTTCTATTATGTTTAAAACCGAAGAAATTTAATGTAGATAAATACATACTGTCTAAATTGAGGTGCTATTTACCCAAAAAGTAACGGTTTTAAAGAATGTCTAATGTAATCTAATGCATAAAAAGGAAAATTTGTCTGTCGATATTTATATACAAATCCACAGTTTGGAAAACAGTATTGTGAAATGTTACGTACATGTGTATCAACACATAACCGAGACATCTAAAATAATCAGGAATCGAAATGATTTATAATGAGCTACCATTTAAAAAAACAATAATTTAACAACAATTTCTTATCAAACTGAAACAGTTTTCGCTATAGCAGTTCCCAACAACAAAAATTTCTCAATAATATTCTTATCACAACAATTACTTTTCTAGTTCAAGATTTTCACATAAAAAATTAAAATAAAATTGACAATTCGACGAATTAAAAAAAAATGTGAGTAATTTGTCATAACTTTCCTATCGCGATATTTTCACGTAAAAAATGAAAAAAAAAACTTTATTCTTAAATTAATAAACCAAAATCGCTAAGTTATAATTGTTAAAGTTTTACATAAATGACATTACCATTATACTCGAAATTAAACAATGTCCTTTTTTAAAGTTTTTTTACGTTGCATGATTTATACGCTTTCCAATAGATAGCAGCACCAAAAAATGCAAAATTATTTTAGTTTGAATTATCTCTAGGGGCTCTAAATGTAGGGATCTGAACCTTACGAGTAATCATAAGTTGATCAACCACCGTTCCACCTCTAAAAATCAATCTATTTGATAGAGTGTGAAAAAAAAAATGGAAGATTGAATTATGAATAAAACATTAATAAACAATCTATATATATATATATATATATATATATATATATATATATATATATATATATATATATATATATATATATATATATATATATATATATATATATATATATATATATATATATATATATAATTGCCGATCGCCCAATAAACGGGTATTAATCTTTTTCTGTTTCATGGACGAGGGAGTTTAAAGCCAAATGAGCTGCGTCTCTTTAGTTGTTCTCGCGTTTGAATAAATAAGTATATTTAAAGAATCCATAATCATCTTACATAAAATGAAATTAATCAATAGGATCTTATCTTCCCGGTATTTTTTAACAATGCGATAAATTAATAAGTTTAAGTAGAAGATTCTTAAATGTAACACTTTAAATCAGCCGTAATTTTCACCAAATTTTCTTTCATTTTTGTGATATTCACGCGAAACATTTTTATCGTTAGAAAGTAAATTTTATTTGCACTGTCTTATTTTTTTTTTAAATATGACGTTATTTTTTTATATGTTCGAAAAAAATACGCATGTTAATGAATTTATTATTTTACAATTTTAAAATGTTTAGATTGTCGTGTAAATATAGTTTTGTGTCATAATTTTCAATATTTTCTTGATTTTAATAAGTAATATTCATTTAATTTTAATTTTAAAGTCTTTTCTATTTATAATAGTCACGTGTCATTATATATATTCTTTAATTTGAAGGAATTCTTATTCTATGCGCTCTTTTAATATTTGGCTACAATTTAAAATAATATATTTTTCTGAAATACGTAAAAAATATGTCACGAAATGCTGAAAATCTTAATTTAAAATGGAAAAAAAAAATCCTCAATAAAAAGATGGTACCATTCGGTTATCCCGTTGACCAAAAAACTATCGCCAAATTATAAGATTAAATGCCAATTATGCATGATTATGAATGTCACATTCAATGACATTAAACAGGATACGCATGTTTAAAACGTCATTAAGTGGTTTTTATTTCCACTTATTATTTGCATTTTTATTTATGTTTTACTATTTTTTTTTTCGTTATTTAAAATAAAAATTGCGTCGACATCTGTAACTTGGCTATTATTAGGTTGGCGATTTTTAAAATATGGCGAAAATGGTCGACGGGATAACCAAGTGGTACCAAAATAAATAAATATATTAATAAATAAATGCAGTCGCCACATCGCAGAGGTCTAATGTATAAAATGATCTAAGAATTATTAAATTCCTATGTATAGTTTTTGTTCTTAGAAATATTTTTTAATGGAACGATTTTGACCAAATTTAGCATTGAATATTTATTAAATAATTACTTGATTTAAAAATTGTCTACAGTACCGTATTTATCAAACATTTTCCGATCGCCATACCAGCATACGACCAATTTTCATATTTTTGTAAACAACAGCTCTCTTAATACTAACGATAAAAGACATCCGGTCACAAAAAATTCATTGTAGTCGGTAGTGACAGCGTAATTACTTTTTTTTTCTTTTTTAGAATCGAGACATGCCCACTAAATGTACTTAAATTACATTTTTAACTTTTTGTTGTTGTTTTTCTTTATAATTAAAAATATTTTGAATTCCCTTTCATTTTCATGCTAAAATGAATTGAGATAGAACAAAAAAAAATAACACTCTCAGAGTGTATATGCATTTTGAATTGAATAAAAGGTTTTGTTTTAAGGTTGCTCGCATTACAAAAGAAGTTAGCTATTGCAGCTGTACTGTTAAGGGGACGGTGGACGTTATTTTTTTGTTTGTTTGTTTAGTTTTCATCATAGTAATATGAAATTTTGTGCAGATATATATTTCTCAAAAAAGCATACAGAACACCTTCAATTTTTTATTTTATTTTTTTTAATTTAAATTTTTAAACGAAATTTTAAAATGTACCTCGTGTTTTCATTTTTGAGATATTTTCTTGCTTTTGCATTTTTATTGCTTAAAACTAATAATCGCTTAAACTTGTTATAAACAAATGTGTCTAAAATATTTCTATTTCTTGAATAGTTACTAATTTACAGATTTTTTTTCTAAATTCCATATTGATTTTCATCAAAATTTTGCCTTTTAATAAGTAAAATATCAAATTTGAATATCTTAATGAAAATGGATTTTAAAAAGTTTACACAATTTCTTTCTAAACAATATCAGGATACTTCCTTATCAATTTCATAAATAATGATAAAAAATTACGTCGTCACAAGGAGCACTTCAAAAATCTAAAATCACTGAAAAATTAGTTTTGAGAAAAACAGTTTTGAAGTACATAAATACGCTTACCTTTATTATTTACTTCTTAAAACCTTTTTAAATAATAATTTGATGAACAAAAAACTGTTTTGGTGCAATTATACCACAGGAATAGACTTTTTTGCGACGATTTTGCTCAAAGGTCCAATGTCCCCTTAAAGCTCATTGTCATAGTTTTTACTATTTAGATGTGACGGAAAGGATCAAATCTTACACACATGTGTCTGGAAATACGTAAAAGTCTTGACCGAGTTTGTAGGATTACTTCTTTCTCCATCTTGTTAAAAAGATGGCGGCATTTAAGGTTTTCCAAATATAAAAATTACAAAAATAACACTCTCGGAGTGTATATGTATTTTGAATTGAAAATAGATTTTGTTTTAAGGTTGATCGCATTACACTCTTAAAACGAAAGAGTGGATTTGGCTTCTCAGGAAAGAGCTGTAATTTATTGGATCGTCAATGAGTTGATTTTTAAACATTTTACTCGCCTTGATTTAAATTCCTATTTTAAACCTACTCATCTTGATTTAAATTGCTTACAAACAACTTCGCTACTCCAGTTGTTTAAACTCTTTTTGAGAAACAGCCTTACAAATCGCGACATGAGTGAATTTCGGATCAACTTGAGTTCTTTCGTGGCTGCGGTTTTAAGAGAGTACAAAAGAAGAAGTTAGCTATTGTAGCTGTACTGTTAAAGCTAATTCTTATAGCATTCACTTTTTAAATGTGACAGAAAGGACGTTATGATTTTCGTAAATCCTATCACATGTGTCTAGAAATATATAAAAGTCGTTTCCGAGTTTGTAGGGTTACTTCATTTTCCATATTGTTAAAAAATGGCGACATTTAAAAAATTCTGAATTTACAAATTACAAAAAAATACAAATTCAAAAAGCGCATAATGTTAAAAGTTTCATTTATGATTTTTAGAAACCGTGATTTCTCACTAATTTACTTTTGTCATTGCATTAGTTGTTGGTGTTTCTATACGCATAAAATCACATTCTAATTTATATCAGCATCCTTAATGACAATTTAGAAACATCTTTGTAATTTTGTAATACTGCAATTAAAATTGAATGTTGGTGAAAACTAAGGAATTTACTAGAAATTTCTTTCTCGTATTTTAGAATAAAATTAGCTGAACTCTTAAAAACTAGGAATGTCAAAGCTATACTTTTCTTTTAGAAGAGTATTGAAGGACTTTTATTATTAACATTAATTAACATTGTGATTGTTATATTTTTTAAAAGATTTTGACTGTCATCTGACATTTATAATAAAATTGAAATACATTTTTATTTATACATTTTTATAAATTTATCTTCTCCTTTAACCCTTTCGGGTCCGATTTATTTTTCAATTTTTAGAAAATATTACTTTTAAGTTAATAACATTAACACTAGTTATCTAAATAGATTAATTAGTGTATATCTAATATTTCAATGTCTAAAAGGTAACAAATGTTGTTGTTTTCCGTACAATTCAATTAATATTCCTTTGACAATAGTTTAAGGAAGAATTTTTGGAGAAGTTTAGAAATATTGTATTACAATCAGATTTAATGTATATTATATCTTTCTAATACTTCTTCTTTATTACACATTATTCTCTTTCGAAAGTAACATATATTTTAAATTTAAAAAGAGAAATATATGTTTAAAATAAAAGAATAGCGAATGGAGTAAAGAGAATTAAGTATATAATAATAATTATTATTATTACTAAATGCCTAAACATAAATGAAGTCATATAGTAAATGCGTAGACATATGCCAACATTATTACATGTAAATAGTAGCAAAAGCACCGTATTTACTCGTGTATAAGGCGCACTGTTTTTCCAAAAAATAGGGCAAAATTCCTAGGTGCGCCTTTTACACGGATTAATTTTTACTGTTGGATGCAGTCGAACGATATTCATATAAAACAAGAACTTATCTAATGAAGATATTAAAACTCGGAAAATGTTACTTAATAGAAGAATTACTGCATATTTATTTCATTCCTTGCCGTTTTTTATACAACAGAGCGAGACGACATTATCTAAACGCTAATTAGCAAATCTCTTTACCGTCACTCATTCCTATTTACCGTCATTCTCTTACAACCCGAAGTTGAAGAAAATGCATTTTCGTCTTGCTTTCTGGTGTAATGTTTATTTCGATTTTTTTTTTTTTTTTTTTGCTGAAATTTATTTGGTCATTTATCATAAGGGTGTCAAATTTATGGTGCGCGTTATATACGAAATTTTTAGAAATCGCCATTTTTACTTGTAAAGCAGGGGTGCGCCTTATACATGCGTGCGCCCTATACACGAGTAAATACGGTATTTATTAAAACACTAGCGAGCTACGCCCGCTAGCTGGGTCACTTTTTCCAAACGAACCTCGGTATTAAGCAATATATAATAAGCAAAAAAATTCATTTAATAAGCAAGTCTTGGTGTTCGAATCCTCAAGCATAAAAAAAAGTAAATTAAAGAGCTATGGTCCCGTTAAAAATATGTGATTTCGCACTGTGGGCCACGTGCACTTGAAAAAAAAAAGATTGTGGATCGGCGCTATAGTCGCTTCGCGCCTATAGTCCCGTTAAAAATATATGGTTTTGCACGGTGGGTACTACGCGCGCATAAGACATTTTTTCGTATTTTTTAGTTCATCAGAAGCAGATTTTTACGCAGATTCTGAATATGTAATCAGTTTTTTCTACTTTAAAAACTGTCTGCATGATGGTTTAAGAAAAAAACGCGCAAAAAAAAGTTTCGATAGTCCTGTTTTATTTCTAAGTTCAATATTTTAGCGAAAACTACGGTAAATATTCTACGGCAAGTCAAAAAAATTGATGCGGGAAAAAACGCAATTCGCGCCGGTAGAAATGGAGGTTTTCGGCTGTTTCTTTTTTTAGCCAAAGAGGAAAAATTCATTCCTTCACGCGCAGTGTTCTGCTTCGGAGCTCCGTTTGGGAATTGAGATATTTTTCGTTCCGATTCCCAAGGGGTTTTTAATTCATAACTTTTTTAATTTTGGTCCCACGGTCTCGAAAATGCCCGAAATGACTTCCCCGGAATTTTTCCAATCGAAAGACACCTCTCGCGACTTCCAACTTGCCTACGTTGCGAATTGTAATCGGCTTCAAGCAGACAGACAGACAGACAGACGCGCACGGATTTTATTAGTATAGATAAAAATAATACTTCATTAAAAGACATGTAGTATTAATAGTACACCAGATCATAAAGGGTTAAAATATGTGTAATAAACATTCATTTTCCATATTCCAATTATACTTTAAAAGACAACAGTAACATCAATAACCATTTAGAAATATTAAACTAAATTTTAGTATTTTTGTATAACTTCAAAATTTGCATCTTTTTTCTAACTTTAAAAATGCTTTGCTTCGCAAAAGAAATTGCAAAATAATCTCTTCTAATATACAAAAACATTTTCCTCAAAAAAGATTAATGGCACTTAAAATCAATAAAATGGAAAATCTATATAAATAATCTGCGTAAAGAACCTTAAAATGACAATTTAATTTAAAAGTTCTTCATCCCTTTTTGGAAAGAGCTGTTTTTTAAAAAGCCTTTTTCAGCCTCTTTTCAGAATTTCGTAGAATACAGGCTATTAACTTAATCTATTAGATATTGAATTTTTATACATATATCTAGAGGAATACCAAAAAGAGTGAAAAAGGAAAGAAAAGGGAAAACGTTATTTAGATTGCATTAAAAAAATATTTCTTAAATGAGATAAATCAATTACTTATGTAGATTACTTAATAATGTAGTTAAACATTATTTGTTTAATTTAAAAGAAATTTTAAGATTTTTTTTTTTATATATTTCAAATTTCAACTAACGTTTTAATAATAAAAAGCTTTTAAAAGTTGGTTTCAATGAATACTATTTTATAGATACATGTCTTTAAATATCATTGGTAATTGCTGTTACTCTCATACACTCAAAGCTGCATTGTCATATAACTGTCGCGAATTCGATTAATATTTGTAATTACTTTGGTGTCCACACTCTCATAGTGACTCCATGTCATAGTTTTATTTTTTGCAGACGATCACGAGAAATGAAAAGGTAGTAGTAGAATTATTCTGGAATAAAGTGTGTGTTAAGTTTTTATCTGAAATGTTTTGAAGCTTCGTTTTTTTGTAAGAGATTTAAATTATTTTTCACACGTTTAAAGTAAAACGACGATGTTTATATTTTATGAATTTAGGTAGAATTTATGACATCGAGATCGCAATGTTTGTGATAATAACAGCATCATATTTATTCTAAGCTTGGCGATAGTTGACTATTTTTTCGAAATTACAAATTGAATAATACGAATGTTCTTAAATATTTATTTTTAATTAGAAACATGGAATTTAGTGATATTTAGAAACAGATGGTTGTCGTTTTAAGGTATTTCTTTTAATGTTTCTTAGGTTTCGAAGGAAGCAAATATTCTAATTGAAAATGTTGCAACATTTATATTACTGAAGAAGTTACTAAAGTCATTCTTCGGCATAGAGTCAGCTATTCTGTATTTGTTACTAATGTTTCTTTTTTGTTCTTTTCCTTGTTTTTTTTTTTATCATTATTTACTTTGGTGTTTAGACGCAAATGGTTGTCATTTCAAAAGATTTCTTTTAATGTTTTACAGATTTCGAAAGAAATAAAATATGGCAGTTGAAAATGTCGTTGAAAAGACAAAAGTCATGCTTCGGCATAGAGTCAAATACTCTGTATTTGTTACTAATTTTTTTTTTTTTCAGAAAATTTACTTCAATGTTTAGACGCAGATGGTTGTCGTTTCAAAGTACTTCTTTTAATGTTTTACAGATTTCGAACGAAGGAAAATATGCCAATTGAAAATGTCATTGAAAAGACGAAAGTCATGCTTCGGCATAAGGTCAAATATTCTGTATTTGTTACTGATATATATTTTTTTAACAAAATTTACTTTCATGTTTAGACGCAGATGGTTATCGTTTCAAAATATTACTTGTAATGTTTTACAGGTTTCAAACGAAGCAAAACATGCCAGTTGAAAATATCGTTGCAACGTCTCTATTACAGAAGAAGTTACGAAAGAATAGACGAAAAAGTGATAAATAAGTGAATTATGTAGATTACTTAATAGTTAAATATTATTTGTTTAAAATGAAAAACTTTTTAAGGAAAAATATTTTAAATTTAAATTAATGTTTTAATAATAAAAAAAACTTTTAAGAGATTTCAAAGTATTTCTTTTAATGTTTTACAGATTTCGAACTAAGCAAGTCATGCCAGTTGAAGTTGTCGTTGCAACGTCTGTAGTTTTGAAATGTTACGAAAGAAAAGAGGGTAAATCAGTTAATTATGTAGCTTGCTTATTAATTAAATATTTGTTTAACATAAAAGGTTTTATTAGTAAAAATATTTTAAATTTAAATTAACGTTTTAATAATAATAAGCGTTACAGAGATGGTTTCAATGAATAAATGATATATTTTATAGATTTACGTATTTAAATCTTGTTGAGTAATTGTTGTCCCTCTCATACATTTAAAGCTGTACAGTCATATACTAACAAATTATTTATGCTAAGCTTGGCGATAGTAGACTTTTTTTTAAATTACCATTAGATTAATATATATGTTCATAAAGCTTTAATTTTAATTAGAAAGCATTGAGTTTAGTCATGTTCAGACACAGATGGTTGTCGTTTCATAGTATTTCTTTTAATGTTTTTTAGATTTAGAACGAAACAAATATGCGGTTGAAAAGGTCGTTGCATCTTCTCTCTTACAGAAGAAGTTATGAAAGAAAAGACGAAAGTCATGCTTCGGCGTAAAGTCTAATATTCTGTTTTTGATACTGATGTTTGTTTTTTGTTCTTCTTGTTTTTACTGTCTTTTTTAAATTTTCTTTCGTGTTTAGACGCAGATGGTTGTCGTTTCAAAGTCTTTCTTTTAGTGTTTTTAGATTTCGAAGGAAGCAGAATATGCCAGTTGAAAATGTCGTAAAGACAAAAATTATGCTTCGGCATGAGTCAAATATTCCATATTTGTTACTGATTTTTTTCAGAAAATTTACTATGATGTTTGGACGCAGATGGTTGTCGTTTCAAAGTAAATCTTTTAATGTTTCACAGATTTCGAACGAAGCAAAATATGCCAGTTAATAATGTCGTTGAAAAAACGAAAGTCATGTTTCGACGTAGAGTGAAATATTCTATATTTGTTACTAATGTTTGTTGTTGTTGTTGTTGTTTTAGAAATTTTACTTCGATGTTTAGACGCAGATGGTTGTCGTTTCACAGTATTTCTTTTAATTTTTTGAGATTTTGAACGAAGCAAAGTATGTCAGTTTAAAATGTCGTTGAAAAGACGAAAATAGAGTCAAATGTTATGTATTTGTTACTAAAAGCTTTTTTTTAAAGAAAATTTATTTCGATGTTTAGACGCAGATGGTTGTCATTTCAAAGTATTTCTTTTAATGTTTTATGGATTTCGAGCGAAGCAAGATATGTCAGTTGAAAATTTCGTAGCAACGTTTCTATTACTAAATACGTTACGAAAGAAAAGGCGAAAAAGGGATAAATCAGTTAATTATGTAGCTTACTTAATAGGTTAATATTATTTGTTTAGTATGAAAGGATTTTTTACGAAAAATATTTTAAAATTTAAATTAATGTTTTAATTATAATAAGCTTTGAAGAGATGGTTTCAATGAATAAATGATATATTTTATAGAAATACGATTTAAATATCTTTGGGTAATTGTTGTTACTCTCATACACTTAAAAATGCATAATCATATACTGACAGCTTATTTATGTTGAGCTTGACGATAATTGACTATTTTTTCGAATTTACCATTAGATTAAAACGTATGTTCGAAAAGCTTTTTTTTTATTTATAAAGCATTGAGTTCAGTGATGTTTAGACACACATGTTTGTCGTTTCAAATTCATTCTTTTAATGTTTTTTAGATTTTGAAAGCCAGTTGTAAATGTCGTTGCAATGTCCCTATTTCTGAAGAAATTACGAAAGTCATTCTTCGGCATAGAGTAAATTATTCTCTATGTGTTACTTGTGTTTTTATCTAGTGGTTGTTGTTTTCTTTTTAATTTTACTTTTGTGTTTAGACGCAGATGGTGGACATATCAAAGTATTTCTTTTAATATTATACAGATTTCGAAAGAAGCAAAATATGCCAGTTGAAAATGTCGTTGCAACGTTTATATTACTGAAAAAGTTGCGAAAAAAAGACGAAAACATTCAGTTATGTGATGTTTAGACGTACATGGTTGTCCATTCAAAGTTTTTTTTTTTTTTTTTTTTTTTTTTTAAATTTAAGATTTCGGAAGAAGCAAAATATGCCAGTTGAAAATGTCGTTACAACGTCTGTATTTAAGGCTGAGCATAGAAAAAGTTATCATTTTAGGGGGGAGGGGAAGCTTCGTATATGATATCTTAAGATATCCCTAGGGGGCGGGGACGCTCGTCTATTGATATCGATATCATTTTTGATCTGCTTTTGTTTGCAACGTGGCCTTTGGTTCAAAAAATTATTTTTTTTCAGTCTTTTATTTATTTTATGAAAATACAAAGCTATTATTAAAATCATAAAATTATTATAAAATTAATGTAATTCTTTGATATGTAATACCCCAACGTTTGACATACCTATTGTTCTTCATATGTGTATGCATATATAATCACGGTACAAGAAACCATCTGAAGTGTATTTGAAACTAAGCTTGTGTTTATTAATAAATAAAAGAGAAAAAATGTGGTCCACTTGTTTTGTTGATAAGAATTTCTATCAGCCCCTCACCCCTCCTCCATTGGTGTCATATACAGCTAGATTTTATTACTTTTGAATGTATTATGTAACAAAAAGCTATTATAAAATACTTTTAACTAGTAACTGTCATTTAAATGTTACTTGATAAATAGTGAATTTATTGAGTTCGACAATAAAGTATGCTAAAAATAAATGTAACCAGTCTCGTATATCATACCAAAAAATAAAATAAATTCTAAAAAATGAGAAAAAAAATTACACTTTGATAATGAATTTACTGCCTGGGGGGGGGGGGGGGGTTCAAGAGATGATAACGGATGATATCAAAAGGGGGATCCAGAATTACGAACATGTTGATAACGTTATATTCGCATAGCCTCTTGCCCTTTCTGAAGATACTACAAAAGAAAAGATGAAAATCATGCTTCGGCATAGAGCACGGCCAAATTTATTAGAGGCCATAGATGCTTCTTTAGGCGGGTCTTAGGACGGAATTAATGATGTAATCACCGTCTATCCAATCTCATAAGAAAGTTGTCCTAGCAAGGGGAGTTGCAAACAAGATTTGTCTTTGCCGATTGGTCTGGCATGATATGATGTCATGAATTCCGTCCTAACAACCAAGAGCTGCCTAGGCCTCTAATTAAGTTGGCCGTGCATAGAGTCAAATATTCTGTATTTGTTAGTGAATGATTAAGTTATGATTAGTATTACCAGGTATCCTATGTAAACCAAAGTTTCAAATGCTCTGGACACCACTAGCTTCTAACAGTCTTTTTCGCCATATCCAATCGTAAATGATTCTGCCATTATTAAAGCAAAGAAAAATAATTTAAGGGGACAGAGGACATTAACCTTTTTGTATCTGGTGTACTATTAATAGTACATGTCATTTAATCGAGTATTATTTTGTTGTAAGAAGTATTTTTGTTACTATTTACATGTAGTATTTTACTATATGTCTATGCAGTTACTATATGACTCCAGTTATGTTTAGGCATTTAGTAATAATAAAAACCATTATTATTTGCTTATTTCTCTTTGCGTCTTTTGCGATTCTTTTACTTTTATTACATTTTTCTATCTCTAAATTTAAAAAGAAAGTTACTTTACTGAAATAATCATGTGCAACAAAGGTCAAAAAGTATTAAAAAGTCGCATTATAAGTTAAATCTTATTGTGATACAATATTTTCAAAACATCAGTAAAAGCTCTATCTTATCCCATTGTCATATGAATAGAATAGCACGCAAAACAACAACATTCGTTATTTTTCAGAGAATGAAATATTTGTTAAACACAAATTAATCTATTTGAATAGCTAATGTTATGTTATTAACGTAAAACTAATTTTTCCTAAAAACTAAAAAAAATCTGGACCCGAAAGGGTTCTAAAACAAATCCTTCAACTTTAAATGGAGCCAAAGACATTGCTTGAAAATTCTGAAAATGATCGTTGAAAGAATAAGATGAAACTCCGTTATTCCCAAAATGAAGTAAAATTATGAGGGGCAATATTTATATATCTAGTGTGAATATAGAATACACAATATGTCACGTACTACTATATTTGGATATAACACCTCATATTTTTTATTCATTTAGGTAACAAAGGATTTTTAGCTTATTCTATTGACGATCACATTTCGAATTTTCAAGCTATGTTTTTTAAGACTTTCACAAAAGTTGTTCCATACATTTAGCTAACACAATATGCAAATAGAATTTTGATATCCGTTACGCAGGCACAGTAAAAAATTATTTCGTAAACCTGCTCATTTTTCTAACAATTTTCGCTACTTTTTATTCTCATTATGTACAATATTGTTTGTCATTTTTTCGGGAACGAACATATTTTTATATTTGAAACTCTGCAAATTATAAACAAAAACTATTGTTAAAATTTGGGATTTTTTTTTATTAAAACCTTAATTTCGGCTATACTTGCAATCCAAAAAAATGAATACAGTTTATTACAGTAAGCCACGTAATCATAATCTACAGTTTGAACTCTTCGGCTACATTAATTTTGATAGGGTTATCAAAAAGATCTTGGCTAAGCATTTCTTTTTCTAGCACGCTGAGTCTTGCACTGATGAAGAATCTCGATAATAGATTCGAAACGGTTGTTTGCTATTTTTTCATGCAATATTTCTATATTTCTAATCGTTGGTTTTCTATCCTTCTACATTTAGACACAAAGGCGCTATTTGCTATTTTAACAAATAAATCAGAAATGCATTCTGGAGATGCATTTTCAGTTGAAATATGAATTTTGTAATTTAATTATTTTTTGCACAGTACTTGTTGATTGTAAATTTTATTTTTCTTATACAGAGTTGCGCTAAAGAATTTGGATGCATTTACTTGCATTGACGGAAATTGCTGAATAGGTATTTAAAACATCCTTTTCCGTTTTCTATACATATATACAAATATATAGATAATGTACAATTCTTTACGAAGAATTTAAATATTTTTGAGGCTATTAATAGTAATTAATAAAAAAGATTTTCCAAAGATATTATGAGTTTTTTAAATTGTTTACAAAAACGTCATTTTATTTTTATTTAATTTATTTATTTTTGGTATAATGTGCACTTATTAATGTTTATGGCTTACAAAAAAAAAAAAAAAATAACTAATAAAAAATTAGCTTTTATCACTTTTTCATAACTCTCTCTTACATATTTTATAATCTCTCAATATTGTTGACACTATTAATCAAATGAAACACTAAGTTTCACTGTTTTGTAATAATAATATTAATAACTATGGTAATAGCTGGCTTCATTTAACAAATTTAGTTATTCTTTATTGCCTTGCAAAAGTTCATGATTTTTGCTATGTTAGAAATACGTAACTTTGAATATGATACATTAACAGCCATTTTTAAAATTTTTAGAGGGGTACACATTAGTGGAATGCTCAATTTTTCGTTTTCCAATAATAAACACCCCGTGCAGATATTGCTAGGATTGCAATTTCAGTAATGTTTATAGTGCAAAAAATATTTTGAATTAGTTGAAGATCTAAATAATCAAATTAAAAATTTAATTTTCCCTTATCACAACGTATTAACACCAAAACATTTATAAATAGTTGCTTTTAAATTGTTTTATCTGTTCTAAAATTTCAATTTTTATTTTATTTTTGGATGTATATAATTCTGTATAAAATCTGGCATTTTAAACACTCAGGAAGTTGAAAATATAGTTTAAGCGTACAGTCCAAGAGGGGCATGCAGGGCTTAATCTCTCCTCATTTAAATTAAAACAAGTTACAAAATATATTTTCTGTCTTAAATGCCTCCTTGGTTTCGCAAACCAATTTTTGTCACTTGCTTGCTGTTGGCAACGAACCTTTTTTGTTTTTATTTGACAGACGATTTTTTATTTCTTTAGTAGAATGTTTTGAACCGAGTTATGTGACGATAAAAATTGAACTCTCAGAATGAGAGTAATAATTAATATTCCTTTTTGTAATTAAATGTAAATATTTTTTTGTAATCTGAAATTTATTTAATTCATTTGAGTAAGATTTACTGCGTTATTAAAATTTAATATTTGAACTGTCATTCAAATACAAACTTTATTCGACAATTTGAACGTTATTCAAAGAAAAAACCTGTAGTCCTCGAGTTGATATGCTTCAGCCTGCTTATGAATGTGTGACGAAAGAAAATGTAATATTAATGAAATTTGTAGTAATCGTGTAAAGAGTAAATATTTAGATAATTGGCCTCAAACATTAATTCTACGGTTTTATTTTGAAAATATTTTATTTAGTATATAAGATTTCTGTTCTATTTTTAATATAAATGTTCACAATTAATACATTAAGTAGTCTGTGGAAGCTCATTTGTTAAAAATAGTAAGAAGAATCTATACTCTAATACCCCCAAAACTTGATTTGAATTAACCTTTAAATCCCCGTCTCAATAATTTGATAGCTGTAATTGCCTGTTTTTTAGTATTTTAAACTATCAATCTAAAATAATTAAAATAATTTTATTGTACAAATACTATAATTGATGAAAACAATGTATGATCAACACATTTATTTTATAAATTATTGGTATCCCAATTGTTAAATGTATTAAAAAATAACTATTTTGTTTCATTTGTATGCTTTCCTTAAATCCTGGTTATAAAAATGGTCATAAAAATAATTAAACTTATTGCTCTTTATGGGGTGTCCATTACTTAGTCCAGTCATTTTAGCACCCTTTTTTTACAAATAGCGGAAAACAAAGCTGGATTTTTGCATAGATGCTAGTTAAGGTATGTAGTTTAACATACTAAAAGTCCCCATCGATCCGATGTGAGCTTTCGCCTCCAGAGGGTGCTAATGAGCTTGAAAATCAGTTTTCTGTGAATATATCACGAACAATGGCATCTAGACAAAAATGTTCAATTACAAAGATGTAGATAATTTAATTTCCTACAAAAAGTGTCATTAACCTTTTTTGTCGCACCAATCCTTCCCTGCCGAAAATTAAAATAAAGTAAACATTATTTAAAAAAATGCAGAAGCACAATCATAATGCGGCTAAGAGGCAGAACAAATACCTAACAACTTTCGATTCTCCCCCCACCACCTCTCCCCCATTGTCTGTATGCCGTTTTACGCGCTTGTGCAATTCTCATTGGCAATACCCTGTTTCTCTTTGCATTTGTCGAAATGTACCACGTGCAAGTACCTTTCCAATGTTTTATTTTCAATTAATGCTCATTTCGAAAGTATAAAATGACCCTAATTCACTGAACGAAGTATTCTTTGGAAGATTTTAGGAAGTGAATAGTTTTATTTTCAATGTATGTTGTAGAAATTTTTATTACGGTTTAAAATGACTCTTTCCTAATTGCTGATTGTGGGCGAAAAATGAAGATTGACAAAACAGTTTGTCTTGTATACGGTGAGGACTGCGTTTCGAAAGATTACGTAAAAATAGGAAAGTGAATGATGCCCCTTGAAAGAGCAAGTTCGGAAAGAGGTGACCATAAGTCAAATTAAATTATACAAATAACTACTTAAAATTTGTTGCAAATTACTTTGCAACACCTTGTTATTTGTATAATTTGATTTAATAACAAGGTGTAAATTTGCACCAAAAAGACACTAGAATTAATACAGTGGTTTTGACCCATTGGTGCAAAATATTTGAAGAAATGGCTAAAAACAATAATGGATATAGAGTTAACCCAAAGTGAAATTAAAATTATACACGAAAGAATTCTATTAAATCATACAATAAATCTATTGCAGAAAAACCATCAACATCCGCACAAATTACTCCATTGAAGGAAAAATTGAGAAATGGCGGTCCGTTAAGGAAAATTTAAGGAAAATTTTTTGTTATGTTCTGATACACTAGATGACGCTTTTATACAGAAGGAAAAAATGAAAGCTCTAAAGTATCGCGAAAAAGAATTGTTTTTATATAATCATTAAGATAAGACACGTCTCATATGTATTCTCCTAAAGAAATATATGGAGAATGGTTTCGAAGCGAAAAAAGCAGAAGATGGTGCAGACACAATAATTGTTAACACAGCTATTGATGTAGAAAAGTCTGGTGAGCTTACCGCTGTTGTTGTCGATGATATTGACTTGCTCATATTGTTGAATCTTTAGTACCTCCAGGGATAGAGATATTTTTTATTTAATGTGGAATAGGACGAATTGCAACCACCCTGTATTCATCGCACAGTCCTAACAGTGAGCTGTTCTGAAAGATCATATAGTGTTCCTTCATGCTTTTTCAGGTTGTGGCTCGACATCATCAATGTTTGGGAAAGGTAAAATGTCGTTAGTAAAATTTTTGAAAAAGGGAGAAGATCATAACATACAAGCTGCCAGCATGTTTAAAATTGATCTTTTCCCAATTTGAAGTTGCCGTGGCAGGAAAAACTATTTCTCTTGCTTTATACGGTGGCAAAGCAGAAATGTCTCTGAAAAAGCACCGTTATGTATGTTTCAAGAAAGGAGTTGCTGTTGGTAAAAAAAAAAAAAAAAAAAAAAAAAAAAAAAAAAAAAAACCTTTCATTGTTGACGCCTACCGAAGATGCAGCTAGATTCCACAGTTTACGTATTTATCATCAAGTACAATACTGGTTGGGCAATGAACTACTTCCTAAGAACTGGGGCTGCCTAAATTGTCTTTAATGCACCTAAATTGTCTCAATGCACCTAATTTGTCTCTAATTCCAGCTACCATATCGCCCCCACCAAAAAAATATTATTGAATCAATTTTTTGTACTTGCTCCAAAGGATATGGAAAAGCATGTGGATGCCGAAAAATTGGAATGAAATGTTCTGATATTTACATAAGTTTCTGCGGAATTTCATGTCATAATGCAAGCAAAATTTAATTTGAAGACAAGGAAGATATTGAAAGTATCCTGCCCACTGCAAGTAAGGAGGGAAGCTCTACTTCTGAATTTGGAAATGATATCGAAAGGCAAACAAAAAATACTGCAAGCAGCACAACAACAAAAGAAAGAAATACGGATAATGACAAATATGAATCGAGTGCAGAAATTGAATATGTGCAAAGAATTACTAAAGCAGTCAAGCGACTGAAATTCAGATTAAGCCAGTCACTATAAGTGGAATATGCGTGCTAAAAAAAAAAAAAAAAACGTGCTACATGCTTTACCTCAAGGGTAGTATGGTAAAAAGCATAAATGTACATAATATATTCACTTTATCTATTCAAAGGTGAGAATTTTAGATCTGTTTACATATTTTTTTATAAAAAGAGCAGCAGATTTTTCGTATTTCTATAATTTTACTTTCAAATATGTTCACATTTTTATATCTTTGACAGGGAAGGGTTGGTGTGACAAACAAATGTTAAGAATATTTTTTATAGGAAATTAAATTATCTACAACTTTGTAATTGAACTTTTTTTCTAAATGCCATTGTTCGTGAGATATTCACAGAAAACTGATTTTCAAGCTCATTAGCGCCTCCTGGTGGCGTAAGCTCACATGAGATCGATGGGGACTTTTAGTATGTTTAACTACATGACCTAACTAGCACCTATGCAAAAATCCAGCTTTGTTCTAATTTTTTCCCCTATTTTTGCTAAAATGACTGGGCTATATGGCTTTTCAGGTGGTTTGATATATTTTTGTTATTTTCAATTAGTTCTTTTTCCCATTGTAAAGAATGGTTAAATAATTATAACAGATTAAAATGGGGAAAAACTGGAACATAATGAATATAATTATTAATTTAAAACAACAAATAAATTGTTTAAGGGTTCTCATCACTGGCACATCTACCCTAGTAAAAAATAACTTATTACTTCGATGAAACTGACACAAAATATAAATAAATCATTGTTCTTTCTGTAAACTGTAATTAAATAAAATACAGAATTAAATAAATAGCATAGATGAAAATTATTAAATGCAACTAAAAGCATCCTCATATAACATCATGATATCATATAATATCATGTAATATCGTTAGTTAAAATTGATTTACTATTCTTTAAAAATTAGTAAATCAATTGAATTACATTATATTTTCTGTTTTCATGCATATCAAACTACGTGCTAAAAGTTTAAGAAAAGAAGTTTTATTTTACGTGTTAAAATATTTTTATTTATTATTACTTTTTTTAGAATATGACATATTATGCTGTTTTTTATGCTGTTTCTTTCTTTTTAAATACTGAATGTGCATTATCAGCAAAAACCTTTTAAAGAGACATTTTATTTAATTTTTAAGATCTTAAAAGCTTTTAACGAAGCATTTCTCTGCCAACAGTTATTATATTCAGAACATGCTTTCAATCATTATGTACTAATACGTTAAGTAACATAGCTAAAAGTAAAGTGAGTGAAATATTAAAATTGAAATAAATAGAATAAAGAATAAAGGAATTGAAGGATGTTTTTGATGTTAATTCTTTAAAAACATATAATGGTATTGATTATAATTTTAATCTATTATCCTCGGAAGTATATGAACCCTCTAGTGAGTGATTTTTTCATTTTTCCTTTAAAAAATACATGTGACTATTAACGGACACATATTAAAGAAAAAGAATACTGAAAAAAAATATCATTTTTCTATTTTTCAGTATTATGGATTTTTTTAAATGGCTACCAAATTACAACACTAGGTATTAATTTCATGCACATCAGATTTGTTGCAAAAAAACTTGCGAAAAATTATTTAAAATAATGTTTAATAACATATTCTTTTGAAAAAGATTTTTTAAAATAAGATTTTGCTATTTATTTTTTTTTAAAAAATTCATCTATGGCTAGAAAAAGGGAAAGCTTTAAAAGTACCTTTTATTTGTGAATAATAAACAACTTATGGTATTTTTAATGAACTAAATCTAAACATGGGGTCAATATGAATGCGTAAAGAATAAAGTTATTAAAAAGCAACGACAAATAAAAGGTAATGACAGACATTTTAATTTGTTGCCAAATGGCAACACTTTGCACTATGGAGTTAAAGTACTATAAAAATATTTTGTAATGTAATTCGTTTAAAACATCGATTAGCATAACACAATTTAGGATAAGTTACATTTTATAAAGTTCCAAAAACATTATTCGTTGTAATATATATATATATATATATATATATATATCATTTAACATCATATAAAATCATTTAACATCATAATCATTGAGAATCAATTTTTATTTTTTCACATAATTTGCTGCAACATTGATGCACTTATAATCCCATCGTTTTATCAGAGCCCCAATTCCAGCTACATAATTTGTTGGGGGTTGCTGTCTCATCACGGTAGGATGTTCAACATCGTCGCCATCTGCAAATTGTTTGCAGATCGAAAAATTCTGCAAATTGAAAAATGCTGTACCCAACTGTACATTGCTGTGCCCATCATAAACACTTCTCTCCGTAAACAGGTGAAATTCTTTACGATTTTTTATTCACGTTCTTCTGTCCACAAAAATCCGTACAATCCTGCAGCACCATCGCCATTTCTGAAATTGAATTACGTATGCGTGTGAATGCTACCTACGCAATATGAATTAAGTATCATAAAGCTATATGCATCTATCATTATTCTTAGGAGATATATGTTACTATTTTAAATCATGTCATATGCATTTGTGACTTTCTTAATAGTTTACCTTAGTATATACTAACCAAACATAGAAATACACTTCAATCTCAATAAAAACTTTTTGTAGTTTTTTTGAACTTATTTATATCTATATGATGAGCAAAGGAATTTGTTTGTTTGTGCAAATGTCGAATGCATTCTAAAAAATCGCTGAGCACAGACCTAAAAAATTTAGTATAGACTACCTCTATGGATTTTGTAATTTATTTTTTTGTAAAATGTGTAGCATTTTTTAACATTTTTTGAATTTGCTACGAATTTTTAGCTTTAGGAAAAAGGAAGTATGTTTATAATAGCGTCGTTCTCTTAATATATTTTGTTATTTTTTCAATGAAGTTTATTTAGAATTCGTGGAGCGTTTTTATTTTTTTCTCGATTTTTAATTAATAATATTTTAGAAATTTGTTTCGTGCTTATATGGAATTGTTAGAAATGTGTTTCGTGCCGGACAAAACAAGACAGAGTGTGTCAACTTGTAATTATATGAATTCATATAGTAAGAAAATTATGCTTTATTTGTATCGGATATAATAGTTAATATGGGGATGTTTTATATTGCACATATATTAATAAAAAATACAAACTCTTGAATTAAAAATGCTTATAATGTATTCAATTTTAGTTAATAAAACTGTATTTAAAATAATACAATACGAAGCATATTAGAGTGGAATTACACACATTTTTAATTACCATACATATCAGAAGAGAAATAAATGTGAAACAAATATCTGTAAAACGAAATAATGATAATAATTATAGATTCTACTTCAGAAAAATTGATTAAAGATTAAACATTTCCCTTGTTGTTAATTTTAAACATTCATAAGTACATCTGAAAATTTCTCTAGGAAAGCTATTAATCACTAAAGATAATATTCTCTTGGAAACTTATTTCATTAGCATCTTTAACAGAATATGAGTTTTGTTGAAAAGTATAACTTCATTATGCAAGTGTTACTAATTAGTTTATTAGAAATTTCCATTTCAGTCATTAATGATAGATATATTTGTTTTAAGAATTTCTGAAGATCATTAATCTTCGTTTAAGGCTATATTATTGAAAATAATATTTCTAATATATTTAAATAAGTGATTTTATGCATTGTTCTAAAAAACCACGTGTGAACAAACACAAATGCTATATTATATTAGCTAGTTTTGAATACAAATTGTAAATAAGATTAAATATAACTTCTGAATACTG
Organism: Maratus speculifer; assembly: GCA_964019185.1. Lineage (NCBI taxonomy): Eukaryota > Metazoa > Arthropoda > Arachnida > Araneae > Salticidae > Maratus > Maratus speculifer. Next base: position 327,792,293 of record OZ025290.1, read on the forward strand.
CAAAAGATGCTTAACACTAATAAATTAAATCGTTATATACATACAAGAAAAAGATCATGGGTCAAACTATAACTATGAAATATTTTCCAAAACTTTGAAAACACTTTACAAAACTGCATTGTTTAATTAAGTAAAAAATATACTTAATGAAAAAATTTAGACTATGTATAACACATTTGAATTCTAAATTTCAGTATGCACTGTTCATAACAGGATAGTTACTCATATTCATTTGTGCAGACCTTTGAATAATCTATAAATTTGTATATATTTTAAAATGCATTCTAAATTAGTTAAAAAAATTCACCTTCAACAGACGGAAAAGTTCTGGGTTTTTTTGCAAAGCATTGTAATTTATTTACAGATTTGTATGCATGCTATATATTAAATTGCATTTTAATTTAGAATAAAAAGAAAAAACTACTAAAAGCTATAAAATAATCCATTTATCTATATCTATAAAAGAAAGTCTGGATTTCGTATTAATCACAGCACAAAAAAAATCTACCGAACCAAAAATCTTGAATATTGGAATAAAAATACTTCCTATAACAACGAGTACCACTAAGAAGGGATTTTCGAAAATTCCACTCCTTAGGGGTGTAAAAAAAAGAACGAACTTTAAAAAAATTCCTTAAAAAACCGACTTTTGTAGCTATTTTTCAACTGATAACATATTTTAGTGTATTTTTTATGCTGAATCGAATGGTACTAAGCAAATTCTTTTAAATTTAGTAGTTCGTGAGATACTTCAATTTTTCCTAATTTGGCGATGTTTTCGGCGCAAAAACCTGAAAAATTCAATCCTTATCTATATATATAAAAGAAAATCTGTATTTAGTATTAATCACGGCATAAAAAAATCTACCGAACCAAAAATCATGAAAATTGGGGTAAAAATACTTCCTATAACAACGAGTGCCGCTAAGAAGAGATTTTCGAAAATTCCACGCCTAAGGGGGGGGGGTGTAAAAAAAAGAACGAACTTTAAAAAAATTTCTTAAAAATCTGCTTTTGCAGTTATTTTTCAACTGATAACATATTTTAGTGTATTTTTTCATGCTGAATCGAATGGTACTAAGCAAATTCTTTTAAATCCAGAAGTTCGTGAGATAGTTCACATTTTTCTAATTTGGCGATGTCTTTGGCGCAAAAATCTGAAAATTTGAATCCTTATCTATGTATATAAAAGAAAGTCTGGATTTCGTATTAATCACAGCATAAAAAAATCTACCGAATCAAAAATCCTGAAAATTGGGGTAAAAATACTTCCTATAACAACGAGTGCCGCTAAGAAGAGATTTTCGAAAATTCCACCCCTAAGGGGGGGGGGGTGTAAAAAAAAGAACGAACTTTAAAAAAATTTCTTAAAAATCGGCTTTAGCAGTTATTTTTCAACTGATAACATATTTTAGTGTATTTTTTTATGCTGAATCGAATGGTATTAAGCAAATTCTTTTAAATCCAGTAGTTCGTGAGATACTTCACATTTTCTTGATTTGGCTATTTCTTCGGCGCAAAAACCTGAAATTTTCAATCTGTATATCTAAAAGAAACTCTGGATTTCGAATTAATCAACACACAAAAAGTTAATATGATATAAAAATTTAGTTTGATTCTAAGTTTCTTTAGAAAAACTGACCAGCGTAACGGGCGAAGGCTGCTAGTAACTTTATAAGATAAATTTTGTATAATAATGTAAAGAAGATAGTTAATCGTTTACCTGCCTAATTAATATCGCAATGTAATTATAATTTTGTTTTTCCTATATTACAGCAGCAAATGTTGTAATATATGCATACACATTTAGAAAAAAAAAAAAATATTTCTGCAATTTTTTTTGGGGGATGTTTTCATTTCAATGCTCGCACTTTGGAACATGATTATTGATTGACAACCTATGCAAACATTTCAACAAATAATTTTCCGCTATATGCTATTGTACATTGTTCTTGAGTATTTTCTCGAATTCCGAAAACATTTAGACTCCTAGCGATAAAATGTAAATGACATATAGAAAACAATAAATGCAAATAATATATTTTTATGCAAATTAATAAATTTACATTTTCCTTATACATGTGATAAATGCTTAAACATAAATATATTTTTTCAAAAGATCAAAATTAACCTTATATTTTATAGGAAAAATCAAAACATCGTTATTATATTGAAAAATATATGTTTTGTATTACAAATAATGCAATGTTCCCATTTGGGAGCGTTGGCGTTTAAACGGTTAATAAAACAATTTAGAGTATGTGTAACACATTCGAACTCTGCACTGTAAAAAAACAGGGTCGATCTATTAAAAAAAATTTGTGATCCTCTCAATTACTAAAAAAATTTTAGTAATCTAACTCAGTTACAAGAAAATCTGTAAGATTTACTAGAAAAAAGCTAGCAACGAATAGAGTTAATAGTTTTGTATTTAAATAGCTATTACTAAAGCTTGCTTGTTGTCGTCGTGATAGCTTAGTGGTCATAGCATTGTACTTTAGGCTGAAAGGTCCCGGGTTCGAGGCTCGTCACAGCCAAAGGCGCACCGAATGTATTCTCTGTGAGTATTCGTTAAATAAAGAGGTTATAAAAATCCTGTCGTAACCATGGGTATCTGTCTCCCCATCAGACGCATATCAAAATTGAGCAGGTAGCAATGTTTGATACTACCATCTATTGAGTTTTGCGAATATCTTTCGCTTCAGAAGTGTCTTCCTCCCCGCTGAATGCCGTTTTAAACGAAACTACTGCCTTTCGGGCACGCGTCAACAACAAAACTCATTTGGTAGTTCTCGCTAAAACGTTTTAAGTTTTTTATACCAAAAGTTCATTTATGCAGTTTACAAAATAAATGTTTGTTTCACTTGCTAAAAATTCATTTGGAATAGTTACTAAGAATCTGTGAGTAATGGTTACTAAAAATAATTTTGGAGTTGTTACTAAAATTTGCTTGGCGGCTTATACTAAAAAGTTTTAAGTTAGTTATACAGAAAATTCTTTTGTTCAGTTTACAAAAGAAATGTTTGTTTCACTTGCAAAAAAAAGTTTGTAATGGTTACTAAAAATTTCTGTAGAATACAAATTTACCAAAAAATTTTTAGTAACCTCATGAATTTTATTTTACAGTGTAGGCTTCAGTATCAGTATAATAAAATATTAACAATTAATAAAATCTTCTTTTGAAGTTAACTGTCGAAATAACATTGATACTTTTTGCGTTTGTTGCAGATCTGCAACACGGTGATACAAATGGTTGATAGTGTAAAATATGTTATTAAATTCATCATACACCTTGAAGAACATAATATTAATAGTGCATCGGACAGAAAAAAAGTTACATTGTTCGTTAAAGACAGTTTAATTAATATGATGAGAAAATATCGGTAAATTATTTTTACGAATCATTTAAAATATTTTAAATAAAATATTGCTTACATGTAAATGTACAATAGTATTTGGTGAAGTAATTATATTTTCATATTTGAATTGTTTATTTAATACCTTGTATATCGGATATTGTATTTTAATTATTACAGAAGGAACAGTCAAAAGTTATATTTTTATTTATTGAAATAAAAATATAACTTTGTCGAGTCTTTCTTGAAATAAAAAAATTTAATTTAATTACTGTATTTGCACTGACATACATTGACAATAATCAATTTCTGACAAATCGACTTTGTTGGAAATCTGGACAAAATCTTGTCCCTCTAAATTTGTTCAGCAGTGATCGTTCCGATTCAGTTTTTCTTTTTGCATTTCGGTCGTAAAGGCACTCTTCTTTTTACCTGTAACTGTATGCATAATTTTATTTTCAGTTTGTGATAACGGATATGTTATTTCTGATCTGAACTATTTCATAAATGTGCCTTATTCTTCACGTCACACCACAGACCTTAAAACTGCAATTGACTCTGCTCTATCTCCCAACATGATTATGGGCCCATACTATGATATTTAAAGGTCAAATAGATAAATTGTGGTGTGTTTGAAATTAAATTAATACTGTTTTGCAAGTATAATGGCACAAGCTCCAGAGTTAACTTATTCTTTTCCGAAACTGTCGGACTATAATTATCCTTCTTGGAAGCTCGACGTAAAATGTGTGTTAATTGATCGAAATTGCTGGGAATCTATTATAAAACCAGATATCGCATGTAAAGCGGATGCTTCTGATCGTGAAAAAAGTGACTTTGAATGGCGTAAAAGAAGAGCTTATACGACTATCTATCAATCCATCTAAAGAAAATTTAAAATTCTTATTGCTCAAACAGAAAACGGAAGAGAGGCATGGGACATCTTGAAGTTAAACTTTGAACCCACTTCCCGAGCACGTCTAGCTGGATTAGTGGATGAAATTTTTGAAATGAAGTTAAACTCGCAAGAAGAAACTATCGGTTTATTTTGCAAAAGAATTGAAGATAAAATATTTCAAATTAAAGAAGCAGGGTTTGAAATGCTGGAACTATTGGTATGTTTTCAATTAATCCGTCGGTTACCTGAAGAATATGATAACTTAGTTCAAATGTTATATAGATTAGATGATAAACAATTCAAATTAAAAAATGTATCGAAACAGTTAATTAGTGAATATGGAAGAATTTGTCTGAAACAGAAAGATGAAAGTAAAGAGGTTATCGCTGTAGGTGATGCTTATGCAACTAAGTTTAAAACTCCTACCGATAAACCAACCAATCCAATGAAGACTTCAGTGACTGAGAAAAAGCCATCGTTTTCTAATAGTGGAAGCGAACTGCGACCCTCTAGACCCTCCTATTCTTCACCATCTAATCGTATGGGGCCGAGTTTAATATGCAGTTACTGCAAACGCCCTGGCCACTCTGATACAAGGTGTTTCAAAAAGAAAAGCAATAGAGGGAAGAAGCAAGTGTTCAACAGTGAAACTACAAGGCAATCTGAGTTCGCATTGATGTCTTCAAATGATAAAATTGTGGAATTTCTTCTGGACTCAGCGGCTACTTCTCACTTTACGAATGACAGGAGTCTGTTTGTAACCTACAAGGACCTCCCCCCTCAACAAGTTCTAATTGGAGACAAGGACTGTTCGTCAGAAATACTGGGCATTGGAGATATAGACTTTACCATTCTAGATGTAACAGGTAATGTAGAAATAACTTTAAAAAATGTATTGTATGCACCTAATATGAGATGAAATTTAATTGGTGGGTCTAATATAGATATTGCAGGAAACCAAATTCATTGGGGAAATAACAAAATGATAAATTGTGTATGATAAATTTAATAATTACTGTTTTACTGTACCTAGAGTAGATAAATTGTATATTGTAAAAGGTTATGCTTCAAAATGTGAAAATTTTGCTTTTTCTACTAGTTTAGATGCAAAAATAATGCATCATAGATTTTGTCATACTAATTTGCCTTTACTTGAAAAAATGAGTAAAAATAATTGTGTTAAAGGTATTGAAAATATTAAGTGCAAAAGTAAAAATAAGGTATATGAATCTTGTGTAACTGCAAAATTGAATAGAAATTCGTTTAAAAGAAATTACTTATATAAACGCACTTCTAATCAAATTCTCGATAGAGTGTTCATGGATTTATGGGGTCCTAGTCCGGTTAACTCTTTAGGAGGGGGGAAATACTTTTTGTCAATAATTGATGACTACTCGAGAAGAACTGAAATTTATATTATTAAAGATAAAACTGAAGTTTTTGAATGTTTCAAAAAGTTTTTAGCTAAAGCTGAGAGACAAACTGGTAAGAAATTAAAATGTGTACGGAGTGACAACGGATTGGAGTTTACTCATAAATCTATTTATGGTTTACAGCAAAGTGGCCGAGAATGGAATTCTGAATTGGATACTATATTGAATAATCTAGGATTTTCTAAATTAAAATGGTGTAACTGTGTTTATCAATTGAAAATCACTTTTTGAATGTTTCAAAAAGTTTTTAGCTAAAGCTGAGAGACAAACTGGTAAGAAATTAAAATGTGTCCGGAGTGACAACGGATTGGAGTTTACTCATAAATCTATTTATGGTTTACAGCAAAGTGGCCGAGAATGGAATTCTGAATTAATTACTATATTGAATAATCTAGGATTTTCTAAATTAAAATGGTGTAACTGTGTTTATCAATTGAAAAGTAATGCAATATCAGTAGTTTATGTAGATGATTTAGTTTTGTTTGCTAAAGATAAAAATATAATGCAATCTGTGACTAATATGTTAAAAAATCACTTAGAAATTACTGAAATAGGATTAACAAAATATTTGTTAGGTATTAACTTTGAACAAATTGACAATTCAATATTTATTCATCAAAAAACTTACATTAAAAGATTAGAAATAAAATATAAGGAATTGCCTAAAAGTCATGTTAAATTACCTTTTAAAATGTCATGTTAAATTACCTCATGTTAAATTACCTTGGCTGTATTTTACCAGATAAAGTTAACGAAAATGAAATTGTAGAAAATGAATCAATGAAAAAATTTCTATACCGATCTTTAATCGGGAGTATGTCATTTTTGTCAAATCGATCAAGACCTGATATTAGTTTTTCAGTAAATGTAATGTCACAATTTTGTAATGGTTATACATATAAACACTGGTTAATAGTAGTAGATATTATGAATTATGTTTTTGCTACTAAAAGTTTAAAAATAAATCTGTCTAATGTAAATTCACCAAGTTTATATGCATATTCGGATGCTAACTGGGGATTTCAACTTACTAAACGACACTCAAACAGTGGTTATCTAATTTACTTTGTTAATGTTCCTTTTGCTTGGAAAACATCAAAGCAGAAATGCATCGCACTCAGTTCTATGGAGTCTGAGTTTATTTCATTAACTGAAAGTGTAAAAGAACTGACTTGGTATTTAAGAGTTTTAAATGAACTTATTTTATGTAACAAAATAAAACCAGTTCAGTACTGTGATAATGAATCTGCTATTTATTTTTCTAAAAACAGTCAAGAGAACTTTAAAACTAAACATATTGATATAAGATGTCAATTTATTCGGCAGTTAGTAAATGAAAATGTTTTTGAGTTAAAACATGTAAGTTCTAAAAATAACAAAGCTGACTTTCTAACTAAACCTCTGCTGTATGTAAAATTTAAGAGAGCTATTTGTGATATTTTTAATTTGAATTGTAAGAAAAAAGACGAAGTTTTTACGACCGATGGGACCACATGTTGGAAATCTGGAGAAAATCTTGTCCCTCTAAATTTGTTCAGCAGTGATCGTTCCGATCCAGTTTTTCTTTTTGCATTTTGGTCGTAAAGGCACTCTTCTTTTTACCTGTAACTGTATGCATAATTTTATTTTCAGTTTGTGTACTGACTGAGTATATCTAGAATGTGAAACATCCCCATATGTGTGTGCTGGGATGGACAGACAATTTAACCGATGGGTTTAGTTCTCTGCAGTTATGAAGTTTTGCCATGAATGTATGTTAAACAACGAAGTACCCAGAAAATGCTGGAGTTTTATGTAAATAGTTTTATTTAAGTTTAACATTCGAGATGAATGAAAATAAACGGATATGTTATTTCTGATCTGAATTGTTTCATAAATGTGCCTTATTCTTCACGTCACACCACAGACCTTAAAACTGCGTTTGACTCTGCTCTATCCCCCAACAGACTTCGTGAAGAAATGGCTGAAGTTGAAATAATTCTTGTAGTGAGCGCAACTAGCAAAGGTACATATACTTGTACACTGTAAAAAAAAATTCTGTAAAGGTACTAAACTTTTTCTAGGAAACTGGGATTCCAACAACTTTTCTTGTAACGGTAACAGCAAAAGTTCAAGTTTCAGAATCGGTTACATGGATTTTTCTTGTTACCGTTGCATGAAAAGTTCTTGGAATCCCAGTTTCCTAGAAAAAGTTTAGTACCTTTACAGAATTTTTTTTACAGTGTACATATACTCAAAGATGTCTGCTTCGTTGCTTGAAACTTAAAGTAGCATTCTGTAATGATTTCTTAAAAATAGTGCATAATTCCTTGCAAATACATGATTGAAAATAGAAATGAACTTAACTGATGTAAACTGAAAGTATGTATATCGGATATTGAGTATTAATCATTACACACTGTAAAAAAAATCTGCAAAGGTACTAAACCTTTTCTAGGAAACTGGGATTCCAAGAACTTTTCCTGTAACGGTAACAGCAAAAATTCAAGTTTCAGAATCGATTACATGAATTTTTCCTGTTATCGTTACATGAAAAGTTCTTGGAATCCCAGTTTCCTAGAAAATGTTTAGTACCTTCACAGATTTTTTTTACAGTGCAGGAGCCCAGTTGAAATTTTTATTTTTGTTTACTGAAATACAATTGTCTTTCTTGAAAAAATATTAATTTAATTAATGTATTTGCACTGCCATACATCGATTATAATCACTCTCTTACGAATTGAGTTTACGAAGAAATAGCTAAAGTAAAAGTAATTCTTGTAGTGAGCGCAACTAGCAAAGGTTTCTACTTCAGATACTCAAAAATATCTGCTTATTTTCTTTGAAACTTAAAGTAGCATTCTGTACGGAATCGTTTAAAATAGTCTATAATTCCTTTCCAAATACATGATTGAACACAGAAATGAACTTAACTGATGTAAACTTAATGTAAGCTAGAGCTTGAATTTTGATGATATTATTCCTTACTTTCGCATTAATAAATTCGTTCTGAAGAATAATATGTTAGTATGCAATGTCATAAATTCTAAGTATAATAGCATGGTGAATATTTTAATATTGAAAGAATGGAATTTTTTTTGGTATCGTACTTGCTGGAGCATAGAAGTATTTTTTTTCTAAATAAAACTTATAAAACCATGAAAAATATAGAACTTAAAAAATTGTTTTGAAAATTAATTCGAGGTATTCTTAATCAACATAAAATTAATTACTATTTTGCAACATTTACAATTTACATTTCCTACATGTTTCTGTCACATAAAAAAATAAACCATGTTGTTATATTTTTTAATTTCCCTTTATACAACATGCACCGAGTTAAATGTACTTTACTTTTTAAATAAAAGCTATTCTTATTAGAACAAATTTGGTTTAAATAAATGTACTCTCGTAAAAATAAAATTTCTTAAACAAAGTTTTACAGATTTCTATTACTATAAACTACTGCAAGTTTATGAATATGGAGTAGTGTTATTTAAATTTTTTTGTTGTACCCTCTTTACTTCTGCATATGAATTGTTCCTTTTCAACTGCATTTTATTTTGCAGAATTCTAATTTAAAAGGCCTTCTTAATCGTTTAGAAAGTTACTTCACTCTTATGCATAATTAGAATAGAAATAATGTTTTGTTAAAATTCCTCTCAAAGTATTTTGCATATTTAAATTGTTCTTTTAAAAAATAGTTGCTTTAAGGGTAACTTCTTTTTAATAGTCTTTTCCATATTTTGTAACTGGAAATCATACAGTTTATTTTGTATTAAAGCATAACAAATGCAATGTTTTTAAAAACTGCACAAGGACATTTATGTGTGTATTTTTTATTAATTGAGTTTTTAAATTTAAAAATTACAGTACGCAAATAAAAGAAAGAAAAATCCTGCATGAAGCACAAATCCTAAAGCCTTTTCTAACAATTTCTGTGTTACCATCAAATACTGGTATTCTAAGCATACCTTTGTGTGCAGTCATCGTATATAAATTTATATATATTTCAATACATATGGAATTTTAAAAAAAAGTAAATGCGTTTCTGTAATGTTGATTTCTCACCAAATTATTAAAAAAAAAAACTAAAATTAATTTTTTCAACTTTTTTCTCCACAAAAGTTAATGAAATAAATGTAAATAAAAGTATCTTGTGTGAATTTTAATGAAAATAAAATGGGATACAGCCTATTCCACCATCAGTTAAAGAAACTAATCTTATCGTCGAAATCATGTCAATCTGTCCAATATTGAAACAATGTTACCAATGGCCTACTTTCTTCCATATACTTCTGACTTTCTTCATTACCCCTACTTTTCGGAAATGGTAAGATTCCTGTTGTATTCATCTGAATTAATATATAATAAAATAAGAGAATTTTACTATTTCAAAAAAGTTGCGACAAATTAAGAAATCTGTATTGAAAAAAAAACCCGCTGGCAGCAATGTTTTAGTAGTGAATATTTATACATAATACGGATGATATAACATTAAATAATATAGTAAAATTTCATTTAAAAGACAAACTCTTGAAACAGTTGGCATGCTACTTTCATGAAATTTCGTATGTAAAGATTAGTCAAAATTTTATCATGTAAATTTTAATTTCTATAAATTATACATCTTATAAAATATTAAAATATAATTCAGTTATAAAATGTGCAATACATCAAAAACAGATTTACAGTAGCTGCTATCCATACGCAGTAATACGCATATTTTCCTTTCTTGATCTTGTATATTAATTTATACATGTCCCACAAGCATATTTCACTGTAATCGATTCAGTTTAACTAAAAAAAGCATAAATCACATTTAAAAAAAGCTCTTTAGACATTTAGTGCTTATAGACGATAAGCTTACGACACGAATATTGTCATCTATCTCTGTACATGATCTATAGATAGTATACATACCAAGTGATACAAAATTTTAAAATTCATAACATATCTGTTGTGTAATTTTAGTATTTATTAATCATAATTTGTCTTGTAATTCAAGTCTTTAGTATGTCTCTATAAAAAAGCGTTAAAAGCGACGCATTTCTTAATTCGGATATTACTATAAATGTTATTTCTCTAAAATAACATTTAAAATTAGAAACGAAAGATTAAAATTAAGTTGAAGAATAATTAAAGTATACATATATTGCAAACTAGTACATTCTAAATATACTAAAAAAATATGCTGAATATGCTGATTTTTTTATAAAAATAATGCGCTAAAAGCTTAAAAATTTTATTTCTAGTACTTTAGTAATATAAACAAAATAAATAAATAAAACCTGCAAAAATGTTTATATATAAAGAAATTATCTAATAAACAATCAATTAGCGTGTGGAGTAATATGAATAGACAATGACGTTTGATTGAGTATTAATATTTTTTTATTGTGTAACTGTTTTGTCCTTAGATATAACAAGCAATGGCAGTATGTATGTCTATTCAATTGATATTATGAATTGATATTACTTTTTTTTAGCATTTTGCAATAAAAATAGTATAAAATATTTGCTTATTCTTTTACATTACACACAATTCTTCTATTTGAAATCGATAAGATTTTCGCTCCGATTTTAAAATAAGAGTTATTTTTTTGACCGAAGAATTCATCATAAAACATGAAAACCCTCAGAAATCGGATATGTGCGCACTATTAAAAATTTGCAGCATTCTGTGCCGTCATTTCACCGTTTTTATCCAAAACAGTTACACAACCATAATTTAACCACTTAACTGCCGAAGCTTTAAGAAATGAATCTTCAACATTTTTGCTTTAAAAAAAAAAAAAAAAAAAAAAAAAAAAAAAAAAAAAAATTGCACCCACAAATTTTGGAAAGTAATCTTTCTTTTATTTGATGGTAAAAGTTTCTTTTTGTTAATAAAGCGAAATTTTTAACTCAAAAAAAGTGGTTGTTTGATAGATAATTTCAGAAATTTGCATTTATTTGAGCGAGACGTATATATACGCACGGAGAATTAAGGGGTTATCGCTATTCTGACCTTATTACTGCCCATTTTAGGGTCCGAATATTGTTAAATTGCACTTTTGTAAATGTTTTTGATAAGAACAGTAGAATAGCTGTACAGAATGCTGCACATTTTTAACACTGTTTTAATCTTGCTATAATATGTCCTTTTTCAAACCTCTGCAGAAATTCCCCCCTTACTTATTGTCATGCAAATAACATGAAAAATAATCATATTTGGTAGATTTGAGTAAATGACACAATTATTAAATTTAAATAAAGTGTAACTTCTGTGATTGTCACTTTTAACCCCTTGCGGCGCGGTGGCATATCTATGAAACCAATTAATTTTTAATCCCAAACGCCACATTGGCACAAGAATTTTGATAATAAACTTTACGGTTTATTGAATGTATTAAATATGGCTTTTTCTTCTTATTAATAAAGTTGTTTTCAAATTCCGGGGTCAAGCATTAATTTCAACACTTAAGCAAAGAATTTTCCCTGCACCGCAAAGGGTTAATGTTATTAAAAATGTGCAATTTTTTCCAAATTTATAAAACATGGACCCAAAAGAGTTAAATAAAACTTTTGAGATTGTTGTATATGTATGTATATATATATAGATAGATAGATAGATAGATAGATAGATAGATATAGATATCCTGTTATACAATAGGAAATATTTATAGAAACTTATGTGAAAGGAACATTATGGTTTTATAAAATATTCACAAAATCCAACAAACATCTTCTCCATTACAATATGCGAAAAGAATATAGAACATTTGGCATTATCTTTAGTATTTTGCTAGTATTTTTAGTATTATCTTTAGTATCTTTTAGTTTGGTAACACGTTATTTTAATTAAATCTTTTCTTGACAAACATATCTAATCCCGGATTGTTGGTATTTAAGAACTTCTTATTCACTGAACTTCAACAATAGCGTAAAAATCACTGAAAGAAAAACTTTTAAAATTTAGTTATATTTAAAAACATTTATACCATGCAACGAACATTAAAACAGCTTAAACGTACACATTTTTTGCACATTTCTTATGTTTCTGACTTCTATTTATTCTACATATTTGGAATATTTTTTTTTAAACATAGCTCAAAAATATTTTTATGGTTTAGAAATATTTATAAAATCTAATTCATGAAATCCTTTTCTTTTCATTGAAGTTTGTGGATGGAATATAAATTAGATTTTTTCAGCTTTTAAATTTTCATTGATTTAATCTTTTTTTTTTTTTTTTTTTTTTTTTTTTGAAATGTATCTAGTGTAGTATTTCTAAGATTTCAAATGATTAAGGTTTCAAATAATCTGTATTTTTTGTGACAAATAGCAAAATTTGTTTGCCGTTTTATGACAGAAATTTCAAATGAATGATTTTATGATGGTCGTATTTTACATTTTTATAAACATTTTAATAATTCATAAAAACACATACATTGAATTATGTTTTAATTTTTAATGATTATGTATCAGAGAGAAACCGTTTAGTAAAAAATAAAAATCATGCTTCATGCATATTATAAAGTATGTTTGAAATTACATATTCTCAAATTAATAATGATATATTCTCATATTTTCGCTTAAATCAATTTTAAATTGCCAAATAGTTTGTACTGATGTATCACAAATACCTATAAATATGCTTTTAAAATGATAGTTTTATCTATGCAAGTAAAACATTTTGATTTATTTTTAGCATACTAAAATATCTTTCAGTATTAAAACTCTTAACAATACTGAAAAATATTTTAACAAATATTAGTAATGTACTCAAATTATTATTTTTTTCATACAAAAAAGTCAATCAAAACACAATGTCTTAATCTACATAAAAAAGTAAAGTAGGGGCAGCTGGGGCACATTGATACAGCTTTTTCTAAGATTTTTTTCTATGTCCAGAAAGCAGAAATTTCAAGTTTTTTTTCCATGTGGTGTCAGCAAAACTTGTGTAGTGTGATATAAAAATGCACAATCGTTGTTTTATATATTATTTTTTGCATGTAATTTAAAAAAAGCCGTTTGTATCAATGTGCCCCATCCACGGGGCAGATTGATACACCTCATGGGGCACTTTGATGCGTCTGGGAAAAATTGAGATAAAATAACACCAATGCATAGTTTTCATAGAAAAATAGATAGCAAACCATTTTATATTTATTTATAGAAATTCAAATGACCCAAAATTTATTTGTAAACAATATTAAAGCAATCAAAATAAAATGTATAATGACATGATGTTCTGACTACTCCTAGTCTGATTGTTTGCTGTGGTAACTTTGTCATATCTGGAGCTTCAACCAAAGCATTGTCTTCTTTCTTACGAAAGAAGAAAAAATTACTAGGCTTTCTGTTTATAAATCTGTTTAGAAACAGAAAATAAAGGATAAATATATAAAAAGTCTGTTTATAACATAATAACGTGCTGTTCAACAGCTTGTTTCTCTTACATAACAATTCTCATGTCGAAAATACTTTTTTTTTCTCTGGAGAATCGATATAAATTTGAGATTTTCCAGGCTGCCGTCCCTTTTTTTTTTGTTAGTTCTACTAACACTAGATGTTGGGTAAGTTCGTACGTCTTCTGTTTTCAAAAATACTATAAAATGTTCTAATATAAAAATTTAGAGTTATTTCACTTCAATAAAATCTAATGTTAGAAATTTTTGGCGAAAAATGGTTGGATGAAGGAATGTAGCTTAAAAATTTTAATAATAGGTAATGAATAAATTAACAAAAAAGAATTTAGGTTGTAATAATGTGCCCCGACATAGACTGTATCAATGTGCCCCATACAACCATCTTGAATAAAATGAGTGTCAAATTCAACACTTCACAATTTATCTAACAATAAAAAATGAGGAACTGATAAAGAGTAGCTCTATTTGCCAGGGAGAGTATTCTGTTTGGTTGACAATACTGGAACAGTTGTATAATACCATTTCAATTGCACAACTCAAATTTACTGTTGACCTACAAAACAATAAATCACCCGTCCCATTTCATCAAACTACTGAATCATTCCAAGACTTTCTGTATGTAGTTGAGTGTACTAGTATCACCTTTTGGAGCTGTTGTGAAACTTCCTGTAATGACCCTGTGATTAGTAGAGGTGGTGTATCCATGTGCCCCAGTTCCTCCTACTTCTGAAAACATTTATTTATGGATCAATTAATTTAAAACGGACATTTTCAAGTACAATTGAGCAATAAGAAGAATATATTTTTATTAGTTGAGAATTTTCCGAATTATGATATGCTGTTTGCTATTTCTTATTATGTATTTCTATTTTATATTACGTATATTTTATCACTTACGCTGTTTCATGCACTTTTAAAATTAGTCTTCCTTTAGAGCAGTGGTTCCTAACCTGGA
Source organism: Maratus speculifer (assembly GCA_964019185.1). NCBI lineage: Eukaryota > Metazoa > Arthropoda > Arachnida > Araneae > Salticidae > Maratus > Maratus speculifer. The sequence goes on from OZ025290.1 coordinate 327,807,328, forward strand.
ATATTATTACCCCTTTTGGTAAGTGGCGAGATTGCTGGGGTTACAGGAAAATAATATCGACAATGGTATAAATTACGAAAATATGTCAAGTAAAAAGACTTAAATAAAATTGGAAGCTTTACAAAGATAGGCTGATTTGTAATACCAACGTATTACACTCAAATTTAATGAAAAGCCTCACTAAACCTTAAAATGCAATTAATTGTTAATGCAATGCCAATAGCTCCGCTTACAGTTATGTATATTGCACAAATACTTATATATTTATCCTATCTTCTGAAAAACTACAATTAATCATTCTGCAGTTTTTTTTCTAACCATTTTTTAATTCTTCTGTTATTAATAGTCCGCCCATAATTATCTAAGCTGCTGATAATTTACATGTGTTTTAATTATTTTACTCATTGAATAATCGTATTTTAAATTAATCTAATGTGTTTTTATATGCAGCATCTTCTGAAGTTCCATATATTGACCTTCGATTTATTCTGTTGGGTTTTAACCAAAGTATCAGACCAGATTGCATGATTGTTAAGGTTAGTTGGGTGAATTAGTCCTCCAGAACTCGTCTGAGAATAGCTCAATTGGAAGAGTATTGGACTTTTTTCACCCACTTGCATAGTTTACATCTGTTTCAACTATTTTACTGATTGAATAACCGTGTTATAAATTAATCTAATTTTTATCTAATGATTACTTTTTATTGACGTTCATAAACAATAAAATGTGTAGTCAACGTTTTAAGAACTCGGAAGAAGCTGTTGTAACTTACAAAAGCCATATTCTTGTTGGGCATTTTTCAGAGAGGCATAAATGTTTTCATGATTGGCTTATTTGAATGCAAAAACGTGTAAATGCTGCAGTCTAGGATTTTGAGAAACCATAAAACAGATATTCTTCATAAGAGATTATTTATTGTATTACTCTCTAAAAAAATTAATACTACTTTATGTATTACTAACACACCTTGCATGCTAATATTTAAGGGGTTTTAATGTTTATGTAATTTAACCTACAGTCATGTACATATTTTAACATTATATAGACTTTTTGAGACTATAAACAAATGTTATTGTACGATTACGGTATATTAAAAAAATCTGAAAGATAAAAACTTTCAACGCGTCTTATAATATTTTCATAACATTGTTGAAGCAAATTTTGGTTTCAAAAATTAAAGCAGTTTAATTTTTGCAACCGACTTTTTTTTTTGATCCATTAATTCTAAATGTAACTTCAAAGATTGCGCAGTTTTCCTGAAAGATAAATATCCGTAACAAATTAGTTTTTCTTCTTCGGTGAAAGAAATCTGATTAAATGCGTTTATGTGACATATTACTATACAAGTCTCCTTGCAGTAAAAATATCTAATAGAGACATAGGAAATAGATGAAAAAAGAAATGTAGGCTCTTTAGGGAATTATTTTCTTTCAGATAGACAATTTTGTTAGGAAGGATATGGAAAAAGATTTCAGATACGAAAATACTTTAGACTACAAAATTTATACTTTTACACAGGGTATTCACGTATTTATGGGCTAAACTGTATGAAAAGGTAAGGTACAAATTAAAGTTCTCAGTTTAATCCAAAAAGAACACGAAAGAGTTTGATTAATTTTGACACTAGTTAGTTTGCTTTCATTGCACAGTTACAGACCTTTCCACACCATACTAAATTATGCTAAATGTTCCAGAAATGTTTTAGTGGCAAAATTTTATAAAGATGTAGTTATTATTCATTAATCGATTTATTTGTTTTTCTACAGCTGTATTTCTATTAAATTATTTTATTAACATGGTTACCTATGCGTTTTTGTAAAAAAATTCGCAGAAATACATGACCTGTACTATTATGCTTACGTATTGTAGAATTTCAGAATAATTCCCTGCGCATTTTTCTAGATATTTAACAAAATGTCTCAAATCGCAAGTGGCCAGTTATTTTTGGCTACATAGTATATATATATCAGTTTTGAAGGAGGTAAATTGTTTTATATAAAAAATAATAATATCCAATAGAATGGACGAGGGGGTTAAGAAGTTCTGTGAATTCGACAATATTAACTTTTTTTTAAATGTGAGTGCATCATTCGTTATAAATTTGAGAACAAATAACAAATGATAAAACATGTATAAGGCAAATCATTTTAAAAATGTTAACTTATATAAAAATCCCTGTCGATGTGGCCTATTGGGGGATAACTTTCGAAGTTAAATGCTTATTTCAGCAAAAAATAAAAATAAAAAATAAAAATAAAAATAAAAATAAAAATAAAAATAAAAATAAAAATAAAAATAAAAATAAATAAATAAAATAAAATATGAGAAGAGAAAACCTCAGTTTATCAACTTCGTTTGGCCGCATTTGAAGAATTTTTAGTTTCATTTTTCAGTAAGAGCTGGTTTTATCAGAATATTCTTAAGCGAAATTAGGTTCAAATGCCCACATCGACAGCATTTTCTGAAATATCTTCTGACTTTATGAACAAATCGACCAATATGGCAATTTATATAGTTCCTTCATAAGAGAAACTGCCAATTAAAAGTGTTTGAAAGAAAAAATAGATATAAAACTAAGTAAAAAAATAAGCATTTTTTTAATATTTCCTCATTTTTTAAATCAGGATTGCTTAGAGAAACTCTTTTCAAAATATCCCATTTTGACAGACTTTTTTAAAATATATTCTGCCTTTATCACAAAACTGGCCAATACGTCACGGTATATAGTTTCTAAGTATGAGAACCTTCCAATCGGACGTGTTTGAGAGTAAAATGAATTTGAAAATGAGTCAGAATATAAATAGTTGGGATTTGAGATTTTTTACTTCATCTCCTATTTTTGTTTAATTTATTTTATCTATAAGAATTGGTCCTATCAAAGAGTTTTTAGTAAAAAAGTTGTATATAGTATTGAAATAGTGTATCATTTGAAATTTAATTGGATTGGATAGCTCCAGAATTGTCGAAGTTATGGATTTCTTTGTTCTTCCAACACACATTGTGTTTTTGTTTTCGTTTTTTATTTTTATTTTTACTTATTTATTTATTTATTATTATTATTATTATTTGCAATAAGAGTGGCAACTACCAAAAACTTGTAAATACAATTTTTTAGATAATATAAAGGAAATTTATAATAAATTTAATTGGAATTGATACCTTGAGAATTGATATTTTTTCTCACAAAAGCTGTATTTTTTCGCCCCGTGAGCCCATTTTTAATTTTATAAAAACGCCATCATGCAGAAATTTTTGACCTATTTTTTAGAAGTTGTATAAACTTTAAACTGATACGATATCTATTTTAACGAAGAAATTAAGGGGTTTTTTTTTTGGTTTTCTCAAAACCCCTACCTATTTGCACCACCTTGGTACGATTTTGCCCATTAACAAACCTGACCGAGTTTTTTTGTCCCTTGATTTTATGTATCAGTTTTGAAAGTATTTAAACAGAATTATAGAAATTATTGTATCCATAAAAAAGTGAAATAAATACATACATACATATATATATATATATATATATATATATATAGGAAAAGTTTTTAAGTTGCTTTGGTGTTGTCTAGGGGTTCAAAGAATTGGCCCAGGCGATTCCTTTAAAGAAGAACCTTGCTTGCTTTAATGGAAAAACTTTATTGGCTATTTACATATATGCATATACAGTGCAGCATAAATATCTTATATGTTGGTGTAATATGACATATAAAAAGAGGCCGTCTGCCTATCAAAATTTGCTAAAGTCTGATGTAAATGCGGAGACATTCCGCTTACCGCAGGTCCGTCTGCCTATCGCTTTAGCTGTCCCGTCTGTCCCTATTTCGCTCTGAAATGTTCGGGCGCCTTTTTAGACCATCTGTCTGCAGCCGATTCCAGATAGCATCTGTTTCTCTTCTCCTAAAAATTACCTAGATCATCACAATTTTATTTGTTTGCGAGTCTAAGCTGGTCATCCCGAGCCTCATCATCGAAAGTGCTTATTCAACAGTTCAGAGTTCAACTCATGTTGCTGGGTATCTTTGTGGATGGATCCCATATATATATAAATATGTATATATATATATGTAATAATAAACAAAAATTCTCCCTTTTCTCGTTTCGATTTCACTCTAATTTCTTATAAGAATATACTTTCATTATTATTTTCCGTAATCTACTAATATTTAATTACTGGCTTAAGTTCCCCTTTTTCTTTAATTTAGCATAATATATTATTTATTTTCCTAAAAAGAGCTCAACTGTGTGTCAACTTAAATGTCCATATCTTACTTCGAAATATTAAAATTATTCTATTAATCAATTTTCCTTTTTAGAATAAAAAACATTCGTCAAAAGCTTTAATTTGTTTTATTATTTTTATTACATTATCGTCTGAGCAATTCCAAAAAAACATTGTGCTTGGACTGTTCACTTTTGTGTAATTTTGTACAATACCGCTAGTGGGGAAAGACTACAGGTTTCAAGCTCCTCCTACACACCAATGAAAGTGTTAGACACTTTCTACACATACCTTCTAGTTACTTTGATTGGACTTTACATGCTTGCGTCAGCCGGGAGACCAGCAAGACTCTCTAAGGTAGATTCGGAGCTGTAAGGTTAGCGGGAAAAGCAGCAGAATAGACTGACCTTCTGTCTGTTAAAGAACTTTTATTGCTTATCAGATAATTTTAGAACGTTTTTTGGAGTTGCAATGTTTTTCTAGAGGCGTATTTTCACAGACCCTTTCTATTTCCTTATTATTTACGGTGATACTGACTCAGAAAGGATGGCTTATCTGTCGTAGTGAATTTTTTAATGGAAATGTTTGAATTAAAAACAGTTTTGTATTTATTATCGAATAATGGAAATTGAAGGATGCATGGAATAGCAGTTAAAGTGGGCAATAAGAAAAGTTTGACGTTTCCTTATTCTCGTATATTTTTAATTTATTGAAGAAACCACTAAACCACCAGATTCACTTGTCTGCATTTATATGCCAGCCACGACATGGATTGCACATCAGTGTTTCTTTAACGTAGAATATAAAAATAATTTAAATTGGCCACCGGTATAGTGAGATAATCCGTTTCTTTCGTCATTTCATCGGATATTCTTCCTGTGATCACCGAAGTCTCCCGTTCCCTCTTTCATATATACTACCTCTGACAATAAAGTTCTCTGAATAGACCTGTTGCATTAATGTAGATGAAATATTAACGATATCTACCATACCATCCTTAAAAATAGTCATCTTTTATAACTATGCACCTTTGAGATCTGCTATACATGTCCTGGGAAATTCACAATAAGTCTTTTTTTTTGGAATGAAGTTCAAAAGCTTCGTCACGTTTCGTTGGATGTCAGCAATAGGGTCAAATCTCTTTCAAAGAGAGTTTGCATCGTGAAAATAGGAAGAAGTCTCGAGGATTGAGATCTGGCGAGTATGGTAGGTGTTCAATTTGCATCATTCCTCATGAATTTATTTCGGTGTCTTACAAAGCTTAAAACCAAACTTTAATCTGATCTTTTATTCGTTCATTTTCTTGTTCTCAGTTAAGAATTAGCACACTGAACAAGCACTTAGTAAAGCACGTCTTACACAGAACATAAATGACGCTCAACTGAACAACGGTGGGGGAAGATGGTCTACACTTGCATCTATGCAGCTGCAACGTTTTGTTTTCCCAGTGTTGCCAGATATTTCGTTCTGAATTCATTCACCGAACTTTATTGTCAGAGGTAGTATATATATATATGTGTGTGTATATCATATATGTATATACATATACATTCATAAAATTTTTTAGTGATTGTAATTTTAGAATCTGAGGGTCATTATCGGTGTAAATCTGCAAAAACATTTTCCGAAATTCAAACATAAGAACGATCGTCATAGGTAGTATTTCATACGAAATCTACCTAAAATGCATTAACAGACCGAGAGGTGGTAGGTATGTTCACGATACCTACTAAGTTCAGATTTCAAAATCTTCATTCTGAGATCCAGACTAATTTTCAATGTTTAGAAATTAGCAACGATCAACGGATTAAATATTTTATTTTTAAAGCTGTTTGAAAGTATGAGTGTAGTAACTATGTGGTGTAAATTTACGACACAAAAATGGAAAGCTTCCATTTTTTCAATATTTATGGAATTTATTTATAAAGTTTACTTTAATTATAAAAGGGAATGTTTCTATCTTTCAATAACTATTTATGCTATGAAAACACTTTTTAAGCCTCTGACAATGTAAATAAATTGCAATACTATAGATGTAAATTTACCGAAATCTGTATACTTACTAATATTTTATCTGTACACTGTACAAGGAAAGATGTAAATCTACAAAACTATTTTTTGTAAAACCAAAGGAATCTGTAACTTTACAAATGTATCTTATAGAATTACATTTATCTTACTAAAAATTTATCTTTAACCTGGGTTGCAGTTACATAATAATTATAGGAATCCAAGTCCCCTGAAAATTTCTTAGTAACCTTACAGATTTTTTTATTTTCAGTGAAAATCTACATCAGTTACATGACTTTTTACTGTTGCCCTTACATAAAAAATTCTAGGATCTCAGTTTCCTAGAAAACTTTTAGTAACTTTAGACATATTTTTCTATAGTGTAGCACATGTTGTACAAACGTCTAATTCTGTCTGAGATTAGGTGAAAATTCGTTCATTAGTTCTTGTTATTCAGCTATTGCAATAATCGTCAAAGTTGCAGCAAAGCCTCCTCTGGTCAATTTACACCAACATATGATCAGCACCCATATTTATCAGGGTAAATCTGAATCTGAAGTTTGGTGAATATTCGGGCTTTAGTTCATGAGATAGAGCGCCCACAAAATCTGTGTCACTTACAGAAAGTAAGACAGAGTCACAGACAGATATTTTGGAAAAATATGATTTTTGGGATCTCTGAACCGCTAAAGCATAAGTCTCCGTCAAAAACCGAAAGTCGAAGACTTTTACGAATCCAATACTTACTTTTTATGACGATAGAAAAAAAAAATATTATCTAAAGCCAAGCAAGCATTTTTAAAATAACGCCTAACTTTTGTTAATGTTAGGTCGACGCTTCACTCAGCATTGGTCACCTGGCCTTTAATCGCCGTCAGCGCCACCTATTGTTTGAGATGCGAACTAAAATAAAAAATTACGGTAAAAAAACTCCTGACATTATACATAACCCTCCTGCAAAAAAATTTTAAATAGCTGTCACCGTTTGCAAGTTATTGAATTTTAAAATCCATCAGTCATTTTTGGGACACCCGGTATATATATATAATACATAATCTAAATTTCATGAAAATATTTTTCGAGCGCTAGTTCCATAATGTATGAACAATTTAAAAAAAAAACATCAGTAAGCCTTAAAATATTAATTTGAAACAACAAATATACATATATATATAGTATATATGTATGTAAGTCAACATTTCAACGGAGGGTGGTTCTGGGATCTATGGGTCATTATCGACGAAAATATAGCATAATTTACCGATGAGATTTCCCCGGAGGGCTGCAATAGGTAGTTTTTTTACTTTTTGTAATGAAAGCTACTTAAAACTGTCCATAATTTTGGCCACCACTGTATAGTGGTTGCAATTTTATTTTCTATGTTTGAGTAACTGATAATCATTAATTTAACATTCCTTTCTAAACAAAATTATGGAAAACAAGGATCGATTAGATAAGTTTAGTAAGACATTTATTCCATGTATATTTTGCACAAGCATTTATTTTAAATAATGAAAATGGTAATATTTTAGAAAGAATGCAGTGAAAAATGTTTTCAGTCCTGTGAAAACAACGTTCCTGTGAAAGATTGTATAATAACGTTCCATCAAGAATAAATACAGTTGACTGCATTTGAAAAATGATTCTTCGGAAATATGACATTATGTTTGAAACTACATATACGTTCAAAAGTAACAAAAACGGAAATGCATATATATCATATACCATTTTTTATATGTCATTCCACTATCAGGTCATAAATTGTGACTTTTTGGATAAAAACTACGCAGTTAAATATATTAAACTTTTTTTTACTATTCACTATCTTCAATTTATATGAGTTACGTAATTCGAAAATCCGTAATTAAGTAAGAGAAAAATAACAAGTAACGTGCAAGTTTTAGTCATGTACGAAGGATTCTGTACAGTAAAATTATAACTTACTGACTTTAATAAAACAAAAAATCGTTAATAAGTATACCGTGAAAAAGAAAATTTTATCCTACAAATGTAAAGTTGCCGAAATCTGTATAGTTATTAACATTTTATTTGTACATTGAACAATAAAAGATGTAAATGTTAAAAACTATTTTTTGTAAAGCTAGAGAAATTTGTAATTCTACAAACGAATCTACTAAAGTGATAGTTATCTTACTGAAATTTTATCTGTAACCTAGGTTGCAATTACATAATATATTCTAGGTATTCCAAGCTTCCTAAAAATTATTAATAACCTTACAGATTTTTTTATTTTTTTAGTGCAAATGTCGGAATCCCAGTTTCCTAGAAAACTTTTAGCAACTTTACAGAATTTTTTTACGGTGTACATATTGAGTTATCTTATAATCCATTGTTATCGCTAAACCACTGAGTTTTAATATAATGTAAATATTCTACGAATAATTTTTCAATAATTTAATTGAATAGGAATGAATACTGGCGATTATTTATCAATATTCAATTGCTTTACCTAAAACAAAGATCTTGTAGAAACTTTTAACTTTGTATGGTGTTAAGGGTTTTTTAATTAATATTTCAACTGGTTACCGACAATACTTTTTGAAAATAATTAATAACAGCCCTTAGATGATTTCGGGAGATAGATACCTGAGCTCTCGCCAACTTCCTCTCCATATTCCTGCAAAGGAGGTGGGTTGATAAGGGCTATTTCGCGCTCATCATATACCCGGAAAAAAGTTTCGAATTCAGATGATTGTTCTGTGGCGTTATATAGATAAAGATATGCATTTTTGTTTAATATAAGTTTTACGTGATAAATAAAATAGTAAGTCATGGAAATTATAGCCCGAAAGTAGAGTGTTTAGGCTTTTTTCTGCATTTTTGACGATTTTTGTGTTTTGAATTAATTTTTCTTTAAGAAGCGCTCGATGAACCCAATTAATTTTGATAAGCAATGATTGTATTCTTTATAAGATTTTATATGAGCATTATTTTTTGGGGGGTTCAGTGTGCGCTTCTACCTATTAAAGAAAATAATGTACCATGTGAGAGAATCAAATGCACTACTAGTGGAGCGCATTCAGACTTCTTTTACCGTACTTAAAAAGTATTAACGTTGTTCAGACGTCAATGTTGTTTTCAAAAATTACTTTCGTAAATATTTAGAAAAATAAATATAAAGAAATTACCAATAAATAATGCTTCGATGCCAATGTCATTGTTGTAAAGTCTCGCATAAAACTTTTCGTATCTGTTGTAACAGAAAAGTTATATGGATACTTAGATGTTCGAAAAACTGAGATTTAAGATGGTGGCTACAAAGTGGTTCTAAGTAGTGCTATAAGTGGAAATAATATGTATTTCGTGCTCTCCAGGCTCTAAATACTTCTATTTCTTCTTTTGATGTAACAATAAGAGATTATGCTTCAACAATTACTGTCGATGGAACTACAAATAAGAAACCTAATATACATTTAACCAATATCTCATTTTCACAATTCTAACACTTGTTGTATAATATGTAAATGTAAGAACTGCCTCGTTATTGTAGCAAAAGCTATTGAAAGTCAAGCCTTTATAAAAACTAGGATCAATATTTCGTCGCGAAGACGATGCTGTAAAACTCATATTACTTGATCGGTAAATTGACTCTGCAAGATCAAAGTCCTGTAAGTGAGAATACATCCACGTATGAAATACGATACATGAAAATATTTAAAACAATATGATTAATGTTGCAAAGAAGGCCTCAATTTTGATACACCGGGACACTTTTACGAAATCTATTAACATATTTACATTGGTATATTTATGTATGATTTTAACTATATCTTTAAACTTGTAAAGTCATATAATATCAGAGAGGGGCTGAAGCAATATAATGTTGAGAGTATTGATAGATTTTACCGGGATAGTTTGGAACTTCTGTACTAAATGGATAATGAATATGAAATGCCAAGATTCGTAAATAAGCAGCAAAAATTTTCAACAGAAGATGCTAAGAGACACTTCTCGTAACAAAAATTTGAGTTTTTCAGCGCACAATTTCTAAAACCTATATTATTTGCATAAAAACATAGCGAAACATCATAACATAATGGTACTGTCAGTGTAAAGTACGCGAAAGTGACGTAGAGTGCTGGGTGCATGTTGTTTTCATATTATGGTTTCCGACTTATAAAACTACTGTAATGTGCAATAGTTCAATCAAAATTAAAAAACCATATATTGAATACGTTCATATGCTATACAAGATGCGGTCGCTGGATGGTCCCTTAGTTGTTCTATTAAAACAATCAATAAAGAAGATAATCTATAACACATTGTCCAAAAGTTCTGAAACTGTATGATTATTATTTTCTTTGTTATTGATTATTTCTGATATTTCATATATTGAAACAATAATCTTAGTAAGCTTCATTCATCTTAAATGTACACTTAATTTTGTATTTACTATTGATTATATGAATTAAAACTAATGACAATAGTGTTTATGTTGATTAATACACACACTGTTAAAAATCTGCAGCATTTTATCCAGCCATTTGACCGTTTTCTACAAAAAAAGTAAAACAACCGTCTTTTTACGTTATTCTGAACTTATTATTACCAATTATATTGTCAGAATAGAGTTAAATTACGATTGTGTTACTGGTTTTTCAGAAAACGGTGAAATGACTGTACAAAATGCTGCAAGATTTTTAACAGTGCATAATATTTACTTAAATCTATATTTCATTTTTCCATCAATTAATAAACTTTTATTCAAGATATTATTATTTTCTTACTTGTTATGAGGTGTACTAATGAAAAAAAAATTATGTCACGTCTAAATACTGATGGGCGAAAAATGACCTTTGTCAGCCCACCTCCTTACAGTTAATGTTTAACGGAAAATTATTATTTTTTTCAAAAAATATGTGACCTAAGGTAAGCTACACTGCTAATACTTAATACGTGAATTCACGGTAAATCTTCTGGCAACAAAGTTATAATTTTTTTTCCGTTCCGTTAATAGATTTTCCTGTTTGAGAAATAAAAGAAGGATAAAATCCATTTGAAGAAGCTGTAATTTTCTATTATAAAGTTGGTATAACAATTGGCCAGTGGTACCACCTATCGAACAGTTTAGATGCAACAAAAAATAAAAACGTAGTCGGGATGATTCGAACTGGATTACCATTGGTGTGATAGTCCGTTCTCTAAATAACACGCTACAAGACCTTCGAATAATGATAATTCTAAAGTAATATAGTAGGTTCTACTACGTGTTTATATTTTTTGAGCTAGATTGTAATTTTTATTGATGCTGCCGTAATTTTTGCATGTTTTAATTAATCAGACTAATTTATTATTTTTTATGATTAATGAATATTTATAGTATGGTTTAATTAAATAATTTATGAGAGAAGTTTTCTTTTCTCAATTTATTGATTAGAGGATTCGAGTAATTTGTTGCTCATAAAATTCCCTTTTTTAAAATGACGATGAAATATAACATATTCGTTGCTTTAATAATGCATTAATGATGATATTATTTATATCAGATAAAAGGCAGAAATATACATTATTTTTTCTGAAATTTTCAATTTTAGCTATTAAGAGTGTACATCACTACATAATAAATGCAGAATTTTGGACGTGTACTGAAAAAAAAGATTTAGTAATTACAAAGGAGGAAAATGTTACTATTTACTTTACTTCACACTTTATTTTATTTTTATTTTATTATATATATATAATTTATATTATACTTTACCTCAATGTAGAATTGAGTTATTTCCAGGTAATGATGAAATCATTAGAATAGTAAACATAAAAAACATAACGAAGGATTTTCAAGAGACCAATTTCAAGAATGTTTTTATTAATCTTGGAAAAATGATTATTATATTTTGTAATTTGTTAATTTATTGTTTACTAGCACATATTTAGAAATATTTCTTCAAAAGTGTGAAGAAATATTTCTTTCCATTATGAATAATAGTCTTACTAATAATTATTAATAATCTTATAATTTTTTATGAAAAACTTACTTAGTTTAATCAAAAACACATTTTGTAACCCCTTTGCTATTTTTATACCTTAATATTAAATTTATCTAGATTTTTGCATTCTTTATTTTTTAATAAATATTTATGTTATGCCGCAATACAAAAATATTTTTAAACTGACATATATGATATATTACACACTTTAAACTTGCTTTCATTATAAGGAAAATAAAAAAAATAAAATATATGTTTTTCTCTGCATAAATAATTCTACAATTTAGCATAAAAGGATTTTGTGAATACATTAATTTTATTTAAGAATTTCCTTTTCGCTTTAATGAAAATTTTCTCATTAATGTCAATAGTGACAATCTCTTTACAAGATGAAACGGTATCTCTAAGGAATATCTGTCGCAAAAATATGATAATGGTTGGCCGTAAAAATTAAAATGTAGTGCAAATTGAATATTAACACATTAATTATGAGGTTATAAAATTATTAATGCAAATGGCCGTAATTTTCCTACTTTCGAAAATAATTGTTTGTGAATATTTATAGAGTTTTTAGACGTTACTTTAAATTTTCATATTAATAATTATATGTTAAAAGTTATTCAAAAATTAATATAATAGGTAATGGTAGAATATCTCATGTAACATGTAGTGAAATGTGACAAATGATGGCTGAATCAATGTGCAAACTAAAATATTGAAACCACGAACGTAGATAGAAACTTATTATTTATGGTTTAAATGTAAGACAAAAAAATTTTTTTTCTACATTAGTCAACATTAGTGTAACAGATTCTTAAAAATCAACCACTTGATCATTTTTTACGAATATGTTATTCACAAAAATTATTAACCCTTTCGGGTCTGGTGTACTATTAATAGTACATGTCTTTTCACCAAATTTTATTTTGCCTTGGCAATTATTTTGCTACTTTCTATGTATGGAAATAACAGTATGCGTATATGCCTTCCTTATTTTGACTTCATTTATGTTTTGGCATTTAGTAATAATAATAATAATAATAATAATAATAATAATAATAATAATAATAATAATAATAATAATAATAATAATAATAATAATAATAACAAATAATAATAAAAGTTTACTTATTCTCTTTGCACCGTTCACGATTCTTTTATTTTATACATATATTTCACGCTTTAAATTAACAACATAGGCTACTTTTCTGAACGAATCACGCGTGATGAAACGCAAAAAAACAAAAACAAAAAGAAAGTTGTAATATCTGTTAAACTCTGTTGTAATATTATATTTTCCAAACGTCTCCAAAAACTCTTCCTTAGTCTGTTATTATATAAATTTGTATTGAATTGCACACAAAATAAGTACATGCGTTGCATTTCAGACTACGCGATAATCTTTAAACATCAGTAAGTCTATTTGGATAGCTTGGATTAACATTATTTAACGAACAATAATTTTGCTTGCAAAATGGAAAAAAATTCGGACCCGAAAGGATATTTAAAATATTTAAATCTTAATAACATTATTCATTGGAAAGTACTGTGCCAGCAAAAAAATCGTGACACTTATTGAAAAATGTGAAGTTTGCGACACATGATGCTGATTGATACATTCATAAGTAATGTTTCCCTTTTATTTGATGATAAATGTTGCCAGTATGTCACGCTTAAAAAAAATAATCAGATCTGGTTGAAGTCTATCTAGGTCTACCAATTCTTCTTTTTTGTGTACTGCAGAGTGGTAAATAGGACTTGCCTTTTTTTGGACCTAGATAGTTTACCCTGATGCTTGTAAATCTAAGGTTTTACGACTTTCACGAACATTCTGTTCTCATAAAGTCAAATCAAGATGTTGTTCAAAAAATGAAGCTTTTTACATTGATTATATGCATCAGAATAGTTTCTTTATGTAGAAAAAAGAATTTAAAGAACCCACATTTCAAGCCACTACCAGAACTAAAGAAATATAATAAAGGGAGAATACTAAAATATGTTAAGCTTGAAGGGACACCACTTTCTGTAACAAAGTGTGATAGAAACTCTCACCTGCTTCTTCTATTTAAAACTGGAAAAATATAATGAAACATTCGAACATTGTGACTGGGGCTAAAAAGATTTTTAGGGGGGGGGGCTGGCACTGTAGATATAGTTAATACTTCTTAATGTATTTCTGTATTTGTAAATGTTCATAAGATATTTCCAAATGTTATTGAAATATGAACATTTAAATTGAGACAAAAAATAACCATATGCATTCATTTTTTTTCGGAAATCTCATACAAAGTTTTCCTACTAAAATTGAAATCAATGTTCTTTATTGATAACCTTTAATAATTTTTGTAGTATAATATTCTGAAACATTGTAATAATGATTTTTTTTACCCTTTCCGGCACGAGAAAATCTGTACTAAAATGAGAAATTATCGACTGACACCGAAATTCAGAAACGAATTTTTTAAATATTTTGAATTCCTAAATTTAAGATTTTATTGTAAAAGCAAAATTTTACTAAAATATTACTGGTGCCGTTAGCAAGTTTGGAATTAAAATTAGGTAACCCAGACCGGGCACAGTGTGCCAGAAAGGGTTAGATGTGTATATATTTTTTTTCAGTTTAGTATTTTAATCCTCGTAATACTAAAAGTGCTATTACACATAGGGTCAAGTCGCTTCAAATTCTAGGCTTCTAATTGTTATCATTTGACTCCAGGGAAGTCACTTGGAAAACAAGCAACTTTTTTGTGTCGGAGGATCTTTGACGCCTGAATCCAAGGGAGTCACCAGTAACAGCTAATCAAATGCTTAGAAATGTTGATTAGATAGTTGCTTTTTTTCCGAACAGTCAATTAAATGTTTAGAAAACGAAAAAACGCGGGTGATTCTTGTCACTTTTAATTTTTGCGTATGATAGCACTTTAAGACAGTCAGTTTGGCAGCATTTGGTCATATTGCAG
The DNA here is from genome assembly GCA_964019185.1 of Maratus speculifer. Classification (NCBI taxonomy): domain Eukaryota; kingdom Metazoa; phylum Arthropoda; class Arachnida; order Araneae; family Salticidae; genus Maratus; species Maratus speculifer. The sequence continues at coordinate 327,822,465 of OZ025290.1, forward strand.
TTATATATATATATATAATCTATGTATGCTTTTTTTAGGAATTATTGTGTAAAATACTCTTTTATAATTTAGTTTTTTTTTTTTTTTTTTTTTTTTTTTGTAAAAATTGCGAATAGGGTTACATTTTTCTTACCATGAATAAATGAAAGTTTTCTATAATTTATTACGTTTTAAGAGAAAAAAAAGAGAAGTTTTGGCATATTGCAAAATGTAGTTTACTAGATGCACTGTGTGTACAGCATTAAAATGTAAGTGAGTGTAAATGTCTTATTCATTTTTGTATTTCATGTTCCTGTATATGCATTTTTGTGTAAATTTCGCCAATCAACGAAATGTATCGTCAATTTGCATAAACATTATAATTACCAATGAAGGCAAAAATTACCTGTTAAACCCTCTCAAAATCTTAGGCATTTCATTAATTTTTTACGTTAATACTGCGATTGTTAAAATGTAAACATCTATGTCGTGAATATAAAATTCAGGATCCAATCTAAGAAATAAAATTTTTAGTAATCAAAAGCGGTCGCGCGTCAGTTACGCTACCAACTACTGTCAGACCGGGAAGTGGTAGCACAGACAATCACCTCATAGAGTTCACGGACGAAAATCCAGAATTAGTTAACCTTTATGGAGGGGCTGTGACAGCATCTGTCCGGAATTACATGTATTCTCAGGTAGACACTGAGCGAGCCCCTGCGTAAAGGTTAAATGTCATAATACGACGCAAACGGTCATATCTTGGTAGGAAGCTACTAAAAAGCCGATTTCAGTTGCTGACTCAACGGTTTACCATTATGTTTTCAATCCTCCATGTTTTCATACTTAGGGATGCAGGCGAGAACAATGGTAAACCTAGCAGTGAATCGTTAAAATTGGTTTTTTAGGAGTGTTCCACCAACATATGGCTTGGCAGACCGATTGTATTTTAATATGCGGATCGAAATTTAATTAATATTAGATTTTTTTTTATCTGCGGACGCAATTAGGTGATTGGTTGTGCTGCTGCCTTTCGCTCTATGTTCAGACAATGGAGTTATGAATAAAGAGGAGAGGATATATGGTGTATTGCCTAACAGTTGCGAGTGAAGTAACTCAAAAGTTTGTCAAAAGATGCCGGGTATTTCTTTCAATGGGATCAAAAGTTTTTCATTACTGCCGGTGAAAACTTCAACCAGTACGTGGCCAAACGTGCAAAGGAAATTTCTCTCACAAGTATGGTAAAAAGTTTTTATTTCTTTTAACTGGTTTTAGTTTGGCCAAGTATAAGAATATTTTCATTGGAACAGATAGTAATTTGTATTGGTTGTCATAATGTGGATGTTATGTCTATTGGTTATGTCAGTTCCTCTTTCTTAGTAGTTCCATGGTTCAGATGAAGCAATCAACGAACAATCTAATGTATTCTACTTTTAAAAATGTAGATTGTCGTTGCATCGTTTTTAAATTCTAATTCCAGCAAAAATTGCTACAGTTTTTTTTCTTTTTTTTTGGATGATTGAAAAATATGAATATTTTCTTATAAATTTTCAAACTAAAATTGGAGCATTGCGTCTTCCACTAAATATCATTTACATGTTGAAAGTATGTTACACAAGTATAAATATTTTATTCTTGTTAAACGTATTTTAGATAATATCCAATGGGATATATCGATTTTCTATTTAGATATAATGATAGATCATTGCTTATTTATTCGTCAATTTTATATTTGGGATTCTCGATACGAAATTCGAAATCTTATAAAATATATATGCGATTAAAATAAAGATCTTGAAGCATTCTCTATCTTTTACAGATTTGTACCTTTTACAGCATCTTTTAAGCATTCTATCTTCTACTAAATCTCATTTATTTAATGTAAGTATTTAATGCAAGTTTAAATATTTTATCTTTGTTAAACATATTTTAGATAATATCCCATGGATATGCTGATTTCTTATTGAGATGGAATGGTGGAGTATTGCTTATTTATTTTTTCAAGTTTACATTTGTGATTCTCGATATGATATTCGATATATTATAAAATGTATATGAGATTAAAATGAAGAGCTTGAAGCATTCTATATTTTATACAGTTCTTTTACAATATCTTTACTTTTTACAATATCTTTTAAGCTACTATCCTCCACTAAATTTCATTTATTTGCAAAATGTTCAAAAGTGGCTTGAAAATTTTGAAGATATTGTTTCATTATATAATGTTAGTAATTTGCACAAATTGATTTTGGCTAAACGGCGTATGACAGGCAAAGATAAATTATTTATTGAAAGTGAAACAAAAATTAATTCGTGGTCTAAATTGAAAGCCTTACTTATTTCTGAATTTGATCAAACGTGCAATTCAGCTGATTTACATAAATTGCTATTCAAAAGAAAAATTAGACCACATGAATCAATAGATGAATATTTTTTAAATATGAAACAAATGTGTTAAAAAGGCAATATTGAAGATTCTGCACTTATTCAATATGTAATAAATGGCTTTAATGATCCAGTTTTTAAAGAAATCTTTTTTGTACGGTTGCCCCAATATTGTTGAATTTAAACAAAATTTAAAGGTCTACGAAAAAATAAGATCGGAGTATGAAAATGCAAAATCTCATAAATATGAAGGAGCTAAGCCTGAAATAAAATCCGAAGTTAAAGTTAAGAACAAATTTAAGCCTGTAAAGCCAAATATGCGTTGTTATAATTGTGGCGGGAATAATCATAAGAGCATAAACTGTGTAAATAAGGATAAAGGACTCCTTTGTTTTTCTTGTAACGCTTATGGTCATAAATCATTTCAGTGTAATAAATCAAAAGCTACAAATGTTAAAAATGTTTAGTCACAAGTAAACATTATTACATACCAAGATTTAATTCTAAAAGAGATAAAGCTTTATTCTTTGCGTTTAATCTCTTTAATAGATACTGGTAGCCAAAAGACTCTGTTGAAAAAAGTGTTATGATAACTTGAAGAACTTTGTAGAATTGAAACCTACGAGTATCACTTTGACCGGTCTAGGAAAAGCTTCAATTAAGCCAGAAGGTTATTTCAATTCAGAAATTGAAGTAGATGGTTCAAAATTTAAAGTTACCATTTTTGTCGTTAATGACAGTGGCATTAATTTCGATTTAATTATTGGCACTGATGATATTGATCAAGGTACATTAACTATTTAAGAGAATGAAGTGAAACTGTTTAAAGCCGAAGTTCAGTATAACGACTATTTAGTTAATATTGTAAATGTTTTGGTTGAGCCTAGAATTGATTTAAGTCACATTGCTGAAAAAAATTTACGTTCAGAATTATCCCCTTAATTCAGAATTATCTGCCTATTAAAACTAAAACAGTAGATGTTAAAATGAAAATTAATTTATTTGATGAAATCCCAGTTTATTCTTCACCTCGAAGATTACCGCCATGCGAGAAAAAAAATAGTCGAAGACCAGATTGAGGAGTGGCTTGTTCAGGGTATCATTCGAAAAATTTCTTCTAATTTTTCTTCGCCGGTTGTGTTAGTTAAGAAAAAACATAACACAATGAGACTTTATGTTGATTACAGATGTCTTAACAACAACAAAAAAAAAACAGTACGTGAGCATTTCCCCTTGCCAGTTATCGTTGATGTAATAGACCAATTACATTCTGCCGAAGTATTTACCACCATAGATTTAAACAAGTTGGAAATTGCACGTAAAGCGTAGCAAATGAGGTGCGTTCGTTGATAACGAAGTTTTAAAATATTCAGATCTTGCTGATACAGTATAGTGGTCGAAATCTTTGTGTTCCTGTAAATATTCAGGGAGTAATTTTTATTATACTTCATTAACGTATATCTTATTCATAAAATGTGAAGTAGTTTAATAGAACTAAAACACCCCCCAAACAATGTTTCCCCGTATAACATTATTTAGTAGAATACATTTGTGTGGCCCTGTAATTTAATAATAAATATCGTTTGCATCACAGATTATACAAAATGTATTTTTAGTACATATTTCATAGATTCATGTCAATTCTATTATATTCAAATGAGTGTAACACCATTAAAATACATTGAAAACTTTTTTCCCCACTGACCGTAATGTAACGGAATACTTTTGATTGTCCCTGTAATTGATCAATGCATCCGATTTTCATAACATTTGAAATGACTCGACAAAATTATGTGATAAATATACGTTTTGAATTTCAAACGATTAAAATGCATTTGAAACTTTTTTCCCCATTGACCGTAATGTAAAGGAATCCTTTTGATTGTCCTGTAATTGATCTATCCATACAATGTTCATAAAATTTGAAATGACTCGACAAAATTATGTAATAAATATATGTTTTAAATTTCAAACGATTAAAATGCATTTGAAACTTTTTTCTCCATTGACCGTAATGTAACGGAATCCTTTTGATTGTCCCTGTAATTGATCTATCTATCCGATTTTCATAAAATTTGAAATGACTCGACAAAACTATGTAATAATTATGTATTTTAAATTTCAAACGATTCGGTTGGGTAGTTTTTGCGTTGTTATATGCGGACGGACAGACAGACAGACAGACGGACAGACAGACAGACAGACGGACAGACAGACAGACGGACAGACAGACAGACGGACAGACAGACAGACGGACGGACTGAGCGACAACAATAGGTGCTACGTATTTACACAATTACGAACGCACCTAAAAACGGTTTCTTTCATGTAGATGTTAAAGAAGGCTCGCGGAAATACTCCTCTTTTGTCACTCATGAAGGACAATACGAATTTTTAAAATGTCCATTTGGGCTGACCAATAGCCCTAGTGTTTTTCAAAAGTATATTTGTAATGTATTTCGAAACCTATTAAAAGATCACACTGTAGTTATTTATATGGATGACCTAATAATACCTGCTAAAAACGAAGCTGAAGGTCTAGAAAAATTAAAACTTGTTTTCGAAACTACATCGGAATATGGGTTAGAATTAAATCTTTAAAAATGCAATTTTTTCAAGCGTGAAATTGATTTCTTAGTGTATAGAATCATACATGGTAAATTGTATCCCTCCCCACTGAACACTAAAGCAGTAATACATTTTCCTGAACCAAAGTGTGTCAAAGATGTTCAAAGTTATTTCGCCTTTTTATTTCGCCAGTAAAAAAACACCGAAGTTGAACGAAAGTACACTAGCTACGAATTAGAAGTTTTATTTGTAATTGAAGCCATGAAAAAAAATTAGAGTATATTTGCTAGGTATTACATTTAAAATTATAACCAATTGTAATGCATTTAAAATGACTATGGATAAAAAAGAACTGATTACAAAAATAGCTAGCTGGGCAATATTGTTATCTGATTTTGATTATATTATTGAACATAGACATGGTACTAGTATGAGGCATTTTGATGCATTAAGCAGACATCCTATTTGTATGGTAATCCAGGATAGATTAACTTTAAAAATTATCCAAGCTCAAGAAACTGATGAGCAAATTAAAACAATAAAAGAAATCCTAAAAGTGAAATCTGATGATGATTATTTAGTTAAAAATAATGTTTTTTATACATGTGTTAATGGTAATGATTTATTAGTTGTATCGGAAGACATGCAAATGAATATAATCAAGGCCGCTCACGAAAAAGATCATTATGCATTTGCAAGTACAGAAAAAAATTTAGAAAAGGATTTTTTCATCCCCAAAGTTAAACAAAAAATTGAGAAATGCATAGCAAATTGTGTTCCCTGTACTTTAATTAACAGAAAATGTGGTAAACAAGAAGGTTTACTTTACCATATAGAAAAAGAAAAAACTCCGTTACATACGTACCATGTTGATCACTTAGGTCCATTGGAAAGCACGAATAAAAATTACAAACATATCCTTTCGGTCATTGACGCATTCACGAATTTTGTTTGGTTGTATCCCACAAAATCTACCGATGCTGCTTAAGTAGTTTCTAAATTAGAAATCCAAAAAGCTGTCTTTGGAAGTCCAGTTCGCATAATCTCAGATAAAGATCCAGGCCTCTCAGATAAAGGTTCAGATCAGTTCTGTCTAAATTACCTGTCGATAATCCTAAAAAATGGTATACACATTTAAGCAACGTCCAACAGGTAAGAAATTCTACTTTTCAGAGAAGTATAAGCACAACCCCTTTTGAATTGATGTTTGGTACTAAAATGAAGCAAAAAAATAACATTGAGATTACTAGCCTTCTGAATGCTGAAATACAATCTGATTTTACTAATAATCGTGAAGACATAAGAAGAAATGCTAAAAAACAAATTTTAAAAGTCGAAAAAGAGAACCGTAAAACTTACAATCTCGGACGAAAGAAATCTAACAAATTTAAGCTTAATTATGTGGTCGCATTAAAACGCACACAACAAGGTCGATGTTTGAAATTAAAACCAAAATATTTAGGTCCATACAAAGTCATAAAAGTAAAAAATAATGACAGCTACGATGTAAAGAAACTTGGATTCAACGAAGGACCCATGGTCACCAGTACATGTGCAGAGTACATGAAGCCGTGGACGGTCGAAGCTTGACAAAGAAAAAAAAGAATTTCACAGATTGTGACACTATACCGACTATGACACACCATCGGACTGACAACTAAAAGAATTTTAATTTTATTATTCCCGAAAAGACATAAGTAAAAAGAAGACAGAAAGACGTAAGACAGGAAAATGCGAAAAGACGTAAGTAAAAAGTAGTCCAAAAGACGTAAGAAAGAAGAAGACGAAAAGACGTAAGGTAAAAGAAGACGAAAATACGTATATAAAAAGAAGTCGAAAAACGCAGGAAAAAAGAAGACGAAAAGACGTAAGGTAAAAGAAGACGAAAAGATGTAAGGTAAAAGAAGACGAAAAGATGTAAGGCATCTGGAAGAAGAATCAGACGAAAAGACGAAAAGAAAAAGAAAAAGAATACGAAAATTTTCAAGAAATAATTTAAACTTTGATAGAAGACTAATAATAACTTCTTTTTTTTCAAATAAGACTTTGGATACTGCTGTTTTTTCTTATCTTTCCAGGTGATCCAACTGCTGCTACCACCAAACCAACATGTATTCGAAGGCGAATGCCAAGTCAGGAAGGCCGTTTTGGGAGCGATTCTTTCTCCCACAGCCAAGCAGCAGTGTGTCTCGTAGCTTCCCCATATCACTACTCTGAGACCAAGGCTCTCAGCAAGACAGACGATTCAAGGAGTAGATCAAATTCAAGCGAAATTCCGAAGTGAGATGAAGATAACGTTTGGTGGAACGCTTTGTTTTGGGTCGGAAAAAATAATGTTCGATGATGATGACTTCCTGCTTGAGACGTCTATTAATTAACTAAAACTTATGATTGTTTAAATTGTAAATAGATTTGGGTAAATATTACTTCTGTAAATAATTAATGTTTGAGTATAAGTTTTTAAAAGTTTAACGGACTCAGAATTTATATCTGTGGATTTAATTATGATTTGGAGAGAACTTTTAGAATAAATTTCCACATATATGTGAATAAAATGAAGACATTTAAGCATTATATCTTTTACACCATCTTTTAAGCATTCTATCTTCCGCTAAAATTCATTTATTTAATATATGTATATAGTATATAACATAATAGTACATAACACAAATGTAAATATGTTTTAGTTGTTAAACATATTTTACACAATATTCCATGGATATGTCGATTTTCTATTTAGATGTAATGGAGGAGTATTGCTTATTTATTTTTCAAGTTTATATTTGGGATTTATCGATCCGTTATTCGTTTTATTATAAAATATATATATGATTAAAATGAAGATCCTGAAGCGTTCTATCTTTTACAGCATTTTTTAACCATTCTATCTTCGACTAAATTTTATTTACTTAATATAAGTGTATAACACAAATGTAAATATTTTTTTTTTCTTAAACAAATTTTAGATAATATCCCATGGATATATCAATTTTCTATTTAGATGTATTGATGGACTATTGCTTATTTATCTGTAAAGTTTGAAATTTTTGATTCTCGATGTGATATTCGATTTATTATAAGTTATATATATGCGATTAAAAGTAAGTATCAGAATCGTATAAAATCTGCATACTCATTTATTCGAATGAATTTGATTTTTTAGTCTTTTTTGATGTTTACAATATATATTTGAGTATTTTTTCAAACATTCTAAATTATTTAAAGTATTATAATGTAAAAAATATATATAATTCTTTATGCACAGTTTTGTATTAATTTACGCCACAATATAAGATGCAGTTTACCATCTTTTGAAAATAGTAAATTTGTATATTTATAAAATTTTAAATTAAAAAATTTATAATAAATGCATTAACTTATTAAAGTTAATTTAGAAATTTAAAATTAACAATTTTAAAAGAATAAAAGATATAAAAGTATAATAGTATATATATAAATATATGTATATGCAAATATATATATATATATATATACATATATATATATAATAAAACGGGAAAATAAATAAAGAAATAGATAAAAGGGGGAGAAAAGTCTTTGACAATGTAAAATAAAATGAAAAATATAATTGACGTACAAGAATGCGCTTAGAATGGAAATGCATGCTTTTTAAAAGAGTATTTAAAAAACTACTCAAGAAATATTCCACACATTGCGCTATAGACCCAACAAACGCTCGACTTGCGGCCAGAAGCCGTATTCGTTGCGGCCATAGTGAGTTAAGGCCATTTGTAGCCAAACATTACCGTACCGTAAGTGAGGCGCCGCTACTTGCGGCAGCAGTTGCCGTATTGTACACGTTTCGGCAGGGAGAAAACGGTTGCGTTTATTTGACCTGTCATCACTGAGGGGCAGTTTCGGGCAAGCTTGAAACGGCCCCTCATGATTTAAAAAGTGCAGGCCCGGTATTACCCAACCCGAATATTTAATTAATGAGAGGAAATGTATTTTTTTTTTCTTCATTTCTTTTAAAGTAAGCTTAATTATTTCAAATGTGGCATTTATTAAAAATGTAAATACATTATAAGATTTATATCTAGGACAGTATAGATGATTAATTTATTCTTTTTCGTTTAAAACTATTTAAGGAATATATATATATATATATATATATATATATCAGTAAAAATGTAAAAATATTTACATTTAAGAGATGTAAAATAATATATTTCCAAACTATACTTCGATATCTTTGCATAGATATATTTTTATGGTTATGCTAGAAACAATGAATGCATTAATTTTCAATTTCTCTAGATTTTAATAGCTGAAATAAACAAAATACAAATTCATAGGAAGTGCACAAAATATTTAATTACAATAAGATGCATTCATTCATTGAGCTTTCATATTACAAAAAAGTATGCTTGAAAATTAATCAGAGGCGTGAATTTTTTTTATATTTTTCAAGTTTCATTAAAAAAATATATTTGTTATGAACAAATGAAAAAAATATTGCATTCTTTGTTTTAACAAGCCCATGTTGTTGAATATAAGGGGGTAGGAAAAGTGGAAAATAAACTGTTTTATAACAAAAAATTTTAATTCTATTTAAAATATATTTTCCTGTAAAATAAAATTCTTCGAAAATAAATTTTATTGTTTTAAATTCAGTGTAAAGTAAAAAATAAATAAAAATGTTTTTATCAAATTCCTTACAATTTATGTTTGTTTGTTTTATTATTATTCTTAAATTATTAATAAAAAACACAGATGTCATACCTGACTTTAAAGAAGCAAAAACCGGAATTTTATTTGAAAACATTAGTATTTTGCACGATTTATTATCTATTTAATAATATATAAATAAAAACTCCCTATTTTAATTAAAAGATTTTTTATGGGGGGAAAAATTGGAATAAAAATGGATATTTTTAATTTCCGGCATATAAATTTATAAAATAGAAAGAAAAGAGCAAAAATAATATTTTTGTTGCATTGGTTATAAGTGATGAACATGATGAATTATTGGATAAAAGTTTTAAACAATTGTTTAAAACTTTCATTTAATGATTCATCACATTTATTTGTAGAAAATTCTTCTGCTTCTTCCCCTTATTAAAATTTTATCATTTTTTTTCTCTTGAAAAAAAAAAAAAAAAAAAAAAAAAAAAAAAAAAAAAAAATATATATATATATATATATATATATATATATATATATATATATATATATATATATATATATATATATATATATATATATATATATATATAATTAAATAAATAAACATAAATACGTATTTATGTTTATTTAATTATATATTTTTTTTGTTCATTGAGCTTTTATATTATACTTATAATTTACTACAAATTTAATGGTAAGCGTTATTATTATTTTTTTTTTTTTCTTTCAAGATTCATGAAAAAAATATTTGTAACGAACAAACGAAAAAAATATTCCTTTCATTGTTTCAGCAAGCATATGTTATTGAATACAAGGCAGCAGGAAAAGTGGAAAATAAACTGTTTTTATAACACAAATTTTTGATATGATTTGAAATATATTTTCAGGTAAAATAAAATTGCTCTTTTAGTGTAACTGAAAGTAGTGCTGTTTGCCCGCAGCCTTAGAGAGGTATCCATCTACTTTCTTTGCTTCCCGAAAGGAATTCACTCGCGAAGGTCATAGGGGGAACAGAGCAATTTCTAGGAAACCTCTCCCTAATTTTCGACCCCCTTCTATTTTTGCAAAGTCACCACGCTTCTTGCTTCTTCATTCGATATCGTACTGAGAGAGAGAGAGGATGTTTTAAAAGTTACAGGAATTTTACAAGTACTATAATGCTGAAATACGCACAAGAGCATAAGTAAATTATTAGTAAGTCTTATTATTTTTTGTTTATTCATTAAAGAATTGTAAATTTAAGCTGTTTTAAATATTTTGATTTTATTTTGTATAATATATAGAGTATTTATGTATTAGATTATAGAGTATTTTTAACATTTTTATTTTGGCAAATGTAAAATATTTTTTTTTTATACATAGCATGATTTAATGACGTTCTGTTACATTAAATTCATTTTTTTTAATCAGTAAATACTGGGGCTTTTTTCAATGAATTGCGAATGCTTGGACAGTTTAATTTAAATAAATCTTATTCTTATGGGTGAAATTTACTTTTTTTTCCCATTCTAATTCTTCAAATACTGTAAAATTTAATTCAAATAGTGTAAAATATTGTAAAATTTAATTTAATAGATAATTGTTTAATAATTTATTTTCTTTTTGCTAAGGACTATCGATATTACTTTGAAATGTTATATTTATATATATCATTTGAGATTCTTTAAAATAGCTTGCTTCAGTGGAAAAAAAAAGAGAGAGAGAGAGAGCTTGAGAAAAAACTGTTTTCTTTTTGTAAGTAAGAATATTAATAATAAAATTTAATTGAAGTAATTGAATAAAACTCTCGGGTGTTTAGGAAAAGTTAAAATACTTTGTATATATATTTTTTATCTTTGATTGATAAACTGTGCCCCGAAACTTCATATATTGAAAAAGAACATTAACTATTTTCTAAGTTAAATAGAATTTTAATGTATTAGAATATCGGTGAATCATACAATATAAAGTAAATATTATCTTGCATTTGCCAAAATGAAAGCGTTTAAAAATTTCTTACAAAATAAAATCAATATACATAAAAAAAAAGGAATTATAAGAAAATAATTAAATAATTCTTTAATGAATAAGCACAAAATACTGGTAAAAGGCTTGCAAATAAATGTATAAAAAATAAACAAATGTATATCACGAACACATTTTATATTACAACATACATTTTATATATTAACAGACTTAACAATAAGCTAAACAAAACACCACATACATACATAAAATAGATCTATTTTAATATAAAGTACATAATAAATCACATTAAGAATATATGTTATTTAGGCGTAAGTTCAAAATGTGTTGAATAAAAAATAATTGTTGAATAATTGCTTGAATAACAAATGTTTCTTCATGAAAAATAAATATAGTAATAATGATTTCGGTTCATTTTTCAAAAACGTATAAATTTATTTATCTTGAGCTTACTGAAAATACAATGTTTGGCATACTAATTTTATTTTTCAAATTGTATATGAAATACAACTGTTTATAAATTGCATTATTTATATATATATATATATATATATATATATATATATTTAATGCATGATAGAATAAATAAACAAATTAATAAATTCAATATGCGAAGTATTGTATTTTGGAAATTTTTCGAAAAATTCAAGAAAAGTAAATTTATATATACATATATTTTATTGTACCTAAATTATTCTTAATATATTTATTTTTTATGCAAAAACATTTAATCATTCAAGCAGTTCTTTAATAAATATTTTTTATTAAACAGATTTTGCATTTATGCTTAAATAATTTTTATGGCATGGTAGTGGCAGGCTTTTGGATAGAATAAATCATAAAGGGCTCTTTTGTGGGCAGCTTTTGGCTAAACTGAATTCTTACAAAACACAAATGGCATGGCTAGGGCACACTTATGGCTAGCTCTGATTGTTAATGGCCTTTAAAAGAATAACTGTGGCAAGTTTGAGGCTGTCTGATATTTTGATAAAAAGTTTATGGCACATTTGTGGGCCTCATCTTGTGGCCGAGTTCTGGCCGGCGTGACAGTTTTTTGACGGAGCCGTTACGGCAAAGGATGGCGGGCCGTCACCAAACACTTTGGGCCAACGTTAACGACACCTTTAATGGCCCACAAGTTATGTGTTTGTTGGGGATTTTATTATGTAACTTATATCAGTATTTTTCTTCAGTGAATTGGATAAAGATACGAAGTTCATCAGTTCCATTTTTTTTCCTGCTACAAATTGGTTATTGGAATTTACAGTTTTTTTACGAGTGTTCAATACACTACCATATATCAACGTATCAATTAAAATTGAGTGCCATTTAGAGATAATTCAAGGTACATAAAGAAGAGAACTGGTCAAACTATCATAGTAGGTTGTTCTAAATACATGTAAAAATTCTTGACTGCTAATTGTTTATGCCTTTTCTCAGCAATGTAGAGTAAGTGCCATCTATGTGCAGATTTTTAAAAACTTTTTTTTTAAGTTGTTCCGACTATGAGAATCACTTTTATTCAAACTGCACACCCGTACGTCAATATTTGATTTATTAATTAATATTGAAATGTTAAAAAGCTTTTTTTTTACACTGTCCATATAAATACTTACTTTATAAAAGTTTTTTCACATAATAATATTACATTCTTTTAAAATTTAAAATATTCCAATGAAACAAAAACCCTCATATAATATAATAAAATTCCACGCATTTAATTAAAATATATTTATTTTTCCTCAAAATTTTCAGATACAGAATTATGAAGGAAAGATAAATACATATATTTATTCCCTTTTTATGCATATTTTTTTCTGAAACAATTGAAATGTCTTGCAAAATCTAAAGTATATACTTAATAAGTATTTGAAATATTTAAAAGGAAATATGAATTGACTTCTTTTTTACAATTTGTAATGTTGTTAATTAAAATTTACTCTCAAGAAATCTTTTTTGTTTATAAAAAAAAACATTCTACAATATCATTTAATTTCTTTCAAAAGAAAAAAATTCAAGTATATAATATTATTTCGCTTTTTTTCCTTTGAAACACGGATGACCAATTTATATATTGAAGATATATTGAAGAATAGGAAAAAATAAATTTTAATAAATGAGAGATAAAATAAATTATAATTTTTTAGAAAATTTAGCTAAGTAAAATATCAAAGTATATTTTTGCATTTTTTTAATCGAGAAAAAGCTTTATGTTAAACTAATTTTATGTATAGTTCTAATGCTTGTTTAATGAATAAAAAAATACTGCAAAGAACTGATTAAGTATAAAGTTTGCAAATAGTAAAAAAAATTGAAAATCTTTTAGAAAAATATGAAAGTGTAAAAAGAATATTTAATCTAAACAATATGAATAGGTTTTATTTTCAAAAATCATTATTTGATTTTTAAATATGCAGTAGAATTTTAACAATCGTTATTTTTAAAATTGATTTTCTAAGCTCATATATCCGTATTTTTCTTTAGTAACAATGTTTAAAAATACTGACTAATTTAATTACTTTTACTTTGAAGTTTTATAACCAAATACGCATAAAAACATGTAATTTGATAATTCATACATTTCAAAATTATAACTTTAAAGAATTTTTGAAAGCGGATTTTTTTTTTCGTTTGAAAATTATTTAAATTTGAAGCAATTGACAATTAATACTGTTATTGTTAAAATATATTTTTATTGTTTTGTATATGTTTTAAAAAAATTCATTTTTTTCGCCAATTATGACAAGTATTATATAACTTGACATAATGTAGCAGACAATAAATATTAAGGGTGTCTCAACTGATATTAAAATGAAAATATTTTTCCTACACTTCTAAATAGAATATAAAATCAAATATCCTGAAGTAATATATTTTAAAAACCTTTTTTACAGTACCTTACATACAATGTCAAATGTAATTTCTTCCGCATGTCTGTATATCTGATCTCCATATGTCAATTTAACAAAATTCTCTTTGCGGTTTAAACACCAAATATTTGAAAATAAGTACATTTTGTTTTAGTTTAACTAAACAAATTCAGGATTTCTGTAGAAAGATTTAGATTGTATACATTGTTATAACCCTTGAGACACACATATTTTTTGTTGACATTATACATCACTTGTTATGTTGAAACATTTTTGAACACTCTGCAGGCCAAGGAAAGTTAAGAGTGACATAAGTTTGTAGATTTTGTATACTTATTTCTGCTGTCATTCGGAATGCTGTTTGCTGAAGGAAATTAAACTATCGGTTCTTATTTTTTTCGACCCATATGTTACTTATATATTTTATTAAGTTTGAGCTAGTTTATACAGATATATGAATATTTAAGTTAAAGTTTAAAAACAATACACACTAAGTAATTTGTACTTAAATCAAGAATTATATATAGACAACACATATACGTATATTGTGTAAGTAAAAATGGAAAATAAGTAAATTATGGAAGTAAAAAATGAAACTGAAATCATGAATAAATCTTTAAGGACAACACATCTAAACAAACTCAAAACTCTATACAGTACACATGGTCGTAACACAGGCTATTAGAGGGTGTATTCATATTATGAAGAGTATCTTGTTTAGTGCAAAATATATAGTAAATAATTGCTGATTTTATGATAAGGAAAATTAATACAACATAAAATATTAATATAGATGTTAAGTAGAAGGCAAATTTGAAAATTAAGCGACATTAGTTTACAAACATTTGATCTCAAAAGAAGGAAGAAGATATGTGGCATCTTTAAACTGGTAAAACATTTTTTCTGAGAAAGTTGGGTGAATCAAAACTCTCGGATAAACCTCCGGGGTCTGATAAAATAGTATGAAACAAGTAAGTTAAGTTGGAGTAACCCGCGATGTAACTGGGCATAGGATATTTTATAAAAAGTCGTTAATATCGTTTAATTTTTAGCTTTTGTCAACATTGCGCTCCAATCTCTACTTCTTGAAACAACATGTGTGAACTTAATCACATTTCAGTCTTTGCTGTGATTCAAAAATTATGACATATTTTCTTAGAAACCAGATCGATTTCGTTGAACTTTCTCCGTTTTTTTATAAAATACGACAGATAAACTTTTATTAAATAATCACTTCTTTAAAAATTAGGCATATAAGCACATTATTATTATTAGGTATCTAACAAATTAACTTTATGTTTCAAATGTATAGCCGGTGTTCCAGCTACGCCATAATGGCTTTAAGTATGGCATAATTGGATCATTTTTGGAAGTTACAATGTTTTTTATTTAATGATACCTTCAGATATTTTTTTATAGTTTCTTTTTTAAAGTTGCTTTAAAAATTGTCAGATTTAATGGGTGGATTTGCAATGTGGAAGTTTCATTCAATTTTTGCTGTATGAAATACTTTATACAGAATTTTTTTTCATTTAATATCTTGATTATAGCGTTATTTTCTCATAAAAATAAACATAAATATAACAAAATAAACTCTTTTCATTATGATCATTTTTTAAATACAATTTAAATATTTGTTCGCTTCTCTATAATTCTAAAAAATATCTTCAAACGACATTTTAAATGTTAAATGGTGCCTTTTACTTCAAAAAATATTCTCCATTAAATTTTCAAATCAATTTTTAAAAGTCATTTCACTAACTGCATCGTAGATTTTTTTTTATTTTAAATATTATTTATTACATAAAATATTATTTTATAATATTTTAAAATGACATACAATTAAATTGCATTAATTTATTGAAATGGCTGTTGAAATAGCTAATTTTTATCAGGTATTGCGCATAAAAAATGTGCACTACTTAGTTTCGTATCTTGAGTTTATAAAATAAAAATAAAAATGAAAAAATATATTTTTTTTAATTTTCAGAAGTATTTTTATTGTCAAGTGCAAATGATCTATTCTTTCTTTTATCCCAGTAATTATTGTATTATGTTACAATCACACACACGATAGAAAATACATTCAAATAAACAGCAGTTTCAAACAATTAAGTCACCACAATTGTCTTAAAAATGAACGCTAAAAATAATGTTCTTTAGTCTATATATTTTTTGCTTGAACTATTTGAAATGGCGATCACCATTAAGCTAAAATATTTCGCAATAAGGATAGAATATTCAACCCATTATCTTAATTTGATTTCACAACTATTGTTCATAAAGTGTTTCAACTCACAGCTAAAAATAATTTCCTTAAAACATACTCAGTTCAACTTTACTCTCAAGTCTGCATTAAAATTATCGGAAAATATTTTACGCTATTTTCTGATGAAGACATTTTATTTTATTCAAGGAATTTGGCTTTAAAATTACGACGTAATGCATTTTTGAGCTCAATCATAAAATTTCTTGATTATTTTAATGCTTTTAAAATAATGTACTTTTTAAATTTTATTAATATATTTTGGATATTGTATCATTTGGATGATCTTATGTGTGAAATAGTCTAGATGCTTGAAATGTTTATTCATATACTTTATTTTCGAATAAATTTAGCCGCGATAGAAAAAAAAACGTTCATCCAATATATATATATATATATATATACAGGGTGATTCAGCTCGTCGGTGACAAACTTTAAGGATCGATAGAGCACACCTAGACGAACATTTTTGAATAGGGAATGTAGGGTCCCTGACGCGATGGTAAGGCGCTAGGCGCTTTCGAAAATTTGGGTGCCGAAATTCGAAACGTCATAAAAACTAGGGAAATGGTTAGATTTTCTTGCTTGTTGCGTCGAAATGATTCTGTTTGTTTAGACTTTCTTCAGTACCAATTTGATAAGCGTATCTCTTAAAACATGGATAGGGGGCTCTGCAGACTTTGGAGAGCTAGACAACAACTTTAAGCCCGTTATTTTGATAATTTAACACATGCTCGCCAAAGTTTATACTCTAACTTAAAGTTTGAACCCAAAAATAGAGCCCTGCAAAAAGCGTAAGAGCCGGAATAAAATGTCAAAGTACAGGGTGGTCGAAACTCGAAGGCTCCTAAGAGATAAACAAACAGATTTCTTGACTTATAGCATGCATTTTCATGATTCTGTTTGCTGGGGCTCTCTGAAACTCAGTTGAACGGTACAAAAAGAAACATCGATAGGGGGCGCTTTGGGCAAAAAACATAATTCGTTGACATTTCGGACGCTAACTGGAAACGGGGCGCTACGATCAGTTAGTAATAATGAAAACACATTTTCTACCTCTGCTCAACACTTCTGAATAAATTTAGACCAAAAACATCAATGATACTGGAAATTTATTTACAAAAAATAACACTACAGAAGATGCTCGAAATTTCGACCTTGGGCCATGATGCAGGCTTCGCACTTCCGTCGCATTGAGGAGTGTGTGTTTCCAACAATGCCAGGAGTATCTCTGATCTGCCCTGCAGCTGCCACAATGCGCGCCACAAGTTCTTCAGCACTGCTGACAGGTGTATGGTATACCTCGGCCTTCAGGTAACCCCAAAGGAAGAAATCCAAGCAGGTGAGGTCTGGTGATCGGGCAGGCCAGTGAACTGGACCCCCACGCCCGTTCCACCGCTGGCCATACCTTGCGTTTAGATGGAGACGCACGTCGTTCGTGTAATGGGCCGGAGCTCCATCGTGCTGGAACCACATCTGGCGACGCGAACCTTCGGGTACGTGCGCCTCCTCCAGAAGCTGCGGCAGCACTTGATCCAGGAAAATCAGGTAATTTCCACCTGTCAGCCGTTCAGGTAACAAATAAGGGCCAATGAGGCAATCCCCCAGAATGCCGGCCCACACATTTACTGAGAAACGCTCCTGGGCTGCTCGGCTTCTGGTTTCATGTGGATTTTCATCACACCACACATGACTGTTGTGGGCGTTCCACATTCCCTCCCGGCTGAAGGTGGACTCGTCCGTAAACAAAATGCTGTTTACAAAACGGGGATCCCTGGATCTCATCGCCAAGTACCATCTTGAGAATTCCACTCGAGGGCCAAAATCCTGCTCTCTGAGCAACTGCACCCGCTGGATGTGGTAGGGGTGCAGATTCCGGGAACGTAAGATGCGCCACGCAGTTGCTTGCGAAATGCCAACATGTCTGGCGATATCTCTCGTGCTAAGACCTGGGTTGTCCTCAACCAGGTTAAGCACAGCCTCTTCGTTGTCGGGGGTGCTCACTGATCGCTCCCGTTCAGGCCTGCCTCCGTCGAAAGATCCCGTTGTGGACAACCTCTGGTGTACTCGAGCGAAGAAGGCATGGCAGGGATTTGCCTGTTGGGGTAACGCTCGGCGTACAACCGCTGAGCGGCTCGTCCATTACAACCAGCAGCGCCATACGCCAAATGCATGTCAGCCAATTCAGAGTTTGTGTACCGTTCCATCCTACTACCGATCTGCAGACAAGTAACCCGAATCTTAAGTAGGTACCGCACGTTCAAAAGACGTGTCTGCGCATACAACTACGTCATCTCGCGTTGTCGTCTACGCATTACGTATCTTTTGCATATCGATATGGTACGATATCTTTTGCATAAATCAGCAAAAAGCACCTTATGTAAATTTTATTGCGCGCATTGTGCATGATTGAAACCAGCTATGTTTGTTAAAAAAAACAAACAAACTGCAGTTTTAATAGCTTCTTATGATAAGTAAATTACTCTCTTGTTTTGTTTCTAACTGATCGTAGCGCCCCGTTTCCAGTTAGCGTCCGAAATGTCAACGAATTATGTTTTTTGCCCAAAGCGCCCCCTATCGATGTTTCTTTTTGTACCGTTCAACTGAGTTTCAGAGAGCCCCAGCAAACAGAATCATGAAAATGCATGCCATAAGTCAAGAAATCTGTTTGTTTATCTCTTAGGAGCCTTCGAGTTTCGACCACCCTGTACTTTGACATTTTATTCCGGCTCTTACGCTTTTTTCAGGGCTCTACTTTTGGGTTCAAACTTTAAGTTAGAGTATAAACTTTGGCGAGCATGTGTTAAATTATCAAAATAACGGGCTTAAAGTTGTTGTCTAGCTCTCCAAAGTCTGCAGCGCTCCCTATCCATGTTTTAAGAGATACGCTTATCAAATTGGTACTGAAGAAAGTCTAAACAAACAGAATCATTTCGACGCAACAAGCAAGAAAATCTAACCCTTTCCCTAGTTTTTATGACGTTTCGAATTTCGGCACCGAAATTTTCGAAAGCGCCTAGCGCCTTACCATCGCGTCAGGGACCCTACATTCCCTGTTCAAAAATGTTCGTCTAGGTGTGATCTATCGATCCTTAAAGTTTGTCACCGACGAGCTGAATCACCCTGTATATATATATATATACAACTCTTTTTAAATAGTTATTTTCTAAACATTCATGCTGTATGTATTTATAAATATTCGAAATGATTTTCTTTAAAATGTACGTTTTGGGATAATTTCTTATGTTTCCCAATTAGTCGTAAAAGCTAATCACATTCAAAGACATATGTACACATATGCATGCAAAAATATTTACAAGGAGAACATATATACAAACATGCACATGAAAATATTTACAGTGGCGGTCAAAAGTCTCCGGCCAGCAAAAAATTTTTAATTTATTTGTAAGTATACCCATATGAAGAGGAATCTCAAAGTGATACTTATACCTTTTATTGACATAATAGTTAGGAACTTAATTATAGAAGAACGTGTAAATATCAATAAATTTAATTAAAAAAATAAGTATAAAGGAAAACGCATGCTCTCAAAAGTTTTCTTAAAAAAAACCTTCACAAGTTTGTAAAAAAGTCGTATTGTAATAGAAAATTACAGTGATAAACGACTTTTACAATTAGTATTTTATCGTATTACTATTTTATTAGCTTTAATAATAAGTACTACGGCGCAGGAACGTGACATTCATACAATCAACGGTTAAAGATCGTCTATGGTACGTTTTTTCCACGTTTCTTGGAAAAATGTCGGCTGAGTTGGAATATTTATAGCTCCGCAGACTTTTGCCAACTTCTTTCCAAAGATTTTCTATTGGATTCATGTTGGGCGTTTGGGCTGACCATTTCAAAAACGAAATTTTTTGTGTGAAAACTATTGCTTATCGAGGCTTGCATACATTATTTATGTCGTGATCATGTTAAGAAAAATAGTTTCGACCAAATTTTTTCTCTAATAAGGCAAAAAATGGTCTTGCTAGATATGCTTATACATTGTATCATTCACTAGGCTGTGGATTTCAAATAACGGACCGACACTTTTTGAACAAAATACTCCCTACGGCATAACGTGTCCTCCGCCATGCTTCATTGTAAGAATAACATAGTTCGAATGATATCTTTTGTTGTTAGGTCATGGGACGTTGTGTCTGCCATAACTTCCAAAAATGTTTTGAATTCGATTAATGTAAAAATAGAAATTTTGTCCAGTTTTCACTTGACCAGACTTTGTGTTCCTTGGAAAATGCCAGTAGGGTACGTCGGTATTTTTTTTACCTCTGAAAATTTTTTAACACCGACTCTTTCATAAAGTTCTGTATCACGTCAGCATCATAATATGGTAGACAAACTTATTCCAGCAATATTTTCATTCCGTAAATCGCAGTATATTGCAACGGAATTTTCATGCGGATTATCAATGGTTTTTCTCTTGATAATTCTGTGCATAGGAATAGTAATTTTCCGGGGTCTCCCGGACCTCTGAAAGTCCTGAAAGCATGGCCATCTTTATATAATTTTTAAATATCGTTTACAGTCGATTTTAACGATCTATACCTGAGCCGCAATATCTCAGGAAGATTTACTGTTAAAAATAAAGGTGACAAACCGGTTGCATTTGGCTCCCAGGGATGAAAAGGTGTTACTATTTGACACCCGCGGACTTGAAAATGTGTTTGGGGTGCCATTGAGTGTTTCATACTAATTAGGGTGCCGCGCAATGCATACCGTTGGACAATTTTCACCCCTTAGTCATTTGCGCATGCTCTGTTACATGTATCCTTGCCCTTCAACTCGCTATCACTGATGGATCAACACAGCAATTTTTTCCTATGATGACTATCCCCGCTATACGCTATCCCAGTTTTGTTTAGAACTTTGCTCGGCTAACTTTTGGCGAGCTTTTATTATATAAAGCAACCTTTGAATTTCAGAACATTTGAACATTTCAGGGAGGCTTTGAAGGTGAGCTTGATGGCCGAGTGGTTAGAGCGCTGAACTTGTAATCAGACGTTGTGGGTTCGAATCCAACGAGGGCCAAAAGTCGGTTTGTATATTTTTTAACTTTTTATTATTGGGCACTCTGGATTAAGGGTGCCATCTTTTCCCCCAATTAAAGGTGCCATTTTGGCTCCTTTAGGGGTGTCACCAGTGAGACAAGCCTTTCACCCTTAAAAGGTGCAATATGTCACCATTAGTTTTAACAGTGTTAGCGTTTTAGCGACAAACTCATTTATGGACAATAATTGTTGAACTTTTCAAATTTAAATTTAAACTATGCTATACACGTTGATTCATTCCTAAACACAACCAAAAAACACTTTATGGATAGAAAAAAGTAAAGAATGATAAGTAGCCGGAAACTTTTGAGAACATGCGTTTTCTTTTATACTTAATTTTGTCAATTAAGTTTATTGATATTTACACTTTCTTCTATAAGTAAGTTCCTAACTAATATGTCAATAAAATGTATAAGTATCGCTTTGAGATTCCTCTTCATATGGGTATATTTACAAATTAACTGAAAAATTTTTTGCTGGCCGGAAACTTTTGATCGCCACTGTACATTTATGCATCCGCAATTCATAAATGTATACATGAAGCGCATAAACGCATACATGTAATGCATGCAATTTATGAATTCATAAATTGCATGAATGTGTAAATGCTTGAATGAATGAATGAAATTGCATGAATGAATGCATAAATGCAATCGCATTTATACAAATACATATGTACACAGTCACCCAAACATTAATATAATTGGAATGAACTTGCAAGATATTTTTAATTTAGCGATTTTTATTTTAGATTTTTGATTAGAATTAATTGAAATAGATTAGAACTGCGCATATTAAATTTTAATTTTCGTTGAAATATTAAATTTTATGTTAATGGAAAACCTTAAATACCAATGAAAATACCAAAATGTAATATTAAAATGTACATTAAAGGCAAGAAACCTACATCTACATCTACATCTACATCGCAATATAACTGTATCCTATTTATCCTAGAATAACCTTGAGATTCTTCAGAGAAATGAAAAATTTTCAGATTTTGACAGGTGGGTATTTACAAAGGAAAACAAAATCATCCTAAGTGCATGCAAATAATGCGCTGTATAATTTTGCTTTTGAATAAAACACAAACTAATATTCTCAAGCTTTTGGTTATTTCTGAATGTAACATACTGTAAAATTAAGTCTTAAAATATTATACTTTGATGCTCAGTTCACTACAAAACTGTACTATTCTTCTAACTGCAATACCTTTTATTAACTTTAGGGTAAAAACTTTTTCTTCGTTTAATGCATAGGTTCCCAACCTTTTCTGGACTACCGCCCCCTTTACAAGAAAAAAAATGTCAACCTCCCCCCCCTCTTCCATAAAAGTTAATTGTATAACAAAAAGTTAAAATATTGTTGTATACTACCTATATTTTATCTCTCTATCTATCTATTAAGAATCACAAAGAAGAAGTAAATTAAAACGACCATCAAATGTATCAAAAAATTGTTTATTAAAAATTGAAAAATAAACACTAAACCAATAAGAATTTAAAAAAAAACTAACAAAATGATTGAGGCTGAAGGGGTTTCAACAACTTGTTCATGTCGGGTTCCAATTTCCTTAAAATGAGTCACAAATTGTCAGGTTCAAATATGCCTGTTGTTTTTCTTAAATAGTAGGGGTAACTGGGGCACATTGATACACCCTCTCTACTGCGCACTTGGTCATTACAGGAAATTTCACAACAGCTCCAAAAGATGATGCTAGTGTACACAACTACATACAAAATGTCTTGGCATGATTTAGTAGTTGTGTGAAATGAGACGGGTGATTTATTGTTTTTATAGGTCAAAAGTAAATTTGAGTTGTACATTTGCAAGGATATTATACAACTGTTCCAATATTTTCAACCGGAAAAAAATACTCTCCCTGGTAAGTAAAGCTACTGTTTACGAGTTCTTCATCTTTATTGTTAGATAAATTATGAAGTGTTGGATTTAGATTCATGTTATTCAAAATGGCTGCATGGGGCACATCGATACAGTCTATATCTGGGCACATTGATATGTATCAGTGTGCCCCATGATAGCTACAGTCAACCTAAATCCTTTTCTAGTTCTTTTTATCATTACCTTTTATTATTTTTTTTAATATACACTCCTTAATTCAACTATTTCCTGCCAAAAATTTCTAATATTATTAGTTTTTATTGAAGTGAAATAGATCCATTTTTTTAAATTAGAACATTTTAGAGTATTTTTGCAAACAGAAGACATACAACATTATCCAACAGCTAGTGGTAGTAAAATCAACAAAAGAAAAGGACGGCAAGTGGGCAAATCTCAAATTTTTATCTATTATCCAGATTAAAATAGTAATTTCGATATGAGAAATGTTAAATAATAGAAACAAGCTGCAGCACAGCAAAGGGTAATTATATTATAAACAGAATTTTAAATATAATTATCCTTTATTTCCAGTTTATAAACCGATTTATAAACAAAAAACATTGTAATTTTTTCATCTTTCCAAAGAAAGAAGATATTTCAGGGGTTGAAGTGCCAGATATGACAAAGTTATTTTTGCCAACAATAAGACAAGAAAGAAGAAATAGTCAGAACATCAGGCCATTACACATTTAATTTCCATTGCTTTAATATTGCTTACAAATAAATTGTGGGTGATTTGAATTTATATATGTAAAATATATAAAATGCTTTGCTAACTCATTTTCTATGAAAAATATGCATTGGTGTTATTTTGTCTTCATTTTTCCCAAACATATCAAAGTGCCCCATGAGGTGTATCAATCTTCCCCTGGGATGGGCACTTTGATGCAAATAACTTTTTTAGATTTTCTTTTTTAATTACATGCAAAAAATACTATATAAAACAATGATTCTACATTTTAGTAATACACTACACAAGTTTTGCTGACACCACATGGAAAAATAACTTGAAATTTCTATTTTCTGGACACCAAAAAAAATCTTAGAAAAAAACTGCATCAATGTGCTCAAGTTGCCCCTAAATTAACTACTGCACGGTACCCGCTCTCAGCCAATTGTGATGAAAGAAAAGCAGTTAAAATTTTATGTACGATTGCTCACAATCTAAGTTAGAGAGCTGTATTGGGTTTTGAAGTTAAAATCCTTCCTATCCATTTCTGAATTATATTTTTAGTTCTCATTTGCTGTGAGTTCCACGATTTCCTCTTCGAAATATTATGATACTGCTGCATCTGCATTTGCGAAAGAATCTAAAAATAAACTCGGTGTATTCATGTATTAATATCAGTGTCAAGAACTAACCAAATCTGAAGTTAAGTGAAAATCCGCGTGTTAGTTCTTGAGCTGGAGTTGTCGCAGTAATCGTAAAAAAAGCAGCATAGCAGCGCCATCTGTTGTGAAATTTTCAACAAAATGTAATCAGAATCCATTCATGTCAAGGACTAACAGAATCTGAAGTTTGGTGAAAATCTGTGTAATAGTTTTTCAGACAAAGTTTTTGTTTCAAAAATCGTGAAAAAGGCGTCACCTGTTTGCCGATTTACACCTAAAACTAATCAGCATAAATTTATATCGGGACCAACCTCAATATAAATTTTTATTGAATTCCGTTCATTAGTTGTTGAGATAGAGTGCCCACAAAATTTATCACAAAAAAAAGAAAGAAAAAGAAAAACAGAATTACAGGCACACATAAAGACATTTTGTAAAAACATGTTTTTAGGAATCTCTGAGCCTTAAAACGTGTAAATCCGTCAAAAGTCAGAATTTTAAACTTTTCACGAATCCAATATTTTTTTCTTGTAAAGATAGAAGAAAGTAAAATTAGGACATATTTTTGTCTTTTCTATCAGCACGCATTTATCCAAATGCTCTTGTAGCCTAGAAGCCCTCAAGGCTTCACTTGAAAATCTTTTTAGCAAATTAAGCAGATAGGTAATGATCGGTTTATAGCAGAGTGTCTTGACTCATATTTTAAATACTCAATACTGTACTGCCGGTATTTCTTCTTCGATTACGATATTTTGAAACGTAAAATTGTTCCCTATTTAAGTTTTAAAAAAATACTTTTGAACAAATTTATAGATATAATGATTTTTATCACTTTCACTAAGAGTAAACAAATTTCTTGAACTGATTCAAATTACGGGTTCGTTTAAAAATCTCTGTTCAGGCATGTGTCGTCATTCTTCGAAATTTTTCGAAATACATGTTATTAAAAAATAATTCTGCTTAAAACTTTTAAACAGCAAGTTATCGCGAATTTTGTACGCCACAATTTTTAAATCCATAATGATTTTTAATGCGAGTCATAGCGATTTTTCTTGTTGCACTGGGATTTTTTGACATTCCTGAAAGAATTGCAGCTACAATGCTTTTAGCCTGACATAATAAAAAAAATTTCTCCGTGATTTTAGCCCTTTTACGTGTTCCACGGCGATTTTTTTGACGATAGTAAAATAAATTCAATCACGCCCACCTCCCCCTCAAATCTTGATTTTATAGATTCGTTTTCATAGATTTTCATTTAAAGGAGCAGTTAAGGTTTTTGTCACGGACCGGCCAATGAGAGGAGATAAACTATTTTCATTACATCAGTTCCAAAATAAGTAGCTACGCCATGACCGCCCCCTTTGACTGTCCTAACGCCCCCCATTTTTCTCTAGACATGCTACCGCCCCCCCTGGAAGGCTCCAGCGCCCACTGGGGGGCGGTACCGCCCCCGTTGGGAACCTATGATTTAATGCATAAAATGTATAGTATTTGCATAAGTTTGTTTTTTTTTTCGAGAAATCGTCGAACAATACTTAATAAATGTTAGATAAAATGTGCAAAAAAACTACAAGTTAATGTTTTAGATGCTTGAAATATTTGTCCAAATCTTTTTTTTTTAAATCATTTGAATCACGATAGAAATAAAAGTTTTTGTGATAATTATAACTCTTATTAAACAATTGTTTTTTAAACAATATGATGTATTATCGTGCTGTATGTATTTCTGAATATTTAAAATTATACTTATTAAAATTTACGTTTCTAAATCATTTCTTATCTTTTATGAACTTGTAGTAAAAGCTAATGAAATTGAAACACATATACATTAATATACGGATAAAAATATTTATAAATGAGACACATGCAAAGAAAAATATTTACATGCATGCAACAGGCAATGCATAAATGCTGTCAAATCTATTTAGATACAAATATACTATGACACATTGCCATAAATATCATTTAAATAAAAGAGCAAGAAGCGAAGCCACATGCGATCAAAGTGAAATTGAGAGTGCATGTTGCGATTATTGGAATTTAATCTTTGGAAATTAGCATTAATTTTAAAAGAACAGGTTCGTCAATATGCAAGAATAATTATAGCTAAAATATTAAATTTTGTATTAACGGAAAATCACAAGTACTAATGAAACTACCAAAATCTAATTTTAAAATAAATTTTCAAACCAATAAAACCCACATATACATCTAGATCTCAGTGTAAAAGTATCCTATTTATCTTGAAATAACCTAGCGTTTCTTCATAAAAATGAATAATGTTCAGATTTTGACAGGTGTGTATTTTTACACGAATACGAAATCAACCGGAAAGCGCTCAAGTAATGCGCTGTACAATTTTGCTTTTAAATAAAACAGAAGTTAATATTCTTTCAACTCTAAAATATGACATGTTTAGCATCCTTGCATGTTAAAGAAAGTTTTGTTTATTTCTGAATATTTCTGAAAATAACATGTTGTAAAAGAATGTCTTAAAATGTCATACTTAGATGCTGAGTTCACTATAATACTATAGTATTCTTTCAACTGCTATTTCCATCATTTATTAACTTGAGGGTAATTTTTTTTACATTTTTTTAATAAATGTTATTTACTGTATTTAGATGATTTTCTTTGCTTTAAGAAATTTTTTTAAATATATAATAAATGTTTAAAGATAAAATGAATGAAAATTGTAGAAACATATTTTTTTAAAGTAGGGTTATTAGATCGTAAGGAAAATATAAAAATTCTAAATGTAAAAAGAAATATTTTCCCATAAGATAGACATACACATTTACATCTTGACGTGAATGTTTTGCACTAACTGCAGTAGTTTCCTTCAAATATGAAAAATTGTTAGCCATTGTTAGATGTGTATTTTTATAAAAATAGGAAACAAACCTAAAACCGATATACAGTGCGATTCAAAATAAGTATTTTTACCACAAACGACTATAACTCTTTAATCGATAAGATATTACTGATTAAATTTTCACAAAATGGAGAATTTTTCACAAAATTTTATTAGTTGAGGCGCAAGCACAAAGAATCGGAGGAGCGCGCCAGCGTGAGTTCACACTATTGCCGATTTATTATTCTATTCATTTCAGCCGTTTCATGGAAATTGATACTTATTTCTCTCTCTATGGACTTTGTATATGATACTTTGAACTGAAATAGATATCAATAATACTTTAAGGAACTAATAATTTTAAACTGTTAACTACAGTAAAATTCCGAATGCAAACTACCATTTTCAAATGCAAAAGAAATTAAATTTGTTGGAAGCGGCTAATAATCCAAACTTATTTTTTTTCGTTTATCTCTTCTTTATCATTAATTTATAAGTATATAAGGCAAATACATCATTGACAATTTTTCTTATTTCAGTATATTTCCGTTAAATATAATTATCTAATTTTTCCTTTACCAACATTTCCATCAAATATGAATCAAGGAATTTTTTTTAATATTTATTTATTTATTTTGCAATAATATTTAAATAATTATCTAAGGTTTCCTCCTTCAATTTGCTTATTTTAATTTTATAATCTTCTGCTTAAATATATGACCTAGAAATTAATGAAAAGATATGTATACATATAATTTTATTTGGTCAATGTCATATGATTCAATGGTTCTTTTTATTCAGAAAATTTATATGTGTATGTATATATGAATTTATAAAACTGTGAAAAAAAGTAAGATCAAATATTAGGATGATTTAAAAAAATATCTTGTTAAAAAAGGGAGTGGTTACTAGAATAAGTACTTTCTGTTTATAAAAGTTAACTTAGTTACAATAAAAAATCTATATGTATGAGTCTACATGTGCGCCCATATCCCTTATGTATGTATGTGTTAAGATGTATCTTCATTGCAATCTTTGAAAATGTTGCTTTAATTCTACAATCGGGAAATTAATTTTCATATTGAAATTCAATTTTAGTTTAATGAATAAAGTAATTATTTTTTGTTAAAATAGTATACAAGTAACATTTTTATGTATTTTAAAATAATATAAATAGAAGAATAGTATAGACATTTGGCTAAGAAAATTAAATATCGTTATCTTTATGTTAATTCTTATGAATATATTTTTTTAGATTTATTCCCTTAATTAAAAAAAGGTTAAATAAAAGTTTTCCATAGTTTTTAATTACGTCAGCTCATCCAAGAATGTGCATTAATTACTTTTTTCTTAGGTTAAAAAATGTTCTTCGAGATTAAATATTTAATTAAGGATATACTTTTTGTAGTAAGTATTTTCATTCTTTATATAATTCTTTGCTTTTTTTTAGTATTTCTACGTTTTTCTAGTTTTTTTTTTTCATGAAACAGTATTTTTTCATAAATGAACTTCTAATTTTTAGAATTTAGAAAAATTTGCGTTTATTAATTCAGATTTTCGAAAAAAATGGTTTTATATTTTCCAAACAAATCCACATTCCTAACATTTTGAGTAGCATAATCTGTCTCTCCCTTCCTCCGTCTCTCTCTCCTTTTTTTTTCTTGCAATTTTTTTAAATAAAAAAATTATTTATATATTTTCAATTATTTCTTCAGCAGATAAAAAATGTTTAAACGTGTATTACAATTTCTTAAAAAAAATAACAGTAACAAAAATCACTTAACACGCCCATTGTCGCGTCAACCATACATGTGGATTATTGGTATGCTTCACTGGAAGCCCCGTCATCCAAATATGGATGACACTCTTCTTGTTCACGTAAACAGGATTTTCAGTTGTATTTAAAAAAAATAATAATCAATGAAATATAAATATAGGATATATGTAAAATAAAAAATACTATTAGGATGCAAAATGTACTACACTTTTTACTAATTTTTATTTTTGATAAAAGCGTATCACATTTTATTGTGTTGGTAACGAACCTCGTTATTGAATGCCACAAGTGACTGTATTTATTTTCTGTTCACACCACTATTAAAAGAAAAATTAATTTTGCACCGTAAATCTCTTGAAAACATCGTTAAAGCGTATGGGAAATATTTTTCTTTTAAAACATTTGTGTGATTTAGAATTAAAAAATAATCGCTCATGGCAGCCCTGAATCTGTTCGTGTTTTAGCGCTCATGCAAACACTGGGACAGGAAAGTTCCAATGTTGGTTAGAAATAAAATTCACTTTGAACAAAAAAAGCACATCATAGATTTTTTTTTGTAGACTAAAAGTGTTAAAATTTTAAACATTTACATAATCTATGGAATAAATTATTAATTAATTTACAAATCTTTTTCAATATTTTCTGTGCAAGAATTGTTAAAAACAAAATTTTAAAACAGCTTTATTCAAATTAAATATTTAGAAATCATCCATAATATCGCATTTAAATGAAAAAAAAGGGTTTGAAAACATAATTAATAATTTTAATGATTCTCAAGCACTGTTAAAAGAAAAATGAATTTTGCAGTGTATTTCTCTTGAAAACTTCACCAAAGCGTAAGTCAAAGATTTTTGTTTTAAAAAAAGTTGTCTTAATTAGAATGAAAAAATAATCGTTTGTGGCAACCCTGAATCGTGTTTTTGGCATTCCAGCGGTCGGATTTGATTCCGGCGAGAAACGCAGTCGGATCATGTAGGGCAACGAACGTATTAATGAAAGAACAGCAAATCACTGTTTTACTGCGTGACATTAGAAATACCTATACCTGCCATGTCAGGAATTACCAAAGATATTGACCTGATATTTTCCCATATACACAGTGCAGATAATAAAGTAAAATCAACACTATAGCTTAAAAAAAAAATCTGAAATAAAAAGATTTTTAAATAACAAAACTTGCATTTTATCTAATGAAAATCTTTTATAAATCTTTTTAACAGATTTTTGAAAAGTAAATATAAGACAAAAATTAGGAAAAAATATGTATTTTTTACATTCAATGTTTTATACAATATTTTATATCTACAATGCAACTTTAAAATGCTATTAATATAAATGCACATAATCACGGACTCTATTTATTCAACACATTTTGTTCTTTCAAAATTTGTTTTCTAGTTTTGGAGCTTGTGGAATAAGTATGACGTTTTTTCTTGTTTATATCGAAAAAAGAAAATGAAAATTCATAGCAAAACTTGAAAAACAGCGTTTCTCGTTTATTTATTTATTTTTTTTATTCATTCATTTTAAATAAGATGCAATGAATCTCATTATTTTAACATTTATTATTGTCACTTTTTTATCATTCATCAGCTAAAAGTACGGTTTTAGTTGCCCTATTAGAGAAACATCATTAAAATTTAAACATTAACATCTCGGAATTAATTTTCTTAGATATTATGTGATATCCTCAGATTTTTGCAAAAACTGGTGTTGATTTCATCACCCAACGTTCTGCATTGAATGAGGAAAAGAGACTGTGTAACTGAAACGGACAGTACGATGTTAAAATAGTGGATTTAAGTTAAAGGACATATTTGATTTCTTTCAAATGTGTTTTCTACAAATACTAATCCTTATTATGGGACTTAAAACTGGATAGTTTAGTGAGAAGATAGATATATTTTATTTTATTTAAGTAAGAGATGATGTTTCAGATTGAATGTTAACTATGAAATACTTTTATAATCTTTAGGTCTTTTTAATAAAAGTATTTGTTAAATTTTTTAACTAATATAAAACCATTTAAATGGTAGCTTATGAAGAAATTAAAATATTATGAAGCACTTTTAATCTTGTAATAAAATTTTTCGCATATTTATATTTCCTTTGAAAATTTTAAAAAGGTGCATTCATATAAAGAAAAATGTCCATGGAATTATTTTCATTATCTTGTGTAAATAACATTGTGCAAATGATTCAGTAATTGAAAAAAATAATTTCAAATGGGATTAATTTGTATTTAGTTTGTAAAAATTTATTCAATATTTATCGAACTCATATAAAGATAACTTTCATTCTATGCTAATGACAATATTAGCATAAGTCTATAGTTATAAATTGATACAGAGAAGAAAAAAATTGTTCTGCTCGAAAAAAAAAAATACTTTCCTTACTTTTACCAAAAAAAAAAAAAAAAAAAAAAAAAAAAAAATGCTAATAATTTGGAAATTTTTTGCGATGAATACTTTGAAAAATAGTTTTCAAAAATCTAGTTTTCGTTTTTTCCATTTTTGCACTCCTTTTTTAATATTTATTATCGGGAATCATTTAAAAGAAGACGAATGTTCAGAATTAATAAGTCAAAGACACTTTCTATTATTAAAAAAATGGAAATGAAGTATCTCTTTTAATTTGAAAAAATCATGCAGAATATTATTTTTGTATGACTTTTTTTGTAGATATTTTGAATTTCGTTCTTTTTTGTTAAGTAGGAGATTAAATAAAAGCTTTCAGTTGACTTGCTTAGTTTATTAAATGTAGTATGGTGCATTCTTTAAATATTTTTTTTAATTCTCTTAAATGAATTTTTAATTACTTTACAATGCATTGAAAAAATATTAATGTTGTACTGATTAAATAAATTGTATGTGTAAATGTATATACATCATAATCAACTGCTTTCAATCCACTGCTAGATGTAATTCTTCCACAAATTTTCCCAACTTTTCGTGCCTAGTACTTTACTCATCCACTTTTTTTTTATTTCATTACTTCCTCTTATTTTGCATTGTCTTCTAGTTCGTTTTACTTATCTAACATACCACTGTAGGACGTTTGTGCTTTATCTATTGTCTATCTATTTGTCTATTGCCTATCCCATTTCCATTTTAACCGTTTAATTATTTCAATAATGTAAAAAAAAATCGTCTGACTCTAGATTATTCTGTCTACTCTAGATGTACCTAGCTACTTCTATCCATGCTTTTCTAAGCTGTTTGTCATCTTCCTACTTCTGTTGTATTAGTGACCATGTTTCTCCTCCGTAAGGAAAGAAAGCAAAACACCATGGTTAAACACTTTTATTTTCAAACATACACTGTAAAAAAAAAAAATCTTTAAACCTACAAAACTAATTTTTGTAAAGCTTCAGAAATCTGCAAGTTTACTAAAATTTTATCTGTAACCGGAGTATTTTATTTACCAGCGCATAGTACAAATACATGAAATAGCTTAGTTTCACCGGCCAGCCAATCAGAATGGGCTTCAGTAGTGACGTGATCATTGTTTACGCGACCACAAGAGCGTAAAAGACTTCCATCTTGGATCCCTTATTGAGAAGGATTTCTAGTTAGGAAGTAAGTAAATATTTATTCTTAATGTGTTAAATTTTGTTTTAACCTCTTCAGTCCTGATTTCGCCCCCAGGAGACACTAATGAACACTCTTTAAATTAATTAAAATGCTTCTAGAATTGTTAAGATTACTTTTAGACTTCTTTTAATGAATACATGCACATTATAAGCATCGATATATTGACGGATATATCTTTATCGATTTTTATAAAAAAAAATTAAAATGGTTTTTGTAGTCCTTCGTAATATTAGTCTCAAGACTGAGGAGGATATTCCCGTTCTACTTGATTTATAATAACTAAAAATAGAAAACTCGGATAAGATTGTTTGATTTTTTGTTATAAGGTAGCATGATCTAGCAAGTAAATCTTTCTATTATTTTCTGTTTATTACATATATATCATTATCAGATAACTATTTTATACGTGGGCGTTTATTACAAGTGCGAAATTTCTAATGTTTAATGTAACAAATCAAACTCCCCTCTCTTTTTCTGAAATTTGTCTTATCCTTTTTGCCTTCTTCTCCAAAATACAAGAGATTAAAGTGTTTAAAATTTATTTTCTACTCTATTTGTTACTTTATAGTGAATAATCAATCCTAAATTTCATTAGCAATTGATTACATCACTTTCATATCATTAAAAATTTCATCTGAATTTCACCCTCAAAATTTTGTTTTTGAATTTTCGTCATCCCATACGGTAACAGAACTTAAAGTTTAAAAACTCTGTAAAACTTTTAAAATTAAAATAAATAAATTCTGCTCTATATGTTATTTTATTTTCACAATAAATTGCCAAATAAGATTTTTCTCACCACTCGAAATTTCCATTTCCCCATTCCTCCCTCACCCCTTCATATTGCGCTCTATGCTAAACATTCTAAGCACTCCTCATAAACAACGCATAGAATTTTAAAGTGTATAAAACTCCTTAGAGCCCAGTGGTGGAGGGGTGGGAGGTCGAAATTAGAATAAATTAGGGGAAAGTTGAAAATTGTTTATATCCCTGTAGGTCTAGAATGAATATGCTAGTTTTTCCCTTTCTTATTAGGTTAGCGTTAGAAAAATGTGTATAGATTTATAATCGAAAAAAAAAGTCTTTATTAATTATCATAAAAATATCTAAATAAACTATTTTTAGCAAAAGCATTCTCAATTCAAATGTTATAGAGATTAAAATTCTGAATAAAATGAGTATCGATAGTCAATATTTTGGTTGAATTTTTACAATTCTACTTCAAAGTTTTAGCTAAATTACTAAGAAAGAGCTTTAAACCCCGACAGACGAGGTTATCAGTGTTAAAGTGCTTCTGATTTTTTTGTACAAGTATTTTTTTAAAGATATTGAGTTATTATTTAGGGTAGATGTATTAAGAATTTTTTAAGCGTTAACCTCATGATTACGGGTTATAGCCGAATAGTGTGCTATGAAAAAAGTCCAATGTCGCAACTAATTATGAAAAAGCTAGAATATGTTTTAATCTATTCGAGATAAATTTGCAATCAAATAAGATTCCTCCTACTGCCAGAAGAGCTTTTGCTTCTACGAATTTATCAATATCTTAAAATTTGCATTTTTCATTATTTTTAAAATATTTCAAAAATGATTCTTAAGTGAGGGTAAACATTGTTTATTATATCCGATATTTCAAATATGTGTATACAGAGTGAGTAACAGTGCATATATATTTATAAGTAAGGAAATAAAAAAAGTGCGATATTTTTTTTTTGGGGGGGGAGCAAACAAATGAGTGTGCAAAAGCATTTTCGCTAGATTAAATTCAAAGTCAATTAGTAACACGATTCTAACCTTCGATATTTTCCTTAAAGGCCAAAGATGATTTTTTTAAAAAGATTTTCGATTAGTATACGACCACAATTTAAGTTAACCTTTAACTGACGTTACTTATCTCACACACCGATGAACCCCCCCCCCCCTCCCCCAATTTTCTCAGTCTTATTACAAACACTACCGAAGTTTTCTTTCATTTGAAACTTTTATTCTATCATCAGAGACTTTTGAATAGGTGAATTTTTATTATAAGAGCACAAGATGTTTAGTACAAAAATTCCATCCTATAAGTTTATCGCGCCTTTTTGTCATCTTTCGATGGAGACCGCTTCACAGTAGTTATGCCAATTTCTGTCAGGTTAAATTTATAAAATTGTAAAATCTCCGGAATATTGAAATAAAGTATTGTAGTATTAACGTAAAATTAAAACGATGGTTTAAGATTGGTGATATCAGTTGGACATGTAAAACAGCTATCATTCATGCACCACTTTATCGATAATTACTAAATTATAATCCTCAAAATATACAAAATAAAGCCCTAGCATAACAGCATCGTAAAGGCTTTAACAATTTAAAACATGTAAAACAAACAGAGGCTGGGCGGATTGATAATTTGGTCTTTCCTTGCATCACTATTTTGTTAGCAATTAAGGCAAAATTTTGAAATAGAATTCGACAAAAATATGAATATGGATACTCGTTTTATTTTTAGTTTCAAATTCTAAGACATTTGTCTTGACAATGTTTGTTTTTGATAAAATCAGTTCTTTTGAGATATTACTAAAATATTTTTAAGTGGTTTTTCGGCTATAAATGTGTACCTATTTTCTATAACGTTGACCTCGAAGGAGGAGGGGTAATTCTAGACTTAAACTGAAGGGATTAAAACAACTTAGTTTTCTTCTAATTAATTTTGAGTTTTACCTCTGACTACTAAGCTAAAATTTTTAAACAGAACAGTGAGATTTAATGTACAACAAAATTTTAATTGTAGGCGCTCATTTTATTCAGAACTTTAAAAATTAACTGCTGTGACAAAACTACTGTGAGTAGTCTGTCAGGCAGATTAATCTAAAGATGAATAAAATATTAAAGTAACTCTCAGAATACTAATTTTTTTTTAAAAACTTTATATACAGGGCTATTATAAATAAATTTCAGCTATTTAAAACTCTCTAGCATAGTAACAGGATTCCAAACGAAACAAAATTTGATCAGTATGTATAGTTATGCTGAAAATTACGAATTAAACTCTGAAACTTGAAAAATTCAGCGGTCTTTGAGACAGCTAATAGCAGTTAAGGAAAAAGCTCTATAACATTTGTTTTAATAGTTAGTTGTTTTTGAGGTATTATGGTATTAAAAAAGTTTTATTTTAATTTTTTATTTTAAATAAAAGAGTTTTATTTACAATATTTTTTAATTTAAATCTATATGTAATTTCTAACGCTCGCCTTGTAAGAGAAAAAAAATTAATATATTCATTGTAGACATAAACTGAAATAATTAAACCAATTTCCTGTTTTCCCTTAACAGCGTGTGATATGGCGTCAACATTAAGGAGCCACTCACGCGCCAGCGCATGATGTGGGGTGTTGTCCAATAGCCAGTCACGCGCTTGCGCGGCAAAATCTTTCACTGATTCTTTGTTAAAAAGAAATCGGGTTCTGGGAAAAACACACTTCCACAGCGCGGCATTAACTATCATCACATATTCATGTAAGCGGCAGCGAACGTGTTAATAACGAATTCTACCAACTAACCACTGGGATTTTAGTATTTTACATATATTTGCAAACTTTTAGTAATGTAAATAAGTTATCTAATAAATCTCCCCTCTTCTTTACAAAAAAAAAAAAAAAAAAAAAAAAAAAGCTTATCATTTTGGACTTTTAATATCTAAAGTTTAAATTCTTAATAATCTATTGCTTTTTAAAAATCTTTTCTTGATTTATCTGTTACTTTATTGTAATAAAAAATAATCGATGAAGAACTCTTAACTTGTTTACTTTTCATTTTTGTGCACTATTTGTAAATCTCTTTGTAGATTATCAGTCGTTTGGTAACCCCCTCCCCTTCCTTTCAATAGTAAATAAAATATGGTTATCTTTGTTTCCTATTTGTACTCGCAAAATTTAATTTTTTTATATGTCTTCATCTTTTTACTTCTTTATTTAATACTTTATTATAACAGCATTTAACCACTTGAAATCTTCCCTCAAACCAAGATTTGTATACTTGTTACCAGTGTTGAATTCAGGGGCTGGCCCGGGGGAGACATTCACCCCAGAGCAATAAAATACCCCCCCCCCCAGAAAATTTGAGATTTTAGGTTTTTATTGGTTAAAAAGTGCAATTCCCCCTCCCTCCTGGAACTCTATAATGTCCCCTCCCCCCAGAGCCACAGATGTCCTCTCGGAGAAAAGTGTCCAAATTAAACACTGCTTGGTACATCTTTTATATTCTGATAATTTCATAGATTTAAACGCGTAGCTCAATTATATGTCTGTTAAATTTTGATTTATTTATATTTTTTAATTAATTTTAGAGGAAGTTTTATCTCTTTTTAGGGAATATTATCCGTAAGAAAATGATGATGAAACCTTAGTTTTAAGAGCAAGAGATAAGATGGAGTAAATTTTTTCAATTTATCTTTTCAAGTTTGTTTTTAAAACCACGTATAATCAATGAACTCAAATGAACTTTTCATACAAATTCCATTTGAATAATTTTTTTTTCTATTTTGCTGCCTAAAAAAATTAAATTGTTTGATTACAAAATTGTTAAATTTGTGTGTTTTTAATATTATTAATTGAATTATTCAAACAGGAAATATTAATTTCGTTATGGAAAATTAGTCAGAAATAAATATTGAAGAAATTTTGTTGTTTTATGTACAAAATGTTTATATACTGAAGCCGGCACGTGATAAGATAAATTACGAAGAAGCGTACTAAAAATTATTTAAAAAAACATAATATACCGGCCAATTAAAATAGTTTATGAACAAATGTAATTTTAAAATGGATTGTTTCCATATGACGTTCTAAAAATTGAAGGTGTGCAATGTTTAGACGTTTAAAAATTAGCAGTAGCGAAAATTGAAAATCCAACATTTCATTTCAAATTGTTATCATTCGCAAAAGGATGTTGTGTTATGCACAGATGTTTGTCCTTGATAATATAGATTTGTTTTTACATCAAAATCTTGAGTTAGTTATTTTGCTTTTCGAAATAGAAGTTTTTCACCCTTAAATCCGCTGGTACCTGAACCAAACAAATACTAAATTGTTGGCTAAAAAGTTAGTATATAATATTAAAATTTCAAAACTATAGTGTATAAAATTAAGTGTAGGGGGGGATAGGAAAGATGGGACAATTTTTACAAAAATATTTTTTACAGATTGTTTCCCAAATATAAAGTGGAAAATTTCAGAATAACATTTTTAAACATTTTAACACACTTTAAAATTATAAATTTGTTGATTCTAAATAAAATTTTAGACTAATGAATAAATTAATTTAATAAGAAAGTCCCATCCCTCCTTTACTTAAGGGAGGAATGGGAAATGTTTTTATAATGAAAATTCATATTTAATTTTCAATAATGAGGTAGAAAAAAGAGGCAGATACAGTGTGATATTTTCGTTTCTTGGGTTTATTGTAAATTACAACAATTATTTTATGTTAAATTCTGTTTTGTGAAAATTAAGTCTAATGAAAAATATTCTTTTATACAGCTAGTGCCGCCAATTCATTTTGGAGGATGTACAATAATGGATAAAGGTACATACAAATAATATACTGACATACAAACATTAAATACAATAAGCCCAACTGAAGTGAAAAATTATTTAGAGCCAGGAGTCGAACCCAGGACCACAACATTCAAGCTGTTGCTCTATCCACTGAGTCTGCAAGTTGTCCCGTCATCCTAGGCTGTCTAAATTATGGAAGGTAACTTTTCCACCTTCGGTTGTTAGTGAGAAACTGTAGACTGTACCATCGGCTGAAGTAGCTTAGTGGATAAAGCAACAACCTGGAATGCTTGGTATTGGGTTCTATTCCTGGCTCTGGCTAATTTTTCACTCTAGTTGGGTTTATCGTATTTAATGTTTGAGAGTCAGTATATTATTTGCATGTACATTTTTTATAATTTTGAAGTATTCTTAAAATTCATTTATTCAGTACGAAGGTGAATGTAGATTTTTTTATAATATCAAATTCATTATAAATTTTATTAATTGTTTCTTTATTTTTCATGTAACAAATAACTTTCTTTTATAGATGAATGAGAACACTGAAGTTCAATTTAAAAACAGTGTGATCTCCTCTGACAGTGAAAAATTGATAAAGTCAGATGAGGAAAAGGAACCATTGTCTATTAGAAAAATTCCTCCCCATACCTCACTCGGACCTTTTAATATGTTCTACAGCCCTAAAATTTTCAAACATTTAAAAATAATACCAGTTTATCAATCATTTTCTAACACTATCTTAACATGCATAAAAGTCTGATTATTGATATTTGAAGAAAATATGTTTCCAAAAATACTATCAATAAGTATGATTTTCATAGGTATTTGTATAAACTCTAGTTATGTAATATTTGTAAAATATGAGTCATATTAAAAATGTATATGTAAATCATTTTTATTATGTAGAATGTAATAAATCGTTATTTGGAAATGAAATTTATTCATATTTCATTGTATTATGTCATTTAATCACATCGCATTTATTCGATGTACATGTATGCATATCACATTTATAATAAAAATGACTATTCATAATATTTTCCAAAGCATTATATACATTTCTATTTGTTTTAATTCTTATTTCCATTCATTTTCTGCTTTTAGAAAGTCTTCTTAGCTATCTCTAGTGCTTATAGCATACTGATAAGAACTATAAAAAATGTGAAACCTGCCTATAATGACTGTATATATGCTTAATATGGATTTTTGCGCACATATGTTAATGTGTGTACATCATCTCTGTTATATGCAATTTTTTGATTTAGAAATTCTAATTCCAGATCTGAATTAACTACAGTTGAATCCTACTACATTCATGCATTTAGATCCATTCTTCCGGATCTTTAAGCCAGATGAGAGTTTTAAAATTGTGGTCCTATGAATAATTAAATTTTCCTTTTCACTAATTCAATATGAAACATAACTCTCAAGCAAAAAAATATTAGAAAATGTCTAGTGTATTAAGTGTAGACAGTGCAAGAAATTTGTAGGGAGAAAATCGAGGAAAAAGACAATAAAATAAATAAATAAAAGGAAGAAAGTTCCTAGTGATTAGTGACAACTATACGGAATATTCATCAAAAAATAGAATAATAAGTTAAAAAAAAAAAAGATATTTTCTTAAATATGGCATTCAGGTAAATACATTTTTTTTACAGATTTTACATTTTGTTTAGCTATTAAACCAGTTATTTTATAGTGTTTCAAATATATGTACCATAAGACACTCGTTAATGAAATTCTCATGACCTTGGAATTGATCAAAATAATGTAACAAAATTGAACAAGACTACTGTATTTCCATTTCTAGTTTAAAAGCACATTTACATTTAAAAAAAACATTTCTGTTTCTCATAATATACAGGTTTTCAAATCATGAATTGGATTAGATGATGCACAGTGCTTATTTATACAAATAGAATATTGTCTTTAAAAATTGTAAATTTAATTTGCCTCAACTTCATCAGTATATATATATATTTAATTTAGGCATATTTTATAAACTTACTACTTCTATTTTATTTACATTGTTTTTATTAACTTTCATAGTTTAACTGAAAATCGTAAAATCTCCTTCAGATTATCTGCTCATTTAATGTTATTACAATGCTCATCTAATATAAAAAATGAATTTGTATCTATTTAGATATCTACAGTGAAACTTCAGTGAGTTTTCGCATGCCTAACATACAAATACTTTCGGCAATTGCTGTGATATTACTGAAACACATGTCAGACCATATATCTTATTTTGTAAAAAAAATATTTTGATACATGAGGAAAACTCCACTGTGGGTATTTAAAACTATAAAAATTCCACTTCATGCTGAAAAAAATACTATAACAACTCCAATTAATATAAGTATTAGAATACAAAAAACAATTACTTAAAATCTTTTTGTTATAGTTACAAATACTTTTTGGTAAGTGTAAATATTTTGGAAACAATGCTAAGAAAACATTAGCAAATTTACTGCATTAACCCTTTTACTGTTGTAAAGAACTTTTTGGCGATAATACAAAAAATGTTTTAGATACAGTTTATAATAATTTTTTGTAATTTTTTTCTCTGTACCTATAAAGTTATATTTCTAATGATTTTAGTACAGCTACAAGGGATTTTTTAGTATATTTGCTTAGAATTTTTTGTGGATTTGTAAAGGATTTTATAATGCATTTATTATTATTATTATTATTATTATTATAAATGCATACTAAGTATTTTATCTATTTTATCCAAAAAATGCAAATTTTAATTAAGGATATTTGATAAAGTACATAAAAAACTTAGGGTGCATTACTAAATAAAAATAGCAAATGTACTTTAAAGTCCTTCACAAACTCGCAAAATT
This sequence comes from Maratus speculifer, assembly GCA_964019185.1. Taxonomy (NCBI): domain Eukaryota; kingdom Metazoa; phylum Arthropoda; class Arachnida; order Araneae; family Salticidae; genus Maratus; species Maratus speculifer. Next base: position 327,864,064 of record OZ025290.1, read on the forward strand.
TCTTAGCAACTGTAAAAAAATCCTTTGTAAGTGTACTAAAAATCATTAGAAAACCTACAAAATATTTTTTAGAAAACACCCTTCAAAATAGTTAGCACGTTTATTAAGTAATCCTTAGTATGTTTACAAAAAGTATTTAGTAAACTCTCTAAAAAATCACTATTAAGTATACTAAACAATATTTAGTACCTTTACAAAAACTAATTTGAGAAACTCCTTTAAAAATCCTAAGTGAATCTACTAAACAATACATAGTAAGTTTACAAAGATTTTTTTGGAAAGCTTCCTAAAAAATCTTTACTACCTTTACAACATATTCATTGGTAAATTTACTAAACATTATTTACTAAACTCCCTAAACGATCGTTAGTAAGTTTACTAAACAATATTTAGAAAACTTACAGAAGTTTCTTCAGAAACCTCCTTAACAAATCGTTAGTACGTTTACTAAACAATATTTAGTAACAATTACTAAAGAAACTTTAGTAATTTTACGTGATTTTCTTTGGTTGCGGTTACATAAAGTTCTAGGCATTCCAGTTTCCAAGAAAATTCTTAGTAACCTTACAGAATCTTTTTTACAGTGTACAAGCAGATTGATTTTTTTACCTTCCGAAAGCACTTCATTCATCTCTGATTTTTCGATTGATCTTATTCTTGATGCTATTATCTGATGGTTTCCCTACACGAAATGAACATAATTTTGCGCATCTTTAATTTAAGTGTTATTGTAGATTATTTTCTTTTTTTATGTTAATGAGTTGAATTTAATCTTAATCATTTCCAAAATTATTTCTAACTCTAATTAATACTAGTTTTTTTCAAATCTTTCTATCTATCTGTATACATTAAAGAATTAAATGCAATACAAATAACACAGACATTTTCACGGGCCGGAATTTCCAAACCCGAAGCAGGCCGGGCCCGAAGGAAAGTTATTTCGGCGCAGCCCGGCCTGGGCATTTGTAAAACTCATAAGTTCTACCAGAGCCCGTCCGTCCACAAATGAGTAAAAACCGGCCCAGATCGGTCTTTTCTGGCCCGACACAATTTCTATTATTTCTAAAAAATTCAGATTTTTATCATATAATAAAGATTTTATAAAAAGAACACTGCATACATATCTGTAAAATAATTTTCCAGTGTATTTTACAGAAAATACACAATAGCATCATTAATGATTACTTTGATTCTGTGACCTTTCAATATTGAAATAAAGATTAATTTAAAAAATAATATGGTTTAGAATTAAAGAAAAAAAGAAAGTTAAAAATATCGTAAATTTTAAAGCTGTAAAATAAAAATAAATTTATTAAAATATTTCTGTATCATTTTATTAAAGATTTCAAATCCAAATTCATTCTCAAATCCAAAGAGTTACTTTCTAATACATTCCTGAATTCATTTCTCTTTCAGAAATGCATGAGATTAGCAGGGTTTTTTTTAATCCAAATACTGTGTAATCCAATGCCTTTATCCATTTTTTAATACAAGCAATTTAAGAAAACACTGTGAAAGTTGGCGTTTTGAATTTCCATGAGCCGTCATTTTGAAGGCTACCGTATGAATATGATTCGGTTCAACCTAGAAATATGATTATGAAATAAGTTTTAAAGATTCAAAGAAAACAAATGTTAAATAATAAAATTAAATTGCTTTAAATCAAAATTCTGGTGTGAAATATTTTTAAGAACTTAACTCAAAATTCCGGTAGCTATAGTATTAAAACGTTCATGTATTAAATTTGTAAGCATTGCTTTATAAGATGAGTATAGGCTGTAAACGATACTATATAGATGAGGTCAGTAGATATACTTATTTTTTATATAGAGATAAGCGTTTAGTAACAAAATATACTTAAAAATTAAAATTAAATGTGCCATTTTGAGAATATTTATAATAAAATTCCTTACGAATTAGAAGTGATAATATAAATTTTAAAATATACATTCATGTTAATTTTGGTATTTATTTACACAAAACACAAGAATTTATGGTAGAAAAACTCAAAGCGTTTCTAAAAACATTAATTTCTTTTTCAGTTTTTAACAATGTTTGACAAAAATGAAAAGAGCTTTTACTGCGAGGAAAACCATTAAGGAGTTTGGACATATTAAAAGCTTCTTTTATATTGTTGCTTTAATTTAAATTTTTATGGCAGACTATTAAATGTGTTTCAAACCACTCTAATGTAGTTTAATTTTATATTTATTTATTTTTTTGTCGTTTTCACTTCCAGTGTTTTTTTTTTCAATTAAACATTCTTCTTTATTTTTAGAAATACATGTCATGATCTAAAGGAATATGAAATTTCTTTAAAATGTATATAAATAGTAAAAGCTTCAAAATGGCCATAATTGAAGATCTCCAGAACTAGCGTATCTCAGATCGCAAAAGGTGGCCGGTCATTTGCGATTAAATATATAAATTAAGCATATGAAAAAATACATAAGGCATTATCCTCAAACTACAGGTGTGTAAATAGAGCAGTACAGGTTTTTTCCCTAAAACCCCATAAATGATCGTCAAATAACTGAAAAAGAACGAATATCTTCTGGATAACCCTGTCAAAACTAATGTAAAGAAAGTGTTTATACTGTTTATTATGATAAAGTGGCTTATTGTAACCAACTATGTTCTTTTTTGTGAGGATAGCATATATAATCGAAGAGGAACGAAAGTTTTCATAAAAACAATCCTAAATTTTTGCCAAGCGTTTTACTTATAATTTGCAGAGTTCTTGATATAAAAAATATTCTTTTCAGAAAAAATGATAAATAAGATTATACACATTATTATGCATTGTAAAAACAAAATCAGAAACAAAGCAAATAATAAAAATTGTATGATAAATTAGCAGGTTTATTAAATAATGTTTCATTGCACATACGTAAATTCAATCAAAGTATTTCCATAATGTGTTATATATTAGCTAAATGTGTAGAGCAACATTTGTAAAAGTCTCAAAAACAGAGACTGAAAAATCTGAAAAAGTATCGACGATAGAAGAAGCTTAAAATCCGGTGTTCCCTAAATGAAGCAAAAAGATGAGGGGTTGTATCCATATATGTATTGATTAGCGTCAATATAACATATATAATATTGCATGCACTACTATACTTAAATACATGATTGAATATTTCCAACCGAGTGAAAAAAATTTTAGTCAGGGAATCGAACCCAGATCCATTCCTCCCAGGATCTGCTCTTTACCGTTTAACCTAACTGAGCCAATAACCGGCAAGCATATTTAGTTCAGAAAATCATATTGACAGTAACATCTGGTCTGTCATATAGACAGCACCATAAGATGAACCGCTAACAAAGGAACTCCATATAGATGATGGGTAGGTAGATATTCTATTATTTTAACAGATTCATACGAATTAAATATATCCAACTGAGGGAAAAAGTAAAACCCATGTTAGAAATAGAACCCAGATCCTTGGCTTAAAGGGCCAAGCCTTTATCACTTAAGCTGACTGGGATAACAACCGGTGAAGATATTTCACTCAGAAAAACTTAATTGTAATAACATACATGTTTTGTAATGCAGAAAGCTCTACGAAATAAACCACAAGAAAAGAAATTCCATATAAACGATGAATAGGTTGATATACTATTAATTTAACACAGTAAAACTGGGTGGTAAATTTATCATACAAGTTAAATTTTTCAAACTGAGCGAAAATTTTCCCAAGTTAGGAATGGTATCAATATGCTTGGCTTACAGGGCCAATATTTTACCATATTTCTCTCAAAATTTTTTATTGGTAATAGCATCTAGTCAGTCATATAGACAACTCAACAAAATGAACTGCAGGTAAAGGAACTCCGAATAAAGTATGGGTACGTAGATATGTAATTATTATAACACAATTACTGTTCGATGATTTTAAATGTAAAACGAAAATACTTTCAAATTATTTTTAATGCGCGTAGGCCTAATTTCTTCTGTAACGTATTTCCTAGAATTTCTGTCGTTTTAGATTTTTAAAATACAATTTAACCAAAAAAAGATAATAAGAAATCGTGACCACACTGCTTTTTTCAGTGTAGAAATATAGTTATTTATTTATAAAAAAAAAGTTGTCTTCGAATTTTTCATTTTTGTCGCAACGAGAGCAAAATCTCTAACAAATTAACGATAAAATTAAACCATAGGCAGGAGCATACATTATTAGTTCCAAGTAATTAATTAATTTTTATTATAATTGCTTTCAAAGACAAGTACGATTGTTTGAATGTTTTTAAGATTATTTATGTCATATGAATTATATGTTCAAAGGCCGGATAAAAAATTTGCAAGTTAATAATAAAATTTCATTTTTTTTTCATTAAGTAAAGAAGAGCTTATCCAGAAGTCGAGACTTCCGGTTATTTTTTATAAGAGGATTAAAATGACAATTAAAATAATATATATTTCCTTCTGAAGCTAAAAGTACCTTTGTTAAGAGCTAATATTTATTTCTTTAACCAAGGACATAGAAGGGGTTTTAGAACTAAATGTACTCTTATGAAGAGTGAACTCTTATGAAATATCCCTTCGTTTGCATTTTCAGTACAGAAAGAACATTTAACTCGATATTATACTAGAAATAACTTCTAAAATCAAAGAATTTTATTTAATTATGTGTTTTATCCCAGATTTTTAAGTAAACTTTCTTGTTTCAAGAAATGTAAATTAAATTAAATCTTACTTTAATAGTTTATAATTTCTTGAGAATATCACTTGCTTTTGCAACACTATTTATCCTTATCATTTGGAAATTTTCCAAACATTCAAGAAAGCTTTAACTTACAAAAAGCTGGTGTATAACATTTTTTATATTTATAAAAAAAAAGTTGTTATTTATTTATAAAAAAAGGTTGTCTTCGAATTTTTCATTTTTGTCGCAACGAGAGCAAAATCTCTAACAAATTGACGATAAAATTAAACCATAGGCAGGAGCATATATTATTAGTTCCAAGTAATTAATTAATTTTTATTATAATTGCTTTCAAAGACAAGTACGATTATTTGAATGTTTTTAAGATTATTTATGTCATATGAATTATATGTTCAAAAGCCGGATAAGAAATTTGCAAGCTAATAATAAAATTTCATTTTTTTTTTCATTAAGTAAAGAAGAGCTTATCCTGAAGTCGAGACTTCCGGTTATTTTTTATAAGAGGATTAAAATGACAATTAAAATAATATATATTTCCTTCTGAAGCTAAAAGTACCTTTGTTAATAGCTAATATTTATTTCTTTAACCAAGGACTTAGAAGGGGTTTTAGAACTAAATGTACTCTTATGAAGAGTGAACTCTTATGAAATATCCCTTCGTTTGCATTTTCAGTAAAGAAAGAACATTTAACTCGATATTATACTAGAAATAACTTCTAAAATCAAAGAATTTTATTTAATTATGTGTTTTTTCCCAGATTTTTAAGTAAACTTTCTTGTTTCAAGAAATGTAAATTAAATTAAATCTTACTTTAATAGTTTATAATTTCTTGAGAATATCACTTGCTTTTGCAACACTATTTATCCTTATCATTTGGAAATTTTCCAAACATTCAAGAAAGCTTTAACTTACAAAAAGCTGGTGTATAACATTTTTTATTTTCAGTATAAAAAAGTTTAAAAAGTTAAAATAGTGTTTTGTGTAATTTCTTTTTTATTATTTTTATATTTAACTTATTTAAAATTGCAGATTTTGGAGTTGAAAGTATTAGCCCGCATTTTTTTTCATTTAATTTAAAAACACCATATTTCACTTGAACATTTTTCAAGAAAATGTACAGCATTTCAGTATGCATTTTAATATTCGGCTTTGATAAGTTACTCTTTGAGAGCATAAGGGTACAAATAGTGGAAGTTAATTTGACAGCAACTGTTTTTCTTAGCAATTTGCTACAAACCTGCTTTGCTAAAAATCTTCCTAAAATTGCGTTTGTTAAAGTAAAAAATGTAAATTATCTTTGGACTGGTTCAATAGCATTATTTATATTTAAATTGATTTTTCTTGTAATCGATATATTTTTATATGATAACTGCAAATGTATTAGAGGTAGTGATTCAAAACTTTATATATAACTTTACTAAATCATTTTGTTAAAATTGAACTAAAATCTAAAAAATTAAAAAAATATATATATTGAATGTATAAGTCGAATGACAAAGATTATCGAAATTTTTATATTTTTAATTTAAAAAAGCAAAAAAAGATTTGTTTCTATTCTTTTGCTGTATTTTCTATCGTTGTAATAAGAAAAAAGAATATTTGTGTGAATAAAGCGCATGTAAGAGAATAATATAATATAATCATAATGCCTATACGATGCCTACATACTCCGAAACGTATAAATGAAATTTCTCCAAATTGGAGGGTGATAGTATTTTTATACAAACATATTCTTTTTCAGTAGCTTCAAATCTATAAGAGACATGCAATGTATATAGAGAAACAGAATTTTTTTAAAATTTATTTATCAGTGTATTCGTATTTATTACATCGTTAATCTCAAATTATTGTATTCATACCAATCACTATACCTATTAAACATTTTCGTTATCATGAACATATGAATACTAACAAACAAGCCGGAAATTGCACGTCAAGTGTTCAAATGAGGTACGTTAATGAAATGTTCGTACTATATCGAAGTTTTTAAAATATTCAGACATTGGTGAAATAGTATACAGTACTTCGGATACAGTATAGTATCCTAAATCTTTTGTGTGTCCCTGTAAGTACTACTTGCCTTCTATTATACGGGAAGTAATTTGTACTAAAACCCGGCAACGTATACCAAATTAATAAAATGTGTAATAGTTTAACATAATTAAAATGTGTCCCAATTAATATCTCCCCCTATACCAACATGTGAAGGAATACATTAGTGTTGCCCTATAAATTAAAAAAAAAAATTGTACCACAGATTATATAGAATGTACATTTTAGTATATACTTCATGGATGCATATCAATTTTATTATGTTCGAAGAGTGCAACATCAATAAAATGCACTTGAAACTATTTTTCCTATTGGCCGTAACATAACGGAATATTTTGAATGTCCTTGTGTTTAAACTATACATCCGATTTTTATAAAATTTAATATGACTCGACGAAATTATGTAACAATTATATATTTTATGTTTCAAACTATTCAGTTTGGTAGTTTTTCCGCTTTTTTACGCTGGCAGAAAGACATTCGGACGGACTCAATGACGATTATATGTGATACGTATTTACATAATTACGAACGAGTGTAAAAAGTGTTATGAAATCAGAAAATGTTCATCATCATTGAGACATCATTGAGAACTATTAATCCTTGTATAATTTTTTATCATTTTTCGTAATAAACATTCATTAAGAAAACATTAAAAATGCATTAATAAAACACGAAAAAGTAGTTTCTTTCTACGGATGCAAAATGTAGATGAATGCTTAGATTTATCACCGACGTTTAGTAATGTTTTTAAAATACAATTAAACAAACTGCTATCTAAATGACGATGGAGTTTATAACAGACGAATTTATTCGTAATTTATTTATGTTATTTTTACTTATACTTGAAAAATTTTACTTTTTTTCTTAAAACATTCAAATATGCATGCAATGTCCATACTGATATTGTTAAAATATATTTTTCTTGGCATGTATATGTTTAAAAGGATTTTGTTTTGTTTTGTTTTGTTTTGTTCTGTGTCAGTCATGACAATTAATTAGTATATAAATGGATATAATGTAGCATGCAGTAAGCATTAAAACTATCTAAACTGATATTAAAATAAAATTCCTTTTCCTATTAATTTTTCAGCAATATTTTTCACAATGTTGGTTCTGCGCTTTGATAGCAAACGATAATTCACATATTAAATGTCCTTTTCCAATATTTCTCAATACAATATAAAATCAAATGCCCTGAAATAATATGTTTTAAAATACTTTTTTCCGCAATACTTTACATACACATTTAAATGTAATTTCCTCCATATGTCTGATTATCTGATTTCTATATGTCAATTTTATAAAATTCTCCTTGCTGTTTAAACACCACATATTTGAAAATAAGTACATTTTGTTTTAGTTTAACTAAACAAATGCAGAATTAGGGTAAAATGATTTAGATTGTATACATTGTTATAACCCTTGAGACACACATGGATTTTTGTTGACATTTTTTGTCACTTGTTACGTTGAAGCCTTTTTGAACTCTCTTCAGTTCAAAGAAAGTTTAAAGTGACATAAGCTTGTCGATTTTCTATGCTTAGTGCTGCTTTCTTTTGCAATGCTGTTTGCTGAAGGAAATGAAACTGTCGTTTCTTATTTTTTCAGTGCCATATATTACTTATTTAATTTAACTTTGATTTGTTTATACAAACATGTGAATATTTGAGTTAAAGTTTAAAAGCACTGCACATTAAGTTTTTTAAAGTTAGTTCAAATAGAATTACATATAGACAATACATGTACGTATATAGTCTGTGAATGTAAATAAAATATGAATCTGAATTCATCAATAAATCTTTGAGAATAGCACACTTATGCTCGTATTCATCATATACCTCAACATAGAAAACATGGGTCGAACACTAACTGAAAATACCCAATTAACCTGATTGGACCTGACCGTGGTTGAAGTTCAGTCAGATTAATAATATATAACATTTGAGCGTTCGACCTACGCTTTCTAGGTTGGGAAAAATGGTGAATACGACCATTAGTCGAACTTAAAACCCAATACAATACAAGGTCGTAACTCAGGAATTTGCGGGGGTATTCATATAATGAAGAGATTCTTGTTTACTACACAATATATAATAAATAAATGCTTATTTTATGTATGAGGAAGATTAATACAAAATAAAATATCAATATACATGTTAAGTAGAATGCAAATTTGCAAATTAAATGACATTATTTTACAAACAAATGAGCTCAAAAGAGGAAAGAAAGTATGTAGCATTTTAAAAAGTGTAAAACATTTTTTTCTGATAGAGTGAGGTGAATCAAAACACTTGGATAAACTTCAGGGTCTGATAAAATAGAGTGAAACAAATAAGTTAAGCTGGAATAACTACACTCACAGTGTAACTGGGCCATAAGCGATTTTATGAAAAATCCGTGTGTGTCGTTTTAGTTTTTCTCAACATTGCTATATCATCTCTACTTCTTGAAACAACATGTGCCAAATTAATTATAACTCTGGTTTTGCTGCAATGCCAAAGATTCAGATATCGTTTCTTACAAATCAGATTGATTTGGTTGAACATTCTCAACTTTATACTAAAATACGGCAAATAGTTTTATTAAACGATCACGTCTTTAAACATTAGGCATATAAGTGCATCGTTATTATTGGGTATCTAACATGTTTATTTTATGTTTTAAATGTATAGCCGACGTTCCATTTACCCCGTAATCTCTTGAAGAATGGTATAACTGTACCATGTGAGATCTAGTTAATCTTACAGTTATAAATAAGGTTTTGAAATTTCTTGTAGTACGAAAAAAAAAATTCTCAATTCATTTCCTTGCAAAAAAGATAATTATATAATATCTTATAAAAATTACTTAACAAACTTTTATAAATGCATATTTGTTGGTATCAAACAAAATTTCTTAAATGAGATACACCAAAACTTAAACTTATACGATGTAGATGAAGAGGTGTACATAAGACTAAAGTTAAATTATAAAAAAATAATTATCGAAAATAATATGATTGTAACAATATAAATGTAATTTAGTTTGAGATAAAATAATGCTTACATTCTCTACAGATTAATTGGATATTGAAGTAAAAAAAAGAGAGAGAGAGAGAAAGAACGAGTTATTTAAGTATTTACGTACCATTTATTCATAGATTTATCTTGTTTATTTTTCCCCTTAAAATACCCATGTAGCTGTCTACTTATTATACTATATAATAATATACGTACTTACTTAAGGCTCCACACTAGGCACAGAAAAAGACCTGAATGATAATGTAAAATCTATGGGAGCGTTCTTTTCAAATATCTCGCTCAAATTTTAATATTTTTACATGATTTTTTTGCATAAGATAGCTGAAGACGATCCACAACCGGCCTAGTTTTTACTTTTTCGATTTTGCTTAAATTTTTATTTCGATAAATTTTTATATTACGATAGTTTCAATTTCAGAACCGGTTTAAACCGGTTTCGAAAGTTAAAGTATTTTTTTAATCTGAAACCAAAACTAGGATAGTCCTCAGCTATCTTGTGCAAAAACACCCATGCAAAAATATTAAAATTTGGGCGAAATATTTGAAAAGAACGCCCTCATAAACTTTACATTATGATCCGGGTTTTTTTCTGTGCCTAGTGTGGGGCCTTAAGTGCTATGTTTTTGTATAAATAAATCTAATAATTTCACATTTGCGCTTTTTATACACCTTAAGCTTAAAGGATTCCCTTGCAATGATGTTTAGTTGGTATGTAATTTACCTGATCTGCCTGGTTTACATTTTTAAAAAAAATTATTGAAACACGACCTGATACCCCCTATTAAGAAAGAAAGGTATGTGGAATATCGAACTGCACATTATTTAAATAAAGGAAGGAATTTCTAATATCAAGGGACAAATTCTGAATGGAAAAAGTGAAGCATTTTGTGATTACATTGCAATCACAGTTATCTCTTACGACCAAAGAGAAAGACAAAGAATACTTAAAAGCAACAAAAAACAAACTGTTGTGCTTCCTTTTTTATTGTGTTCATTTTGTTCCGAGTATCGTTTATAACGATCGTATTGTAATTTATGATTAGGGCAATAATTTTGAGTATTTTGAGTATTAGGAAGCCATAATCATCATTATTTTCTTTCATGAAGAAATAAGATTCATTCTATAACTTTTATTGCACACAGTGTTTTTTACGCTATGAATTACATTATGATCTTTAGACTAAATTTTAAAAGAAAAAAATAGTATTTGTTTCTTTTAAACTTTCAGTATCATTATGCTGTAGATATAGCTGTGTTTTAATACATGTTTCTGTATTTGATACTATATTTTCTGGACACTGAAGTGGTTTTACAAATAAATATTCAATTTCTCTCTCTCTCTCTCTCTCTCTTTTTTTTTTTCTTTTTTTTTTTTTTTTTTGTTATCTACGGCATATAATTTATTTTTCCTTAATTATACAAGCTTTTCAATGGATTATGTAAAAATATATTTGTGGATATTTTTTAATTAAAAAAACTGTGTTTTGCTCTTTAATTTTGCAAGCAACACAAGGAAAACATTTTGAAAAATTCCCAAACTAAAATTGAAAATGTCGAGAGCAAATTTTTATAAAATTCTGAATCAGCAAATGTTATATTTTTCAAAAGATTTGCTAAGCAGGTAATATATATAATAATATATAAAAGGTTTTATCTCACAAAATTCCAATATATTATTGAGAATTTGAGTTTCAATAATAGTATTAGTATGAGATAAATATTTCCCAATATATGAATATCGTGAAAATGATTCAAATAATGAACCAACTGACGCATAAATCGTCATATGATTCTTCTTAAATAATTGAGGTTTGACAATTAATAATTAAATTGTTAATTATTAGACAATATTTATAAGATATTGCTTAAATTTTTAAATAGAATAAATTGATAATATCTTAGACTTTAAGTTAAGTTATTCTGTAAGAAAGTTACTCTGTATTATGAAGTCGTATTTTTCTTTCATGAGGAAATAAGATTCATCGTATACAGTGTTTCACAAATGGTACGCAGAAAATGCAAAAGCAAAATATTTAATGGTATCTAATAGCATTAGTGTAGATATTTTTAACAACACTGGTTTTTGTGGGAATAAAAACAATTTTGTTTGTTACATAGGATTTTAATAAAGAAGGCTTTCAGATATTTTTTATAGTTTCTTCTTAAAATTTGCTTTAAGAATTGTTAGATTCAATGGGTGAATTTACAATGTAGAAGTTTCATTCATATTTTGCTGTATCAAATACTTTATGTAGAAAATATTTATTCTTTTAATATCTTGATTGTAGTAATATTTTCCTTTAAAAATAAACATAAGTGTAACAAAATAAACTGTTTTATTATGGTCATATTTTAATATAATTTAACTGTTTCTTTACTTTTCTATATTTCTGAAAAATATCTCCAAACGACGTTTTAAATGTCAAATGGTGCCTTTTATTAAAAAATTATTCTTCCTTAAATTTTCAAATCAATTTTTAAAAGTCCTTTGACTAACTGCAGCGTATTTTTTTAAATATTATTTAGCATATAAAATATTATTTTGTAACATTTTAAAATGACATACAACTAAATTACATTACTTTATTGGAATGGCTGTTGAATTACACAAATTATATCAAATATTGCGCACAAAAAATGTGTACTATTTAGTTCCTTATCTTGATTTTATAAAATAAAAATAAAAATAAAAATATATTTTTGAAATTTTCAGAGGCATTTTTATTGTCAAGTGCGAATGATCTATCCTTTTTTTTTATCCAAGTAATTATTGTATTCTATTACAAGTACACACACGATAGAAAATACATTCCCATAAAAAGCAATTTCATATAATTAAGTCACCACAATTATCTTAAAAATAAATGCTAAAAGTAATGTACTTGTCTATATATTTTTTGCTTGAACAATTCAAATTGGCAATCACCATTAAACTAAAATATTTGGCAATAAGTATAGAGTATTTAACCCATTATCTTAATTAGATTTTACAACTATTGTTCATAAAGTGTTTCTTTCAGTTCACTGCTAAAAAAAACTTTCTCAAAACACAGTCAGTTGAAAATAACTTTATTCTAAAGTCCGCAAAAAAATTATCGGAAACTATTTTGCGCTATTTTCTGATGAAGTCATTTTATTTTATTCTAAGAATTCGTCTTTAAAATTACGGCGTAATGCATTTTCGATCCCAATAATGAAATTATTTTGTTATTTTTATGCTTTCAAATAATTTACTCTTTTTACTTAAATTAATATATTTTGGATATTGTGTATTTTGGATGTGTTATCTTATGTGTTACACATTCTAGATGCTTTAAATGTTCGCTCCACTATTTTATTTTTTCAATAAAAGCAACTGCGATAGAAAAGAAAAGTTCATCCTACAATCTATACATATATTATATAATTTGTCCTAGCTGACTGATAATCAACACATAGCCCAAAATATGAAGCGTGCACTAAGATGAGATTACTAAAAAAATATTTAAACACGTGTGTCAGCGATTATAGAAATTACTCCCCCCCAGAGGGGGTTAAAAGGGGGTTTCGAACAATTTAAAATATTTGACACATGTCAGTTATCGTTTTAAGTTGAAGCGTGAAACGGCAGAAAAAGAACCTATTTTAAAAAAAGTCGTTTTTCAGTGGTTTTCAAATGTCAATCCCCAAGAGGTTCAAATAGGTTTAAAAAAATTCCAAAAAATTTTTGGACCCGTCATGTAACATATCATTAGAAATCCCTCCGATTGTTCTTTCATATTATGAACTTTTCTTTCCGTACCAGAATGCGACACTGTGGGGAGCAGTTTTCGATATTTTTTTTAAAAATTGCAGCTTTTCATCATTACAGATCACTTTTTTATGGGGCCGTCTGATAAATATTAATGATAATATTTGAAAGTTTTAAAGAGAGGGTAAGGTTTTTTACTGGAGAGACGTCAAAACTCGAACTTTGTAGGTCGATTTTCAAAATTGGCCTGCATCACTCATGTCGTGTATCATTATAAGGCTCTATGATTATTATTTAAAAGTATACACATGCAGCACCTGTCAGATATTTCGTTATATCTCAGCAGCAGATATAGATAAAAGCAAGAAATTCAAGATACCTACTAAAAAAATAGCTAAACTCAGGTACTTCACTCATTTAAGATATTTTTTATCAATTATGTCGCCAACATCGTATTTGAAAAGGGTAATGTATGATTACACTGATAAACAAATTTTAATGAATTTTCAATTTCTCTATATACGTTGGGTGTTTCTTATAGATTTCAAGCTTCTGACAAAGAATATGTTTGTAAAAAGATATATAGATTTTCTATCACAATCTAATTTTGAGAAATTTCATTTATACGTTTTGGAGTATGTAGGCATTTTATTGGCATTGTAATTATATTACATTATTCTCTTTCATGTATTTGATTCACACAAACATTCTTTATTCTTATTACAACGATAGAAGATATAGCAGAAGAGTAGAAACAGATGTCCCTCTAATAGGTTTTATGTTAGCGACCTTGAATAGACAGCTCTAGTCACACCCACAGTATTTGACTTTAACGCAAATCCATGACAGTTGAAATGTTCGGGGGGAGTGTACTGCTATTTGTTTGTTCTCTAAGACTTTTTAATTAAATTTTGATAATAATTGTCCTATTTTCCTCTACATTATGTGAAACATGTCTAGAGGATGCATTAATGAACCCGATTCTTTTTGCTTTGTGTGCGGGAAACTAACTTTGAAAAAGCATCGATGCGCTTTCACGCCGTTAATAAAGACTGCCTATAATATGTACTTTGGCTATAAAGTAGTTGAACAAGATAAGAAATGGGTACTTGATTCTTGTTGTACACGATGTGCTACAAACTACCGGGCGTGGATGAAAGGTACAAAAAGGTGTATGTCCTTTGCTATACCCATGATATGGCGCATGCCGAAGGATCATATAACTGACTGCTACTAATGTATTACAAAAATTAAAGGATCTTCTGCAAGAAGTAAAAATAAAATTAAGTACCCGAACTTAGATTCAGCAATGTGACCAGCATTACATAATGATGATTTACAAATACCGAAAGCTCCAGAGAATTACACATATGACGATGCAGCAGTAGAAATGGAAATTTGTGAAACAGAAACTTTCTCTACATCTGATATGAACTATTCTCCTAGCATAACTGAAGAATCACACCTAATTACTCAAAAAGAATTAAATGATTTTGTTAGAGACTTAAATTTATCTAAGAAAAACTCTTACTTGGATTACTTGGATCACGATTATAAGATTGGGATCTCCTGAAAAACAATACAAATATATCTATTTATCGAGATTGACATAAGAAATATTCGAAATTTGTTTCAAGAAAAGATGATTTATGCTATTATAATGATATAAGTGGCTTAATGTCTGCTTTAAATTTGCAATATAACTCGGAACAATGGCCTATAAGAGAGCAGCAACATATAAGACATTTACCGCTAAGTATGAAATTTCTTATTAATATCATTTCTTTTTACAAATTTCTTCGATATTTTTCTGAAACATTATAAACATTGCATACTTTCAGTGCTTTAAATATTAATTTTAAACTTTATAAGTGTTTATTTAAAAGTTTGTCATTACTAAAATACCAAATGATAAATTTCATAAAGTTGAATAAATACTACAAAATTCAGATTATCAAGATTTTGATTTTTTTTAATCTGTGGGTGATGGAAACTTTTTAATGGCATATTCTTTCACAACACCACCTAAAATATAAAAGTCACCAGATACTTAGTTAGAAACTGAAACCTTCTTTATCAGTGTTATATGTATGGATGTTTGATTAGATATTATTATTAATTTTTAAATCTTTACTACATGTACTTCATTTGATTCGAGATTGTTTTAGAGAAACCAATATGCGTAGGTGACGAAGGCTGCTAGTATATATATAACTCAATAATTATTTAAATAATTAATGTTAAATAATTATTTTTTAAACAAATGTGCTGCCCGTATTTATAAATATTTAAAATGACTTCCTTCAAAATGTACGTTTTTGGATTATTTCTTATCATTTCTGAATGAATCGTGAAAGCGAATCACATTCAAGGACATATGTCCATGTATGCATGCAAAAGTATTTACAAAGAGGCTAATATGCATACGAAAATATTTACATACATGCATCCGCAATTCATAAATGTATACATGCTACGCATAAATACATACATGTTATACATAAATGCATGAATGCAATGCATGAATTCGTACACGCAATACATAAATACATTCACATTTACACCATTACACATGTGCATAGACACGCAAACATTAATATAGTTGGAATCAAATTGAAAGATATTTAAAATTCGCGATTTTAATTTCAGATTTTCAATTAGAATTAGTTTTAAAAATTTGAATTGCGCATATAAATAATGATCACAGTTGAAATATTAAATTTTGCGTTAATGAAAAACCATACATACCAATAAAAATACAAAAGTGTAATTTTAAAATCTATATTCAAGGAAGGAAACCTACATATACATCTACATCACAATATAAATATAACCTATTTATTTTAGAATAACTTAGCGATTCATCAGAAAAATGAAAAATTTTCAGGTTTTGACAGGTGCGTATTTTCATAGGAATACAAAATCATCCCGAAATCATCCAAGTAATGCGCTGTATAATTCTGCTTTTGAATAAAACAGAAGCTTATATTCTCTCACCTCTGAAGTATTGCATGTTTAGTATCTTTGCATGTCAAAGAAAAAATCTTTTGTTTATTTGTTGATGCATTATATTATAAAAGGAAGTCTGAAAGAATTATAGTTTGATGCTCAGTTCACTATAATACTAGTATTCTTTCAACTACAATACCTATCATGTATTAACGTGAGGGGTTTTTTTCTTTTCTTTCGTTTAATAATAAAATTTACAGTATTTACATAAGTTAGTTTGCTTTAAGAAACCAATCAAACAGTAATTTAAAAATGTCAGATAAAATGTGCAAACAAAAACATGATTTAATCTTCTAGATGTTTGAAATGTTTGACTTTATTTTTTTTAACTAATTGGATCACGATAGAAAGAAACGTTTATGTGATCCATATAACACTTACTAAACTAGCACTTACTAAACACTTTTTAACTAATTGAATCACGATAGAAAGAAACATTTATGTGATCCATATAACACTTGCTAAATGATTATTTTCTAAACAATATGATGTACCATCCTATTGTATGTATTTATGAATATTTAAAATGATATTTCTTAAAATTTATGTTTATAAACCTTTTCTTATCTTTTATGAAATAGTCATAAAAGCTAATCACATTCAAACACCTATAGCCTTATATATATATATAAGAAAATATATCCAAACAGACAGTCATGCAAATGAAAGTATTTATATGCACGCAACATGCAATGCATAAACGCTTTCAAATGTATATTAACACATGTATACACACACACATCAACATACATATAATTTACATAAAATCGCAAGAAGAGAAGCCACGTGTTATCAAAGTGAAATTGAGAGTTCAAGTTATGATTTTTACTGTTTAAGCTTTTGGAAACCACCAATGCAATTGCGAAAATCTAATTATAAAATCAAACGAATAAAACCCACATATACGTCTACATCTCACTGTAAATGCATCCTTTTTATCTTAGAATAACCTAGCGTTTCTTCACTGAAATTAAAAAGGTTCATATTTTGACGAGTGTGTATTTTACAGGAATACAAATCAACCGGAAAGCACATAAATAATGTGTTGTATAATTTTGCTTTTAAATAAAACAGAAGTTTGTATTCTTTCACCTCTGAAATATTGCATGTTTAGCATTCTTGCATGTGAAAGAAAGTTTCTGTTTATTTCTGAATATTTCTGAAAATAACATGCTATAAGAGAAAGTCTGGAAGTGTTATATTTCGATGCTCAGTACACTATAATACTATAATAGTCTTTAAACTACTATTTCCATCATTTAATAAATTGATCATCATTTAAAAACTTTTACTTTGTTTCATGAAGAAATTTACTACATTTAGATATTTTTGTTTGCTTCAAAAAATCAATCGCACAACGTTTAAAAAATGTTTAGATATAAAAAAAAAATAAAAAAATACAGAAATCACGTATAGTTTTTTAAAAATAAAAGACTATTAAATTGCAAAGAAAATATAAAAAATCTTAATTTAAATAGAAATATTCTTCTCATAAGATACACATACACATTTGCATCATTAATGGTTATATATATATATATATATTACACATTAATGGTTACATCTATATAAAATTATCAAACTGTTAAAAAAGTTATTATTATTATTATTATTATTATTATTATTATTATTAAAAAATATAAAGATATTTTTAACGAAATATCTTGTATAAATAAAGGCTATGTTCACTATAATAAGTTGATCTGTTAATAGAAATTAACTTAGCTAAGAGAAAAATCGATATTTATGAGATTTCTTTACATATGCCTCCATATCTTCTACATATATATGTATGTATGTGTTAATATACAGGGTGTCCACTCTCAACGGTGGCCAATGGCTAATTTCTAAACCTTTAGTCATAGACATATAGTTTCAATTGAAAAAATGCTTTTAAAGCTTTTAAAGAATTGTTTTTCAATCGATTTAGGTCAAAAAACTTTTTATTAAAAATTACGAAAATTTAATTTTTATACAGTTCTCCGGTCGTATAACTGACATTTACTAAATTTTTACCAATACTCTAACAGGTAATACAAAAAAAAGTCCCATTCCTCTGCGAATAAAACAAACCGAGTTCTAGCTGTGATTAAAGTTTAAACATATTTTTTGCTGCAAATTACTGCAATTTGCTGCAAATGCAAGGGGTCTGTCACAAATTTGCTGGAAATAAAAAGAAACGCAAGATATAAAATTTAATATGAAACATTGAGAGTAAAATAATTTTTACAATATTATTTTTAAATTTATGTGGATGATTACATATTAAAGCTAAAATTTGTACCAAAAATATATGTAAAGTATAACAGAAAGTTTGTTTAAATAAATTATGAAAAGCAACAGTTACAATTGTTACAAAATGACATATATTTAAAATTCTATTAGATTGGTTAACCTAACAGATTTTGGTGCAGTCCTATAAAAGAAATAAATAATACGCACTGAGAATTGTATTAATATTACTACGTCATTGGCTATAATTAATTATGTAAATTGAACCTCGATCGGATATTTGGAAGTGAGTTAAAATTTGAATAGAAATTTGAACTAGGGAAACTTACATACGAACGTTTTAAGCAAAAAGCAAGCTTATCAAAATAAACACCTTTTAAAAATAAAATCGCGATTTCCGAAATTTTTATTTTCTCGATAAAAAGGATTTTAAAACTCACGTCTTTAACTATTTTAACCAACGTAGAAGTTAAATAATAAAAATTAACACTACCGTAAAACTTATACGGTGTAGGCCCCTTCAGTTAAATTGCTTTTAAAATATTTCTTTATCTTTTTAAAATCATTTTTTGTAATTGGAACTAAACATCTGTGACAAATGGTTTAGGAATTAGCTATTGTGACAGCGTTGGAAATGGATGCCCTTTATAATAATTTATGCACTTAGTATACGTTCCCTGAAAACTAAGTCTAATTCATTCGTTTTCAGCTACATAAAAGTGGTTTAAGTCATGAAATTTAAAATTTCTTAACTCGGTCAATTTTAATCTTAGATGAATGGAACCTTTTTTGTATTGCTTGAAAGGGTGATGGAAAATTTTTACTAAATCTATCTAATAGGACAGGGGGGGGGGGCGTATAAAAAGTTAATTTTCGTAATTTTCCAATATTTTTTAAATTTAAATCGCTCGAAAAACAATTCTTTACCTTGTTTAAAGAATTCATGCAATTGGAACTATATGTCTATGACTAACGGCTTAGAAATTAGCCATTGCCCACCGTTGAGTGTGGACACCCTGGAAATATTCATTACAACTCCTTAAAAATTGCTTTAATTCTACAGATAGAAAATGTTTTTAATATTTAAAATCAATTATAATTTTAAAGAATAATATAAATATTTTTTTAAATAATATATAAAGGAAACTTTAAACTTTTAGTTTTAAAATTTATGACTAGAAGAATAATAATGACGTTTGGCTAAGACGATTAAATATCATTATCTTTACGTCCTTTCCTATCAATATTTTTTTCTGAGATTTATTCCCTTAGTTAAAAGAAGAAGGTCAATCGGAAAATTTTTCATAGTTCGTAATTAGGTAAGCTTATCAAAGAATGTACATTAATTAATTTTTTTCTTCGGATAAAAAATGTTCTTCCAAATTAAATATTTAATTATTATGTATACTTTGTGTAGTAAGTACTTTCAGTCTTTATATAATTTTTTTTTTTTTTTTTTTTTTTTTTTTTTTTTTTTTTTTTAGTATTTCTGCATTTTTTCTGTTTTTTTCTCATTAAACAGCATTATTCCATGAACGAATTTCTAATTTTTAGAATTTAGGAAAATTTTAGTTGTGTTCTGATTTTGGAAAAAAATAGTTTTATATTTTCTAAAAATATTCACATTCAGATTATTATAATCTCTCTCTCTCTCTCTCTCTCTTTCCTTCTTTCTTTCTTTCTTTTTTATTTAGTAAAATTAATATTACTATTATTATTTTGCAATTCCTTTAAATTAAAAATTTCTTTATATATTTTCAATTATTTCTTCAACAGATGAAAAATGTTTAAACGTGTATTACAATTTATTCCAAAAAATAACAGTAACAAAAATCACTTCAGACGTTCATTGCCACGTCTCACACATATATAGATTATTGATATGCTTCACTGGAAGCCCCGTCACTCAACTATGGATGACATTCTTCTTGTTCATGTAAACAAGATTTTCAAATGTATTAAATAATGATAATAATAAAATAATCACTGAAATATAAATATATAATATGTAGCATAAAAATATTAAAAAAGAAACACAACTGTACTTTTTACTAATTTTTATTTTGGATAAAAACGCATTAAATTTTACTGTGTTAGTAACGAACCTCGTTAATGAATGTCTCAGGCAACTATATTTATTTTCTATTCGCACCACTGTTAAAAGAAAAATGAATTTTGCAGTGTATTTCTCTTGAAACCATCGTCAAAACGTATGTCAAAGATTTTTGTTTTGAAAATGTTGTGTGAATTAGAATTAAAATATAATCGCTTGTGGCAGCCATGAAACTGTTCGTGATTTGGCACTCCAGCAGTAGGATTTGGTCCCGGCAAGAAGCTATGTCGGATGATGTTGGGCGATGAACATATTAATGAAGAGCTACCAAGTCACTGCTTTAGTGAGTGACAGGGTGAAATCCCTTTACCTACCATATAAACTTCTCAAAAATTATCAATGATATTGACCTGATCTTTTCCATATAGATAATGCAGATAATAAAGTGAAATCAACAGTATAACTTTTAAAAGAAAACACAATCTGAAATAAAAATGTTTTTTAAGTAACAAAGCTTGCATTTTTCTAATGAAAATGTTTTATAAAAACCTTTTAACACACATTTGAAACAAAACACTACTTCCGATTGAGAGTGGTTATGTATTAAATATTCAAGAACAATAACAAACAATAATCTGTAGTAGTAGCTATAAAAAGGTACATCCAAAGTCAAAAAACGACATTTTGAAAACTTGAGTTTAAAATTTATGCCTGTAATATTTATCTATGATGTAAATAAACTGAAAGATAAACAAATTACTTATTTCTGTCGTACATATATAAGTAAATTAATAGCACGAATAGATAAGAATAAATGATTCAAAACATAAGAAAGAAAGAAAACGAATTTGATGTCTGAATTCATAATCCGATTGCATTTGTGCTAAAAAAACTGATGTTATTAATTTACTTGTTACTGCACTATTTATTGTTTCTAGTGAAAGTATTTTTACATTTTTTATTCATGTAATAATTTTCTATTCCAATTAGCATTATTTTAGAATTTTTCAAATGATTAGATCCAGAGTTTTTAGCAAAATAAATGCAACTCAAATTTAAAAGTATGGTAATACTCGCCTGCAGAATTTTGATTAAAACCAGAGAAAAACATTTTATTAAGTTTTTAGCACAGACATTTACTGTTGTAATGTTAGCAAATGTCCGAGATGAATCTCGCACCGTTTTGTTTCTTATTATGTTTCTGGTTACATAAGTTTTAAAAAATTTGGTGTTCTAAATAAAAAAATGCATTAATACAATTACTTTTTAGAGAAAATACCACGATTTCCATATTTATTTTTAGATTCTGTAGCAGTTTGTGTAAAAATCCTATTTGGTTGGAAAATATTCGAACAATTTTACACTTTAGAGTATGAAATCTTTTACAGAATTTATATTAATGATATTTAATATCGTTTCATCTATATATACAAATAGATATTGTTTTATTATTTTATTAAAATAATTTTCGTGCGAGCTATCCCGAAAGGAATGAACATCTCGAAATGAAACATTTGTACGTGGAAGATAATTTAAAATCCCAAGAGCAATATTTCCCCCCTCATAGTAAACAAAAAAAGACATTCCTTGATCTCGACCTTGATTTTGGATGGTACAAGATAGGTCAGAAGCGTCTTCAAAAAATTATCCGTTTTTGAAAAGAAAATGCGATCGAGGTGCGTTTAACCTCATGTGCGTGCTTTCGTGTTAAAAAAATGTAAGCTAATCATGATAATCGAAGGCTCGCTAAATTTTTTCCCAGGATCTTTTAGAACAATAAATCGTTATCGTTTGTGTGGCGTCAGTTTTCTATTTAAGAAAGAACTCTAATGACAGTATTTCTGATGTTTAATGCACAATACAGAATCCTATAGTAAAATTTGTAACCATGTAAACAATTGTGTATGATACCATGATGTAGCGTACACTTTTAAAAAACTGCAGAAAACTGCAAAAAAATTATCGTTTTTAAGAATAATGTTAATTTGCCACGTTATTAAACGCAGATGAGAGTATTTTTGGAAATAATTTTATCATACTAAGATTAAATTACAGTTATGGAGCAGTTTTCTAACGGTCAAGTTACGGTCAAGTTACTGGACATTATTTACAACCTAAAGCATTTCGTCGTTTTCTAGAGTTTAAGATTTAAAGTTTCAAGTCATTAGAGATTCACGTAAAATTATGGTTTACAGATATACAACGAATGGAAACAGAAGAATCCTTTGTATAAAATCGATATAAAATTTTACACGCTGCCGGATAACTCATTGTTTTGTATTAAATAATAAGATATCTTCCAAATTTTGAGGATAAATAAGAGTAATTTTATGGATTATTTGGAAATAATATGAGATAAAAAATAGGAAAAAATATGTATTTCTTACATTAAATGTTTTATGTAATATATTATATCTACACTGCAACTAATGTCATTAAATGCCATTAATATAAAAATGTCATTAATGTCTATAAAATGTCAATAATATAAATTCACATTATCACAGACTTCATTTATCCACCACATATTGTTCTCTCAAAATTTGGTTTCTAGTTTTAAATGCTTGTGGAATAAGTATGACGTTGTTTTCATTTTTATATCGAAAAAAAAAAATCATAAGAAAACTTAAAAACCACGTTTCTCGTTTATTTATTTATTTATTTATTCATTCATTCATTCATTTTAATTAAGAGGCAATGAATCTCATTATTTCAACCTCTGTTATTTCCCGTTATATCTCATTCATCGGCTAAAAGTACGACTTTAGTTGCCCTATTGCACAAACATTCTTAAAATGAAAATATTAACATCTCGTAATTAAACTTCTTAGATATTATGCGATATTCTCAGATCTCGGTAAATACTGATGTTAATTTCATCGCCCAACGTTCTACATTCAATGAGAAAGAAAGGTTGTGTAACTCAAACGGACAGTACGATATTAAAATAATAGATTTAAGTTAGTGGACATATTTGAATTCTTTAAAATGTATTTTCTTAAACAAATATTAATCCTTATTATGGGACTTAAAACTGGATAGTTTAGTAAAAAGATATATTAATTTTATTTCATTTAAATAAGAGATAATGTTCCAAATTGAATGTTAACTATAGAATACTTTCATAATCTTTCGTCTTTTTAATGAAAGTATTTTTCTATTTTTTTTTCGAACTAATATAAAACCATTTAATTGGCATCTTATGAAGCATTTAAAATATTAAAAAGCATTTCTAATCTTGAAATAAAATTTCTTCATATATTTATATTTCCTTTGATAATTTGAAAAAGTGCATTTATATAAAGAATAATTTCCAACGAAGTATGTTCATTATCTTGTGTAAATTACCATAGCAAATGATTCAGTAATTGAAAAAAAAATCATTTCAAATGGGATTAATTTTTAGTTACTTTGTAAAAATTTATTTAATATTTATCGAACTCATATAAAGATATCTCTTATTCTACGCCAATGAAAATATTAGCATAAGTCTAAGGTTATAAATTGATACAGAGAAGAAAAAATTGTTCTGCTCGAAAAAAAAATACTTTCCATACTTTTGCAAAAAATTTTTTGCTAATCATTTGGAAGTTCTTTACGATGAATAATTGTGAAAAATAGTTTCCACAAATTTAGTTTTTTTTTTCTTTTTTCCACTTCTTCTTCAATATTAATTATCGGAAATCATTTAAAAGAAGACGAATGTTCATAATTAATAAGTCAAAGACACTTTTTATTATTTAAAAAAAAAAAAGAAATGATGTATCTCTTTTAATTGGAAAAAACCGTGAGGATATTAAAAAAAATTTTATGATTTTTTGTAGGCACTTTGAATTCCGTTTATCTTTTATTATTGAGTAGAAAGTTAAAAGAAAGTTTTCAATTGACTTACTTAGCTTATTAAGAGTAATACGGTACAATTTTTAAAACTTTTTTTTTTAATTCGCTTAATACATAATATTTTATATACAATACATTGAGGTACTATGATTGCTGTACGATTTAAATAAATTGTATATTTATATCCATATATATCATCATCAATAGATTTCAATCCAGCTCTGGATTTAAGTCTTTCTCAGATTTTTCCAACATTTACTGTCTATTACTTTAATCATAAACTTTTCTGATTTCATCACTACATCTTATTTAGCATCGTCTTTTTGGTCGTTTTACTTATATAACATCCAATTTTAGGGCGTTTAGGCTCCATCTATTGTCTCGTCATATTATAATGGGCAAATCCTATTTCCATTTTAGCCGTTTAATTCTTGCAATAACATAAATAACATCAGTCTGACTTCTTCTCCAGATTATTCTATTTCTGTCTATTCTAGTTATACCTAGCTTCATCTATCGATACTTCTCTAAGTTGTTTGTAGTCTTTCTACTATATGTTGTGTCATTGTCTATGTTTCTCCTCTATAAGTTACTGCAGGTAAAACAAACTAGTTAAACACCTTTCTTTTCAAACAAATAAGTACAAATGACGCACATTTATTTTTATTCTCGTTAAAGCCATATTAATCGAAAAGAACTCATATTTTATCGTTTCTGGCGAAATGCTTATAACGGGCCGGTAGATCCGCTAATTATTTTTATCCCTACGGCCCGGCTTGTGTAGCCGTTCAATTTTTTTCCGGCCCAGCCCTTTGAAAAAATTATTCTAATTCTGCCGATCCTGCCCATTTGAAATTTAGAACCATTTCGCCAGACTGCGGGGCGGGTAGAGGCATCGGTTCCGTGCAGACCTCAAAAATTACCCCGTTGAAACATAGAAAAATAAATTATTATTTGATGTTATGAAATGATATTAATGGAACTTTTTACAACAAATTTTTATGGAATTTCTTATGAAGGGACTTTAAGAAAAACTACGCAGGAAAACTCACGTGGCTAATACACTTAGGTGAAGCGCAATCGCAACAGTTATATTAGCGATAATATTTATAAGATTCTGAAAAATTTAACTAATATTTTTGTCATACAGGGTGAAATATGTTATTTATTACCAATCTTTAATTTCTCAACCCTCGGTCGTAGACAGATAATTGCCATTACAACGATGCTTCAAATGCAGTAAATTTTCATATTGTGGCATTTTTCAAAGTAAAAAGTTTTATTAAAATTACGAATAATAACTTTTTGTACTGTCCATCATTCCCTACAGTTATATTTAGTAAAAGTTTACTCATATCATATAATACAAAAAATTTGACTATTGTACTAGAAAAACAGACAGATTTATTAAATTTCAAAATTTGAGAATTTTAAAAGTGATTTTGAATTTCATTCACGGATAAGATAAAATGAGTTAAAGTAAATAAAGATTGAAATCTCGGTATAATGTTTATTACGAGGAAACTACCTTTAGTTGGTATCATCAAATCGCAATATTACCAAAGGAGGTTATTTCAATTAAAAATTTTAACTAAGGGTCTTTAGGGTCTTATTAAAAGCGAAGAATTAAATATTGAAATTAAACAGAAGTTCCCATCATAGAATATGAGCCCAACAACCATGGCTTCCCATGTACCGCACCAAATGTTCGTTCGCCAACCTATCTTGTATCGTGCTGTGTGTGTGGGGGGGGGAGGTTCTCAAGAAATCAGTCATGCACATTATGTACTATCATAAAGCCAATATCTGTAAACGTCGGATCATCTGTCTCCAGAATGTCACAAAGATTTTCATGTAAGATATTGAAATTCCAATAATCAAATCGTTGTGCGTAGTCACCCAGCATCCATGCTTGCATCAGTATCGGATTGTATGGATGCTGGATATGTAGGGGAGAGAGGGGGGGCACATTTGAACATTTTTCCAAAAAATAAATATATTTATTATTTGAATTATATTTCTTGAGTTTTAAATATTACATAATAAAAACAACGCATTTCTTCGTCATATGAACCATAAATTAAACATTTTCCAAAGAAATTAAATAAGTTGTGAGGATTTAAAAAGTTCAAAGATTTTTGTTCAAATCTGCGTCATGTAGAGGTACCTTTGTACAAGCAAGGGGAACCTTTGAACAAGCAAGGGGTACCTTTGAACAAGCAAGGGGAACCTTTAAACAAATGAATAAAATATGAAAATATTGAGAGTTTTTATAAAAAGTTGCATATGTCACAGAAATATAAAGTGATATGAATAAAATTAAATAACTACATTTTGTTGAAATTACTAATTTTTTTGTTATTTAACTAAACTTAAATCCATCAAAGTTGATGTCAAAACTCACAGTTGATAAAACACAAAGTTGTGTTTGGTTGTGAAAACTTTTTTACAATATCCTTGAAATGCACCAATGTGATATCTGATGCTTCTGGAAAATTAAAAATTTTTATTTGCTATTTTTTAAAAAGACCTGATATTAAATTCCATTTTATCTGTTACAGAAACCAGAAGTAATGTTTGGAAACCTGTTAAATCTTGAATCATTATTTTGTATCCAGGATTTGCAATTATCCAATAAATGAATTTAGACTTGTATCAATTTAGATTTGAAACTTCCCATCACGGATATATACAGAGGTTGGAACCTGTGATTGCAGTAAGGGAAATTGTTAGCAGTATAATTAACCACATTCTTAATTAACCTCTTTTCACATAAAAAAATTAAAAAATAATAATATTTAGACACATTAGCAACGCTTTTGTAGTTTTAAGTGTTCTTTTTAAATTATTTCATTTGTTATAGCCAGTTTATTTGGTGTTTTTTCGCTGCCCCAACTTTTTTGTTCAATGGTGCCCCATCACACGGAGTTCAACATTACAACAGTTTACTCAATTCGGCTGAAGAATTTGAATAAAACAAAGCTTATAAACTAAAGCGAACATCTTTGTTTAAGCATTGAACAATAAATTAAAATTTTAGGGATAGAAGTTTGTAAAAATAATCTTACAACTTTATTTTCTTAAGTTTAGATTCAAGATGGAGAAAAATACATATCTTGTTTAGACAGTATTGTTCAAACAAAATTTTACACCTTTGTATAATTATTTCCTTGAAGCAGCAGTAATGCATTGCCATATATATATTTTTTAATTATTTATTTGAAGTAAAATATTTAGAGTGTTCAAAGGTGCCCCCAGATCAAATGTGCCCTTTTCTCCCCTGCATGTAATAAATGCCAGATATGGGTACAAATAGGAAAAGACTGTTATTATTGGGTTGGGGAAAAAGTAATTTCGTTTTTTCCCAATAGATAGCTTTAAAGTTTCATATCTCGAGTAATACTTACTCAATTAAGCTATGCTATACAGCGTTTGAAAGGTAACAGTCTCTAAAAGAGTTTAAATATAAAGGTAGCGTCATCTATTGAATCAGTCAAAAGTTATTTCGTTTTAAAAATAGAGATTCCAGAAGATCATTTTCGACACATTTTAGTTTTTTACTTACACAAAGGGGAAAATGCTGTGCAGGTTCATCAAAAATTGTGTGAAATTTATGGTGATGGGTGCAGAATTGGTTTGCTCGTTTTCGTTCCGGAAATTTCGATGTTAAAGATGAACCTTTCCTTGGCTGGCCTTTCGTTGAAAACGTCGATGAAATCCTTACTAATATTATAAATCGGAAAGTGAGTTTGTTTGTTTGTTTGTTTGTTTGTTCCGCTTTCACGCCGTAACTACTGAACCGATTGCTTTGAAATTTTGCAGACGTAAAGTTAGATGTCCGGATTAAATAATAGGGTACTTTTTATCCCGGAAAAAATTGATATTCCTGAGGGGAAACAAAAATATAGTTTGCTTGATGGATGGATTGGAGATGGCACTGTGTGTCGTTTAAAACAAGGTAAAATATTGCAAACGAATATAAACATGTAAATTTAGAAGCTAAATGATACGATAATGAATCCCCGAAAATAAGGAATTCCCGAGGGATGACGTACAATTTGTTTTATCGTTTTAACTGTTTTTTTACATCTACTTATATATTGCAAACGAATATGAACATGTAAATTTAGAAGCTAAATGATACGATAATGAATCCTTGAAAATGAGGAATTCCCGAGGGATGACGAACTATTTCATTTATCGTCTAAAATTTTTTTTTTACATCTACTTATCCTGAAA
The DNA here is from genome assembly GCA_964019185.1 of Maratus speculifer. Classification (NCBI taxonomy): domain Eukaryota; kingdom Metazoa; phylum Arthropoda; class Arachnida; order Araneae; family Salticidae; genus Maratus; species Maratus speculifer. The sequence continues at coordinate 327,892,913 of OZ025290.1, forward strand.
TAACTATAAGTCAACAAATTACTAATTGGTATTAAGTATTAGTTACGTTATTTAGTTCTTGAGGTATGCGATAGATGGCGCTGGGTGTTTTTAAAACGTGGTAACGATGTGCAGTAGCTGTATAATAGTTAGGTTAGGTTAGTTTAGTGCTTTTTTTCTAGTTAGATATCTAAAGTAGTTATTGTTTTTTCGATAGGTAATTACGTCGCTTTGTTCGTCGTTTAGATTTTTAGGGCTTAGTTTGGGATTTTAGTTCAGTTTAGGTTTATAGTTTACTCATATTTTCAAAATACCTCGCAAACGTAAATCTAATTTGTCGAGCACCTCATCTAAAGCTCGGGCAATGAAAATTGCCCGATCTCAAGAATCGTCTCTCCATGCTGAATTAAGAAGGCGCGAACAAGCAGAGCGTCAGGCTGCTTCAAGAGCTGCTCAGCTACCATCTCAGCACCAGCAAAGACTTGAGGAGCAAGCCGCTCGCCAAGCTTCTTTGAGGGCTTCTGAGAATGATATTCGTACTCAAGTCCGTTTATCGCAACAGGCTCAACGTCAGCATGGTCAGCTCTATGAAGCGTGTTCCCGGGTTTCCAGTGCCCAAAATCTGTATGTTTTTGCTACACAAGTGAAAACATATAATATAGTGTACCATTCAGTTTTGGTTTAACAACTAATCGTTCCAGCGTTATATCTCGCTTCTTACATTTTTCCGTGGAAATGAGAAGTTTTCTTATAGTTGTGCTTTATACCGCAATATAACCGAATTCCACGCGGGCGAAGCCGAGGGCGGAAAGCTAGTTTTAAAATAAATCGAGGTGGGCTGACCGAGGTGGATTTCTTCGCTCGACATTGCTACGGAACTAAACATTGACCATAAAATACTTTTGAACCATTTACATAAATTTTTATACCAAAAGAAACTCGATACTTAGGTTCCCCATGAACTTACAGTGAAAATTTTAATGGACATATTTTCCATTTGTGAATTGCTACTGAAACGGAACGAAATCAAGCTATTTTTGAAACACATGATTATAAGTGAGGAAAAGTGAATCACGTACTTCAACAATGTGCGAAAAAGATCGTGGTCGAAGCTTTACAAACGATGGCAAAGCCCGGATTGACGCCAAGGAAGATGATGCTGAATGTTTCGTGAAAATGAAAAGGAATTGTCCATCATGAGCTGCTCGAACCTGGCCAAACCATTGATTCAACTATCTAACCTTGAACAACTAATGCGACTGAACCATTCGATTAAAAATTCACATCTGAAATTGTACAATAGGAAAGGCGTTGTCTTTCATCACGACGACGCTAAACCACATACGTCTTTAGTCACTTGGCAAAAACTGAGAGAGCTTGGCTGTGAGGTTTTGATGCACTAATCGTATAATCCGAACCTGAGACTGACCGATTACTATTTGTTCCGCCCTCTGCGGAACTATCTTAATGGTGTTAAGCTGGCTTCAAAAGAGGCTTATGAAAATCGCCTTCTTCAGTTTTTTGCCCAGAGCTCTCAGTAGTTCTACAGTGACGAAATTATGGTTTTACCAGAAAAATGGCAAAAGGTCATCAATCAAAAGAGCACATATATTACTGATTAGTTTATTTAATTTATATAAATAAATTCAGTTTGAAAATTACGAAAAAAGCGAAATTACTTTTTCCAACCCAACATATCATTTTAATACAATCATTATTCCTATTTTTGTATAATTCGTATGACATGCTAATCTCTATCATTGAAAATATAAGACATTAACAATAAGACATTATGTAAAGCAACTGAAGACAAAATTTTATAACAAATCTTAATATATGTTTCATGAGACGCTAAACATGAATAATTTTACATTGTTTATTACAGTTTTGATTTAGTGTAAACAGCCATCACAGTGACTGTAAACGAATTACAAGATAAATACTAATATGATATATGATCTAAAATATTTAAATACAAATAAATTTTACAGTAATAAGCCTTTGTGTTTGTACTATAAAAATTCTCATTTGCATTTATAAATATGTCTTCTCGCTGAAATCGTCACATATGATGTTTTAAATAAACAAGTTAAATCCAACGAAATAAATGCATCAGAAAGAATGGGTATTTTGTCAAGAATCATGAATTTCTGATAGAAATGCGTATTTACTTTGTAAATACATTTTCTCCCTGAAAATGTAAAATATACTTTTCGTATCAAAAGTACGCAACCAAATGACCAATTTCCATATCAAGAATGTATGCAATGCATAAATAAATAATGGTAATAAATTCGTTTGTCCGAAACAACATTTGAGGATACCTCGTCGATATTTTTACACACACATTTTTAAAGGTCGATATATACATATCAGCTTGAACAATTACTCTTTTATTAGCATATGTTTTTCCAAAATGAACTTATATTCTCGGAGTTGAGAGGCTTAAAATCATAGTAGATTCAGAACATTTAGAAAAAAATATACATACTTAGTTTAAAAGGTGTATAAAATCTCTTTTATTATCTCACACAATGACGTAAGTTTATAAACAAATGCCATACATGAAAAGGTATGAGAATTATTCTTGTGGAGTCAACAAAATACAGCGGAAGAATATATAACATAGTTTAAAATTTTCTAAATGGACTATCTCATTTTTTAAAACTTTCTTCTGTATTTATGAGAAGAAGGTATTGAATTCGGGAAAATTAATATGAATAGAATAGGTCTTCTTGAGCACGAATAGGAAAAACACGAAATTTAGTTAAAATCATTAGAACCGTATTTTATTTAAAATTAGTTTCATTTACAATGATGCCAAAATAATCCATTAATCAAAATTTCTCTAACATATAATCTAGCTCAAAGATCTACAGAAGACCAAAAGTGGTAAAATGCAAAATTTAGTCACAATCGTGAAAGCAATTTTTAAAAATAAAATTAGCTTAAAAACGTAGTAACCCAAAAATAACTTAGTAATTGAAATTTCTCAAACATGATACCTAGCCCAATATTGTTTTCTTGTCAAAAAGTAATTAAAATCGATTAAGCCATTTTTAATGTATAATTAACTTGACCATTACCTATTATGACCTAAAATAACTATTAATTGAATTTTCTCAAACATGTGATCTAGCCCAATGATCTTCTTGTGCTCGGAAATGGTAAAATACAAAATTTTTTCAAAACCGTTACAGCCGTTATTATTTCCGACAGTGAAACAACTAAACAAATGCCATGCATGAGAAGGTAAGAGAATACAGGCTTGTGGAGTTGTTAAAATACTGTGGGATAAGATGTAATAGAATTTATGTACCTCCGAAATGGACTATTTGGTTATTTTCTTTCTATCTTTACAAAAAGAAAGTATTGGATTCGGGAAATTTTTTTAAGTCTGGATTTTGGCATATTTACATATTATTATAAGTCTACAAAAAACTTTTTGTTAGTCTGGTGTCTTATAAATATCAATCGAATTTTATTCGATAATTACACGTCAACCCCCTCCCCCTAGTGCCCATATCGCTAGTGTTGTTAATTGGCCATCATAAACACAACCAAACAAACATTCAACAATTTTGTTCCACTGAATCCAATATTTCTAAAATATTTACAGTACATAAAAACAATATGTAATGAAAGCAATATTTGAATAATCGTGAGTTAATATTTAAAAACTACTTTATTAGGTCCTTTACTTTATTTATATCAATACAAAATAATTAACAAAAATCCAAAATGCTACTCACGCGATCTCTCATATTATATAGTAAGAGTAGAAAAATTTTAAAGGAATGAATATACTGAATCTTTCTACAATAATTATAAAAAGACACATTTTATAATTATCAGTGAATGATTGAAAAAGTGTGTTAATAATAGAATAATGGAATTTCGCTTAAATATAATCTAAATGGTAATGAATAACTGACAAATCATTTTCTAATACGATATTTTCTAAATATCAGCAAAAACTTTCCCTTAATATATTGTCGTATGAATATAAATTTAATTTTACCCAAAAATAATTGCACTCTTTATATTTCAGTCAATGACACATTCGTTATATTTTGGTAAATCTATTTGGATGGCTGATAATGACATTATTAACATAAAAGTCATTTGCTTCTCAAAATTGTAGAATAGATCGTGCCCGAAAGGGTTAGTAAAAAAAATAATGAAGAGTATTTCTTACAAAAACAACCGAAAATTGAACATTTTATTTGTCAATGTGAAAGCGGAAATAAAAAAGAAGGATAATCTGAGTGACGTCAAACTAGCTAATGTTGTGCCAAAAAATTATGAAATGCAATTGAAAATTTGTGAATTAAAAAAAACAACACAAAACGATAAAATTTGAAATTATAAAAAAATATTGTCAATATCATAAGGATTTCTTGCTTTTAACCACTTAAATGATTAATATTTTTCAATAAATAAATAAATAAATAAATAAATAAATAAATAAGCCTATTTTTTCATGTCTTCTACAAAATGTTTAATCACATATCACCAGTTTTTCAAAACAGAAATTTTTGTCTTAAGTGAATAAGCGATTGGAAAAATGGAAAATTTACTATAAAAATTTACAGGTAAGAATAATAAATTGCGTTTGTAATACGCGGTTCCAATACGTATTGGCCCGTACGTGGTACGCGCAAATCACGATTGGCAAAAGCACGTTATCTGTACAAAGTACAGGAAAATCAGGAAATTGGTTAAAGTTGAAAGCAAAATTATACTTAAAACTAGAACTACCATGAACCGTCATTTTAACGGCTACCGTATGAATATGTTTCGGTTCAAACCAGAAACATGATTATAAAATAAGTTTTAAAGATTCAAGGATGAAAAATGTTAAATAATAAAATTAAATTGTTTTAAATAAAAGTTCTGGTGTGAAATAATTTTATAAAACTTCATTCAAGTTTCCGGTAGTTGTAGTATTAAAACGTTCACGTATTAAATTTGTAAGTTTTCCTTTATAAGATGAGTATAAGTAGTAAACGATACCATATAGATGAGGTCAATAGATATACTTCCTTTTTAGATAGATATAAACGTTTAATAATAAAATATGCTTAAAAATTAAAATTAAATATAACAATTTGAGAATATTTATAATAAAACTCCTTACGAGTCAGAAATGATAATGTAAATTTTAAAATATACATTCATGTTAATTTCGGTTTTTATTTACACAAAACACAACAATTTACTGAAGAAAAACTCAAAGCATTTCTAAAAACATTAATTTTTTTTTTAGTTTTCAACAATGTTTGACAAAAATGAAAAGAGCTTTTACTGCAAGAAAAATCATTAAGAAGTTTGGACAGGTTAAAAGCTTCTTTTATATTGTTGCATTAATTTAAATTTTGATGGCAGACTCTTAAATGTGCTTTAACGCTCTCTAATGTAGTTTAATTTTATATATATATATATATATATATATTTTTTTTTTTTTGTCGTTTTCACTTCCAGTGTTTTTTTTTTCATTAAACATTCTTCTTTATTTTCAGGAATACATGACATGATCTAAAGGAATGTGACAGTTCTTTAAAATGTATATGTATAGTAAAAGTGTCAAAATGCCATCTCCAACACTAACGTATATGAAAAGGTGACCGGTCATTTGTGAATAAATGAATAAATTAAATATATAAAAAAATACATAAGGCATTATTCTCAAACTCTAGGTATGTAAATAGAACAGTACAGGTCTTATATTTCCTTGAAGATACTTTTTCCCGAACCCCACAAGGGATCGTCAACAAACTGAAAGAGAACTAATATCTTCTGTATAATCCTGTCAAAATTAATGCAAAGAAAGCGTTCATACTGTTTAATATGATTAAGTGTTCTTTTTTGTGAGGGTCGCACGCATACTCATAGTGGATTTAAGGTTTTTTCATAAAAACAGTACTAAATTTTGCCAAGAGTTTTGCTTATGATTTGCAGAGTTCTTGATATAAAAAATTTTATTTTCAGAAAAAACGACAAATAATATTCTATACAATAACTTGTATTGTAAAAAAAAAAAAAAAAAAAAGCAAAACAAATAATAAAAATTGTATGATAAACTAGCAGGTTTATTAAATAATGTTTCATTGCGCATGCGTAAATGCAATCAAAATATAATTTGCATAATGTGTTAGCTAATTGGGTAGAGCAACATTTGTATTTGTAAAAGTCTCAAAAACAGAGACTGAAAAATCTGAAGCGTATCATCGATAGAATAAGCTCAAAATTCGTTGTTCCCAAAATGATGCGAAAAGATGAGAGGATGTATCCATATATGTATTGATTAGTGTTAATATAGCATACAAAATATTGTATGTATTACTATACTTATACACATAATTAAATATTTTCTACCGAGTGAAAAAATTTTAGTCACGGAATCGAACCCAGATCCATTCCTCGCGGGATCTTTTCTTTACCGTTTAACCTAACTTGGCCTGTAACAGGTAAGCATATTTCGCTCAGAAAATCATACTGGCTGTAACATCTTTTCAGTCATGTAGACAGTACCATGGAATAAACTGCTGCCAAAGGAACTCCATATAGACGATGGGTAGGTATATGTATATTTTTATTTTTTACTGAGTCATACGAATTAATATATCCAACTGAGGGAAAAATTGCCCAGTCTAGAAATCGAACCTATTTCCTTGGCTCTCAGGGCCAATGCTTTATCATTTAAGTTGACTGGGATAATGACAGGTGAGTATATTTCGCTCAGGAAAACTTAATAATAATAACACACATGTTATGTTACGTAGACAGCTCTACAGAATAAACTACAAGAAAAGAAATTCCATATAAACGATAGGTACGTCGATATACTATTAATTTAATACAATAAAACTGATTGGTAAATTTATCATATGAATTAAATTTTTCCGAATGAGCGATAATTTCCCCAAGTCGTGAATGGAACCAATATACTTGCCTGACATAGTCAATGCTTTACCATTTACGCTGATAAGGCTGACAACCATTGCACTTATTTCTCTCAAAAAACTTTATTGGTAATAGCATCTAGTCTTTCATGCAGACAATTGAACAGAATAAATCGCAGGTAAAGGAACGCCAAATAAAGTATGGATGCGTAGATATATTATTATTTTAATACAATCACTCTTCAATGATTTATGCGCGTGGGCCTAATTTTTTCTGCAACATATTTCCTAGAATTTCTGTGGTTTTATATTTTTTAAATTAAAATTTAACCAAAACAAAATAAGAATTCGTGACCACACTGCATTTTTTAGTGTAGAAATATATATATTTATTTGCAAAAGAAGTTTTCTGCGAAATTTTCATTTTTGTCGGAGCGAACGTAGAAATCACTAACAAATTTATGATCAAATCAAGCCATAGGCAGGACCATATAATATTAGGTTTAGGTAATTAATTAATTTTTATTTTGATTGCTTTCAAAGACAAGTACAATTGTCCGAATGCTTTTAAAATTATTTTTGTCATATGAATTATATTTTCGAAGGCCGGTAGAAAATTTGCGAGGTAACACCAAATTTCGTTTCTTTTCACCAAGAAAAGCACAGCTTATCCAGAAGTCGAAACTTCCGGTTATTTTTTTATAAGTAGATCATTATTACAATAATAGATCATTATTAGTAGATCATTATTAGAAAATATATATGTTATTCTGAAACTAAAAGTACTTTTGTTAAGTGTTTTTCTTTTTCGTATTTAGATTTTCAAATAAGATAAAAAATTGTAACATTTTAATAAAAATGAATGTCGGTAGAGTGAATTTCAAAAACATTTTTTCTTTAACAACATTTTTTTAAAAACATTTTTTTCTTTAAGTTAACATTTATTTCTTTAACCAAGGGCTTTGTTTTAGAAGTAAATGTACTCTTATGAAGACTGCATATTTTGTTTCCGTCTTTAGACAGAAAACGATAACTGCATATCATTAAACTTTTTGTAAGATGACGAAAGTTAGAAAAATGAATTTCAGTAAATAATTTGTATTACTCTGTTTATATTTATATTTTTTTAAACGAAAGATGTCTTTTTAAAGCTGTATTCACCGGTATTCAGCAGTTGTCTTCTGTTTTCCGTATTTGTATCCCACGCATGGATATATATATATATATATATATATATATATATATATATATATATATATATATATATATATACCGGGTGACCCAAAAATGACTGATGGATTTTAAAATTAAATAACTTGCAAACGGTGACAGCTATTTAAAAAAAAATTTGCAAGAGGGTTATGTATAATGTCAGGAATTTTTATAACGTAATATTTTATTTTAGTTCGAATTTCAAACAATAGGTGGCGCTGATGGCGATTGAAGGCCGAGTCGACACTTCACTCAGCACTGATCACCTGGCCTTCAATCGCTATCAGCGCCACCTATTGGTTGAAATTCGAACTAAAATAAAAAATTGCGGTAAAACGACTCCTGACATTATACATAGCCCTCCTGCAAATTTTTTTTAAATAGCTGTCACCGTTTGCAAGTTATTGAATTTTAAAATCCATCAGTCATTTTTGGGACACCCGGTATATATATATATATATATATATTTAATTTTGAAAAGAAACGCAAAAGAAACAGGAATATCTGGATTTTTTTTGTTTTATTTATTTATTTATTTATTTATTGTAATTACCCCACCTGTGGCTGAGAGATTTTGCTCTTAAAGGTGGTAGACGCGAGGTGTTTGTTTCGAAGCCAATCGTGCCCGGCAGTCTAAACGTTCAGAATCAGCTGTGGTTTTAATCATTATTTGGTTATGTTTATGTAAAAATGGGTTAGGTTACTTAAGAAACCCTCTTTCTATTGAGAGCACAGACCCTTCGGACTCTTATATATCTAGTGCAGGTAATTGGCGTCATAAAAACAACACAACAAACACAACACCGGATTAAAAAAAAGTAATGTTATTTATTTTGAAATCTAATTATTTTTAAAGCAAAAGTTGTAGTTTTAATTTTAATGCAACTATTTTCTTCGTAATGTTTTTATTTTGTCGGATGTCAGTTTCAGAAAATGGGGAAAATCAAATCAAAGTTCTGAAAATATATTTTTTAAAGTGTTGGTGTTAAAATACTTCCAGACGGATTACGTCGTTAGACTCGTTTTAAATCGTAAGTTCTATTTAATACACGTATTGATTTGGTTTTCCGTTTTTGCAATTGTGTTTGCGGATGGAGAAAGAAAAGAACCGTTCCTTATGTTAAGATTCTCTCTACTTTCAATATTATGAAACATGTGTCACGCGCTTTAAAAAAAAAAAAAAAAAAAAAAAAAAAATGAATGTTTTTTTTTATGAATATCTCATCTGGTTTTTAATTAAAATATTAGCTTATTATCAAAAAAAGAAAAACTAAGCTTTTTTGTATGGCCAAAGGTCACACACAGAAACAAACTTTTTTCATTTATTAGTGTAACTTTCTGTAGCACCAAAATATTTAACAAACTATTTCTTCTAAATGTATTTAAAATTGTAGACTTCAGAGTTGAAAGTATTAACCCCCATTTAGATCGCCTTTTCCACCTATAAAATTGTCAAAAAAATCTCTTACTTAATTATAAAAAAAAAACTAATATCAATTCATTTGCATTTTCATTAAAGAAGGAAAATTTATCTCAGTTTTATACTAGTATAAAAACTTCTAAAATCAAAGATTTTTATTTAATCATGTGTTTTATTCCAGATTTTTAAGCAAACTTTCTTGTTTCAAGAAATGTAAATTAAAGTAAATCTTACTTTTTAATAGTTTGTAACTTCTTCAGAATATCGCTTGCTTTTGCAACGCTGTTTATCATTGTCATTTGGAAACTTTCCAAATATTCAAGAAGGCTTTAACTTACAAGAAGCTAGTGTAAAACTTTTTTTTTATTTTTAGTACAAAAGAGTTTAAAAAGTTAATATAGTGTTTTGTGTAATTTCTTTTTCAATCTTTTTACATTTAATTTATTTAAAATTGCAGACTTCAGAGTTGAAAGTATTACCCTGCATTTAGATTTTTGTTTTTGTATTTAATTTAAAAACACCACATTTCACTTTAAAATTTTTCATACAATATTTTAGCATACATTTCAGTATTTGGCTTTAAAAATGTGTTTCTTTTTGAGAACATAAGCGTAAAAATATTCTCTATAATCTTCAAAAAATCTGATTTTTTGATTTTTAGTTAATCTTATATCAAATGTTTTTCGAAGCAATTTACCACAAACCATATCAAAATATTCCTAAAATGGCGTTAGTTAAAGTAAAAAATTTAATTTATCTTTAAACTGGTTCAAGATCAACGTTGATATTTAAATTAATTTTTCTCGTAATTGTTATATTTTTATATGATAACTGCAAACGCATTAAAGATTGTGATTTTAAACTTTACATATAATTTTTAAATCATTTTGTTAAAATTGAACTAAAATCTTATAAATTTAACAAAAATTATAGAATTTATAGAAAATTTTGAAACTCAAAAAGCTTCAGCTATATTTTATTTATTTGACGGATTTTAGGTAATTGCATTTTTGTATTATTCTTAAACTTATATTAAAAGTTTCCAAGCTCTAGACGGTATAAATGTTTTAAATAGCGCAAGAAAGCTGTATACATTATCATAATTAAAAAAAAGTTGGAAATTGCACGTGAAACGTAGCAAATGAGGTGCGTTCGTGCGATAACGAAGATTTAAAATATTCAGAACATGCTGATATAGTAGAGCGTACTTTGGATACAGTGTAGTGGTCTAAATCTTTGTGTTCCTGTAAATATGCAGGGAGTAATTTTTATTATACTTAATTAACGTATATCTTATTCATAAAGTGTGAAGTACAGGGTGGTCATAAAAAATCTTTGCCGATATATGGAGCTCTAGCGGAAAGTCTGCTCAACCGATGGAGGTGAAATTTCAGATATAGTTATTCAGAGGTATGAGCTCGAGATTCTGTGAACGGCAACAAAATGGCGCTCACGGTTATGGTTATAGTTACAGAAACTCGAAAATTTCCAATGGCAACCCCCATTTTTTTCATCGCAAAATGCTCAGCGTATGCGAAAACCCTAAAGAGCGTTGGAACCGTACGTGTATCGCAAGAAACGGACACGTTATGCACTCACAAAAACGGTTCTGCGAATCCCCCCCCCATAGAAAAAACTCGATTGGGGCGCAAGGAGGAAATTTGCATATGACACAGAGTCAGTACACTAATCTCTGATTACAATACAGATCGGAGAAATTAAAACTTTTATTTTGATTACACATTTTCCACATGGGTGCCATCACCGTTAATTGCCTGGGATGACACCCATGTAGAAAATGTGTAATCAAAATAAAAGTTTTAGTTTCTCCGATCTGTATTGTAATCAGAGATTAGTGTACTGACTCTGTGTCATATGCAGATTTCCTCTTTGCGCCCCAATCGAGTTTTTTTTTTTTTTTTTTTTTTATGGGGGTAGGATTCGCAGAACTGTTTTTTGTGCATGCATAACATGTCCGTTTCTTGCGATACACGTACGGTTCCAACGCACATTAGGGTTTTCGCATGAGCTGAGCATTTTGCGATGAAAAAAATGGGTGTTGCCATTGGAAATTTTCGAGTTTCTGTAACTATAACTGTAACCGTGAGCGCCATTTTGTTGTCGTTCACATAATCTCGAGCTCATATCTCTGAATAGCTATATCTGAAATTTCATTTCGATCGGTTGAGTGGACTGGCCGCTAGAGCTCCGTATATCGGCAAAGTTTTTTTATGACCACCCTGTACTTTAATATAATTAAAATAATGTTCCCCCGTATAACATTATTTAGTGGAATATTTAGTGGAGTGTGGCCCTGTAATTTAATAATAAATATTCTTTGCATCACAGATTGTACAGAATGTATGTTTTAGTACATACTTCATAGATTCATGTCAATTCTATTATGTTCAGATGAGTGTAACATTATTAAAATGCATTTGAAACTTTTCCCCCCATTGATCGTAACGTAACGGAATACTTTTGATTGTCCCTGTAGTTGATCTATGCATCCGATTTTCATAACATTTGAAATGACTCGACAAAATTATGTAATAATTATACATTTTAAATTCCAAACGATTAAAATGCATTTGAAACTTTTTCCCCCATTGACCGCAATGTAACGGAATCCTTTTGATTCTCCCTGTAATTCATCTATCTATCCGATTTTCAAAAAATTTGAAATGACTCGATAAAATTATGTAATAATTATACGCTTTAAATTTCAAACGATTAAAATGCATTTGAAATTTTTTTACTCATTGACCGTAATGTAGCGGAATACTTTTGATTGTCTCTGTAATTGATCTATGAATCCGATTTTCATAACATTTGAAATGACTCGACAAAATTATGTAATAATTATGCGTTTTAAATTTCAAACGATCAAAATGCATTTGAAACTTTTTTCCCATTGACCGTAATGTAACGGAATACTTTTGATTGTCCCTGTAATTGATCTAAGCATCCGATTTTCGTAACATTTGAAATGACCCGACAAAATTATGTAATAAATATACGTTTTAAATTTCAAACGATTAAAATGCATTTCAAACTGTTTTCCCCCTTGACCGTAATGTAACGGAATTATTTTGATTGTCCCTGTAATTGATCTATCCATCCGATATTCATAAAATTTGAAATGACTTGACAAAATTATGTAATAATTATGTATTTTAAATTTCAAACGATTCGGTTGGGTAGTTTTTGCGTTGTTATATGCGGACAGACGGACAGACAGACAGACGGACGGACAGACGGACGGACTGAGCGACAACAATAGGTGCTACGTATTTACGTAATTACGAACGCACCTAAAAATCATACATTAAGGATTTATTATTAATAATAATTTATACAGTGTTTAAAGCAAATTATGTGTTATAGTGCATGGAAAAAATATTATGGTTAGTGCCTACACTAATTCGGACTACTTTAAACACTCAGTCTAACTGTATAAAAAGGAACATCAGAAGGCAGATCAATGTTAGAGAGACGTGAGCCTGCTTTGAACCAACTTGTGTTGGAGTCGTTCTAGAACCCCAGCCTGGCTGTTCCCATTGGCGAACTCCTGAGTTCTGTGGTTCGAAAGCCGATATGGACAGCAAGGATGATTGTATGCCTAGCCCGAAGCGTACTAAATGAAAGTCTTAAAGGTATCGGTCAGTGCTTGCACGGCAATATATCAGTTATTCAATTATCAAAGCCAGCTTTTATCGAAAAAAAATTAAATATCAAAAATATCTGTACAGTATGGTTGGGCCTACTGCAAATATTTATTTCTGAAACCAAATCATCCATTTAAAGGGAAAAGTTTTTTCATCTGTTTAAACGTTTTGTGCCTCCTTAATTTTATAACTGAATTTTTACAAAAGTCATTTAATAAATTTTTATGTAATTTTTTTCAATTTACGGCCATTTTTCAAAAAATGGCTGAGCAAACCTTTAGTGTTTTAACAACATTGCCGTCTAAAAAAAGCAAGATTTTTTTTTAATAAAGAAATTTTAATTTATGTCGTAAATTCGTGATTGTAGTTTTTGCTTTATTAAATGTCAGATTTTTCGCGATTATATCTGATAGTAAAATTTTTACTTTTAACCATTTCCGATATCTTCTGTATCCTTCGAATAACACATATTAAAATTCTCTCGTACATGATTTGTTTATAACTTTTTAGAGGTTTCCTTCTCAATCTTTTTTATTTTAAATTCTCTGAAACAGAAAAATTAATGAAATTCTGCTTAATTTATAGATTTAATTTTCTAATACCTGAGCAAACTTTAGTGATTTAAAGCACTTCTATCCAGTGATGTAATCGTAAAAAATAACAGATCATATACACACTAAAAAGACGGTATACTCTGAAGTTATACCCCAGAGTGTGTATACTATAGCTTTCTTGAGAAAATAGAAGGTACATGGTGTTCCTTCAAAAATCCAGAAGGTATACGGCGTATTCTCCTGCGGACCCGTATATCATCCACTACATTCCTGCTTGTATCCAAAAAGTGCAACTTAAGAATTTCTTTTTTATTATAAAATTCTAAAATCATACAAGAAATTCTCAATAATAATTTATTATTTATTTCATGACAGATATTTTGTGATTACTCATACTCCTGACACATATGTGTACTTTAATAGATCCCAATTTCTTCTACTTAATATGAATGGAATATATAAGAAATTGCTTCTATATTATTTACCTTTAACTTTTCCGGAAGTGTCTTTCCCATATTTTTTTATTTTATAAGTTTTCTATACGTTTGGAAGATATTTTAGCGTGCAAATATTGGATAAATGCGCTTATTTATAATTGAATTGTAATACAGAATGATACAGAAATAGCAATACCTTTATCATTTTTAATTCTTTTTTTTTATTTGTTAGAAAACGGAAATGTTTAAGTCAGACAGTGCACATATAAATTATTTGAATATATTATATCGCAAAAAAGCAGTCTGGTTACTTGCAATTTTAGACATTTTTAATTAAATATCTAGGCAGATAAATGTGGAATAATCCTGAAACTTTAAGTGTGTTAACAAATTAGTACACGTCATGTATTTCCGTGAAGCTTTTTTCTAAAAAAAAAAAAACAATAAACTGCGAAAAAACGAATATCTTATAAATAACCCTGCCAAAACTATTTTATCAAAAACATTCAAACAATGCACTATGATTAAGTTCCTTATTGTAATAAGCTATCTTCACTTTTATGAGGATATAATGCATACTAGTAGAGGAATTAAGGCTTTCGTAAAAAAATTCTAAATTTTGAGTTAATTCCCAGAGTTCTGAATATAAAATGTGTTCTTTTCAAAAAATATTAAAAACACAATTCTGCATAATATCTTGCAATCATACCTTGCAATAAAAATTTGATAAAAAATGAGTAGGCTTACTAAATAATGTTTGACAGTGCATGTGCAAAATCAATCAAAATGTAATTAGCATGATGGATTAGCTGAATGTATCGAGCAACTCTAATAAAATCTCAAAAACATAGCTTGAAAATTCTGAAAATTATTATCTATAGATTTAGCTCAAAATACGTTGTTCCTAAAATGAACCAAAAGAAATAAGAGGGAGTGTCCATATATCTATTTATTGGTGTCAGTATAGCATCCATAATATAGCACATACTACTGTATTTGGAAACAGCTCGTCATTGTTTTTCTTTATTTCGTGAATAATGCTAAAAAAGTCCTTTATTTTCGTTATTTATTTTATTTTATTTTATTCATTAATTTTTTTTATTTATTTATTTTTATTTTATTTATTCTTCTTTGCTTTTGAAAACTTGAGAAAAATTATTCTTTTTCTTTGTGTGTCTGTGTGTTAAAGTTAAATTTTAAATCAAACGTTTTGCATATAGTTTCGTTTTAATTTAGAAATAGTTGGGTTATGACTTTATTTTCTTCATGAATACTTTTCTAAATGCATAATTTAGAGTTTTATCATGATATCAGGTTTTAATGTTTTTAGTTTATGCATTAGGAAGATGAATATTTAAATTTAAAATTTAAATATTAATATTACATATACAACATTTATTTTTCTACATAATACAGTTAAGTACATATACCTTAAGCAAATAGGAGAAAAACGATTATAATTATATAATTTTTGTATTTTCGTACTTTGAAAAATATCTTAGTTTTCTATTGTTTCGAGAAACTCAAAGATCCTGTGCCGCTTTAAAGAAATGAAGCTTCTATATAATTTTATACAATATTTCATTTATTCAAATAACGTTCATTCAAATATTTCAGAAGTTAAACATTATAGAATTTCAAGAGACATATTTAATTAGGCATTTTTTTCAAGCAATAACGTTGTTTATACGTTATACTTAAAAAATAATCTTTTCAATGCTGTGGGGGATTTAAATTAAAGTGACTGTATTCTTTTATTTAAGTAAATCATTTTCTTTGGCAACGCTATTTCTTTAAATGTTGTTTGGAAATTTTCCAAATACTCATGCAAAGTTTTATTTCCAAAAATCTAATTAAAATAGTGTTTTTAAGAAAATCAATTTCAATCAGTTTATAAACAGCACCTTTAATGTTGCACAATTTAGATATGATAAGATTAACGTTTTTTCTCTTGTTTATTTTCTGTAAACTTAGGAAGCATAATAAAGAGAAGGGTCGAGGGTCTTACATTTTCTAAGTATCTATTACTCCTACTTTCAAAATAAATGTTTTTACATTTATTATTTTTGCCTAGTTTAAATAAAAGTACAATGACTATAAAAGTTTTTGATATTATGGAAAACGTTTATAAGAAGTACAGAAAGCTGCAAACTTTAATAAAGCACTGATGCTGATTTTTCTGTTACAGAAATGGCTATATTGTTGTAATATGTATAAATAGCTTTGTGTTTAATATTTTTCTGTACTTCTATTTTGAAATTTAAATGAAAATCAGAGAAAAAAATTAGCATTAATTAAGAAACTTCGATGTAATCAAAACTTTCCCATTCACATTCTGATTCTTTATTTTTAATCGTTTAAGGAAATAATTTTAGTTAGGACTTTAAGGGGATCTTTAAGGGTTTCGTCTAAGTGATATTGGCAAAAATATAAATTTAACAATTACTTCTGGCGAACAATGAAAATTAAATGCTAGTTTTAATTAATAAAATAATAGTATATATTACAATAATGAAAAAAAGTTAAACTGTAGAATTAAAAATTATCATATATAAATACCGAAACACTGTTCAAAACAGTTAAGGATGTAAATAAACAAATAAAGAAAACCAAGCATTACCGTCATGCATAGCTATAAAATTGAATGTGTTTTACAACATTGAAGGTAATATTGAAAAAAAAAATGGCATTAAACATTGTAGATCGGAATTTTAACTCTTTAAAATAAATGTAAATTTTCATCAAGTACATGAAGAAAAATTCTCCATTAATTTGAGTACCTGTAAATGAACAAAATATATTCTATTTGATCTTAATCAAGGTGTCTTTATATGGCAAATTTTCTCCGGGATAAATTGACTTGTTTCTGAAATCCTCTGCTTAACAACTCAAACCGTTGACATTTTCAAACATAAAAGCATTAGACTTGCTCGATAAGATTCAACTGAGGAATTCATGATATCCTCTACATATGTTACATTGTTTCAGTGTCAAACATTTTATACACGTTTCGAGGTATATTACGCAATATCATGCAGTGAATTTATGTATCGAGGAACTTACCGTGAATATTTTGTACTTTTAGAAAAAAAATATTCAAATAATAACAATGTTGATAAAATAGTATAATATTACAATTTTACGAAAAGATTTAAGCACAGTAAATAAATAATTTTGTACATAGGTGTACACAACAGTTGCTGAATCGTCCAACTAATAACTGATATTGAAATCCCAGTACCCGGAAATTACTGCAATGATTTGAATTTTTTTCGTACAGTAATTAGCTAAATGTTAGCTGTTTTGTTTTAGAGAAAATCTTTTTTCTTTTTAGAATGTTCATCTTGCGATATCGCGTAACTATTGGGTTATTTATTCATTTAATTATTTTGCTTAAATATCACTTAGCAGATCAATTACAACTAAAACTATTAATCAAAAAATAATAATAAATTCAAAAGAAAGTATTGCAAAAATATAAGATATCAATGTTCTCATAAGATATCAAAGTGTTTTAGTATACCATCGAAGTATACTCATCATACCTCAAAAACGGGAAAATTTCCAAGCACAAAAACATAGCATTTAAAGACAGGATTTTTGTGTTCATATATGACTAGCGGACCAGACAGACGTTGCCCTGGCATTGACTCCAAAAAATCAAATAAATGTACATAAATATAATAATACGCATGATAAATACTACGCTCATAATTTAATTTCTTATTACAATTATATAAGGAAATTATTTTTCACTTTGCAGTAGCTTTTGAAGTCGGTTCAGTTTTTGATAGAAAAGGTTATTTTTCTCTTGTTAGTTAAAAGTTAGCGATTTTCTGAAGTTCATTAATTGAAATTATAATTCAGAAAAAGATATTGCAAACCATACACGTATGTCAGAAGTGGGGTTTGAACACACGATCTCTTTCTTCGAGAACCAGAGATTAAATCTGGCGCCTTAAATCGCTCGGCCATTCTGCGCGCACTCTATTCAGCGAACGTATTCAACACTTTTAATTAGCAAAAAATCACTAACTATTAGTTTTTTCCTTATTACTAAAAAGGAACTGAATCAATTTCAAGGAAATTATTTTTCGCATTGCAGTAGTTTTTGGAGTCTGTTTAGTTTTTTATAGAAAAGTTTATTTTTCTCTTTTTAGTTAAAAGTTAACCATTTTTTGAAGTCGGTTAATTAAAATACAGTAAAAATATTGTAAATCAGACAAGTATGACAGGAGTGGGGTTCGAACACACGATCTCTTTCTTCGAGAACTAGTGCTTAAATCGGGCGCCTTAGACCACTCGGCCATTCTGTCCGCTATCTATTCAGCGAACTTATTTAACAGTTTTAATTACTGAAAAATCACTAACTTTATTAATTTTGCATCATTGCTAAAAAACTACTGAAACAATTTCGATAAAATTTGAATCTAAACCATTCTAGAATCCACTGGAACACACACAAAAAAATTCATTAAATTTCGTCCAGTCGTTTAGGAGGAGTTCAGTCCCACACACACGCACAGAAAAATTATATATATAAAGATTTGCATTGGATGCTTAATTTTAATTTTGAATTTGGTTTGACTGGGACCAACTCCAAAAAATCAAATAAATGTATATAAATATAATTATACGCGTGATAAATACTACGCTCTTAATTTAATTTCTTATTACAATTATATAAGGAAATTATTTTTCACTTTGCAGTAGCTTTTGAAGTCGGTTCAGTTTTTGATAGAAAAGTTTATTTTTCTCTTGTTAGTTAAAAGTTAGCGATTTTCTGAAGTTCATTAATTAAAATTATAATTCAGGAAAAGATATTGCAAACCATACACGTATGTCAGAAGTGGGGTTTGAACGCAGGATGTCTTTCTTCGAGAACCAGAGATTAAATCTGGCGCCTTAGACCTCTCGGCCATTTTGCCCGCACTCTATTCAGTGAATATATTCAACACTTTTAATTAGTGAAAAATCACTAACTATTATTTTTTGCCTAGTTACTAAAAAAGTACTGAATCAATTTCGATGACATGTGAATCTAAACCGTTCTCGAATCCACTGGAACACACGCAAAAAATTTCATTAAAATCGCGCCAGTCGTTTAGGAGGAGTTCAGTGACATACACACGCACAGAAAATTTATATATATAAAGATGAGATATCTATTATTGTTGATAAAGAAAATAGAAACTGAGTTGTAACGATTGTTTTCAGAGGAATAAATTTTCACAACAGAAGTAAATTTTTCAAGTGGATGAAAAAATCCGGACCAGGGATCGAACCAAGGATGTATTGGCTAAAGCCACTAGGGCTCTTCGAACTGAGACATCCAGGACGATGACTAGAGGACCGAAATAACCTTAACGATCAATCAATCTATTTTCATAGCAGCTCAACAGAATAAATCGAAGTTCAATACATGCAGCTGCTGAAAACGCCGCAAACGAAATCATATTAGAATTTTCGAGCATTCATATTAGAATTTCTAAGAATAAATTTTCGTTTTGCTGTTTTGTGTTGCCTCGTCTGTAAATTCTTTTCAATATGCTCATATTCACAATATTTTCTAAAAAATATATCTTTATATAAAAAAGATATTAGTTCGATTGAATAATTTCTTAATTGGAGCTCCTATCAATTTAACAAAATTACCCATAGAAATTTTTAAAAAAATGTGCCTGACCACTTCAGTTTGAGAACATATCGTTCCAGAGAAAAAAATGCTCCAATATCAGTTGTGTTTGACTTAAATTATTATATTTTATAAAATTATTTTTTCCCATGTATTTTATATAAATTAAATAAATATCTCTATATCATATTAAATTTATTTCATTCAATAATATTTTCTAATAGGACTAATGTGTGTGAAAAACAGAAGAGGCGTCCATATACAGATACCTAATATTTTGTTTTAGCATCCATGAAGAAAATATATTGCTTTATTCAGCACATTTATATATCCGTGAAAACAAAGAATGTGACATCTTCATGAATATAAAAAACTTCCATTTGGCTTTGCTGTTCTCTTATCCCAAAAGTGCTTTTTAGCGTAAGTTGTCGCACACCATCAAGTATCTATTTGATAGCTATTTATTTTCATTTTTTACAGCTTAGTACAATGATTTTTATCAGGGCTCGAAAAATCTACATGCCCGACATCAGTGTTGTTAGACAGCGACTTTTTAAAAATTTGATTGGCACCACTTTTATAAAAGGATAAAATTCCTCTTGATTAATATGTCATTAAACGAAACGTAATTTTACCAATCCAAAGAAGTGGTGCCAATCTGAATTTTTAAAAAGTCGCCGCCTAACAACACTGATGTCGGGCATGTAGATTTTTCGAGCCCTGATTTTTATTCCATTTGATAAATGGGGTACTTTTAAACAACCTTTTTAGATAGTAAGTGGTGATTTAAGTAATAACAGATTAATAAAATTCTTCTACAGTATTTTGTTTTAAAAATATTTAAGATGTTGATATCTTGTCAAATGATTAAAAATAAAAGATATATTTTTTTAAAGATTACATTTCTGCAATTTTAAGTTTTTATTGTGAGCATCGAGATACATTTTAAAATATCTAAGGCCTGAATAAACTATATATGAATATTTACCAGTTGTAAGTTATTTGTAAATATTCATATATCCATGGAAAGGATGCTTTATCACATATATTTCCATGTCCGTTAAAAGAAAGAACATTACATCTTCATGAATATTAAAAGATGTCATTTTTATGTTATTTTCTTTTCCCAGAAGAGCTGTTAAGTGTAAGTTCCCGCATCTCTTAAAGTTTGTAATGTATTACGTAAGTATATATAATGTATCAAGAGTGTCACTTTCTTTCATTTTTAATGTAAGCTTATTGATTGTTTATGATGATTTAATCAATACTGTACTTTGTTAATACACTTGTATTTATTTGATTAATTATTTTTACTTTTTTTTCATAGCATTTTACTTTTGCATCTCATACTGATTTTTTATGACTTTGAAGATTTTTCTTTTGTAAAAAGGCTGTTAATATATTTTATTGAAGGGCAGAAATTTATGGAAAGCATTTAGACTTAGATAAATCATAAATAAATAGGTTGATTTATTTTATTATGTGGTTTCAGAAGTGACATGGATTTCACGTTTATAGAATATGAAATCGCTTCGTAATCAGTTGAATTTTATTGTAAACTAGTCACAAATTAAAAAAATAATAATAAAACAAACTAATTTAATACAATTCAAAAAGATGTCCTTTATAGCGTATTTAAAACGAAAATAATATTCTATCACCTTATTATAATTCCAGTTTTTAGCCAAGAATAAAATGACTTAAAACTGAAAAATATAAATCAATAATGTCAAACTTTAAAAAAAAAATTTTATTAAAATAATATTGATAGTCATAGGTAAAAAATAAAAAATAACATAAAATAAATAAAATACAAATAAAATAAATAAATAAAACTACAAAACTACAAACTATACAGGTTTAATAGAAAATTTTAAAATGATAAGGAATTACATAAGCAGTTCAAGATTAGGGGGAAAAAACAGCTAAATAAAGCAAAGCTTGAATAATTGTATTGAAGTAACGGTAGGTGTCCAGTACTGATTTTGTTATAGCTGCAAGATAATGATGATATTGTGTGTTGAGAAACAATAAATAGGAATTTTCTGCTATTCATCCCCGGGGACTTTAATTCATCAAACAGTCAGATTTGACGGGGAAACTCAACACTAAGTGGCATTTTAGTGAATCGAAGAGCGATCATATTCCAAAAATACACCGAGCTATTCGATTTATATTATGCGAAACAAAGGGTTCAAGAAGAACGAATTTTTATGGTATCACGATTGAATAAATTCCATGCATTAAATGCACCATACGTTAATATAACATCTTTATGTTAATATTTTAACATATTAACGTAATATTACATTTTGAAGCAAATTTAAATTGAATTATTTGTTTATTTATTTATTTATTTTTAGTTTTTTTCGATGAAAAATAATCATCAGCAAGAGAACATTTTGTAAATTATACTTAACACTATAATTATTAGATTATTATTAATCACATGCACACTACATTGCATGTATAATCGTGGAAAAAAGTAAATAATTTCTACTATCTCTGTGATAAATTGTCCTATAATAATGATACTGGTACCAAACAATTAAATGAAGTTTGCTTTTTAACGATGTATGTAAAATTTTCTTAGGAAGTTGTGTACATATTAAAACCCAATTTTTCAATAGCAGTATCGAATTATTTCAGCATAAATGATAACTTTTTCAATTAATCTAAAAATAAATTTTCATGCAATTCGTATGATAATTTTCCGATAAATTAATTATTTTAAAGCGAGCATGAGACTGTATCCAAACTGAACTTCGGTACTCGATTTTTGATCCAGAGACCCCGCTTCTTGAGCGAGACATATCTTGTACCACTCAAGCAGTTATTAAACACTGTTAGATTACAGGATAACATAAAAAGTTTCAAGATATCTTGTCACTTCTAGTGTGGATGTCCCATTAAATCATCATTTTGCCATTTTTTACGCATAATTTGAAAACTACCTGGATGAAAAAAATGAAATATTTTAAAAATATATACTTTTTTAAAATCTAAAGTAATTTGATATGTGTACGAAAATTTTGTATACATTTCATTCCGTAGAAGTTCTTTATTTAAATAATAAACATATTTGAAGTTAATTTTGTTGTAGAGTTTGAGTGAAATTAAATAACTATATATCTCCAGTTTCATTTATGTTCCAATGTATTGCATCCATTTCTTATTTATAGTTCTTGGTGTTCTATTATTAATTCTTTGAATGTATATTCATTATAATATGTAAAGAAAAATAATTGGAATTTATTTGTTTATATTGTTGCCTATTAAATGCTCTATAATTTAAAAGAACTTGTGTTATAATTCAAATGCTTAAAAAAAGACATTAATTTAAATGCTTCATTATTATAATATTTGAGTTTTAGTTCATTCAAAAATTCAAATTTATATATACCTAATGTATATATGTGTAATAAATAAAAAAAATCACCATTTCCCTGCCCTGAGTTAATTATAACTTTATGGCACATACTTTTATTCTCAGTTTTCGTAATGTATTATTTTTTTAACAGCTAAAGTTCTCTTATCTTATTTTATTTAACTTAGTAATAATCTATTGATTGTTTTCTTAAAAAGAGCGGGAATATTATTGCGAAATCTTTCTTTTAGAGTACGGGATCATTTTCCTTTTTGGAATATTTATCGAGACTTTAATTTTATTTAGTTGTTTAATTAAATCATCTGCTAGAATGTTCATGCGCCTTTTACATGTGAGCAAGTTGTGCTATTACGCGTAGATAGTGAGTTCTTAAAGAAGACACGCCCAACTGTCAATGGGAGATGGTGATATGGGTTGTCTTAGCGTTGAAAATAATCCTAATGGGTCTTTAAATTGCTTACGGGGACAAATGGGAGGGGCTAAGTTTGGCTTAGATTCTGAGAAACTCATTTTACGAGACGAGAGCGTCAGAATGCAGCTAATCTTTGAAATGTGAGGATACCCGTCTCATTTTGCCATAATTTAGAACATTGAGATGATGCAGTCTATAGAAGAAGTTGTCTTTTATGAATTTGTGCAGATTGGAGAGATGTGGAATAACTACCGGAAGCGCTCAAAAATAATAAAAGATTAGAAACTGATTGACTTGCATTTTATTGGGAGAAACTCCTAAAGCGAACAAATCCATTGCTCACCATGACGACTGCTAACCCTGTTTATGATTCTTAAGTGAATAGACTTCTTCTACAGCAAAGATGGCATTTTACGAGAACTGATACATTTAAACAGAAAATCGTCTTATCGTAACATATATATATATATATATATATATATATATATATATATATATATATATATATATATATATATATATATATATATATATATATATATATGTGTGTGTGTGTGTGTGTGTGTGCGTGTGTGTGTGATATTGCAAATTTTTGCAATTGTTTTATGAAATGTTTTTATGAAATACTTTTATGAAACGTTTTTGAAATGCTTGAATATGTTATGTGTATAGTGCGGATGTTACAGTTTTAGTATGTTTTACAGTTCTTCAGCATCGTTTTTCTAAAAGAGAATGTATATAATATTTTAATATTTAAAGTTATTTTCCAGCTCTGCATTTAATAATTCTGTTTTTCATAGTCAGTAATTTATTTAAATCTATTTTAGTGCCATCATGCGGTTTATTACGTTAAGAAATTTATATATGACATTAAGGCATATATCGGCATGTTCGCCTTTGATTTTATTTATTTATTTTTTTTTTTGTGCAATTACCATTAACTGATAATGTCTCTATTGAAACATACATAATACATTGCATAGATAAATTTTTAAAAATTGAGTTTCTTAATAATTCCTTATAAGGCAACGATGAATCAAGTTAAAATTCGATAGAATAACTTAAATTTAACCTTTTTTACTGGATTAACCAAATTTAAATAACGAGATAGTTTATGTTTCCCTAAAGGGGACATACACTGTAAAAAAGCCGTTAAATTTACGGCAAAATCTGCTGGCAGCAATGTTCTCAGCAGTTTTTCCGTAAAAATTACAGTAAAATTAGATGTAAAATTTTTTTTATTGCATCTAATTTTACTGCAACTTTTACGGTAAAAACTTCTGGCAACATTGCTGCCAACAGTTTTTCCGTAAATTCAACAGCTTTTTTTTTCAGTGTACAGGAAATAAAAATGGATACTGAAATAGTACTGATTTAACGTAATTTTTTTAAGCGTTTAGAACATCTCTGGAGGATATGAAATAGACAAAGTAAAATTTAATTTCATATGTTTCACAGTAATACAATTGTCCTATAATTAAAAATAGGTAATACAGATTAAACACAATTTAAATTTAAATAAACATATTTGATCATAAATTTAGTTCTTCCAATCAGGTAGAATATTGGTAGATTATTGTATAATAAATTTCATGTAAAATAAATTTAAAATATGTTATTAATTTATTGAATAATGAATTAAAAATATGTAGGACATATTTAACACCATTTTATAACATCTATCTATCGAAAAAGATTAACTGAATTAAAATTAAAATATAAATTTCGTAAATCCATTAAAGACAATATATTATTTCAAGCTCAGCTACGAGTCAATTAAAGACTCCTCTGCATCCATACCTGACACAAATTTTAATAATTTTTCGAAACTAGTGATATATAATTTAAAGGATTCAAATATTTTAACTGTAATTGAAACGCTAATAAAAAATTGTAAATAGAAAAAAATTGGCGTGAAGTTTGAAAAATATTTTCATTGTTGTGTCACGTGCCTGGTTTAAAAAAAAAAAAAAAAAAAAAAAAATCTGGAAACTATCCAAAGACACAAACAAACAATGGTGTTTGAAAAACAAGAATTGTTTTAAAGTGCATCGAAGAATATTTAATTTCAGATAAAGTAAGCGACAGTTTTTTTTTCATTTTTAAAATAAAAAAGGCTATTTCTTTAAAATAAAGGAAAAGATATTGTTTACTTTTATACATAACATAAAATAAAACATTTAAAAGCTTCTTTAATTTTTTAGCTTTTAAAAATAATAGGCAACAAAGAAAATATTAAGAAATAATCTATAATTGATAAGTGTTTAAATGTATCATTTAATGTTTATTTTATGCATCTATATATAAGGCCATTTTGCTTATATGTGATGACACCCAAATGCGGAAATGTTTGTTTATTTAAAATCTTAATCCAAGAATCACTAATAAACGCTGTTTAATGAGTATACTGCATTAAGGAACAAAACCTGAACCATTTTTATGAATTTGAAGAAAAAAATCAAACAGAAAAAATCATTAAAATATTTATAGTCTATTATAAAGCACCCTCATAATAACTAAATAAAGCAAAACATCTCAAAAGTGGTTCAAAGCTTTTCTTTTTTTATTCAAGATCAAATAAACTTATGTACATCAAGGATTACAACTTATGTTTCATTTACCTGATGTGTGAGCTTAAGAATAGGCGATCAGTTATTAAATTAGAATTATTATTCTACACTTTTCACTGATTTGACAATTTCAGATTCGTTTTACCGACAAATCGAATAAAATATATGCGAAGAGACTTTTAGGATCTTTAGAGAAAAAAGTTGGAAAATAGTGTTATACAATAAGAGACAAAAAACTTCTTGAAACACCATAAAATAAATAAAATAACGCAAGGCCTTTCGATAGAAACATAGAAAGTCTATCTTCATCAGGCGAAAAGACGTGCGTCTACAATGAATGTAGCGGCACGGCTGACGTGAAAAGTCGGGAAAGGTAGCAAGCTGAAGGAGCAGCCAATGGGAAAGTAGAGAGCACACAGCCAATAAGGGAAGAGCATAAACGAACAAAGGATACAATGAAGGAAGGGAGGGGAAAAGAAGGAAAATGGTTACAAAGGGAAAAAGTTAAAAGTAAGTAAAGAGTAATAAGTAAAAAGGCAGGTTATATTAAATGTAAATACACACACATAAAATAAGAATAAAAAAATAATTAGTATTAAAATGTTTATAGTAATAAAAAAAACATATATATATCTCAAAACTTATATACATCATTAATACGAAAAAAAATATAGTTATAAAAATACATATTTGTAAATCTAACAAATTATATGTATGATTAATTAAAGTAAATAATTATAAGGCAGTGCTGAAAAGGTTTTTCCAAGCTATGGATAGCGTTTTAGAATGATATTTATCATTAACAATGACTTCATAATTAAGATAAATAGCTAAATTTTCAAGAAAAAATTTCTTGAAAATTTAATATGACCTGCTTTTTTACTTATTACTCTTTACTTACTTTTAACTTTTTCCCTTTGTAACCATTTTTCTTTTTTTCCATCCCTTGCTTCATTGTATCATTTGTTCGCTTATGCTCTTCCCTGATTGGCTGTTTCCCTTCTACTTTCGCATTGGCTGCTCCTTCAGCTTGCTATCTTTCCCGGCTTTTCACGTTAGTCGTGCCGCTACATACATTGTAGACCCACGTCTTTTCGTCTGATGAAGATATACTAAGTTCTATCGAAAGACCTTGCGTTATTTTATTTATTTTATGGTGTTTCAAGAAGTTTTTTTTGTCTCCTAATGTTATATGATATTTTTTCATATATCCTGTTAAAATGATGTTTAGAGCAGGTAATCAGTTTAATTAAGTTGTGTTAAGTTAATAAATAGTAAATTCCGGGTTAATCCTCAAATAATTCTTTTTTATTACTGATTAGCTAAGTCTTTAAAATATCAAAATGAAAAAATGCGTGTCCTTAATTCTAGTTTAAGAAAAATGGAGCACCGTCAACTGAGGTAACTTCAGAAAACATTTCTAGGTTTCATGACATGTTCAGCATTTCCATTCTCTTATTTTATATAAACGATTATTATCATATCAGTTTTTGGTTTGCTAGGAACATATGGAATATCAGTATTATCGTCAATTTATTTTCAATAAATTTTTGTTTGAACAAAAGGTGCTTTAAAAAGTTTTCGGGCAGTGTTTAGACATAAAGAGCTTTAAATAAAACTAAATCCAGTGCTGAAAATGTGACTATGTCGTAAACTATGTAAAAATAATTATATATCCAATAGAGCTGAACGATATCAAAAATAGGACATCGCAGTATATCAATAAATTAATATTGATGCTGTTAATATATGACAAAAAACATATACTTTAAAGCTTGTGGGAATAGGAAAAGTTTTAATTTTCAAAAGATAGATGTTAGGTATCAAGAATTTATACACAAAGATATGTACAGCAAGGTGCCCTATTGTCACCCTATAGGAAAATGGTTATTTTCAAAAGATAGATGGTAGGTATCAGCATTTTATACAAAATCAGAAGTAGGGTAAGGTGTCCTATTACCATACCTCAGTCAGTTTTAAGCCCATGGAAGTTTTGATCTTCAGAAATTTCCTACCAAATTGTAATTGTATATACATTAACTATCCACACACTTAGAAACATAGTCAAATGTCACACAAAAACTTTAACAATGCAAAAAAAAAAAAAAATTGTTTTTCAAAAGTATCTGTTAATGCAAGCGAAAAAATAAATTGTTTCAATATTGACCGCATAAAATATCCAATATCCGAAGTCATTATTAAATCAAAATGTATTTCTAAGTGAAAAAGTAATTTGATTTGCATTAAATTAAGGCGCAAGGAAAAACACTAATTATCAATAAAAGATAAAACTTAAAGAAACATCAGCTATCTAAACATGAGGAGAACTGGGTGTTTCAAATGTTTGGAGCGAATAAAAGTTATCTACAAGTTAAAAAACATGCAGTTTGCACATAAATAGTCAACATGTGTGACACTAACAAAAATTAGTTCAAAATCTCGATTATAGAGGCACTAATTTTGATAATTTTATGGAATATTTCCATATAGCTCACACAATTGACGGTTTTGAAACAAAGACGTATACATGCTGTACTATGTTTTACATTCAAAATTGTGTTATTTGAGCAACGCAGAATTATTCTATTGATTAGTTGCAATAATGCCGTCTAATGTTGAGATTTTAAACTTATATTTTTTTTATGTCATACAAAAACCCCTACCAAGCAGAATGTTTATCTGCAAACCACAGGTCTGCGATTATTGCGAACGCTGATTAGATCACATTTGGACATATATATGATAAATTCCTCACCTTTCCTTTAAGAGTAATGGGTGTCAGTTTTATTTGTTTTAATCGGCTAAACGTTTCTTCTTCACATGGGAACATTTCACTTTTTTATCGGGTTTGATCCAGTGCTCACTGTCGCTGAACAATCTCGGGCTGAAGTTGCTATTGTCACTGGCATTTACCTGATCTCGCTATAGCTGGTGACAACAACTTAACTGTTGGATGATGGTTGTTCAGGCACGCTCGTAACTTTATTTAAACATTGTGCAATTTGTAAATTCTCATATTTTCTACCAGGATGGTTTGACGTCGAATTTTCTATTGCTTTGGTATAAAATGTTTTAAAGGAAGCAAAAACACGACACGGAGAAGATGCATTTCTTCTGTTGAATGGGGTGGCAAATACGCGATTCTCCTGTACAAATCTTTAATCCACTTCTTCTGTGGCACCAGCAACATCGATAAAAGGAAAGAATATATTTTTCTTTTAATAATGATAAAAATACTTTAAATAGCATTTTAAAAGGGTTTTTTTTTATTAAAAAGAATGATTTGTTTTGAATTTTATTTTAAACATTTTCATTTTATTGTATTTCAGTTTATTATATATGAGGAGCGCAGAAGCCAAGGGGTATAAGTGACAAAATTGAAAAAATTGAGTTAAGTGCACAGGGTATCTGGAAATATACTTTTTTTCATTTCAGGTAAAAAAATATAGGTCATTTTCTTATTATTTGCTGAGTTATAGAGATAAACCACTTTTTTCGAAAAACAAACAATATTGATTAATTATACATTTAAAGAAAATTGTACTCTATTTTTTTAACACTTATTGAAATGAGAGCTCAAAGATTAGAATGCAACAAGCAGATGTTTTCTATTTCAATTTAGTCAATTGTTATTGTTCCAATTTAACATCAATTATCTTTAAACTCAATTTACTACAAATCGACATTTTGTCACTTGTACCCCTTGGCTTCTGAGGTCATCATATATTATTTTATTTTATATTAGAATTTATTTGAATTGTGAATTGTATTTAAAATTTTTTTATTTTATTTTATAATGTTTAGGGATTTTTCAGGATTTGTAGACGATTTCGATCCTCTAGATCGAAATAATGTGAAGTGGACTTATTCCAATCAATACTGCATTCATAGCTGTAAGAAAATTTTCCCTTTCGATAGCCATGAAAGTTTATTGACATAGACGACGAAAAATTATGAGTTTCCACAACTGTAAAGTAAGGCATATTATGGAAGTCATTAGTCATCGGATACAATCTTAAGTAATAGTTACAGAATTTTGAGTAAATAATAGTTAATAACTCAACATAATAGACCGTGAGGTGTCAGTACAGAAAACCGTATTCACGACTGTAATTCGAAAATCAGTTAAAACACGATTCATATGTTAAAATGAAAGCAGTCTGCGAATCATATGTTGGTGGAAATCACCAGACAATCCAAATTTAGTGACTGACTCATAGGTTTACTTGTATATATTCGTGTTCCCAATACTCCATGTTTTCACATCTTTGGATGCAAGTAAACACAATGGTAAAACTACGAGCTAGCTGTTAACATCTGGTTTTCATGTGTTTTACACCAAGATGTGATTTGACAGACCGATTTCATTTTAATATGCTAACTAAATTATCTAATTTCAGCCGTGAATCGATGAGGTGATTAACTGTGCTGCCGCATCCTGGACTATAACGATTGCTATAACATTTAAGGTTATGAAAATTTCGTAATAAAGTTTTACATGGTTTATTTTTAATTTTTTCTCAAGCATTAGGAATTTCTAACCATTATAATGTTCCTTTTTCAAATTTGTTTCATATTTTAATTTAAAAAAAAAACAAGTTTTGAAATGACTAGCGTATTTTTGTGTCTCGGATCCTAAAAAACTGATATTCAGCGTCATTTGTAATCGTGGAGCACGTTGAATTAGTCGTACTCTGCGGTAAGTAGAATTATTTGAAACGTGTTTTTCATAATTTGACAAATATGTCATAAAATTTCAACTAGCATTTTTCATTATTTCGTAGCTAAAGTTTTTTATTTATCAGCATCAGTGGCCTTTTTTACCAGAAGTATCAGTGAAAAAATAATAAAAATAAAACCGAAGAACAATACCAAAATTCTTTTGGCCTTTGTGAAAAATAACAAACGTATTCAAAATGTCAAAATAATATTTCTGAGAAGTATTCCAGATGTAATGCTAAAGAAACATTCAAAAAGCTTTTAAACACCGTTTACTTAATTAGTTTTTAAAACGTTTAAGAGATGAAAGTGATGAAAACACATTCTATATCTAAAAACATTTTAGAAGTTTTTATTTAGTTGGATTTAAAAGGTTTCGAAATATTAAT
The DNA here is from genome assembly GCA_964019185.1 of Maratus speculifer. Lineage (NCBI taxonomy): Eukaryota > Metazoa > Arthropoda > Arachnida > Araneae > Salticidae > Maratus > Maratus speculifer. Next base: position 327,924,201 of record OZ025290.1, read on the forward strand.
TTTTTACTACTATTTGAATGAAGGGTATGGATTAAAGAAGAAATCGGTTCTTTACATTTTTCAAGAAAATAATAAAAAAAATTTCACAATTTTGTTTTTTTAATTTTCTTTGAAAATAAAACATAATAAGATTACTTAAAAAAGGCAAAGAGTAAAAATTACTAAAATAGTGCAAACAACTTAATGTTTTAAAAATTTGTTTCGGACACCCTATCTTTAAATAGTGCATCATAATGTATTTAAGCAAAGAAAAAAGTTATAACTATTATTTAACATTCTCTTTCGTATAGAAATTTTATTAATATTTATTCTTTTAAAATTAAGATGTATGTATATATATATATTGATATATAATAAAAAATATCATATTTTGGCGAATCTTATTATATGAGAATGTGACTAATAACAATCCGCCAGTATTTTAACGTTAACTAATAGATACTATACGAAAATTTGCTAAATGGGTAATCTAGATCAAGAAATTATATGAAATTTTACATATTCAATACTAGCACTCAATTTTTCGCATTATATTTACGTTCTCGGCATATTTTATCTTCAAAGAGTTCAAATTTTTACTTTCAACAACAGCTGCAAAGTGGAAGATATTATTTAACTTTTTTTAGCGGTATCAACAGATCAAAACATATTTGAAAATAAAATTGGCATATACTTAATACGTCTTACTTAGTATAGAACTTATGTTATTTTCCACATACAAATGCTTTCGATTTTATGGTTTCTATTGTTGATGGCATCATAGAAACAAATGAGATAGGTCCGAAGATTAAAAATTGCGAAGATAGAAGGCAAACTAGTTGGCAATAGATCTTTTTTATTATTTATTTATTTATTTATATTGGTAGAACTCTGAATTATAACAACTATATCTATTTTTTCAACAATAAAAAATAAAATAATTGTCATTATTATTGGCTGATTTATATGATCTTTATTTCTATATTGAGATGCATTTTTTTAATTAAAGCTAATTTTAATATTAATTGCAATTTTGTAATTTCTAATATTACTATATATATTTTTTTTCTAAATTTCGATAAAACACCTTTATTTTTGAAAGTTTGCTTGTTTATCTTGGAGTTTCGGATTGGTAATCATTTACAAAAAATACAAATCTACATATTTTTGGGAATTTGCTGACCTGTAACACATCTATCCCGTATCATCGCTTGCATGATGTGCCTATCAGTATATGACATGCACATACATATGAAGTGTTATATAAAATAGAAATTTAGAACATGTTAAATTTGATTTCCTAAATATTATTTAAAATGATACACAAAAATAAAACAATGATAAAAAATAAGAATCCGAGAAATAGTTTTAAAAAAGTAAAACAAAACGTTTTGCTATTGTACAATAATTTCTAATCTTTCAGTGTCCAGATAACATTAGATAATGACAGTAAATATATATACTATATCTAGAATTCCCATTAGCTTGTGGCAGGAAAATAAATAGCCTCCCAAAAGTTCATTAATTGGACCACACTGTGCAGTTTGTGAAAGAGACGTTACATCCGTTGGCTGATAATAATTACGTTGTTCATTTTCTTTATTGTTATAAAAATGTATGTACCCTAAGTTTTAAATAAGATTTCTTTACCTATTTTGCATTTCAATCAACAAATACAATTATATTTTGCAAGATAGTCTTTACATCACTCATAACTCTTGTATAAATCTTTGTAGATACTATAAATTAATAGACAGTTCGTCTGTTTTCATGCCAAGATAGTTTTTAGCAAAAATAAATAGATAAATTCGTAAATAAATAAAATTTTACTTTTAGAAACTTTCTTTCAAATTTGTTGGTTTTTGGTTCAGAAAGTAATAATTTTCTGACATTATATCTTAAAATCATTTTGAAATCGCAAGATACAAATAGTATTTAAAGAGAGATAGAGACAATGAAAAAATACATATCTTATTCATTCCTTTCATGCACATAACTATGTAAAGAAATTAAAAAATTACAAGAACTTACAAAAAAAAAATATATATATATATGGCCTTGCTGTGGAAAAACGGTTATGCACATTAAATAGATGTTTCATATGATAATTAATTATTTATGGCAAATAACTCTACGTATTATCAAATTATTTTTATGAATACCAAGTGTGTCGCTTGGAAATTCTTTGCCGTTGTCTCACATAAAAATGACAATATTAACATAGTTTTTTATAGAATCTTAAATAATTATTTCTCTAAGCCTATGTATACACAACATACAAAAACAATTACCAAACAAAAAATAATTTTCTTTTTACTAAAAAGGTCCATAAAATTTTTTTAAATATTCTGTTACAGATGAATTTGACTTTAAAACTTTAAAAACATTCATATTGAAAGTTATTTTTAAAAAAAGATAATGCATAAATCACGAGACCTTTCAATCGCAAACGGGATATTTTCAAGAGATAATTTCACTGGAATGCCGCATTTACGGTGCTGTTTATAAACCATTTTAAGAAACAGTGTATAGAAAATTGGTTCGTTCCGATTTTAATGTATCAAATATTTTCAAAATATGAAATATGTCATAAGATAAAACACCATTGCATACTCCATTTCCATTACACAAAACATTCAATTATACCTTTAATCTCAGAATATGATATTCTGTCTCTGATGTTTTGCAAGATGGTTTCAGAAGTGAAACAGTTCATGTAATAAATAGGAATTCTCAAATAGGGAGCTGTTATATGTCTTCAGAAACCAAGCAATCTCAGATTCATCTCTAAATGTTTGATTGAACTTTCTTCAATAAATAAATAAATAAATAAATAAATAAATAAATAATGCTGTTTAAAATGCATTAATAAATAAGAGTCATTACTATTACAGAAGCAGGCTCCGATCATCACTAAATGTTTAACTGAAAAAAATATTTCTGTTTCAAATGCGTTAACAGATAAAGGTCATTACTATTTTTCTTCGTTCGATTAAAGTAAAGTAATCTGATTCTTATTCGTCTTTTTCCTGTTTAGAATTTATATGATTTTCTTCATTGAAATTAAAATCTAAAATATGTCATTAATTAATTAATTAATCATTAATTAATTAATTAATCATTAATTAATTAATTAATCATTAATTAATTTTCTAAACCACAGTAGTGTGGTGTCTACAAAAAAATGCAAGGCTTCCTGCGCACTTAAAAATGAATGTCACGTTTCAAAATACTAACATCAAAATAACTTGCATTTGAAAAAAAAATCAAATATCAAAACGAGGAGAATTGTATTTGCATTGAAGGATTTCAAAATAAAAACTTTTTTCATGATCTGTTGTTTAAGAATATGCTACTCACTTCGCTACACACCTGTCTTGAATGTGAGATGTTTATGCGAGATGGACTCAAAGATGTCTGCTTTAGTTACAGGTCAGAAAAGTTTGGAATGTAACGGAGAAAAAGGAACTGTCTGCGATACTAAGTAATGAGATTTTATTGAATTGTTTTATTGGAGGTAATATTGAATTGTTCCATCGTCCTCATTTGAAGACATTCAAAAAAGCAAAGAAGATTTGTCTCTTTGATATTTTTTTCACAGTTATATTACCTGTACAAAATTATGTATAAAAAAGAGTACGTATTGTGTTTCTTATTAATTTAAAAGAAAATGAGAGTGAAAACCGTGGCATACTTGTGAAAACTTAAGATGGTAATATCCCAACGCAATATTATATCCTGTATAACCATAAATATCGATCGCAAAACCGATTTCCTTTGGAAAGAATTCCTTCTTTCCAAAGGAAATCGGTTTTGTGGGATTGGAATATGTCATCTGACATGAGCTTTTAAAATCAACTGAAACAGTTAGTACCGTTCTATAACCAATAACCACGTTCATCAATTTCAAACAAGCACTGATCCAAAACCGACTAGAATGTATGACAAGTAAAATCAACATGACATTCTACACTCACATACATTGGTGAAAACAGCTATACAAATCATTTTAATATTTGTCTGCGAAGTATTGCTCAATTACTCACGAAACTTGACGGCTTCCGACTACCACTTGTTTTCATAGATCCTCGCGCACTCTCCGTAAAACACTTCACCAATTACGGAGATGTTGAAATGTCCGTTTTATAAAAGAAAAATAAGGTTTCATTAACCTTGCTACTAGTAAATGTTAATATTATTTGATTTTAATCAATTTACATTACAGTATTAAAACCTTTTTTTAATAAAACACTTCTTTTAAAAGTAAAAATTTTGGTAAAAGAATTAAAATAAAACAAATAATAATATCCGCAATTTCATTTTCAAATCTTTACAGATTTACATTGATGATTACATAACGTATGAAAAATTCGGTTCTTAATTTGTTTTAGGAAAATATCGTTGTTACAATCTTTAAAAATAATATACACTGTTAAAAATAAAGGTGACAAACCGGTGCCATTTGGGACCCAGAGGTGAAAAGGCGGTGCCATTTGGAACCCTAGGGTGTCATAGGAGCTTGAATATGCGGTTGGGGTGACGACAGATCTGTTACTGGATGATGGGAGCTAAATAAGGTGCCATGCACTTCGTAACCACCTCATCGGGTGACTGGCAACTTGCGCATGCGCTATGACGCGTGTATTTCTGCTTTCGGTGTCGGCAAGTAAAGTTTACGAATGTGAGCAAATTAAAACATGGCAGTGCATAAATTGGCGATATTAATTGAGGACTAACCACTGAGCTACAATGAAACAACAATGAGGACTTAACGATCCGATTTGCGCGACCAGAGAACCGGGCAAAGTCTGATTAAAGGTAACATTTAACATTATTTTATTTTATTTTAATGTTACGTTAATTTATCGTACATGCCTTTAAGTAATGTCATAAAAAGCAGTAAATTAAATTTTTTGTTAGTATGATTGATTGTTAAGTTTATTATGTGAAGCTACAAGCTACACTCTCACCAAAATACCCGCTTGCTAATGTTAAACCTATGAGGTAGTTATTTTACAATTTCTTGTTTACATGTCAATATTTTTAAATGATTTATCGAAGCGTTAGCTACCGAGGAGCAATTGGAGCAAACTGCTCTAGGCACAGGAATCCTAAGGGCGCACAATTAGAAAGAGCGAAATGAAAGATTGTAAAAATATTTACATATTTTTTCATTACAAATAAGTTACTATAGACGAATCTTGTTGCAATCGGAATATCCTATGACCATTTTACATTGTGTTTAAACTCAACTGTTTAGATTTAACCCTTAACTGCTGTTAGTGGTCTCAGACACCGTGAGTTTTTCAAGTTTCACAATTTAACTTGTAATTTTTAGTTTAACTATAGATACTGGTCAAATTGTTTTAGTTTGGAGTCCTATTACTACCTCTAAATACTTTTGAATAGCTGAATTTGATTTATAATATTCTTGTACATAAAGTTTAATACATAAATAGTATTCTGAGAATTAATGTTACAATTTATTCATCTTCAGATTAAATGGTCTGACAGACAGCTCACAGTAGTTATGTAACAATTTTTGTCAGAGCAGTTAAGGTTAAAATATGTTTTTGCGTCTATATACAGTTAAAACCAATTAATTTTATTCGCGAAGTTTTAATTTTAACCTTTACACGGGATCTCGGACAGCATCTGGCCGGCTTTGCATATATTGTCGGATAGATGCTATCCGGACCCCTCCTGTAAAGGCTAATTCACACCATATAGCAGCCTCGCGTATCTTCTCTAATATTGTTTCAGTATACCTGATGTGTCTTTATTTGGGAGGGGGGCGGGGGTAACTTTTTCATTTAAGACAATTGAACACTTGCAAGTCTTAAAGTAATCAAAACTTATTTACATGGTTTTCATTATTAATATTTTCCTTATTAACCACCATTATTTCCAAAATATTCTTCATAATAAGATTAGATCGGGAGGCGGTAGCACGGACAATCATTTAGTCTCATTTAAGGATAAAAATCACGGATAAAACCTCGATTTGCATATTAAAACGTTATTAGTCAGCCAAGTTATACCTTGGTGGGAAATGCCTAAAAACTCGAATTTAGCGGTATCTTGGGTTTACCATTATGTTTTCTTACTCCCAATTCTTCATATTTTTATACTTTTGGTTTCATTTTCTTTCAAAAAGGTGAGAAAATGTTAGGGTATTGAATTGAATAAACCTTATGATCTGATTATCGGCTATGCAGATTTACACCCATTTTTTTTCGAAAGTATTCTTTCGTATTAAACCTTATTTAGTAGTAGAATTTTTTGGTTAAATAAAATAAAATTTTTTTTTTCAATAATAGTAATTTAAATTTGATTAGACCGTAATCAGTCCCCCCTCCCTTCCTCAATCATCAACATCATCCGATATGACAAATTTGTAGTCAAGAACATTCAAATTATAAAAGGAAAACAATCTGTATTTACTCCACTGAACTTTCAGAATAGTTTACAGAAATAGTGTGTGTTCAAAAAATATAACAATGAATAAAAACTTATATCGTAATTTTACACAAATGTGAAAATTTTCTGCAGGTGATCTTGTGTTTTAAAGGCGATTTTTGCACTGTCATTTATAAATCTTAAACATTTTTCTAATGACATAATTTTTAACAATCTTTCATTCCACCCGTTCTGAAACAAGACCAATAAACAGGGTTGGCTTTTTACCGCTAAAAACCTGGGGAGAAGGTGGTAAAAACCTAAGGATATACAATAAACTGTTAGCTATTAAACTGTATTTTAATACTATTGATAAAAATTCTATTTTCATGTAATTGGTGTATTAATATGTAATATCTATATAGGGGAGAGTGGGGTGGTGTGGGACTTTTTTATAAAAGTAAGATTTTTTTTTCTTTTATATACAAAAAGTAAAAATTCAATTTATAGCATGCAAGGTAAAACACTTTTTAATCCTCCTGAACAATATAGAAACATAACGTGCAAATACTATTTTATTTTAAAGAGAACGTAAGTTTCATAATGTGTCTCATACCTCCTCATTAAGAGTTATGGGACAGCAATAATAATAAAAAAAAGCTATAAGGCACAAAATAAACTATAGTGTCGGTAAGATAAACAATCAAACAAAGGTTGTAAGTTGATAATGTATATGCCACAATATAAAATTCCAGTATCTTTATGACTGGAATGAAAATTCAGGATTCTCTGTCATAGGTGTCATTAAGGCCCCACACTAGGCTCAGAATGTAAAGATGATAATGTAAAAGTTTATAGGAGCGTTCTTTTGAAATACCTAACTCAAATTTTAATATTTTTACACGATTCTTTTGAACAAGACAGCTGAGGATGATCCATAACCGGCCTAGTTTTTATTTTTTCGATTTTGCTTTTATATTTTTTGTATAACGATAGTTTCAATTTCAGAACCGGTTTAAACCAATTTCGTAAGTTAAAGTAATTAAAAAAAAAAAATCTGAAACCAAAACTGAAAAAGTAAAAACTACGCCGGTTGCGGATCGCCCTCAGCAATCTTGTGCAAAACAATCACGTAAAAATATTAAAATTTCGGCGAAATATTTGAAAAGAACGCCCCCATAGACTCTGCATTATCATCCGGGTCTTTTTCTGTGCCTAGCGTTGCGTCTTAAATAATCATCAATTTATTTACATTTTGAAGTATGAATGCATATATTATCAATGTTATAATTAATATATTATCCTCTAAAAAATTTGCATGTTAGCAATTGGCATTATTATTAATTAAAAAAAGGAACTGGGCGCGTCCCATTCATCCCTTTTCTGGCATGTCCCATTCCTCGCCACTTCCTTGTTTGTGTTAAACTTCTTGTTCAAACAAAAATGCTGCTTTAGGATTAGTTTAAATTATGGATAATATACAGTATAATGTTCCATAAATAGGGAAATTATTACATTTATACATAAACAAGCCTTTAATATATTGAGAGCAAATAAATCAAATTTAAATTGGTTTTTTGAAATAATTTTTTCTTTCATACATTTGCACGTCTATGCATATCAATATTTTTTGTAAACTGAAGAATGAATTACCATTGCTTCATCTTGTATGCGATCGATGAAATGTTTAGACTAGAATACAAAGAGAAAAACCTACAGTCCCATTCCACCCGACTTTCCCCCATATAGCAAAAGGGGAAATAAAGAATTAGCCAGTTCCCTAAAGCTCCTGATATACACTCTATGGCCAGAGATGACCGTCCACTTGCGATTTTAGACATTTTGTTAAATATCTAGAAAAATGTATGAGGAATTATCCTGAAAATCTTAGTGTATAAATATAATACACTACCTGGCCATTGATTATCGTCCACTTGCGATTTTAGACATTTTGCAAAATATCTAGAAAAATACATGAGGAATTATCCTGAAACTCTCAGTGTATAAACAATATAGTACAGGTCATCTATTTCCGTGAAGATTTTTTCCAGAAACTTTATAGGAGACTGCCAACAAATTAAAAAATGTATGAATATCTTTTGGATAACCCTGTCAAAACTAATGCATCAAAAGCGCTCAAACTGTAGATTGTGATTAAGTGGCTTATTGTTATAAACTGTGTTCATTTTTATGTCGATAGCATGTATACTCGTAGAGAAATGAAGGTTTTTATAAAAATACTCCCAAATTTTTCCAAGATTTTTGCTTATAATTTACAGAGTTCTTAATATAAAATAATAATATTTTCTGAAAATGTGACAAACAACATTGCACATAATACCCTGTAATAAGAATTAAAAAATAATAAAAAGTGTATAAAAAATGAGTAGGTTTACTAAATAATTTTTCACTGTGCATGCGTGAACGATATCAAAATTTCATTTGCATATTATGTTAGCTAAATGTATAGAGCAACTTTTGTGGAAGTTGCAAAATCATAGCTTGAAAATTCTGAAAATAATCATCAATAGAATCACTTAAAAATCCGCTATTTCCAAAACGAAGCAAAAACAAGAAGGGTTGTATCCATATAGTCATTGATTAGTGTCAATATAGAATACACAATACGGAACTTACTAGTACATTTGGATACAATCCCTCTTTTTTTTTTTTTTTTTTTTTTTTTTTTTTTGCTTCATTTTGGGAACAATGGATTTTCCACTTATTATATTGACGATTATTTTTTAGAATTTTCAAGCTATTGATTTTGCGACTTTCACAAAAGTTGCTCTATACATTTAGGTAACATAATATGAAAATGAAATTTTGGTATTTGACGCATGCGCAGTGAAAAATTATTTAGTAAACCTACTCATCTTTCATACAATTTTTATTATTTTTTAATTTTGATTACAGGGTATTATGTGCAATGTTGTTTGTCAGATTTTCAGAAAATATTATTATTTTACATTAAGAACTCTGCAAATTATAAGCAAAAGATCTTGGGAAAATTTGGGAGTATTTTTATAAAAACCTTAATTTCTCTACGAGTATACATGCTATCGACATAAAAATGAACACAGTTTATAACAATAAGTCACTTAATCACAATCTACAGTTTGAGCGCTTCTGCTGCATTAGTTTTGACAGGATTATCCAAATGATATTCATTATTTTTTAATTTGTTGACGGTCTCTTATAAGGTTTCTGGAAAAAATCTTCACGGAAATATATAACTTGTACTATTATGTGTATACACTGAGAGTTTCAGGATAATTCCTCATGTATTTTTCTAGATATTTATCAAAATGTCTAAAATCGCAAGTGGACGATAATCAATGGTCATGTAGTGTAGTACAAGTCATATATTTCCCTGAAGGTTTTATTCCGAAACTCCAATAGGGGATCGTCAACAAATTAAAAAAGAATGAATACCTTTTGGATATCTTTTGGATAACCCTGTCAAAACAAATTTAGCAAAAGCGATCAAACTGTAGATTATGATTAAGTGGCTTATTGTAATAAACTGTGTTCATTTTTATGTCGATAGCATGTATATTCGTAGAAAAATTAAGGTTTTCTACGAATCCGAAAAACAGTCTCGAATTTACCCAAGATTTTTGCTTATAATTTGAAGAGTTCTTAATATAAAGTAACATTCTTTTCAGAAAATGTGACAAACAATATTGCACACAATACCCTGTAATCAGAATTAAAAAATAATAAAAATTGTTCGAATATTGAGTAGGTTTACTAAATAATTTTTCACTGCGCATGCGTCAAAGATATCAAAATTTCATTTGCATATTATGTTAGCTAAATGTATAGAGTGCAACAAAAGTGTGAAAGTCGCAAAATCACATCTTGAAAATTTTGAAAATAATCGTCAATAGAATACGTTGAAAATTCGTTATTCCCAAAATGAAGGAAAAACACGAGGGGTTGTATCCATATATTGATTGATTAGTGTCAATATAGGATACATAATGCGTACTAATAAATTTTAATAAAATTCCTCATTTTTAAGTGCGTTCGTAATTATGTAAATACGTAGCACCTATTGTTGTCGCTCAGTCCGTCCGTCTGTCTGTCTGTCCGTCCGTCTGTCCGCATATAACAACGCAAAAACTACCCAACCGAATCGTTTGAAATTTAAAATACATAATTATAACATAATTTTGTCGAGTCATTTCAAATTTTATGAAAATCGGATGGATAGATCAATTACAGGGACAATCAAAAGGATTCCGTTACATTACGGTCAATAGCAAAAAAAAGTTTCAAATGCATTTTAATCGTTTGAAATTTAAAAATATAATTATTGCGTAATTTTGTCGAGTCATTTCAAATGTTATGAAAGTCGGATGCATAGATCATTTACAGGGAAAATCAAAAGTATTCCATTACATTACGGTCAATGGGGAAAAAGTTTGAAACGCATTTTAATGATGTTACACTCATTCGAACATAATAGAATTGGCATGAATCTATGAAATATATACGAAAATATGCATTCTGTACAATCTGTGATGCAAAGAATTTTTATTATTAAATTACAGGGCCACACAAAAGTATTCCACTATATAATGCTATACGGGGAAATATTGTTTGGGACGTGTTTTAATTATATTCGACTATTTCACATTTATGAATAAGATATACGTTGCTGAGGTGTAATAAAAATTAGTTCCTGCATATTTACAGAAACGTAAAGATTTCGACTACTATACTGTATCCGGAGTACGCTCTACTATACACTCTCAAAAAAACTTCCGTCTTTTCACAGAAAATGCACTGGCAGCACTGCTGCCAGAAATTGTCTGTATATTGACGATTTTCTGTTTATTTTTTTCTCTGTCAAAAGAGGAAAAATATCCGTCACTTGAAAAAAGTTTGGAAAAAATCAATGCGGAAGAGGCGGGGATCGAACCAAGGACCCCAGGATTACCAGACCAACGCTAATCCACGGCGCTATGGCTGCTCATGATGATTGTGCGTTAAAATAGAACTCTTCATTTCATATGGTGTGGGTTGGTGTATTTCGTTAAAAAGCTTTTAATTATGCAGTTAATCTCGGAAAGATTTCATCTTTAATGAAACTGTGGCTGGGTTTTTTTTACGTTTAGTATTAATATAGTATAAAAATGTGAATTTTAAATATATTACGTAGAATGTTAGAGAAAAAACATGGATGTTCTATTTGTGAGAATTTTTGAACGAATAAAGAAAGTAATTGTTATTTATTTTTAAATTCGAAAACATTTTTGTCTTTTAAAACTAAATTAGACATTTTAATCAATAGAATATTTTTGTTTTTCATTTTAAAAATAAATTCGAACTTATTACTAACAGACCCAATGCGCATGCGTGCTGGATAGAAACGGAAACTTTTCCTCATTTTTCGACGCTCGGAATGAACTCACAGAACAAATACGTTTTCTGGGAGAACAGAAATTATTTGTGAAAAAATAACGATAACTTAGTGTATATTGACGAATTTTTCTGACAGTGTATCAGCAAGATCTGAATATTTTTAAAACTTCGTTATCGTACGAACGCACCTCATTTGCTACATTCACGTGCAATTTCCAACTTGTTTTTATTATTATTACTGGTATGGAATACCTGTACATGTTAGGGAAATTCGTTGCTAATCTGGAATAGACAGTTTGTTGCAAGATATGTTTTGTAAATATGGTTAATAATGTAAATAGTTTGTAACTCTTAATGATAATACAGGAAAAGAATATCTGAATGACAAGTATGAGTAGGTCATGTAATTTTCTCGTGCTGTCCGAAAATAGGCAATAAATAGGAAAGTGCCGAGTTAAACTGATGGCATTGAGCTCGCAGGCTATACAAACAACTGTATATTATACTCTTATTTCAAAGAATAATGCCCTTCCAAAAATAAAAGAAATCAACTGTAAGTTATTGGACAGTGGATTAACTGCCATCCCTCTTTATACTTAACCATGAGTCCCTAAAACTAATCAGGGAAGTGCCTTATCAGAGTGAACCTATTAACAAAATTTGAAGAAAATGTGATAATTCTGCATGATTTCTGCATATTTATATAAATTAAGGAGGGCAGCACTCTCTTCTCCTCCCCCTTCATATTTAACCAATGAACCTCCAATGCTAATCAGTGAAGAACCTTATCAGAATGAACCTACATATAAAATTTGAAGCAAATCTGATATTTATATAAAGAATTATCACGTTACATACAGAACCTGCGGGCACATTAGCTGTCAGGCTTTGATAGCCTTGTGAGCTATAATTTAAATTTTATTTAAATTTTATTCTTTCTATTTTTGCTCATCTACCATTTTTGCTGCACTTTGATGATACATTTTAATTGGACTGTCTTGTTGTGTGTTTTCCTTAATGTGTTATTATTATTATTTCAGATCGTGAACTTACATTTATAGTACTTACATTACCATGCTTGATACAAGAAAAGTTTCCGACTCTTTATCATGAAGAAGTGCAGAAATTTCTGTGTTTCAACCTGTTACTGTGCTCCGCAACTCAAGCAACTTGTTAAATTACTCATACTATGTATTAATTTTATATAAACAGTTAATTACAAAAACTGATAATTTTATAAGCTTAGTTACTTTGTGGTATGCATTATTTTGGTTGTTTAACGTTAACTACAGCAAAAGCCAATTTAAATTTTTATCATTTTTATTAGATACTTATGTCTTAAAAATTTTCTCAGTGGCATCAGTTCCACATAGTGTTACGTCTTTGTTTAATAATATTTAATACATTCTTGGTGTTTACAATAAAAAGATTATTTGAACTAAAAGGTTTTTTTTTTAAATTCAGTGTTTTATTCCTTTCATTATAATTACTCTTTGGATTAAAATTTCAGATGCAATAAGTCAAAACACAAAAACAATTTGGCATACATTTTGATGTGGGTACAGGACTAGAAATCAGCAGTCGTTAGTCGTCAAATGAAACTAAATTATAGAAAAATTATTCCTAGTCGTCAAATCGTAATAGCTAGCTTTCTTTAACTTTAATTTTTTTTAGCAAATGCTTTTATTTGTATTTTAGCATACATCCTCCCCCCCCCCTCTGCACCATGACATCAGCACGTGTCTGAAAAATTTTGAACCTTTCAATAACCTGTAAGTTAACTTCATTTTCACCAATGACTGATAAAACTGGTCCTTGGATATTACACTCCTGTAAACAAGATTTTCTTTTATTATGACATATTTCTGCATCCTTATATGCTCCTAAAATAAGAAACTGTATTAAAATTGTTTTAAAATTTTTGCATTCCCTTCCTCAAACAAACAAAAAAAATATGTGTGATTTAGAAATGTTTTAAATGCCACACCATAATTGGCAACCAAAGATTCAATTATTTGCTTACTTTTTATTTTCTGATGTACTGTTAGTCTCAGATTTTTTAAAAATTAGCTTATCCCTAGTTATATCTTAAGCTCATATTTTCTCTCTGTGGACATATTTGCTTGATTATCTGTTTTGTATGCATATTAGCTTTATACAAAGAATAAATTTTTCCAGAATCCAAATATTGTAGTTTAATCAGGTTTCATACTTATGGAAAGTCAGTTTTTATTTTGTTTAGTAAGAAAAAGTGTTTAATATATAAAGTTTCCTCCCCACTTCCCTTCAATACATTAAAATTAAATATGCAATGCAATATTATTACTATTAACATGGTTGTGAAAAGAAATAAGAAAATATGAAATGCAGTTGGCACATCGAAAAAAAATTGTAGGCATTATTTTGACACCTTGCATACAGTTCTTAATTTCTAATACTGTGTGGATATATGCTATAAAATATGGATTTGCATAAGTTCACTATAAAGGTAAATACTACATATATTGTAAAAATGATTTTTTTTTTTTTTTTTTTTACTCAATTTCATCTGTGATTTTACCACAACAATAAAATGAACTTATTTTCTATAATTCATTTCATAGCTTGATGGCTAACTTTCTGGAAGAATTTTAAAGAATATGAAGTATTCTTACTAATTTAAAAGTTACACAGCATTTATTACATACTAGCGAGCTACGCTCGCTAGCTGGGCCACGTTTTCCAAACGAACCTCGGTATTAAGCAGTATATAATAAGCAAAAAAATTCATTTAATAAGAAAGTCTTGGTGTTCGAATCCTCAAGCACAAAAAAAAGTAAATTAAAGAGCCATGGTCCCGTTAAAAATATGTGATTTCGCACTGTGGGCCACGTGCACTTGAAAAAAAAAAAAGATTGTGGATCGGAACTATGGTCGCTTCGCGCCCACAATCCCGTTAAAAATATTTGGTTTCGCACGGTGGGCACTACGCGCCCTTAAGACATTTTTCCGTATTTTTTAGTTCATCAAAAGCAGATTTTTACGCAGATTCTGAATATGTAATCAGTTTTTTTCTACTTTAAAAATTGTCTGCATGATGGTTTAAGAAAGAACGCGCAAAAAAACGCAATTAGCGCCGGTAGAAAAAGCGGTTTTCGGCTGTTTCTTCTTTTAGCCAAAGGGGAAAAGTTAGGTTCTTCACCGCAAGGTAGCGCAGTGTTCTGCCTCGGAGCTCCGTTTGAGCGCCGTTTCGGATTTGAGACACATTTCGTTCCGATTCCCAAGGGGTTTTTAATTCATAACTTTTTTAATTTTGGTCCCACGGTCTCGAAAATGCCCGAAATGACTTCCCCGGAATATTTCCAATCGAAAGACACCTCTCGCGACTTCCAACTCGCCCGCGTTGCGAACTATAATCGGCTTCAAGCAGACAGACAGACAGACAGAGGCGCACGGATTTTATTAGTATAGATTCTTTTCTAATTTGTGTTTTAAAATTTTTTAATTAGATACAGCAGGGTTGCTGAAAAAATATTGGTGCGTTGTTTGACATTGATATTTCACAACTAAAATCTGAGAAATGCTTATTTTAAAATTTTGTAGCATTTCTTCTATTATATGATAATCTTAATCCTCCGAAAAGTTCACAACCGTCAAAATGATCAGCAACTAATATGTTCAACAAAGTGTTCGCCTCATGGAAGCAAAATAATTTTAATGGAACTTCCAGCAGTATTGGGGCGTTCACATGGAGCAAAAACAACATTGACCTTCAACACTCATCTGCGTGGATATTTAATAACAGGTGTATTGCCTTCGAACAATCAGATCTTAACTCATTTGACTACTGTAGAAAAGCTAGAAATAGAAAATCCCCAGTTTGCATTGTATGTGATGCGAAATTATTAAGGCATAGAATGATTTAAATCAGAATTATCTGCAGCGGACTGTCAATTCTGGGATCTTTCATTTTCAAATTTGTGAAAAAAATAAATATCAAGCCAGTGAACAATTTGTTAAAATATTGTTATTTCTTTTATTTTTTTTATTATTAAATTATGGCATATATTTTAAAGGATATAGCATTTTTCTGTGTCCTCATACTTTTCAGTTGGCCTGTATATAAAATAATGAAAATACATGTCAAGCAATATACTATGTGTCAAAAAAGATGGTTACGGATTACTTCTGAAACTATAAGAAAATTATAAAAATATTCACATGAAGATAGATAATTCAATTTGTACTTTCTCTTATTTTGGAGTCAAAAAACATCAAATTTTTATAATGTTCCTGCATCTAAAAATGCCCAATCACAAAAATAGTTACTGGCCCTTTCTTAAATATACCCAAAAAGTTTGATCCAAACATATGAGTTAGAGACAGTCAAAAATCATGATTTTTTTCATTTTATAAGAACTTCAAAACATAAAATTGAAAATCAGGCTTCAAATTGCATGACAAAGTCACAATATTTGACTCTAACTCAGTGATTTTTAGAGGCAGAAAATAGATGTAGAGGCTGTGTAAATTTTTCTAATTATTCTAACAAAACCTTTTGGGTATGACTAACAATGCAATAGTGGTGACTTATGATTGGTGATTTTGAAATGCAAAAACTGCATAAAAATTAAAATTTTGAATTTTTCTTAAAATACTCTCCATGTAAATGAAAGTACAATTTGAATTATCTGCCTTTCTATGATTATTTTTGTAGTTCATATTATCCCTCTCTGAGTTACAAAAATATGCTACAATTTTTCTTTGGACACCTGATATTGAGTTTAAAAATATAATATTCCATCAATCTAATAGAAAAAAAAGACTCAAAATATTGACTGATCATGATAATTTTTCTCTGCAGAATTCAATTTAAAAATGGGTAAACACTTTGTATTTCATGATTCAAACCAATACAATTTCTTGACAAGCAGGGTGGGGGGAGGGGGGTTGCAACTATGGGCCATAGATTGTGAGTGCTATTTCTTGTTGGATGCCACAGATCACACTGGATAATGTGTTTCATCCGTTCACCCTCTGGGGCACCCTGGATAAGTGGTATCATTATTCTCCCCTGAGATGCCATTCTTTCACCCCTTAAGGTACCCTGGATGAGGGGTGCCATTATTCTCCCCTCAGATGCGATCCTTTCACCCTCTGGGGCACCTTGGATAAGGGGTGCCATTACTCTCCCCTGAGGCGCCATCTTTTCACCCCCTGGGGCACCCTGGTTAATGGGGTGCCATTACTCTCCCCTGAGATGCCATCCTTTCACCTCCTGGGGCATCCTGGATAAGGGGTGATATTATTCTCCCCTGTGGTGCCATCGTCTCACCCTATTGAACACTGTGGATAAGGGGTGCCATTATTCTTCCCTGAGGTGCCGTCCTTTCACCCCCTGAAACACCCTGGATTAGGGGTGCCATCCTTTCACCTTAGTTAAGGGTGCCATTTTAGCTCCTCTAGGGGTGTCACCAGTGAGACAAGCCTTTCACCCCTAAAAGGTGCAATGTGTCACCATTAGTTTTAACAGTGTATTGTTCCAAAATGTCCGGTTTACTTACTGAAAAAAAATTAAATTTGAATAATTATTCAAAAAACGCCTTATGCATGTAAATAAAAAAGTATTTTTTAAAAAATAAATATTTTACTGTTGTTAAAAAAGGCTGAAAATAGACTGCATAAATGATAAGTATACATACAACTTTAGTATCATTATCATGCTGCTGTTTCTTCTGTCTTTTTCTCATTTCTGCCTTTTGAAAGCGATAGAAGACCTCAGAAAATGAGAAAGATTGATATTATTTGTGGTTTTGTATAAACTTTTATTTTTTACAGAATTATTTTGATGTTTTGCACAACTCAATTTATGAAGAGACGTTTCCATTGGTTTTGTTAGATTTAAAGTGCAATTGCATTATTGTTCTGGAATTATTTATAAAACTTGTAAAGAACAGCGAAGTTTCAATCATGTCTCAAGAATTCTGATGGGGTAGTTTGATATTGAGACGAATTCTGATAAGGGAATTTGATATTGAGACGAATTCGATATAAGGATTTAAATGTTTCCATATATAGTATTTGTGATCTTAAACTTTTGGGGTTGCTTTTTTTTATTATTTGAATGTTACTGGTAGATATGAAATAACTTTGCAAAACCTTTTTTAATAATTTTTTCTTTTTTATTTATAATTTTCTGGAATTCTTTAAACGAACTAATAATACAAATATAGTACAAATATAGTATTTATGAAATCCCCATCACTTTATCTAATAATCTTAAAAAAGTCTACATCGGCATGACAACGCGGAAACTATTAACTAGAATTAAAGAACATCGTAGAGATATAGAACAATATAAGCAGAATACTGCCCTTGCTCGCTTCTACTTGGCGAACAAGGGTTGCCATATTAATTTTGAGGAAGCCAAAATCATAGTTCCATGCAATAACCCAGTTCAAGGTAAAATAATAGAATCCATCGAAATCATAGCACGTGAAAATAAACCATGTAATGATAATTTATCCTACAATATACCAAAAATATGGCATAACATCATAAAACCTTAAAATTTTTATTTCCTTGCAATATTTTAATTTTTACTCACGTGTAATTGGCAACATTTTTAAATTTTAATTCATTTAATTTTTAATTTAGTAGAAATATCTCTCGAACAAGATGCAAACGTAGTCCTTCCATTTCATATTTTCCTGAAGACGCCCGCAGAAGACGGCGCGAAACGTTGAAAATTTTATTTTATTTTAATATGTACTAATGTATATTAAAATTCCTATTTTGTGCACCACTGAGCAATGTGTTATTATTAGTTAAAGTTTATGGTGCAACTGTCCTATATATATTTATTTCTTTAAACGATATTTTTCTCCAGATGCAGTATTATGTAAATACATGTTCTGTGTATTATTATATGTTTTAAGATGTAGGTACATACCATAAACTATTTTAACATAATATTACATTTTAATTTAACTTAAGTAAACATAGAAAATATAAAATATTTAAATATATATTGTATCTTTTCATTTATTTATATAGCGTATATACATACATATAATTATATACATAGTATATTTTAAATAATACAAATGTAAAGTTTTGAATATTAAAAATACAGTCGAACCTCGTTAATACGCGAATCAGGGGTCCGATCAAAATTCGCGTATTAAACGGGTTCGCGTTTTAACCAAAGGTCGCGAATTTTCGTCGAGTGGTCTATCTAATAACAATTTATGCGGAAAAACACATTTTTTGTCAATTTTTAGCGCTCTTAAGACACAAAATGACATTTTATTTATTTTAATCATTATGTGCTTATTAAACAGGAGCGTTTGAAAGCTGTACATTCAAAAAATCATTATTTTCTGAAGTAAATCCTATGTTTTTACAAATTTAGATTTATTATGTATGACACATAAAACTGAATAAGACGAAAACAAAAATTTCTGCTAACCATATTTATTAAAACTAATGTTAACAAAATTGAAATATTTGTTAGTCATACAGAACAGATAGGTGCGATAATAAGTAGTGTTGATAATAATAAAAAGTTAATTAAAAAATCTTACTGAAGTCATTGTCATAAAAATTACTTTTTGGAAAAGTAGCTGTCAGTTTTGACCTGTTTGACATGCGGTCGTTTCATCACCAAATGTTTTCCGCCTTATTTAGGTAGTGGTAAAGCTCGCTTGTTGCTTTTTATCCAGTGACGACGCATATTGTCTTAAGAAATTGTATGCCTCTGTAACTTTGAAGAGTGTGGATGGGGCCGGAAGCGCAGGTTCATCATCTTCCTCCTCATCCAGATTGTCAGTTTCAGTTACATCGGCGATGATATCATCCAGACTTCTAAGTTCGGAGGTAACTAGACCTTTATCGATATTAATGAAGTGTCTAAATCGACAAAATTTTCTCCTACAGTTTCTTGTGCGGCCAGCCAATCTTCTTCAGCATTAGGGTGCGAGGTTGACTCCGCGTAAATAATGTCCTCGCTACTTCCGGAACCTGCTTTATGAAAACAATTTTTAATTGTTGGTGTAACACTCTCCCATGCTGCAGTAAGCATGTGCATAACGTCGAGGACTGTAATTGGACGACATTCGTAGCAAGAAGGATTGCTGTCGTGTTTCATTTGGTGAAGGTATCACCGTATGAGTCTTGTAATTTACTTTGGCGCCATTAATTATTCATTGGTCCAATGACTTGGTGACACTAGTCAAATTTAGATATAAAAATTCTACTTGGACATTATTCAGATCTTCTTTATCTTTTGGAATCGCAGGACAGTTGTCCACAAGCAATAACACATGGCGCTATTCTTTTCTCATACACCAATAAAAATTACGAAACCATGTTGTAAAAATGTTGGCCGTCATCCATGCTCTACGCTGGCTTTCGTACAGGCAGGGGAAATTTTTGACATTTTTAAAGCTTGATTTCCCTGTGACCAGGAGCTTTAATTTGTCTGATCCATCAGAGTTGGTACCCAGCAGAATATTAAGACGCTCTTTTTTCAGTTTGCCTCCATGACCTATTTTTTCGTTCATGACCATTGTTTGACTGGGTGACAGTTTGTAAAAAAGCCCAAATTCATCCACTTTGTAAATATCAAGACTTGAGTAGTTTTATTCAAGCTGCGGAAGAACATTAATTTTCCAACAGTTAATATCTTCAATGTTGACTGCAGCTGAAACACCGCACACTTGCTTGAATTTTATGCCGTACCGAGTTATATATCGATCCATCCATCCATTTGAGGCATTAAAATCTGGCAATCCCATTTTTGCTGTAATTTCAAAAAAAAAAAAAAAATTCTTGCACTCACAAGCTGCTTATTAGGATATTCGTAGAGCGTGCTTTAACAAACCACTCGTGAAGGGCCTTTTCCATGTCCCCAAACTTGGCGGTTTTTATTTTCTTGTTCTTTGTTCCTCCAACCACAGCTTGATTAACGATGGCATTCCTGTTCTTTAACAAAGTCCTTAAAGTTGACTCACAAGGAAGGTCTCCATTGGGGGCATACTCAGAATTTTTTGAAAAAAATACGAATTAAACTACTCATGTAGGTAATAAAGGATCAGTGAAAATTAGCGGCGGAATTTCATTATTAGATATGTAAAAAAATAAAATAGTTTGGAATAATTGGCGTGAAAAGCTGAAAGCGACGCGGGATTTGGCGAGCAGTGCATTTCCTCGCCAAAAGCAGACGATTTTAACGAATCTGAAAATTGATTTTAATTGACTTCACTGTTAAAAATCTGCAGCATTTACTGCAACGTCACTCCACTACTTTTATAGAATATCTCTCTTCTGACCAATGAGAATGCTCCATAGCACCGTGAATTGACCGTGTCATACACTGTTAAAAATCTGCTGCATTTTGTTGCAACGCACTCCACCGCTTGTATATAATATCTCTATTCCTACCAATGAGAAAGCTAAATTTAACGGCCAAGTAACCGTTTTCTATACAAGCAAGGGAGGGCGTTGCAACAAAATGCAGCAGATTTTTAACAGTGTATTTTTCAATTTGGAACAATTTTAATTAATTTAAATTGTGTTTTAAATGATAAAATATATTAATTTAATTTTGTTATAAGTACATATAAACGTATATGACAAAATTACACTTAAAGTAAAGTAAAAATGCAAAACTAAAATTACTTAAACTAAACTTATTTAAATAAATTGAACATAGAAAGTTTTTTCTTTAAAAAGTATTCGAAGCGTAAAAGCGTATTTTTCAAAATTTCGTTTTTTCGCCAACAGGCGATAAATCGCCAAATAAACGAAATTTTTATTATTTTTTTACGGACGTTATAAGGAAGTTCCGCCGAAATGTTTTTTATAAACATATATAACTATATGAGAAGAACATTCTGTAATTTTTTCAGATTTTTCTGAGTATGCCCGTATGGAGACCTTCCTTGTCAGGTATGCCTTTTTCTTTGACGAACACAGACTTATTTGAAACGGCTTAGGCATCGTATTGATTTTTAATTTGTAACTTCTCAGTGATGAAGTTTCGTTTAATATATTTCCGCCATAGTTTAGACAAGATTATAAAAGTATAGATGGATATCGTAGACTAGATAATACTGGGAGAGACAAGCGGCTCTCTTCTTTTAAAAATATGACAGCACTTATGAAACAGCGAATGGAAAGACTCACGTGATTAATCTGCGATAGTAGCGCATACTCCATCTATCAGTTCTACCGCTCTGATTTAAGGGAGGGGAGGGGGGTCACATCATTTCTTAATTATAGGCAAAAGTTCTTTTTACTTTTGTTTTTTTTTTATAAAACTAGCTGACTCGCGCAGCCTGCACCCGCGATGAATGAACCTTACATGAACTTCAAATTTGTAAGATTTTATAAATTTAATTCCCTGTTTTTGTCTACATTTTAATTTTTAAATAACAAAAATCGCAAGAAAGGTATTGAATTGCGGGTACATTCTACTTTGCGTAATTTGATTTTTTTCAGCCTATGCGTACAGAAATCGAGCGAAACCACCACAAAACACTCAGGTTTTTACTGATTTTAAAAAGTTTTGTATCAATTATTTTTTATTTTACATATTCTTAATTTGCGTCTCATCATAGAATGAAATGCATAAATTAAAAATCTCTAAATGCTAAACGTTTTAAAAATTTGAATTTCTATTAAAATTTTACACTTTGGTTTTATATATTTTCCAAATGGAAACACGCGTTTTTCAAAGCAGACATAATGTCTTTAATTTTGCACAACGCTAGCTTCGTCTAGCCTATGAGATTTCATTGGGAGAATTTTGATTGGGCAGTCTTATGCTAGCCTCGGATCGGGATCCAAATTTAGTCATCGTGTGGTTTTGAGGGGGGGAAATGCTCAATTTAATTGGGTTTAAATAATTGCTGTATAAAGAATAAGTTAAATAATTGTTGTATAAAATGCTTGGGAAAATACTTCATCTAAAAACTCGTATGTATAGAGCTAAGTTCACTCGCGTATTAAACGTAGGTTTTTCTTTCTAGGGACTGATAAAATTTCGCGTATTAAACGGGTTCGCGTATTAACCATTCGCGTATTAAACGAAGGTTTTTCTATGCGTAAGATAGGAGTATTTCAAGGGACCAAAGAAAATTCGCGTATTAAACGGTTTCGCGTATTAAGCGGGGCGCGTATTAACGGGGTTTGACTGTATATGTTGAAAAAATATCTAAAACATATTTTCCGGCAGTAAGGGAAATTCGACAAGATTCTAAAATGGCCTTTTGGCATCACTTTGAATTCTTTTGCCAATCGTGCCAACCCTAACAGAATATACAATTCTTCCAAGGATTTATCTTGTGGAAAACGTTAAGACTAGAACCCTTAAAAATAAGAAAAATACTTGTTCAAAGGACAATTATATTGAAAGTGCGTCATCTGAGAATGATAGGTCAGATGTAAACAACCATGTCGACAAGAAAGTCAAATCAGGCTTTTCTGCAGACGGTGCATATAAATGAAGGTTCACATCTTAAGAATCTAAAGCGCAGTCTATCTTCAGGTGAAAACAGTATGAAGGTAAATAAGAGAATAACTACAATTAGTATTGTAGTGGGAAGTATGGTTCTCATAAAAATCCTTGAAAGTTAAATGAGATCAACAGTGAAGTTTCAAACACATCAACAGTTGTAAATAATTGCAAATATTGAAGGTGGTCATGCATCGCATACAATCTGGTGTAAATGCAAAAAAATGCGTACATTACAGCCTGCAATCAACATAATAATTGCTCTGCATTTTGTGGCCAAAGATTATAAGTAATTGTCATTTTTTTTGTTTTACTTTTCTGAAATCATTAGGACTTTTGCTTATTATGATGTTCATTTGCTGCCAAAAATTACTAAATAATCTCTATTTGTATTTGAATTGCATGCATTTTGCAATAAAAAACATGTTTTGAAGTAACCAGCTTATAGCACTGATCCCAGCACATTATCATATTAAGTCACTTTAATCACGCAGTGCCTCAATTTGCCCACACATATCCGGTAAGTTAACATAATGGAAATATATTTTATAATATGTTTGGACAAGCGCACCGTACAATTCTGATGGATGTACTTTTAATTTTGTTAGTATCTTATGTATTCTTTTATCAGAAGAATTTATCCTTTTAACTGAAAGTAAAAAAAAAATCGTTGTCAAATATATATCGTGCTGTATGATAAAATAAGAAAAAAAAAATACCAAAGATGACCTCTCGTAAGCATTTCTGAAATAATGCTAAATAAACATTTAAAAATCTTTAAAAAAATGCTCACTTAATGTCTTTTTAAACGTTTAACAGAGGAATGCATTAAAAACATATTCTATATGTAAAACATGTCAAGAGCTTTTACTTTACCTTAAAAAGTTTAGAAATACTAATTACATTACAACTGTCTGAGAAAAAGTAACGGTTGTAGAATAAAGCTGATTTTAGCATTGTTCTACTGAAAAATAAAACTTTTTGTATTATTTTTTGATATCTTAAAAAGGAAAATCCAATGGGATGATTTAAAAAAGAATCCAAGGGTAACAATCATTAAAATGTGAAAGACACTTGATATTTAATTAATTGATGTGGTCATTCCAAGCATAAATATCGTATGGACATTATATTCCACTTTAGAAAAGGAAAAAGAATTTATTCTTCTAATGTTGAGAGATATGCACAATTCGAAAATAAAATCAACTATAAGTTTCGCGACAGTTTGTATAATTTTTTTTAACAATAAGGAGAAAAAAGTCATGCTTCAAGCATAGATTATGAAGCACATTCCAACACATTCAGAATAATGTAACACAACTGCACCATTTAAAAAATTAAAAGGGCATGTCTCATATCACCATGTGGAAATTTATAAATCGTTTCAAACCGAATTTCAGTTGTTTGCAACTACAATCCGAAAATTCTTCGAATTTTTTAGAAGCTCAGCATATGATATAGAAATTTCTATCTGTTAACAACATGCATTCCAAAATTTAGTTCATTTAAGAGATACATAAATTTCAGAAAATTCCAATTCAGCAGTTTCCTCTAATAAAGATAATGCTATGCAGTTCTTTTGTGCAGATCTGTATATGAGGAATATAATTTATATATAAAGAGTAATATGCAAAACAACTAATTAAAGTATAAGCTCATACCGAATTTTAAAACGTAGTCTCAAGCAATTAATACTCAAAGACTGTAATGAAAACATTTTATTTTGTGTGTCCTTTAAATTAATAAAACATGGTATGTCATGGCTGTTTTAGCGTGATCGTAGTGAAATTCAGTGTTTTTTATCAGTTTCAGTAGATTTGAAATAGCGTAATGCCATTAAAATACGCTCCAAACGATTTTTTTCCTTAGACCATAATGTAATCGAATTATTTTGAATGTCCCTGTAAATGAACTATTAATCGTACATTTTTACATACAATACCAAACATGTTTTGGTGACCCCAAATAACTTTATCAATTGCATGAAACTCCGAGTATATGTTACGGGAGTTAGAGAGCAGACAGACGTACAGACAAACCGAATGCATAAGCACGTTTCAACTTTGTTTAGAAGTTCTAAGAAAGTGTCTTGTATATATATATATATATATATATATATATATATAGTAGATAAAAATATTTGGCAGGTGAAAACAATGAAAAAAAATCTTTTGATAATAATGATACGTCACTACGAACGATTTTTAAATTCAACTTTTGAATGAAGTGGGATGTCAAAAATTATAATTTTTCCCTTCTTTTTTGGATTTAATATTTACAAAATCCGCGCTAACTATATAAACATTTTACTCCTGCTGTTTTCCTTTAAAACAGCTTTGTTTACGTAAACCTATTCCAAAGTTATATAAAAAAAAATATTTTTATACAAAAAAACATTTATATCTATATATATTTAAAATAATCTTTCATAGATGATAATCCAAAATATTTCACATTTAATCAACAAAAATCCGTTTTATCAATTTATCACGAAGATCTAGCACTTCTGAAACAGATTTTTTTTTTCTTTCTGCTGTATTCCATATATTTTTTTCGAAAAAATTATACTATTTATTAGCATTTCTTGGGGGGGGTTAAAGTGTAACCAAAAATGCACTCTGTCACATATAAACTTTTCTACCAAAAATTGAGCCCCACCAGTGGCCGCGAGGTTCTGACCTCCAAACTGGTAGACGGTAGGTGCTGGGTTCGAACCCAATCGCGACCGTCGGCCTAACCGTTCGACGTTTTCCGTGGTTTTCTTCGAACCTTGCGTAAATACGGGTTAGGTTCCCTTAGAAAGACCCCCACGGAGGGCAACCCACCCCATAGGACCTATATTCCATAGCGTAGATAATCGGCCTACACAAATACACACTACCAAAAATTGAACCGACTTCAAAAGCTACTGCAAAGTGAAAAATAATTTTTTTCCAGATAGTATTAAGAAATTAAATTAAGAGCGTAGTATTTATCATGCGTATTATTATATTTATGTAGATTAATTTGATTTTTTGAAGTCGGTGCCAGCCAAACGAAGTTACATATAATTTTCCAATAGACACGCATCCAAGTATCTACGAGTTTTTTTACGATTTAATATTTAGTTAAAAATTTAACTTTATTCTTTTTACGATTTGCATTGGGTAATTAATTTTAATTTTGAACTTGGCTTGGCTGGCACCGACTTCAAAAAATCAAATTAATCTACATAAATATAATAATACGCATGATAAATACTACGCTCTTAATTTAATTTCTTAATACTATCTGGAAAAAAATTATTTTTCACTTTGCAGTAGCTTTTGAAGTCGGTTCAATTTTTGGTAGAAAAGTTTATTTTTCTCTTTTTAGTTAAAAGTTAACGATTTTTTGAAGTCAGTTAATAAAAATTATAATATGGGAAAAAAATCACTGTAAACCATACACATATGTCAGCAGTGGGGTTCGAACCCGCGATCTCGTTCAAGAACTAGAAATCAAAATTGCTGTCTTACACCACTCAGCCACCTGACTGTACTCCATTCGGCGAGATTAGTCATCGTCCATGTTACTTTTAGTTTGCGAAAAATCACTAATTTTATTAGTTTTTACTTAATTACTAAAACAGTACTGAACCAATTTCAATGAAATGGAAGAAGTACCAATGGAAAAGTAGCATCTTTCATTTAACACAAAAAACAAATTAATCGGTTGGATAGTTTCGGAGTAATCGGTGAACATACATAGAAAAAGAAACATTCGTACCGAATATATAACATCCTCTCATTTTTTGAAGTCACTTAAAAAATATATATAACACGGAAAATTTTTTGGTATACTATACACATGTGTCCGGAGTGAGGTTCGAACCGACACTCTCTTTCAAAACCAGAGATTAAAGCTGATGCCTTAGACCGCTCAGCTGTCCGGACTTCATTCGCTTCAGTGAACTTATTCAATGTCATGTTATTTTTCGCAAGTCTATTCTTTTTTTTTTGAATAGTCTTTCACTCATAAAGTATTGAGTTAATTAAAAATATCTGATACTCTGTGGTAACGGTTAAATACAAAATATTCCTAATAGAATAATTAGTATTTAACTTGTTAAATATATATTTAAAAATTACAATACGAAAAAGATTATTGTATACACGTACGTCATGAGTGGGGTTCGAACCCACGCTGCCTTTCGAAAACTAGATCTTAAATCAAGCGCCTTAGACCGCTCGGCCATCCTGTCATCGGTATATTTATTCGACATCCATATTACTACTGATTTGCGATAAATCACTATTTTTTTTTAGTTTTTGCCTAATTACTAAAAAAGTACTGAACCAATTTCTATGAAACGGAAGTGGTACCAATTCGAGAGCAAGCTCTCTCATTTAACACCAAAATCAAGTTAATTGGTTGGATAGTTTCGGAGTAATCGGTGAACATACATGTGACATTTTAAAGTTAGGAGCCAGAAACATCATCGCCAGGGTCCCCGTTCTTTGCACAGAAGTCATGGCCAGCGAGGGAAAAAATAAAAAATAAATAAATGTAGAATATCCAATAAATCACTCATTGGTGGCTGTAAGTTTATTTATTCAACCGTAGTCACTATAGAGGGAAAAACTCCTTTTTGCAAACGATCTTTTACCGAAATGTCCAAAAAATATTCCATCATTTACTTCAACCAGCCGTGCTCATCGACGAAAGAACTCCAGAATCTCTCCCCCTCTCATCTCGAGACTTCCACCTTTTAAAACTAAAAAGAAAATTCTAGAACTTTCTGTAATCTCAAACCATCATCCTTTTATGTAAACAGAATTCTTGTCCAGATACGAGACTAGACACAGACGATAAATTTATTTTAAAAAAAATATTATTTAACCAATTTATAATCGACTCATAATTTCTTAGGCAGACGATTTTTATAAATGATTAATTTTAAGAGAAAAAGAAAAGAAATGAATTTATTAATGCACACATCAAAGGTTGACGGCGGAAAAATTAATAAATAGATAAAATAAAATAATGATATTTTTTGAAAGGTATGGTTTTGGAATAAATTTAATAAGACTTTCTTAAAAAGGGTTGATAAAAACAGAAGAAATCAGTTTTATTTGGAATATTAAGAAATAAAGTTTTAATTAAGAATATTTTTAATTTAGAGCCATCTTTTTAAATTTACGCATACTGGATTAATGTTTTTTAATGCAAATTAAGAATTTATATCGTCTGCATACCGATTAACAGATTAGATCTAGAAACAAGATTTGAATTTAATAATTTGAAGTAAGTACGGAACATTATTATAAGAAAATTAAGGTAGTATAAAGGTTAGTTTTGGCGAAAAAAATTTTAAATTTGTAATATTATCCCCCCTCCCCGAAAATTTGTATGGAATTGATAGTTAAATAAAACTACAAGTTCAGACAACAGAAATATAATAATTTAGAAAAGTCAAATTTTGGAATAAAACTGTCAAACCCAGGAAGCCAAGAGATGGAAGAAAAGAAAATTAACGCAATATAAAAAATATTAGCGATTAAAATAAAATAGTTAAGAGGAAATTAATCTGAATTAAATTTAGGTAGGAGCATTTCCCTGAAAGAGATACAATACTGTTACAATATCACTTACTATTTGTAAGTGCATAGGAGATAATACATACAATAACAGTAAATAAGTTATAAATATAAATAAGCAAGAGATAAAAAATATAATAAAAACAATAACAATTCGTTCTCATGGAAGTTTAAATAAGTACAATAACTTAATGCATAGGTTATTTTAAATAAAGTTCTTCAAATGAAAAAAGTCTTTCCATTGTGTATAAAAGTCTTTTCCAATGTTCACTGAATACAGTCTCTTTAATTAAAAATCTCCAAATCTAGTTTAATCTTTGTTTTTTATGTTATGTTTGATCCAACATCTTTTAACAATCAATCAAATTTTTCTTTCAATAATATATCAATTTTTTAAATAATAAATAGCATCACTCTCAATATCAATAATAAATAATATAGAAAAATTTAAATAATAACAATAACAACAATAATAAGTGATAGTATAATAAGACTCCATATCCTAATATTTCCCAATAAGAGTATAATTAATACTAAACTTCATTATAGAAATCGTAATGATAATAATAATAAAACAAGAGTATAATCAAAAGAAAATATCACAATTTGTTTATTATTGATAGGGAAAATATTGGTTGAGGATAAAAATAATTACATAGCAACTAAATAATTTTCTTATCTTCTAATAGCGTAAGAAAGTATTTTTTGCTAGCCGAAGTATAAATAAAAAAAAATCATAATAATTCCAAAATCCAAATAAAATTAAATCTAACTATTTAGAAAATGGACTCTCAACCAGTATTTCCTTACAATAATTCCTCTCTGATACTCTTTTACAAAATTGTCAAATTTGGTTATAAGTTTTCAATGCCAAATGTAGAATAATGTTTTATCTACAAATGGTTTATAAACTTTAATAATAAAATACAAATAGGAATAAAAGGTGTCATTCTTAATGGAGAAATGGAAATAAAAATAGTGTGCTTTTTTGAAAAACTTTTAATATCTGTAGTTTTCACAATCACTGAAAATCACATATTATGTTATAGCTTTGAGTAGAATCATCAGATTTTATAACTGTTATAACATAAATATCTGCTGAATAAGTAGAATAATACTAATGTCAATAAATCAGTAAATATAGTTAGACTTAAATACACTTAAAATTAATTTATCAACATCAATTTGAAAGCCTTTACAATCAAAGTGCACACCTTATGCCTGCATAAGGAGCCCAATTTAATTTCAAAAACTCCCAAAAACAAGTAATATTCTTGTTGCGCACCAAGAACATACCTGCTAATTTTGAAAATTATGGTGATAAAATATTTAAAGAATAAGAATTAAAATTTAATCTACTGTCTTGACTTTAGTTTGATCTAGTGATTGTGATTGTATTTGAGGTTTTGTTTGTTTTTTGGGTTGCTCATGAAACAGTTTAAAATCTTCTGGTGAAAAATAGGGTCTTAATTTAGAAACATGCACAATAACGGAATTCTGTCCTGTCTCATAATTAAATTTATCTATTTCATAAGTAACATCAGAAAGTTTATTTATAATTTTGTATGGTCCAGAGAAAGTAGGTTCTAATTTTCGAGTGTTAGGGTATTTAAATTCTTCATAAATTACAGAGTCTTGTATTTTTAATGGACATTCGACAAAATTTCGATCATAGAGCCTTTTACTTTTAAGGTGAAATTCCTGAGTTCACGCTTTCGCAATTTTGAGGGCTTTGTCTACTGATGGGTAATAGTTCTGTTTTAAAGGAGATTCATAAGGCAATTGACCATAAAATAAATAGGCAGGTGGGAATTTGGTGATAGAATGGGGCGTATTGTTGTATTCTTCGATGACTTGGTTTAATAATCTAGTCCAAGGTATTTTAGAAGAAGTGGAATTAACTTTACATTTAAGCCTGGTAACTATAGTCTGATTAACGCGCTCTACCTTTCCATTGGTCTGAGGATGATGTGCGGATGTAAAACGCAGTTGAACATGATGATTTCTAAGGAATTTCTTAAATCTTGGAGATCTGAAAGATTTATGCCTGTCACTAAGTATTTTTTGAGGTGCTTTGATATTGAAAATTTGTTTTAAGCAGTTAGTGTATGTTTCAGTGGTAACATTTTTGGACGGAAAAGCCCAAACAAACCTAGTTGCACGATCTATTATTATGTGGAAAATTTTTTTTGTTGAGTTGTAATAGTTAAATCCACCAACAGTATCAATAGAAAGACATTCAAAAGGTTGATCTGTTGCTGGCATAGCTTGTAATAAGCCGAATCTTTTCTGTTTTGGTTTTTTATTTTTCTGACAGGTGTCGCAATGTTTAACAAATTCTGTAATGTCTATTGTCATATTAGGCCAATGATAGTTGGGAGATATTAAATTAAGCATTTTTTGAATCCCTAAATGTCCAAAATTATCATGAGCAATATGGAGCAATTTTTTTCTTAATGACATTGGTACAACAATTTTTTTGAATCCCTTTTTCTGAACTATAATAATTCCATTCTCTTTTTTATATTTTTTGTCACAAACATTGTCTTTGTCTTGCATCTCTATAATTTCTTTCCTATCTAGCAATAAACTAATATGTTGATTAAAATGGCAAACAGGATTTCGTGACAACATGTCTGCTTCGACATTTGTTGAACCCTTTTCATATTTTATCTCATAATCAAACATACTAAGTTTGAGTGACCATCTAAAAAGCCTACCTCTTAAGTTTTTAACATTCTTTAGCCATACTAGAGATGCGAGGTCCGTATGAATTGTAAACTTGACACCATGAAAGTAATGATAGAATTTGTCAAGAGTATCTATAATAGCTAAACATTCTAATTCAGTTATGAAATAATTTTGTTCATAACTCTTCAAAATTCTAGAATGATAAGCAATAGGATGTAAGAAATTATCTTTATCAGGTTGTTTTAGAACGGCACCTACTGCTATCTGAGAGGCATCTACAAACATATGTAAAGGTAATTTAGGATCATAAATTTTGAAGATGGGTTTTGCAATTAAAGATTTTTTTAATTTTTCAAAAGAATCCTGTCGACTCTAGAAAAGACTGTGACATTTTAAAGTTAGGAGCCAGAAACATCATCGCCAGGGTCCCCGTTCTTTGCACAGAAGTCAGGGCCAGCGAGGGAAAAAATAAAAAATAAATAAATGTAGAATATCCAATAAATCACTCATTGGTGGCTGTAAGTTTATTTATTCAACCGTAGTCACTATAGAGGGAAAAACTCCTTTTTGCAAACGATCTTTTACCGAAATGTCCAAAAAATATTCCATCATTTACTTCAACCAGCCGTGCTCATCGACGAAAGAACTCCAGAATCTCTCCCTCTCTCATCTCGAGACTTCCACCTTTTAAAACTAAAAAGAAAATTCTAGAACTTTCTGTAATCTCAAACCATCATCCTTTTATGTAAACAGAATTCTTGTCCAGATACGAGACTAGACACAGACGATAAATTTATTTAAAAAAAATATTATTTAACCAATTTATAATCGACTCATAATTTCTTAGGCAGACGATTTTTATAAATGATTAATTTTAAGAGAAAAAGAAAAGAAATGAATTTATTAATGCACATATCAAAGGTTGACGGCGGAAAAATAAATAAATAGATAAAATAAAATAATGATATTTTTTGAAAGGTATGGTTTTGGAATAAATTTAATAAGATTTTCTTAAAAAGGGTTGATAAAAACATAGAAGAAATCAGTTTTATTTGGAATATTAAGAAATAAAGTTTTAATCAAGAATATTTTTAATTTAGAGCCATCTTTTTAAATTTACGCATACTGGAATAATGTTTTTTAAGGCAAATTAAGAATTTATATCGTCTGCATACAGATTAACAGATTAGATCTAGAAACAAGATTTGAATTTAATAATTTGAAGTAAGTACGGAACATTATTATAAGAAAATTAAGGTAGTATAAAGGTTAGTTTTGGCGAAAAAAATTTTAAATTTGTAATATACATTAAAAAAAATACATACGCGACGAATTGATAACCTCCTCTCCTTTTTGGAAGTCGGTTAAAAATATGGATATGATCGATGATTTCTGAAACATTCGTATAAAAATATCTAGTAGTTTAAAAAGATCTTGAAGACCATTAAAACAATAATAATCTCTTTAAAGAAATCTTTGAAGCATTATTACGAATAACTGGTACATATTTTAATTATAAGTTATAATGCTACGTGGGGCAATTGTGCCATGATTTTACAATGAGCCTACGGAGATTCTTGAAATTCGTATACCAAAATCTAATGTTATTTTGAATTAACGTTTCGACCTCTGTATATATGTTCAATTAGATTCACTCTGTCATACAGAAATTAAAAAAATTAAATTAAAAAATATTATAAGTGTTTAATTTTCCTTTCTTCGTGGGTCCAGTTGCCGCATAAAAATTAGGCAACTATCAGTCCAAGGGTGTCTGTGATCTGCTCACGTTTGTATTTTTAATATGGTGTATCAAGTCCTGTTTGAAGAAGTGTAAAAGACTTAAAAAATTAAATAAATCAGATCATGTAATTTGTACATCGACTAAAGAGAATTGTAAGAAAAAGCATTCTTGTTAAAGTATGCGAAATTCTAAATTTTTTTATACAAAAATGTAGAAATTAAGGGAGTACTTGTGTACTTTAATTTTTGTAATAAATATTAAAATTACATGGACATTTTAGAAGAAAATAACAAGATAAGTCTATGAGCAAACGGCTACGTAAGTATCTCATTCTCTGTTTTATTTACCCAAAATGAAGGGCGATATGTCCAATAATCCTCTGGAAAATAAAACCTTGTTTTTATATGGGACAGAACTATTTTTTATTGGTTTTGATAATTTTCTAATAATGTTATTTGGTTTTATGCACACCTCTTTATTTGTACTACAAAATCTGAAAGTTTGGCAGCCTCACTTGAGAAAAGTAACCCAGAAAAAAACTTCAAAACCCACAATATGCTTTTAAAATATTTTTTTTTGTAATTTTAATAATATATAACAAAACTTTCTTCATTGTAAGAAAAAAATTAAAAAAGTAATTTTTCATAGTAAGAGAGACTCAAAAAACTTAATAGATAACTATTTGGTAACAAGACCCAAAATAATCTAGTTAGCCCTGATACATGTCCCAGTTTCCATATGCTTGAAAAATTGATGGGATAAAAATATAGCGGTTTTATACTTGAATCCGGAAATAAATGTGTGTAGATACCTAAAAATATTAATGTAGTTATACATCAAATGTTTAAAAAATATATTACTTAATAAACGTATTTATAATATTTTAATAAAAAGCCGATAAATTTCAACAAAACTAACGGTCTTTTTTTTAAATAAATTAATTGAAAATTTTGACAACCTATCACAACAGAGTTATGATTTATTTGATACACGTTGTTTTAAAAAGTAGACATTAAGGGGCATTGTTCCCAAAAGCTAAAACTTAAAAGACAACAATGGTTTTTCATAAAACAGTCCATGGCCATGTTACCTCGTAGGTACAGCTGTCCCAGCTAAGTAACGATCTTAGAATGCTTTCTAATTTTATGATTTTTCATGTTTGTATTTCAAAGAAAATGGATTTAAAATCTTTGATACTACATTTTAAACAGGAGCACAGATAAAATCGCAATTTCTATTATACAAACTATGGTGTATTATTTATAATTGTATTACACATAACTATGCTTTGGTATACTTAATTTCGTTTTTGTTATTCAATAGTTATTTATTATTTATTATTTGATCTATATGTTGAAACTATGAATGGGAATGATTATGAAACATTTATTATATAATTACAATCCAGTATCAAGCATATAATAATTCAACAACTATTAAACTAGAAAAATCAAGATAATCTGAAGTCTAAAGTTGTCTACTTAAGATTTTCGGTTAGGTTTTAATAGCTGTAAATATGAGAAGACGACTTATCATAAATATGACAATTGTATAATTTGTTAAAATTATCTAATAATTCAATTTTTTCAAAAAAATTAGAATTTAAAAAATAATTTTAATTTTTTATGCTTATTATTGTATAATAATTTCACTAAAGTATTGAATTTGTACTTCATGTTATTATTTGGTTATCGCATCACATTTAGGTACAAAGATCTTATATAATTTTTCTGAACTTTAATCCTTTCTGTCTAGTGTACTATTAATAATACTTGTCTTTTAATGGTGTATTATTTTGTTTTAAGAAATGCTTTGGTTCTATTTACATGCAGTAATGGTAGTATGTGTTTACGCCTTTCTTATATGACTTAATTATTTTTAGGCATTTAGCAATAATAGTTATAACTATTATTTGCTTAATTCTCTTTGCACCGTTTGCGATTCTTTTATTTTAAACATACATTTCACTCGTTAAATTTAAAATACAAGTTGCTTTCATTAAATAATCATGTGTAATGAAGCGTAAAATGTATTAGAAAGCTTTAATATCAGTTAAACCTTACTGTAATATTATATTTTGTAATCGCCTCACAAAAATTTTCCTTAGCCTTTTCTCATATGAATGTTAATTAAATAGTACATTAATTAAACAACATGCAAAACAACAATATTAGTTATCTTTCAGACAGTTAAATATTATTTAAACATTAATTAATCTATTTGAATAGCTAGTGTGAATGTTATTAACATAAAAGTATTTTTTTTCTAAAAAATCAAAGAAAAAAATCGGACCCAAATATCCTAAGAGCATTTCATGTGCACAGTAAGCAGATGAACTATCTACAGAATTGTCATTAGTTTATGTCAATAAAATGAATAGCCCCTATAGATCATTAATTGAACTATGCTGTATGTTTGAGAAA
Source organism: Maratus speculifer (assembly GCA_964019185.1). NCBI lineage: Eukaryota > Metazoa > Arthropoda > Arachnida > Araneae > Salticidae > Maratus > Maratus speculifer. The sequence goes on from OZ025290.1 coordinate 327,959,862, forward strand.
GGAACATTACATGCATTTACTGATAATAATAAAGTTTATTTTCTTTTTCAGCATTTTATCAATACACTCGGTGTTTTACAAGATTTAATCAATCCTTAGTGAGTTTTTAAATATTTTTCAAATAAGCTTTTTATAACTTATTATACACAGTAATATCTTCGACATTTTTGCTACAATATATTAATAAGCTTTATTAAAGTTTATTTGACATAAAAAAGGTTTTCGATTTACTTTAATAGCAAATAGTTTTCTAAGTATATAAATTTATTAAAAATTATATTAATTACCACATAATATATATACGTTATCTAATTTCAAAAATAAATATTATTCTATTTTTTTTTTTTTTTTTTTTTTTTTTTTTTTTTGTTAATAGAGTTTTATTTTTTTAAGTTTCATTGGAGATCTCATACTACAAATTTAGTCTAATATTCCAACATATAATGAATTATTAATTTATTCATACTTTAATAGTATGTCATTATAATCATTTATTCTGAAATCATTATAAACTATGCATTTAACATGAATTAATATTATTAATATTTTATAAGCTATTTCAATTTAATATATCTATATAAATTTAATATTGAAAGTACCGCATTATAGAGATTATAAAAGTTACAGTATTCACAGGCGCATTTGACTTTTATAACTACAGTTTTCAACCCTCCCCCCTCCTACCTTTCGTAATGCAAGCGCACAAATCTATTTATGCTGGGTAGCATAAATAGCATACAAACTTTGAGCAGTCACATTCTTTGTTGAGAGCACATAAAAATGCTAAAAGATCAGTACTAGTACGATCCCTTTAAGAGAAAAATATGAAAACAAAATATGACGCTACAACTGTGCAAGGGTAACAGCACCATTTTGAATACATCAATAGCAGTATTTGCAACGGATATCCGCGGGTATAGTCCCTAGCAAGTCAATCGCTGTACATAAACTAGATGTTGCATTGTTTACAAATGGAATACATAGTAGCCATACTAAGAATAGCAGCAAGAGGAAGTCATTTAAACGCAAGTTTTAGCGGCTTAACATTATTCCACGGATCACGTATACATGACTTGATATGTGCAGCGAAAGATTTGAACGTTATCGTCTGTAAACTTATGCAAATACTGTTTTTGATGTTTTCAATACGGTGTTTCTTCTTTTCATATGTTTAGACGTCATACTTTGTTTTTAATGCATTTATGATAAACTATATATCGTATAGCTATAGTTCTATAAGCATTTTTTATATACTCCGGCCGAGGAACTGATTGTACGAAGTTTTACCCTTGTTTGTGGTACATCCTGTATATAAGTGGGTGGGATGCAATTTACGTATATATACATAATAAGATGTATCTACATACTAGTTAGAAGTTAAAGACTTGTTCATGTAATTTTTTATGTGAAAAGGATAATATAACTACTTCGTATATATCGAGGATATAAATTATGTGTATAATGCAAAAAAAGGGCTGATTTTTTTATTGACAGTGCGATTTTCACAAGTAAATTTACTTTTAAACACTGTAAACTCTGAGAACGTGCTCTTCTAACCAAAGGGAAAACGAAAACAGATATTTATGATTATAAATTTATGGAGAATTTAAGAGTTCAGGAAAACGGTCTGTAAGTAATTCTAAGCTTTTGTATTTCCTAGATACTGTGTGCAAAAATCGTACACAGGCGGATAGTTGTTCATCATCAATGTAATTTATAATATCCCGTACATTCTTCTTTATTATTTTTTTATTATTATGTAGAGACACATATGCAAGTCATATTCTGTTCAGAATAAATTAAGAATTAACATAACATTAAAGAACTGAACATTTAAAAAATCGTATTTTATAAGAAAATTCTCTTTGCAAATTCAGTGTAAAACAAGTGCAAAACAAGTCTTTTTGTATAACTACTTATGAATCAAAATCTATCCTAAACAATCATTTCACGATAGCTGAGGTTATATTTCAAAAGTTTGAAACAACTGAAGCAGACAATTCAGAATTTCTCCAAATACATTTTAGTTTTGCACGCTAAGAAGCATCCATTTCTATGCTTATGACAACTTTACATTTATGTGAAAATCATATGGAAATAAAGTGAACTATTTGCGCAAAGAGAAAGTGTACTTGTTACTTTAAAATCGTATTAAGAACAAACACATATGCATATTGTACAGGGTGCCCAGCAAATAACACCCTGATTTAAAAATTAAACTTCTAACAAACAAAGATCAATAGAATTATGTAGTAAACGGTTTGTTTATCAGGTAAGATGTAAAAATCTTATACAAAAGTTTTGAACGGAAAATATTTTGAAAAGATTGTGTTCTGATTGCAAAGAATGCTTTGATTTGACATTTTTCTTGCTTTAGATTGCTGCCAGAGAATGTGTTTTTCGGCTTAAAGTGCCATATTTCATAGTTTTTTTAAATTTTAAGTTTTTTGAAAATTTCAACAAAACTTAAAATTTGCTCAATATATACAGTTAAAATAAACGTCCATATGTTTGTCCGAATTTAAAAAAAAAAAAGTTTTTTGCAAAGAAACTTTTTACTTATTAAATTCAGAATATTATATATTCATCATGATTTATCTATCATTATGTTCTTCATAATAAAAGCGCACATATTCTAAGTACACTTGCTGATCGTTTCCGATTTAAAAGTGATTGTTTTATTGATAATTAAATATATATATATATGACAAAAGTATTTTTTATCTCACAGACTATCAAAGCCTGACAGCAAATATACTCCCATGTTCTGTAAGTACTTATGTACATAATGCAATAACTCTTGATAGAAATATCCGATTTGCATAATTTTTTTCTAGATTCATTCCGATAAAGCGACTTCCTCATAAATTTTTAGGTCTGATTGAAAAATTATAAAGGGGTGAAAAGGATTAACCTCCCCTCTAATTTTTATAAATGGGTTTTCATGCATAATTATCGTATTTTCTTCATCTTTGGTATACATGTTTATTTCGACAATGCGAATTTCTGATTTCATTTAAAAGTTCATTGGTTAATTATAAAGTAGAAGATTCGGGATAATCCCTCTTCATTTTGCTAATTGAATTCTTCATGCAAAATTATCCGATTTCCTTCAAATTTGGTGTACTTTTACTTTACGATAAATAAGTTCCCCCGTTAGATTTTAAGGTTCATTTGTTATGTATGTAGAGAATAAACATAGGAGCTGTAATCCTTCCTAATATATTTTGTGTACGTTCTGGGCTCGTGAAGATTGTACATTTGCAATCCTAAGTTTGACTTTCTGTCCTTTTTTAAAATTTTATTTATTATATACTTTTATTTTGTATCTTTATTAAGTCAGATAATAAAAATTCAGTTGATCTTCATTCCTTTTTTTAATTAGTCATCAACTTAAATTGTAATTATAATCAAGTGAAAAAATAAATTAAATTTGTATTCATTTAAATATAATTTAATTTAAAGGAATTTTTAAAATCACACTTTAAAATTCATTTAAATTATTTTTAATAATTAAAATAAACATTTATTAAATTGGAATATTAAATCTCCTACCTTTGCATTAAAATATGTTTTTGTTAGTTATTTAGATACAGATAAACATAAACTTTGCAGAATTAAGTTATTAATGCTTGCGTGTTAATAATAATCCTAGATGCAAAAAAATTACTAATTTACTGTCGGTCAATATGTCTTTTCCCTGCAAATTCAATTTTTTTAGTAATCGTGTTAATTTACATTATAAACATTTTTATTTTGAGAAATAAGATACATATTTTTACAAACAGCAGAATTAGGTTTTTAAAGTATCAATCTTTAAAAATTAAATATTTTCCTTCATGTATAAAAATATTTGTTAATTTTATTTCTTTTTAATTTGTTAATTTTGTTTCTTTTGAAATTGTTAGTGTATCAAAATTGTATTAAATCAAACCATTGTGTGTATGTTTTTCATTTTTATTGTATTTCAAACCTGTTAAAGGAATCAAAATTTATATTTTTTATCTCTTCTAAGCTACATTTTTCAAAACTAAAATGCACATTCATTTAAATCTAATAAAAATATTTTCTACATTTATGATAAACACATTTTTGTAATACATAGAATTACAGTAATATTTAAAGTATTGATTAGAAAAAATATAATATTAATTTTTTTCATACATAAAATTAGTTATTATCCTTTACATATAAATTGAATTAATTAAAATACTTCTACTTATATATATGTATGTCTGTGTGCATTAGAGTCAAAAGCCACTGATCGGCGAGTTCGCTAACTGGACAATATTACTCACTAAAAACCTAAATACATGAAATGAACAGGTTATTTCTCGTTTTGGCCGGCCAATTTGCGATTTGTCAGAAACGGGGGTTCAACGCTGCCCGATAATAGTAACTTGATAAGTAAATACCATCATTTTAAGCAAATGATTAACAAAGCAATCACACAAGAGAGACCTCTCTTACAACGAGATATTTCGTCCTCATAGTTCATTAACGCATGGCATATTTACAAGCTAGAATTTTGCATATGAGATAATGATTTGCTCACCATTAACAACTTGACTTTTTTGTCCTAATTTCAGTACCAGTAGATTGAAACACCTGAACGTTACCTTAATTAGATGTAAAATATTTCATCTTTATCAATAAAAAAGCTGAAATCCCATGTTTTTAAATGTATGCCTTCTTTTATAAATCATGTCAATTATTTTTTTTTTCCACTTTAGTAGTCTAAAACAACATTTTTAAATTACAAATATTTTTTTTAATTTGTTATTGTATAAGGAAATGACGTAATAATCAATAAAGAGTCAATAATGTTATAATATTAACCATTAATTTCTTTTCACTGGAAGCTGATTAATACTATTTTACAGATGACTCTTTAAATAAATAAATAAATAAAACTAAAACAGAGTTTGTTTTTAAAAATTAGTCTGATTCAACGATGAATGATCGATTTCAATTTCGTGAACTGGCTGATGGCATCTGTCCAGTTCGCGGGTTGCCAGGTCAATTTTCGAATTGGTCTGTTAGTTAAGAATGTTGTTGGCCAATTCGCGAATTTGTAGATTCCAAGTTTTGCCTCTAACATACACACATACACACACAGAGATATATATTACAAATTTAAATTTTTTTCGCCAAAACTAACCGTTATACTATCTTAATTTTCTTATAATAGTGTTCCGTACTTCAAATTATTAAATTAAAATCTTGTTTCTAAATCTAATCTGTTAATCCTTATGCAGACGATATAAATTCTTAATTTGCCTTAAAAAACATTAATCCAGTATGCGTAAATTTAAAAAGATGGCTCTAAATTAAAAATATTCTTAATTAAAACTTTATTTCTTAATATTCCAAATAAAACTGATTTCTTCTGTTTTTATCAACCCTTTTTAAGAAAGTCTTATTAAATTTATTCCAAACCCATACCTTTCAAAAATATCATTATTTTATTTTATCTATTTATTTATTTTTCCGCCGTCAACGATAATTTGCATATTAATAAATTCATTTCTTTTCTTTTTCTCTTAAAATTAATCATGTATAAAAATCGTCTGCCTAAGATATTTAAAATTCTGAGTCAATTATAAATTGGTTAAATAATTTTTTTTTAAATAAATTTATCGTCTGTTTAAAATAATCTCGTAGCTGGACAAGAATTCTGTTTACATAAAATAATGATGGTTAGAGATTACAGAATGTTCCAGAACTTTCTTTTTAGTTTAAAAGGGGGAAGTCTCGAGATGAGAAGAAGATTCTTCTGAAGATTTCTTGGGTTGCTTCTTCGATGAGGACAGCTCGCTGAAATAATGATGGAATTTTTGCAAAAAGGAGCTTTTCCTTCCTCATTATCACGAATTTAATAAATGAGTTTACAGCAGCCCATGACTAATTATTGGATCTTCTACATTTATTTATTATTTTTGTTTTTTCCCTCGCTTGCCATGACTGTGTGTTCTTTTTAACCAGTGGAAATAATTCGAGCTCTCCTGAAATCGTCACAACTAATCGAAAAGTCGCACAGGATAGGTAATGCCTGTGCTAGTGCCTGTTTCGGATTTTGAAATGAATCTACTGAAGAAGTAAAATGCTATGTAAATGAATCTACTGAAACGAAGTGATGACAAAAATATGAATCGCCGAAAATTTTACCCGCCATGGTTGCAAGTGTTATTAAGCAAATTGTTATTAAGATAATTGCCATTATCTTTTGATTCCTCGAGTGAATGTAACAGAGGAGATTTTAATGTTAAACAGCTTTCTGTCCGAGTGGTTTGAAAGATTTCTTCTAAATATCTCGTGAATTCCTGAGGCCTGATATTCCACCTTTTTGCTGTTTATGTGTAACTGATGACTCAAGATAATCATGGTCATAATGACAAGAAAAAAAAAAAAAAAAAAAAAAAAACTTTTAGAGACAACTGAACGCAGATTACTACTTACTTTCATAATTTTCGTTATTCCTGTCTCCCCTAGGATCAGCTTGAAAATTTCTCCTTATCCGTGAGTTATTTTTAGATGTATTTAATTATTATGTGTATCCTTTTTACTGTATTTGTGTAGATAGTTCTTTGTTTGTAAGGTTTATTTATTTGTTTGTTTATTTTTCTGTGAGCCTTATTTATTTATCTTTTTATCTAGTTATGAGTCTTATTATTAATATTACTATTATTATTATTACTTGTTGGAGTGAAAACATGTTTGTTCTTAAAAATTTAATTGAGGAGTATGATGTTCTTAAGATATTTACTGTTACTTATTAAGAGTATTATGATATTTTTATGCACGTTTAAAGATAAGTTCGTAATAATAATGAAGTATAAAAGAACTCAGAAGCTCAAGTTATTTTTTAAAAGGTACATTTTCTAATTTATTGATATTGTTTGTTATCAAGAACTATTCTCAGAATACAGTATTTTCATGATAATGTTCCTACAACTAAACATTTGAGCTGAAAATTAAATTAACATTTATGTTTTTTCCTTTATTTGTTAGAATTTCTAGTGACAGTGAGCTTTGGTTCCCGGATTCTTATAATTTATTTAAATTCAGTAAGAATATGGAACTGTGCAAGGCTGTTGCTGGAATTTTGACTGATAAATGTGATTAATTTTTTTTAGTAAATTTTGTGGTTTTAAGTAAGGAATTACCTATAATTAAAATTTTAAATCTGTTTATGATTTATAAAATAATAGAATTAAAAAGTTGATCACAATTTAAGGTATAACTATGATATTTACAATTTCTATTTTTATTAGATAAAATTTCTGGTTAAAGTTAGCAGCTAAATATAGTTATAATTTTCACGATAATTTTGATTCAGATTTTTAAAATGGGGGGTAATGGTTTTGTGTGAGGCAATTAAAATGTATACAACTCCAGTAGACAAAGCCCTCAAAATTGCGAAAGCGCGAACTCATGAATTTTACCTTAAAAGTAAAAGACTCTATGATCGAAATTTTGTTGAATGCCCATTAAAAATACAAGACTCTGTAATTTATGAAGAATTTAAATACCCTAACACTTGAAAATTAGAACCTACTTTCTCTGGACCATATAAAATTATAAATAAACTTTCTGATGTAACTTATGAAATAGATAAATTTAATTATGAGACAGGACAGAATTCCGTTATTGTGCATGTTTCTAAATTAAGACCCTATTTTTCACCCGAAGATTTTAAACTGTTTCATGAGCAACCCAAAAAACAAACAAAACCTCAGATACAATCACCATAATTTTCAATATCAGCAGGTATGTTCTTGGAGGCCTACAAGAATATTACTTGTTTTGGGGAGTTTTTGGGGTTAAATTGGGCACCTTATGCAGGCATAAGGTGAACACTTTGATTGTAAAAGCTTTCAAATTGATGTTGATAAATTAAATTTAAGGGTGTTTAAGTCTAACTATATTTACTCATGTATTTGACCTTAGTATTATTCTATTTATTCAGCAGATATTTATGTTATAACAGTTATAAAATCTAATGATTCTACTCAAACCTATAACATAATATGTGATTTTCAGTGATTGTGAAAACTAGATATTAAAAGTTTTTCAAAAAAAAAAGCACACTATTTTTATTTCCATTTCTCAATTAAGAATGACACCTTTCATTCCTATTGTATTTTATTATTGAAGTTTATAAACCATGTGTAGATAAAACATTATTCTACATTTGGCATTGAAAACTTATAACCAAATTTGACAATTTTGTAAAAGAGTATCAGAGAGGAATTATTGTAAGGAAATACTGGTTGAGAGTCCATTTTCTAAATAGTTAGATTTAATTTTATTTGGATTTTGGAATTATTATGATTTTTTTTATTTATGCTTTCGGCTAGCAAAAAATACTTTCTTATGCTATTAGAAGATAAGAAAATTATTTAGTTGCTATGTAATTATTTTTATCCTCAACCAATATTTTCCCTATCAATAATAAACAAATAGTGATATTTTCTTTTGATTATACTCTTGTTTTACTATTATTATTATTATTATGATTTCTATAATGAAGTTTAGTATTAATTATACTCTTATTGAAAAATATTAGGATATGGAGTCTTATTATACTATTACTTATTATTGTTGTTATTGTTATTATTTAAATTTTTCTATATTATTTATTATTGATATTGAGAGTGATGCTATTTATTATTGAAAAATTGATATATTACTGAAAGATGTTGGATCCAACATAACATTAAAACCAAAGATTAAACTAGGTTTGAAGATTTTTAATTAAAGAGACTGTATTCACTGGACATTGAAAAAGACTCTTTTATATATTCTTGAAAGACTTTTTTCATTTAAAGGACTTATTTAAAATAAACTATGCATTAAGTCATTGTAATTATTTAAACTTCCATGAGAACGAATTTTTATTGTTTTTATTATATTTTTATCTCTTGCTTATTAATATTCATAACTTATTTACTGTTATTATATGTATTATCTCCTATGCACTTACAAATGGTAAGTGATGTTGTAACATTATTGTATTTCTTTCAGGGAAATGCTCCTACCTAAATTCAATTCAGAATTATTTTCTGTTAACTATTTTATTTTAATCGCTAATATTTTTTTTATTGCGTTAATTTTCTTTTCTTCCATCTCTTGGCTTCCTGAGTTTGACAGTTTTATTCCAAAATTTAACTTTTCTAAATTATTATATTTCTGTTGTCTGAACTTGTAGTTTTATTTAACTATCAATTTCATACAAAGTCTTGGGGAGGGGGGATAATATTACAAATTTAAATTTTTTTCGCCAAAACTAACCGTTATACTATCTTAATTTTCTTATAATAGTGTTCCGTACTTACTTCAAATTATTAAATTAAAATCTTGTTTCTAAATCTAATCTGTTAATCCTTATGCAGACGATATAAATTCTTAATTTGCCTTAAAAAACATTAATCCAGTATGCGTAAATTTAAAAAGATGGCTCTAAATTAAAAAGATTCTTAATTAAAACTTTATTTCTTAATATTCCAAATAAAACTGATTTCTTCTGTTTTTATCAACCCTTTTTAAGAAAGTCTTATTAAATTTATTCCGAACCCATACCTTTCAAAAATATCATTATTTTATTTTATCTATTTATTTATTTTTCATCCGTCAACGATAATTTGCATATTAATAAATTCATTTCTTTTCTTTTTCTCTTAAAATTAATGATGTATAAAAATCGTCTGCCTAAGATATTTAAAATTCTGAGTCAATTATAAATTGGTTAAATAATTTTTTTTTAAATAAATTTATCGTCTGTTTAAAATAATCTCGTAGCTGGACAAGAATTCTGTTTACATAAAATAATGATGGTTAGAGATTACAGAATGTTCCAGAACTTTCTTTTTAGTTTAAAAGGGGGAAGTCTCGAGATGAGAAGAAGATTCTTCTGAAGATTTCTTGGGTTGCTTCTTCGATGAGGACAGCTCGCTGAAATAATGATGGAATTTTTGCAAAAAGGAGCTTTTCCTTCCTCATTATCACGAATTTAATAAATGAATTTACAGCAGCCCATGACTAATTATTGGATCTTCTACATTTATTTATTATTTTTGTTTTTTCCCTCGCTTGCCATGACTGTGTGTTCTTTTTAACCAGTGGAAATAATTCGAGCTCTCCTGAAATCGTCACATATATATATATATATATACGTATTCATATTTCTTTTTGTAGCATATTGGTATAAAATACATTGTTCTTGAAGAAATTTTATTATTTTAATCTGTTACATTAATATATATCAGAAGTACTTACCCTTTTTTTAATACGTATTTATGAAATGCCATGGCTGTCATTTTCGTATAATTAATCCCAGTACATAATGTCACAAAATCCCTTTCGGCATGGCCTATAGGCGGAGGTAGATTTCGAAAAATTTTCATCTCAAAAAAAAAAAAAAAAAAAAAAAAAAAAAAAAAAAAAAAAAAAATGCCTATCTCTACTTAAATGCCCATTTTGGCAATATATTTTGAATTATATTCTTACTTTATTTAAAAAATTGACCAATATGCTCATTATATAGTTCCTAAATAACAAAAAACTGTTAATTAAATTCGTTTGACAGCAAAATTGAATTTAAAAATGAGTCATAAAATAACCAATTTATTATTTTAATACATCCACAATTCTTTAATCAAGATCGCTTTGAGAAATTTTGTGCGACGTGCCCACTTTGACAGATTTTTTTAAATATATATTTAGCCTTTATCAAAAATCTGACCAATACGGCACATTACACAGTTCCTAAATAACAAATAACTGTCAATTGAATGCGTTTGAGAGCAAAATTGAATTTAAAAATGAGTCATAAAATAAACAATTTGGTATTTGAATACAACCTCAATTCTTTTATCATGATCGCTTTGGGAAATTTTTTTGCGAAGTGCTTACTTTGACAGCTTTTAAAATATATATATTCACCCTTTATCAAAAAATCGAAGAATACGCACATTATATAGTTCCTAAGTAACAAAAAACTGTCAATTGAATGCGCGTCAGAGCAAAATTGGTTTTAAAAATGAGTCATAAAATAACCAATTTGTTATTTGAATACCCACAGTTCATTAATCATCTCGCTTTGGGAAATTTTTTGCGAAGTGCCCATTTTGGCAGCCTTTTTTGAAATATATTCTGCCTTTATCAAAAAACTGGCCACTCCGTCACATTATATAGTTCCTAAATAAGAGAACCTGTAAATTGGATGCGTTTGAGAACAAAAAAAGATTTAAAAATGACTCGGTAAAAACGCAATTTCTTAAATTTCCTCAAATTTTAATCACGATAACTTCGTGAAATTCTGTTCAAAATACCCTTTTTGGCAGCCTTTTAAAAAATATATTCTGCCTTTATCAAAAAACTGGCCAATACGTCAAGTTATATGGTTCCTAAATAATAGGACCTGTAAATTGGATGGGTTTGAGAACAAAAATTAATTTAAAAATGACTCATGAAAAACGCAATTTGTTATACTTAATGAATTTTTTAATGATGAAAACTTCGGGAAATCTGTTCAAAATACCTCTTTTGGCAGCCTTTTTAAAAATATATTCTGCCTTTATCAAAAAATTGGCCAATAAGTCGCATTATATAGTTGCTAAATAAGAGGATCTGTCATTTGGATGCGTTTAAAATCAAAAATGAATTTTAAAATGAGTCAGAATATAAGCAGTTTGGATTTAAGGTTTTTTCTCCAACTCCTATTTTTGTTTAATTTATTTTTGCTATAAGAATTGGTTCTATGAAAATCGTGTCAATATAAAAGTTGTAGATATTATTCTGAAGATGTAAAATAAATTTAATTAGATTTAATTGCTTAAGAATTGAGTAAGTTATGGGTTTTTTTCTTTTTCCTCCCCCCTTTTTCTTTTCGTTTTTAATTTTTTTCATCGGTAAAAATTGGTCCTATCAAAAACTTGTAAATACAAAAGTTTTAGATAATATTGAGTACATTTATATAAAATTTAGTTGGATTTGATATCTTGAGAATTGACGAAGTTATGATTTTTTTTCTCCCAAAAACCATGTTTTTTTCGCCCCTTGAGCCCATTTTTAACTTTATCAAAAATCTGTCACGCATAAACTTTTTCCTCATCTTTTAGAAGTAATATAAACTTTAAACCGATTCGATATCTATTTTAATTAAAAAGTTATCGCATTTTTTCTGTTTTCACAAAAACCCTCCTAACTTTGACCCCCTTGGTCCGATTTTGCCCATTAACGAACTTAACCGAGATTTTATGCCCCTTGATTTTATGTAAAAGTTTGATGAAGATCTGAGCATAATTATGGAAGTTATCGTGTCTAGAAGAAAGTGATATACACCGATAGATAGATAGATAGATAGATAGATAGATAGATAGATGGATATATATATAAACTTTTTTACTGATGGTAGTTTTGGGGTCTAGGAGTCATGATTCGTGTAGATCCGCAAAAATTTTTCAGAAATTCCAACATGGGAGACAATGCAATAGGTAGTATTTCATACGAAATCTACCTAATATTCAGTACATATCCATCCATATTATACTACACTAACATCTATTTTTTTAGGTTATATAATGGCTAATAGAAATATTGAAATATTATAGATCTTATATTATTTCAAAAGGTTTCATAAAACTTCCAGAAGCAGCCCTGAAAAATCCAAAATTTAAAATGCATGATTCGATCAGCAATTGTATAGTCAAAGGTATTACAAATGATTTAATGAAGGTGACTTAACTACTGAAAGAAAGTCAGAACGGGGAGGCTATAACTTGTCAAACTTTGAAAGATTTGAAGTGAAATTTGGAGATGAATCCATTCACCAGCGTACATAAATTACTAGAGAACCTAAGAATTACTGATACCGACATGACACTAAATTTAGTGCTTTATATAAGCTGCAGAAAAAGCTCAATAAATGTTTTCAATAAACACGCTATACAGGAACAAATCACAATGTATAAATGTGCAAAATTTTGCAAGAAAACAAAAATGATTACAGTTTTTTTTATATAATTACACGTGAAGATAATAAATAAATCCGCATAATTTAGATTTTCGAAAACAATAATTTCATGATTCCCAGACAATTCAGCTTGCAGCAAAACAAAAGCAATTTGAAAAAAAAAGTTCATGATTAGTTTCTCGGGGAATTTTGAGCAAGTCATTTATTTTGAAATTAATGTACATACTCGATCGGTCAACTCAAACATTTATTGTGAAAATATAGGCAGGCTGTTTGCTTCTTTGAAAAGTAAATAAATTGTATTGGCAAACAAAGAGAAAGTTCTTCCGCAACAAAACAATACAAGACTGTACAATTTCGTATGGCTCTCAGTAAAGTAGAGAAGCTTGAAGGAATTTTACCTTATCATCCTTATTAGACCGGACCTTCCGAGATTAATGTGTTCCATTCTATGGAATCATATTTTCATGATGCCACCAATGGTACCCCTTATCTAAGTTTAAAGATCTGTAGCAATGTTGTCTAGATTTTTTTGCTTAAAAATCCGATGTTTGTTATGAAAATTCTATTGTTTAGTTTGCAAGGAGATGGAATGAAACAACAGATTTTTGTGGTTCATATTTTAATTTACGATGTGCTTATTCTAGATTGAAATATTGCAATAAAGATTTGACCGATACGATGAAAGTACCACATTAATCCACTGCCAAATTAATAATACAATGCCACATTAATAATAATACAATAAATGCTATTAAAAATGTTAAATTAACAAAACGATAATGTTTTGTGCAATCGTTAAACCCTTTTAGAATTTGCTTTGAATTTTGCTTACGTAACCAAACGATGATGGTTATATAGTAAGACAAGCTCTTTAAAAGCTCAATGATAACACTTACAAAATGTTTCACATATGGATTTTTAAAAGTACTTTATGAGACTGTTTTGTCCAATATTTGAACTAGTTCTGAAATTAAGTATTAAAAAATATCCTCATTAGATTCATTTGTAGGAATTACTTGCCCTTTTTAAAATGTACAATATTAATATCACAGCTCTGTTTACTTGTATAAAGTGTTATGAATATAAAACCAGATTTCTACATTTTGAAAGGGAATTACGTTAAAATTTATGTTTAAAGGAATATATGTACAAATTAAATTAATTTAATCTTACTCAAATTGCAGACTATTATATTTTCCTCAACATTTTAACTTTTATTCAAAATATCATAAAGTCACTTTAAGAAACCGCAAATACGTTCTAAAAATAAAACTGAAAAAAATCAATATTCCATCCTTAAAAGATTTCAACAATTGTGTACAAAACAAATTGCAAATCATTACATTATATTATCTATACACACATATATATAGAGAGAGAAAAGAGAAAGTCTGGGACGATATTTTGTCAAATGGCTACAGTTCTATTCCAAATGTTTGAAACAATTGCAAAACGCAATTCAAAAGTTTTTCCAAATAAATTTTGATTTCACACAAGAGAAGACTGAGAAATATCCATTCATATGTAAATTTAACTATCGGAGCTTTACTTTTATACTAAATCCTGTTACAAATAAAGTGAGATATTTACTCAAAAGTGCACGTGTACGTGACATTTTGGAATTATGTTTAGAACATACACATATGCATATTTTATATAGAATATAAAATAGGAATATTATCATTCTTTTCTGCTATAAAACTCTAACTTTAAACTCTAGTTCAACAGAATTACCTGCTTTTATTTGAGAAATCTGCTAAAACTTTGAAAAGTCATATTTTTTTTCTCATCCGAAAACAAATAAATTTGACTTTCAAAAGTAATATAATGGAATTTCGAATAAAATTAGAAGACTTTGTTTCCTATCTAACTTAATATATAACATGAAATAATGAACGTTCATCTAAAAGAAAATAGTAAAAAAGAAAACTATATTCATTGATTAGCTTGTTTATTCGAAATTTTCTAATAAGGCAATTTTTCCTGTCTCTTTTTTAGATTGCTTCTAGCATAGTATTGAAAAATAATGCACAGAAGAAACACTAAACTAATATTATGTAGTTTTATGGAAAAGTTCAGGTGATGCTGACTTAGTCTGTTTTTTATGTGCCTAGCTACATACATACATTAATCTTTTAAAAGGCACATAGGAGGTAAAATGGTTCATTTTTTTTAATATTTAACTATCGACCTAAAAATATATTAAATGATCATGGATCTAAAAAATTATCGAGCTAGATGTTTTGAAAATAATACATTTTAAGCACTGCGGGTGTCTTGTATACATGTATACATTGCCTTTTTATTCGAAATGGGTTTTTTATACTTTGGTACATTTTTTTAAAATTCTGATTTAGGTAAATCGTTGAAATTTTCCAAAACTGTATAACCAACTTTTTTTTATGTCGAACATTATAGATCTGAATGATATTTTTGTTGAATAATGAAAAATATAGTTTTAAATTTTTTAGAATTTAGTTTTTTTAGAAATATATATATACATATTAAATTAAAAATGAAAATTGCTTCTTGTTATTCTCAAATAGTATGTTTTCTGATATCACATTAGATTTTAAGGTGATTTAACCAATAGAATTCTTGAACTGTTTACAGAATAGATCTGAGTCAATTAAAAAATATATTTATTAAAAATATGTTTTTAAATTTTTCGGAAAAAAAGTTGTAGAAATATAGTTTTATTTATTTTTAAATCCAAAATGTAAATTGATTCCTATTATTCTCAAATACGATGTTTTCTGATGCCATGACAAATTTTAATGTGTTCAATGTTTTTTTAGAAAAATGTACCGATTAGAAAAACGGAAAATTGGCCATATTTGGACAGCCGCGTCTATTTAAATTGACCGTTGTCTTTGCGTCATTAATTATAAAAACAGTTGCCATCTATTGCAGATATCCTATTCATAAGAGTTTGCTTATTGTTTATTGAACAACATACATATGACTTGTGTGCTCGACATGAAGACTGCTTATAAGTCATTGTCAATATACAGGGACGAGATAGCACACAAGGAAATATTACAACACAAGAGAAATACAACCGGGAGCTCCACACAAATAGTGTGTGCATCATAAGAGTAACTTTATTTATGATTAGAAGAAGCTCTTTCATTGCTCCTGCTGCCCCCCCCCCCTGCTAAACCAGTTTATGATTTCAGATACAACTTTAATCAATTTACTGTAAAATCATTTTACGTATTATTTACTTAAGGTACAATTTAATAATAATTTCGAGGTGTTTTTAAGCGTATTAAAAAAAT
This sequence comes from Maratus speculifer, assembly GCA_964019185.1. Lineage (NCBI taxonomy): Eukaryota > Metazoa > Arthropoda > Arachnida > Araneae > Salticidae > Maratus > Maratus speculifer. The sequence goes on from OZ025290.1 coordinate 327,976,122, forward strand.
TGCAAAATGAGCAAATAATATCTAAGACTGTTGTTTGAATGCATATATGTGGTAATTTGACAGATTCTGGTATATATACAGGGTGATTCAGCTCGTCGGTGACAAACTTTAAGGATCGATAGAGCACACCTAGACGAACATTTTTGAATAGGGAATGTAGGGTCCCTGACGCGATGGTAAGGCGCTAGGCGCTTTCGAAAATTTGGGTGCCGAAATTCGAAACGTCATAAAAACTAGGGAAATGGTTAGATTTTCTTGCTTGTTGCGTCGAAATGATTCTGTTTGTTTAGACTTTCTTCAGTACCAATTTGATAAGCGTATCTCTTAAAACATGGATAGGGGGCGCTGCAGACTTTGGAGAGCTAGACAACAACTTTAAGCCCGTTATTTTGATAATTTAACACATGCTCGCCAAAGTTTATACTCTAACTTAAAGTTTGAACCCAAAAGTAGAGCCCTGCAAAAAGCGTAAGAGCCGGAATAAAATGTCAAAGTACAGGGTGGTCGAAACTCGAAGGCTCCTAAGAGATAAACAAACAGATTTCTTGACTTATGGCATGCATTTTCATGATTCTGTTTGCTGGGGCTCTCTGAAACTCAGTTGAACGGTACAAAAAGAAACATCGATAGGGAGCGCTTTGGGCAAAAAACATAATTCGTTGACATTTCGGACGCTAACTGGAAACGGGGCGCTACGATCAGTTAGAAACAAAACAAGAGAGTAATTTACTTATCATAAGAAGCTATTAAAACTGCAGTTTGTTTGTTTTTTTTAACAAACATAGCTGGTTTCAATCATGCACAATGCGCGCAATAAAATTTACATAAGGTGCTTTTTCCTGATTTATGCAAAAGATATCGTACCATATCGATATGCAAAAGATACGTAATGCGTAGACGACAACGCGAGATGACGTAGTTGTATGCGCAGACACGTCTTTTGAACGTGCGGTACCTACTTAAGCTTCGGGTTACTTGTCTGCAGATCGGTAGTAGGATGGAACGGTACACAAACTCTGAATTGGCTGACATGCATTTGGCGTATGGCGCTGCTGGTTGTAATGGACGAGCCGCTCAGCGGTTGTACGCCGAGCGTTACTCCAACAGGCAAATCCCCTGCCATGCCTTCTTCGCTCGAGTACACCAGAGGTTGTCCACAACGGGATCTTTCGACGGAGGCAGGCCTGAACGGGAGCGATCAGTGAGCACCCCCGACAACGAAGAGGCTGTGCTTAACCTGGTTGAGGACAACCCAGGTCTTAGCACGAGAGATATCGCCAGACATGTTGGCATTTCGCAAGCAACTGCGTGGCGCATCTTACGTTCCCGGAATCTGCACCCCTACCACATCCAGCGGGTGCAGTTGCTCAGAGAGCAGGATTTTGGCCCTCGAGTGGAATTCTCAAGATGGTACTTGGCGATGAGATCCAGGGATCCCCGTTTTGTAAACAGCATTTTGTTTACGGACGAGTCCACCTTCAGCCGGGAGGGAATGTGGAACGCCCACAACAGTCATGTGTGGTGTGATGAAAATCCACATGAAACCAGAAGCCGAGCAGCCCAGGAGCGTTTCTCAGTAAATGTGTGGGCCGGCATTCTGGGGGATTGCCTCATTGGCCCTTATTTGTTACCTGAACGGCTGACAGGTGGAAATTACCTGATTTTCCTGGATCAAGTGCTGCCGCAGCTTCTGGAGGAGGCGCACGTACCCGAAGGTTCGCGTCGCCAGATGTGGTTCCAGCACGATGGAGCTCCGGCCCATTACACGAACGACGTGCGTCTCCATCTAAACGCAAGGTATGGCCAGCGGTGGATCGGGCGTGGGGGTCCAGTTCACTGGCCTGCCCGATCACCAGACCTCACCTGCTTGGATTTCTTCCTTTGGGGTTACCTGAAGGCCGAGGTATACCATACACCTGTCAGCAGTGCTGAAGAACTTGTGGCGCGCATTGTGGCATTGTTGGAAACACACACTCCTCAATGCGACGGAGGTGCGAAGCCTGCATCATGGCCCAAGGTCGAAATTTCGAGCATCTTCTGTAGTGTTATTTTTTGTAAATAAATTTCCAATATCATTGATGTTTTTGGTCTAAATTTATTCAGAAGTGTTGAGCAGAGGTAGAAAATGTGTTTTCATTATTAGTAACTGATCGTAGCGCCCCGTTTCCAGTTAGCGTCCGAAATGTCAACGAATTATGTTTTTTGCCCAAAGCGCCCCCTATCGATGTTTCTTTTTGTACCGTTCAACTGAGTTTCAGAGAGCCCCAGCAAACAGAATCATGAAAATGCATGCCATAAGTCAAGAAATCTGTTTGTTTATCTCTTAGGAGCCTTCGAGTTTCGACCACCCTGTACTTTGACATTTTATTCCGGCTCTTACGCTTTTTGCAGGGCTCTACTTTTGGGTTCAAACTTTAAGTTAGAGTATAAACTTTGGCGAGCATGTGTTAAATTATCAAAATAACGGGCTTAAAGTTGTTGTCTAGCTCTCCAAAATCTGCAGCGCCCCCTATCCATGTTTTAAGAGATACGCTTATCAAATTGGTACTGAAGAAAGTCTAAACAAACAGAATCATTTCGACGCAACAAGCAAGAAAATCTAACCATTTCCCTAGTTTTTATGACGTTTCGAATTTCGGCACCCAAATTTTCGAAAGCGCCTAGCGCCTTACCATCGCGTCAGGGACCCTACATTCCCTATTCAAAAATGTTCGTCTAGGTGTGCTCTATCGATCCTTAAAGTTTGTCACCGACGAGCTGAATCACCCTGTATATCCTTTGTATTCAACCAGTTTATAAGTGCAGGAAAAATTTTGATCAATTTACTGTAAAAGCATTTTTTATATATTGTTAACGTAAGATTTTATTTAACAAAAATTTCTAAATATTTTCAAGGGTATTGTAAGAGTATTGGAAAATGAATAACTGATACGTAAGGCTATATGCATCTTATTTGTATGTATGGATGTATTCATAGACAAAACTGAATGTCTTTGAATCATTTAAAAGTGCATTTCAAGTGTTATTTCGATAACAGATGTCGAAATTTACTGATAAAAACAACTTTTACATTCATTGAAATGCATTTCCCAAACATAAAATCTTTCTCTTTAAAATCATAGCTTTTCATGAGTTCACAGAATAAGAAAGATGTTTGAAGTTTACATTAATTCAAAATGCGTCCCTTCAATTGCTTCTGAGATAAGTTTTTCTTGTATTATACATCCATTATTAATGTGGTCCTTTACAAGAATATGGCGTTGAGAAAGAACAGCAGAAATTCGTAAGAGTTAACATTCTTTTTCTTTTTTTTTTATTTGACATTAACTGAAAAAAGGCGGAACGTAAAACTTAATTTTAACAAAATGTAACACAATTCATGTTGTATCTTTTTTCAAGAAAAGTGTTTTTAACTATATAAAGTTTGGAGCAGCAAAACTTTTATCAATGAGAAAACTGTATTAATTCCATGTAATATTCATTGACTTCCAAGTTATTCGCAAAATTTTGTTAATTTAAATAAAAAAGAAGTTAAAGTTGTACTTATGAAATAAATATTTTTCGTAAACTTGTAAAAAATACTTTTTGTTACTTGTAAAAAATAACTGTGATAACTTTTACTAAATTCGTTTTGTAAGTTCTGACTTACCTGTAAAAGCTTGTTTCGTGATTTAAAAAAAACTTTCGATAAACAAGAAATTTTAATTAGCATTATACAATCGTAAAATGTTTATACTGGAGATATTAACATAAATATTTTGACTACAATGGACTGGGCATAACGGTTTTTAGAAGATATATTTTAAGAAAGTTATCGGTAAACAGAATGTTGGTTTTTGTCTTATTAAAAAATAATTGTTCATGAATTTCAACAGTTATTTTTTGCTTTTGATAAAACCTTGTAACAACTTCGAAAATATTTTTGTTATTTTTAACTCTGCTTAAAATACTCGTAAGATATTGGTAGAAATTTAGAAAAAGTCCTTTAAAAATGTATGCATAAAACATATGAACAAAATTTTTTAATAGAAATATGTTTAAGCAATTTAGTCAATACTAAATAAAACTGATTACAAAGAGAGCAATTCTTATACTCTTTTATTCTACTTAATTTTATTTCCTAATGTAAATATGGAATTTTATAATGTGTTTGCCAAACATTTCTTAATAGACTAGAAACATAAAAATGATGTGCCTGGGTGTGCAAGTTCTGAGCAGAATGCAAAAACTATAATATATTTACAACTTACTTATAAATAACTAAACTAATTTGAAACCATTTCTTCATTAGGGCACCACTGATAAATCATCGAGGATAAATCACGTAATATCTTCATGTTTACTACACTGTAAAAAACATCTGTTACTCAACGGCAGTATATCAACAGAAATCTGTGTATTTAGCAAAATTTTATCTGCATACTGTTCAGAAGAGTATGTAAATCTATAAAATAAATTTTTGAAAATCTACATATTTCTGCAGTTTATCAAAAACAACTACAAAAATTACTGTAATCTTGCTAAAATTTCATCTGTAACCCGGGTTCTAGTAACAAAAAAAATTCTTGACATCTCAGTCTCCTTAAAGCGTCTTAGCAACCTTACAGATTTTTTTTTTTCATTTTCTATGCAAATATGTATCTGTTACACAAATTTTTGCTGTGTCCGTCACATAAAAAGTTCTAGAAATCGCAGTTTTCTAAAATCTCTTTTGTAATTTTATAGAATTTTCTTACAGTATACTGTCTCCGATCGGCAATAAGATAAGAGTTTGCGGTAGGCGAAACAATTTTCGTAAAAGAAGACCAACTTGTTGTGACGACAACGAACAATTATTTTGAACAATTAAAAGCTAAAGAGATAAATTAAAATATAAAAAGTTTAATATTTACGGGGAATGTTCGAACCAAAAAGTCAGGATCTCGAAATTTTTCTTTCACGTCTTCTTAAAAGTAACACATTTTCTATATAAAATTAACTTATATTGTATAACGCTTGCATTAGATTTCCACTAACGTATATCTGCCAAATCTAGACATTTGCATGCGAAATCAATATAAATTATCGCTCCCGTGTCCATAATAAATACCTCCGCATCATTCGTAAGGGTCATCGGTAATCTTCGCAATACTACTAACCACAATTTCAACAAAAAAGAAAAAAAGAAACTACTCGCTAAAAACTTCTACCAATCTTTTTACAATCTCCCTTTTCGGATTTTTGTAAAACTATCGAACTTTGAAACATATGTACCCTCCATTCCAAAATGGCCTAACTAGGCTCTATTGCTTGTCAGTAAATTCTGTGATTTTCGATTTCCTTAATTATACGTAACTTTACTTTGTTTTCTTCTGTTTTTTTTTTTTTTTTTTTTTTTTTTTTTGTATAAAAAATAATAATCTGATAATAGTTTAGTAATTTCACAATTTAACAGTAAAATGTTTTTTTTTTTTTTTTTTTTTTTTTTTTTTTAATAGATGGGATAGTATTAGCGGGATTTTTCGCCTGCCTGTTTGGAATTTATGAAAAACGTGTATTTTTCTTTTCATTGCATATATTAAAAATCACCTTTTAGTTAAAACTTCATATTTATTTGTTCAATTACAATATACGTATATATATATTAATTTTCTTAAAATAATGATTCTTAATATCTAAGAAAATAGATTTAAATGAATGTTCTTTGATAAAAAAAAATATTTAAGTAAAATTTAAATGAAAGACTGTATTAGTTTCAAAAGAAATAATTTCCTTTGTCAGCTGATTTTAGTATAAGTTGCATTATTTTAGTCATTTTCCTTATTTTCTGGCTAATCAGGAATACCTTACCAGTTTTAGTTAAACCAATAACTATTGATATACACTCAATCAGAGTGACAATCAAATTAAGTAAAGTATCATTTGAATACTGTAGTCTGAATTTCAGTTAATTGTATGACATGTTTCATATATCATGCTTAAATATGAATAGCATTCATATGGCCTGACATTTTGAGCACAAAACGACAATATATAGTATGAATATATTATACAATGAGTATTAAATGACAATATATATTATAGATGTATTACGCAATGCATATAAAATCACACATTTAGATTATAATTGTATTTAAATGTTAAAAATATAATAAAAACGTATCATACCGTATCATAAACATGCAGTTATTTGTAAAATTATTTGTAAAAAGATAAAACAAGGTATACTTTAATAATTCAATAAATAGCAGCGGTACTTTATCAGAAAAAAAAAGAGGCTGAGAAATTTGGGAGCTTTAAAACTTTAGAGATGTTAACAGTTATGTTTATATTCATTTATCTATACGTTCAAAACATTAACCTCTTCGCTACTGAGTATTAACGCAGTATTATTATTTATTACTGAATTATTTCTTCTCTCGTTTGACTTCAGAGCGAGATTTTTGTTTTATTTTCATTAGCACGAATCTTAGAATTCGAAACATATTATTCTTATATCGAAATTGCATTTATATTTGAGTATCATTAATAAAATGGGACAAAACGGATGTACCCATTTGGGTACCCAGGAACCGAAGAGGTTAAAAAATGTTTAAAATATTTCAAAAATTGAAAACATTTACAAAAAATTAGCATATCAGAAAAAACTTCCAAAATTAAAAAATAAATAAATAAAGGGCGTTAATACTTGCCATTGAAGAAAAATTCAAGTTTAAAATCATATGAAATTTTTATCAAAGATATTAGGATTCACATACAAAATTAACTATACTATTTTTCTTCTTGAACATGAATGGTAAGATACATCACATTGATAATGTATTTTTAGATTATCCAGAAAAGTTATCGGTAGTCATGTATTGATATTTAATATAGTATCAGTCAACATTATTATTGCAACAGACATTTTTATTTTATTTCAAAAATTAAAAGAACATGATTTTAGATTTTCGTCAGGTGTAAATATTGTTTACGAAGTATGTGTGTCAGAAAAAAAACTCAAAAATTGGAAGTGAAATTTGAAGCAAAAAACAAAAATTTTGTGTCTTTATCTATATCTAATGTAATATATTTTTGAGGTTTTTTTACATTAAAATAGCTGAAACATGAAAAAAAGAACTAGTTTAATAAAAAGTTTACTCATTATTTAACATATCTGTAGACCAAAAAACTAATTTAAGTAACTTAAATTTTAATATGTCACTATCACACTGTAAAAAATCTGCGCAATGTTCTTAGCATTTACTGTGTAACATTTTTGGGTTTCCTGGGTTCCATTATTTCCGCTGCTACAAGAATACTGAGAAATCCGGTGTAATATCTTCCACAATGTCGTGTAACTTTTCGGAATAATTGAGAAAGTGGAAATTACAGATCACATGTGTAACATTCCGAATATTTTCTGAGTAACATTCCCTAGTTTTAGAAAGCATAGTTTTTGAGCTTTTGTGTAACTTTTCGGATTTATTGTAAAATAGTAATTATTGGTTATCAGTGCAAAGCTATATATGTTTTGTGTGTAACATTCCTTATTTTGTGGTTGGTATATTAATAACAGAAAAATCATTATTTTGCGTGTATGTCATTTTATTATCCCAGTTTAGAAAAGACTACGGGATGCGCTATAACAAAATAACACGAAAGTGCGTATACCCTTCTAATTGTGCCTTTTAAAGCTCGTATTCAAAATTCTGCCCTGTACAGCTCCTGAGCGATATGTTACATGTGAAATCCAATTGTTCGTGTGTGTATGATTTTGTTCGCTTAGTTATGAATCAAGTTTGGAAACTAGAGTCACTAATTTTTACTGAAGCTTTAACTACACATTTAATTGTGAATCTCGAATATATTTTTTTCAAGTTTAGACTCTGAAGACTCTTCTTGGTCTTTATTATCCATATGAACTACTTTTTGCGGGTGGGTCATTTTGTTGCATCAGTTGAAGAAAAAGACTATGGGATCTAGAGCAACTAACTTTGGTATGAAAGTGCGTATGCCAATCTTATTGTGCATTTTGAAACCTATTTTTTAAAATTCGACCAATGATCGTTTTACAAAATTATTTTATCAGTGATTGTTTAACGAAATTCTCGATTTTAGCACCGCGACTTTTTCTCCAAATACCTACTATTTCCGATTAGCAATATTCGCTTTATTTAATCAGCAGTGCCCGTTTAGAGGATTTTTTTACAATGTGCGTCACTATTTCTGAGTAGTAATATTTCTCTCATAAATAAACCGATTATTACTATTCCGAAATAGTTTGATGTTCATATTAAAAACTTAATATCTGGGTAAATGCATTCGAGACTTAAAGGAGATCTTTTTGTTCCAAGGAATGAAAACTTTATCTTATACTAAACGAAAAATTTTTACATTTCTTGCAAGAGCGATGTTCTGGTGATGGTGTAACTGGAGTAAATTCAGGTATTAATCGGTTTCACGTCTTAAGCAGGTTCGACTGTTTCCTAAAACAATAAATCTAGCTTTAAAATTATTATAAACAAAGACAACGCTTGAGGGGAAAGGGGAGATGCTCTGGCCAACTATTTTATTTTTCAAAATATTGAATCTATAATATGAAATCAAACCCATATCAATAGAGAAATGTTTAAAATTTGTCACCCCCCCCCCTTCTTTAGTATCTGCAAGCTACATTCGTCTATAAGAAAAGGTACAATTTTAAAACACTTACTAGAAAGTATTACTAATTTTGTGGCAAGGTTATTGTGCATAAATGCGATTTATAAGTACGGTAATATTCTTTTACTTAAAATCTTAATGCATGAATCCGAAAGGCTATATAATAAGGCGTTCGACTTTTAACGAAACAGTAAGCATTTTTCTGTATTGATAACATTTTCTTAGAGATTTTCGATCAAATAGACATCGTTTATTTTATAGCGCCCCCAAGTTTTGTAAATTTGTCAAATTTCCCTAAACTGCCTCTCCACTTTTTTAACTTTGAAGATCAAACAATCTTATTAACGAAAAAAAAAAACTACGTCTTTTTCATTTAACTGACCAATAAACTGTTAAAAAAGCGCCCAGTTTGTGTATTAGAATTTAAACAACTACCAGGTATGTTTGGATAGTATTCTTTCTATATTGTATTAAAATAATTAAAGCAAATTTCATGTTTAATTAAGCTGTCGTAAATCGCATAAACCTCCATTTAAAAATGTTCTTTAACTTAGTACTTAAATATGCATTTAAGATTATCAAAATCGAACAATATACTTATTTTTTAAATTTTTAGTCAAAGAAACTCAGTGTACCTTTCATTAATAGATTATAACCACATGATTCTTGAATTTACAGTACTTTTTTTATGGAAACTCTGAAAATTTTTGTGTTGATTGAAATTCTTGTGTTAAAATATTTATTTTAATGCCATTAAGTTAATTTTACCAACATTATACCAATTGGTAGCTTAAAAGCAGTCTCCGATTAAAACAGAATGCATTTGATTTATGCCCTGATTTAACCCATAACTGCTGTTAACGGTATCACAGACCGCTGAGATTTTTAAGTTTTTCAGTTTAGCTTGTAATTTTTAGTTTAACTATAGATACTGATCATTTTTTTTTTCGTTTGGAACCCTATTACTAGCTTTAGAGACATTTGAATAGCTTAATTTCATTTATAATAGTTCTGTATATAAAGTTTAATAGATAAGTAATATTCTGAGAGTTAATTTAACACTTTATTCATCTTTAAATCAAGCAGACTGAGAGACCGTTCACGGTAGTTATGGGACAATTTTTGTCACAGCAGTTAAGGGTTAAGCGTAACTTCAGCTAGCAATTCTTTAAAAATCCTTATATTTGAATTATGTTTCATTTTTTATTCATAATCGATTCCTACTTTTATATTAGAGAAAAGATAAAAAATAAAACGATGTTTATCAAAATGAGTATTTGGTTCAATATACTTATATTTAACTTCAAAAAATGTTCAATTTTTGTTTTAAGTGCTAGAATGTATTTAGGAGCAACTGGAGTATAGAGTATGTTGGTGCAACTTCCAAACAAGCACTTAGCTGAATATAAATCTTTGCCAGATATACTTTACATATCTTTTACGCATGAGACAGTGCGCCACTACATAAATTTCGCAATCTGCAGAGTTTTTTGTAGAGTTTTACAACAATGCATTTACATTTATAGAAAGTTACATTAAAAAAATATTTTCAATGAAATACAAATTAATTCAGCTTTATCGCTTCTGTTTTATCAAGGGTGTCAGAAACTGCAAATTTCTAGTAAGAGAGTCAAAGCTTCCTTTGACGATTGAACAGAAATATATGATAATTTACTGCTTTTGAATATTCCTGGTGGGAGTGTTAGTTATCTTTAAAGAATGAATGAAACGATAATTTATTTGGTTTTTAAATTGAAAAAAAAATTGAAGGCTATTTTACTTTTTATTATATGTGCAATTTAACTTATATGCATAATCAGACTTATATAAAATAGAAAATTCTATGCATATTATCATAAACTAATAACTTTCTGTAAATTAAATGAAGGATTAAGTGAAAACTAAACAAAATTTTATAGTATCAATTTACAATCTTAATTTAAGAAAAAAAAGTTACATAAATTAAGAATTGCTGGATTTTTATCAGGTTTTTAATGAAGTCAATATTTTAACTGCTGAATTTTTTAACATTTGTCAGGCATACTTTTTGAATGTTATTTTCTTTTTTAAAAATTCTGAATAATTGCAATATGTTACGTGCATATGTCTTTATGATACAGATCTGCACATAATTATTTACAGTAAAATTCATTTGTATGTTGGTGCAAAATACAGATAAAAATTAATATTGGACACTGGACAGTTACTCAGATTTTTAATTATTGACCATAAACAAAAATTACGAAACCTTTATACAAAATCATATGGAGTGTACGTACAGTTCTAAGTATCAACAATGTAACTCATCAATATTTTTAAATTTCCAATCGGTAGGATTTTACTCAACTGCAAACTGAAAATATATCTAACAGAAATATATGTAACTGAGAAATTACCGTAGTCAAATTAACAATATTTAAAATGAGTTCGGAAATCCGTATTAATGTGGGTGTGTAGGGGGATTTGACAAACTCTAAATTAAATTCTATCAACGTAAACAGTCATCCAAAAGTCTAAGAAAATAACATTAAAATACAAATTTATTAAATAAAAACTACATTAAAAAAACTGCTCTGAATCCGCGTTAAAAGGTGGTGTAACATCGAGGATTTCGGATTTCTCAAACTTAATTTCTAAATTTGAATATATTATGTACTCAAAATTAAAATACGCATTATGACCATATTGAAAAACAAGAGCTTGGAAATCCGCGATAGCAAGCTTTTTAAATCCCAACTAAAATCCACGCAAACGGAAATATCTAAATCTCGCTTATAAAATAATTTTCAAAATTAAAATTTATCAAATTAACAAATAGCTGCATAAAGAATTGGAAAAGTACTCGAAATTAACAGGGGATGGAGTAACACCAAGGATTTCTGTGATTTGATTTAAAATAACACAATTATAATAATAATGTTATATAATTCAACAAGCTTAAATACACATTAACTAGTATATTAGAAACAGGAATTCTGGAAATACGCTTCCAAAAAGACTTCCAAAAGTAAATTTTAAAAAAGCATACCAAATTATTTATTACCAAAATAATTGAGAAGAAACGTGAAAATAATCTCGTACTTAACATGCGTGAGCTTACTTCCATATTTAAAGCGTAAAATATCTCTTTGATTTTAAATCTTATTACATCTATTGTTAGGATTTGCTGAACTATTTCAGTGTCACTCAGTATACCTTGAATTTGTTAATTTTTTTAACATATTTATTTTGATAAAGTTAGCAAATGCATTTTGAAAATTTCTCAACACTACTTTTATAAACATCGGGACAAATTTTATGAGTGTTTGAAGTAACGGAGGAATATGGGGGAAGTTTAAATTTTGCTTCAATTATTATGATAGTTAAAAAATATAATTAAGTATCCGTGAGATTAATACAACTTCTGTTAAATATGTGCCCAAATATGAAAGCTATTCGGATAATTTTATGCAAGGAAAATGCAATTCAAAATAAACAAAATGAAAGTGGGAGATTCTAGCAACCCCCCAAATATTTAACTTATAAACCCTTGCATTAACACGTAAAGTGCCATATCATTCACCGGTGACTGACACTGAAACTACCGTTTTAGCCGCGTCACTTGCCCGTGGCCGACAGCGTAAAATTATAATATAAAACTAAATATTATTTTGTTTTAAGGAATTGCTGAAAAATTATTTAAAATTTTCCTTTTATTTTATTAAAGGATATCATTAAGTAATCGGAAAGTTCAATGTCAGTCATCCCTGACTGATGTGGAATTCAACGTGTTAAAGGTATTATTTATCCTTCTAATAAAAAGAGATCAAAATTCGAAACTAATTGGTTCTTGACAAGGAAAATCTAGGTAAAGCTGAATTAGTTGGAGAAGAGGGTTTCTTTTACACTTGACCTAAAATTGTTGATTTGATTAGTCTCTCCAAATTTTCTAATAAATTGATACCCAAACTTCAAGGAAAATGGATAATTCTAAACAAAGGTGTTTGTTTAAGCCTATTTTAAGAGGGGAGGGTGGTGCTTACCAGTCACTTTATATTTAATCTAAAACCCACTAAAAGCCGAAATAATCAGCTTCACGAAATAAGTGGAATTAATTTAATAAATTTAAGCGAGTTTGCGCAAAAACATGAGTCTTGTATATTTCAGATTCATCCAAATTTCGGGTTTAGCAATTTCTTATCAGATTTTTCAATTGACACACTTTAATTTGCACAGGTGTTAGATTCCTAGATTAAGTATGTTAAAAGTAACATTGATCTGGAATTGCGTTCCAAAATCAATTTTGTCATAAATGAAATTAATCATATTGTATAAGTCGGAGAAAGACATTTTAAGGAATTTTACAATTAAACATTAAAGTTAGACATATCGAGATTTATTTTTATTTAAAGATAAACTACGATCCCTGTTTTAAATATATCATACTGTACATTAACTATCCCCTCCCACCAGCAGTGAAACAACCTGTGAACCAAAAAGACTTATCTGCTTTCTTTCCTAGTGTTTAGGATAATCGTCAATTTGGACTCCGAAAATCATAAACGAATTTTTTCCTTTCATCCCTGGTATCGATATATCTTATAACCATAGTATTTAGCGAGTAGCATCCATCAAGTTTGCACTGAGTACTGTAAAGTTAAAAGTTAAAGTTTGAGAAAAAATGTTTCAACGATGTATAAACCCCCTTTTATCTAATAAATTCAAATTTCTCACTTGAAATCTAAAATATTACAATGCATTTTTCAAAATGGAACAAAACCCTGCACATTTCACAGGCATTCATTTTTGTTCATGCGTAAAATGACAACAGTGCACTTGGTAAAACTCCCTGTTTAAAAGATATATATAGAATATTTTGAACCTTTTTTTCATTTTTTGCAAAACATTCTGGGAGTATACAAAAATAGTTGATGTACTTTATGTATTGTTATTACAGTCTTTTGTAGGACATATATTCGAGTATTCTATATTATCAAGCTAATGCATAATACAAATTGTTTCTGCAAATAAGAATAACTTCTCCATTAAACATTTTGATTTTTCCAGAAACTGAAAAAACATTATTGTACCCAAAAATGTACGCAAAAAAATACAATCTATAATATGATTTTTGTTTCTTTGCAGCCACCTTGGATAATAATCAAATCTGAATATAATGATAGTTCATTAACGGAAACAAATGGAGACTTTGGAACAGCATAATTAAATTCAAATATTGAAAGCAGTTCTTTGAATATTAGCAGTCACTTGTATATTAAAGCATCCATTGCGCGAAGATTTTCAGATTCCTTCACATAATTTTTCTTCTAATATAAACTAAAGCTAACTAAAGATTGCTTGCAGTGGATAGAAAAAAGAGATACCGAACCATTTAACTTCGAGAATTATTCGTGTGGAATTTGTACAGAGTGTAGTTTCGTACAGAGTGATGTTTATATTATTGTTGTAACAGAAAATATCCTCTTAAAGCGCTAGGACTTACACTTTTTAACTAAAATTGTTGAAGTTGAAACATGGTGGTATATTTCCCCGAAAAGTAGTTACTTCATGTGAAAAATTAAGCAAATTGTGATAAAATTGTATATTGTAATTTTAACCATAATATGAATAAAGTTTTGTACATATTATAAAAGTTCTGTGAATTTTTATTTTTCATTATATTATTTTTTAATGCATAATTCTTTCGATATCTTAACACTAGAACCGCGAACCATTTTGACCAGTATTATATGAAGAGATGTCGATTCGAACTAGAAAACTCTTTAAAAAATAAGCTAAATACATGCTGTGCAGAAATATTTTCAGTAAATAACTTAAACAATTTTAAATGAAAATTCCGGTGACAAATATTTTTATAGCACTTGAATGAATTTTCCCGAGGTTCTAGTGTCAAGTCGAAAGGATTCTAAAAAGCATTATATGATAGCTAACTGTTCGGATAAGTCATTTACAGGAATTTTTAATATCAAAGAGAGAAATGTATTTTATATGAAGTATCAAGAGTACACTGCATTAAAAATTAAATTTTTTTTTAACGGTTTCTTCATTTGGAAGCTAAATACGGTAAAACCTCAAAATAACGGACACCTCGGTAACGCAGAAAATGTTCGCTATTCGGAGGTGTCCGCTATTGGGAAATTCTCAGAGATTCAAAAATCGCTAAGAAATGCTTAATGTTTCATTAATTTACTTTTATATGCACTAAAACCTCTATTATATAATTAATCAGAAATTAAAATTATTTTTAAGCAATAAAATTGAAATAAAACTGTGCAAACTTTTATCCACAGTATGTTATATTTTTGTGAAAAAAAAAATCGGTTACAAAAGTTTACATTTGCTTGCGATTACATGTAATTTTTTTTTCTATGTGACATTATTGGACATTGTAGGGTTCCAATAGGAGAGATAAGGAATACAATTTTTAACCTTTTAAATGCATAAAATCTCAACATTCTTGGGTGACATTTCAACGCTCTGGGAGGTATTCCTTCCAGGCAACCCCCTGAATTTAGCACTGAACGTGTGTGTGGGGGGGGGGGGGGGTAATTTTCCCCAGCTCTTTATCTACATTTATCTGTGATCACAAAATTTGTAACATATTGTCCTGATAAATTCAGAGGTCTTTTTTTTTTTTTTTTTTTTTTTTTTTTTTTTTTTTTTTTTTTTTTGATATTTTTTCATCCTTTATCGCCGAATAATGTGTCCGTTATTCAGAGGTTAAACATACAAAAATTTCGATTTTGGGACGGGAGATTGGAAAACTGTCCGTTAAATAGAGGTGTCCGCTATTCGAGAGTGTCCGTTATGGAGGTTTTACTGTATTCTTTTTTTCCTTTGTATTTCTTGACATCTGAAATTAAATTTTGTGTTTTAACCAAATGAATGAATCTCTTTAAATAAGCCAATACTGAAATTACAATTAAAAAGTTATTTTTGAATGTAACTTTAAAAGTCTCTTTCAAAATCAAAGATAATTAATCCAATTAAAGTAAATATAGTGAGGGAAGGGGGGAAGAGCTTCGAATAACCACATACTTCCCCCAAAAAAGCAGATATTCAGATACTGTAAAAATTGTTAAGAATGCTTAGATAGATTAAATATACCATGTTATGCCAAATGACTAATCTGTTGTATTAGCCAAATGACAAGCTGATAATCTGTTTAAATTATTAAGTAATATGGCAAAATTATGTAAAGATTATTTTAAAAATACACAATTGCTATGTACGAGATTTTGCCAAAAATGAACTTCATGTTACATTATCTCTTAATTTACACCTTCAAATTGGTATGTTAAGCTTTATATAAAAGTGGAAAAACTTAAGCATGTCTTTTCTCAGATCCCCGCACAGTATCACTCATTTAGATATTGCTTTTGCTTCTGAAGTGTATATTTATCATAATTTATCCTTGCATCAATATTTTAACCAATCTAATTTTTTAAAAGTAATTTTAATATATCCATAATTTAAAAATAGATTTTACTCATAGATATCCTGTACTTTTTTAGATTTGTGTTATCAACTGAAAAATGAAAACGACTAATTAGAAAAATTTTCAATACAATGTTTTACTTTCAACTGTGCAATCATCGTTAATATTCTCAACAAACATTATTAACTCATTATTCTGTATCATGTTCAAGAATCAAACTTAACTGTAACTCTAAGGCATCTTAAAACACTTTGAATAGCATGCTGAAAATTAGAAATTACTTCTGATTGAAAAAAGGCTTTAACATACTAGATTATAGGTTTCTGGACTTTTCAGATTTGCATAATTTTCCAGTCAAATTTTTGGTAAAGTTTTTGTGAAAATCTGGTGCAGAATTGCTGCCACTGGATATCACAGGAGCATTTACAGTATTCCGTGAAATGTTTCAGATCTTTTCACAATGAAGAAACTTAACTAAGATTTTATGTGTAAAGTTCCAGGTTATAAGTTTCAGAGTTTTTCAAAATAAAGGAACATAAATGATTTTTCATGAGTAATGATGTTGATAGTTCCAGATGATAGGTTTCGAAATAGTAGAACCTAACCGAGATCTTATGAGTAGTATTCCAGATTATAGGTTTCAGAGCTTTTCAGAATGGTGGAATTTAACTGAGATTTTACGCGTAATGTTTCAGATTGTAGGTTTTAGAACGGTGAAACGGTGGAACATGAGGCAGAACAGCTGCCACATGTTTTCTTAGGAACCTTACACAATTTTTTTTTTACAGTGCACAATTTATTAGCCATCCTCACATAAAACTGTTCAAGTACACAGAAATTATAAATTGCTGATCGCATTTCTTATTGTTATTGCTATTTATTTTTATTTATTTTTATTTTTATTTATTTTCATTTTTTTATTTTGACCTACATGAACAATATAAATACAAAGGAAATTTTATTAAATACATTTACATTTTAAAGCTTTTTTTTTACTTGATTTGAAATGAACAGTTTTACGTGAGATTGCAAGGTACGGTCTGGAAAATTACCCAAGAGTAAATACAGAAAGTGTTTTTGAAAGAGTTTTTTTTAATATTTCTAGGTGTAATACATATATGTTGAAAATGAACGTTCCCTATTTCATACCCCCTGAAAAATACCAAAAAATCTTCAAAAAAAATTGATTTTAATAAATGAATTATTTTTTAAAAAAGCCCAAAACCTGTCACGCTCACCCAAAAAACATGCACACATACACTTTACATACACGCACTTCATCAATACTGTTTTAAGAATATATGAATGATCAGTAATCCCATTATAGTACAACAATCAGAGATAAAAGTGATAAATATTGACACAAATTATTACCATGTTGATCCTTTACAACTAACATTGCTTGTTAAAAAAGATTGAGTTTCCCAGTTCCTTTACGTGAATGAACAGCTCATAACAGTTACATACATTTTCAGAATAATATGTAATAACAAATTTCAACAAATAGCACAAACTGTATCTTTATGCATATTATTTATTGATAACATTAAAATGCTAGCAAAATAATATTACAAAAAAATAAACAATATCTTAATAAAAAGAGCATTTACGATATCTATAATTCATCGACATTTCAAATTTACAAAATCATTTAGAATCCTTGTGCACTATAGTAGTTACAGGAAAAACCTTAAAATGCATCCCTTAAGAGAATATATACAACTAATGATTAGCGTTATAAAATTGTATAGAGATAGTTTTATGTAATAGTTTTATAGAACCAGCATTCTTGTAAATGATAGACAAAATTGATAATCAGGTTAAAATATTGACAGTTATTAAAAAAATGAAATTCAGTGCAATGTCGTGTCGATATTGAGGATATTGAAAATAAAATTTGCTAAATTTCCCATTGTATCATTCTTTTCACAGTGTTATCATTTTATACGGTAAAGATTAAGTATTTAATAGATATCATTAGTGACTGTATCACATTCAAAATTTTGTGATTTATTGAGTTTAGATATTTTTGTGGTCTTAAAACAAATTGAATGATTAGACAAGGTATTCAGGAAAGACAACAGTACCCAGTTTTCCTTTAAAGACAATGAATTTTTGATTAGCTGCAGAATCAGATTATCATAATAAATACTTATAACGATGCATTATTGATAAAACAGCTGAAGCTTTGAAGATGATAAATATATTTCTCTTCATTGACAATGGCAATATTTTATTGTAGAGGCGAAATTCTTGTAAATGACAATCAATTCTGATAATCAGGCTAAAATATTGACAGTTATATATAAAAAAGAAATTTTATGCAATGTTATGTCAATATTGAGGGTGTTGAAAATAAAATTTGCTAAATTTTCCATTGTATCCTTCGTTTTTTTATAGTGTTATTATTTTATACGGTAAAGATGCAATTCTCGATCGATATCATAACTGGCGGTATCACATTCAAAATTTTGTGATTTATTGAGTTTAGATATTATTATGAGCTTAAAACAGCTTGAATGATTAGACAAGTGATTGCGGAAAGACAACAATGCCAGGTCCTCCTTTAAAGATAATGAATTTCTGAAAATTTTTAGAATAAATTTATCATCATAAATGCTTACAAAGGTACATTATTAATAAAACAGCAGAAGCATTGAAGATGATTAATATATTTTTTTTCATTAACAATGACTATATTTTATTGTAAAGGCAACATACTTGTAAATGACAATCAAAGCTGATAATCAGGCTAAAATATTGACAGTTATTTAAAAAAAAGAAATTCTGTGTAATGTTATGTCGATAGTGAGGATGTTGAAAATAAATTTAGCTAAAATTTCCATTGTATCCTTCGTCTTTTCATAGTGTTATCATTTTATATGGTAAAGATGCAATTTTCAATCGATATCATTACTGGAGGTATAAAATTCAAACTTTTGTGATTTATTGAGTTTAGACATTATTATGAGCTTAAAACAACTTGAATGATTAGAAAAGTGTTTCAGGAAAAACAACAATGCCTAGTCTTCCTTTGAAGGCAGTGAATTTCTGAGTACATGCAGAGTAAATTTATCATCTTAAATACTTATATAGGCACATTGTTAATAAAACTGTGGACGCTTTTAACATAATAAATATGTTTCTCTTCATTGACAATGTTTATATTTTATTGTAAAAGCAACATTCTTGTAAATGACAAACTGATAATCAGGTTAAAATATTGACAGTTATAAAACAAAAAGAAAGGAGGTGGGCTAATAAGGGCCATTTTTCGAGCATCAGCACCTAGATGTGACATACATTTTTTTCATTAGTATACCTCATATCAAGTAAGAAAATAATAATATCTTGAATGAAAGTTTAATAATTGTTGGAAATCATCAATAAGTGTAAAATTAAGATAAATGGAGCTTCCTAAGATTATTATTTCAATACACGAAATATCGGAAATAACAAATAATAATAATATTATAAATAATAATAATAATAATAATAATAATAATAATAATAATAATAATAATAATAATAATAATAATAATAATAATAATAATAATAATAATACAGTTTCAGACTTTTTGGACAGTGTGTTTTGATTATTTTCATTATTCATTGCTTCACCAGATCACTAATGGACCATACAGCGGCCGAATCTTGCACAGTATATGAACATATTCGATATTTGGTTTTTAATTTTGATTGAGCGATGGTACATTACAGTAGTAATGTAAGCCAGAAACCATAATATGAAAACAACATGCACCCAGTACTCTACGACACTTTCGCGTACTGTACACTGACAGTACCATTATGTTATAATGTTTCGCTGTGTTTTTATCCAAATATTATAGGTTTTAGAAAATGTGCGTTGAAAAATCAAATTTTGGTTAAGAGAGGTGTCCCTTAGCATCATCTGTTGAAAACTGTTGCTGCTTAATTAAGAATTTTGGCATTTCATGTTCAATATCAATTTCATGCTGAAGTTCCAAACAATCCCGGTAAAATCTATCTATACTCTCAACATCATTTGGCTTCAGCCACTCTCTGATATTATATGAATATTTTTTTAATGTGTTTGTAAGTATGCTAGCGTAATTGTTCTTTGTTTACGCGAAGTAAGGAACGAAGATATCCAATATGTAATTTGAAGCATTGACGAATACCATATAAGAAAAGGTCTTCTTTGTATAGCCAGAAGGAATGTCTCTGAAAGGAATAGTTCACAATCTTCTGGATATAAACGTACGTGCTATCGAAAGAAATCATCACAGTATCATTGTTGTCATCCGGAATAAACAATCTTCGTGCTGAAGACCTCGTATATTTTTCAATAACTTATGTTCTGGTGATGTGTTCCATTCTATGGTGTTTCAGAACAACGTTCTCAATCAAATCCTGGTTTTCATATTTTACAGAAGATATTATTATTTTTCTTATATTGAATAATGTAAACAGTACACCATGATAGAGACCAGTTCTAAGTTTTACAAGTAACATTGCAAAGTAAGTACGAGATATCCTCTTTATTGATGAACATATTTTGGACTTAGATCAGAAGTAAATATACCCATAAAAATATAATAATAGATTTTGGAAAAGTATCCCGGTGTATCAAAATCGAGGCCTTCTTTGCTACATTTCTGATACTGGTTCAAATATTTTCATGCATCGATGTATTCTCACTTACAGGACTTTAATCTTGCAGAGTCAATTTACCGATCAAGTAATATGAGTTTTACAGCATCGTCTTCGCGACCAAATGTAGATTCTAGTTTTTGTAAAGGCTTGACTTTCAATAGCTTTTGCTACAATAACGAGGCAGTTCTTACCTTTACATATTATACAACAAGTGTTACAGTTGTGAAAATGAGATATTGATAAATGTATATAAGGTTTCTTATTTGTAGTTCCATCGATAGTAATTGTTGGAGCATAATCTCTTATTGTTACACCAAAAGAAGAAATAGGAAAAAAGAAAAATGTGTTCAGGGAAGACAATACCAAGCCTTCCTTTGAAGACAATGAATGTCTGAGTACTTGCGGAACCAATTTATCATCATAAATACTTATAAAGATGCATTATTAATCAAACAATTGAAGATTTTTGAAGATGATAAATATATTTCTCTACATTGACATTGTCAATATTTTATTGTACAGGCAACATTCTTTTAAAGGATAATCAAAACTGATAATCAGGTTAAAATATTGACAGTTACAAAAAAAAAGAATTTTTGTGTAATGTTCTGTCGTTAGTGAGGATGTTGAATAACAAATTTCCTAAATTTTCCATTGTATCCTTTATCTTTTCATAGTGTTATCACTTTATACTGTGGAGACTCAATTTTCAATAGATATCATTACAGGCGATGTCACATTCAAAATTTTGTAATTTATTGTGTCTAAAAATCATTATAAGCTTAAAACAACTTGAATGATTAGACAAATGATTAAAAAAAGACAACAATGCCAAAGACAATATCCTTTGAAGACAATAAATTTTTGAGTACATACAGAATCAATTTATCATCATGAAAACTTACAAAGGCACATTATTAATAAAACTGTTGAACCTTTGAAGCTGATAAATGTATTTAGCTTTACTGACATTGAGTATATTTTATTGTAAAGGCAATATATTTGTAAATGACAATCAAAACTGATAATCAGGTTAATAATTTTGACAGTTATATATAAAAAGAATGTATAATGTTACGTTCGATAGTGAGGATGTTGAAATTAAAATTTGCTAAATTTTTCATTGCATCCATTCCTTTTTCCTAGTGTTATCATTTTATACGGCAAAGATGCAATTTTCAATAGATATCCTTAATGGCGATATCATATTCAAAGTTTTGTGATTTATTAAGTTTATATATTATTATGAGCTTAAAACTACTTTAATGATTAGACAAGTGTTTCAGAAAAGCCAACAATACCGAGCCTTCCTATAAGAGAATGAATTTCTGAGTATTTAAGGAATCAATATTTATCATCATAAATGCTTATAAAGATGCATTATTAATAAAACAGTTGAAGCTTTGAAGATGATAAATATATTTCTCTTCATTGACAATGTTATTTTTTGTAATGTATAAGTATTGTATATGGTCAGTTTATTGTATTGTATAATTTTATTGTAAAGGTAAGATTCTTGTAAATGAAAATCAAAACTGATAATCTGGTTATAATATTGACAGTCATAAAAAATATTTTTTGAGTAATGTTATGTCATAGTGATGATGTTGAAAATAAATTTAGCTAAATTTTACATTGTATCCTTCTTTTCATAGTGTTATCATTCTATACAGTAAGGATGCAATTTTCAATAGATATCATTACTGACGGTATCACATTCAAAATTTCATGATTTACTGAGTTTAGCTATTATTATGGGCTTAAAACAACTTGAATGATTAGACAAGTGATTCAGGAAAGATAACAATACCGAGCCTTCCTTTGAAGACAATGAATTTCTGAGTACTTGTGGAATCAATTTATTATCATAAATACATATAAAGATACAATATTAATAAAACAGTTGAAGCTTGGGAGATAATAGATATATTTCTCTTCATTGACAATGTCTATATTATAGAGGCAACAGTCTTGTAAATGATAACAATCAAAACTGATAATCGGATTCAAATACTGACAGCTAAAAAAAATTGTGTAATGTTATGTTGATAGTGAGGATTTAGCTAAATTTTCCATTGTATCCTTCTTTTCATAGTGTTATCATTCTATACTGTGAAGATGCAAATTTCAGTAGATATCACTACTGACGGTATCATATTCAAATTTTGTGATTTATTGAGTTTAGATATTATTATGAGCTTTAAACAATTTGAATGATTAGACAAATAATGCATGAAAGACAACAACACCTAGTTTTCCTTTAAAAATAATGAATTTCTGAATATTTTCAAACTAGATTTATCATCATAAATGCTTATAAAGGAGATTATTAATAAAACGGTCGAAGGTTTGAAGATGATAAATATATATTTTTTCGTTGAAAATTTCTATATTTTATTTTTTGAAGGGTTGTCAGCAACATGTTTAAAAAGTATTTTTAATCAAGCTTAATTTTTGCCAATAATCTACGTCGATTGTTTCTCTTAAATAAGTAAGAAATCTAATCTACTAAAATTTATGAATTAATGTAAATTAAATTCTGTATATTATTTATGTGAATATTTAAATTATTATGCTTTAGAAAGAAAGAGAAAATTTTGGAGTTTAAAAATAAATTTTTTGATTGTCGTCAACCTATTAAAAATTGAAATACAATGAATACAATGAAGTTTGAAATACAATGAAGCATAATTTAAAAATACATGTTTAAACAAAGTGTTTTTTCAAAAAATTGTAAATTTTGATGTCAGTTACATGTAGTAAATATATCTCTAATATATTTTTACTTTTGTAAATTATTTACATAAATTAATGCCTGTATAAAGTTAGCAGGAAACCTTTTAAGAAGTCTGAAATTTCATTTTAAAAGAGACATTGTTATTACTGCTGTAGATGGTATAAGATTTTTTTTCTCAAATATAAATATACGTCTTCAAATATCTTTAAAAGGAGGAAATCAAAATGCTTTAATTAAAGTGTATCACGAAAGGCAGTTAGAAAATAACATTTTCTCTTTTTACTCTTCTTGAAAAATATTTAACAGAGCACAAAAATATACATTGGTTTTATGAATATGCTCTGCATTTATCATTAGATCTATTATTTTAAAGAGCGCTGAAATAATTAGAAGTAGCAGAAAAGTTCTGGGATGCACAGTCAATTTTTTCAGACATATATGCAAGTCAGATTCGATTACAATCGTAAAGAAAGAATTAAGAGCTAACTATGGATTTGTAGAAATGTCATTGAATAACAACTGTACAAAAGGGGTTACAATCAAATTACTGAATATCAAAAATATGATCCAGGTGCCATTAACACGTTTAAGATTTGAAAAGATGTATCATTAGTCTATTTTCAATTATTGTCGTCTTGTGGTCGTACTTTCATCTTTAACAGACTCAGAATGAAAAGAACGGACTTTCTGAAGAAGAAAAATCTTTCCTTCAATTAGATCTAATCTTCATACCATTGTTGAATGTCATTATTCTTTCGGAAATAAAAACAAATGTTTAGGACCAAACATGCATTAATATTTTTTTCGGGCAAATGATGAATTAAGACAGTACACACGTCTAAACGCAGCCATATTTATGAACTTCTTTCCATTGGTTGTGCATTCCGAATTCACGCAAAGTGGCACCCGCCGCTTTTTAACTGCAATTTAAAAATAAATGCATAAAATTACACATTACAACAGGTAAACTGAAAAGAGAAAACAATTTATGTCTCAAAAAATCCATGTAAATTTCCTAATATTTTGTATTTGCGCATATATGTATGTCACATTCTTACAAACATTTCGTTGTAATATGCAACATTTGTAACTTACATTAACACAACAATTCGAGTAAAAAGGTAAAGTTATTTACTACTTACACATTTGTTTCATTTATTGAAGATATACCAAATTTCGCAGTTTCATTATTTTAATAAACACGCAGTTTCATTATTTTAATAAAAATGTTATATCTTAAAAACGAGAGTGTAAATTTTGTTACAAACATGTAATTTTGCAAGTTTAAAATATGTATTTGTACATAAGACTAATTTACACATTTATTTTTTTACAGCTTTACAGTAATAAATAAAGAATACTGCCCAGTTAAACTGATGGCATTGAGCTCACAGGCTACAAATACTAATTGTACATTAAAGCCTTATAGTTTCAAGGGTTAATTCCGTTAAAAAATTAAGAAAGGGAAACAGCTCTCTTCTTTCCTCTTTTTTTATACTTAATCATTGAACCTCCTATACTATCAAAGACATGCTTTATCATATAAAAAATCTATATCCAAAATTCAGAGCAAATTAGATAATTCTTAATAAAAACCCATTTAGCATTTATATAATTTAAAAGGAGTTATCCCCCTCTTTTATACTTAACCATTAAACTTCCAAAACTATTCAGAGATTTGAACGAAATCTGAAAATTCTGCTTGAAAAACCCATTTATATAAATTAAGGGGGGGGGGGCATTAGAACCCCTGTTCCCCCTATTTATACTTATACAATGAACACCTAATAACAGTCACTGAATTGCCTCATCTGAATGATCCTAATCTAAATTTTGAACGAAAACTTAATTCTGCATGAAAATCCCATTTATATCAACTAACGGGGGGGGGGGGGTTAGAACCCCTGTTCCCCCTATTTATACTTATTCAATGAACACCTAATAACAGTCACGGAATCGTCTCATCAGAATGATCCTAATCTAAATTTTGAACGAAAACTTAATTCTGCATGAAAATCCCATTTATATCAACTAACGGGGGGGGGATTAGAACCCCTGTTCCCCCTATTTATACTTATTCAATGAACACCTAATAACAGTCACGGAATCGTCTCATCAGAATGATCCTAATCTAAATTTTAAACGAAAACTTAATTCTGCATGAAAATCCCATTTATATCAACTAACGGGGGGGGGGCATTAGAACCCCTGTTCCCCCTATTTATACTTATTCAGTGAACACCTAATAACGGTCACGGAATCGCCTCATCAGAATGATCCTAATCTAAATTTTGAACGAAAACTTAATTCTGCATGAAAATCCCATTTCTATAAATTAAGGGAGGGGGGGGGCATTAGAACCCCTGTCCCCCTATTTATACTTATTCAATGAACACCTAATAACAGTCACGGAATCGCCTCATCAGAATGATCCTAATCTAAATTTTGAACGAAAACTTAATTCTGCATGAAAATCCCATTTATATCAACTAACGGGGGGCATGAGCCCCCCGTTCCCCCTCTTATACATATCGAATGAACTCCAAAAACTAATCAGGGAAGCGCCTTGTCAGGATATACCTACATACAAAATTTCAAGTGGATCCGATATTTTTATCATGAGTTATCGCGTTACGCACATACGCACATACGCACATACATACAGAACGGACGGGCACATAAGCTCTCAGGCTATGATAGCCTGTGAGCTAAAAAGTGAAGATGGTCATGAAACAGCTCGTCCATATGTAAGACAAACAACAGGATTTTAAAACTTTTCCCAACAGGTTTTTTAAACTCTGGCAAGCGTTATGGCTCTTGCTCCAATTTCCTTGGTCACTTTGCAGAAAATCAAAGTAAGAATACATCATTATAATCACAGTCTATTGATTCTTGATTGAAAAGATTTCCGATTTCAGCCTACGGAGATGGTGTTATTTATTATGGCCTATTATCTTCATGAGCAATATGCGCTCTGTGGGGGAATGACCCCCAAGGGGGTATTTCTAAGGGAGCTTAACCCGTATTTACGCAAGGTTCGAAAAAAACACGGAAAACTCCAAACAGTTAGGCCGATGGGCGCAATTGGGTTCGAACCCAGCATGCCCCGTCGACCAGCTTCGAGACTACAAACTCTCATTCCCTGGTGAGGCTCAACTTACGGAGACATTTTTTGAATTACACTAATATTTTCAAATTACAATAAATTTCATAATCTCGCAGATTATGTTCAAATCCGTTACATTTATTTTAAATTATGATTTATATCGTTATTGAATGATTAATGTGTTCAAAAATTAAATTTCAACGCGCATTTTAAGCTCAGCCCTTAATAGTTATTAAATTATAACTTGTTCAGTATAATGTAAAAACTTAAAAAAAGTTAAAAAATGCCGGAATAGGTAAACTTTTAGATAGCTAGTTTTAATGAACATTAGCGCATCTCAGTGTCTACAACACAAAGCCCGTTTCAGGGGGTAATTAATGATTAATATGCAATTTGTATTAATTTAACATATGAAGCTTTAATACAAAGTTAAACACGGCGTAATATGTAAAATATGCACAGACGAGCCTCGGCAGCCTTTAAAAGGACCGTTCTCTCTGAGGATGGTATTCACGGAGAACACCACTGGGGACAGGTTGCGTCCTGCTCTCAGGACGGTACGCTAAAGGCTACTGATGCTAGTTTGCTTAGCGTTTACCTATTCCGGCGTTTTCAACGTTATTTTGAATTTTTACATCCCTGTTGGCTGTGTCACAAATTGTCATATAAAACTGAACTAGTACCAATTGATTTTCAACAATGTCTTAATTAATGCGATATTTAAATTTTGCTTCCGTGTCGTCTATAAATAAAAATTGCACTAAATTTAAAATTTTCATTTGTAATTTTTGTAGCACTAATTATGAACAATTAATTTTGATTCGAAATTTTAGATTTACGATCTAATTTTATCGATGGATACCAACAGAAAATTCATTCAGACAGTTAGATTAAGAATTATGCATGTATGAATTTTCAACATAATTTTCAATTTTAATAGTTAAATAAAAGATTTAAATGTACACAGAATTTTAAGCATAACATAAAAACTGTACTTTTAATTTAAGCTGTAATTTAAGACACCCAGGTTTATAATTTCTAAATAAAGAATTTCTGTTAAAGAAAAAAAAATCGATTTTTAAAGCTTCACACAAGTGAATCGAAGGATACAGATTATTCCGCGAAATAGTTGTCGGTTTAAAAAAATAGTTACTTTAAAGGTTTATAATTACGAAACTACTTGACTGACCGACTTGAATGATTTTCTATCCGAATTTGATACTTACGGAAGGTTATCAAAACTAAATACGAGTATTAAATACAATAGCTGTAAGTAATGAATGTTTCAAAATTTGTTACAATTTCTGTATGATGATAATTTATCTTATCTTTAAATCATAAACTTTAGCTCTAATTGCCGATTTTAATTTTATATGATGATTTGCGGTAAGTAGGTTAACTTGGAGTTGCGCTATTTGTTTCTCATAGACATGGCTGCAATAATGGATGGAGACCCTCTAAATTTTTATCGTTATAAACACAAAAGATGTACAGAAATTCTCTAGTAATTATTCATCGCGAAATAATTAAATGTTAAATTCTGATGAAACCATCTAGAGAAGGGTTTCTACGGGGTTTTTATTTAATGAATGGCATACATTTTTATTTTTATTTTTATTTTTATTTTTATTTTTTATTTATTTTTTGTCAAGTTTATATTAATTTCTGCAGATATAACTTTTAAGATATGTTTAATAACCAAAATATAAAAAATAAAATAAAAATAATAATTCATGTAAAATTATTTAACTTTTAAAAATATTTATATTCTCTAGTTATCTGTTATTTAGAATGCATTCATCTTGCATTTGTCGTGATTCATTATTAGTTTCTGCCGTGTATAATCGTGTATTTGTCGAGGAAATTGAGACAAAATTTGGGACTTGAAAATGGCGGAGTTTACTTATACACGAGTTAGTAAAAAAAAATAAATAAATCAAAAAAACAAACAAAAAAACAATGCAGATAATTGGTAAAAGGAGAGGTGTCTTTTAAGTAATCACCTTTTTTTTAAGTTGGAAAGTGAGATAAAAGAGGACAATGTTTTTCTTTTCCCTGCAATTGACCCCCCAAAAAAACTTAATGTCCTGAAATCGCTCTGCACTTATTATCTCTTGGTATAGAATTCCCTTCAATACCAGAGCGTTCCTTTCAACTTTTTCGGTCCTATATCCCTAGTGTAGATAATCGGACGACAAAAACAAAAACAAAAACCAAACCAAACCAAAACCTTTCAACTTTTTAATCCTCTTTTTAAAAAAAGTACAATTTGAAAATATTTCTAGCTACCACTTGTAAAAGTCCTACAGTAGAAAGAGGTATTATTTTTTAACAGTCTAAGAAGCTTTTTTATCCTTGTAAATAAGACTGAATAGATTTTTGAAAAAAAAATTTCCTTTTTAAGTATCATTAAATTGATAAGAATAATTTTCAAAAGTGCTTAACCTTCTTCGGCTTCACAAAATTATACAATACAAAACCTACAATACAATATACGATACACAATACAAAGAGGTATTATTTTTTAACAGCCTAAGAAGCTTTTTATCCTTGTAAATAAGACTGAATAGATTTTTGAAAAAGAAATTTCCTTTTTAAGTATCATTAAATTGATAAGAATAATTTTCAAAAGTGCTTAACCTTCTTCGGCTTCACATAATTATAGAGTTTTAAATAGTTGGGTTTAAAAAAAAGTCTGACTAGAAGAATAGTATGAAAAATGTTCACTGAATTAACGAAAATTTATTATTACTTTTTTATAATCGATTACAAATAATTTTAAAACATAGTGGTTCGACTTTAACATGAACATTCATTTTTTTCAAAATTTTGCCTAAGATTCAGGGGAGTCGACTTACATATGAATATATACTGTAATTTATAATTGATATTTTGGGATTTGAATAACAGTTAAAGTATTCTAAACGTAACATAGCGAATACTGGAATAATTTTAATACAATTACCCAATTAGTAAATAAATCATATTATTGTAAACTATTAAATAGATGGAAAATTTTCATGCCAAGATTCGAACCAGCGATGTCTTGGCTGAAGCTGCCAATACTCTACACATGTAGGGGAGACACTCATTGAAAATGAATTTGTATTTGTACAGATGCGTATTCAGATGTTCAGTGATGTTTCGAATTTAGCGTGTATTTCGGCCATATATCAGATATAATTGATATTTATTTAGAAAGTTACAAATGAATAGCGACTTTTTGGAGTTGAATCTTAGTCATTTAATTCTGTTAGAGATCGTATATATTCCGTATATTTGAAAGAGATATTTTAGTTCTAATATTATTTCTTAACTTAATACCAAGGATTGACTTTGGCAAAATCCTAACAAGCAGTATGTAGCTATTTTCTTTAATCACATGGTTATGGTAAACTTTAGACTGGGAACAAACACTGTGTGATCTGTGGTGTGGGAAGTGAAGCCACTGTGGGAACACATCACGGAAACTGTATAAAACTGTGTACCATTACAATTATTTTTATTCCAAAACTAGTGTACCAATTCTTGTACAATGGATAAAAACTATGGTAGTCACTTAAACTTTTAAAAACATTTACATTCCCTAGTTATCCTTTATTAAGAATACGTTCATCTTGCATTTCTTGTGATTTATTTTTAATTTTTTATTTATAATTAATATTTTGAGATTCGGATCGCAACATTGTCTTATTAAAAAATCTTAGCATAATAAATATAACAAATTTTGGACTTGATTTTAACACCCAATTGATAAATAAAGTATATCATAGAAAATATCAAATGGGTGAAAATTTTTCAATCAAAGATTCGAACCTCAGATTTCTTGACTGAAGCCTTCAATGCTCAACACATTGAGGTATTCCGAAGGAATTTGAAGGCATTATTTTCATAGACAATCTTTTAAAATCACAATGTCTGCTCTGATACATAAATCAGATGAAAACAATAACTATTTGAAATTCAAAGGACTTAAAAATAATTTTATACTTATCTTTAACTAAATTGACAAAAATAAGCGTATTTTAGATATTTATTTAAACAATACTTAACTTCTTTCATGTTGGTCAATAACATAAATTTCATTTGACTCAAAATTTCAATCATCAAAACAAAAAAGCTCTATCTGTATTAAGGATTTTTTTATATATTTATACGACATTAATTACTTAAATTTTGTATTTCTAAAATTATACTATTATGTTATAATATTTCTATATGTTAAATTATAATATTTCTAATATTAAACTTATTCAAACTTATAAATACTTTTTTTGAGCTGATTTATATATTAGACCAGATACTGTTAGTCCAGGTGTTGAGATACTTATTCAAACTTATACATAAATCTTCTGAAAATTAAAAAAAAAAATCGTATTTTTTAAAACTATTTGAAGTTGAAACGGCTTGAAAAAGTAATTTTATATTTATCTTTGCTAAATTGACTAAAATAAATGTACTTTAGATGCTTATTAAACAATGCTTAATCTCTTTCGTTTTGGTCAATAACATAAATTACATTTGACAAACATAAAACTTCAGTCATCGAAACGAAAGAGCTGGAACTGTATTAAGAAGTTTTTCTACCGTCTTTTATTTACAATTCAATAACATTAAGTACATTTCTACTATATTTACCTAACATAAAAGCATTTTATTGTTCGAATGAGATTTCTTACTTTGGAAATTAAAAGAAATTTTGATTGTTTAGAAACAGATTGTTTAGTACAGAAAAATAACTGTAGTTCTTTAATAAGAGTTCAATATACGTTTCGGTCAATAAGTGGTATTTTATGTTTTACATTATTACGAAGAAATTTATAGCATGTCGTAAAGATATATATTTTTTAAGAGTCTTTCTTATAACACTCATTTAATATGAAAATTATATTTGTACAGAAGGAGTTTTTCCTCTGTCTTTTATTACAATTCAATAACCTTATGTATGTTTCTACTTTATTTACTTAACATAAAAGCATTTTATTGTTCGAGTGAGATTTCTTACTTTGGAAGTTAAAAGAAACTTTGGTTGTTCAGAACGAAGTTACAGAAAAAGAAAATGTAGTTCTTAAATAAAAGTTCAATATACGTTTCGCAAGATAAGTGGAATTTTATATTTTACATTATTACGGAGACATTTATAGCATGTCGTACAGATATATTTTTAAGAATGTTTTTTATAACATATATGTCATTTTTTTTTCTTTTAGCGAGAGTATGATTAAAGAATGAAAGATTTTTGAAATATTCTTATAATTTTAGCGATGTTTTTGCTTTTTGGGAAAATTGATTCAGAGTTAATAGTGCACGTTAAATATTTTCTAAACAAACAGTCATTTAAAATGAAATTTATATTTGTGCAGAAGAAGTTTTTCTTCCATCTTTTATTGCTATTCAATAACGTTAGGTATGTTTCCACTTTATTTACCTAACATAAAAGCATTTTATTGTTCGAGTGAGATTTCTTTCTTTGTAAGTTAAAAGAAGTTTTGATTGTTCAGAACAAAAGTACAGAAAAGTGAATGTAGTTCTTTAATAAAAGTTCAATACACGTTTCGGAAAATAAATGGAATTTTATATTTTACATTATTACAGAGAAATTTATAAGCATGCCTTAATGATATATTTTTTAAGAATCTTTCTTATAGTATGTATGTCGATTTTTTTTTATATTAGCGAGAGTATGATTAAAAAATTAAAGTTTATGAAATATTCTTATAATTTTAATATTCCGCTTAATGATAGCATTTCGAAAAGATATTATTTTTTAGAGTCTTTCTTTTAGCATGTATGTTGATTTTATTTCTTTTGTATTAATGAAAGTATGATTAAAAACCGAAAGTTTATTAAGTATTCTTACAAATTTCACATGTCATTTGATGATGCCATGTCGTAAAGATTTATTTATTAGAGACTTTTTGATAGTATGTATGTCGATTTTTTTCTATTAAGCACAGTATGATTAACGAATGAAAGTTTCTGAAATATTCTTATAATTGTATCATGTCGCTTAATTTTAGCATGTCGTAAAGATATATTTTTTAAAGTCTTTCTTATAGAAAGTATGTCGTTATTTTTTCTATTAATGAAAGTATGATTAAAGAATGAAAGTTTGTGAAATGTTCTTATAATTATAATGATGTTTTTCTGTTTTGTAAAAATTGATTTTGAGTTAATAGTGCACGTTAAATAATTTTTAAACAGACACTCATTTATAATAAAATGTATATTTGTACATAAAGAGTTATTCCTTCGTCTTTTATTACTATTTAATAACGGTAAGTAAGTTTCAATTTTATTTACCTAACATAAAAACTTTGTAAACTACAATAATTTATACATACACTGAGGCATTCTGAAGGTATCTGGAGGTCTTATTTTCATAACCCATCTTTTACAATCACAGTATCTCGTATAATATATGAATCAGCTCAAAAATAAAACTGTTATTCCTTTTTAAATACTTGGAGTTGAAACGACTTGAGTGAAGAAAATAATTTTACATTTATCTTTGACTAAATTGACTAAAATAAACGTACTTTAGATAATTATTTAAACAATGCTTAACCTTTTTCAGTTTGGTCAATAACATGAATTACATTTGACAGATACAAAACTTCAATAATCGAAACGAAAAAGCTGGATCTGAATTAAGAATTTTTTTTCCTTCTTTTATTACAATTCAATGACATTAAGTATGTTTCTACTTTATTTACCTAACATATAAGCATTTTATTGTTCGAATGAAATTTCTTACTCTGGAAGTTCTAAGAAGTTTTGATTGTTCAGAACGAAAGTACAGAAAAATAAATGTAGTTCTTTAATAAGAGTTCAATATACGTTTCGAAAAATAAGTGGAATTTTACATTATTATGGAGAAATTTATAGCATGTCTTAGAGATACATTTTTTAATGGCCTTTATTATAGTGTATATGTCGATTATTTTCTATTAGTGAAAGTATGATTAAAGAATGAAAGATTTTCGAATAATTATTATAATTTTAATGATGTTTTTGTGTTTTGTAAAATTCGATTTAGAGTTAATAGGGCACGCTAAATATTTTTCGAACAGACACTCATTTAAAATGAAATTTATACTTGTACAGAAGGAGTTTTCCTCTGTCTTTTAGTACTATTCAATAACATTAAGTGTGTTTCTATTTTATTTACCTAACATAAAAGCATTTTATTGTTCGAATGAGATCTCTTACTTTAGAAGTTAAAAGAAGTTTTGATTGTTCAGAACGAAAGTACAGAAAAATAAACGTAGTTCTTTAATAAGAGTTCAGTACACGTTTCAGAAGATAAGTGGAATTTTATATTTTACATTATTACGCAGAAATTTATAGCATGTCGTAAAGATATATTTTTTAAGAGTCTTTCTTATAGTATGTATGCTTATTTCTTTTTCTATTAGCGAGAATGTGATTGAAAAATGAAAGATTTTTGAAATATTCTTATAATTTTTAATGATATTTTTGTGCTTTGGAAAAGTTGATTTGAAGTTGATAGTGCACGTTAAATATTTTTTTTAACAAACACTCATTTAAAATGAAATGTATACAGGATATATCTAAACTATCGGACGAAACTTCAAGGAATGATAGCACACATCAAGACAAACAATATTAAATAGGAAACCAAGGGTCCCAAGCGTTTTCAAAGGATATAACCGCCATTAATGTTTAGGGTCCAAATTTCAAATGATTATAAAAAACGGAAAAATTGGTCGATTGATTTGCGGTTTTCACTAAAACTATTCTTTATGTCGATATTTTATTGAAAATAAATTATAAAGCTAAATTTTAAAAAATGGCGATAGAGGGCGCTTTAAACATTGGAGTAACGAAAAACTATTTTTACTGTTATGATTTGCATCTTGTTAAATTTTTTTAGAAGCTTAGACTATAAACTGAATTGTATTCAACGGAGGTGGAGAGGTTCAAATTTCAAGTGATCATAAAAAACGGAAAAAATGGTTGATTCGTTTACGGTTTTCACCAAAATTATAAGAACAGTAATCATTTTTTTCTTCTTCTTCTTTTTTTTTTTTTTTTTTTTTTTTTTTTTTGCTTTTAATAAAAATGGAGTACGCCTGTTGCCATAATTAAAAAAAACATTAAAAACAACAAAATAATTAATATTTCAAATATAAATTAAGATACAGTTTTCAAACAAATTGCATTTAAAAAAGGCAATTTTTTCCCTATATGACGGTGTAAAAATTAAAACTGTGCGATGTTCAGAAATTAAAAAAATTGTAGAAGCAAAAAATGTAAAACCGAAATTTCATTTCAAATTTCAAAGTGTTGCCATTCGCAAAATGACGTATGCGTTACGCACAAATACGTTTGGCCTTTATAATATAGATATACCTTGGATTCTGGGTTCCTTATTTGAAGTGTGATTTATGTTTATTTCAAGAGTTACAAATGAATTGCAATTTTTTAATTAAATTTTTCAAGAAATTATCCTTAAACATTTCGCATATTTTACCGGATTTTCGATATTCTTTAAGTCCCACATCAATTACGCCCATAATTTTTGAGAGGTTACAACTTTTACGTAAACTACATTATACGCATGCGTGCTTAATGTTTTATGTTGCATTAATCATTTTTATAATTAAAGAAGAATACGTAACTGCCTAAGTACTTAAAGAAATAAATTTTGAACAAATGTAATTCTGTTTTTTTTTTCTTTTGGACATCAACCTATAAAATAAATATCTAATTTTATCTTTTTATGCTTTATTATTTTAATATTCATTTTATCTGTAAAACAAAACTTTAAAATTTAATTGTTTAAATATAGCCCTGAATAAGAAAGTATGTATATTGATTATTTTTTCTAGTCTATAATTATGAAATAATTATTTTTTGTAATAAAAACTGTATGTATTTGAAAAGTCACTGTAGATTTAGAAATGTTTCTGAAAAATTTGAAAATTTAACTTCTTTTTACTGTAACGTTTCATTACCTTGTTATAAAGCGTAATGCCAAAATGCCACGGCAGCTTAATAACGCTACATTTTTCCGGAAATTTTATCTGAATTTCCTTAAAATTTCCTTCATACACTGTCACAAAAACTTGTAAACATACACTAAGTTATCCTTATTTTTTCACAAATAATTTCCATACTCTCGAAAAACATATTTGATCAGTGAATTCATTCCGAACATCTAAAAAAGTGGAAGAGATTCCGTTCATTCCTAGCACGCATGCGTATTAGTAATGGTTTATTAATAATAAATTCAAATTTATTTTTTAAATGAAAAAACAAAAAATTCTATAGATTAAGCTATCTAATTTAGTTCAATAAGACAAAAATGTTTTCGAATTCAAAAATAACAACTAACTTCTTCATTCATTCAAAAATACTCACAATTTATTATTTAAAGTTGGATAAGCTTAATAAAGTTGAATTTTCAAAGTTATTTATAGATAAATATTCGCATTTAAAATATACTTTAAGTGAACAGATTTAAAAGATATTTTAATTAAAAAATTAAATGCAAAAACTCCAAAATAATCTTATCAAATAAAAATAAAACACCCATATTTTACCTCCAGCAATCTATGTAAATATATTGAAAATACACATTTTTATGTTACATAAACTCCAGCCACAATCTTATTAATGACGAAATCTTCCCGAAATTAAATTCAAAATTAAAAGTTTTTAAACGAAGTTGACCAAACCACACTCATATGAAACGATCACACTTACTTCAAAGCCTATTCCTACTGTACCACATTAGCCTGGACCTAGCGCGCTTACCTTCCAACGCTGGAGTCAGTGGTTTGATCCCTTTTATCTTTTCCGAACTTTTTTTAATTGATGGATATTTTCCTTTGTTAAAAACATAGAAAAAAAGAATGGATATTCGTCAATTTACAGAAAATTCCTGACAGCACTCCTGCCAGTACATTTTCTGTGAAAAGACGGAAGTTTTTTGAGAGTGTAGTTTGATTTTAATCTTGCCTTTTTATTTCTGATATAAATCATATTTGTTAAATCTATTTTAACGATAGATTTCTGTTCAAATATTATTTTCCCATTTAATACCAAGGATTACACATTGACTAAGTCACAGGAAGAAGTATAATACTATTTTCTTTCATCATATAGATATGTTTAAACTGGGACGCTGCTACAAAGTGAAACTGCATGTATCTGTGTTCCATTGCAATTAGTTTTATTCTAAAATGCATTAAGTTTCATTAATATGCTTATGTGCCTTCCAGTCATCAAAACACGCAGATGAGAAACGCATTTTTACTTTATCTTTACATAGAAACTACAATCTCTAGTTCTTGCGTTTGTAAGTTTTTAAGTTTTGTGTGTTTTGCATGTTATTGATGATTCCTTTAATTCTTTTATATATAAATAAATTATTATATACCTTCTATTAGAACAATAAGTGTAATAATAATATAATACAAGATAACACTTGAATTTAGATTACAATAAAATAGTGGATAAGTGAAGGAGCGTGCGTATTATTATCTATTATCATTTTTCGGCGAAAGTGTTTTTTTTAAGGATTTCTAAGTATTTTTTGCAAAATATATGAAGGAAATATTATGACGCTATGACTAATTTTTTCTGAAAATAAATTAAAACTGTTTGATATTGTTTAAACGTAGAATACTTATCTAATTGTAAAATATTTTTATAGTTCTAAATTTTTTTAATAATAGCTGACTTGTCCGGCGTTGCCCGGTCGCTTGATATTTTTCAGCTTTCAAATGTTTTCTTATTTTTTTTTCAAATGACCGTTAAATGAAACACAAATTTGCATCATTTTAAATCTTTAAGTCCATTTTGCCAGAATTTTAACTTTGTGATGAAAAAATATCAAAAATAACTGCATTGAAAGCATATGCTGCTTTATGTTTTATTTTTTGCGATATTTGATTTTTGGAGTCTATATGTATCGAAAGCGAACGACACCGCGACAGAACACTCAGGTGTTCAATGATTTCATAGAAATTTTCACGAATTTTATTTAATAAAATATAATTATATCCATCCGGAAGTTTAAAAATTTTCTGTAAGTGTTGTATGTCCGGTTTATTGAAATGCTTTGAAAAGACTGTGTTACATTATGAACATTTTCTTACTTTTAGTGTAGAGAACATAATCTCCATGAACTCCGAAGAGATTTAAATTTGCCGAAGTGTTTCAAAAGTTTACATCTCATATTTTTTAAAAACGATTGCATCATATATTATAAAAATGTTTTAGGTTTAAGAATATGTTTTTGGTTTGTCGGCAGCTATAAAATTGCGCCCTGGAGAAACAAAACCGCAGTAAAACGATTTGATTTTTATAGATTTCGTCAAATTGTTCACACATTTTATTTTGTAAAAAAAAGCTTTCTACCTATCCGAACATTTCGAAATTTTTGTAAAGAGTGTGAAGCTGATTTATTGAGATGCTTTTAAAAGATTGTGTTCAAATATGCAAGGATAGATACTTTTAGCGAAGAAAAAAATGATGTTCGTGACTCGCAAATGAACCTCATTTTGCCAGTAAATTTGAAAGGATTAAAATACATATTTTGTTTAAACCGATTGCATCATCAAATGAAAGAATGTTTCATCTTTCCGAACTTTTTTCTAGTTTGTTTATATCTCTACAATTACGTTCTAGAGAGGCGTTTACATTTGGGAGGAAAATGTTTTTGTAGAAAAATGACCACTTTTGATTTTTTTTCTAAAGGTTAAAACAATATTTTTTTCAAATTGTTTGTGGAATTTGAGGCCTAATTGTACGTACTTACCAAATATGCCTTTCGAATTCAACTCTGCAGAGCAGTTTGTTTGATTTGGATTGAAACGAAAGGATCCAGAATTAGAAATAAACTCGAAAACTGTTCCTTGCCTGGTTTATGTGCATGATTGGGTTTGCGAGCTTGTGCAAGCGCTTTTTTTCTTGGCCATCAACGGATTTACTCTTTGATGACAGTGAGTTGCGCTTCTTATTTAATATGTAGGAAACTAATAAAAAAAATAAAATTCTGAGTTTCAGGTACACCAAAAGCGATCTTGAACTAACTTCACAATAAATCTGAGCGTCGTACGTGTCGTAGATTTTGCTAGCCATATCACACGCACAAACGAAGCATTTGTTCTTTTATTAGTACAGATTTATTATTAATAAGGCTCATAACCAGACATAGAATTGATATCACATATAATAATATATTTACTCTATATGATTACGATTGACATTGCTTTACTTTCCTACGAACGGATTATGATTATGTCTCTATTTAAGAAGTTAGATTGTGATTGCTTTTTAAAATTTCTATTTTTAAATTCGAGTTTATGTCTTTTTTTATATATGCAATTTTTATTGTATTAATATTTCTAAACACACCAGTTATCATTTTAATTTTTTTTATTTCGTAATTTAAACATCACAATTCTTCAATCCTTCTTTATTTAATTTCTCTATTTTCCTCGCTGAGTTATTAATGAGCTACTGTGATAAATATGCTTTGTTTTTATGCTTAGTAATGATACAGAATTTTCAAATAACGAATTGAGAATATTAAATAAGAAGCAAAATAAACTGTCATACAATAATCATATATTTGAGAGAAACTACTATTGTGTAATATTTGATACTCATGACAAGGCATGTAAAACATATACAAAAATACAGTTTACTTGCCAGGAACCTTAAATGAACCTTATATACCAGTTGCATTTTATCTTGATTGTTTAAATTCCACAATTCCCAGTAGCAATTTCTTTCTTCTACTGATTTGTCATCTGGGATTCTATAAGGAATTTTCATTACTCTTACCTAATCCTAGGATTTAGAATAACAAAATGAAGAACTTGTCAAATTGGCTGAAAATCCAGCTAATCCTGCAAATCAGGATTTTATTCTTTTTGTGAACCTTTAAAATTACCTCAGTTTGTTTCTTTATGCTTTTAAGCATCATGTTTGTATTTTGGAAATTGATACCAATTAATTGTTTTAAGCTACAATTATATGGGACTTAAAAACACAAATCTTTTATGTGTATAAAAGTGTTACTTGGAGTAAACGTTTAATCAAAATAATCGCAAACCTAAAACCGCTACTTACAGTCAATGACATAACATATTTTTTGTCTTTTGTTATTTTTTATAAGATATAGTTCAAAGAGTTAATTAAAAAAAATCAATTTTATTTCCGACAGGATTTTTAGAAGCAAATTAAAATCTGCAGTCTTCTTCTAATTAAATTAATGTTCAAAAAACGTGACGATTTAAATGTCATTTCTTATTTTTAATATCGGCTATTTCTGATGGCAATTTTGGGGTCTAGGGGTCATGATCAGCGAAGATCTGCAAAAAAATTTTCAGAAATTCCAACATTAGTGCAATCGCAATAGGTAGTATTTCATACGAAATATACTTAAAATATTTTTATGCCTTTCATGCTGTAAGTAAAGGTATACATATTTTTTATATTTTACTTCGTTGAATATCTGAAGTATACTAGGGCCCCAGAAACCAAGGGATACAAATGACAAAATTTAACTTTGGTGTAAATTGAGTTTAAATTTGAACATCAATAGTAAGTGACTGATGTAAAATACAAAACTGTTAATTATTTCATAGCAGATAATTATGAAAGAAAAGTGGAATATATTTTTTTTTAAATTTAAGTGGAGAATGAAGAGGTTTAAAATATAAAAAGTTTAAAGAGGTTGCGTATTCGATCTCCAAAATGCAACACAAAATTGGATAATTACTTTCTTTATTTCAAAACAAATAGCCTTATTTCTAAATAATCTGTGCATTTAGATAGACTGTGATAGCTTCTGCTCAGTTTTTTTAGTTTTGTCAATTATGCCCCTTGGCTTCTGTGGTCCTCATACAAAAAAGTCAAAAATCCATTACACAGTGGGCTTTCAAAGACAATATAATTTATAGCTACCATTTTCCAATGAATCTGTTAACATAAAATGCACATATAATTATTAAATAAAAGTTGTCATGTTACAGATAAAGGTACTATGTTACAGATAATGTAAAAGATACTATGGTTTTATTTTTTTATACCAAAGTATCATTTGAACAGTTTCAGAGTGATATTGCTAAAATGAACATCGCAAATTTTGTGAAATTTAAGATTGTGAAGTTGTTCAAAAATAGATTTTTTTCACGGGTAATTTCGTGTACCTTACAAATTTGTAATTAGAAAACTGCCAATATTTATACGAAGTTTTATATTCAAAACATTTTTTTAACAATTATAACAGAATGTATAAGTTTTATATTTATAATAGGAACAAAAACAAACAAACAAACAAATCTTTAAATCAATATTTTTCTTCAGTTCTAATTAATATGTATATGCATGACTGTATTTAAACTGATGCATTCCAAAATGTGAATAGTTATTTTGCAAAATTAATTTTTTGTATCACAATATTGTTAAAGATTTCGAAAAGAGACCAAATATTTTGTTTTCACTTACTTATTATACGGGAAATACTTGAGCCACTTTTTAAATTTAATTTTTTTTAATTTTTTTATAATTTCTTAGAACAAAATAAAATATTGAAAATGAAAATTTGATAATTTTTCTTCAACTGAAAACCACTTGCAATTAATTTTGAACTATTTTTCAATGTTTAATTAATTTTTACTTTTTTTACATCGTGGCTCAAGTATCCCCATGGAGGAGATACTTAAGCCATGGTGAAGGGATACTTGAGCCAATACGAAAAAATACCTACAAAAGTAATTTTTTTCGCTTTATTTTTTCACAAATATTTTACAGAATGATAAATCATGATGCATAAAGTCCTTCAAAACTATTTGCGATTAGAATTCAGATGTTTCAGCTCTTTGGCAACATGTGTGAAACACAAATTCAGAATGATTGTAAAACCACATATCTTTTTTCTTTTACCTACATGGTAAATCAGTAGTGCCCTCTGTTGGGGACAATAGAAGTAATTTCTTTGATTTAAAAAAAAAGTTACAGTAACAGAGGTTACAATTTCAATATAAAATATTAATCTTAATATATTATATTAAAAAAAATATTTAATATGTTGGACCTAACTAATTAAAGTATTAGAGATTATTTTACATTTGTCTAGAAAGGCTATTTTGTTAGTCAAAATGAAAAATAAAATAGATATTTTCATTTAAAAAAATACATTTTTTAAGTCATTATTTTTTTAAGAAAAAAATTAAAATAAAAAATTATGCTCCCTTTTATCCAGGAAAAAAACTCTTTTTGTGAATATAAGGACGTAATTTTATATTTTGTTTATTTTACCCATGTCTAATTTCCTAGTGGGGATGGTTGAGCCATGGCTCCAGTATCCCCAATCTCACTTGCTCAAGTATCCTCATTACCACTATTTTTGTTTATCAGAGTTTTACTAAGTAAAGCATGCAGCTATTTGAGCTATTTTAGATTCAAAATACAACTGAGATTATACTTATTAAATTTATATATATTGTTGCAACTTTAAACGAAATTTTGATAACATAAAAATAAAAAACCATGCACCTAAATATTTACTTTAGATAGAGAAAAACAACTATTAATCACCATACTTTCAAATTGGTACCAAGGTGTGTGATTTCTTTTTTACATGTTCAGAACTATAAATATGTTACCATATTACCAGTTTTAGAAAGAAAAATTAACCAAGTGTAGAATTAATAGGGGTGGCTCAAGTATCCCCTATTCTCAAGTATCCTCACTCTCCCCGACTTATTTAAAGCTTACATAAAATTTTGTGGTTTCCATAAGAAAAAGAAATTCTACTTTAATCTTTACCAACAATTTATTTTTCCACAAACGTCATGTTTCAAATACAATTGGATTTTATCGAAAACGAAACTAACTCAAAGAACAATTACTGGGTGTTATAAATTATTGCTGTAAGGTTTTTAATCTCAAGATTTTCTATCGTTTATTGCTGCGTTTTGAGCATTAAATTTCCTTTTACAACCGATACCAATCTTGGAGTTTTTAGCAATAATATGTGAAATCATTTACTTTACTTTATTTAATCTATTTGTCAAAACAAAATCAATTTCCTTTCAAGTGGTTTATATATTTTTATTTTATTATTCAATTTTTGTTATTGTAGCACTTATTATTTTCATAATGGAAAGAAGATTGCGTAAACATTTGTTTTAGTTTAAAAATAACAACAACATTTTATGTAACTTAATATTTTAGTGAAAATGTTTGTTTGTTTTTCTGCAGTTTTGTGCATAATATAACATACACGACTTGTTTAAACATAATCAAATGTGTATTGAAAAACTATGATCAAATGTCCAACATAAATTTGAGAATATCAGTGCTTTAACTAATGCATAATTAAAATTATCTTCTTAGTCATAGTGTACATGTAAGGACGGAATATGTGGGACAATGCAAAGTTGTATGTATATCAGAAAAAATATTGTTTTCGAAATGTTAAAGTTATTCTGCGTTTTTAGTAATTGTTGCTGCACTGTCTTTTTTATGTGGAAATAAAGATTAAGATTTAAGTTAGAGATTTTGAACGGAATATTATAGTTAAAGTTACAATATTTGATGGAATGTTACTTTATATTTATTTTATTTACAACAAAACTTTATTTTTTTATCGTGAAAGTAGGATAATCATTGAAGAAAACGTCTATTTATTGTATAAAAAAACATTGTATAAGGTTATATCATTATATTCATCAGCTGTAATAAAATATAAATTTTAATGCTGCATCAGTATAAAAAAAGTTATCAAGAGCAATTTAGTCAAAATTAGTTGGTTTCCATTGCAGCTATTACTTTCAGTTGCTGAAAAAAAGTTTTAATATCTACTGTTTGTATCAATCAGTGTAGGCAAATGTATGTAAGTGTTATAAAATATTATAAAATTTCAATCTGCACATTGTTTTTACGTAAAAATACAATACAAATACAAAGATGTGAGATGAATGTGCAATGTGGCTAAATAATGCATAAAAATGGAGATAATAATCAACTTCAAAAGGTTCAGCATGAAGTAAAATATACATATACAGGGTGTATCTAAACTCTTCAGCAAAACTTTAAGGGCTGATCAATCAAATCAATCTCCCAATTTTTCCGTTTTTTATGATTATTTAAAATTTTCGACTCCAAACTTTAATGGCGCCTATCTCCTTTGGAAGACATTTGGGACCCTTAGTTCACTATTTAATATTGTTTGTCTTCATGTTTACTATTACCCTTTACAGTTTTACCCAAAAGTTTAGATATACCCTATAAATATATATTTTAATTTATTTTCAACATATTATAAGCATTTTTAATTAATAGCTGGAACTGTAGCTAGAAACGTGAATTTTATACTAGTGATACGAAATTTCAAATTGCTTTCTTAAATTCAATAAATTTTCGAGGAACTCGAAAATACCAAACAAAAGTCCATTTTAACCGAATTTTTGAAGATTAATGCCAGTGTGATTTTTGAGTAGTATCCCACTGAAAGCGACATTTTAAACAGCATTGTGTGCAACGCTGATGAAAAGACAATAAATGTGAAAGTAAAAACTTAGTATTTGTAGCGAACTCTATTAATATAATAAAGAACGAAATAGTTGTTATCACTTACTACACCCTTTTACTTTTGAGAATGATTATATTATTATCTAAAAATTTTTGAAATTCCTATTTGCTATATGTTAAAACTAGCCCAAAACACATTTTCCTAAGCATGACTGCTAAAATATACGAAGCACGACTTGTATTACTACTAATATGATTGTGCAAAATGCACAACGCAGTTAAAAACACACATTAAGCGATTTGCCTTAGTAGATGAAAATGATTACAAACTCTTTTGTGAAATCTATTATATAATCTATAAAGTTATACAAACAAGATATTATACTAAATTTTATTTAAATTTTAAAATACACAGCAGAACAGACACTCCTTCACAGCAGTTATCAGTCCGATACCGCTATAACCTTTTTTGTGTGCTAGTGTAACTGAAATGATTATTGAAAACACTTTATTCTATAGAACGCTTGTTATACTGTACCTCAGTAAATAACGCACATATCATTATCCTTGCAATATAACATCAATAAATATTACTTTTTACTATAGAGATTAATGTAACAGAATATGATATGGGTGACTGTAAATAAGCTCTGAATGATTATATATTACAATTTCATTTAGTAACGACTTAATTTAAATTTCTGTATTGATATATATAATGTGCATGGGAATCAAAGATTATTTAGGAAAGTCAGAGTGGGGTTTGAGGATGATTATTTGTCCTGACTGAAAGACGAGTCAATATGTCAAATAACTTTAAAAATATTTCAAGCCTAATATAATAGATTCCTTTTAGAACGGCACGTCACATTTCTACGTCTACATCCCTTTTCTATGCCCCTTGTCTTCTGTGGTCCT
Source organism: Maratus speculifer (assembly GCA_964019185.1). Taxonomy (NCBI): domain Eukaryota; kingdom Metazoa; phylum Arthropoda; class Arachnida; order Araneae; family Salticidae; genus Maratus; species Maratus speculifer. The sequence continues at coordinate 328,021,101 of OZ025290.1, forward strand.
CATACAAAAAAGTCAAAAATCCATTACACAGTGGGCTTTCAAAGACAATTTCCTTTATAGCTACCATTTTCCAATGAATCTGTTGCTATAAATTATAAATTAGATCGAAAAAGATCGCATTTCGAATTTCATTAACAATAAAGGGTTAAAAAATCCGTTTTAACAAAGTGCATTTTATTAGAAGTTCCGTTACAACAAAAAATCTACATCAAGCTAATTTTTTTTTTCATTTAAGTAACAGAACTTAAATATTTTTCAAATAGAATGTAGACGATAAAGTATATTATAGATGTTTTAGGGATTATTGCCATTTCACTACATTTTTAGCTTTTTCACTTTTTTATTTTACCAAATTCTGTTGTGAATTCCTTTTATTTTATTCATTCGTAAGAGTCGGAATGCACACCTAACAGATTACAGTTGGATATCACTGTGCAAATAACACTTATGTTTAATCTGGGGTTTATTTGTTACGAATATCTATTGCAGTTTGTTTCTTACTTCATTCGGTGATAAAACGGTCTCTGTGAAACGAAAGCAATTTTCTTTTAAAGAAAAGACAATTGATAATTTCTGAGATTGCGAAATATTTACGTGGTCAAAAATATATTTTTAAGCCATCGAATTTATCTACATTTCTAAAAGAAAAAAAACTGATTTAGAGACATTTCTGAAATTCAAGAAAGGTTACCCTATGAAATGTATGCGACAATGTGAATTTCAGGATGTCGACAAAACAGTATTCGAGTGTTTTCAAGATGTTAATTCATGCAATGTACTTTTATGTCGTTCTTTGGTAAGAGAGAATCTTAAGAGTTCGGGACAAAGCTTAATAACGAAAACATCCAAGCCAGTATTTGATGGATTAAATGCGTTCTTGAACGCACATGGAATTGTAACGGAATCTGTTTGTAGCTACGCAAATGATTGTTTACCAATAAAATAAATGAATGAGAAGCTAAATAAGTAGCTGCCATTATAAATAGATACAGATTTCATTATATTTTTAATAATAGTAATTTGAGATGTTTTAACAGCTTGAATCGAGGAAAACACAAAAAAATATATACATAATTTCTGATATGCATTTCACAATTATCTACAGACTTTGTTGTAAAAAATCAACTTTTAGATTTTTGGCAGTACTGTATGTCTAAATATTTATTATAACTTCATTTTGATTTTTTAATACTGAATTTTATGTCATCCACTTTTTCTATATTAATTTATCTAGTATTCTCATAAAATTTTCTATAATCAGAAATATCTCTCATATACCTTTTATTTACTTACATGTAGTATAAATTAGGTGTATTTCCCTTACAACAAAAAAAAAAAACAGTTACATCGAAGTATTTTATCGTTCCCTTGTGGTTCATTATGACTGGAATCTATTGTGTAAGTGCAGTGTGTATAGAATACAATTAAATGTTTTTGCAAACGATTGCAATAAACATGAAAAATTAGAAGTGTTTTGTTATTGAGTAAAACTACAAAACTTTATGCGCTTGTTAAAATTTCTCTATTTCTTGATGTAAGTGATAAATCAAATAACGGGATAACTTTCTGACACCTGGTCTATTTAGCGGGTTTCCTGTCAGAGGTACTGGAAATGATCATTAGATGATGTGGCACACAATACTTGAACATGGTACTGCTGTATGATATCGTACCTCACTGGAAGGAGCAGGCTATTCCAAATAGGGAAACTAGACCTGATGTCACAAAATCATCCCAGTAGTCGTAAATTAATTCCACCTTACGGTATTAATATTATGTGATCAATTGGTATCGCACATCAATTATACCGAATTCTTTAAATATGTGTAATTATTAAAAACATGATTTGTTAATTTTTAATTATAATTTATGGATATGCTTACAAATTAATTTCTCTTTCTGTATCACATTTTGTAGAAAGAGCTTGGTAAAAAAAATTGTGGTTTAATGTGTTTTTATAGCTATTTTATTTCTTATTTTTACTCTAAGATGTATTAATTAAAAATACAAAATTATTCTGAATTATTAAAATATGTGTTATTATCTAAAAATGTTTTGTTGATTATTAATTAAAAATTATGAATATACATACAATTTTTTTTATCTTCCTGTGTAACATTTTGTAGAAAAAAGCGGAGTAAAAGATTTATAATTTAATAAAATTTTATAGTTATTGTTTTACTTATTTTTGTTCTAAAAAGTTATAATAACAAATAGAATTCCTTCCTAATAACAAATCGAATTCCTTTTCTCCGCAAAATTAAAAATATTCAGGAATATCAAAAAACTTTCATCTCGAAGATTTATCTCCAATATTAGATTGTGCAATTCTGTAGTCTATTAATATTCTGAGGTTAAATGAACGCGTATTACTGTACTTTCATAAATCCTATTTACTGTAATGAACCACAGTGGCTAATCCATAGCAACTACAGGATTTTATTAATGTATATCAATGCTTCTGAGAATATACCTTCTAGCTTAATATAAGAGTCATACAAGATAAAGCTCTTCGTATTTAATTCAGAACAAATTAGACATACTTCCACAATAAAGCACTTATGCATTAATTTGAGAGTGATAGGAAAATATTAGAAGATATATTCCTGATTCTATGAAGATATAACTATCTTATGAACACTATTCTGGATTATTAATTGTTAGATCAAGAACTATTCACCATTCTTTATTTAAATTAAAGTTCAATCGTAGAAAATGAAGCATAGAAATTTTATTAAAATAAACACTGAATTTATTTACGCATGTTGTTATGGGTTATTTGAGAATAAATACATATGAATAAGATTTTGATAGATTTTTAGAAAAGCAAATAATACAATTTTCATCGGGGCATTCTAATTTATTTTTTTATTTATTCATTTATTTAATTATTTGTTTGTTTGTTTATTTATTTTTGTCAGTGATTGCGAGAACTGAAGCATCATTTCACTCTATAGATTTGCCAAAAGACTCGTCTAGAAAATTTACAAACCAAATAAAACCCCTATCGTTTTCCTAACTACTTCGACCCTGGGTGATACCGAAAACCTCGGTCGAACCCTCAAACGGTATACAACTTTATTACTGATTGGAAGTCTCGTAGGTAATGTCCAATCAAATGATATCATGAATTTCATATCAACGTTCAATTGAAATTTTCTAGGTTCAGATAGATGGTGAATACGAGCATAAATGAAATGTGTCTAAAATTAAAATGCATGTATCGCGTAGAGCTATCGCTAAAATCGCTAGTATCCATGAAAATGACATGCTAATGGAAGTTTGTATTAAGATTCTAGTTTGAATACTTTTGAGAACATAAATGTAAATACAAACGTACGATTAGAAGACATATATCTTTATTCAGAATTTAAAATTTTAACTATACAATTTATCAGTCAAATGGCGGTAAAGCATTTTTTAAAGACGTTTGTTATTCTTTGCTGCCATTTGGAATCGTAACATAGATGTTCAATGATTCATTGCAGTCTGCGTGATGGAATGTATGCACATGGTGCATTAAGTATTGTTTGTGATGAGGCAGAGATATTATGAATCATATGTTTTAGGTCTTATATCCGCGGAGATGATATGCTCTTATTATATTAATATCACAGTAGATAAAGTCTGTGATAAATCCTTTGAATTAAAAACCGTATTAGTTCTTATCTGAATATCTTACAGCAGAAATAATAAAAAATAGCCTCTGAACCTCTAAGAAAAATAGCTTCCCATCACCAAAATGGCATATCCTACTATTAACAATGGGAATACTTTATTACTATTTCAAAAGGTAGCTGTCAATGACGACCATGACACTCAACATTTTGTGTTCGAAAAATGTGAAATTTATCACCTAATATTGTATTGATAATGATGTTATATATACACTGATCCTTTTAATTAATTTACTTTTGGCTGCATAAAGAATTTTCTCTGTTACTTAACAGAAACCCTGTTTTTATAACCTCTGTAATTTTACATAATACTGAAGATAATGGATTACCTGTGGATTCTCCGAAATTTCTTAGAAAATTTTTTAACAGAGAAATTGTTAAAGATAAACCAGTTTACTGTGAGAAAGTAATAAGTAATATCCAATACGTTTGTGCCCCAGATTTTAGCGGGCGACAGGTGACATTCTCTAATAATATCATAGAAGAATTTAATAATATTAAAAACAGTGTTTATCACACTTTTGCCATGAATTATTTTATCAATTCCAAATAAATAATTTAGTAAACTGCTCTATGAACAGTATCGAAAGTGATTTTGTACCACAGAGATAATTTTTAAGGTGACTGAAGTTTGTTTACTTTGATTTTCAACTTTTTTCTGATACAATAAACTAAACTTTTTGTACAGACCTTGTATAAACTGTCAAAGCATTCTTCTTCCACTGTTAAACTTGTAATAATATAAAAGTACTTTAAAGTTCCAATGAATGCACTGAGAAAAAAATATAGTTCCAGCATCTAGAATCTAAATTGTGGCTCTTGAAAAAATAGTTCCATGTCATCCTTATAAATTCTAGTTCCCTATGCCAGAGAGTTCTGGAGTTCCCTATTAGAATTCAAGAGCATTTTCTTATATTCTCGTTGTCAAATCTATTTAAAAATCTCTGCAAATAGATGCAAAAACAAGAGGTTTAATTTAGTAACTAGAATTCTAGTATATGAAACTATTCCCAAAATCAAGCGATAATTTCTCGTTACTGAAACGATTCAATATCTTTTCGTCATCTAGAAAACATTAGACTAGAAATGTCGGGTCATTGCGTCTATTCAACATACTTGTTCAATCTATTCGCATAGTTCAATCATCTGTAGTTCTAGTTTGGGTATTCAGAAAGTGACTGACTATTCATTCTAGGTGAAGGAGGTATATTTTTTTTCTCTGTGTGGGAGAAAAAAAACCAACGCATTTTTAAAAATATATTTTCTAAGTTTTAATATATTCTTTGATCTAAAAAATTATTATAATTGTATGTTTTTATTTTGATAAATACTGAATACTAAGATGTTTATGTTGTCTAATAGAAAATATGTTGCATTAGAAATACATACATTCATCACATACTTCTAAAATAAAAAAATTCAGTATTATGGAGTAATTTCACAAAATAAAACGAAAAATTTAACTGTTATTTATTGTTATTAATAAAAATGAAAATCAGAGACGGTAATAAAAAGATCTAAAATAACAAAATATCTTGTGCTTATATATTTTGCATTAAATCAAAGCCTTATTAAATATCTTTTATTTTCTGCGTAATACAAACTGAATAATACTTAATTACATAGATGTTTATATGTATTGTTTATCAAACAAAAATTACATTAAAAAAAATAACGAAATTTTGATTTTCCCCAAAAATCGTTATGATGTTTAAAAAAACAAATAATGGTCTTAAATTCTGAAAACATGAGATTAAGTTTTTCGTAGGGGATTAATTTTTTCTTAAGTAAGTTTTCTTGTAAAAGAGTTTCTGTCCAATCATTAAGTTAATTTAAAAAAGCAAATGAAGATTTAACCTCATTAAATCTTTAAATTAACATAGACCTGTTTAGTTTTTGAAAATAAGTTTCAGTTGAATCTAGTTTTCCATAATTTAATTATTATATATGCTTTCTTTATGATAAATTTTTGTTTATCCAAATTTTTATTACAAACCTATTAATAAGCCAAACAAAAGAAAAAATAATTCTTTTTTACTGATACATAATCCTAAATTGTATAAAATATTATTTATATTAATTATTACAATTAACAAATTTTAGTTGGGATATTTCAGAATATTATTGTACTTACCTAAAATTAATATGTTTTAGCTTTTGACTTAATTCTTCTCAAGCCCGTGGTAGCATTTTTGCCACTATTCATGTTTCATATTTATTAGACTTTTATTGTTCACCTATTTTGTACTGACTTCAAAAATTTAAACAGAAATTTTTGCTATACTTAGTAACAGAGATTTCTTCTCTAAATAAACCAATTACAATTTTGATTTTTGGATTTTTATCCCCATTCTGCGACTTATGACACTTCTAGAACACATACTATCATGTGCATTGGATGGTCAACATTTTTTAATGTTTATAAAAATCACATGAAACCCAAATTGTTGTGAATATGACACATATTACGTTAAACTGATCTTTAAACAATATAATTTTTAATCTTTCGTAAATTCCCCCATATAATGATTTATTTCATTCATTTAAACGCTTTGTAATAATACCTGTTATACTTTTGTGATCACATTAAGAAGGCATGTATCATAAATGTTATAATAATCATATATATTAAAAACACATCGCCATTTCTGTAAGATAAAAGTAAAAAAATCGTACATTTGCGCATGCATGAAGTTAAAATTACTAACTTTTTTCCGAAAAGGTAAGCAGTAACAGGTCTGTATAAACGACTGGTTTAAAGCACCAGTTTAAGACAAGTTGTGTTTGAGGACGCCCGATCGAGTCCAACGTTTGGTATAAGGATTGAGTGATGAGTTTTGGCGATATATATATATATATATATCTATATATCTATATATATATATATATATATATATATATATATATATGTTTTACTTAATGTTATATTTTACTATGAGGAGAAGTTATACGTTTTGTATTTTTTCTTTCTTCTATCTTTACAATAAGAACGTGTTTGATTCGTGAAAATTTTCGAAATCCGGTTTTCGACGTATTTACAAGTTTAAGGAGTCAGAAAACATGGAAAACATGTTTTTATAAAATCTCTGTCTTAGAGTCTGTCTGTCACTATATGACAAAAATTTGTGGGAGCTCTATCTCAAGAATCAATGCAGAATTTTCACAAAACTTTAGATTGTCTTAGACCTTGATATAAACTATATCTTATTAGTTTTTTATGTATGTCGTTCAAAAGGTGGCGCCGCTATGGTGCATTATTTATAATTTCCACAATAGCCATACCTCAAAAATTAGCATATGGAGTAAAATAAAACTTTATATTTAGTTAATGCTTGATATAACATGGTGTTTTTAACGTTTTAGTGCATATCGCTCAAAAGATGACGCTCCCATGGTGCATTATTCGTGGTTATCATAATACTTTTATATCAATAATTAATGTACGAAATTTTCCAAAATTTCAGATTTAATTAGTCCCTAATATAGATGACTGTCGTTTAGATTTGGGTGTAAATCGCCCTTCAGAAAACGTTGCTATGCTGTATTTTTTCACGATTTATCAATAAAGTATCTCAACAACTAAGCATGGATTTTCATCAAATTTCAGATTTAGTTAGTACCTGATGAAAAATCGATCCTCTTTAGTTTTTCTTATGCATCACCGAACATGTGATGCTGTTATGCAGGTTTTGTTTTAAGATTTTGGGCTAGCTCTATCTCTAAAACTAATGCACGGATATTCATCAAACTTTTGATTCAGTTATAAGTTCACATTTGCTGACTAGGTTTTCTTTTTAAATCACTCAACCAGTGTCACTTCTACGCAGCATTTTTCAGGAAGTATTAACATACATGAGATAGAAGAAAGTTTTGGGATTGCCACATCTGACTTATTTTATTGATATTATTTCAATGTTTTATAATTAAATGAAATTTAATTTTGTAATATATATATTTTTAAGTAATTACAAATATGATTTTAAGTGCAAGCGTAAAAAGTTTGAGAATATGTTCTGTTGTGTCACCGGATTGTGTGACCGAATGTGGAATTTTAAATATTATTATCAGTGCAAATTGACAGACTCAAGGGATTAATTTATACATATACAATATTATGCTAAATGAAAAGCACAACACGAGGGGTATCAGGAAAAGAGCAAAATATGAGACAACTCATCATGTGAAAAAGATTGGAATAAAAACGAAAACACGAGAGATGATTGGTTTTCTAGATTTTTGATATTATCATGAAACTTTAAAATATGTCCTTGACGGAGCAAAAGGCTTAAACCTTTATCTATCGAATTATGAATTCCTGAAAATTTTACATTCTAAAGCATTTTACGTAAATTGTTTAAACTAAATTAAAAGATTTACATAATCATTTAATAATTTTTTAAGGGTTTAAGGATTGAAGGATTTAGAAGGATTAATTAAATTTGAATTTAAGAGGATTTTGTGCAATATATAAAACCCCACTCATATCTTTTATTTTAAATTATTTTCTTAGTATTTTTTAGAAATATAAAATGTACCAATAAGGTATTGTTATAATATAAATATAGAAATATTTCCGAATTGAAAAATCTCTATCCCCTTCCCTCAGCGCAAAGAATGCCATTAAAAGCTGAAAAGATAGAAAGGCAAAAGAAATAATCCTTTAAAAATATTTTTGTTTTGTTTAACCAATAATGCTTTCGGAACAAAATAAAATAATACATCTGCAACTCATTCAAAACAGTATTATAATTAATTGACGTATTAAATGCATTTTATAATTCATTATTTTATTATTTTTATCGTGTAATTTTAATGGTACTTATAAGTACCGTCGGTAGATAAAAGGTTGAGTAAAAAGCAGAAGTGATTTCTTATATTTGAATATACGAATGTATGAATTGTGTATTATATTATTAATGGCATTGAATTTTTATGATCTATATTTGTTAATAATATTGTGTAAAATCGAAAAGCTGATAAGTAAATTCATTCGTAACTATATGCTAAATGAACAATTAAGTGGGTAAAATAATATATTCTACTAATATATATATATTGGCTGGTACATATTTGGTTGACTTCAACACTATTTGCATTAATTTATTTTAAAATATTTTTAAACGTAAAATTTATTACTTAACTTTATTATATAATATGATGTATTTTAAAAAAACTTTATATTTATAGGTACTATTTTTTTCGATATTTATATAAACAATAAATATTTTATAAACAGAATAATGGAAAGACCTTTAAATTATTATCTTTATTTTCTTCTTTTGTGATGGTTTTAATAACTTATTTATATACAATAACTAAAGAAAAAAAAACATAAGTAAAGAAAACTAAAGTAAAACGCACACACACACACTTCATAAAAACATAAGAATGCGAAAAATTAATAAATAAACAAATAAAGAAAAAATGTTTTGAAAGAACAAAATATGTCGATCAAATATTTAATAAGAAAAATTATTTTATTAAGTGAAAAAAAAATGGCATTTCCGCATTATTTTATGTGTTGACCTTGCTATAAATAAAGTAAAAAATCCATATTCATTGTCTTATTTTAATTTAAAAGATAAATCTACAGGGTAACTATTACAAGTGAGGCAAAATATAATGGTATTAAACTATTTGAGTAAACAGAATTTATTATTTTATATATTTATACATATATAAATGGTATCATTAAAATGTTAAACATTTTCACTGCATTAACCCTTGTTATTCATAAATTATAAATGAATGTTTGCAAGAAAAGTTAAAGTTTTTTAAGAGAAAACAAACTAAAAATGCTTTTAGTCATATTAAGAATTATTATATTATTTTTAGTGCATAAAAATAAAAAAACGTAATGCATTATAAGAATGATATTATAATAGCAACGTAATTATAGTACATATTATTGTAAGAATAGTATTCCAAATATTATTTATTTTTTATATCCTTAAATTTACCTTTTTCGCAAAAGATGAAAAGGCCGCCGCATTATTTTTATCTTGACGGAAATATCAAAAACTGGCAAATACACACTTCACATAATACACACTCATGTGCGCGCACACACAGAGAGCGTATAAAAAATATTTTTTTCCTCAAAATAACTTTGAAACCTATAGATTTAGAAATGTGGAACAAATGTCTACATATAGTAAAATACTTATGCGCGACTACATGTTGAAATTAGTGATTCTTTATATAAAAAAAAATAACAAATAAAAATAACATAATTTTTTTTCAAATACTGCATCCATTACAAGGCAATTGATTTAGCATAAAAGTATGTCTTTCGTGAAGAAGAAATTCCTTGCTAGTTCTAAAATGTTAATTTTTCAATTCCCTATGACCAGTTTCATTACCTTACTTGAAGGAACAGAATGCACCGATTACTTTTTAAACTAACTATATGGAACGTTACAAGTAGACATGTACAACAAAACCATTCACAAGTTAATATATCAAATATTTTAACTTCACCATAGGTACGCCTTACTATTCTTAAAACAGAGTTAGCACACATCTCGAGCCATCATACGCCGTACTCTGATTCTTTTCTCTGCACGCGAAAACTCACAACCAAAACAGTAGTTTTTTCCCTTTGTTATTTATTGATCGTATATATTTGAATTATGTTCTTCACATGAAAGCCTGCTTATAAGTCACCGTCATTATACAAGGACGGGATAGCACAAAGAAATTTACAACACACTGAGGAATTACAACCCGAAACTCAGAAACAGTGTGCAACGGAGCAAACGGGAGTCGAACCCACAAACCCCTACGCTCTAAAGCGATTAACGTCTTGGTGCCTTAACCACTCAGCCAAGGAGTGTTTAAGGCCCCGTTTTTCTTTCTTAAATTGAATACAAACGCTACGCGTAGCCACGCCTCTCATTCAATTGATCAGCAAACTATCGTTCAACACGTTCTCTGCCGCTCACGTGAAAACGCGTGATATGACGCTAACATTAAGAGTCCACTCACGCGCCAGCGCGTGATGTGGGGTGATGTCCAATAGCCAGTCACTAGCTGGCGCGGGAAAATCTTTCTCTGATTCTTTGTTATAAAAAGTAAATCGGCTTCTGGGAAAACCCACTTCTACAGTGCGGCATTAACTATCAAAACATCTTCATGTAAGCGGCAGCGAACTTGTTAAGTCAAAGTGGCGATTAAGAGAAGAAAATAGAAATGTCTAGAGTGGAAAGGATAGTGACTTCCCACACTACTAACTCCGTGGAGAAATTTTCTTATATAAAGAAGATACATATTTGTTGACAAAATTAACTTGTAATAGTGATAAATTTATAATAAATATTTTGTTTCAAAATATCTGCGTAGTTTCAAAAAATTTTCTTTTAGTGTTCTGTCTCCCTTCCTTTTGGAGCTATATTTCAGACCTGTTGGTATGTAAAATAATGCGTATTCCAAAAGTTGAAATAAAGAACAATATAATGACCTTTTAAGCTATTTTAACCATTTTCGGCTTACTTCTATTGAACTCAATACACGAATTTTGCATATTAAAAAAAGCAAATACGCTAAAGAACTACATTGTCCATTTTTATATTTTTTAAAGACAGAAATCAGAATTACATAATGAATCATTCGATAGGTCACTCAAGGTTAATTGGTTACTTTTTCAAAAAAAAAGTGTGTGTTTTTAATTATTATTATTATATTTATTTATTTATTTATTTATTTATTTAATGAAGTTATTAGATGTCTTTTATGATTGACAAAAGAATTTTTTTTTCTCTTATCTGGACAATTAGAACGTTAAAATCGGTTACAGATTTCCATTTAAACCAAGGAAATCAACAAAACCAACTGCATCAGGTTTGGTATTGTTGTACCTAATTATTTTCGACATGAATCACTTAATGTCAATTAACATAAATGTGATCCTTCTGACTAAAATATTGTTGTACCTAATTATTTTCGACATGAATCACTTAATGTCAATTAACATAAATGTGATCCTTCTGACTAAAATCGTAAGAAAAAGTTAAATTGATTATGGAAAACATTCAAAGTATAATATTCATTTTATATAAAATACTAGTATTTGAAAAGTACATGAGTGACAAAAAATGATATCAATGAGTAACTTTAATTCAAATTTATTATAACATCTTAACTGTATAAAACTAATAATATATATTGAAAAATCAATGTATTCTTATGTAGTCTAATAAATTTATTTCATGCTAAAATTTTATCGCGTTTGTTTCTGAATTTTTTTTTTTTTGTGTTTAATTAGATTTTACATATGAAAATATTAAAACGCTCAAAATATTAATTTAAAAAAAATATATATAATTAAAGTAATTTAAGGAAAAACGATAGCTTTAAAATCACCAACGCCTAAAAAAAGTAAAGAATGAATAAAATAATCAGTTATGAAAATACCAATTTATAAATCAATTATATTAGATTTTAAATACATCTATCTTATCATGAAAGCTAATTTTATTTATGGATTTAAAACTTTGTAAAATACTAAATTATTTATTTATTTATTTACGTTTTGGTGTTTACAGGTTACCTGTGTAATAAGCACACTGCAAAAAAATGGATTGTGAGATTTTTGGGTGCAGTAATATATCGAATTGGATTCACTTTGTATTCTAAAATGTTTTTTAAAAAGACACATCTTTAATAACATTGCAACAATCAAAACATCTTCGATAACATGTTGCATTATATCTAAGACGTTTTGATTGTTTTAATGTTATTAATCAACTGAAATGTACTGAACCATTTTGGATTGGTTACTTTGGGAACACTGTACCTAGAATTTTTACAATCCATTATGAGTCTTTTATTTTTACTGTTATAGGAGAAAAAGCAGTTGTGAATTATCAATAATCTTCATAATTTCAAATCAAATTGGAAAAAGTAACTTAGCAAAAATTAACTTATAATAGTGTTAAAAATAGTAAAAAAAAATATTAAAAACAAAATGTATGAATTTATTACAATAACAGACAAATTGCATTAATAAATAATAAGATTTCAATTTCTGATAAATAATGAATTATAATCTGTTATAAAGACAAAAACTGTATAGTTGTAGAAAAAAAGGTTACTGTATTATTGTAAAAAAGGAGTATTGTACTATTGGTGATATTGTAAGTTACAGTTGAACAAAAAATTGATAATATGTATGTATATAATATTTTATACAAATCGTTAATGAGCTTGTAATTATTTTCTTTACATTATTTCGTTTACTAATTTTAATCCAAAAAAAATTACACAAACATATCTCCTTATAAATTTCTCAATGTATGCTAAAAAATGCTTTAATGAAGTGCAATTTGTACTACCTTTTCATTCGGAGAGTAAATGTGAAATATAATAATAATTTTTTTCAGTGATTTCTAAAGATTAAGATCACCATCACATTTTGACGAAATCCTTTCCCACTATTTTTCTTTCTGCGTGCCCGTATTTCACTTTATTGTATATGTCGTAAAGAAATGTCACGACATCGCTTAGAATAAAATAAAATAAAAGAAAAGAAAAGAAAAGAAAAAAACAAAGAGAGAGAAAGAATAATAATAAAAATAAATAAATAAATAAATAAATAAATAAATAAATAAATAAATAAATAAATAAATAAATAAATAAATAAATAAATAAATAAATAAATAATCTAGAAAGAGATAGAAAATGAAATAATATTAATGTATATAAAAGTATTAAAATAAATTTGTATTTTAGCTTTCGTAAACAAGAAATAATAACAATAATATGTGTTGTTTGTTTGGAAGTTTTATTATACTATAAGCTCCCTTTTAGTCAAAGCCTGGGAATAGCAAAATCACATGAGCGAAGGGATTTTCTCACCATTAGTTATAAAAGGAACAAATGTTTACGAGAAGCAATAAAACCTAGAGTCGCCATTCGTGACATTAACGTACACAAGTAACAAAGAAAGATTTACAATCAAATTTATTACTCCCGCGTGTGGTCTACTTGGGGTTGCTGGTTTGGAATCGTAGCTCCGGCAATAAATAATGGAGGAACAATGTCTAAAAATCCAACCCCGTTTCTTTTACCTGACCAATGGACAGTGAAATATATTCAAAGCCAATTGGAGTCCGAATATAATACCCAATGGGGTAAAAAGGGGCGTACAGGATCCGGAAGAAAAACCCCACACGAGTCAGTCCATTTTTCGAATTGAAAGTGTCAAGTAAAAAAAAAGATTTTTTTCTCTTCTCTCTGCTGTGAGTTTCCCGCTAAGATGAGAGGGAAAAAGAGGAAATTAGGAAATAAGGCAACTTCGAAATAATCTGTGTCATCGGGAGATGTGATCTTAGGCCTCCCGGATGAAGCGATGAGAAGCGAAGCTATGCTCTGCACACAGAGAACTAATCATCGACTGATTTCTAATACAAAAAGGAATACCTGAGTATTGCCGAGCGGACTATTTATTCATCGGATGATTTCTAAATACTCAAAGGAGTAACTGAGCATTGCTGATCGGATACAAAAAGGAATACCTGAGTATTGCCGAGCGGACTATTTATTCATCGGATGATTTCTAAATACTCAAAGGAGTAACTGAGCATTGCTGAGCGGAATTTTCATTTCCGCAAAACAAAAAAACAAAAAAAAAACTTTGCCTGAACTTCCTAGCGAAATTTGAAAAATGCTAACTATTAGTGTTAAAGGACCGTACGACAAACTGATGATTGGAAAGTGCGTGAAATTAGAAAAGTTGCTAACTATTTGTGTTAATTAAAAACAAAATGCCTTGGAACTTGGCATTCGGATTTAATTGTGTTGGCGTACTGACGAACTGTATGGACAGCTATAAGCCAACGTCGACCAATACCAGGAACATACTTGTAAGGTGAGGAAATTTCATTGTTCATGTGTCCGGCCAATTTATTTTATTGATATAATGTTGTGTTAAAATTTTGGTTTTTAAAATTTGATTATTTAAAATTTGATTATTTTAAAATTTTAAAATTATGATTATCTTTGGGGCTCAAAATTATCAGAATTTAATGCTCAAACTTAATTAATAGTAAAATGAATAAAGAAATAAATTAATAATACCAGTAAAATAATACGAATAATAAGAACGAAGGACTCGATTTTATAAAATATGAAAATTTGGGGCTTTGCCTATAAGTTGTGTCGTGAACTTAAGTTTTATGAGCTGTGAGGATAGCAGAATAATAGGAAATAAATAAATAAACAAACAACAACAAAAAAACAATGAAATAAAATATTTTGTATATTTCACTATAACCATATTTGAGTAGTTATTGCCTTGCATATTATATTTTTATAGCGTTTGCATGATGCCAATTTATGTGTTTTAATAAAATTTTGTATATATGTACCTATTCTTGTCTTTATTCCAGTTTTCTCCCTTTATGTATTTTAAGGTAATTTCTAGATGCAGATTAGGGAATGTTAACATTTAAATTTGTAGATTAATATCTCAAGTTTTTTTATTGACTCATCAATCCCAATTTTCACAAATTCATACGTTAAATAAGCCGATCCTAATGTTATTGCAAAATGTTAATTTTAAGTATGATATTAAGGAATTAATTTCAGTAATTAATAATATCCGATCTTCGTTCACAACGCCGAAGGGATTATTTTCATTTGTCTTCGTACTAACCACGTCACGATTGCGTACCTAGTAGGAGGTGTTTATTTTCATCACCACACTACAGAAAGTTTAATGGTGCTCATACCAGGCGTATGAATTTGTATTTGGGATTCAAAATTAAAAATTTTCTGCATTTAAATATAAATAAAGATAGCCAGTATTATGGTTTTATTCTTAATTACCTATCTTCTCTTAGCTTTTTCTCCTTCTACTAACAAACATTATTTATCCATATTGTGTTTATAAATATTGTGTGTATATCTAAAAATTTACGAAATTGAAATATAATAGTTGAGAAGATGAAACAAAAATATACAGAAGAGTTGGTTTAGCTCACGACACATTAGCTTGTAAGATTGTAAAGAATTTCGTTACTATATATATCCGTATTTCGGAAAATTTACTTTGTCATTATATTTATGTGTATTTATAAAAATATTTAGGGCTATTTCATAATTTCTATTAAATATTATTCTCGAATGAGTATAAATTATAATAATTCATTACAAAACTCATATCTTGAGAGTATATGATATCATAATTTGAGGTGTGAAAGAGTTCAAAAATAAAAAACAAAGGAAAAAGTATCAAACATCAGTCTGTGTGAGATTTTCCAAATAGGTAAATAAATATGACAGGTAGAAATAAGGCAAGGCAGTCTTCTCCCGAAAGGGACACATTTAAAATTGGAATAGACACTCTATTGAACTCTTTACAAAATTTTGAGGACAAACCAGACCAAAATATATCATATTTTTTCGAAGAGTTCGAAGAATTAGCCGCAGCGGCACAATTTCCCGATGATTTAAAATTGGTGTTGGCAAAGTCAAAATTTAAAGGCCAAGCGAGAGAGATTCTAAAAAACACAGCTGAATTGCATAAAGCACAAAACTATAACACATTCAAAGAAAATGCGATAACACAATTTAAAAAAGAAAGATCGTTTGCTGACGCTCAGGCGCAATTCATAAACGCAAAACAAACACCCAACCAAACTATTGAAGAATTTACTAAACAATTCAACATTGAGGCACAAAAATACCTTGTCTCGTCAGGACATGAACAAAAGAATGGAGCTAAAGAATTATTAGAAACGATTAAATTAACTAAATATCTTGAAGCACTAAGACCGGACATCTCCTTTGAATTAAAAAAATACCCACCCACAAAGTTTGATGAGGCAGTAAAAAAAGCTAAAAATATCGAAAGTGCTTTGAACAGTAAATGTGCAGGAGAAGTAAACAATTTAACTGAAAATAGCGAAAATAAATTATTCGAGGCACTTCTTAGCATGTCGCAAGAACAAAAATCGGAAATACACCAATTAAAAGAACAAATAAAAGATTTAAAAATTCAAAAAAATGAAAGCGAACATAACAACGCTGTAGTAAATCAGATAACACATAATTTTTGTCATATCTGTAATAAATCCAACCATCAGACACAAAATTGTTATTTCAATCAAAAAAGTGCGAATTTTTTTCAACCAAGGGGAGCGCAAAACAATGTTCGGACACGATTTCAAAAAAATTATTATCAAAATAATAATTATAGAGGCTTTCAACGATTTCCACAAAATTATGCACAACATTTTCAAGCGCCACAAACATTGGATTTTGCAAGACCTTATTACAATCAAACTAGATTTAATGATATGCAAATTCAAATGCCAAATTGGCAAAATTTGACCCAATCACAAATAGGACCTAATCAAATGTATCCTGGAAATTACAATATGCAAAATATGATTCCAATGCAAAACTTTGATCCAACACAAGGAAACAATACACAAATTGCATATACAGGGCAGCATCAGGGTTTCGAAAATATGCAAAATAGCCAAAATCCTTTGCCGCAAAATAATGAGGGAAATAGGGAACATCAGCCCACAATTACTTTTCCTAACGAAAACAGAGACAGGCGAGGCAGACACAATAATAATAATAGGAACAGAGGGCAAAGTCATTTAAACCGGTAAGCGGGCCTACAAAATTGAGAGAAATACAAGCCCGTAGGTCCCGTAACATTGAGAAAAAACAGGGTTATAATATAAAAAATAAATCAAACAAGGAATTAAAAATATTGAAACAAAAGCAAACGAAAAAGACAATGATAAAAAAAATGAGAAAGAAAAAAAAGATATAACACAAAAATTGATCGCAAGTTGTAACTCGGAAAAAAACAATGAATTACCAATATGGGACTTAAAAATAAAGAAAGATTTAATTATACCCAGCCTTATTGACAGTGGGGCGAGTATAAGTTTAATATCTCCAGGGGTCTTTGAAAAAATAAAAGAGACGGATATAAAGATAAAATATTTAGCCAACGCTATAAAAATTACAACTTTATCAAACAAATCCATTCCTTTTAAACACTGTGTAAAATTTAAGTTTAGATTTAACAACACTTTCTTAAATGGCACATTTTATGTAACTAAAGATGAATTTGACCGTAATTACAAAATTATTTTAGGATATGATTTCTTAAAAAGTAATAAAATAATTATGTATTTTGAAAATAATACTTTTAAACTCAATAATTCAATTATACAATTAAACCCCAATGAAAATCAAATTACGGAGGTGAATAAAATTAAGCCCGTACAACAAAATGATGACTTTCAAACAATACCAAAACAAATCAAATCCTATCAACACAATAACATTCCGAAAATTAATACACGAGTATTTGTAAAGAAAAGCATTACTTTGAGGCCTAGAGAATCGAAATTAGTAAATTTAATTTTTGATGGGAAATTAAGAAACAAGCAACAATTTTTTTTCCAACCAAAATATAACAACAGTAAATTAATAATTCAAAATTCAGTTCACGAAAATAAGGAAACAGAAAATAATTCATTCACAATATTAGTACAAAATAAATCGAAAACGTATTTGAGACTTCATAAGGATCAGGAAATGGGAAAAATTACCACTGATTTCTTTATAAAAGAACAAAGTAAATCAAAAACTGATAATATTTATGAAGTGAACAACTTAAATATCACACAAATTAGAGAATTACGAAAAAAAGAACTTTCAGAGAAGGATTTTAAAATAGATCACTTAACACCGAAGGTACAAAAAGAAGTATTGAAAATTTTAATGAGACATGCTACTGCTTTCAGCAAATCATACAAAACTCTAGGAGAAACGGACGTAATAAAACCGAATTTTAAATTAATGCATGACTTTCCTATACAAACGAAACCATTCAAATTAGCGCATGATGTAAAAAAATTCGCGGAGAAAGAAATTCAAGATTTATTGGATGCAGGTATCATAGAGCCTACGAACTCAAGTTATGCTTTCCCAGTAATTTTCGTAAAAAAAAATTCTACGTCAAAAACCAATGATCAAAACTTAATAAAACTTAGAATGGCTATAGATTTTAGAGCTCTTAACGATATATTAGAAAACGATCCGTATCCAGTCCCTAACACAAAAAATATTTTACAAAGCATCGCTGGAAAAAAAATATTTACAGTTCTAGATTTACATTCTGCATTTTTTCAAATCAAATTAAAAGAGCAGGACAAGCATAAACTAGCATTTATCACGGAGGATAACCATTTTCAAATAACACGAATGCCATTCGGAACTAAAATCTCGACAAATATATTTGCTCGTCTAATCGATATAGTTTTAGGTGATTTAAAAAAGAAATACAACATTCAATACTTTATTGATGACATTTTACTTGCCGCTGATAATATACAACAAATGCACACATTACTAGAAGAAGTACTAACACAATTAGAAAAATTTAATCTCACAATTGAACCAGCTACACTGTCAGAAAAATTCGTCAATATACACTAAGTTATCCTCATTTTTTCACAAATAATTTCCGTACTCACAGAAAACGTATTTGATCTGTGAATTCATTTTGAACGTCTAAAAATGAGGAAGAGTTTCCGTTTATTTCTAGCACGCATGCGTATTGGGTCTGTTAGTAATAAATTCGAATTTGTTTTTAAAATGAAAAACAAAATATTCTATAGATTATAATGTCTAACTTAGTTTTAAAAAAACAAAAATGTTTTCGAATTTAAAAATAAATAACAATTACTTTCTTTATTCATTCAAAAATCCTCACAATTTGTTATTCAAAGTTCGATAAGTTGAATATACTAAGTAATTTAAATAATAAATGCGAAATATAATATTTCACATTTAAAATATACTTTAAGTGAACACATTTAAAAGATATTTTAATTAAAAAATAAAATGAAAAAAAATTGATATTATTAAAAAAAAAATCTTATCGAATAAAAATATAATACCCATACTTTTCCTTTAGCAATCTACGTAATATATTTAAAATTTACATTTTTATAGTATATTAATACTAAACGTAAAAAAATTCCCAGCCACGGTTTCATTAAAGATGAAATCTTTCCCAAATTAACTTCAAAATTAAAAGCTTTGTAACGAAAAACACCAATCACACCCATATAAAATGAAGGGTTCTGTTTTAAAGCACTCTATGGACGTGCAATGGTGGCTCTGAGGTAGCGCGTTTGTCTGCCAATGCTGGGATCGTGAGTTCGATCCTCAGCCGTGCGAAATTGATCTTTTCAAGAATTTTTTTCAAATGACGGATATTTTACCTCTTTTGACGGAGAAAAAAATAAACGGATAATCGTCAATATACAGGCAATTTCTGGCAGCAGTGCTGCCAGTACTTTTTCTGTAAAAAGACGGAAGTTTTTTTGAGAGTGTAAAATAAAACTATACATGCAAGAAATAGACTTTCTGGGATACAAAATTAGTGAAAAAGGATATGCACCCTCAGAAAAAAATATAAAAAAAAATAACAAGCTTTGCAGTCCCTACATCTCAGAAAACAGTGCGAGCATTCATTGGATTATGCACGTATTTTAAATCAACTATAAACAATTATGCAGAAATTATAGCGCCACTGACAGATCTCACTAAAGCGAATACAAAATTCAAATGGAATGACAAAGCACAGGAATCATTTGAAAAAATACAAAAAATTATCATGGAACAACCTACCATACATCCCCCAGATTTTAATAAAGATTTCTATATAATTACAGACGGATCAAAAATTGCAACATCAGGTATACTCGCGCAAAAACAAGGAGATAAAATGATACCAATTGAATTTACGGGAAGAAAATTAAAAGAATCGGAAAAGAGATATCCAAGCATGCAGATAGAGCTTTTGGCAATATACGAAACTATAACTTATTTTAGAAACATTTTATTAGGAAGAAAATTTTTTCTCCTAACAGATTCAAAAGCATTAACATACCACTTACACTTGGAAAAACAGCCGGAAATTGTAGCATGATGGTTACTTAAGCTACAGGATTATGATTTTGAAGTATCTCACATTGAAGGTATTCATAACCCAGCAGATTTCTGTAGTAGAGAAACAAATGCCTTAACTATAGCGGACGATTTAAACAAACACCTTTTTGCGGTAAATAAAAATTTGAATGCAGACAATATAAAAAAAGAACAATTAAAAGACCCTAAATTAAACGAAATTATTCAAGCTTTACAACAACAGAAAAAAGCAAAAAAATATGAAAAATACAATTTAAATAAAGAAGGGATATTAATTCTAAGAAAATCACAAAATTCAAATAATGATGATTTATATATTGCGCCACAGAATTTAAAAGAAGATATTATAAAAAGCGCACATGTCCCACACTTCGCTTTTCTAAAAACCTATGGCATAATAAAAGAAAGATTTTTTTGGTATAGAATGTATCAAGAGATAAAACAATTCTGTGCGAAATGTATAACATGCAATACATTTAAACAGCATAAAACGATAAAAATTCCACTGAAAACAATGGATAAAAATTACATACCTGGTCATAAATTAACTATTGACGTAGTAGGAAGTTTGGTTACATCTCTAAATAGGAATAAATTTGTTTTAACTATTGTTGATACAGCATCACGCTTCCTACAAGCATTTCCACTTAGATCGACGGATACTAAGGTTATAATCAACGCATTAAATGGTTATTTCAGTACTTTTGGATTAGCGAAATATATCTCTACAGACAACGGAGCTTATTTTAAATCGAAGGATTTCAAAGATTATATGAAAAATTTAAATATTGAACTAATACCTTCGTCGATTGCATAATGGAATTCATCTGATGTTTACTTTGAAAGCACTCTCGATCAGGGTAATGTGTCTGTTCCATCGAAACTGTTTATTCAGTGTTAAATTTCTCTTTTTACAGAAGAACAGTGTAATTTTCTCATACATTGATTTATTTGACTACTTACAAAAAAAAAGAAATGTAGTAAAACGTTTTCCATTCAGACTTTCTGAATGCACTCTGGGATACGTAAATGTGTGTATTGCAATAGTTTTCGTTCAATACTTTATTTTTTTTTTCACTTAGAAAATAATTCGAAATTCCTCCATAGGGTAAATATAGTATTACTTTGTTAAAATGGTTATGATAGTTATGCTTCTTTGTCAGCAAATTTCCACATTTTTAACCTTAAAATAACATAAATTATTTAAAAATTATATAAAGTTATGTATTTAATTTTTACTGAATTATAATTTAAAATGTAAATGTGAAATATAAAAGTACAATTTATTCTCAGTCATCTCTAACAGTTACTATCCCCATATACTATTTATGACGAAATCCTTTCCGGCTATATTTCTTACTAAGAACACGTATCTCACTTTGTTATACACAATTACAAATATATTGCATAATGGAGTCTCAATTCATCTCATGTGTACTTTGAAAGGAGCCTCCATCAGGCTAATGTGTCTGTTCCATTGAAACTGTTTATTCAGTGTTAAATTACTCCATTTACAGAAAAACAGTGTAATTTCCCCATGCATTCATTTATTTTCCTACTCGCAAAAATAGAAATGCAGTAAAATGTTTCCCATTCAGACTTTCTCAATGCACTCTGGGGTAAGTAAATTAGTGTATTGAGTTATTTTTCGTTCAGTGATGTATTTGT
The DNA here is from genome assembly GCA_964019185.1 of Maratus speculifer. Taxonomy (NCBI): domain Eukaryota; kingdom Metazoa; phylum Arthropoda; class Arachnida; order Araneae; family Salticidae; genus Maratus; species Maratus speculifer. The sequence goes on from OZ025290.1 coordinate 328,043,414, forward strand.
TTCGTTCATTTTAAAAAAATAATTCGAACTTTCCCCATAGGGTAAATATAGTATTACTTTGTTAAAGTAGTTATGATAGATTTGCTACTTTATTATGAAATGGTCACATTTTTAACCTTAAGATTGCTTTAAAATCATCAACGCCTAACAAAAAGAAAGTAATAACGAGCTTTGAAAATATCAGTTTACTATTCAATGATATATTAGTTTTTAAATATATTTATCGTCTCATGCAATCTCGTTTTATTTATAGATTTTAAAATTTGTAAAATATTCAATTATTTTTTGGTGTTTACAGGTTATCTGTGCGGTAAATATCGGAGAAAAAGCAATTGCGAATTATTACAATATTTTTTTACAATTTCAAATCACATTGGAAAAATAACTTAATATAACTTAATACGTAATATTGGTAAAAATGGTAAAAAATAATATAAAAAACAAAATATATATACTGCGTGCAATAAGAAATAAAACTATATTAATAAATATTAAAGATTAAATTTCTGATAAAAGATAAATTATAATCTATAAAAAGCCAATAAATAAACTGTATGGTTGTTGAAAATAAAATGCTATTATAAATATTACTATTCGTGCTATTGTAGCTGCTGTTGAACAAAGAACTGATAATATGTAAGTATATAACATTTTATAAAAATCGTAATTTAATTTGTGATTATCTGCTTTATATTATTTCGCTTACTAATTTCAAATAATCAAGAAATTTATCCAAACATATCTTCTTACAAATTTCTCAATTTATGCTAAAAATGTTTAGGGAGGTCAAATTTATGCTACTTTATAATTTGGAAAATTAATATCCAAGTATAAGAGTGATTTATTTTTCAGTCATCTCTAAAGGTTAACATCACCATGTACATTTTGTGACGAAATCCTTTCCTGACACTTTCTTTCTGAGTGCCCGTATCTCACTTTAATATACAAATTAAGAAATATATTGCATAATGGAATCGCAATTCATCTGATGTTTTCATTGAAAGCACTCTCGATCAGGGCAATATGTCTGTTTCATTGAAACTGTTTATTCAGTGTTAAATTTCTCTTTTCATAGAAGAATAGCGTAATTTTCTTTTACACTCATTTATTTGCCGACTTAGAAATATAGAAATGCAGTAAAATTTTTCCCATTCAGATTTTCTCAATGCATTTAGGGTACGTAAATAAGTGTAATAAAATAGTTTTCGTTCAGTGCATATTTATTTTTTTCACTTAAAAGATAATTCGAACTTTCCCAATAGGGTAAATGTAATATTACTTTGTTAAAGTGGTTATAATAGTTATGCTACTTTGTTACGAAATGTTCACATTTTTAACCTTAAGATGGCTTTATAATCATCAACGCCTAATAAAAATGTACAATGAAAATAATATTTAGTTATGAAAATATCAGTTTACTAATCAATGATGTTAGTTTTTATATGTATCTATATTTTAATGCAAACTCATTTTATTTATATATTTTGAAACTTTGTAAAATACTCAATGATTTTTTTTCAGATTACCTGTGCAGTGAATATAAGAGAAAAATCAGATGTGAATTATCAATATTGTTCATCATTTCAAATCACTTTGGGATAAATAGCTTAACACAAATAAATACATAATATTGTTTAAAACGGTAAAGAATAATGTAAAAAATAAAATATATAAAGTAAGTCTTTTCAGAAATAAAACTATACTAATAAATAATAAAATTTCAATTTGTGATAAAAAATAAATTATAATCTTCAACAAGCTAATAAATAAACTGTATAGTTGTTGAAAACAAAAACTGGTGTTAAAATTAGTACTATTGGAACTATTGTAGTTGCAGTTGAACAAAGAACTGAAAATACGTAAGTAAGTATATAATATATTTAAAACTCACAAAAGGATTTGAGATTATTTTCTGTTCATTATTTCATTCACTAATTTTAATGCAAAAAATTTATTCGAAAATATCTTCTTACAAATTTCGCAATGTATTCTGAAAATGTCTAAACTGAGAGGATATAATTCTAAAAGTAAATGTGAAACATAAGAGTAATTTATTTCCCAGTCATCTCTAAGGATTAAAATCACCATGTACATATTGTGACGAAATCCTTTCCCGCTATTTTTCTTTTGAGTGCCCGTATTTCACTTTATTATACACATTTACAAATATATTGCATAATGGAATCGCAATTCATCAGATGTTTACTTTGAAAGCAACCTCCATCAGGGTAATGTGTCTGTTTCATTGAAACTGTTTATTCAGTGTTAAATTTCTCCTTTCACAGAAGATCAGTGTAATTCCCTCATACATTCATTTGTTCGCCTACATACAAACATAGAAATGCAGTAAAATGTTTCCCATTCAGAATTTCTGAATGTACTCTGGGGTACGTAAATGTGTGTATTGAAGTAGTTTTCGTTAGGTGATTTAATTTCCTGTTCACTGTTCGAAAATAGTTAGAAAATTCCCCATAGGCCAGATATAGTGTTACTTTGTTAAAGTGTTTATCATAGTTATGATACTATGTTAAGAAATGTTTAAATGTTTAAATTTAAGGTAAAATTATTTATTTCTCAAAATAATAATAGTACTAATAATAATAATAATAATAATAATAATAATTATTATTATTATTATTATTATTCATTTAATTGTACTATTTTACTTTGCAGCAATTCATTCCAGATTCCATGGGATTACTAGGAAGCAATTATGAGAAAAACCCATGAAAAAATAAAAATGATATAAATTTATACGTAACGATGCATTGTCATATGACATCATTGGAGTCTGCAAAGAATTACTACATAGTAGGTGAAAGCTTTTTGTTGTTGTTGTTGTTAAAAAAGATTCCTTTTCTTCTCATCTTATCTTTTTTTACTACTTTTAAATAACAATGGCGTCTCATTAAGGAATAAGCACAAAGAGAAATAATGACAATTGAATAACCATTGATGATGGCCGTGTGAATTGAACTGAAATCATTTTAGGATTTTTAATGTATTTTTAAGATTTTTAACTTTATTTTAAATAATTTTAAGGCATATGTATAAAAATGAAAGGAATTCAGCACGTTTAATTTATCCTTTATATGAATTTTAATTACTTACTTAAATTGGATTTAGCACTAACATTTTTTTTCTAAACTGAATACTGATTTTTAAAAAACTTAATTATTTAAACATTGTTAGAAATACGCATGTTTTAAGCATTAATTTTCTTATATTTGTGCATTTTTGAAAACAAATATTTAACATAAAGCAAAGGAACCCTTTTTGGGTACAAACCTTTTGCTTATGTAAGATTTTATTATATTCTAACATTAACACTGTTTGCCATAGAAAATTACAATTAGTGATAAATTGCAGTGTTAATTTATCAAATTAAAAAAACAGACATATTGGGATTGTAAAATAGATAAAACAAAATTGGTTTTACGTAGTGTTACTTATTGCTTAAAAAAATTCATAGAATACAAGTTAGTTTTTGATATTGTATTATTTATCGCACTAAACAACAAGTAAAAAACTTTAATAAATAAGCCCTAATTTTAACCTAAAATTTTAACAAGAAACATAAAAATATTATATGTGTGTTATTCAGATTTCTAGTGTAGCATGCAAGATCTTTAAATTCATATTTTTTCAGTGTCTATTATTAGGTTTTCAGTACAGTGGTGGGCTAAAATGATTATCGTTTCTAGAATTTTTTTACTCCATATCTTTTTTCTCAAGTCGTTCATTATCAAGTACTCTCAGTTAAACTTCTTGTTGTTAAACTACAGTTGCTTCGTTGTGCATGAAAGTTATCGCGACCCCCCCCCCCCTTTCCAAGACACCTTTCTTGTCAGCAAAAATAATCAAACTACTGATCCCCAAGATTTGGCTGCTTACGTAATACTTCGACGACCCTAGGATGACATGGTGTATTAAAAACAGTAGAGGCGGCTTTTTTTAATTGGAAGCAGCAGTAGACAAAGTTCTTTTTTATATCAATGTACTTATTTAAAATGAAGTGATAATTAGTAAAAAAAGTATTACTTAAAAATAATAAGAGTGTAAATAAATTCTTTTTTACATCGATGTACTTATCTAAAATAAAGAGATAATTAGTAAAAAAAATATTAGAAATATAATAAGAGTGTAAATAAATTTAGCTTTAGTAAAAAAATATGAGCTGTGTAATGTGTTACATTAATAGTATTTTTTTTTTCATTATCTCCACAATCTAATTGTATGGAGTTACATGTGTAACCATTGTAATAATGGTTGCGCATGTAAAGCATTTAAGCAAATAATTGTAATAATTGTTTAGGCGTTATCTTTCTATTCTAAGAAAAGAGTTTTATATCATTTTATAAATTAGATGTTCCCGATGGGCAGACTGCAGTTATTTTTTTAATTTGGCTCGTTTTATGAATACTTATTTTCATATTAAATGCATAAATTTGGTGATGGCACCCATGTGGAAATTGTGCAATCAAAATAAAAGTTTTATTTTCTCCGTTCTGTATTGTAATCAGAGATTAGTGTACTGACTCTGTGTCATAAGCAAATTTCCTCCTTGCACCCCAATCGAGTTTTTTATGTTGGGGGGGGGGGGGAGGATTTCCAGAACGGTTTTTTGTGCGTGCATAACATGTCCCTTTCTTGCGATACACGTACGGTTCCAACGCTCTTTAGGGTTTTCGCATGCGCTGAGCATTTTGCGATGAAAAAAATGGGTGTTGCCATTGGAAATTTTCGAGTTTTTGTAACTATAACCGTAACCGTGAGCGCCATTTTGTTGTCGTTCACAGAATCTCGAGCTCATACCTCTGAATAGATATATCTGAAATTTCACCTCGATCGGTTGAGCGGACTGGTCGCTAGAGCTCCATATATCGGCAAATTTTTTTTATGACCACCCTGTATATTTAAAAGAGACATTTACTTTATATTTTGATATGATCTTTTTAACCATTTTTGAGAATTATAGGACGGCATTAATAGCTAAGACGACATATTTAAAAGAGAGAGAAAAAATTTGTGAAAATAATTTCAGATTCAAACGTTACATTTAAAATACCTTTCTTAAAAAATTCCTTATACTGCTGTTCAAAAAATACCAGTAGGCAAAGACTCTGTGTATTTATTTCACTATTTAGCTGATCTTATTTAATCAAGCATATAAATAGCCACTAGATGTTTAACAATAACTGATAAGATAATAAAATTCCCCAGCCTAATGGAACTGAATGGAAAGCCGTTTACACAGGGATCATCATTTGAGGAAAAAAAAAAGAAAAAAAAAAGAAATGTATACATGTGTATCGACCAATGTTTCACAGTTTTTTAAAAGCAGATCAAATTAGAATGTTTTTAGAGTTTATGCTGCCTCAACAAGTGTAACTTGTTGGGGGTTGAGCCCCAAAGTTTTGAAATGTTTATTAATAACAATATAGTTATTATTTTAGTTTTTTAAACACTAAATCTTTTAATGAGATTAGAAAAAGCAGTATTTCCGCCATTTAACAACCCTAAAGTAATTTAATACACTTTATCACATAAAGTGTGACTAAAATCGAATTGAAAGTGTTCTGTATACAAAAACCTAAAAAACAAAAAAAGTATTTTCTGGTTTAGTCATTTTCTGCAATTTATTTTTCTTCGAATTTCGTGATACAAAAACGATTTGATTTTATCGAACACAAAATTTAATAAAGGAAAAACTGCTAAAAGTTCAAAAGTATGGCTGTGCAGTTTTTAATTTACAGATATATTTTTTCTTTGTTGATTTTTTTTCTTGTCATAAATTACCAATGTTAATAGTTTTAGTGTTAATAGTTTTAGTATCAGCGCTGTAGTTAATATATTTTTTTTTATCGATAGATAGAGAAATAATAAGAAAGATGAACAAATAATATTGTTAACAAAAATATAATATAGGAATTAAGTGTACCCAATGTTAACCCCTTGAAGGGCGATGGAATAAAATATATCCCACTTAATTATAATTGCGAAATGTCACATTGACCCTAGATTTTAATTTTATCGAGTATTTGAAAAAACAGCTTTTTTATATTTTGAAATAAGTTTGTTTCTGAATTCTGGTGTCACTTAATCATTTCAGCATTTTAAAAATAGAAGTGCTTTGCCCTTCAAAGGGTTAAAGAGTAAATCTTCCTTTTTTAAAATAAGTATGTTTTCTAGATTATGATCTTTTTAATATTATTTGAAATAAATTTTTGCTTTCGTTCTCCGTAACCACAAGAAGTAATTTATACAAAGGTACGTTTCAAAATTTTTTGAAAAGAATTACAAATATCACAAATGAAAATTTAAAAGCAATTATCAAATAAATTTCAAGTAGGATTAAAACCCTCACCAAATAATTTGGCGAGAAGTTTCGCATATCAGGACTTTGAACACTCTAGACACCACTAATTTTTGGGCATCACTAGTTATATTTTATATTTAACCAGTATTAATAGTACAGTTAAAAGAATGACCTATGTTTTTTAATCTACAAAGGGGTATAATAATCCTGGACTCAAATATAACCATTCAAATTCACCCATGATTCTGAAAAGTATACTTTATATTTAGAAAAGAATGTATTTCAAAATTTTTTCGACTTTCAGTATTTGGTTATTTCGATAGATTTTCATGTATATGGGGTCAGATATTCGAAAAAGCTGGTTTAAAGGAAATGTTTGTCTTCCATCCGTGAGTCCTCTATTTTCAGCGATGAGTACATGAAGTTATGCAAAGAATCGAATAAAATGTTTCATGTTTATTTTTGGTTATTGCCATGCCATTGAATTTTGAAAAATTTTGGTGGAAAGGGCATTGTAACAATGTTTTTGTTCCATTTTGTATTATTGTACAATTGAAAAGTGCGTTAAGTGATCCACAGAATTGAACCAAAAGTGTGTGTTTTGATTTACGGCAAGTACGTTTTTCTGGAATTCGGGAATTGTTTGCCAGAAAGAAGCGCCATAATAATGCTTTTTTGCCTATTTTATAGTTATAAAACCAAACAGTGCATGAAGATATGCATATAAATCATCTAAACTTTGTATGTGCATATGAGTTATGGCAAGTACATCCTGCTTGAATTTCTTAATATTCTGCCCAAAGGTGATACTATAATAACAAATTTTGTTATATTCGCATTATTGTACAATCGAAAATTGTATGGATTTATGCATACAAGGAAACCAAATTTGGTGTATTTAGTTTTAGCTATAGCCAGCGGGTTCCATATGAATTTAGTTACAGCATGCACGAAGGGTTTGATGTAATAGTGATTTTTGGTGGTTTTCATAGCTCTATTTTTCAACGGCTGTTCCCGCTGCGACAGACAATTCTCATACAAAAAGCCCTGTGATTTTCAAATGGGTGATTTAGAACAGGAAAGTGGAAAAAATTGAATTTATTAAATGCTGTCTTTTAGATTAACACTTTTTACTTCGAATACTAAAATGGAGCAAAAACTTAAGATTGAAGTTAATGTTGGTGTATTTTTAAGTAATAAAACTGAAGTATTACTATGCGTAAAAACGTTTTGGAATATTAACGTTTATAAGAAGAACAAAGTCGGGATTGGCACATTCAAGCTGTTTAACCATCGAAATAATTTAAATATTTAATCTATATTTGGCAAGAACAGAAATAATTAAGTAATTTCTAATAAAAGATTTTCATCAATAATATTGTTAGATGTGTCTTTAAAAACTTTTCAATAATATTTCATAATAGCAAATTTAGGAAGAATACACATTTTTCCCATCTAATCTACATTATTGTTCGCTGTTTTTTAAATTAATTTCTATTTAGAAAATAAAAATATTACAATATAAAATAGTGCTCGATTAAAAAGTCGTTTTTATTAAAAAGCAAACAGAATTCCCATTAAGTATACGTTAATGGGCGTAACGGTTGGTTGGTTGATTATATGGATTTTAATGGCGCATGGTCCCAAGGACATGCTGCGCCAAGAACAAGGTGAGCAAAAATATAAGACGAAGTAAAAAAATGCATTAAAAAATAGAGTAAACTAACAAAGTAATGTGATGAAATATATGATTAAAATGTGATTTAAAACAGTCGATGAAATTAAAATAGAAAGATTTAAAAAGTAGTTAAAATTTCACTCTGTAAAGTAATAAGACGTCATGAAATAGTAAAAGCAAATACTAAATAAAAACATATATGTTTAAAACGCTGATTAATATTATCAATCAGGCACAATATTTTCTAGCACAGTTTCTTCATCGGCATCAGAGTCGTTGCTATAGGACTCGAATTCCATAGCTTCTTTCACGTACTGCGGCAGCTGTTTTGGATCCTTAATGTTTCTTATGCTTAAGCTCAGGCCAGAATTTTGCCTCCCCATCCCCACAGTCTTCCATTGTGGTGAGGCTGGAGTTGAGGTTTTCTTTTGATTCGTTTGTATAGGGGTTTTTTCTTAGATTCTGTTTTCTTGGAATATCAAGTTCCTGTGGTATTTTCGTATTCGTGGCAGCTTTTGTCTTAGTTTGGGGTTGAGATGACTTATTGGATAGAGCTATCAATTTCTGTTGTTTCTTCTCTAGGTCTATTATTTTAACCGGTTCAGAGGATGGTTGCCAGCGTTCTAATTTAGGGTTCCCAGACATTTTAGTAGGGAGACAGATATCACGGCTTTCTTTGATTGGGGTGTTGGTCGATTGTGTTACGGTAGATTTACCTGGTGGATATGAGAAATCAGTTTGTGTACTTATGCTTTTTACGGCTGTTGATTGCTTCTTGAGTTAGCTGGAATAGGAAATTCCAACAGATGGAGTTCTGCTTTCAACAAGTTTACGAGCATCAAGATAGGACAAAATTTGAATAATTTTAACAGTCAGAATTCCTTTTTAACGATTCCAATTAGGACAAATGCGGGAATATGCAGTATGATCACCTTTACAATTTGCGCAGCGTTCGGGTTTATCACATGATTTATTGTCGTGGCCGACTTCTACACAACGTGCGCGGCTAACATATCCACGACAGGTAGTGTTGGTATGACCGTAACGCTGGCATTTAAAACAACGGAGAGGATGTGGTATATATGATTGGACTGGACAACTAAGGTAGGCAGCTTTAATTTTAGTTGGTAAAGTGGGGCTATTGAATGTTAGAATTATGTGTTTTGTAGGCAGTACTTGTTCATTGCGAAAAATAGTAATACGGCGTACATCTATAACATTTTAGTCTTTTAAATTTTCTAAAAGTTCAACTTTAGTAGAGAATAACAGATCAGGTTCAGATATTACACCACGACTTGTATTTAGAGTTTTATGTATTTGTATGGAAACAGAAAAGGTGCCTATTGTACAGCAATTAGAGAGAATTTGTGACTATTTAGCTGTAGAAACCTCAACCAGTAGAACCCTAGATTGCAGTTTTTTTAGAGAATAACCATCCCCCCACACAGACAGTTTTTGCAATGAGAAATGGTGAAGCTTTTAAATGGCTTTTTAAAAGAACTATCAGGGAGACTATCGGTACGCTTAATGACAAAGAAGCGAGTGTAAGAGAAAATCTGTACGATTTTTTGCTCTCCACTAGAGAGAGAAGTAGAAGGAAGTGAGGATTTTCCATCCATATTTAAAAAATATATAATTCAGACCCCGGCTGCACCACCCACTACCGAGCCCAACAAGGGGATGCACATTCGAGAAACAGTGCTAACCAGGGCCCATACGGTCAAAAGATACTCCTATGCCAGTCTCCACCCTTAACGAGATCGCTAGTAAGTACTCGCTCGCTTGATCCCTTAGCCAGTGACTAAAGTCAGCTGACCAGCCGATAGGTGCATACGGGACCAATATGCACCTCCCGTCTACCTGAAGCAGAGGCCAAAGCAGTGTGTTGGTTTCCATCTACTGCCAGGATCGCCCTTTCCAGGGACACGGGTCGCCACGCACGGCCAACACGTGGGTGGTTTACAATTCTCCACGAGTCGATATACAGGATGATATCGGCTCGTACAAAATTATCCTCACCTCCGAAAAGGAAACCACAATGAGAGTGAAACAAAGATGAAACCAAGGCAAGAGAAGTAAGAGGAAAAGGAAAAGAAAAAGATCACTCAGGTGCCGGGTTTGTGAAGCCCGTGAATTCCTAAAGAAGGTATCCCCCTGAGGGTGATGGGAGTAACGTATACGGCCATTTTCAACATAGTGTCACGTCCGTTACCAAATGTCAAGTCTGATACTGCACGATTTTTTAATGATTATCATTTTTTCACCTTTCTACTTTTATTTTTTTCAACTTAGATACAAATATGCAATTTCCTTAAAATTTAACAGTTTACATGAATATATACTGTAATTATTAGAAAACGTTCTCGTATAATTTCTATGTGATCAAAATCTTGTGGCTAAAACTGTCTCTCATTTCAATTTAATTTAAGTATTATTGATAACTATCATGTTTTGAAATTTAGGGACATAAGTCACTTCAAAGAAAGTTGGTTTTAGGAAATTTAATAAATTTAAGGCTGAGTATTTTCAGTTACTTTGTATGGTAACAGACCTTGACAATTTGCCTTACAAGCCAACTTTAAATAGCATTTACATATTATATTATAGGGCAAAGTGCGCAACCAGTTTTTTTCATGTACCTTAAACATTTTCTTTAACACGTTTCCATTTTTAAAAGAAATTATTAAGTTTGAAAAATAAAAATAAAATTCTGATATGTAAGCGAATGGTGAAAATGGCCCATATATGATACATAGTTTTTCCATACAATTAATCATTGTTACCGATAATATAGAGATTTTGCGGATGTTTAACATATTTTAACTAAAATAATCACGAAAGCTTTATTATTATTCATTGAATATTAAAATATGGTTGTAAGAGGATTAATATACCGTAATTTCGGGTGTATAAGCCACGGATCAAACAATTCTTTTTCGACCCAGAATTTTTTAAGAAACAAATGTTACTACTTAGATCGACGTAAATATTTGTCTTCAATCACTAAATTAGATTTCTGGGTCCAAAAAGAATTGTTTGATCCGCGGCTTATACACCCGAAATTACGGTACATTTTTTATGGGAAATCTATTAATGCATTGAGATAAACTACTGAATTAATTTATGCAGCTTGTGATACTCTTATGAAATTCACTCTTTAATGTTAGTTAAGATACACTATTTACCCATATAATTATATTAGTGTTATATTTCGACCAAATATGACTAATAAATATTAAAGTCAATATTTATTCTGAATTATGCTATGAATGTGAGATTACCTACAACATTTTCTAAAATAACCTTTACTTATCAGATTATTTCTCGTTTGTTAACAAGAGAACCATTCTTCCGAACTCTAAAGTGACAAAATTAAAGGATTTAAACTAGTTTAATTATAAAACTAATGTTCTAAGACATACAGATTAATTTACGTTAATTAAGTTTTCACGTAAAAGATTTATTTTAACAGAATAATTTACTTAATGTTTATGTTCAGTAAATAATTATCATTGGGAGGTTTTTATTTAACAAGCCTTTAAAACAAATAACCTTTTCAGATGGTTTTTGTTTAACAAGTACTGTTTTTATTTATGTGAAAATGGATAAATAATGCAGCAATCAGATTATACTAAAAATGTAATATGTGACATAGATATGTAAACATATAAATGTGACAGAGAAGAAAGCTTTATTAAATTTTAAGAAAGTTAATGAAGACATGTTTTATAATACATTTTTATGTATTGAAATGCTTCTTTAAATCTTGGTATTAATTTCATCCAACAAATATAAAAACGTATACATAAATTATGAAAAAATATCACAGTTTCATTCTTTCATGCGTTTATCATCGTTCATCTAGTCTGGGTTATCAATCAAGTTGTATGTTATTTTGTTTTCATTATCTTTTTCGGAACATCAGTGAATGTTCACTGTAGATGCACAGTTTTGTGTGTCTGTTACACAATAACTGCTAAAAAAAGAAAAAAACTTTCGATTAGCTTAAAATTAAATAATTAAATAGTCACCTTGCTAATGTGCTCGGATTTAACTGTGTAGTTTTTGTTTACATTTAATTAATTCTTTCGGAAAATACGGAACATTTATTGCCATGCTTTACTATGGAAATTCAGATTATTTTCAAATTACCATTTGTTGAAAAAACTATGCGGTGCAAACTCGACTTTCAATCACAGAAAAAAAAGAAATCGTTTTTCTTTTTTCTTAGGATCACAATTGTGTACAAAAAAACTGTATAAATGTAGAAAAATAATTCAAGTTTGGTTCGTTAAATGTGTTGAATATGATTTTATAGCATTTTCATCAATCTTGTGTAGCATTTTAATTAAAAGAAAATTGTTGGATTTAAGGCTCGGCAAATTTAAGCACAACGGATTCATGCCATAACCACGCGCTATCAATGGTACGTACACTCAGTGAGAAAATAGTGGTGTTTTGGAGGCGGATGCTCCACAAAGAAATGTACATTTTCATACAAAAAAATTCAAATAAGCAATTTATTAGAATTTGAGCATGTAATTGCATAACACCGTGTTTAATTTAACGATTCTAATTTCCTAAATCTTTCAAGATGCATTAGAACTCCACTACTCCGAACTAATTGGGACCGGTTCCTTTTCGTATTACTAAAAATTCGGATTATTGGAAAAGAAAAAGATAATAGATAAGAAAAAAAAAGATACTAGAAACAAACATGGAAAAGAAAAAGATTTTTGCCAATAAAATGCAAATTATAAGTACTTAGTAATAAAATAACTGTCCTCTAATCCGGCATCCCAAGCTCTGACAATCAGGATAAACGGGAACAACTTTCAGGAAGAAAAGTGGAATTCCTCGTTCAATCATTCCCTTTGTTGATAATTAAGCAATGGAACTATAAATTGAGGAATTACGCAAAATCCATTACAAATGTTTGAAAATCCTGAATCCATAAATTGCTCAGTCACCACGTGGATGAGGAGGAAATAAAAAACTTTTCTGTAGATAATTTGTGAAACCAAACTTTTAAAAGTAAAAATATAATTTAATATCTAGATTAATTTTTTTACAGTTTATAAAATAATTTTATGGTGATTGGCAAACAATCTGATATCCAGATTATTTTCAAACTGGTTTATATGAGTAGGCCTACAGTGCACTCTTCGTTTCATATTCCTGTACATATTTTGCGATTTTACTATTTTGACTATTTTCTTTATTAAGGTATTAAGGTACAGAGCTCTCAATATGGACACCCCTAATATTAAAAAAAAAAATAACAATTTTGATCAACAGATTGAGTTACATATTCGTGAAGAAAAGCAGTTGAATAGATAATTAAGCCTGGAAAGTGCAAAAAAGCGCGATATTCAGCATTTAAAAGGAAATTGTTGTTTCGTGGTGAGCTGATCGTAATTGCAAGTATGATTAAATTCTTATTAGATATGGTAAAATTACTTTAAATGTTGAAAGGTGGAGTGATTTAGAAAGCTGATAAAACATATTTTCGGTTGATTTTGCATATCTTGCCTAAAGATGTTTTCGTTGTTTATTTATTACAAGATTTATTAAAACTACGCCCGATTCCCAATATGGACACCTTATATTTCTATAGGAAGTAGCGCAAGTGAATCTTCAAATTCACAAGAAAATTCTACAATCAGATGCAATAAAGTTAAGCAAAACTAATTATGTGCTTTGTATGGATCATCGAAGAGTCACAACCGAAAATAACATTCCCCCCCCCTCCATTCTACTAAAGTGCATGTTCTGAAGACACCTACTGCGCCCCCTACCCCGCAGTACTTTAAAATATATTTTTTTATCTCCCTCTCCTCTAAAATCCCTTGAAAGAGTGGCTCTCCCATATACCCTGTGTAATAGGTCAATAAGAAGCCACCTTTTAGTAATATTGACATGCATGTCCATAATAGAGACAGGTGGTTCCTTATGTGGAAACTTGTAAAAATTTTTTGTTTTTATCATTAAAGTTAAACCAGAATAATCACAAGTCTGCTAATTTTTATAATGATAGTCAACAGTCCAGAGATAGTGGTCATATATTTTTGGAGTTCTATGACGATTAAATGGAGGTGAAAAAAATAAATTTTCCTTAAGGTATCCATATTGGGTACAGGTACCTTATTATTCAATATGTTTGAAAAATAAAAAAGACGCTTTACTGCCCTTTTTTTGCTTAAAGGGACAGTGGACATCAAAAATCAATTCCTCTATTTTCAATGTAATTACTTGAAAATTGGTAACGTGCTAATGGCAAGATCAAACAGTTACATTCAAAATTTGGTAATAAAACACTAAAAAAAATTTTAATTTTTAAAATAACGAAAAATTCCAGGTTTTAAAACGTTCCATGTGCATTTCTTTTGCATAAAATACGACGATATTTTTTTATGAGATACTTCTTATATATTACGGTGGAAGATGGAATGAATTGTAAATGTTCACTGAATATATGGGTGGAGAAAAATATTTTGATAATTATGCTTCATTTTTCCAGGAAAGTAACTGTATATTTTCATATTCACATAAATTTCAACATAAAAATACTCATGAATTACAACTTTTTATGCTACCAATTATTTTTTATCGTACAGTGAATATAAAGTATATCTGATAATTAGGAATGCGCATAGAACGTTTAAAAAGTTAGAAACATGCAAAATTTTCAATGTTAACAAAAGAACATTTTACGTAAAACAAACTGCACAAGTATATATAGTTTTTACAAATATAATAGCTTATAATTGTACGAAAAGGTTTCAGAATTTAAAAATTCTTTTTCATCAGATAAATTTAAACATCTAGTTTCATAATTCTAGAAAGATTTTTTTTTTTTTTTTTTTTTTTTTTTTTTTTTTTTTTGAATGTCCACTATCGCTTTAATTCTAACTTCTACACATCTTCATCTTAATATCAGGAAGTTTTTGGAAGTTTTTCTTTTCAAATAATCAATTAAAATAAAATTTTCGGATTAGCGAAGTTCTACCGTATTCATGAGTTTATAAATGTTTATGTATTTTTAAAAACTTAAAATTCTTCTTCCAGAACGTTGAATATTATGAAAAGTGAAATTAAAAGACGATGACTTGCAGAGCTGAATTAGAGGCTCTTTTCATTCAAATTTACTTGTAAAACGTTTTATTTTTTTTTTTCAAGAATTTGATACGCATCAGCTCTCTTTATCTCCGGTTAGATATCCTTTAAATTAAAAGCTAAAATTATAATAACTAAAACTAAATTAGTAATAATCTGATAAACAATTATCCAACAGAAATGAAACTGAATAATTCATTTAAATCGATCTATTTTAATTACTTATTTACCAACCTTTCATTAAATCTTTACAAAGCGTCTATTTATCAAAATGACTCAAATTGAAAACCTTCTTTAATTAAGCATTTTTTGGTATTAATATTTTAAACTGATTATTTCATATGAATGTTTGAAAATATACATTAAATGTAGATAATGTCACTTTCGTAAAAATTTTAATTAACTGCTATAAATACTATGCATATTTGTAAAACAACTTATCGAAATCTTAATAACTTTTACAGTAATTTTTTTTTAAAGAATCCTATATTGTTAATTCTGATATTTACTCTTCTGGTAGCTTGCGCTACATTATTTAAGAACCGGAATTTGAAAAACTAAAAATATTACAATAGTTATAAGATAATTAATTATAATCATGTATTTTTGAATATTTTAAATAAGAGTTTCTTTCTTAAATTATTATTGTTTACAATATTTGAAATTAATGGGCAAAATAGTTAAATGAAACTAACTAAAATAAATTAATAAGTATAGAATTTTATAATTTAACCTCTTAGAAATTAAATATCAAGAAAATTTATAGGATTCAAAGAGAACATTAAATACTTAATGTAAAATGCATCATTAATATCCAGATGTAAAATACTCGTGTTTTTATATAAGGTACCCTGGGGTAATAACGCCAGATGGGGTAATAACGCCAAGTGCTAATATTTTGCATAATTTTGAAATAATCTGGTAAATGACACCCATGTGCTCTGCGCAGAAGGGTTTTGAGTCATATAAATCTCAAAAAACAGCTTCAAGTTAATTTGTTTCGTTTTTAGGTGTTATTGATTTTGCAAGCAACTAAAAATAGCGCTTGATCTAAAATTTGCGAGATACGTTTAGTGATGAGAAGACTACTTTTTTATCCGGAAATACTTTGTTAATTACATAAATTTGTAGTACATTTTATGGACTTTCAAAATGTTGTTGAAGATTTTGGATATCTTCTTTAGATAATTTGTAATTTAAAATGTCCAGCGCAATAACTATAACGGGGTAATAACGCCAGTCCTTGCAATTTTACCCCGGTTGATTCCCTACAGTGGCCGAGCTACATCCTAAATACTGATTCAAATAAGCACAGTTAAAACTGTGCAATATTTCTAATAATTCTATTTAAGCGGTCCTTTTTAAGCAAAAAGAAGCCCACGGTCTGATATTCTTTTGCCTCATCCCCCCCCCCCACACACACCACACCTTTATTTTTCTTACACTTTCACAAAAAATTGAACATTTTCAATAGTTTAGGATGCAATTTGTCAATTTCTAGAGCTGAGAGTTTGTATTTTTAGAATTGGGCAATCTACATTCAATTATTCCAACTTATTTCATAGTTTTGTTTGCATGGCGTTATTACCCATATAGGTGGGTAATAACGCCAAATAGCATTGGTCAAGAAATCACGCCATTACATTTTATATATTCATACCTGTTAAATTATTTTTTTTTATATAGATAGTCAATGAGTTGCTGTATCAAATCACATATTTGTTTGAAAAATACAAACTAAAACTGAGCCGTGAAAATTGGTAGAACCTTAACGTGGCGTTATTACCCCAGGGTACCTTATATGTTTAAATTTTAAGTTAATGATTAAATAATTTAAAGTTTGTCAAACAAAAACAAAAATTTAAATTCTTGAAACAAGTCAATTCTTAAATGTGAATTTTGAATGAATTAGTCATACAATTCTGATACTCGCAATTATTATTATCCCTAAGTAATGTATTTAGATAGATTGTGAAAAAAGACTTAGTTATATAACAGAAATAGCTTGGTTAATTCTATGTAAAATCAGTTGGTTTTTGAAAAAAAAAGGTGCGGCCGACTGTTTCTATTTCTAAAAACATTAAACGAGTAATACGTATAATCGTAAAAAAAAAGTTAACGCTACTACTATCTCTGCAACTATCTATGATACAATAAAGTTACTGGTACCATATGTCTTGAAATGAAGTCTACTGTTAAATGAAGCATTTACTTTTGCTTAGAGGGCCGTCTATATGTAAAAAATACACCAAACTTGTACTTTTTAAAAATAGAAACACCTAGTTTTCACAGGATATTTAAAATCTTTCGTTCCAATTATGCCTAGAAACTAAATTTTAAGACATTGGAATGCGGTATTTTTTAATTATAATCATTGGAATTTTTTAATAATAAGCATTTAAAATTTTGAGCCTGTAATGTTAAACTGCATTTTCATATATTTATTAATATCTCCTGAAATTGTTAACCATACATGATAGTCTTTGCGTGGTTATAATACTAAAATAACGAACCATAAATACATTGAATTTGTAATTTTAAAATATTTATAATGTGAATAATGAATTATTAAATGAATATACGACAAATTAAAAAAGGAATTGCAAAGTACAATTTTTTCCATGAATCTATATTTATTATATATTAGATTTTACAAATACTCAATTTAAAATTTTTCTTCCAAGTAGTTTACGAATTATTATTAAAAAAATCTAAATGATGGTTTATTTCGTAAAAAGAACGTAATGTGTCAAAAATGTTTTTTACTTATTTTATTGAAACAATTGGCCGGGCAATAGCCAAAGCGAATAAAACGGTATGAAACGGTCATACTCGCAAAAAATAATGCATTAATAGAAGTGACTTAGTCGTTCTGCCGCATTTCAACAATCGAGTAACGAATTTTAATTTGCATAAAGCCCTAAAATAGGCTCACTTTCTCTAATAGCATGCATTGTCACAGTGACGTCACTGTGGGTCACTTAAGTAACATCACATCTGTGACCAAAATGCCACCACTCAGTGGCGTCACATTGTGACTGAGATGTGACTTTCTTAAAATTCTTTAGAAATTTATAAATATCCTTGAAAACATATTATTTACTTTAAAAAACATGTTTTTGCTAATTTAAATATCATCGCTTTTGTCACAGTTTCGTCACAAAGTTAATGTCAAATTAGTCACAAATGACACATTTTTCACAAATATGTCACATTGTGACCACTTCGTGAAACGTCACAAAAGAGCTCTAAAACAGCCATAACGACTTCACATTTTAGTCACTGTGACTTCACATCGACGTCACGTGACGTCACATCGACAAGTCACAATGTGACTTTACAACTACGTTGCAGTGACGTCACCATGCTTTACGGGTTATAATAACTAAATTTCTCTGAAACCAATTGAAGGAAAATTTATTTTTAGGCGAATTGAAATTTGTATAATTAATATTTTGTGTAAAAATTGGGTTTTGCTGTTGAAAAAAAAAAGAAGTCTGGGTTCGTTTTGATATACAGATGAATAAACATTTTAATACGAAAGAATTACAAAATAAGCAGTTTATCAGAATTAGAGAATACAATTGCATAACAACGTATTTAACCCTGTTTAATTTTTTAAATATTTCAAGATATAGTAAAATCTCACTAATCTGAACTAATTGGGACCAGTTCCTGTTCGAATTAGAAAAAAATAGATTATCGGAAAAGGAAAAGGTAATAGTAAAGAAACACAAAGAACATATAATAGAAAGAAACATGGAAAAGAAAAAGATTCTTGCCAATATAATGTAAATTATGAGTATTGAGTAGTACGATAAATATCCTCTAATCCAGATTCCCAAAATTCGGCAAGCTGGACAATCGGGAACAATTTTCGGAAAAAAAGTAGAATTCCTTGTTTAATCACGACTGATGTTGATAATAATGCAATGGAACTACAAAATGAGGAATTACGTAAAATCCATAAAAAACAGTTGGAAAATATGGATCCATAAATTACTGAGTCATCATGTGGACAATGAGAAAATAAAAAACTTTTCTGTAGATAATTTGTAAAATCAAACTGTTAAAAGAAAAAAATAAGTATTAATATCTAAATTTAATATTTTTGCGTTTTAGAAAATAATTTTATAATGACTGTCAAACAACCTGACATTTAGATTCTTTTCAAATTGGTTTATACGAATAGGCTTAAATTGCACTTTTCATTTCATATTTGTGTACATATAATGCACTTTTACAGTTTCAGTATTTATTTCTATTCAAGATGTTTGAAAGATAAACAAGCTTTATTGCGTTTTTTTTTTTTTTTTTTTTTTTTTTTTTGCTGTTGTTGTTGTTGTTTGATTCTGTCTACTCATGTATGCATCTTGTAATCAGGGAAATTTTTCAAGTTCATCTTTTCAAATAATTGGTTAAAATATAATTTTCGGAAATAAAATCGGTTTGGAATAGTGAAGTTCTACTGTATTTGTATGCTTATAAATGTTTATGCATTTTTAAAAACTGAAATTGTTGTTTCCAGAATGTTGAATATTATGCAAAGTGAAATTAAAAGACAATGACTTGCAGAGCTGACATTGTGGCTCTTTTCAATCGGTCTTTTACTAGTAAATAGTATTTTTTTTATTCAAGAATTATACGCATCAGTTCTCCTTATCTCCAGTTAAATATCCTTTAAATAAAAAACTATAATTATTATAACTTAAACATAATTTGTAATAACCTGATAAAAAAATATCCAATAGAAATGAAACTGAATAATCCACTTCAATCAATCTATTTTAATTGCTTATTTACCAACCTTTCATTAAATCTTTACAAAGCCACTATTTACCAAAATGACTCAAATTGAAAACCTTCTTTAATTAAGTACTTTTTGGTATTAATATTCTAAACTGATTATTTAATATGAATATTTGGAAATTTATACTAAATATAGATAGTCTCTTTCATAAAAAAATTAATTAACTGCTATAAATACTATGCATATTTAAAAACAACTTATCTAAATCTTAATTATTTATACAGTAAAATTCCTTCTAAAGAATTCTACGTTATTAATTCTGATATTTAATCTTGTTGAATTTTGAATTATTTAAAGGAATATTAAAAACAAAAAATTGTACAAACATTATAAATTAATTAGTTATTATCATGTCTTTAAGATTATTTCGAATAAAAATTTGTTTCATAAAACATTATTGTTTACAATATTTGAAATTAATGGATAAAAATAGTTAAATGAAAATAACGGAAATTAATTAATATATAAAATGAATATTATAATTTAACCTCGTAGAAATTAAATATCAAGAAAATTTATAGGATTTAAAAAAAAAATTCAATACTTAATGAAAATACATTATTAATACACAGACAAAATGCTGGTGTAATTAAAATATTAAGTTAATGATAGATAATTTTAAGTTTATCAAACAACAACAAAATTTTAAATTCTTGAAAAAGGCCAATTGTTAAATGTGAGTTTTGAATAAATTAGTCATACAATTTTGAAATTAAAAATTATCATTATCCTTAAATATTGTGTAATATATTATAAATTACATTAGAAGTTAAATTATAAAATTATATTTGAAAATTTGACTTCGTTATATAAGTGAAAAGGTTTGATTAAGTTCATGTAAAATCAGCTGGTTATAAAAAAATAATAATTAATAAAAGTTTCAGTTGACTGTTTTTATTTGTAAAAACATTAAACGCGTGATATGAAAAAACGTAAATACTACTGTTAACTCTGTAGTTCATTATAATAAAATTTAGTTACTCGTACCAAATGACTTAAAATGAAGTCTACTTTTAAATGGTGTGCTTACGTTTTTGCTTAAAGATATGTAAAAAATACAATATGTAAAAAATACAATAAACCTTTCTTTCTTTTTTAAATAGAAACACCCATTTTTGACGCGATATTTAAAATTTTATTTCAAAATATGCCTAGAAATGAAATTTTAAGATTTCAATGCAAACTTTTTTTATTATAAAAATTTAAATTTTGGAGAATCTAATGTTAAATTGTATTTTCATTTATTTATTAATGTCTTCTGAAATTATAATCTAAGTTTAAGAATCTGTTTCTCTGCTATAAGAGTAAAATAACCAAACATAAATGTATTGAATTTGTAATTTCAAACTATTTATAAAATGAATAACAAATTATTAAATCAATATTCGAAAAAAATATAAATTTCAAAGTAAATGTTTTTCGATGGATTGATATTTATTAAAATCCTACATTTTGCAAACTCCAAATTTCAAATTTTTCTTCTAAATAGTTTTGAAATTATTATTTTAAAAGTCAAAATGATGGGGGTTTTTCAGCCCTGTATGAAGGCAATTTTTTTTCAAAAAATGTGCTTTACTTAATTTATTGAAACATTTGAACGGCAATTATCGAAACATTCTAAGAAAGTGAAATGGACAAATTGGAAATAAATAATACATCAATAGAAGTAACGTGATCTTTCTGCAACATTTTAACAAACGAGTCAAAAAAACTTCAACTTGGGTACAGCTCTTAAATAGAGTCACTTAACAATAACTAATTTCTCTGAAACTAATCATACGAATTTCATGAAAATTTGTTTTTAGGCTAATTGAAGTGTGTAGAATTTATTTATTGTGTGAAAATTTGTTATTGCTGTTGAAGAAAACAAGTTTTTGGTTTCTTTTTTATATGCAGATTTCCCACTAGGCTGTTTTTATACAGGGTGTCCCAAAAGGTCATGTCCAAACGGAACACATGGTTGTGTCAGGTCATGAGGAAACAGAATTACATAGGAAAGGGGGGTCGGAAACGCGATCTAAACAGTGAAATTGCATCGTAACCGTCACGCAAAGAAAAGATAACAAACGGTGTAAAATATCTTTATTTTACAACAAAACAGTACCAAATAAAAAAGAAAAATGCTACAACTCATAGTAAGTGCTCATCCAAGTGCTCATCAACTGGTTCATCCTTTCTCTGCAACGTCCGCGCTTCGAATGATCCGACTGCCCGCGCTTTCGTCTGACATCGCTTATCGCCCTCTAGCGGATTACAATCGCGTTTCCGACCCCCCTTTCCTATGTAATTCTGTTTCCTAATGACCTGACACAACCATGTGTGCCGTTTGGACATGACCTTTTGGGACACCCTGTATACACCATTTAAAAGTGGACTTTATTTGCAATCGTTTGGTATTAGTAACTTTCTTTTATAACAATTTGTTGGAGAGCTATAAGAAAAATTGCATTTTATTTCACGTCTCTACCTGTCTTCTGAGTTGTAAAACTTCATTTCTTAATCCTTTCAAATACTTTTGTGATTTGTTTATGTCGCGTAAAAATCAACAACAATAATAATAATAATGATGATAATTTCGGAATTTTCAAAAGTACTGTATAAAATTCAATATAAATTTTTTGCAATATAAAGATTGGGATACATAATGGCGATTTATTCGTGTAAAATAAATTATTTTGTACGCAAAGTTAAATGGTATTTAAAAGGAACACAAAATTCTGTCCGTGATTTTCCTTTTTTTTATTACAAGTAGAAATAAGATAATGAAGAACTTTTAGATCAATTGTTTATTTATAACATTCATGAACAAGGAACAGGGACCGAAGATAAATGGATTACTATCAGGGACTTAGTGAAGTATATACAAGGGTATACGCCGTATACCTTCTGGACTTTTTAAAGGAACACCATATACCCTCTGTTTCTCAAGAAAACTATAATATACCCACTCTAGGGTATACTCTCTGCCTTGAGCGTGTACCCTCCGCTTAGAGCGTATATCCTCTGCTATTTTTACGACTACACCCCTGATTACTATACTAGTTCTTGTACAACAACAACAAAAGAGAGAAATCAAAACAAAATAAAATAATTTTTGCATCTCAGAAATTTTTGAAACAAATATAACAATATAGAAAGCGTCATGATTTACAGAACACGAAGTACATTTTACAATAAAGTAAAAGTTAAAGTCAACTTCTATCCTTATTATTTACAAGCGTATTAGTCATACTCATTTAAAGTCTTCTAGTGATTACAGTGTAGATTAATAGACATAAATGTAGACAAAAATTTAATTATGGATATGTTACCCAATACATGGATAACTAATTAATCAATTAATGCTTTAAAGTTTTACTTAGGAAATAATTTATTTTTAATAAACAAATATAAAATAAGTTACTTCTAAATGAGCCATACAGTACTATGACAAATGAATTAGTTTTATGTTTAAAGGGTACACAGCCAAACTTTTAAATTATTTGTAATTACTTTTTCAGTTATTTCAAATTATATATAAGCGTCGATTTTTTAACACATCAACTTCATGTATAAAAAAAGTACATTTGCATGCAGTAATATGTTTTATAAGTACTTAAATTATGCGAAAAGAAATATCTTTAAAGGTATGTATACGGTGGTAAGAAAATTCAACATTGTTTCATTACAATAAAGGGATGTTGGATAAATTTACAAACGATTCCTTTAAAATATTTATCTTTGAATAAATATTACTTATGTCTAAAAGAAAGATCATTTATTTATAAAAATGCCGGACATGCTGATACACATGGATTTGATACAGACGAGCAAACATCAACTTACAAATTTAGAATAATTTGAAGAAACATTAAACAGTAGAAACATTAATAAATCCCCATATTCAATGTAATGAAAACACTTGAAATAGTCCACAATCCTTCTTAATGAAAATTATTGACTGGATTTGTAAATACTGATTATAAAAACTAGTAGGTAGCATTGATTTTTTTTCCTCCAACAAATGGCACGAATAAACTATTGTAAAGTAGTTTCGAATAGCGGTAGAAGTTTTCAAATAAGATATGTTATTTTTATTCAATGAAGAACTCTTGAAGAGACATTGAATCTACTATAACTTGTTATTTTTTGCAAGTATGTGGTGCATATTTGCTTGTTTAATGCCATTTCAAATTTGACGTAAAGGAAATATGCATAAAACATTTACAATTAATTAATTGTCATTGATATTTTTTTAATATAAAAATTATTATTATTTAAACAGAAACACACATGTATGTATAAAATGTTATCTAAAAAAAACCTATATAATAATACTTAATTACATCTTTAAAATATTTCTTGTTTCAAAGTTTTCCTGTTTCAAAAATAGTTATAATTTACATTTACAATTAATTAATTGTTAATGATATTTTTTAAAAATGTAAAAATTCATTTTTTTAAACAAAAACACACATGTATGTATAAAATATTTTCTAATAAAAAAAACCCTTAAAACAATAATTTATCTCTTTTTTAAATATAAAATACTTAATTATTTCTTTAAAATATTTCTTGTTTCAGAGTTTTCCATGTTTCAAAAATAGTTATAATTTCTTTGTATCTATGTAAAAAAATGCATTTAATTTCTGAAGCTAAGCGTTGTAAATTTTAAAATAAGTTATGCATAACCGATATATTATTACAGTCAAAAAAATTCACAATTATTCATTTTTTCTAGGAAAAGAAATTAAAAATCAAAGTTAATAGAAAATTAAATTGAGATAGTAATTTATTCTGGCTTTTTATTTATTTATTTATTTAATCATTAACCGAAATAAAATTCTTTCGCAATACTAATAAATTTTGCTATTTTTTATAGTTCCTCTTCTGAAAAAATCAAATAGAAAATTAATTATTATAAAAATTCATTAAACACATATATAGATTTTTTTATGATTTATCAATTATTTGCTGCTTATCTTAGAGCAGAACACAAAATAGTGGAAAAAATGAAAAAGATAAACCAAGAAAATAATTCTACATATAATCGATTGAAATATATTTATTTTCTAATATGCTGTTTTTAGCCTTTGATCTCTGACAAAATTCCCTTATTATTTATATGTTCAAAGAATTTTTAAACAACTTTTGATCTTCTACCACTATGCCTTTTTTTCAAATTAAATGCATCTCTGTAAAAATAACTACGCAATTCTTTATGCGAAGTATTTATTGATTCTTATGGCATGCACTTTTTTACATCATTATAAGGAAAGAAAAAATAAAAAAGTTTTAATAAATATACACTTTATGCGATACAATTTTTATTATATTAGTGTAGTTTGAAAACTTAAATGGAAAACTACGTAATATTTTATTTTATTTGAAAGATTACAACTGATATTTTTTATTTAATTTTAAAAAATGCATTTCAGAGATTGTATTATATAATGATATTCCATTTTGTAGACAAATATCGATAGTAAAATATATCTTTCATTTCTCGAATAAAAGATTCTTTTGTGAATTGAAATATATTCTTAAATTGTAAAATTAGATGTTCTTAAAAAAAACACAAAAAATAATAATTATTTGTTATTGTTTACTATTATTACTTACTAATACTCAATAAATATTTTAAATTTAATTGTTTTTCTTGTTAAAATAGCTATTGTAGCTTTTTTAATATAATTATTAACAGTTCATATTACTTATAAAATAACGTTTTGAAAACTTAATTTTACTTTTATACATTAATTTTTATTATTGCTTAAATTAATTTAAATATTTTTTATATCTTTGAAAAAGACAACTGCAATAATTAAATTTACTTATGTAATAAAATTAGATGTTTCAAAATTTTTTTGGTGTATGTGTAAGAAGGCGGCAAATGTTTAAATTTTTATTGAAACTATTTCATTTACCTGCAAATAAATATTGTTTCAAAATTATATTTGCTTAAAACATTAAATAGTACTTTGGAGATTTAATACATGAAATCTGATAAAAGAACAAATCCGATAGAAAGTTTATGTTCACTCAAAGAGCTGATATGCCTAAAACATGTAAAAATACTTTTGGAAATAAAGCAGACATTTCAACATTTTCTGAATAATAAATTACTAACACTCCTGTACCAAAAATGCCTATCTAATTGTTTTTTTTCTTTTATTCCTATTATTAAATTGAATTTATAAATAAAAATAAGTGTATTTTATCTTATCCAAAAATACTTTTACTTCTTGCTTTGTCTCAGTGCTGAAAATATTTTACGAATATTGATATTCCAAATGGAAATGAAGGTTTCTTTAGGGTATTAGGAGGCTAATTAAGTCACCTGAAAAGGCTCCGCTGACTAATCCTAATCCTATAGAATTTTTTTTTAGATATCTCGTTTGAATTTCAATTTTATTAAATGATTTCTTTTCTTTTCTTTTTTGCAATGGTTAGCTGGTATCGATCTATAAGAAGAGGATTTTGTACTTTTACGATTTTAGTTACATATATTTTTAATGAGAACATTTTCTTACTCTTTATTGTTTTCGAAAGTAAAAGCATCTTCTTGAAAGAAGTCTGCTAAGAAAATCGAAATATCTAAAAAAGACAGGTGTAAAGATATGAATCCCATCTACCGAATGCAAAAGATTCATTTAAAAATATTAAAATCCAAACGAGATATTTTTTTTCATAGGATTAGCATTAGAGAGTCAGTTTTTACAGATTACTGAAAAAGCCACTCAAGGGGACTTGGTAGATAAATAATGCATTTTAAAGTATATTTTTGGCACAATAATAAAAGAATAAATAAAAGAAAATGATTCTATCAAGAAATTGTTCGATTTCTCTAGTGCAATTGGAAAATTTATAATTTATAATTAATATTTATTTATTTATTTATTTATTTATTTATTTATTGAAAAATTAATATTTTTTAAATTTACAGTCTTTTGCAATTCCGAACATTTTAAATTATTTTTTAACTATTCTTAGTATATATATCGTAGTGTATAACTGCAAGTGTTAATGTCATCATATTTAATTAGTTTCGGAAAAAAATAGAATGAGGAAATGCATGTGAAATTATGGCAAAAACTGAATTTAATTTGCATGTTTATGTGCAAAAAAATTGGTTTATTGTAAATATGATATTTAGTTTTAACAGATAGACCACAACGAACAACGAAAACAAAATCAGAATCAATTGAAAAATGTATAGAATAATTTCATCATTTTGAACATGCTGGGAAAATCATTTTTAAGTGAAGTGGATTATGAAATTTAAAGGGACAGCGATGCAATCAATCTCTTTAAACAGTATTTCTAGAACTCGGATCTTTTCTAAGCTTCATGAGAATGTACCAGGGAAAGTAAAGCATGATTTTTTAAAAAAATTAGAAAATTGATAATTTCGTCATTTTTCGTGACAGAGTGAAGTAGAGTTTATGACGAAATGAAGGGTGCAGAGTCACCATTAATTAATAAAAAATAATATTAAAACAAAGAGAGAATATTTCCAGAAGAATTTTGAACGTTCCTGTTATTTAGTACACTGTTGAACGTAAATTGTGAGTGCTGAAATTGAGCTTTAGAATTTACAGCGATATAAATTTCGAAAAATGTTTTTGGAATGTCGATAACCGGAATCTAATGTTTTTGATTTGATAACATACATTTTCTATGCACTGAACAGAATAAGAAAAATGTGTTATTCCATAATAAAATGGGAATAAAAATTAAATTTTGTCTATGAAAGAAGTAAAAATTAAAAGGGAGATGTTAAAATAGTGACAGAAATATTTTTAACGCTGTCGAAATTGGTGTATTTTTTGTGTGTAAATTATGCTAGTTGAATTTGGTATTTTATTTTCAGTATAATATAAATTATTCGAAAAAGTTCGAATAAAATAAGCATTGGTTTGTTAGATCTTGATAAAAAATTCTTTCACTTCGTATATTTTATAATTCACCTTATATAATGTATGCTACAAAACATTTAACTTGAGAAAACTACACAAATTGCTTTTTTTTTAACTTTCTTTTAGAAAAACTTGAATCCTTATTTAATGAGGTTTTTTATAATATGTAACAAGTGGAGTTAAGGAAAAAAAATCAAGAAAATAATGCTCAAGTTAAAAAATAATAACTATGCTGAAAAATGATTGAAAAGAGCTAATACTGGGTAGAAAAATTATATCGATCGAGTGTTTAATGAGAAAAATATTTCTCGGTACTAATAAAAACATGGGTTCATAGTTTTTATTTATTTATTTTATTTTTTATTTATTTTTTTGAGGTTTTGATTTTATAATAAACAATCAAAAATATTTTTATTTATTGTGCTTCTTTAATTAATATGATAAATAATGTTGGTTGGAAAAACATCATAAAAATATTAGAATTTTTTATTGTAACAATACATGTATTTTACATGTTATCCATCGTGTTTAATGTTTAACAAAAAAAAAAAATATCCCTCTCAATGGTCGCCCATTTTGTTATTTTTTTCTGAGAAATGTAGAGAAATAAAGTCTTTATACTTTACTATAATAGAATACTGTAAAAAGTGTGGAGTAAATTGTCTCAAAACTCTTTTTTATTACTGCATAATTAAAAAGGAATTTTTATGATTTATACTTAGTTTAAAATTTTTATGTAAATTAGTAAATTGTCTAGCGAAACTTATTTAAAATTTATAAAAACATAAGTTGGATGTAAAAGATATCTCAACTTAATTTACAAAAAGCGGATATATTCTCTCCCATAATGGAACTAATGTGGACTGAACTAATTCGAACATGAGAAAAAAAGAGGGTATACATTAAAGACAGGGATACATTTATTATTAAAAAAGTATTCATAAATGTATTTACTTTCCATATAGGAATATTTATTTTCCCTCTTTATTAAATTTACACATTATTTTTTCAATTATAAATTAAAGGACATAACTTTTAGGACTCCGTACTATAAAGTGAAAATGGAAGCGTTATAGGATCACTCCTGTGTCTCTCTTTCAGTCTGTCACAGCCACATTACTCATAAAGTATGGAATGTTGAAAGCTCGATTTAGGGGAACTAATAAAAGTTATTGACCCAAATTTTTACAGATTATTAAACATTTACAAATATATTTAAAAGGAGGGGTAGGAGGGCTAAATAAGTTACTTGAAAAAAATCTTTCTTTATATAACATGTGCGGTATCTTATGAGAGCTTTCATTACGCTGAACACAAATCCACGCTAATTAGGGTGCCGCGCAATGCATAACGTTAAGAGATTTTCACCCCTTAGTCATTTGCGATGCTCTATGACGTGTATCCTTGCCGTCACTGGTGGATCAAAACAGCAATTTCTCTCTACGATGACAATCACCACTATGCGCTATCCCAATTTCGTTTAGAAATTCAGATGGTGAGCTTTTTTATGTAAAACAACCTTTGAATTTCAGGACATTTGATGATTTACGGGAGACTTTGAAGGTGAGCTCGATGGCCGAGCGGTTAGAGCGTTGGGAGTGCAATCAGACGTTGTGGGTTCGAATCCTTCAAGGGCCAAAAGTCGGTTTATGTATTTTTTTAATATTTTATTATTGGACAACCTGGATTAAGGGTGCCATCTTTTTACCCTAATTAAAGGTGCCATTGTGGCTCTCTTAGGGGTGTCACCAGTGAGACAAGCATTTCACCCCTAAAAGGTGCAATGTATCACCATTAGATTTAACAGTGAACGCATTATGTACTTTAGAAAATACTTTAGTACTTTAGTACTTTTCAAATGGGAAATTTACTATTAAAATTTATCATTGTATAAATTAAATATTTTTTAAACATTAATCTTTATCATAAATAAGTATGATTAAAAAGAAATCGTAAACATTTTGCTGGTACCGATTAATAAACGTCGTTAAATTTTGACTTAAAGTTGCGATAATATTTATAAATTATTTGCCTGCAATATAAGCGAAATTCTTAGATACTTGCTTCGTACAAAAACATGTATCAATAAAATAAGTACTACTTTTTAATAAATCTCATCTAATGGGAAACGTAACATCCTAAAAACAACTTTTGATGTTAAAAAGAAAGAAACATAGCCGGAGGGTAATGTCATACTTCGTAGAACCAGAAATAAATGAAGAAATATATTATTAATATATATATATCAGCCATTGGATCGAAAAGAAAACTTTAATGTCTCACAGAAAATATCAGAAAAATGAATTATACTTTTATCTGATATTTTATTATGATATTTTATTTGAAAAAAATCATAAATGATAATAATCTTAGTGAATTATTCGTATTAATACAACTTTCCTATGCAATTTTTAACCCTGTTATTTAAAGTCTAAATATTTTATATAATATATAAGATGGATGATGTATACTTTTTTGATTAAATATCAAAATATTCGTAAGAAAACTTCATAACATAAAAAACATTTTAAAAAATATTTTTTCATAAGAATTTAAAAAAAAATCTTCAATATTTATTCATTATTTAAAAATGGTGTTACACAATGCATTAAAAACAAACCACTCTCACATGTTTTGGTTGTAATCAAGTAAATAACCGTAATCATAACACAAAATTCGTCTCTAGTGAATACAAATAACCCCCAATAATGAAATGTATACCAAACACATCACAAAAGACGCACATCTGCTACTGTGAAATATGAAACGCAAAAATTAGACTATGATTAAAAAAAAATTCCAATATGGCTCTCCCTATTCAAACTTTTCACAAATTACTTGTTCATTAATTCTAACCGTAATTTAGGAATAATAAAAAAAAGTATCGCTGCATATGGACCTTTTTCGTATATATATTTCAATGGACTCACTTGTAATGGACTTACGATAACAATATGATAGAATTTCACATATTACAATAGAGTTTATGGTAAAGCTATAATGAGTTTTTTAAGCAAGTTCGGGTTTTAATAATATTAGAACAATAATATCTACACCATAGAAAGAATTAGAGAACGATAAAAAAATATATATAATAAATAAACTAACATACTGGCAATAAAAAGTTAGAATACTAAGTTTTTAATTTTTGACAAGAAGAATGATTATTTTCAAAATAATTCCAACAATTGATAAAAACTGAAAGAACAAAATGAAATAGTAGTACTTAAGGTAAGGATTAAATATTTGTATTTCTTTTAAACAACTACTTATGTACAGGAAATAAAAGTATGATATATTAAAAAAAAAAAAAAAAAAAAAAAAAAAAAAAAAAAAAACAGAATTGAAAAATGTTTATAACGTAGGTACGCGTATCGGGATGACTCTCTGTGTCTATATCTGGTCATAGTTCTCTTATGATCATATATTTAAGTACATTTATTTGGATTTAAATAAATATTAATTTAATTTAATTTAATTTATTGAATTAATAAATATTATTTAGTTTTTAATATTACTAACTAATAATGTTTGCTAATATTTAAATTATTTTTAATAATATTAAGCAATATATAATTATTTGTTCAACATACAATTTTAGGAACAACAAATAAATCAATAAACTCTCTAAAAGAAGTATTTTCTTATAAATCTCATCTAATCAGACACGTAACATTCTTGAAATCACTTTCAGAATTAAAAGGATAGGAAAATAGCCCGAGGTTAACGTCCTACTTACAAGATGTCGAAATAAATGAAGAAATATAATAATAAATATATTACGATATCAGAAAAAATTTCCAAATGAACATAACGTTGTATATAAAATGAGATAAAAAATAATTTTATTTTTGTTCAATGTATTTTCAAAATGATAAAAATTTCTATAATGTCTGAATGACAGATACTAAAATTTCCATTTAAATAGCAAACATTCTGACGTTTTGAAAACGAAAAGCCTGTAACGTAAAAAAAAATCAGGTGTCATTTCTGTAGGAGAAACGATTATTTTACTCAATGTAATATTTCAAAATTATCACAACCGAATATATATTTGCAACAGGAATTTCTAGATCTTAGTTCATAATCTTGTTATTTATTTGTAATAATTCATAATAAAAAGGCATTTATTTATGGAATATTAACAAAATATATTTCTGGTGGTCATTCATCATGTTGTTTTTCTTTTACGGCACATTATTAAATTGTATATATAAGTAATAAAAACTACTCATATGAATACAGAGAAAGAGTTGGTTTTTTTTTTACTTGCACACATTTTTTTTTTAAACTTGCTTCTTAATTCTAATAATAACCTTTTTAAAATTATGGAATTTTTTCTTAATTAGTGAACAAATACATTTTTTCAATTAGGGAAACAAACTCAAAAAAGAAAAATCGTGATGGAATTTTGTATTTATATTCTCACGGACAAGGAAGAATTTAAGAGAAAAGAAAGCGAAAGTTTTTCTATTTTAGCATAATTTAAGGATCTGAAGTCTTGAAAATCTTAGAAAATTTACAATTTTTACATTATTATAAATTCAGCAGACCCTACGTATAAATCTGAGGAAAGAAAATAAATAAATTAAATCAATTTATTATTTTAAGTTCATTTCTGGTACGGTGGGTACCTGTGGCAAAAAATTGCAATGGTTTTGGACAAGCCATTTTAACAATAAGAAAAAAAAGATTTAAAAAAATCTACATGTTCACAAACTAAGATCATTTTTTTCTTAATGAAAAAACACCGTAAACACTGGCGATAATTGATAAATAAAGTAAAGTAAAACACTTTGTACAATCACTATAAAATAAAAAATAAAGTAGGACGCGTTTCGAGCTACAACAATAACAGCTAGTCATCAGCTAAACCAACATGTGTCGGTAAGGGACGTCTCGACTCTATGCGCTCACGGTTACGTGTTGGTTTAGCTGATGACGAGCTGTTATCGTTGTAGCTCGAAACGCGTCCTACTTTATTTTTCATCTTATGATGATTTGACAAAATGTTTCACTTTATTTTTTCCTTATGCTAAGACGAAAGATACTAGTCATCACTACAAAAGAAGCATAAATATTTTATTAAATATATACCTTTTACAATAAGATAGCAATGTTTTATTTTAACAACTTTGAAACTGGCTGCAAAACCCTTACAATAAGAACCAAAGAAAAATTCAAAGAGTTCAGACAAAAAGACCGATTTCTTTTAAAGTATTAATTTCATCAACGTAAAAAACGGAAAGTGTTTTCTTATGAGAATTTTGGCCAGTATACAGGGTGGTCATAAAAAAACTTTGCCGATATACGGAGCTCTAGCGTCCAGTCCGCTCGACCGATCGAAATGGAATTTCAGATATAGCTATTCCGAGGTATGAGCTCGAGATTCTGTGAACGACAACAAAATGGCGCTCACGGTTACGGTTATAGTTACAGACACTCGAAAATTTCCAATAGAAACACCCATTTTTTTCATCGCAAAATGCTCAGCGCATGCGAAAACCCCAAAGAGCGTTGGAACCGTACGTGTATCGCAAGAAACGGACATGTTATGCACGCACAAAAAACCGTTCTGGGAATCCTCCCCCCCATAGAAAAAACTCGATTTGGGCGCACTGGCACCCATGTGGAAAATGTTTAATCAAAATAAAAGTTTTAGTTTCTCCGATCCGTATTGTAATCAGAGATTAGTGTACTGACTCTGCGTCATATGCAAATTTCCTCCTTGCGCCCCAATCGAGTTTTTTCTATGGGGGGAGGATTCCCAGAACGGTTTTTTGTGCGTGCATAACATGTCCGTTTCTTGCGATACACGTACGGTTCCAACGCTCTTTAGGGTTATCGCATGCGCTGAGCAATTTGTGATAAAAAAAATGGGTGTTGCCATTGGAAATTTTTGAGTTTCTGTAACTATAACTGTAACCGTGAAGACCATTTTGTTGCCGTTCGCAGAATCTCGAGCTCATACCTCTGAATATCTATATCTGAAACTTCACCTCGATCGGTTGAGCGGACTGCTCATATATGGAAGTTCCATATATCGGCAAAGTTTTTTTTATGACCACCCTGTATATCATATCGTAATATTAATAACATATATTCCACAACGAAAAAGTAAGAATTTATATTATAAATAAATATTTTGGTTATAAGACGTTGTTGTATTAATAAAAACAATTAAAATACATAATTTTTTTTATTTACAATAACTAGCATACCCAGCCCGCTTCGCCGGGCTTAATTTGAAGGTTTATTTAATAATTTATGTGTATGGTACGCTTCTCTCTCAGCTCGCGACGGATCCCCCGGTGACTCTCCCCGGACCATCGGCACTCCACGTGCGTCGGGTGAGCGTCAGAACAAACTTTCAGCATATACATATGGGTGGTTGTACTTGAATGCACAGACCTGCGCGTTTTTTTCTATCTTGCTTTTATACCTCTGGACCGAGTTGGCGCATTGCCAAGATTTGCTTCCTCTGGACCGAGTTGGCGCATTGCCAAGATTTGCTTTCGCCTGTGCCTCAATTATCCTCAGAATTCCTTTTATATATATAGATTTTTATTTACAATGTCAATTAATGTATTTAAAAGTTTTTATTAATACGACAACGTCTTATATATGTTACAGGCCAAACCCGATTTTAGGCCAAACTAGATTGGCCTAGTCCAAACCAGTCTATCCTAATGCCTATCGGATAGACTAGTTTTTCCTAGGCCAAACTAATCTATCTTAATGCTCATAGGATAAACTTGTTTTTCCTAGGCAAAACTAGTCTATCCGAACGCCCATCGGATAAACTAGATTTTCCTAGGCCAAACTAGTTTGGCCGAACGGTCATTAGGATGAACTCGTTTAGCCTGCTATTCATTGGTTTGAACTAGTTTATCCTAGGCCGAACTAGATTGTACTAAGCCAATTCAATTTGGCGTGATTTTATTGAATCTAAAGATCGCCACATACTATCAAAGCCTGAGAGCTAATGTGCTCGTAGATTCTGTGTGTGTGTATGTAACCATGTACGTATGTATGTATGTATGTACGTACGTACGTATGTCGGACTAATATATCGCGACTGATATAACGGACTAATGTGGAATTAATATAAAACAAGCACCCAAATGTTGGAATTTGGAATTTGGATGCGATTTAGTTCAAATCAGCCGGCTTCGCCCGCTATCGAACCCCTTGTTTTATACAACATCTCGAAACGGGCATATGTTGAAGCGAATGAACCTCGAAGAGAAAAAAACATGATGATAAATATTTAAGAAAAAAGATTCCGCATCGAAATACCACTATTTCCTAATAGTAATTTTTTGAAAATATGTTATATTCTTGCTGGAACATTTTGAAACTTTGTGACAGTTTATGGCATTTGATATAAATTTATAAAAAAAAAAAGTCACATTTCGGCTTGAAAGGGGGTGTGGTTGCGAACAAAATCAGGAAATATAACGGAAATTCTAGCTTTTAAAGCACCGCGACCTCAAGTAACATATCTACTAATAGGCTGTTTAACGGAGTTTCATTCAAATACAGTTTTGTTAATAATAGAGTGCGCTCCTTGGTGTTGGAATAAGGAACTAATATAACATGGCTTAGTTAAAACTTGCTGGCTTCGCCCGCTATCTGACTGGCGTGGGTAGCGGGGATATGGTTGGAAATTCGTTCGCTTCGAGGCTCTTTTGAAAAGGAGGATTACATTCGGCGGTGCGTACTCAGCACGCTTGCTACGATTTGAATTTCGTTCGCTAAGAAGTTCGTTCGAAAAGAAAGAAGGCATTTGGCAGTACGTGTGCAGCACACCTGCTATATGCAGTCGCAAGCTGTAGGGACGCGACTAAAGAACTGATGCACGAAATGTAATAAAAATTTATATTCAGGCAGTCTCTGATCTAAATTGGTGCTGATTAGTTTTTGGTGTAAATCGTTCATCAGGTGGAGCTGCTGTTTTGCATTTTTTTATGATTTACGCATTAGCTTTATCTTAATAACTAATACACAAATTTCCATCAAACATCAGATTCAGTTCGTCCATGAGATGTGTTGGTGTTGTTTCTATTTTGAAGTAAATCGCTCAACATGGCTATGCTAAGTTGCACTTTTAACAATTTTTACAATAGCTGTATCTCAAAAACTAATGAAGGGAATTTAATAAACATTTATATTCAGATAGTCCCTGATATAAATTGATTCTGATTACATTTTCATGTAAATCGTTCAACAGATGGCGCTTCTAAACTGCATTTTTACCGATATGCATCAACATTATTTCAATAACTTAGTTACGGATTTTCCTCAAACTTCCGGATTCAGTAAATCCGTGATATGAACTAATTCTGTTTACGTTTTTATATTAATTGCTCAATAGGTGGCACTGTTGTGCTCATTTTCCCCGATTCCTGAAATAGCTCTATCGCAAGAAATAATGGACGAATTTTCATCAAACTTTAGATTCAGTAAGTCTCTGATAAAAATTAGTATTCTGTAGTTTTTGGAGTAAATCTCTCGAAAGGTGGCGCTGCTATATGGTATTATTCGTGATTAATGCAATAGCTCTATGTCAGGATCTAATGCATTAATTTTCATCAAACTCCAGATTATGTTAGTCCTTGATATAAAAATTGCAAAAGTACTTTTTAGTTTTTGGAGTAAATCGAGCAACATGTGGCGCTGCTTTGTGGCATTATTCATAATTATCGCAATAGTTCTATCTCAAGAACCATTGAACGGATTTTCATCAAACTTCAAATTCAGTTAGTACCTGATATAAATTAATATTCTTTTGTTTTTAGAGTAAATGGCTCAATAGATAGCGCTTCTATGCAGTTTTTTTATGATTTCTGCGATAATTCTATCTCAAATAGTACTAATACACAGATTTTCATCAAATTTCAGATTGAGTTCGAATTTGAAAGACGTGTTAGATTTTTCAAAAAGTTCCGAGAAGAATTTAACATTTTTACAAAAATTGCTATTAGAAAATAGTGATATTTCGATGCGGAATCTTTTTTCATAAATATTTATCATCATGTTTCTTTCTCTTTGAGGTTCGTTCGCTTAACATACGTCCGTTTTGAGATTTTATATAAAAAAAGGAGCCCAATAGCGGACGAAACCAGCTTGTTTGAACTAGATCGCGTTGTATTAGTTCCAAATTCCAACACCAGGGTGCTCGCGTTATATTAATTCCACATTCCATCACCAGGGAGCGCACTCTATTGCCAACAAAACTGTATATGAAGGAAACTCCGTTAAACAATCTATCAGTAGATATGTTACTCGATGTCGCGGTGCTGCAAAACAAGAATTTAAGATTTTTGCAAAAATCACTATTCGTCAATAGTGGCATTAAACGCGGAACATATTTTTATAAATGTTTATCATGTGTCATAAACTATCTTAAAGTTTCAACTAGATCAACCTAGAATTCCCGTTATATTTCCTGATTTTCTTCCCCCCCCCTCTTTCCCGTTCGTTATGGGACTTTTTTTACAACTTTTATCATGTGTTATAAACTATCACAAAGTTTCAAACAGTTCCAACAAGAAATTAACATTTTTACAAAAATTACTAATAGAAAATAGTGGTATTTGACGCGCCATCTTTTTTCTTAAATATTTAACATCATGTTTTATTATGTTTCTAAAAGTTTCAAATAATGGTAATATTTAATTAGCAACTAAAACCTTAAAAAGTGCTGAGCTTTAAAAAAAAAAATCTAGCGTCCTCTTACTCTACCCCCCCCCCCCCAAACTTAAATTTCAAGTGTCATGCTTTATTTAAGCTTTTTGTTATTTTTAAAAGGATTCGGATATTTAGTTTCTTAGTATGAACAATTTCGCCTGAAGTGATGTGTGCAAAGAACCAATATCTGTTGCGAATTAAAAATCTTTTCATAAAACCGAAAGTTTCTAACCGATAAAAAAAAATCCGTTATATGTTTATATTTAAACTCAGAACCCCTCAAAT
Source organism: Maratus speculifer (assembly GCA_964019185.1). Lineage (NCBI taxonomy): Eukaryota > Metazoa > Arthropoda > Arachnida > Araneae > Salticidae > Maratus > Maratus speculifer. The sequence continues at coordinate 328,081,213 of OZ025290.1, forward strand.
ATCCAGGTAAATCACGTTAATCAGGTAAACGCCTTATCAGAAGGAACCTACATCTAAAATTTGAAACAAATCGGTAAATTCTCTGTGAAAAACCTATTTACATGAATTAAGAGTGTTACTTCCCATTCCTCCTTTCTTTATACGTAAACAATGAACACCCACAAGTGATCATGGATGTACTTTATCAAAATGATATTATACCTAAAGTTTTAATAAAATCTGATCATTTTGTATGGAAAACTGACTTAACTAAATTAAGGCGGATGGGGGGGGGGGGGTGCGGATTAGCCTTTTGTTCTCCTCCCTTATTCTTATTCAATGAACCCCTGAAACTAATCAGGAAAGTTCATTATCAGGATAAATCTATGTCCAAATTTTGAAGCAAATTGGATATTTCTATCAGGAGTTATCGCATTACGTACACACGTACGTACATACGGCCATACGTACGTAAATGGTACAATACGTACGTATATACATGTACGTAGATACGGCCATACGTACGTAAATGGTTACATACACACACACAGAATCTGCGAGCACATTAGCTCTCAGGCTTTGATAGTATGTGAGCTAAAATCGCGTCGAACTACATCGGCCTAGGATAAAATAGATCAAAACTAGAAAGTTGGCGCCGTGGCGGTCTTTAGGTTAAAAAATATCACGCCAAACTAAATTGGCCTAGGACAATCTAGTTCGGCCTAGGATAAACTAGTTCAAACCAATGAATAGCAGGCTAAACTAGTTCATCCTAATGACCGTTCGGCCAAACTAGTTTGGCCTAGGAAAATCTAGTTTATCCGATGGGCGTTCGGATAGACTAGTTTTGCCTAGGAAAAACTAGTTTATCCGATGGGCTTTCGGATAGACTAGTTTGGCCTAGGAAAAACTAGTTTATCCGATGGGCGTTAGGATAGACTAGTTTGGCCTAGGAAAACTAGTTTATCCGATGGGCGTTAGGATAGACTAGTTTGGCCTAGACTAATCTAGTTTGGCCTAAAATCGGGTTTGGCCTCTAACATATACAAAATATTTATTTATAATATAAATTCTTAGTTTTTTGTTGTGGAATATATATTAATATTACGATATAGTTATTAATGGACGTAATCAAGATTTACTACTGTTATTTTTCAGATTGATATCAGTATATATCAGATTTTTTGAGAATTTTTCATTTAAAAATACAAATTTCCATAAAATTGCATTTAAAAAATGTTAAAATCACAGAAATTTAAGCTTTATTTAAGATTATTGTGACGGACATTTTCAACGTGCGCAAACAAAACGTACCTTCTGTACGTGCTGTAACAAAAAAATATTGAATTCTATGATGGAGAGTTACAGAAATCTGTATGTTTACTAAAGTTTTGTGCAGAAAAGAATGAAAATCTACAAAACTACTTTTTGCAAAGCTACAGAAATCTGTAGCTTTAAAAAAAGAATGTATTAAAATTACAGTAAATGCTTAAATTAATAATTAAAATGTTTTCTGGAACTCTGGTTACAGATATATAAAAAGATCTAGGCATCCCAGTTTCCTAAAAAAAAAACTCTTAGTAATCTTACAGATTTCTTTAGTATCTGTATAATTGTTAACTTGTTAACTATATAATTGTTGTAAAATCGTATAATTGTTACATGTGTTTTTATTGGTTTTTTTTAAATAAAATGCTTTAGGAATACAAATTTCGAAGAAATATTTTGATTGCGTTACAATTTTTTTTACAGCACAGTTTTAAATCTTTTCTTATCTCTGCTTTAAATGGTGCTCCACAGCAACATGTTTCAGATAATAAATTATAGATGTTTAAATAAAATAGATGTTTTTAGTATAGTAATTATAATATGTTTTAAAGTTTTAAGATAATAATTTATTATAACAAGTAAAAAATAACCTTAAAGTAAGACCAGATATTACTTTTACTTAAAGGAAAATCATATGAACACTTCCTTTATCTTTAAACATTACTAAAGCATTAAAACAAAATCACAAATTCTAATGAATGCATTAAACTTTAATGTAGTTCTCTGTTTTGCTCTACATATTTATACTTTTTCATATGAAGCGGAGTGACATCCTTATGAATATGGATAACTGTTACTTTGAAGTCTTGTCTTCTATTCCCTAAAGAGCTTTTACACGGAAGCTGTCGCATGCAGACAAACTTGTCTTCGATATCAGTTGCCAGATCAATAGGTTTCACTGTCTTTCATTTCCATAAAACTTCAAAAGAATTTTTGCCGATATTTGTCTAATGATGCATATTTTAATAACAAAAGTATTAATTTTCTCTTAGGATTTAATAATCTTAAAATTAAATAAAGAATAATGAATACGACACTGTCCAAAATCTATTTTTGTTCACATAATTAGCAAAACTATTTTCTTATATCATCAGTTCATCCTGACATTCTTAATGATTAAACAAAACAAAATAAAACAAAAATAAATAAATACATAAATGTCATAAAAACCTTACATTTTAATTCATGTATATATGTACATACGTAATATAAAGCTTTTTGCAATTAATACAACTAGTGAATCAAAATATGATTTATAATACATTGTAAGTTAATCACAAATGAAAATTTTTATAATGAAAATTTTGATCGAGACACTGTAAGTTAATCATAAAATAAAAATCTTCCAATATTTCTAAAAGCCTTGATATAAAAATATATCATGCAATCGTCTTTATATTTATTACTGAAATGTTCTGTGACTTTCTTTTTATTACTTTTCTTTAAAATTATATTTCATTTAGAAAACTGTTTCTATTGAAAACTATTTAGTTTTCAATATGTTTCTAATAATTAGAGTCCAGTATATAAGTTTTCAGTTTCTAATAGCAAAAAACTGTTTGATATTTAATAAAATTTCATGCAAATATTTCATAGAAATTTCTTATCCGAATGCAATAGTCATTTTTTATTTATTAAGATTTTGTCATAATGTTTAAACAGATTGTTGTTCTTACACTTATAATAACTGGTCATATATTCAATAAAGAATTGAGCAAAATATATTAATATGCATTGCAAATGAGCCTTATTAGTTTAGACTTTGATGTTATAGTTCGATATAGCTTTATGAACAAATGACTGTCCTTTTATATAAAAGCCATCCAACTTTTAGTTAAAAATTAATATTTCATATTTCAATAAAAAATAAAATAAGTACTGCTTGTGATTTTATGTCTCAGCATAAAATCATCTGAAGTATTTAACTCGTTATAATTTAATAACCTATAAAATAAATTAGAGGATTTGAGAAACGCTCCATTTAACAGGAATCAATATGGTACTAGTGAAAAATGCTCCAAGGAGCAGTGCAAAAGCAGAATATGATTTTAATTGAGCATTAAAAAGTAATGGACAAGTGCTTCTGTTAATTACTGAGCATGAGGAAGGATAAGGGATCCCTTCTTGGCTACAACTCACTTCAATACCAACTTTGAAAAAATCATATTTGCGCTTTTTCCATATAAAAGAAATTTGCGGTTCTTTAGTAGAATTTTCCACCGTGCTTTAGATGTTAACCAGGGGTGTAGTCATAAAAATAACATAAGATATATGCTCTAAGCAGAGGGATATTCTAGAATGTGTATACTATAAGCTTTCTTGAAAAACAGAGGGTATATGGTGTTCTATTAAAAAGTCCAGAAGGTGTACGGCGTATAGCCTGTACTACATCTCTGATGTTAACTGCACTGTTCACTCTGCACTATACTACAAATCAATTTTCTGTGCAATTATACACTTAGGGTATGCTTGGTGGCAGTGCATGAATGTGATACCTGCAGGAACTAGGTATCTGGCATTATGTCGCCTTCCTTTACATTTATGTCTAATTAAGCTGCATCTTTACTGGTTACGTCTTTACACTATACATTTTTATAGTAACTGCGACTGATTTGTTTTCACGGAAAAAGCGCAAATATGATTTTTTCAAAGTTGGCATTGAAGTGAGTTGTAGCCAAGAAGGGATCCCTTATCCTTCCTCATGCTCAGTAATTAACAGAAGCACTTGTCCATTACTTTTTAATGCTCAATTAAAATCATATTCTGCTTTTGCACTGCTCCTTGGAGCATTTTTCACTAGTCCTTCTATTTTTCCATATTCCATAGGGATACTGCACAACTTGTTTTGTATTTTATATATGGAAAACAAAATCTTATTTGTATTGAAATTAAAAAATGCTACATACTCTAATACTCTGGTGTTACAAATTAAAAAAAAATTTTAAACAGGTTTTTCTATACCAAAATTCTACGGTGGTTTTCAAAAAAAAAAAAAAAAATCAGTTTTTTACTAAAGTGAATAAAATAATAAATCCTTTCAAAGAATAGATTTTTCATTCAAATATCCATTATTTTTGCCAAAAACAGGAACTTTTTTTATGCAAGAGTAAAGTTTGATACAAAAACCATGCTTCTTTTTTTTCTTAATCCGTATTTATTACGGACTTATTAAAAACGTACTCCACCGCTTTTATAGGAAACGATTGCTTTACTGTGTTATGGAGCATTCTCATTGGCCATAAAGAGACATTCTAAAAAGCTGTGGAGTGACTCTGCAACAAATGGGTCAAATTTTTAACAGTGCACTGTTAAAAACCTGCTGCATTTTGCTGCAACGCCCTCCACCACTTGTATATAATATCTCTATTCCAACCAATGAGAAAGCGCCATTTCAGGGCCAAGTAACCGTTTTCTATACAAGCAGGGGAGTGCGTTGCAGCAAAATGCAGCATATTTTTAACAGTGTGCATATCCTTGGCGCTATAGTTTACAGGAGTGGTACATTGTTCTAAATTTGAAACTTTTGCTGCATCGCCACTCCATCGCTTTGATAGAATATCTCTATTTTGATCGATGAGAATCCTCGATAATGCATTTAAGTAATCGTTTTCTACTTATCTACTATATCGTTTCCGTATATTTATTTTTTCAATCAGCACCAAGGTGCGCACTTTATTAGAAGACGCGCTCTATTAGAGGGCGCATTCTATTAGAATAAATACGGTATATACTTATAATAAATACACTTTGTTAAAGTACAGGGCCCCAATATTTGACAGGTATGCCAGGCATTTTTGCCATTGATGCCATTGTGCTAAAAACAAAATATAAATAAATGAAAAAAATGGATAAAATATAAATTTGGCATGGTGCAAAAAATTGCCTAATTTAAAATTAAAAATCAAATTTGACAGCCACCAGGGCTAGACACCGTGCATAATTATTCAGTAAATGATTCATTAAAAAATGACAAAAATCAGCATGTCAAAAATTTCAAAAAAATTCATAATTCGTTAAAAAATTAAGTTAAAAATAAGAGAAAAAAAAGCATTCTGTATTTTTTTATGCTTAATCGAATGGTGTAACTGGTTTTTCTCTCCGATGATCACAAGTACCTTAGATTGATGACTGCTATTCTTTTATTTCATCTTGTAAAACAACTGTTTAACGTAAAGCTATGAATTTTTGCAGGATTAATGAGCATCGCAAAATCTTTAAAATAAACTTTACCGCAACATTCTATCTGCAATAGAACGTTAGATATACCCATTTATGACCAAGTTTGGAAAATACGCAATTTCAGAAAAACCGCCCAGCGAAATAACGTTTTCTCGATGACTACATCGGGATAAAAAATTTGTCTTTTGTTTAAAAAAAAAATTAAGTTTTTATCTTTAGTAGTTTTCGAGAAAAGTGATGTGACACAAAATTTTTGTCCGATTTTCAGAATACTCTACAGTACACCTACAGTATGCCATAAAAAAAAATAATTTTTGTACTATGTTGTGCTTCTTGGTCAGACGAACATTTAAAAAAAAATCATCAAAATTGGATAAGTATTTAGTTAGTTATTGCAAAAAGAAAAATTGAAAAACCCGTGTGCACCATCGCTCAATCATATTATTGTAGCGCGCTGCCGCGCGCACAATGATAATTACAACATTTACTTAATCATTAGGTCATATATAAGGTCGTACATAAATGATTTTTTCATAAAAAATGATCATTCTAAGAAATGTGTTAGAATAAAATTTAATATTTTTTAAAGAATGATAATATAATGCGATAGTAAAGGGGGTATATTTATTTAATTATTAAATATTTGTAATTTATTGAAATTTATTTTTCAGTAATTTTAAAATATGTTTATGTTAAACTTTTCACATAAAAAATCAAATGGATAAATGTGATCGCTGATCGCACTGAAGGTTTCGTTTAATATGTCTGTAAAAACAACTTATCCTTTAATTAATAAAGTCAATATCGGACCAACATAATTTTTTTTAAATAATAGACTTTTCCAAATTTTTATGATCTATATCATATAAAACTTTTTTTTTCTTTTTTTTTTTTTTTTTTTTTTTTGCAGAACACAGCAATTTAATATTATTTCCCTGATACTGAGAGATATTCCATATATGTTAGAATAATGTTCAGAAGATAATTATACAAACAAAAAAAATCTAAAAAATGGCGCTATTTTAAAAACGACACTAAGAAAGGTATAATATGATTGCACATTTACTATTTAGGGGTAAAATATATTTTAAGCGAAAAATGTTCAAATTAGTAATAAAACTGTGAAGTAGATAAGTTAACATTAGCCATATATAACTTTAACAAAGTAATCACAATGGATATTTTAAATCTCTGTATCACAGTGATAGTGAGACTATATAAACAATTTTAATTATTATTGAAATTATTATATTACATTGGATGATTTATTAATTAATTTTCAAAATTCATCACTAATCTAGCACGCAGTAATATTTAACAGTAAAATAGGAGATTTTAGTTATGAATATAGCACAGCTATATCTATGACTAAAGTTTATGGGGACATTATATAATACGCATTATTCATTAAACTTAATAGTAACATCATTCACTGTAATCTTTTTTCGCTAATTTTGTGTTAAATTTACTCCCAATACATCAATGATAATAAATTAAACTAAATTTTACTGCGTTTGTAATTCTTTTTGTTGTTGTTGTTGTTGCTGTTGTTCCAGAAATCTATAAATTTTTCACTTATAAGCTTTAGTGTTCTGTCAATAGTATTGTAAATGCACATAGTCTTAATTTAAGTAGTTTAAACGAGATTTTATTACATCATCGTCTATTGAACTTCCAATGAATTGACAACATCAATATAAATAATAAGTGTGATTAGTCTTGTGAAGGTCTAGGCTAATAATAAACATATTCCGATCTGAACCATGATTATAGACAAATGAAGGTCGTGCTAATTTGTTGTATTAAGCTTTGACCTGGACAATTTGATTCTAACTGTTTGACATTTCAATCGTTTCCAAGTTGAATTCAAAGCAGGCGGTTGTGGTTTTCAAATCCCTTCTGTTAAGTAAAAGAATTCTCAATATTGATCTAGTTTAGCAAAAAAGCCATATATTTGAATATAAATTTGTTCGAATTTATGTAATGAATGTGTAATTTTATTTTCCCAGATAGCAGATAAAAATAATATTAAAGATGCATTTGTAGAGTAGATTTCGATAGTTTAATTCAATTATGTATTCAATTTCTTTCATTTATCTATTCAGGATTAAGTGAGTAGTATTTAGCTGAAGTTCCGATACCATTTTTTTCTTTTTTTGGTTTGTGTTGTATACAAGCATAGCTTTAAAATGTATAAAAAGAAAGTTTTGCCAAATAAACATTTCATATGAGTTCTTTATTATCCCTTTAAAAGTTGCTTCCATATTTTCGGTTATTTTTTTAAAGAAAAATAATGTGTACTTTTACTCACAGAAGATAAATGACATCATGATGACAAAATGAAAAATGAGTTGAGGATAAAAATTAGCACGTACGACAGAAAAACGTGACTCAAGAGGTGAAAATGAAAAATGCAGCTAATTAATAATGACATCAAAAAATTACAAATTAATTTATAACTGACATAACACTATTAAATAATAAAAATTCAATAAACGGAATGCTGAAACAAATCTGTATAGAAATAAAAGAAACAAGATGTAATTTTTTATCTGAAGTCAAATTTTAACCGAATTTTAAATCAAATAATATTAACAACTTGTTATTCTTAACTATGAAATGAAATTTAATTGCACTATGAATTTAGCAAATGTATGTTTAGACGTGTTAGTATTATTGCTCTACATGACGATGTGTATTTGGCCTTATTATTTCCTCTTAACACTTTTTCTAATAAACTTATGAATATATCCATTCAATTATTTATACTTTACACCTAAAATTACGAAATATAAAATAATTATTAATAATGTAAATCTCTTATTAAAATTGCTGCAGAAAATAAAAAGTTATATTTTATTAGAAAAACATATAAACTTCTCATATCATATTTTTTAAAGAGATAGTTTTTCCTATGATATTTTCAATCTCAAAATAACATTATGAATCTTAACAGGAAGCATTTATAATTACGTTACCTTTTTTTGCTGCGATATGTTTTCTGTTACATACTAGACCTTTTTTAACAATTTCAAACGTAGCTGAAAACTGTATACGTACTGGATTTAAATATTCATTGTTTATCAGAAAATAGGTGTTCTTAGTAAAACATTTTACTTGAATAAAACTTTTAGAACTTTATTTATTTTTGGTACTTAAAGAATAAAATAAAATTATAATACATTTACATTTTTCTACTGAAATTACCAGAGACGTATATTCTATTTTTTAACAACATTTGAAATTTTTAAAAGTATTTCGTTTAAAGCTTTAATTGGATTTCTTTTTTCCGTATGCATGGACAATACTATAAACGATAACTAAATAATCTTAGTGATTTCGTTTATTCTTTCATATTTTTGCGTGTGTGATCCATTTTATATTTAAATCCGTTCACAATTCACACCTACTTTAAAATATCACACTACATTTCTTTCTAAAAGATTGCGATATTCATATACTTAGTGGATTTTCATTGCGTTTCTTTTACACATGTGTCCATTTTATAGGAAAAATATCAATGCAAAAACATTTTTCGATAATTAAAATCTATAAATTTTTAGCTCAGATTAAAAACTTAGGAGAAAAAAAACTATATTGAAATATAAAATGGAATCACACTGGGAAATTTTAAATGCTCTAATAATATGGAACATATAATAAATAAGATTTTATAGTCTAGAATAAATATAAATTAGTTTCTAGTCTTATCTTTACCCTTGTTATGATTTCACAATGCATTAGAAAAAGAAAATCATTGTGAAATTATATTAAAAAAAGATTCACATGGAGTAATTAAATACTTTTTTCTCTGTGCCCAAAGTCCATAACTTTATTTATCTTTTGTCCAAAACTTTTCTTAATGAAAAATAAGATAAGATTACAAGTAACATCTTCTAATGATTTATGATACAGCAATGATGACAATAGATGATGTTTGAGCTATCATCAAAAGTTTCTTAATGAATAGAAATCTCATTGAGATAGTTATTTATTGAAGTGAAGTTTAGTTGTTTCCGAAAACTACACAAAAGTTGTATGATTAATAGAAATAGTTATTAAAAATTCATTATTTATATTAAGGAATAAATCACAAATGAATTTCATATGCATATAAATGCACATAGATGCATACACTGGACGCATGGCAAAAGATAAATTTGAGCTTAATTTAAATTAATGAGATAAAAATAAGGCAATTTTCAGGTCTAGGCTTACCTTCGGGCTTTTTATGCGAAAATTTTATCAAATACGTATGTTTTTAGTTAATATAGTGTATAAATCCTTGAATTAATATATATTGCAATAGAATTTTAAATAACTTTTCAAATTAAGGGAATATTATAACAAAATATATATTATAACAAAACATCTATAACAAAATCTATTCGTTGTATTTCACTTTTTTTTCAACTATCTATTGGAAAAACAGTTACCTGAGTTATAAAGTAAAAGATCTGCAATATGTATTAATTATGTATACAAAATGTAACCTTATTTTTTTTTTTTTAAAGTGTGTTTTTTTCAACAAAAATTGCTTTTGAATTTATGTATACTACACTGTAAAAAAAGGGTCGATCTACTAAAAAAATTTTAGTGATCCTTGTAATTACTAAAAATTCTTTAGTAATCTTACTCGGTTACAAGGAATCTGTAAGAATTACTAGAAAAAAGCTAGCAACGAATTGAGTTAATAGTTTTACATTTTTAATATCTATTACTTAAACTCACTTGGTGTGGCCGTGATAGCCTAGTGGTCATAGCACCGAACTCCAGGCTCAAAGTACCCGGATTCGATGCTGGACGCCACCAAATATGCACTGAATGTATGCAATGTAAGTACTCGTTAAATAAAGGGATTATGAAAATCCTGTCGTAGCAGTTACCATGGGTAATGATCTCTGGACTTTCTCTCTCCTTTAGAAACATTTCATCTATTGTGGCCAGAACTGCCATCTATTGTGGTTTTTTTTCGAAAATCTTCCGCTTCAGAAGCCTAAATATAATTTTTAATTAACTAAAAATAATTTTGGAACTATTACTAAAATTTGCTTGGTGGCTCATACTAAAAAGTTTTAAGTTAGTTACACAAAAAATTCTTTTGTTTAGTTTACAAAAGAAATGTTTGTTTCACTTGCAAAAAAAAAATGCTTGTAATGGTTACTAAAAAATTCTGTGAAATACAAATTTACTAAAAAATTTTTAGTAACCTCTTGATTTTTTTTTTTTACAGTGTAACTTACAAGATATATTTCACTTTATATCATACCCACAGATGAGCAGAAACTTGTGACAAACTTTTATTTGAATATATTAAAAACGTTTAAAACATAAGGTTTATCGTATACGTACACAATGAAAAATGCAGTTTTCCAGAAAACATAAAGATTCCAATCTATAACAAAAACAATCTATGTATAAAGTTTACAACACAACCAATCCATCACAACTGTAGGTGTTTATTTATTTGTGTGCTAAAATACATTGTGTATCTTTCTGTGGCTCTTTAAACACCTCTACCAATTTTAGAAAATTCATTTCCGGTTTATATTTAGGGCTATCACTTTGTTTCTAATTATCGCTGAACAAAAAATAAGGCATTTTTTTAACCATAAATATTTGGACTTTAATTTATTAAAAAATTAATTTTCTTCGCAAAAACAGCAATTTGAAGGTAGGCACATTTCTTAATAATATAAAAACTTAGCAAACAAATTAGAATTTTTATTTTTGTACATACTTTTCTTTTTCTAAAAACCAACTTAAAAACATAGGATAGAAGAATACTTTTGAATATGACATGATGATGTGTTAGCTATTTATTACATAAATGCGAACCTGTGGACTTTTCATTATCAAAAACTGTTTACGAAATTTTCCCGCTTACGAAGATTTATGGATTTATGGAGTTTACTAATAGGAATCCTTTCATTTCACATTTTTCCCTAGTCTTATGAAATTAAAATAATTCGATAAAAAAAAATATATTTTGAAACTTTTACGAAGATTAATGGATTTAAGGAGTTTACGAATAGGAATCCTTTAATTTCGCATTTTCCCCTACTCTTGCGAAATTAAAATGATTCGATTAAAAAATATATTTTGAAACTTTTTTGTTTCAAATATTTAACTCCCATTTTACTTTCAAAGCAGGTTTATTTTGTCTTTTTGATTATTATTTCATTTTCTATGCTGGAAATATCTTTCTTAAAATTCTTTGTTTTTGTGCGACTGCTTAACTACCCAATATTCATGGCGCTAACGGTGAATAAATAAAACCTGGATATATCTACATATATATATTACGCTAACGGTTATTTGTTTAGGATTTCAACTAAGTTTTACTCTTAGGTCTGAAAGGTACTTCTTAAATAAAAATCATTTTATATGCAAAAGAAATGCGCATGGAGCATTTTCAATTAATTAATTATTTCAATAATTAATAATTACCAAAGTAATTAATATTTTTCCTTAAAATTTTAGCTTTTCTAAAATAACTACAATTATAATCACATATTTTATTTTCAGGCAAATCGGTTCAAAAGGAAAAAAAATTGAGAGACCACCTTCGCCTTAACCACTTCACCGTTTGCCTCGAGATAAATCGCGGGTAAAAGTACTATTCCCCCATACCTGTCACTAGTGAAGTGGTTAAAATGAAACATCATTATAAACATGTGTATACTAAACATAAATTCTCCCATTAAAGCTAATTTTAATAAAATGCAACTTTAAAGTCTATCGACGTTTCGCTGATCCAATTATTTACAAGCATTCAAATTTGAACTAGGTCATCTACATCGAATTTTCTAATATTTTTGGAATGCCATACAAATTTTATGTAAGCCGATAATCTGTATTGCGTTCTCGATCACAATAACAATCAATAAGTTAAGTTAAGTCGGAAATTTAACATTCTGGTAGTAATATTATTTCATAAATTTGATTAGCATGAATAATATTACGTTGCCATTCTGAATCATTGTGCTGTTACCACGAATCTATTTATGTATACTAATGTAGACAATGTGTTACAAATTTAACAGAAAAAAATTATATTAGAAGTATTTAAATTTTTAATGAAAACTTAAATAAGAATAAAGCAATATATGCAAAGATTGATCAGAGATTTAAATAATAACACACATAATAGTGGCTTAAATAATAATAACAAAGACTAAAATAATACTTTTTATTTAAGTAGGCATACTAATATCATAGACAAAAACATGACAAATCAATAATGTTAAAATAAACTATATTTCCTTATCAAGCTAGCATATTTATCATTATTGATATTGAGATCACTGATTTTGTATATGATACTTGCAGGTATGTTTTATTAAATGCTTAGTTTTAAGCTTTTTTATGTATTTTGGAATCACTCCCAACATATCCATTTTTATTATAATAATAAAATACATTTTTTTATATTGTGTGCCTACTAAGGCTCCTTACTTTCCTAATTAATAAAGTTCCTAAATAATAAATCAAAGACTTTGGTACCAATATGTAAATTCTTTTTTACCAGTATTTTCTTATAGCAAATTCCTGATTAAATAAGGATAAAATTTTGCACGTTTATCTTATATTTATATTTTTATAAAAAAATACTGCTATTATTTTTGGAAAATTCTATGAAGCATACGCACTTTGACATTTTTTTCTAAAGCTAAATTCTTTTATTGATCCCAACATATTCTATAATTAAAAACTTGTAGTACACTTAGTTTGAAAAAATGTAACATCATTAAAATACACGACAAACACTTTTTTTCATAGACCGTAATACAACGAAACATTTTTTTATGGCCCGGTAAATTTATGAGTAATATGGTCCATTTAATCTTCAGTAGCGAACATACAGTTGTGTAACCAATAAATACCGATTTCATGGCAATTGAACTAAATTTGATTAGAGCGTAGACAGACTGATAGATAGACGGTCAGACGAACCGACAAACCGAATTCTTAAATACTCATCATGTATGTTGGAAAATCCAAATAAAGAGAAGGGCGCTATATGTTGTTGCATTTTCAAATTTATAATTACTTTTTGTGGAATTTGTTTCGTGCATTCTGATCCAAAAAGTATTTTCGACATCAAAAATTCAAAATTTATGTAACAATTTATACTTTTTATATTAATTATAATAAAATATTTTCTCGGGTTAAACTTTACATATTTACACTTATAAAAGTATAAAGTATAACATATGATTATTATTTCACATCAAATATCTCACTAAAGTATAAAGACATTATTTTTCTAAACAACATGGTGCTCCGAAGACATAATATTTATTCTTTCGTACATTACTAAAGATGTAAATCAGTTTGAGAAAAGAAAAAGTCTCGATCAGCTGTATGAAAGAACTGCGTCAGCTGCATAAAGTAGTTTTTCCTTCACTTTTTATTTCAATTTAATGACTTTAAATCTGTTTCGACTTTTTAAACTGAGATGAAAGAAGTTTATTATTTACAAAAGACAGCTTAACAAAAAATTCCAAAAGGGTTCAAGTGTTATACATAAACTCGTAAAAAAGAAATATGGAGATGTGTTTCTCAAACATAAGCTCAATTACAGTTCCAAGAAATAAAAGAAAAAAGATATTTTACGCATATTTAATTTATAAAAATTGAAAGTTCTTTTACGTGAGGGGGAAATTATTTTTAATTGTGTAATCAATATTTTTTAACTGTTGTACATAATGTTATAAGTAAAAAAAAGATAACCTTTCAAACTTTATGTTTTTGTAACAATATTTCCACATGATTAATTTATGATATTAGAAATTCCGATGACAAACTATTAAATAAATGTTAAAGTTCAGAGTATATTCCATGAATTATTTCCTTTTAGGCGGTTTTATAATATAAAAAAACCACGAATTTTTTTTATTTATACTTATGAAACATTAATTATAGACCTTCTGTCATTAAAATACTCGTAAAATATTATTATGAAGTTCTGTTTTTTAAATGGTCCTCTAGAGCCCAAGTTTGGCTGATTTGGCACATTCAAAACGCCACGTTCTTGGACATAACAGGCATTTTGGTGAATAATTCAGAAACATTTCACAGAGATAATTGTAAACTTCCCGTGCTACATGAAGAATCTTCCTGTTTATTTTACTATTAGATTAGAGATTTTTTCTGATTTTGTAAAATCGTTTCGAATTCTTAAAACTTTTTAATCGTTTTCAAAATGGCTACTTCATTATATTATATTCCACGGGATATCATTTTGTTTTAAAGTAATTTTTAACTGTATTGTACATCCTACCTATGTTTACTAAGCTATATAAGTGGCAGTTAACCCATAACTACTGTGAGCGGTCTGTCAGACCGCTGCATATTTTCCCGCATTCATTTCCTCCCCTCAAAATAGATAATAATCCTCACCCTTTCTTCTACCTTTCTGAAACGGACCCCCAAGGTCACATTCCGCTTGTCATTCAGCTAGCTACTTTTTTAGCTCACAGGCTATCATAGCCTGAGAGCTTATGTGCCCGTCCGTTCTGTATGTATGTTCGTATGTACGTAACGCGATAACTCATGATAAAAATATCCGATCCACTTGAAATTTTGTATGTAGGTATATCCTGACAAGGCGCTTCCCTGATTAGTTTTTGGAGTTCATTCGATATGTATAAGAGGGGGAACGGGGGGCTCATGCCCCCCGTTAGTTGATATAGATGGGATTTTCATGCAGAATTAAGTTTTCAAAATTTAGATTAGGATCATTCTGATGAGGCGATTCCGTGACTGTTATTAGGTGTTCATTGATTAAGTATAAATAGGGGGAACAGGGGTTCTAATGCCCCCCCCCCCCGTTAGTTGATATAAATGGGATTTTCATGCAGAATTAAGTTTTCAAAATTTAGATTAGGATCATTCTGATGAGGCGATTCCGTGACTGTTATTAGGTGTTCATTGAATAAGTATAAATAGGGGGAACAGGGGTTCTAATGCCCCCCCCCGTTAGTTGATATAAATGGGATTTTCATGCAGAATTAAGTTTTCGTTCAAAATTTAGATTAGGATCATTCTGATGAGGCGATTCCGTGACTGTTATTAGGTGTTCATTGAATAAGTATAAATAGGGGGAACAGGGGTTCTAATGCCCCCCCCCCGTTAGTTGATATAAATGGGATTTTAATGCAGAATTAAGTTTTCGTTCAAAATTTAGATTAGGATCATTCTGATGAGGCGATTCCGTGACTGTTATTATCTGTTCATTGAATAAGTATAAATAGGGGGAACAGGGGTTCTAATGCCCCCCCCCCGTTAGTTGATATAAATGGGATTTTCATGCAGAATTAATTTTCGTTCAAAATTTAGATTAGGATCATTCTGATGAGGCGATTCCGTGACTGTTATTAGGTGTTCATTGAATAAGTATAAATAAGGGGAACAGGGGTTCTAATGCCCCCCCCCTTAATTTATATAAATGGGTTTTTCAAGCAGAATTGTCAGATTTCGTTCAAATCTCTGAATAGTTTTGGAAGTTTAATGGTTAAGTATAAAAGAGGGGGATAGCTCCTTTTAAATTATATAAATGCTAAATGGGTTTTTATTAAGAATTATCTCATTTGCTCTGAATTTTGGATATAGATTTTTTATATGATAAAGCATGTCTTTGATAGTATAGGAGTTTCAATGATTAAGTATAAAAAAAGAGGAAAGGGGAGAGCTGTTTCCCCTTCTTAATTTTTTTTCGAACGGAATTAACCCTTGAAAATATAAGGCTTTAATGTACAATTAGTATTTGTAGCCTGTGAGCTCAATGCCATCAGTTTAACTGGGCAGTATTCTTTATTTTTTTTTATCTTTTCTTGGGGGAGCGGTCTGACATACCGCTCACAGTAGTTGTGAAACTGTTTTTGTCCGAGAAGGATGTTTTTATTTTGCGGATAATTTTATGCTTTTTTATGATATTATGGAAAAAATGGAATGTAATTTTTCGAGAAAACGTCCTGTGTTCCTCACACAAAATGAAATTGAGGAGCTTGTAAAAAATTGGTCAGATATAGACTATTCAGATTCTGAATAAAATGAAGAGAAGAAATTTCATGCTTTCTTTGGCGAGTCAGCTGACACAGCCTCAACTAAAACGAAGAATGAACTCATTGTATTTACCTAAAGAACTAAAACTAGTAATGAGTAGAATGTTTGGAAAAACTGAAAACGAAGGAAACAATTAGTCTAATCAAGATGATAAAATGGAAAAAAG
Source organism: Maratus speculifer (assembly GCA_964019185.1). Classification (NCBI taxonomy): domain Eukaryota; kingdom Metazoa; phylum Arthropoda; class Arachnida; order Araneae; family Salticidae; genus Maratus; species Maratus speculifer. Next base: position 328,097,936 of record OZ025290.1, read on the forward strand.
AAAAACATGTAGAAGATGCCCCCCCAAATAAAAAAAGGAAAACAATCTATCAGTCCATTGATTGTAAAGATCCAATCTGCCTTCAATGTACGAAAATGTTATGCAATGGCTGTAACTCGACATTTTCTGCTGTGTAGTAAGGTACTGTTTTTTTTTAATTCCTATAATGATGTATAAATTCTCATGTATTTAGCTCCATATAAAAACAATATGTAGGTAAGTAAACTTTGCGATTTCTGTTTCTATGACAATATATTTTTTTGGAATATAATCTAATTTTTATTTTTTAACAATACTTTTATTAGATATTTATACATTTTTCCCAAAGAAAGTACATTTTTATACAACAGTTAATAGATGAGTTTAAAATTACATATTTCTTTTCTTCGATTTTCACAATGATTCGATTCCCTTTACTATTCTCATACAACAGGATACCTGTCTTCAGTCTTCAAAAATCAACTTAAAGTTTCGAAAGATGATTTATAAATCAATTAAGTAGATATGTATTGGTAAGCGAACAATTTTTTACCACTTAGTTGATATTTTATTCATATTTCGATTTAGCGGTCTGAGAGACCGCTCACAGCAGTTATGGGACAATTTTTGTCACAGTAGTTAAGGGTTGAAAAATATATTATAATTTTGTTATTATTATACATAAAATCAGTTATCCATTTTTTCAATTATTAGCAGCCATAATTCTATTTCCTCCAAACAAAAACTAATTAAATCACACATTAAATCTTCATTGTTTTATTGTTCAAAGTTTTAAGTATGAATTTGCAAAAGTAATGAGGAATTGAAAAATTATTTTCTTTGATTGTTAATTTGTCTCTATGCCAATCTATAATTAGTACACTACTCTATATCATCAGCTTTGAAGCCTGCAAAATATGCCGTTTGTAGATCTTATATATTTAGGATGCGTGGTTAGTACTTCATATTTAAGACAAACATAATGTTTAAAGAGAATTTTTTTAAATATTTTTTATATTATTCTAAAGACGAAATCCTAAAACAATTAGAAATAGAAAATATAAAGCTGGAAATAACTTCATATATGACATTTCAGAAAGACATCAAGAACAAAATCATTTATTTTTTTTATGTTTTTCTTAAAGTATTTATGTTTGTGTTTGCACATTTATAAGCATAGTTTGTTTGGTGTGTTTGGTACGAACGAATATCTGTCTACTTTATATAGAGAGAATAAGGTGGCATGTCTTCTCCAGGTTTCTTTCTAAAGGCCCGTTTATTCCGAAGTTTAACAATTTCGATGAAAAATAAAGAAAAATCCAAACGGTTAGACCAATGACAACTTCGGAAGTTCGAAGCCACCATCGCCTGTCTACCAAATTTAGTCGAATATATCAGACACTGTTATGACTTTTTAAGCATAGGAAATATGCTAACCTTATAAACATTCAAAGTTCTGTAATATTTAAGTTACAATGAAGTACTTGTGTTTAAAGAGCTGTATAGAGCATGAAATCGGTAAGGTAGCCTATATTAGTCGTCTCGAACCCATTGTTCGCAGTCTACATACGGCTTTTAGTTTCATTTCGAAATATTCATAAATAAAAGTTCTCTTCAACATAAAATATCTTTTGAATCACTTTATTTGGTTAAATACTTATTCCGATACAAAATGACCCCCCAAAAAACCTACGAACAGTATACACAGTGCTGCTTTATGCCAACATCTCACAGTATCGTACATAGTTACAAATATTTCATTTATCACTCATAAAAGTTCATTTTATAAGAATTCATTCGCTAGAGCACGGGGTGTTTTTGATGAAGATAAGTTACATAGAAAATTGACGAAATCCACCCATTCTGGAAGAAAAAAAATTAATTCGAACTTCAATACTTTTTTTTGCCATTTTTTTGCAAAATCATTTAGTAAGTTGCTAAAATTTTAAAGAATTTTTAATTTCATATTTTTTCTTTGCTTTTTCAAATCTTAAGCACCTCATTGATCTCTCAGATAACTGTGGTATTTTCCAAATTTCTTTCCACTGTGGTCTTTCTTACATTGGTCAGATTAAACACACTCTCAGATTTCGTTTAAAGGAGCATAAAATATATATCAAAAATCAACAGCTTAAACGCTCTTCTATTGTTCAACATTGTTGGTCTTCACAACATAACCTCAACTTTTCTTCAGCCACCATTATCCATAAGTGTCCTTCTATTCTTGATCTTAATTTTTTAGGAAACTTACCACATAAATAAAAATTCTCACTTCTTAGTCAATGACTTATCAAGTACTCCTTATTTTCCAAGCATTTGGAAATCTTTAATTTAAAGCTTTTTTTTTTGTAAAAAAAAATTGGTAATTTTTCTTAACTCTGTTTGGAATCTACTGATTTTCGAAATAATGGAACTATACTGTATACATATTGCTATTATAAATAATAGAATCAGGAATTGAACTAAAATATATTTTTTATAGTACTAGAAAATAAAAACAATGTTCAGTTAATGCTAAATTAATTAAATTTTACCTTTTCATTTAACGATGCATATGATTATATCAGTCTATTTTAATTAAATTAAAAGAATTTATTTGAACAAATTTTTATTTTTCAGCTTGTGAAATTTATTATATGTTTCTAATATTAAAATATGTATTTTTGACAAAAAAAAACTAACATGAATGCTTTCATTTGTTCAAAAGTTTATCTAACAAAAAAGTTTAAAGAAAATTTTACTCATTTGTAATCAATACATGCATAATACATCTGTAACTTGTTAAAGAAATTACTTAGCTTTCTTTACCTATTTCTTCATTGAAAAAGGAGCATGGAAATAAACAAATTTTTATACTTTTTTCTAAGTTGTAGTTACAATGGAACATCATGCTATTTTTAGCCATGATTACCTTTAATTAATGTACATAACAATTATTTTTTATTTAAATATTTTTTGTCATTATGTGTAGCTAAAAAATTAAACAAAATAAAGTAATCGCTTAATAACGAGTTTCATTTTATTAAATGAGTTCTTTGATATTAAATACACTTAGATTAAAAGACTTTTTTAACGTTGCGTGATGCAAAGTTTATAATTATATATATATATATATATATATATAAGATTTTTTTAAACAAAAAATGATGTTTTTAATTATTTTTTATTTGTTCCTAACACACGGTAAGAAGAACGTTTGTATCAACATTAAAAATTCATAAAAAACACATAAAAAAATTAAAGAGTAAAAAGAAAAAGGGTGGCTGTATATGAGACTTTTATGAGAGATTTATATGAGACTCTTTTTAACTGCGAAAATATGTTTAGTATGAAAATGTGGTGTTATGATATGAATCAAGTTAGATAATTACAAAAAAATCCCCACATAGTGCACCCGTTGTTCGACTGAATAATGTATTCAATGTAATTGATAGCAAATTTTGTAGAATAAATGAAAAGGAGTGGAAAAAAATATCTTTTTTATTTATGATACAACACTCCATTCTCGTGATCAGGTCGCGTTGCAGAACACACCAATCACCAGTGCAATCGCCAAGCAATCGCCAGTGTGAAATGTGGCATTGTTTTTTGACACAATTTTCTGTCTTTTTTCTTATTTATCCTAAAAAATTTCCTTTCATTCCCCCATTTAAATTGTACTACTGAACACGCCGAGTAAAGTAGCAGGTACACTGTTAAAAGTTTTTAACGTTTGCTGCAGCATCAATCCACCCCTTTTATGAGAAACGGTTACTCCTCTCTTATATGGATAATTCTCATTGGTCAGAATAGGGATATTCTAGAAAAGCTGTAGAGTGACGCTACAGAAAATGTCACAGATTTTTAAGTGCAAAGTGAAATGCTATATTGTTTTTTAGCATAATTCTTTGTCATTTTCTTAGATATTTACTCTGAAAAACTTTCTTCCATTCTCACCACTTGGTCGTGCAACAGAACACGCTAATTACTAATAAGTTAAATTGTGGCCACCTTGTATTTTAATATGGAGTTTTCTTTATGTGACCGTCTAAAAACCTTTATAAATTATGTAGAAAAAAACTTAGACGTTACTCTAAAAGGCTTTGAATAGTACTTATATACATCTTTTCGCCAATTTGATTAAGTAAACTTTGGAATGATAGTTATGCAGAAAGTTAGAAAATATTGTGAAGTAATAATACTATTTTTTGTTTCTGGAGCTTCCAGAAATATTACAAAACTAGCGGGAAAAGACTTGATTAGCATTATCAAATATTTTTCTGTTAAGCAAACATATATAAATCCTATCTTTCGTTAAAATGTTTTGTTCAAAGTCTAATTACAATAATGAAATAATTTGATGATTAATGAAATAACGATAATGAAATGGTATGTGTTCATTAAAGATTTTTTAAGTTATTAAAATAAGCTAAGCTCCGATAATAATAATGGATTCTTGATAAATAAAAATCTAGATCTGTGCCTGTGTTTATCAACTGCCCCTCCTAGAAAATGGGTTTTTTCACAATGAAACTAATAGCAAATTTATACCAATATATCTTTGTAATTCATGCTGGAAGGAAAATTACCGCATTTTGACACCAAAATTAAATAAATCAAGTAAATAAGTGACTAAATTATTACACTTCCATATATAGAACTGAAACGTCAGTTAATCGTAGATTATAGAAATGTTAACTCTAATTTTATAGATGTGTATGAATGCAATTTTCAAATTTAAAGAAAATGCATAAAAATGTCTTATGATAGAACACGAAGTTGTTTTAAATTTTGTAGCTTTCAGTAACAATATTATACAATCTAGAATCACAATTACAGTACCACGACTATGGAAGTCTTTCCAGAAAATATTCTGACTATGGTAGACTCCATAAGAAAAATATCAACGAAATATTTGTTAAAAAACATTTTTCTATTGGTGCACAGAATAGAACATGGCTTTTAATAAGCACTACCACAAGGAAGCAAGTTCGACCTCGCTTATTTTACTCAGTAGTAGCTCCGTTCGAGACACTGTTCTAATACTGATGATACAACACTATAAAATTGAGGCATATATTTATTGCAGTTTAGATTCCAAAATATATCCATAAAAAACGGACTTTCTTCTTAGATTAACGGACTTTGCCTTTAGTATAGCTGCCAACTTTTACGCATTTTTGCTACCTCTAAAATTGCACAGAGATTTTCCATTTGTTTTATTATAAGATTTCGACGATTAAATAAGGTAAAATTTACTATAAAATTTTTGTGGTAGGGAAAATGCGTAAAAGTTGGCAGCTATGCCTTTAGATAAATGCGTTTGACCGTAAAAAATAAAATTTATGGCATCTGACCGTTTATCTAGAAAAGGTGACCTTTTATCATAGATATACTGGAGTAATTCTTAGTAAAATACCGTGATTAAACATTTTTTTTAACAGTAAAGAAAATGAAAGCATATAATGTCATTTGTTTCTGAAACAATCTTCTAAGGTGTTTTTTTTAAGAATACACTGTTTTGCATTGTATTTGATAAACAATTCTTCTGCAAAATGTGTGCTATAGATGTACCGGATGAATATAATTAATGTTCATGTAAATTATTATTTTTAACAAAATCAAACTTATTGGTTAAGTTATCATACAAATTGTTTATTTTAATTGAGCGAAAAAATGCCTAGACAGTTCATTTGGAAATATTCAATTCGTATGGTAAATTAAACAATCAATGTGATTGCTTTAAAAATAACAGTCTATATATGTACCCATGGTTGGTATATGAAGTTTCATTTATCTGCGTTTTATTATGTTGAGCTGTCTACAAGACATACCAAATATTATTACAATAAAGTTTTTTCTGCGAAATATGTTACCGGTTGTTAAACCAGTTATTTTAATCGGTATAGCACTGTATCTATAAGTCAAGGATCTGTGTTCTAATCCTGGTTTGCGTGTTGTTTGGTTAATTTAGAAATATTTAACTCAGAATATTCATACTTAAAGGGCTATAAAAATTCGAAACTTTTCATTAGAGATGTATGAAATTTTCACTGCGTCTAAATAAAAAGAACCGAAAAACAAGTAGTAGAAACAAGCTGCATTTCAAAAATGAACACCAGAGTGCACATTATTGTTTTTTAAACATTTTAACAAAATATAAGCTTATAGAAGAGTAGAATTAATTTATCAAGATAAATATTAATTAATATTTTAACCACTATTTGAAATCTCAAAATAACATTTTCAATTGCCAATGAAGAAAATTCTTGGAAATGATGAAAATGTGAAAGGAAATAGTCTTGAGTTTCTAGCATCCTTGCTTTAGTATCTTTGAGTTCTAGCGATGATCCTTCTGCGGTTATTATATTCCCCACTAAAAATATCTCTAGAATACCTATAGGTATTTGGCCCAAAACTCTGTGGGAAATCCGTCGATATTTGGCCTCACCATGCAGATATTTTTGCGAATATCTTTAAAAATTCTGCAGATATTCAAGAAATAAAGCTAAATCTGCAAACATTCTTCAAATTTTTGTAGAATTTCTGAAGAAAGTGGCGATTTTTTCAGACAATCTTAAGATTGTTTTTAGTGGGGTTTCTGCGAAAACTCAGAGTTCCAGCAAATCTTACAGAACAGAATTAACATTTTCCTAAGTAAAAATATTCAGCAGAAGAGCAAGATCTGATAAACTGTAAGGCATTTTTCACTGGAAAAGACACGAGATGTAGCAGAAATGTATTTACAATTTCTTTTTATTTAACATTTTTATTGCGGACCAGCGAATGCAACAAGTGGGTTCTAAAATGTGCAAACATGCTAAATTTGAATCAGATCAGAAACCGCCGTCTAGTGACAATTTTAGGAATATTTTTTTAATGCTAAATATATGTCCCTTTATTTAATCGCATTCTAGATTTCGTAATTTTCTCATTAATAGCAACGACTACAGGCATCTATGAATAAGACTATACTTATGTACACTCTGTAGTATTCCACGTATACATATTTAAGATTGTGTATTGTATCTTAAAAGTTGAATGATTTATTGCTGACTGAAAATGGCGTATTTTTTATCATGAATACTTCATTTTGACAGTTAAAATAGAGTGCTGAAATAAGATGTCCTTTTCATGCCACCATTTTTGAAAATTATCAAAGCATGAAGTGTTCCAAAAGTGTAGAGCAATGCTTCAAGTTTAAATTGCTCTTATAGTTGAGAGGTTACATACACACATGATACCCTCTCAGATGGAAAGATAGAAATTTGTTTTTTCAACATCTCGTTGACCAAAAGTATTAATTTGTCTGTACTCATTTTTCTTTTTTATAAATACGCTCTGCAATCTGTAGATCAAATTCAAAATATTTTCAAAATGTAATTTTCTTTATTTTTAGTAATAAATTAATTATAATTTGTTATTTATGACTATTTATTATAGGTGTTATTTTAAATTTAGAAAATGATTAGATTTATTATCCCCAAGAAAAAAAAATATGCCCTGCCACTAATTGTAAAATACATCCTTTTACTATTCAGCTAATGACATTATAAAATCAATGCATTTTAGATGAAGTAATTATCTCATAATCACACTGATGTACAAGTGTCGTTCTTTGACTCATTTAAAATCACGCTTTGCATTTCATCATTTAATCCGAAACAACATGTTAACATCTTAGACACTCAAAGATCTGTATAAGTAACTACTTTTCTCCTAATACTTCCTCTCTTGTAAACGAAAGATTAATTCTTCACGGCTGCGGAGTAGCATTAAAGGATTTTAAAAAGTTTAATTATCAGATTCATGCATTAAGACATAGAGATTAATTAAGTTTAATTAAGTTTACTTGTCAGAGTTTCCTTTCAGCATACTCTTTCATGTAATATTTTTACTACGTGAATAATTGTTTTCACGAGGCTTTTAATTAAAAAGGATTTAAAATTTATGTTATTTGAAGGAATGGTTTATTTTGTACAAATCATGAAGACTCATTTAAAACTTCATCAAATATGAATATGTAACAGTCTCTTTTTGAAATAATGAGTGTTGATTATAACAGAATGTATTTTTCTATAACAAATATCATTTTTTTTTCCAACAAGTAACTGAAGTTATATGTTAAGTTTATTTGCATAAAATTAAATGTGTAAGCACACCTTCAGTTATAAATAGTTTCTGAATCAAATTTAACGCCCAATATTAAAAATTTCCAAGTTCTAGCGTTGTTATTATAATAATTTTCTGCTTTTGAGAACGATTTTGTGTCTAAAATTAGATGTATGCACGCTTTTTTAAGGAGAGGTTTTACAAATTACAAATATCTCTGCGATTGTCTGTTACACTACAAAGTTTAACAATTTGCGGATGTATTTTGATAAATAATTCTACAGAGATTTACATATAAAACTAGTTGGATGTGCCGATTGCAAAAATTTCTTCTGTCTCATACGTAGATGTTAATACTTCAAATAAAAAGCATATTGCCCAGTTAAACTGATGGCACTGAACTCACAGGCTGCGCATACTAATTATACATTACAGTTTTATATTTTGAAGAATTAATTCCGTTTAAAAAACAAACTAAATAGGGGAAACATCTTCCTCCACTTCCCCTTTTTATACTTAATCATTGAACCCAGTAAACTAATCAGGGACATGCTTTACCATACAAAAAATCTACATCCAAAATTCAGAGCAAATCGGAAAACTCTTAATAAAAACACATTTATATAATTTAAAAGGAGTTATCCCCCTCTTTTATACTTAACCATTAAACTGCCAAAACTATTCATAAATTCGCCTTATGGGAAAGAACCTACATCTAAAATTAAATGCAAATCCCACAATTCTGCATAAAAACACATGTATCAAATTTAAGGAGAAGGGTAATGGTAAGTAATCCTTAAACAATAACTTAACAAAAGATCTGAATAGCTAATTAGGGAAGCATCTTATCACTATGAACCTATATCCAAAAATTGAAGCAAATCAGTTAAATCTGCAAGAAAAAACATTTAAATAAATTAAGATAGTAATCCCACTTATCAACAATTTATACTTATCCAAAGAATTCTCAAAACCAATCAGGGAAGCTCCTTATCAGAATGAATCTATATCCAAAATTTAAAGCAAATAGGTAAGTTCTGCGGGAAAACAGCATGAACCATAATTAAGGGGGATTACATCCCATTTTCCCCCTCTTAGATTCAAAATGCTCTTAGCAAAACAAATCATGGCGATGCCCTCATAAAAAAGATCCTACCTCTAAAATTTGAATGAAATCTGATAAATTCTGCATGAAAAACTTATATATATGAAGGGGAGGGGCATTAGACCCCATTCCCCCTCTTCATACTTATCCAATCTGCACCTATTACTAATCATGGATGCGCATCATAAGAATTATCTCTATAAACCCATCCCAGGTCGCATACAATCTGTTATTAAGTCAAAGGATGCTACAATCCCCTATTAAGAAAGCTTTTCTCATTTTTCATAGGTGTTGATCCATCTGAATATATATATGTGTGGGTGTATATGTTTTTGTGTTTGTTTGTATATATGCATAAGTGGGAAGTAATATTTTAAAGGAAGTGAGTATTATAATTATTTAAAGAGGTCCAAAAAACGTTTCAATAATTCTTTATTATCATATACCGTTTATAAAGATAATATTAACTGTGCAGTAATCTGTAAAAAATTAGACGAAAATTTTCTGTTATGGAGTTACAAGAATAAAGAAAGCTTCAAGTCTTAAAACCTAGAAAGCAAATTGTTGGATAGAGGACCTATATTTTTACCAGAAATTAAACTTCAAAAAATGAAGAAATGACGTGCCGTATGTTTTTCTAGTGATAAAATTTCATAAAAATCGAGTAATCTTTAGAACGTCAATATGTGCATTTGGTTCTTATTTTAAAAATAATCAATAACAGGTTTTTGGATATATTAATTACAATACTCGAAAAAGTTTTTTTAATTGCGTTTATAATTAGAAATAGTTTTGAATTATTCGATTTTTTTTATTATTATTTGGGGAATGTGGTAGAAATATTTTTGTATGACTTCTAAGATTGATAGAATAGTACATATTATAAAGATATAAATAATTAATTTTTTAAGTAGTTTAATGTTGCAAATATCAGCTTTGAACAATTCACCACAATTTTTATCACATAAAAACAATGTCGTTATAGAGGATTATTCATAACGGGAAAAATCTTTTTCTTTTTAATAAATTAAAATCATACTTATAGGAAATGAGCTGTAGTTTCATCTTAACTTATATTTATTTATACACGTATGAAACAGATGCTACTTTTCATAAAAACTTTATAAAATACAGACCCATAGATGATGTCCTAGGGGTGAATGTGAAGGATTTCTTTAACAGTCAAAGTTTTAATCATTGTCTAAATACTCTTATCCTAAAAAGTACGTAAAGCAGATCATAACACGTTAACAGTTTGCATGTCACACCTGTCAATTTTGCATGTTTGCAATATTGACAGGTGTTCCACGTAAACCGATATACTTTAAATATTATTGCTGCTCAAAAGTTCAATAATTGACAGTAAATAACTCTGCATATTCTTTTTTTAACATTTAATTTCCTAATGCATAAAGAATTAATATATTTTTAAACTTAACTTTTAAAGATTTTTTAGAAGTAATTTATTTTAGTTTAAATTGTTGTATTGGAAATATCATTAACAACAGTCTAAATGTTTGTAATCCATGATTCTAAATGTTGGAATTGTGCCTCCACCCCCCCCCCCCCCATTAAAGTCATTGATTTTTAAAACAACATGTTTTATTTATTTATTTTTATTTATTTATTTTTTTTTTTTTTGATAACGTAACTATATGTTTTATATTTTTGCAAAAATGTTGAATTAGATTCAGAGAAGATATCCATTAAGTAAAAGAAACAGTTTTTTCATACTAATTTAATATTCCTTTCTTATTATGCAACAAATGATATCATACAAGCAACGATTTATCCAATTTCAAAAATATTCTGTGTATTTTTTTTTTTCAGATATTTAAGGAATGCGATATTGAATTATAATTATTCCGCGTTTTAAAGTCTTTAAAATATATAAAATCCCGAATCACACAAACATTGATTATCTAATTACTTCTATGTTTTCAGCTACGTACTTTTTGAATACCCAAGAGCCTATTATTCTTAATTTTTACGTGAAATTTAACTGAAAAAAATCACTATTAAATTTGGACAAAGTTAAGTATAAAAGACAAAATGTAATAAATTAAATTTACAAAACTGAAATTTCATTTGAAGTTTGGAGACCAAAAGAACTCAGCAGCAGATGTTTTAATTAAATTTTATTTCCATCCAATATTTCAAGGATAACTTAATTTATTAATAAGGTTTACGTTATATCTAAATTTTATTATAATTAAACATCATTTAGAGATTTTACAGATTTTGCATTATCATATTTCATGTTTATTTTTTCATTATTACACTTACTTTTTCTAAAATTTTATTTTATTTTTTTCCTGAAAGTTAATCATAACCTTAAAAGAATCCGCTTATAAATTAGAATCTTTTTTATATGAAAACTAGGGATTTCATGCTATTTTTCCAATGTTGTGTCTTCAATTGATTTTTTTAGCATAATAATATCATTAAAAAATAGACATTGAAAAATATGTTATTTGTATAAGAATTTACACAATGGTTTGGTACACAGATGCTTCATGATCTTTAAGAATTCATGTAACATTTATTAAAAAATAAAAATAATAATTATTTAAATGCATCTTACATCTCTTTATATAAATTGTTTAAATGCATCATAGTTTATATATATTAAAGAGAATTAAGAATTTATATCGTTTCTATAAAGATTAATAGATTATATCTAGTAACAGGATTTTAATTTAATAAATTGAAATAAGTACGGAATATTGTTAAAAGGAATTTAATATAATAGTATAAAGTTACATTTTGGCGAAAAAAATTAAAATTTGTAATACATATATATATATATATATATATATATATATATATATATACAGTGACTTATATCTCCGAGAAAAAAAGCCACCAATTTGGAAATATAGCTTTTTTAACACAGCTGTACGAGTCATACAGTGTGTCTGCATAATCAAATAGAGTTATATGATAGTGCAAGGGAAAATGGTACTCAAAAATTCTGGATTTGATGCTCATATGAGGTAAGGAAAAGCGAAGTTTAGGTTTTGCAACTGCAGTTCTCATAACAATTCAAAATACTGAATGGGATTTAATTTGCAATAATGAGCGTCAATACATATTGCAATTATCCTTTGTCTCAATACAACTACATTCTGCATCCTATGCTCCATCATTACTTTTCATAAATTTTAAACCGCAAATGCAAAGATGTATATCACAGAAATTCATTTGCTGAGGTTCAAAGCTTTATTCTGACGTGGGGTCTGAATATCTCAGTGTAGATTTCTCCTCTGAACAACATGAAACCTATTATTCCATGTCAATTAAAAATAGTTTTTACGTATTCTATTGAAATGATAATGTAAATCGCACGTTTTAATATATAAGGAGCCGTCGAAAATAATAGTACTTCCTACTATATTTCTGTAAATCATTGAATAAGTAAATCTTACATACCATAAAATATATAACGAGTAGAAAGACTATGCTAAGTAATTAGTGACCCCGTTCTATGTCGCATTTCTTTTTATAGAGGGTAATGCCAGTGAGTGAAGTACATTAATTATTTTTTTATGAAGAGATATATTTACCCATAGGATCAAAGAACGTTAATTACAATCAGCCTGTTTAAGATGCTATCGGAAGATAAAGTCCAATAATACCTTACTAGAATTTTCCAGGGTTAAAATGTGCGTATTAAAAGAAAAAGATATTTGACTCCGTGATCTATGATCAAGTAGGTCACTTCAGCATTACGATTTGTCGTAAAATCTGTATAAGTAGGCTATTTCGCTATACTGCTTAATAGCCGGTTATTGTTGTAAGGAGTTAATGTGCTTTTCTGTTATCGTTATTGAGTTTTTTTCACATAATACATAAGTTTTATTTTTTGTAATTTTTTTTATTTGGTTATATGATACATCATGGTATAAGTGTCCTTATAGATTGAATGTCAGTTTTCTATACTCTTCGTTTAAATGTTAGACAATAAATGATTTGCACCTTAAATTTAAATTTTGAGTGCAGTTCCACAGAAACCATGATCATCTTAAGAATTTCGGTGACAAAATAATATCAGAGTTTTTGCATAACGATACAAAATCTATCTCCCTTAAAATATAGCACAGTCATAAATATTTTTTAATAAAACAGGACGGCAGGAGATCACGCTGTTCAATGAAATTGAAAGTCTTTTGGGGTATGGATATTTTATGATAAGGTCTCTTGAATGAAATAATAAGCAAAATTCAGTTTCTTACGTTTATGGTTAAACTGACAAAAACTTGAAAATATAAAATTTTACCTATCATTTAACATTTACGATTTTTTATCATAAAATGTTACTTAGATTAAAAAAAAGTATACATAACATTCGTACAAAGCCTAATACCATTAGAAGGGTGGTTGATTTTTTTGTTTTTTTTTAGATCAAACTTATAGAGAAAAACAATTAACACAACATAATCAACAAATAAAATAATTTTATTCGGATTTCAATGTATTCAAAGGTTTCCTGCCACAAACATTAACTCGTTAAATCCAAATATTGTGGAAAACAATAAATTATTGATTGAAGAAAATGAAGATCAGGGAGTTAATTTGTATTTTAAACATTACAGATACTTTGCGAATTCGGCATATAAGATATATCATCAATTTTAAACGGTCAAAATGGTTGTGACCCTCTGCGGTGGATTTGAGTGACTATGTGAACGGGACCATGAACATGAACATGAATAGGCAATTCAGGGGCTTCCCAGTTGAAAAGCAACTCCACGCCCTGTCTATCAGTGAGAATAGAGCACATCCTAAGTAAGCCTGGGAGAAATCTAACTGTGTAGAACAAGTTCTACTGTAAGAGAAAAAAATAGCTGGATAGACAAGTAAGTGACTATGTCTACCACGAAAACACGAAATAGTCGTAAATGAAAATATTATCATAATGTTCTCTACGCGTCAATGAAGGCTTAACGAGTAATGATTAATGACTGACGTAAATGATATATATATATTGCATTTGATTTAAATCACTATTTACAAAATTATAACAAATTCAACACCATTTATGACTTTCATCTTGAAATTTGGTATAAAAAGTGTGTGTTGCTGTTTGAAAATTTTGAAACTGCAGCCGTAACTAGTAAAACTTATCTATTGTTCTTTTTTTAATTCCCAAGACCATACTTTGAATGTTCCATGAGATAATTACTAAGAACTTTCGAAATCGAAATCCGCTTATTTGAAAGCCAAGGTTTGTATGGGACCTTATATCGGAAAAATTATTGAATCGTATTAAAATTAAAGTATAATGTATCATTTTAATTTTATATACGTGTCTGGTGAATTAGATAAGTTCAAAATATGGAAAAATTCATAATTATTTCAATTTTTTATTCGATTAAAAAAAGACAAATTTATTATTTAGTTATACATATTAACTGGATTTATGAATGGGGCGGAAAATCATACAAAATGAATCATTTAATAAATCTTTCTTTACGTTTCATAAATTTTGAAATCTATCATTCAGAAAAAAGTAATTGGTGACATGCAATTAAAATATTAGTTATATTGCTTCTGAAAAATTACAATACCAAATAAATTTTAAAATATGAATACATTTTTCATTAAATAGAAGGAGTCGCCAAGGAATAAAAAATAATTAGGTTTAAAAGTAATAAACAAGATTTCTAATTTTGAGAGAGAATTTAAAAGAACAAACTTATTGAAGTATCTTATTTTCAAGTTAATTAAAATTTTTACATTGATTTTTACTTCATTTCAACATTTAATTCATTTAATAAATTAAGATTATATAATAAACATGTACATGAACTGTAGTTATACGCAAGCATAACAAGTAATGAAAAAAAAAAATTATTAAAAATAAGTTTCTGTAAGTTGTTTAGATGTTACACTGAGTTAAGAAATTATAAGATCACTTTGACTTTGTAAATTATTAAATCAATAAAGCATATAAATATAGTTTAAACACATGAGATATCAAAATGAAGCATATAAATTAAGATTGGTTTGAAATAATTTGGAAAAATGCACTAAATAATGTGTAAACAAAAATATAAGCAATGATTGAAAAATACACTGATAATAAATTATAAAACTACTTGTCAAAAAACAAAAACAACACGTAAGTTAATACGATATTTGTACTCCATTATCTTTATAACCTCAACGTTTTCATAGAAGTGACAAAATAATTAAGTACAAATTCAGAAATATTGTGCATTTCTTTTATAATAGCGGCATCTAGTTCATTGGCAGATAAAAACTGTTTTTTATTAACATAAACTTTGTGACTTAATGTCACTCAAAATATTTCCTAGGATTCAAGTCTAGGTTTCAAATTGACTATGACAAAACGGGTTTTTTTTTTTAAATTATTGCTGGGTGAATTTGACGCGTGCGAAGAAACGTTGTCCTGCTGAAAATCCAATTAGAACCACCTAAATAAGGTCCAAATGGCATAAAAATGATCATATAACATACCCTCCTATTGTTTAGAGTTTATACACCTCGAAATTCGGGTTAAACTGCATAACTTATCATGATTCTAAATCTCCAAACCATTACTGATCCGTCTCTCATTTGGCGACTGAAGCATTGTTTTGGTTCCTTCCTCAAATCATGCCAATAGCACATAAACATCCGAACCTTCAAAATTATTTTTCATCTGATAACATCACTTGTTTCCATTTCTTGTCTTATTATATGACATTTTTTGAACTTTCAATCTTTCTTCTTTATAATACTTCGTTTTTTTTTTTTTTCAAACATTTTATGCATTTTTTCATTATAATATCATTTCAGACTATTCCAAACTGTTATGTATGAGGGCTTTTTTACTAAAAAAGGTGAAAATTTTTCCGAATAGAAAGATCTTTTTAAATAATCGAAGTATTTGTCAATCGCACCGTGCTGTCAAAATTCTCTTCCTTCAAGAACGTTTAGTTTTACTTCAATCCTTTTTTCTAATTATTGCAATTTGAATAGCAGTTTCAGAACGTTTCATTAACCGAGTTATTTCTCGTTGAGATTTACCAGAATCCATAAAGAACCAAATTTTTCTTACTTTGCCCGTAGAAAATTTTTATCCCACGGCATCTTCAAATATATCGTAAATAACACTATCTAAGGTTGCACTTAACTTTCTTAACAGTCACTTTATTTACGTTTAAAAAGATAGAAGATTTTAATGAAATGTAGCATTGTAATTATTACAGAAAAGGTTCTGCGATCAATTTTAAATACACATACTAAAAATTTGTGCTGTATTACAGGCGGTTCGAATGACTTCGTGTAAATAGTGTACAAGTTACTACAGGTTGATTGTTTGTGTTTTTGACAGCCAATTTTGTATCCTCCGTAGGGGTCTTTCTAATGGAACCTAATGTGTATTTACGCAAGGAAATCCAAATTTCGAAGAAAACTACGAAAACATTGAACGATTTCGCTGATGGGTGTGAACAGGGTTCGAACTCAAAACCTCTCGTCTACCACCTTCGAGGGCAAAACCTCTATGCCACTGGTGTGTCCGAGATACTAAATGAGTCTTGTACATGGGCAATTGCCATGATATTTTTAGATTTTTGGATGAATATTGCTACTCTCTTCAACAGACAATTTTCACATCGTTTTAGACTCTTCCAAACGTATAAGGTTATTTTCTGAAAAAGTAAAAAAAAAATCAGAGTAGAAAGATCTTTTTGAGTTTATAATCGAAATATTTGTAGATTGTCCCGTGCTGTCAAAATTATCTTCCTTCCAGATCATTTAGTTTTACTTGAATCCTTTTTTCTAATTATTGCAATTTAACTGGCTGTTTCCGAACGCTTCATTAATCGAGCTATTTTTCTTAAATAACTTTAGCACCCACTTATCTCGTACTTTCCAAATTTTGTTTTAAAAAATTCACAAAGTTTAGCACAAAATTTAGACATATTTTGGAATTTGTTTTCAAACTATGGTATTACCACATTTATGTAGTGTATTAGATAGTATTATCATAGCACGAGAAATCGAAATAGCAATCTAACTTTTAGACAATCGATTAAAGAGATCGTTTAAATGGAAATATATGTACTGCCTTAATTACTACAACAGAATTAGAGATATTCATAAACAAAGAATTTAAATTTAATCAGCGTTATTCTGTTGCTTTCAAGATTTGCCGTTCATGTAAAAGATAATCCCTTCTCTAGACCTCGGATTTAAATGAAGTGCAATTCCTGATCCAAAAGAACTTAATTTGGAATTCCTTATTAACATTTCAAGGAATCAAAAATATAATTTTACCTCAATTTTCATTATGTAAGCACAAAAATAGCAGCTTCAGTTGATTACACTAACAAAATTTGGATCAAACAAACACAAAATTTGGGTTACATCATTTTTTTTTAGATTTTAGATATTGATTTGCATGCATTTTGTAGCGCTGAATTGGAAAATGACATTCATTTTTATCATAACCTAACGATATTTTGCAAATCGTAAATTTCAAAATTTCAAAAAAAAGTGTAGATCTGATACTATAAAATCAACATTATTTTTAAGTTTTTTATTTTTTGATAATTTATTTTATGCATATTTTATCTCTAAATCTTAAACTGACCTAAATTTTTAACCATTGCATCAGGATGCAAATCGCAAATTTCAAAGTTAAAAGTGACCCCTCCCTCTTTTATCAGACACTTGAGCGTTTTTGTCCTAGAAATTTTCAATCCAAGCATGAATAGATTATTGAATTAAATAAAAATAAATAAAATATATAAATAGTCCGGCTCAGAGTGCGTACAACACATTTTAAAATTTATAATTAAAATCCCATATTACTTACAACAATAATGTATTATTATGTTATTGTGCTGCATGCTAGCTATTATTTGTCAACGAATCAGATCTATAT
This sequence comes from Maratus speculifer, assembly GCA_964019185.1. Taxonomy (NCBI): domain Eukaryota; kingdom Metazoa; phylum Arthropoda; class Arachnida; order Araneae; family Salticidae; genus Maratus; species Maratus speculifer. The sequence goes on from OZ025290.1 coordinate 328,116,010, forward strand.
AAATGAATGCTCTTTTTGTGTGCTTTATAAGGTGATTCTTATTTGTCCTCATATGAGGCCCGTCTGGGTGAAAGCGCTAAATTATAACACTTAGAAAACGACATTGCAAGAAACAGAAAAATAGCACTTAACACATGGATAAGATATGTTGACGACATATTTGCAGTTTGGAAACATGGATTTGAAACCCTAAAAGATTTCCTATTTAAAAGATAATACAACTGACAATGAAATCCAATTCACCCTGAAAATTAAAAATTATAATACTCCACTGTTTCTCTAGTTTCTGCTTGTACAAGAAGACAAAAAAAAATATTAGAAAGCAATATAGAAAAAAAGTAAAGATCCACCACATTATATCGACTGACGCAGTACTCCCATGGGTTTATAAATTTAGTGCAATCAAATCTTTTGTCCATAGAACATTTAAAGTTTGTTCAGACCAGTATCTAAAAGATGAAATCAGTTATATAATCAAGATTACAAATAAACACGGTTTTGAACCAAAGAAAAATATGAGATTGCTTAACAATTCAGTAAACAAAATCTTGAACTAGAAATGACCATCAGACTACTACAGAAAAAAAAACCATGCTTTTCAATTATTTTTGAAAGATTAAAAGAGTTTTTCTTGAAATATAATATCCAAATGATAACATCGGCCCCAGCCAATCTTCTGCAATTAATAAGTAGGAAACGGCAGTTCATAGACTCTGCAAATTATGCTGGTGTATATTTAATACCAGTTCAATAAAATAACAACGAACATAAATATTATACAGGAATGACTAAACACAATTTTCTGGAAATTGAATGTTATTCACAAAATGGTATGAAATGAATTTGTTTTCTTTCTTAAAACTACAATTATCTAGCATAGAATCAATGCATTTTTCAGTCTAGAATTTTGGACAAAAACTCTTATAGACGGGTTTAATAGTTTAAAAAACCCAGCCTTAAATTTAGGTTTATCTTGTTAGTAGAATTTTTAAATATACTAGAATATAGATTTCTTAAATATACCAATAATCTAGTTATATTTTAAAATAAAAATTGTATTTTTTGTAGAAGTAAGTAATTACCTATTAGATTTGTTATATTTTACGAAGAAAAATGCATTAATTAAAACAATAATTGAAAAAATCCCCTTACAATTTCCTTTTAATAGCTCAATTTTACTGCAAATATTTACAATGAGAATCAAGTATTTAGGCAGCGTTATTATTCACGGAATACTTTTAGGTTTACGATATTGCCAAAAAAATATCACGTTTAATATAATTAATACAAATGGGGAGTTAATAGCCATAAAAAATATGTTACAAGTAATATATGGACATAAAAACAACATTAATTATACAAACAATACACAATAAAATAATATGTAGGTAATAAATATTAAATAATATGTAACTTATAAACTGGTTTATAAAAACCAAAATGGTCAATAAGTGAATTTAATACAATTTTGTAAGAAATTTAATATAGAATTTCTTACCTAGAGGTTATTTTAAAAAAATCGGAAAGCATATTCTATTTCTTTTCGTAAACTCTTATCTCGTTGATCTATCATTCAAATATTTTCGGTGCAAGCTGACTGTAAAATAAATTTCTTAGAATCGCATTTTATAAGCCCACTCTAAAATCCTTCTCCAGTTATTGGATTTCTGAAAATGGAAACTAATAATAAGAAGCACTTCAATAAAAGAAAAAAATCATTTCGTGTGAAAAAAAAAATATTGCTGTAAGTTTATTTTAAACATTTCTTGAAGGTACTTTTTACCTAAAGAGTTTTATTTTAAAACTGCGAAAATGTGTTGAATATTTTAAAAGCTTTCTCATCAGATTTTATGTAATAATTGATGATTGGAAGTTTTTTGGGGGGAGTTAACAATTTATTTTAATATTATTAATGATTACTTTTTATAAAATATAAAGATTTTTGAAAGAGAACATCAACTGTGCATTATGCCAATACTGGTTAATGAGTTATGAATAATATTTTGAAAATGAAAGGAAAAAAAATTGACCAGTATATTACAATTAGTTACTTTAAGATAATTTCTAAAGATCAGTGCAGCATAAAAAATGACAAATGCCTGAAAATTTAGTATAACGATGGACAAACTATTCGATAGTGTCTGCAAAATTATGAATGATATCGAAAAGCGTTCGTTATAATTAAAAACCAAAGAAAATATAATTCGTGTTAAGAAAATGTTAATTAAAAACCAAAGGAAATGTCTCTGAAATGTAAAGAATCACTTATTATAAAACAATTTATTTTGATGCCAATGATTTTCGGAAACGTTTCCAGTAAAATGAGTTAAGGTTCCGGTCCCTGCCCGCGAAGACACTTACGAACTAATGCTATTCTTATGAGGAGGCATTTTTCTAATAATTCTTTCGCTTTTTGACATTATTATTATTATTATTATTATTATTATTATTATTATTATTATCGCATTAGATAGCTGAGATCCCTCTCAAGATCGCTCCTTGATTACTTTTTCGATTTTCGTCGCAAGTATTTTTTATAAAGTTTCTTTCACTTTCTGTAGCGGTGGCAAATAATGTAAAACACTTTATTGAAAAGTTTTCTCAGAACTGTGCACAGCTTAACATGTTTAAAAAATGTAAAGGTTATTAATCAAAATTTATTTTTTAACTATAAAATTAATTTCTTAATAATATTTTTTAATTTAAAAACATTTTTTGTTTGTTTTTGTTTAGTTTTGTATCACGATGTCCAAGTACGATGCTGATAATTTTTTTTCTGAACTCACCTTGTTTTTTATTTCTTAAAAAAATTGCTCATTTGCCTTGTCCCTTAAGAGTAATCTTTGATTTTTTTCTCTTAAACTTAATTAAAATTACACTAAAAAATAATTTTAAACGAAGTCATTGACCTCATTATCAAAGGTATGATAAAAAAAAAAGTATATGTATTACAAGTATTTTTTTACATAACAGGAATTGCATTATAAAAGACGGAGAGTTTTATTATATGGGAATTGTAATAAAATAAATAATTTCGTTATAAAACTTTCACTATTTGTAGAAGGAAAAAATAGAGATTCGTGTTGCAGCACCAAGATATGAGATAAATGAAGAAGTGTAATAATAAAACCCATTAGTCCTTCAGCCACAGGGAAAAATCCAGATACAATATGCCACATAGTACCGCTGATAAGTAATTTATTTTTATTTTCTTTCTTTGTAACTACGTTATCAACATTGTAACTGATAAATTGTAACATATGTGTGTGAAAACTTTTTCTGGACTACATATATCATTCAGATAATTATATTATACTAATTTTTAAAAATCCCACTGTATTGTATTTTATTTTCTCTTATGTATAATATATTTTCTGCAATATCATTTACGCAATTTTATGTTTATTTTTATTTATATTTTTATACAAAGTATTTGTTTTGCGCAATTTAACTACAGGTGGTTATCAAAATAATGGAAACACCCTAGATTTTAAAGGAATTCTATATTAATATGGCGTAGGACCGCCTTTGGCATGTAATACAGCATGGATTCGCATGGGAATCGAATCCTACAAATTCTGAATAGTGTTTAGAGGAATATTGTACCATTCTTCATGGAGATATTGTGAAAGTTCCGTGAGAGATGCCGGTGGAGGATATCGATTCCGAATTGAAAACTCTATAATAGACCACAATGGTTCGATTATGTTGAGGTCTGGGGACTGTGCGGGCCAAGGTAGAAGTTCCACCTCATCCTGATGTTCATCAAACCATGATTGGACAGCTCTGGCTGCATGAATAGGCACATTATCATCCTGGAAAATTCCATCTCCTGCAGGAAACAAAATTTGCATCATGGGATGGACCTGGTCAGCTAAAACTTCTCTATACTTCTCCCCAGTGATCCTTCCTTTCAGGCTTACGATTGGACCAGCAGAAAACCATGACACGACTGCCCATACCATGACCGATCCACTCCCATGCTTGACAGTTGGACGAAGGCAATAAGGATCATACGCTTGTGCAGGTGTTCTCCAGACATGTACCCGTCCTGTTGTGGAGAAAAATGTGAAAGATGATACGTCTGACCATATAACAGTCTTCTACTTATCAATTGACCAGGTTTTGTGGTTGCGGCACCACTCTACACAACGTTTGGCATTACCATCTGTGACAAGTGGCTTGGGAATTGCTGTTCTGCCGTAAATATTCTCTTTATGAAGGTATCTCTCAACTGTAATTGTTGACACTGGAGAATCCAGATGCTGATTGAGCTCTGCAGTCACTTTGGCTCCAGTTGTTTTCTTTTTAGACATTACAATTTGCTTCAATACCCATCGGTCTCTTTCACTCAGGTTCTCCTTCCGTCCACTATTTTGCTTTGCTGAGCTGGTCTTTCCGCGCTGTGTGTATGCAACGATAACTTTAGACACCGAACCTCTAGAAACGCCTATAAGCTGGGATGTTTCGGTCACCGTTGCTCCAGCTAGTCGGGCTCCTACAATTTGGCCTCTTTGAAAATCTGTGATGTCTGACATTTTACGTTTTTGACAAGAAAATCAAAACGTAGACAACTCTTCTAGAGCTGTCTCATACTAGTTAATACATGTACTTTTTATATTAAAAAAATTGGTAGCTAAGATTATATTTTAATACTTACGAAGGGAATTCTTAAATGTCCCTTTCATTCACAAGTGTTTCCATTATTTTGATAACCACCTGTATATCAATCTTTAGATTAATAATTCGGACTTTATAATACGATTTTGTCACTTTCAACTTACATCAGCTTCTATAATTTTCCAGTATAAATGTGCCTTAATTGGTAAATTACACATATTAGAAATTTAACTTAATTTCCACTTACCATTAAATGATAAACAATAAATGAATTTTATTTGTTAAAAGCATATATTATTAACAAAAGTAAACAGCAAACTTGTAAGGTATGCATCAAGTAGTGATTCCAAACAATTTTTGTGGGGAATTGCAGTTTCATTATTAGTAGAAAGGGGAAAAGCTAAAGATTGAAGATATACACAGCTGGGACACCACGTCCATTTACATTAAATTAACTCAAATATTTTATGCTCATACACCTAAATAAATTTTATCCAAGTGTTTATATATGCTTTAATTCATGTGTTTCGTAGAAGTGTGTAAGAACTTCACATAAGTTAGAAGTGTTTAAGTATTTTAGCTTTCCGAAAGATTGTAATTTTCATGTAGAAAAACAATTACCTTCTAAAGTACTTGACTGATTTCGATAAAAAAAATTGGTGCTAGAGTATAATTATAAGACCCTGTGTGGCTGACAGGTAAAAAAAAAGTAATACTAATTTCAGACAATAAAAGTCTGAAAATGAATAATTTCGAAAAAAATTGTATTGATCTAAAATAGAAAGTTTTATTCCCGAAAAAAGAACTGTATTTTCGAAATTACTCAGTAAATATGGATTCCTAATTCCATCAAAATCTGTTTGATAGTTTCCGAGGAATTAAATCTCTGATATTTCAGAAAGGATAGCATCCAGTCCTGTCGTTTTCCTTTAATGTGATAGAATAAAGATAGGAAAATAAATGAAAAAATGTAGTAATAAAACTCTTTAGATCTTTAGCCATTGCTGATCACACAAGTTTTTCTGCTCTTTACAGAAGTTCCTTGGCACTCTATGGAAATTATAAAAAAATCCCATTAAATTTAAATTCATTTCATTTCAATTTTTAAAAAATCCACGAATTGCTGCTGGTGATTTTGAGAAAAATGTACACGAATTTTATTGTTACAAATGTAATTATGGATTGAAAATTACTTACTTTGCTTAAATACTGATCTTACGGTTGAAAAAAAAAAAGAGGATAATGTGTGGTGTCAAAAATTCGTAAAGAGTCTTTAATTTTACCTAGATTCTAAAACGTCAGTATACGAGTGTTTGTGCAATGGGTTAAAATGGTACATTTGTATAAAAAACACACCCGCGCTTTCACACAGAAGAGCTTTCACGCACAAGAACGCACAAACAGATATATGGATTGTATACATTATGTAAAAAACATGACTAGCTAGTCAATGGCTTTTATGTTTCATAACTATTCCTCAAAGATACGTTCTTTACTTGAGTCGTAACGAATGTAGCATCTGTTAACACGAAATCAGATTGCGCTTTCTTTCAATAGAACCTCCATGTATTTATTGTCATCCACACTCTTTGATGTTGTCAATCTGCTGAAGCTCTGTCATATGATATCGGAACACGTCCCTCACATGTCGATCGTCGATTCTTTCTTTAGATAAATCACCCCTGTCTGTTGTTGATGGCCAGGGAACTTTTGAAAATGAAAGACTAGAGAGAAAATATATATGTTATCTTCGCGGTTTTTTTTCCTTTTCCCCCCTTGAAGCATGATATAAACACAACCTCACTGTACTGAATTAATTGATCATTGGCTGAATGGTTTAGTAAGAGTAAAGACCCAAATATGCTATTGCAGTGACGCCATAGCTGATTGCTTATTGAAGCTTGGCGCATTCAGCATGACCATTAAATATTTGTACTTAAATACTTTGATAAAAATATCTCATGATTTTATGCCAAAAAGCTTATTTTAAAATAAGTAATTTGAAGCACGAAAATATACTTTATACGAAAATATACGAAAATATACTTTATTTGAAAATTCAAAAAGTCTTTTAAAAATAAAAATAAAAATGCGAAGAATAAAGTCCAAACGAAGCAACGTTTCAAATATATAAATAAAAAAAACTACAAAAAATTTGAAGTATTCCTATTAAATGGTAAATAAAATAAATATTTTGAAGTTAAGAGCGCATTGCTTCTAAATCGTAATGAGGATCAATTTGCGTTAGGAGATATTAGATTGAATGATACGAGATGGTATATATTATTGCAATATTTGGTGTATCAAAAACTGCTTTTTGAAGTACTTTTAAAAATTAAGAATTAAACCGATTACTTTGCTTTAAGTTTATGATCATAGTAATAATAAAAAAAATACTATACAAATTTATGGGTTATAGTGTATTTATTCGTGTAATTATTTAACTTAAAAATTTAAGATTGCTATATATAGTTAAAAGTTTAAAATTGTACTGCTTTAAATACACTCTAAGCAATTTTATGTTTATAATGCTTCTTAACCCGGGAGGACGCGCGCAGGGCCTAAAAGACTCGGAGTATAATTTTTACCATTGCAACCACTAATTTTTTAAAAGTGATCTTCGAATTATTTTATCGCAAATTTCGTAAGAATTGTCTCCGTCTAAATAAAGTGACTGTTATAATTTGATTTTATTGGTGTCAAAGTTAAAACCATTCATACCTAGGGTAAGCGCGCGTCCTCCCGGGTTAATATATATATACTTGTGTAAAGAAATGTAATTTATTTCAAATAAAAAGTTGAGCAACAATGAGTGTAAATGACCTATGTCATGTAATTCAGTTATTTTTTTTAAACTAAACAATGATAATAAATGTTTTTAAAAAATTCATTCATTCCATTCCAATGATGAGTACAAATATAAAAAAAAAGTTTATGAACAAGTTTATTGTTAGTAGATGGGATTTATTAGACCAAAAAACAGAATATATCTAATTGTAGGAAAACATTATAATGTATGAGAATATCACACTCACATTGAATTAAATGCTATTTCAAACGTAGTACGAATAATTAATTCCAACGTATTCAACGATTTGACTGAAATTAATATCTTAATGTATAACAAAATAAACTTATGTGTTTTTAACGATCATTTTTGGTTGAATTAATATAATGACACATTTACCGCTTGACCTGGATTTTTCAGTTTCTTGAAAGCATGTTAAAATGTCTATAGAGAAAAATATTTTAAACAGAACTATATTATGAATTATATATAGAAAGGAGTGATATAATAGACATCAAAAACTTCAAAAAAGAAACTGCGATTAATACGTATACAGAGTGAATCTAAAGTTTTGAGCAAAACTTTAAGGGGTAATAGTGCACAAGACAAACAATAATAAATAAAAACACTAAGGACCCTAAGCGTCTTCCGAAGGAGATAGGCGCCATTAAAGTTTAGGGTCAAATGTTTCAAATGATTATAAAAAATGGAAAAAATAGGTCAATTCGTTTGCCTTTTTAGCTAAAACTATTATTTTTGTTAATATTTTCTTTAAAAGAAATTTGAAAATTATGTTTCTGATAAAGATAAAGATAAAAAAATAGAGAGAGGATGCTTTAGACTATGGGTAACGACTATTTTTGTAGATCATTAAATGTGTTCAAAAATTTAGACTTAAATTTAAATTTTTAGCTCAAAATCTAAATCGTTGGGACTGGTTAAGTAGCGCAAACGGAACTGTATTCACAAGTTGAAATATGAACCCCCCCCCCCCTCTCTCTTGAACATAGTGCTTTTTGCATTACTTAGCCATTCACAAAGATTCAAATTTTGAGCTCAAAATTTAATTTATGTCTAAACTTTTCAAAGCATTTAATGAGATACAAAAAATAACGGTAAAAAAATAGTTGTTTGTTACTCCAAAATCTAAAGCGCCTTTTATCAACATTTTTTTCAAATTTACCTTTAAAAATTGTTTTCAAGAAAATATTGATGCAAAGAATAGTTTTAGCGAAAACCATAAAAAAAATTGACAAATTTTTCCTTTTTTATAAACATTTGTAATTTTTAACCCGAAATTTTTATGGCACCTATCTTTCTCCGAAGACGTTTTGAACCCTAAATTTCTTAAAATGTCCTGAAATTGTTTGTCTTGATGTATACTATCACCCCTTTGTGGTCACCTCTTGTCTTTTTTTGTGACTGATAAAAAATTATGTCTACATTCCGCCTCTATTTAATGATTTGCTTGAGTTGTTACACATAAATGAAAAAGCTATTGCTATTAAAATTGTTTAGTACCGGAAATAATATTCCTTTGTGGCTATATATAAAAAATCGTGTCTACGTTCGACCACTACCTAATGAATTTCTAGAATTTTTTTAGGTAATGGAAGCTATTGCTTCATTTACTCCAGACATAACAAAGAGTTATGAGAAGAATTGGACTTCAGTTTGAATATGCGTCGTATAACTAAGGTAAGCATATTGTAAGGAAAACCAGATTAGCTTACCTTCAATTTTATGAATGACTTGCTGTAAATAGTCTAAATTAAACTTTTAACATCTATACCATTCAAACTGGCACTTTTTTGACATAAATATAATGCGCACTGACGCTATTGGACGTCATTTTTTATTTTTAAATAGATAACAACCAAATTTTCAAAAGATATGTGGAAAAAACTAAAATAGAAATTATTATGAAGTAAAATACTATTACTTTTCATGTAATCTTATACAGATAAAAAAATTATGTAACTACAGAATATTGTTTAAGTTAAAAACTAATATTTACTTACTAATACTTTCTAATTTTACTAATATATTTTTTCTTGCTTTTTCAGTTTTACAACAGGTTTAATCTTGAATCACAGGTTTTTATAAACAGAAATTTTTGACTAGTTAAATCGGAGAACTGTTTTGATTCAATGTAGCAAAAGTTTAAGTTACAAATTACTAATAGCAATAATCAAGAATTCGGAAAACTTTCTGTGTCAAGTATACGTGACGCTCGTCTGTAATTGTTTAATATTTAACTGCTCATTCTTAAAACAGATGTAGAACTCACACTAGTAAATTCATTTTGTGCGTATTTGTGTACGTTTTATACAAAAATATGTGGTAAATAATTAAAATGACATAAGTTGTTCTTCAATGATTAACTTAATATTTTTAAATCATACAATTATGAAATAAATACTCTCTATACATATGTTACAACGTATTCAAAATAAACAATGCGCAAAATTTACAAGAAAATTATTCAGCAATTTTCTGTCTTACATATATTTTTTGTATTCGAATAATTCTTTACACCATGGAAAATCATATAACGTAATTTGTAACGCAATCTTTAAAAAAAAAAAAAACCTACTTTAAAGCTAAATGACTAATAACTCCACAGATGCTCTTAAAATATATTTATAAAATATGAACTGCTATAAATATTACTTGACGAAATATGTTTTTAAAAGAATCAGCCAGATAACAAAAATAAATGCTTTGGTAAAACAAAATTTTAAAAAGTAGGATTCTTCGATACGGAAAAAGTAAAACAAACAGCTAAAATAATCAAATATTTTGTTACGTTAAATAATTCATTTGAGTTCATTTGTTTATTTACAAGTACACGATGTACAAGGATGGTTAATACACAAACAGATACACACCAAATCTCTAGTACATACTGCAAAGATTAATGTGTGCGAACTTATTCATCATCCACACATTCCATCCGTAATCCAGTTCCGTCCATATATTCAATCCCATGTTTCTGCCAATGTCCGTCACAGAAGATTGAAGCGTTGCTACGTGCTATCTATTAAGCCGGTTTTTAAATTTTGTGAGTGTATGCATTTTGTCATGTATCATTTGTCTTTGTAGGCTGTATACTTCTCAATGCACAGTATTTTGACTGATTTTTCTTAACCCTATATATCTTATATTGATGTACTACAGACACAAAAATTCAAAATTATGCGATAAACATGCAAAGAATTGCAAATTTTCATAAATTTAAAACATTTTCTCGTTTTACATTTTTTTTTTAGATTTTACTTTTAAGAAGAGCGTCTGTAAAAACATTCTACGAAATCATACATTTTAAGTCAACTGATATAGTAATAACATAATTTTCTAATAATGCGTTTCAATTTTATTTACAAATGTGAAGTGTCGAGTAAAAATGTTAAGGTTCATGTTCTTGCCGGAGAAGACATTCGCGAGCTGATGGTATTCCTATGGGGAAATTATCTTCTATTTTCACATTTGTATTTTGACATTTTCATATATAAATATCGATAGATATAGACGAAAATCATAAAAAAAGCATAATATAAAATAATAATAAGCATAAATATAAAAGCATAAACGAAGGATAATTCATGTATTAAAATATTTAAATTTTATAACTCAATAAAATAATCAACAATTAAATATATAAATCCAAATTTAGGTTGAAAATGTGTGTTCCTTTTTAAATAATACTAACTCTATTTCAACAACAGGGCATTTCCATCCGAACTTGTTTGTCTGTTACATACTACAATTTTTTAAATACCAGTATTTTAAAGCGAGGAAATGCGACTTAGTTTATCGAAGATAGATCGTCAATTGAATAAGGCGAAGCAAACTTTTTGAAAATAACGGTGGCCAACAAGTATTAGCGATTTTCAGTTGTGTAACAGACAAACAAGTTCGTTTGGAAATGCCTAACAGTAAATAAAATAAATAGTTTGATAAATAAAATAGTAAAATAATAAATAAATAAAATAAATAAATAAATAAAAAGGGTATCCTTCTTTAATGTATATCATTAACATTCTTTACCAGACAAAATTATGAATAGAACTAATAATAGAACAATCTAAAAATCCAACTATATTGAAAATGATAAATGTAACAACATTATATTTTTTATATGTGATATTTACATCATTAATAATAAAGTAAAGTAAAATAAAATAAAAATTTGACTTACATCATTTCTAAAACTACTTTCTTAAACTTTCTTTTCTTTGGTAAACCATCCTAAATTTTATTCAAAAACAAAAAAATAACTCGCGAAAATTAATCAAATTGTTGCAACACTGATATAATTAAAAAAAAAAATAAATAAAACTAATCTCATGACATTCATTTTAAATCACCGAAAAACTTTGATGTAGCAAGGATTTAATGCAGGTGTTCTTCTTCTTATTATTACTTTTATTCTTTACTTTTTCATAGACAGTTTTTGATAATAACATAATGCTTTGAGCATATTTCACAAACAAAGAATTTTATATTTTTTCTTCCCTGCTGAACGATGAGAGATATACTCGATGAGAGCCTCGATTTAGTTGAAAATCAACCATGTTTATAACAATGATAAATAAACTAAATTAGGACGCGAGGGGACGCACTTAGAATAGTATTGTTGAAATTAAACACTAGTATAACTTTTTTCACAGGATTTCTTAAAATTCTACCGGCTAACTTGAAATAATAAGCAGATTATCATAGAATAACACCTGATGATCATTTTTTTGAGGCGATTTTCTTTTATATTGGTTAAATCAGGCTCAATAATGACATTTAATGGTCTGTTTATAAGAAAATGAGCTGGAGTTAGGGCTCCAAAATCATTTGCATCATCTGATAATGGACTCAGAGGACTCGAATTTAATATTCCCTCTATTTGTATCACTACTGTAAGAAATTCCTCATAAGTGATGTTAGCACCTCCTACAATTCTCTTAAAATGAAATTTAAAGGATTTTATTGCGGCCTCCCAAAGACCCCCGAAATCGGGTGATCTGGGTGGAATAAATTTCCACTCAATGCCTTCACTAGACAAATATGCTGCTAATTTCTCATCACGTTTTCTTACTAATTCATAAAAGACCCTAAGAGTTTTATCTGCCCCAATAAAATTTTTCGCATGGAACAGTTATTAAAAGCAAAAAAATTGCAAATGCTCAAATGTTTGTTGAAATTGTTTCATTTGCATGTAAATAAATACTGTTCAAAAACACAATTCTAATAACATTAACAAATTTTTTTTAAAAAACATTAAGTATTAGTTTCAGATTTAATACATAAAAAATGGGAAGTTTCTGTACAGTTAAAAAACTAATATGTCTGAAAAATGAAAAAGGTTTTTAGAGATAGCTCATACAATTTATCAGTATAATAAATACCTCAACATTTTCTCAATAATTAACTACACATAACCCATCACATAAAATATTTCCTATCCGTCCAATTCCTTTCTTTTTTATTTCAATTTCTAAAAGGGAATAACTAAATAAAAATAAGCGTCTTTTATTTTATTCAAAAATACATTTACATATGCTTTATATTAGTACTTAAGATATTTTACGAATTTTGATATTCTAAATGGAAATAAAACTTCATTCTTACCTTAAGGGAGTTTCTATCTTTTGAACTTATGTTTTATAATTTAAGCATTTTATTGTATATTTTTGTCACGATAATAAAAATATCAATGAAAAAAAATTACTCAATCAAGAAATTGTGCAATTTCCCTTAAATTTTTTTAATTTATTTACATTTATTTATTTATTTTTTTTTTGGGGGGGGGGGTAAAATTTTTTTCTAAATACAGATTATTTTACAATTTCGAACATTTTGAACGATTTATTTAAACTATTCGTGGACGTTTGCTGCATGTTTTTAAGTATCGGTTTTATCATAACTTAAATGGTTTGGGATAAAACTTACAAAATGCATAAATGCTTGTAAAATCCCTGTGAAAACTGAATTTATTTTATAGTTTTATGTGTAAAAATAACTTTTTACTTTACCGTAAATATAATGGGTTTGCTTTATTAAATAGACATTAATAAAGAGGCAAAAAAAAAGCCTTATGATGGTTTAATTTGATATTTTAATTTCAATATGATATAAATTAATCTCAAAAATTAGGATATAATATGCAATGGTTTGTGAGATCTCAATGGTAAATGCTTTCACTTTATATATATTATGATTCACCTTATATATTATATGATATAAAACTTTTAATTTGAAAAAATCTACATAAATTACTCTATTTCTCTGTTTTCTGTCAGGAAAACTTGAATCCTTATTTAATGAGAATTTCAATAATATGTAATAAGTTGAGTTATGAAAATAAGTCGGGAAAATAATGCTCAAGTAAAACAGAAAAAAAAGATAATTATACAGAAAAAAGAAGGAAGGGGGCTATTACTGGGAAGAGAAACCATATCGATATAATGTTTAATGAGAAAAATATTTCTTTGTACTAACAAAAAAAGTGGGTTCATAGTTTTTTTAAGGAATTGACCTTATGATGAACAATGAAAAATCTTTTTATTTATCAAGCTTTTTTAATTATTATGATAAATAATCTTGGTAACTAATAAAAGAGATACAAAAATAATAGTTTCTATCAATCTTTCTATATTTCTTTTTTTATTATTTATTTCTTTTTATTAAATCAGAAATATATTATGAATTTATGTATGTGAATTCAAACCAATTTTGTACCTTTAATTTATTAAATTATTCTTTTGCAATTCAAAATCGCTATCGTAATAAAAAATGAGGATTACTCCTCTCGATCAAATGAACAATAAAATTTAGATTCAACTATGTTTTATAAAGAAGTGCAGTGAGCTTGATATATACAATGGGCACTCATACATTTGTTCTGAGACATATTTTTTATATTCATCGCTTTAAGCACATTATATTAGTTTAAAATTTTGATAAATAGTTAATTGATGAACCTAAACTGATTAGGATTTTTTCCTATTTAAAGAAATACCACCAATTAAACTATACATATGTGTCTGAAAAATGTGTGAAACGAAAGATGTTTTTGATATATTTTTTCTGTGTGATTATAACAGTATAATGTTCTTATTTTATATATACTATCGTTTTAAAAATAAGTAAAAATAAGTAAAAATATAATGCTCGTACTATTAGTAAAAATAAGTATACTGGCTCGTACTTTTCTAATAAATAATATTACAATATATTATATTAAGTATTCCAACATGTCTGTTCTTAACTATAATTAGTTATCGATGACACATGAAAATAAATATAAAATTTATGAATATTTTGTGTCTTATTTAATTTATTTCGTAATCAAAAGGACTTCCAAATGTAAGGACTGCTGCAAAATCAAAGCTATAGATCCTTTAATACTTCGCTATAATCGCTCTCTATATTTATTAATGTAAATACAAGTAGAGAAAAGTTCTCAAAATATCTTTTCCTGTTTATTGTCTTTCAGTGCCCCTATCACAAACATTCACAAAACTACTGCATAAAAGTATCGCAGATTAAACAAATTCTTCATATATTTACTTTGAAAGAAAACTCCATCAATGAATGTTTCTGTTGCTTTCAAGCTGTTAATTCAGTGTTAAATATTTCCTTTCATACTAAAAGATTGTAATTTCCCGCTTCATTCAATTCTTTGCCTACATAGAAAAACAAATACACAGTAAAATGCTTTCCATTCAATCTTTCAAATGCACTTTAGATTGCATAAATGAATTTACAGATTATATAGTTTTCCATAAAGTGATTTACATTTCATAATTATAATATTAAATCTCAAACTTCAGCATTAAATGAAATTACGTTATGTTATTTGGATTAAGTAGAAAGCGTACAATATGAAAAAAAATACTGAAGAAATTTAAAATTATGATATAATGCATTACATCTCAAAGTTTCAATGTATAATTATCAGCAAAACTTCATGAAAAAATATTTTTCATCATCATAAAATCTTTAAAATCGATTTTAGGTTCAAATATTGACACTTTTGATCCAAATTTCCAAATACATGCATTGCATACTTTTACATAAAATTAATCAAATGAGTTTAGAAATATCTTCACTTATAACCGTTATTTTTTAAAAGTATTTTAAATATTATGGTTTTCAGCCCATTTAGAAATTATAAGACCAATAACGAATTGATGCACTTCTGAAGAAGACACGAGATAAAATTGTTAGCGTGTCTATTTAAAATTGATCGTAGAACGTTTTCTCTTATAAATAAACCATTAAAATTTCAGTAACAATTTATTAAAATCTCCTATTTTTTAAGCATCAATAATGTGACTGTTAAGAAATCATAAGACCACCAGAGAAAATTATAATCGTATACACTACATCATAATAATTGTAAAATGTACGCGTTTGTATATAGTATCCCCGAGTAACAAAAGAGCAGGTTTAGTGTTACTTATCATATACAGTAAAACTTCGTTACAAGAAAATTTTATGGACTAAATAAATATATTGTTGTAGAGGGGTTATTGCTATATCAAAAGCTCACATATTTAGGTATTTAATAAAGGTTTCTTTTTACTTTAGCATACATACTACTTAAAAAATATATATTTATAAGAAATTAAATAACAGAGTGTTAAGGCTCCTGTTCCCGATAGACGAAGCTCTCACGAGCTAGTGCTATTCATATGGGGCAGTTGTTGTCTAATATCTGGTTTGCATTTAAACATTTTTATTTTTTTTTAATTGAATAGCTGAGGTGAATTTTTACATCGCTCTTTTTACTTTTTCGATATTGGTTTCAGATATTTTTTATAAAGTTGATTTCACATTCAAAACCGATTCCGAAAGTGAAAGTGCCTTTGTAAAAATTATCTGCGACCAAATTCGAAAAAAGTGATATAGAGATGCGCCTTAGCTATCCAATGCTGAAAAATGCATTTAAAAATGTCGAAATGCAAACTAGATATTAGAAAATAACATCCCCATAGGTATAGCATTAGTTCGCGAGAGCCTGATGGGCAAAGGAGCCTTAATAGTAAAAGTTAAACAATGCAACATAAATTTAAATAAATTCAGAAATGAAGTAAAGGAATATTCACATCTCGAAAACTTTTTAATTGAACATAATCCAGTATTTTGGTATTTTTATTCATGTTTTAACTATTAAGGGGTCTAGTACCTTTTAAACTCGTTCCAAATCAGTAAAAACATTGAAAGTTTGAATTAGTGTAACTCCTTTATTTTTTTACGAATATACATAAAATTTTGGATTTTGATTAAACAGATTATGCTTTTTAACATAATATCACTAGATACTGAATAGTTTATTACAAAATTTGTGTATTGTTGAAATTAAAAAATCTCTTTTTTTCACTCTGTAAGTTATTGCGCGCTATGTATATCATAATTATTCTTAGAATAAGAAGTTTTATGTTTATCTGATATTTATAAATGAAACTGTTTTAATGGAAAAAAATTCCTACCGAATTAATCTATAATTTCTACTCTAAAATGTATAAGCCTCTTTTAGTTTTCTTTTTTCTTTTTACAAATTTTATGAATATTGTTTTCTTTTTTTTAAAAAAATTTATTTTAAAAAACTTTATAATTAAAAAAGTTTTTCTTTATGACGCTTAAGTATCCTTATAATTTTAGGAAATCTTTATGGAGAAATTATATCAATGTAAAGAAATTGTATAATTCCGCAGGTTATTAATAACCTGTAGTCGAATGTGCCTTCCTGTATACCGACAAATCGTTTCATAATGAGTATTTCGCAAAAATTATTTTTAGTAACCATTACGTGTGCCCGAAGGGCAGGAGCTTCCTTCGAGATGCATCCAGTTGGTAAAAAGAGAGACTTCTGAAACGGAATATTTTCGGTAAAGCCGTAATAGATGGCAGCACCAAACATTACTACCTACTCTATTTTGAGATGTTTCTAAAGGGGAGGGAAAGTTCAGAGATCATTACCCATAGTAACTGCTACGACAGGATTTTCATAATCCCCTTTATTTACATTCGGTGCATATTTGGCGGCGGCCAGCATCGAACCCAGGCACTTTCAGCCTGGAATTCGGTGCTATGACCACTAGGCTATCAGGGCCACGCCAAGTGAGTTTTAGTAATAGCTATTAAAAATGAAAAAGTATTTACTCTATTCGTTGCTAGCTTTTTTCAAGTAATTCTTACAGATTCCTTGTAACCGAGTAAGATTACTAAAAATTTTTTAGTAATTACAAGGATTACTAAAACTTTCTTAGTAGATCGACCCTTTTTTTCTCGACCCTTTTTAATAAGTTAGTCCTCTGCGGTTCACTAAATTCCTTATCCAACAACTTAAACGTGATACGAATATATTAGATTAATTTGTATCCCTCATATTACAAATATATAACTAATTTCTAATATGTGCAATCAATGCTTGAGTGAAGCTATAGAGGAAAATGTGAAGTATGATTTGCCAACAACAATCAAATTCACTAAAAAAAGAAGGAAGTCGCGACGTAATGATGTAATTTCTCAAATGTCTAAAATTATTTAATTTCAATTATTTTCATGATAAAAATTTGTATTGATTATAAATAAATAAATCTGCATATTAATAATTTCGCATTTCTTTTCAGTTTTTGACATAGTTGCAACTTTTGAAATTTTGACATTTTTGGCATTATTATTATTTTTAATTTATCTATTGATTTTAATATTTTTCGTAGTTTGGAAAGGCCGTGAGTTTAATGGTTCTGGGTCTAAGAATCAAAGTACTGTATGATTTTATAGTTTCTAAAGATATACAGGGTGTTTCGCTACCAGACCGACAAACTTTGAGGGATGATAGTAGACATGAAAACAAACATTATTAAACAGGGAACCATGGGGCGCAAACGTCTTCTGTAGCAGCTAGCGGCCATTAAAGTTTGAGGTCCAAAATTTCAAACGATGATAAAAAACGGAAAAAAGGGTCGATTCTTTTGCGGTTCTCACTAAAACATTCTTTATATCACGTTTTTCTTAGAAAAAAATTTCAAAGATTATGTTCAAAAATTGTCGAAAGAGGGCGCTTTAGACTTTAGAGTAACGAACAGTTACTTTTTACCGCTATTTGTGTATGGGGTTGAAATTATTCTAATGTTTAGACTTTAACTTAAATTTTAAGCTCAAAATCGAAAACATTGAGGTGGGGTAACTTAGGAAAATCAAACTGTGATCAGAGGGGGAGATTTTAAGCGCTCATAAACATTAGACAAACTAATCGATTTTATTGCGGTTTGCGTGAAAATAATTTGCTTGGTAATTATTTTATTCAAAATGATGTACAGCTTTGGTGCCCTCATATTTTGATAGAGGGCGCTTCCGACACATCTCTGACATTTCAGTGCCATTACTCCTGCGTGTTTTACTACCAGACCATCATATTTCCAGGAAGTGTTAGGGATACAAAGACGACTTGGAATCACATAGGAATGTAACGTTGGAAATGCATTTTTTGCAAGTTACGGTTAAAGGAAGCAGAGAAAAAAATAACAGAAACAGCAGAGAAAGAACGACACGTTAATGTGACAGAAAACAGTTTATTTAAAGATTTTACGAGAAAAGGTGTTCAAAATTACAACCAGAAGTAGTCCGGTATGCTTGACAGCGGCGTCACGTGGAATTCCTCACGCTTTGAAAGTTTCCTGGCATCTCTGATAGTTTTCTGGCGGCTACAGAAATACCTGTTGCGAGGTCTCCAACTGATGGTACGGGAGTCTCATACACCCAATTTTCTATTTGACCCCAGCAAAAGAAGTCCATACATGATAGATCCGGCGATCTGGCAGGCCAATGAACCGGGCTACCACGACCTATCCACCACTGTCCATATGTTACTTTGAACTGTTGGTAAACGTCATTGGTAAAATGTGGAGGAGCCCTATCGTGCTGTTTATCGTTCAAACACTTCATTCTGCTACCTTTGGAACCGGTTCGCGAATGATCACTTCAAAGTGATCTTTGCGCAGGCGCATTACCCTTTAGTGCCATCTACCGTCGCTGTCAAACTTGCCGGACTACTTCTGGTCGTAATTTCAAACACCTTTACTAGTAAAACCTTTAAATAAACTGGTTTCTGTGACATTAACGTGTCGCTCTTCTCGCACTAACGTGTCTCTTTGTTTCTGTTACTTTTTTCTCTGCTTCCTTTAACCGTAGCTTGCAAAAAAATCATTTCCAACGTTACATTTTTATGCGATTCCAAGTCATCTTTGTATCCCTAACACTTCCTGGAAGTATGATGATCTGGTAGTAAAACACCCAGGAGTAATGCCTTTGAAATGTCAGAGATGTGTCGGAAGCGCCCTTTATCAAAAAATGAGGGCACCAAAGCTGTACATCATTTTGAATAAAATAATTACCAAGTTAATGACTTACACGCAAACTGCATCAAAATCGATTTGTTTGTCCAATATTTATGAGCGTTTAAAATTTCCCCCTCTGTTCACAGTTTAATTTTTGCTAGTTACCCGATCCCAATGTTTCCGATTTTGGGCTTAAAATTTAAGTTAAAGTCTAAACTTTAGAATAATTTCAACCCCATACACAAAATAACGGTAAAAAGTAACTGTTCGTTACTCTAAAGTCTAAAGCGCCCTCTATCGACAATTTTTGAACATAATCTTTGAAATTTTTTTCTAAGAAAAACGGGATATAAAGAATGTTTTAGTGAAAACCGCAAACGAATAGACCCTTTTTTCCGTTTTTTATCATCGTTTGAAATTTTGGACCTCAAACTTTAATGGCCGCTAGATCTTACAGAAGACGTTTGCGCCCCATGGTTCCCTATTTAATAATGTTTGTTTTCATGTCTACTATCATCCCCCAAAGTTTGTCGGTCTGGTAGCGAAACACCCTGTATATTAAAAAGTTCCTACCTTGCATGTCATCTTCTTAACGGAGACTTCATTTACGTATCAGGAAAAATCTGATTATATACACGATGATATAGCTGGAAAACAAAGGTAGTAAGGATGAAACAAGAATTGAAATGATTGGAGAACTTTGAAGTGAAATTATTATCTCAAATAGGAGTTTTGTATTCAGATACAATATGTATTTGATTCTTCCAAAGACTTTCACAAACATATATTCTGATCATTACAAACATTGGTTATACACATAGCTTTTTTTCTTTGTTAAAATTTACGGAGACTAAAAAAGTGTCTTCCGTGGGTAAACAGAATTATTTTGAGTACTGCGCATTTAAAATATGTTTTTTCCTAAAAAATGAAAGGTGCGCACATAAAGTTCTGACATCATATCGAATGTTCGAAGAGGATTACTTTCTTTCTTCAAAACAGTTTTATGATGCTTCCATCTGTTGAGCAGTTTGGAAACAAATGTCCTTTGGTTTTTGGTGATAAATGTATTACTGCAATATAATTTCTAAAACTTTTTACAGCACGATGTAATTTCTGAAATTTCCCAAATTTGTGTATCAAAATTTGGTCTACGTAGTACGACTACATAAGTCCAAGACATATTGATATTCTGTTACTTTATGTGTATATCTGGACGTTCTGCTTTGAGTAATAAAAAACTCGTGCCATACCATTGAACAAAGTTAACTTTTATGTATAGTACAAATGTTATATTTGCTACTCCACTTTATACCGATGTTCAGTTTCCGATGTTCAGAAAACAATTCATAAATTACATGACACAGAAAGAAATAAATCTCCACAGTACATTAAAAATGTATGCATGAACGCGTAAGTGATATGAATATATTACAATACGTCAAATAATTAATTTGCAAACATTTAAATAATTTATCTAATGTACTACTGTTGCTTTCGCTATAAAATAAAATCTGTATATTTTACCAAATGTTAAAGTCAGTTAAAATCGATAACTAGACATTATGTTTAAAGTAGTTAATTTTTTTAATTATTTAATTTAAACATTTTTCGTTTATTTACAACTACATCGAAAAGCATGTAAACGTAAAAGAATTTGGCAAGTATTCTTTTTTTACCTTTTTAATATTTAAACTTTAATTGTTTAGTCAGAATGTTAGAGTTGCGAATTTGTTTTCTAATATATAAGATAAAAAAAATACAGACCTTCTGTAGAAAAATACTTTATTCATACTTGTAAATCTATGTTCATAATATTTCAAATTTTATTTGTTAAAAGGCACTCAGCGAACCGATTGAAAAAGTATTCAAGCCGTCAATTGAGCTAGGATCATAGGTATCGCGGACCGACGTGCCCCCAACTGAGCCACTTGGAACGATATCCAGCCTGACACTTTTCGCTATCACATTTTATCAAGGCTATACTGCGAATTTACCCTAAAGTCGGTAGCTCACAGAAAAATATATGCCATCTTGTGTTACAGTTGTAGTTTGCCAACATATGAAATGAGAAATGCCAGGCTGGTTGACGTTGCAAGTGGTTCAGTTGGTGGAACATCGGTGTGTTACACCGATAACCCGGATTCGATTCCCGGCTTGGACGTTTTTCCGCTCTGTTGGCTGTGCACCTTTTAAACAAACAAAATTTGAAATATTATAAAATGCAAGACGTCATGGATTTTTTCATAGAAAAATTTGCAAGAATTAAGTAGATTTATTCAGTTTCATCAAAGCTTGATTCTCTATGGTTTCGTGTTTGACACAGTGTCGGTGGTTCACGGAAAAATATTCCATCTTGTGCTGCTAACATAGCCTTTCAGACAAATGATAGTGAGAAGTGTCAGGCTGGTTCTCGTTCCAAGTAGTTCGGTTGCTAGAACATTGGTGTGCTATACCGATAACCCGGGTTCGATTCCCTGCTTGGCCTTTTTTTCACTCTGTTGGCTGTGCGTCGTTTAAACAAATAAATTTGAAATACTATAGAATGAAAGGCTTTATAAATTTTCTACAGAAAATTTTCCAAGATTTACGTAAATTTATTAAATGTATTTATATTAGGTTCTGTATTGTTTCAACTTTATCCCAGAGTTGGTCGTTCACGGGAATATATTTCAATATGTGCTGCAGTTGTAACCTTTTTAATATATGATAGCGAACATTGCCAAACTGTGCCTCGTTTCAAGTGGTTCAGTTGGTGGAACGTCAGTGTGCTATGCCAATGACCAAAGTTCAAATCCTGTCTTCTACACTTCTTCTCTCTGTAGGCGGTATGACTTTTAAACAAATAAATATTATATGTTATGGAATGCAAGACATGCGACATTTCTTCAGAAAGATTTCCAAAAATGATACAGATTTATACAACTATGTCCATGTTTACACTTCTCTTTTGATAAATATTTTCATTTATTTAAGAAAGTTTCATCTGCATAAACTGATCATATAAATCTACAAGTTATTAATATACTGTTGTTGATTATATATGTCTGTGCGTGTCAATAATAAAAAATATGTGTCAAAATTTTCAACAACAAATTTTTAGTGCATAAGTAACAGTGTTGCAAATACTGTTTGACTTGAAATTAGTGTCAAGTAATATATCTTACAACAAACTTAATGCAGCACAAATTAGGCCTGTGTAAGTCATTAAAGCCTTGCAACTGATGTTAGAGGAATATAGGTACTTCACTTCACAAAGATTTAAATATTGTATTCAATAGGCTGCTTGTGCAGCTTCAGCCCATTTATTTTAGTATTTTTTGCCTCGGATTAAGTTAAATAAAAGACATAAGTAATAGTTTCATGTGTACAAATATCTAAAATTATTCAATTTTGTCTTTTTTAGGCCTATTAATAATTATATAAATACTTTGCAGTTCCACTTATAGTTCTTGTCTGATCCGCATATAACAACGAAAACGAAAACATCCTTTCGAATGGATTTGAAATTTAAAATACATAATCTTTGCAGAATTTTGTAGTGTATTTTCAAATTTTATGATAATTGAATAAAATCTGAAAATGTTTTTAGTGTAAGGTTTTAATTGTAATGTTTTTTTCTCATTTCATTAAATCCTATGACATGTAATTGATATATCTTGATATGTAAGGATTCTAAGCTGCCAATGTGATAATGCTCATTTTAAGAAAGAGTCTTATTATAATTTCCATCTTGTTATTGTTTATAAATAAATTGGATTACCATAAATCATTTGTTAATAAGCCTATAATATTTGTAACGTAGGTAAGTTTGCCGATTAACAATGTTTTACCAGAATTTTTCAACACTAACTCTTTTTATAACATTATTTTATAAATTCTCTTATTACCATGTATCGAGTAACTAATAGTGTAATATATTTAACGGCTCAATTCTAATATTCATTTATTTTTTCATTTAGTCTATTTTTTGCCTGCGCATATAACTTTTTATCAACATGGGAAGGTTTGTCATTATCAGATATTTTATTTAATTAATATACGATTTTCGTTTTAAAAAAGATTTATCTTCGTTTATTCTAATATTAGAACTGTCTTAATATCTAAAACTGTCTGAAGCAGCATTTTATTTTTGACCTTTTTTAAATAAAAATATAATTTGAAATGCTTAAATCTAACTATATTAAAAACAAATACTCGAATTTGCATAACTAGATTGCATAATTCCACAGGTTATTAATATAATGTTGCTGAATATGTATATCTGTACATGAATAAATACCCCTTTCAATAATAAACAGTACACTCTAAGTCTTTGCATAAACATCAGGGTTACATATGCCCTTTAGCTTTACATGAATGTCAAACAACGTAATTTGTAACGTACTTAATGCAGAACAAATTGGGTCTCTATAGTTAACTAAATCCCTCATGCATTAACTCGAAAGTGATGTGAATATATTTAAATTATTCAGATGCCCCAATTTATAAATGTATAAATAATTCATTGAACATGCTATTGATGCTTAAGTGTTTTTATAGAGCAACATATAAAATATCCTTTAGAAGAGGATAAAGCTAATCAAGAAATCCGGAACACTATTTCTGAAAATATGTTACTTAATCACTTTTCAAATATTTCAAAATTTGCAAAATTAGAGCAATACATAAGTATTTTGAAAAATATCTTAGTTTTGGTTATTTTGTTTAGTTATGTTTTTATTTTAAAAATGTGACTGAATAAACATTTTTTCCCTGTATCAGATATAAAAATTCAAATACACACAAAATTTGTTTTCTAGTTCTTGGAATTAAGAAGAAATGTGTTTTTTGTAAAATATATAATTTTATAAATTACATAATGATACCAAGTTACATTACACTGACTTTATTTTTATATTTTCTATCGTAATGTTTTCTTTTTTTTATTAAAATTATTTAATAAGTACTTATTCTTTACATTATAAACTATTATTTTTTAGTTTATTTATTACTTTTGCTTATTAAAAACATTTAAAAATATTAAAATGCAACTGAGATATCTTTCAACATTTCCTCCATAGGATTAGCTTTTGCGAACAGGTCTTTTCATTAGACTGAAGTAGACCCTTAGTAAATTACTAACTTTTAAATTTCGATGATTTATTTTGCAAAATACCCTGTATATGCTAATAATGTAAATAACTTATAAAATAGAAAACTATTCTCAAAAATAAAACGAAAGTATAGATGTTAAAAATATATATAGGAAACAATGGAAGCATTTTAGAAACTGTTAGATTGCATAGATTAGTAAAAATGAATGGAGAAAAATAAGTATTCGATTTTTTTTAACTCTGTCTTCATATTGTTCCTAGATATCACAAAGAGTTTCATTTAAAAAGTATCTTGTTATTTAGATTAAATCCATGAAAATTATCTCACTAAGGTTAAATGTCTATTTTTTTTACAATCTGAAAAGACTGGCTTAACCATTTCACGTAAATATTTGGGATATATTATTTTGTGGAAACGGAATTCCATCGAAACATACCATAAAATTCCTTTTGTGTTTTGAAATTTAAGACTGAAAACCCCAAATCTCTTAAGAAGTAAGGAACTCCTTCTGAATTACGCTCTATTTCTTCGTTTGCTCTAAATAATCTTGTTTATTCCTGGTGTCAAAACATGGTGAATAAGTAATTTATGTTATGTAACAATGTATACTTGTTAAAGGAGAACTCATCCTTTTCAATTTAATTGTGAGAGTGATTTTTTTCCTAGAAACACTCACGAAGATCCGGATAATAATGTTAAGTCTATGGGGGCGCTATTTTTAAATATCTCGCTCAAATTTTAATATTTTTATATGCTTTTTTCCAAAGGATAGATGAGTACAATACTGATTTTTACTTTTTTGGTTTTGGTTATGTATTTCATTTTTAATTATGATAGTTTCAATTTCAGAACCCAATAATTAGATTCCGAAAGTCGAAGTAATTTTTTAGAGAAATCTGAAACCAAAATCATTCTCAGGTATCCGATGCAAAAAAAACCTGTAAAAATATTAAAATTTGAGCGAGGTATTTTAAAATAACGCCACCATAGCTTTAACATCGTCATCTGGGTCCTTCTGAATGACTAGTGTTGACTCTTATGAATATAACTTATAATTATTTACGAAATAACATCATTAGCGACTAAAACATAGGGAATATAACTATTTTTATTTTTACTAGCGACTAAAACATAGGGAATATAACTTTTTTTATTTTTACTAGCGACTAAAACATAGGAAATATAACCATTTTTATTTTTACTTTCTTATATCTTTAGAAGAATAAAACATTGAGTTCGTGGAATTTTTCCGGTTTTCGATGAATTTACTTATTTAAAGTCTCAGCGACCCCAAAAAACATATATTTTACAAAATGTCTGCTTTTTGGTTTGTCTGTTAGTCTGTTTCTTATGCGACACAAAGTTTTTTAAAGCTTTATAACAACTTATTATATTAATTGTGTTTCTAGATATCACAAGTTACAAAAAAAAAATCATTTACAATACATCTTGTTTTTTAGAAGAAATCAATAAAAATTATCCCTCTAAATGTAAATGTACAATCTAAAAAAATCTTTTGTACAATCTAAAAAAACTGGTTTTACTACTTCACTTAAATCTTTTGGCATAATTTATTTTGTGTAAACGGAATTTCAGTTGAAATGTACTGTAAAATTCCTTTTGTGTTTTGATATTTAAAATTGGAAACCCCAAATCTCTTAGGAAATATGTCGCCTCTTCTGGATTATGTTCTATTTCTTCGTTTTCTTTAAGTAAACTTGTTTATTCCTGGTATCAAAACATAATGAATAATTAATTTATGTTTAAATTATATATCAAGGCAAACTTATTGAAGGATAACTTGCCCTTTTCTACTAACATTGTTAGAATGATTTTTTCCTTTCTTTTAACATGAATTAATCAAAATTGCGAAATAACAACGTTTGAGAATAAAACAAAGGAAAGATAACTATTTTTATTTTTACTTTCTCATATCTTTACAAGAATAAAGCATTAAATTCATGAAATTTTACGACTTTCGACGAATTTATGCATTTCGAGTGTCAGAGGTTCCAAAAAACATATTTTTACAAAATGCCTGTTTTTGAATTTGTCTGTGAGTCTGTTTGTTAAGAGACACTAATTTTATAAAAGCTTTATTTCAACTTATTCACAGAATTTTATAAAATATTATACTCATTAGTCTCTGATATGAATTGGTACTAAATACTTTTCGGTGAAAATATCCAACAGGTGGCGCTGCTATGGTGCATTTTTTAGGATTTTTGCTACAGCTCTATCTCAGGAACTAAAGTAAGAATTTTCCTCAAACTTTAGATTTAGTTAGTTATTCATGTAACTTGATGCTTTTGATGTTTTAGTATAAATTGCCCCAGAGGCCATGCTGCCATGTTGCATTTTCCCTACTTCCGCTCTAGCTGTATCCTAAAAATTAATGCAGGAATTTTTATTAAATTTAAGAATGATATTGTCGTTCATATAAATTTGATGTGGATTACTGTTTCTTATAAATTGTTAAACAGATGACTCTATTATGATGCATTTTTCATGATTTACGTAAAAACTCTATATTTAGAGATATATCTTAGTTTTTTTATATAGCTTAGGATTCATTTCGACGCTGATACAAGTTGCTGATAATATTTTGTAATATTTGTAGATTACTATTAAGATTTGTAAGTGGGTAAGTTTAAAATTGTTTTATCAAAAGATTTCAACAATAGCTTCTGTTATTATATTCCTTTATATATTCCCTTATTACAATGTATCGATTAATTATTAATTTAATTAATTTAACGGCTTATGCTAATATTATTTTATTTTTTCAATAATTCTAGTTATTTGCTTACGATTATCCTTTTTTCTACATGGAAACTTCCGTTATGATCAGATATTTTATGTGATTAATGTAAGATTTTCTTTTAAAAAATTATTTCTCTTCGTATATTCTAATATAGCAATTATTTTAATATCTAAAAATATTTGAAGCAGCACTTTCTTTTTCACATTTTTTAAATAAAAACTTCGAAACACTTCAATCTAATTAAAAATTTAAAAAAAATGCTCTATTTGCATTACTAGATCACATAATTTCACAGGTTGTCAACTATTATGTTGCTGAATATGTATTTCTGTATGTGAATAAATACTCCTTTCAATAATAAACAGTATGTGCTAAGCCTTTGCATAAACATCAGGATTACATATGCCTTTTAGCTTTACATGAGTGTCAAACAACATAATTTGTAACGTGTTTAATGCAGAACAAATTGGGTCCCTGTAGTTCACTAAATCCTTTATGCATTAACTTGAAAGTGATATGAATATATTTGAATAATTCAGATGCCCCAAATTATAAAGGTATAAATAATTCATTGGACATGCTATTGATGCTTAAGTGTTTTTATAGAGGAACATGTGAAGTATCCTTTAGAAGAGAATAAATCTAATCAAAAGGAATCCTTAACACAATATCTGAAAATATGCTACTTAATCGCTTTTCTATTGTTTGTAAATTTATAAAATTGGAACAATGTATAACCTTTTTGAGAAATATCTTAGTTTTGGTTAGTTTGTTTAGTTATATTTTTATTTTTAAAATGTGACTGACTAAACTTTTTTTTCCGGTATAGCAAATATAGAAATCCAAATACACACAAAATTAGTTTTCTAGTTCTTCCTATTAAAAAGAAATGTTCTTTATGTAATATACAGGGTGAGTCATAAATATCGAAACAATAGGCTATCTCCTTAAATATTGCCCCTAGACCCATACTTCCAATTGCAAAGTTTCATCAAAAAAGGTAAATTTTTTGGTAAGATAAGTTGCAACTCCATGGGGGGTCTATTTTAAAAAATACGAAAATTAAATTTTTATACGACCCCCAGAGAATAAAACTTTCAATTAGAAATTTTTTCCTTATCCTCTTCTGAATCGAACAAAAAAAAATTCATCTCGATATCTGCAAATCCCTGGATGATATTAAAATCCAAAATTTTTCAAAATTCGTGACTTACACCACTTTAGCATACATCTGAGTGCAGCGATATCAGTTCATTTGAAATACAATTTAGGGATCGACCATTAATTAACGCATTGTTAAATGTAGACCCAAGACAATGCTTTAACTTTTAAATATAAAATAAAAGCATATAGCTTTTTGCTTTAAACTTCCTTGACATATGCTAGATGTCTGCAATATCTCGAGCTTGGCGTCAGGCTCGTAATTGGCACGACCCATTGGCCGGACCGTCTTATTAAAAACTTATTAAAAGTGTTATTAAATTAAGTGATATTAATTAAACTCTCATTAACCGTGTCTTTAAAACTTATTGCCACAGGTAATAAGTTTAGTAAAAATAGTAATAGCGATAATGACCCTTATATTAACTGGATCATATGGAAAATATTTTAATGTTATTGTACATTTTAATGTTAATGGAAATATATTTAAAAAAATTACTTAGAATTTTTTTCAAAAATCTAGTTTTTACTATTCAGCTTCAAAATTTATGTGGTTTTAAACATATTTTTACTTTTTTCTATCTTTACAAGAAAAAGTATTGGATTCATGAAAATTTTGAATTCCGGTTTTCGACGGATTCACACGTTTTAGGGCTCAGAGATACCGAAAAACATGTTTTTACAAAATTTCTGTCTGTGAGTCACTGCTTCTGTATCTCTGTATATGATATACATTTTGTGAGCGCGCTATCTCAAAAACTAATACACAAAATTTAATAAAAAATTATATTTACTTAGTTCTTGATCTACATTGATGCTGATTAGTTTTTGGTATGAATTGCTTAACAGGTGACCCTACTGAAAAGGCTTTTGTGCGATTTCCGCGATCGCTGTATCTCCAGAATGCAAGGAATATCATCAATCTTCAGATTCAGTTATTCCTTGACATGAATTGATGTTATTTATATTTTGTTGTATATGGCTCCACGAGAGGCGCTGCAACACTGAATTTGTTAAGATTTCTGAAATAGCTCTACTTTAAGAACTAATGCAATAATTTCCATAAAAAGTCAGATGCAGTTACTTCTTGACATGAATTGGTTTTGTTTACGTTTTTGTATCAATCATCTTTCGGATGGCGTTTTCATAATGAATTTTGTATAGTTTACACGATTTCAGCGATATCTTGTACTAATCCACGGAATTTCGTATCTTTAGAGTCCTCCGATTGCTACATCCGAGTAGTTTATTTATTCCAAACGGCATTAAAAAAAATATTTATTCGAATGTTAAAGTCGAAGAGTATAACGTTTCTGTTGCATATTTTTTTTTATGCTAAGCTCCCACTAATATTTCATTCTAAGTGTATTTAATTGATCAAGGTTTAATGCGTTCGAACCAAACATCATTTAAGAAATTCAATTGAATAATTTCAACTTAAAACATTTAAATGAAATATGCCGAAGATTCATTAAACACCTGTTCTTGTTTTAAAAAGATAACTGATTCGAAAGTTAAACAAAATTTAAAATGTATTTGTATTTGAATTGAAAACTGTATGTTAAACTCTAAAAAATGAAAAAAAAAAAAAAAAGCGCAGCGGCCTTTGAGTCCGCTTACAGCAGTTAACACGTTGGGGATTGTTTTTTTTTAATTGTTTTTTTTTTATTCCGGCCAATTATCTGCAATTGGAAATCCAGGGTTCGAAAAAAACTACGGAAAACGTCGAACGGTTAGGCCGATGGTTGCGATTGGGTTCGAACCCAATACCTACCGTCTACCAGTTTGGAGGCCCGTAATTAGAGACATCTTTTACGCATCGTGTAGTGGCAATTTTAACAAGAAAAATATCAAGTTGACAGGGATAAAACAATGAAAAAAATTGAAGTCGGCGTGATAAAAAAATTAAGATTAAATAAGCTGACTCATTTAAATAGTAATTAAAGAAGGGAAAATGGCAAAACTTAAACAAAATCTGAAATTGAAACTACACAAGAAGAAGTTAATCACCTAGTTAATCACCTATTTTAAAAAAGCATTTAAACGTTAGGAGCCAATCTTTGTTTAAAACTAAATGCACATTTCTTCATCAGATGTTTTTATTTCAGTATTTCTCATTTTTAAACTTACATCATAAGTCAGTAACCCTTGGTTACGGTAACAATTCAATAGTTTTTTAACACCTCAATAAAAAAAATAATTTAAAAAGATGCCGAAAGATGTTTTCACCTCAGAAAATTTACTTTTAAAAATATTATTTGTTCACAAAAAATTGCATCTTTTTTTAAATTGCTATTTTAAATACTTTTATTTTTTAAAAATATTATTTAAAATGCTGAATCAAAATTGAAAATTAAACATTTTCATTTAATTAAAAGAAAAAAATTCAATGCGACAAATAATATTTTGAGTTATGACAATTTTAATTTACTCTACATTTTTTGAAAAAAAAAATTATTAAGAAAGCTTATTATGTGATAGTGCTTACAAATTATGTGTTTAACCATCACAAAACATTCAAAATTCAAACTCTGTAAATAAATAAATAAAATAAATGTTTTCTGGACAACATACAGCAACATTGTTTCTTCAATTACACGCATTTCAATTTGTGTCTGATCCCTTGAAACCTCACGATTTATTAAAATTATCATAACTCTCTGAGTTTTGGAGATATCAAGATGGAATTTTTTTTGTTCAATTCAGGAATGGATAAGGAAAATTTTTCTAATTGGAAGTTTTATCCTCTGGGGGCCGTATAAAAATTTAATTTTTGTATTTTTTAAAATAGACCCCCCCATGGAGTTGCAACTTATCTTATCAAAAAATTTACCTTTTTTGGTGAAACTTTGCAATTGGAAGTATGGGTCTAGAGGCAATATTTAAGGAGATAGCCTATTGTTTCGATATTTATGACTCACCCTGTATATATATACATGTTACATAATGATACCAAGTTACATGTTTAAACTGACTACATTTTTATATTTTCAATCATAATGTTTTCTTTCACTTTTATATATCTTTTAGCACTCTTTTAAGTTTCAATAAGTACAATCAAAATTTTTAAAGAGCTTATTTATAAAATACATATTGTTGAATGGTTAATCAATTTATATTTAACAAAAATATGAGTTACTTAGAAATAAAAAAATAAGATTTATGTGCACAACTTTAAAATTCCATAATTCTTTAATCTGACGAAATGTAATGAGAAGTATCTTAACTACTGATTTTCAAAAGTATATTAACTATTTTAAAGTTACTGGCCATAAAATTTACGTGATACTTTATAAACATATAATATAGTCCATCGTTATATTTATTAACATTAAGAGGCTACTTCATTCAAATGAAAAGTCCCGTTCGCTAATGCTAATATTATGGAAGCAATTTATAAAGTTATCTCGGCTGCATTTTAATATTTTTATTTCTATTTTTTATTTTTTGTATTGGGTAATTGAGACTGATCTGTATGCATGCCTTTTTTTACTTTTTACTTATCCATCACACGTAGTATAGGGTAAGTCTTGCAATCGTTTTGAAAATCGAAAAAAAATTTTTGACGGATTTACACGTTTTAGATAGTAGAGATTCCGAAAAACATATTTTTAGAAAAAAAAATTGCCGTCCGTCTGTCTGTCTGTCTGTCTGTCAGTCTGTCTGTCTGTAAACGCTCTATCTCCCGAAAAAATTGAGATAGAGACTTGAAATTTTGTATGTAGTTAGTATGTAAGAATGGGACGAAGCCTATTTAATATCAGCAACCTCGATTATCCAGAACTATTTTTTTCGGACCCTCGAAAAATTCGTTCTGATGAAAGGTATATAAAATTTTTCGAATTTTTTTGTTTTAAGAAATGGACGTAAAAGGCAATAAAATAACACACCTTTTGCATATAGAACGAAGTCAATCGGATTATTAGTTGCCGAGATATTTGTAATCCTGTTTTCCACATTCTTCGATTTTTCATGACCCTGCATTTCACTCAAATTTCAATTCAGAGGTATATTTTAATTGGAAATGAGGCGCTTAATTTGACGCAGTTAATTGTTAGTTAATAGAATTATTATTTTTGGAGTTATAAGGATGTTTCTTTTACGCATTTCGGTACTACTTGAGTAGTTTGGCGTTTTATATAATTTGTCGAAATTGGTAATCAGCAGTTCTTTAATAAAGCATTACTATGTATATTAACAATATTTAAATTTTTTTTTATGAATTGCAATGCATTGTATAAATAGTTTTCACATGTTTTATTTTCATATACATATCCATGATGGGTAAGTATTACGGTGGCCCCCAACGACTAGTTTGATTTTGTTTACATATATTTTTTATGATGACGCTTTCATTTTTGGAACCGGTTTCGAAAGTGAAAACACCCCCCCCCCATCAAAAAAATCTGCAACCTAAAAATAAAAAAGTAAAAAACGGCCTGCATTCAGATCAATCTCAGTTATTCAATGCAAAAGAAAACCTTTAAAAGTATTGAAAAGACAGAGATAGCTTTATGATTTCCTCCATAAGATTAGCATTTGTGAACGGGTCTTTTCATTTGATTGAAATAGACTCTTAATAAATTACTGACTTTTAAATTTCGATAATTTCTTTAGTGAAATACCCTTTATATGCTAATATACATAAATAATTGCAAACTTGTAAAACTAAAATGATTCTTAAAAATAAAATGAAAGTATAATTGTTAAAAATATAGCAAACAAAGGAACCATTAGAGAAACTTAGATTTCACAAATTAGTATAAAATGAATAAAAAAAGTATTGAATTCCGTTTAATTCTGTCTTAATATTGTTTCTAGATATCACAAGCTACAAAGCGGTTCATTGACAAAATATCTTGTTCCTAAGAGGAAATCCCTGAAAATTATCCCTCTAAATGTAAACGTCTATTTTTTTACAATCTGAAAAGTCTGGCTTTACCATTTCACGTAAACCTTTTCGGATAATTTATTTGGTGGAAACGAAATTCTATTGAAATGTACGATAAAATTCCTTTTGTGTTTTAAGATTTAAGACGGGAAACCTCAAATCTCTTAGGAAGTAAGGTACTGCTTCTGGTTTGTGCTCTATTTCTTCGTTTGCTCTAAGTAATCTTGTTTATTACTGGTGTCAAAACATGGAGAATGAGTAATTTATTGTTTAAATTATATATCAAGGTAAACTTGTTGAATAACTCGTCCTTCGTTACATTTATTACCATAGATAAATTACTGAGCTTTAACTTTCGGATGTTTTCTTTACTGAAACATCCTCTATATGCGAATATAGAGAAATAATTATAAACTTGTAAGATAGTCATTTATTCTTTGAAATAAACTGAAAATTAAAATGTTAGAAAAATATAGGAAACAATTGAATCATTAGATAAATTATTAGATTATAACTGTGGCTTCCGGTAATAACCAGGTAAGTCACATTTTTAATATTTTGAGTAATTAACGTTTAAAGTTTTCAAATGTCTTTTTATCATTACTTTTATAAAATAAATTAGAACTTAATAATTTCACAACAATTCAATCAGGATACAAGAACCTCTTTTTTTTTTGCCAAAAAAGTTACATCAAAATGGTTTTTATAAATTGAGAACGATTATTACTGTTTTTTCAATTTTTAAATCAAAATTTATAGTCGCCCTATGACTGGAAGTATTCGTTTTTTTTTTTTTTTTTTTTTTAGTACTATGGCAGACGAAAGAACTCTTTTAAAGCTACCTTTTCCCGAATTGTTTCAATTTTTTCAAAAATGTGCCTTACCTGGTTATTACCTGAAATCACAGATATAGTTAGAAAAAATGAATTAAAGAAAACAAGCATTCAATCCTGATTAACTCTCTCTAAATATTGTTTCTAAGTATCACAAGCTACAAAGAGTTTCATTTACAATATATCTTGTTATTTAGAGGAAATCCCTGAAAATGATCCCTCTAAATGTAAACGTCATTTTTTTACAATCTGAAATGGCTGATTTTACCAATTCACGTAAATATTTGGGATAGTTTATTTTGTTTAAACGGAATTTCTATTGAAACTAACATACAATTCCTTTTGTGTTTTGAGATTTAAGACGGGAAACCCCAAATCTCTAAGGAAGTAAGGAACTTCTGGATTACACTTTATTTCTTCATTTGCTTTAAATAATCTTGTTTATTCCTGATGTCAAAACATGGTGAATAAGTAATTTATGTTAAGTTATGTAACAACGTAAACATGTTGAGGGATAACTCGTATTTTTTTACAAAATCGTTAGAGTGACATTTTTTCCTTATTTTAACATAAATATAATTAAAAAATGTTTACGAAATAACATCGTTAGAGACTAAATCGAAGGGAAGAAAATTATTTTTATTGTTACTTTCTTGTACCTTTACAAGAATATAGCATTGAATTCCTGAAAATTTTCCTGCCTTCGACAAATTTACATATTTTAAGGCTCAGCGATCCCAAGAAACGTATTTTAAAGAAAATGTCTGTATTGGGGTTTGTCTATTTGTTATGAGACTCAAATTATGTAAAAGCTTTATCTGAATTTTTTCAAAGAATTTGATAAGATTTTATGTTCAGTTAGTCCTTGATACAAATTGTGCTGAATACTGTTTGGTTTAAATTGTCCGATAGCTGGCACTGATCTGCTGCATTTTTAACGATTAATGAAAATGCTGGCTTTACCATTTCACGTAAATCTTTTGAGATAGTTTATTTTGTGCAAATGGAATTTCTATTGAAACGTACCATAAAATTTCTTTTGTGTTTTGAGATTTAAAACTGGAAACCCCAAACCTTTTAGGAAGTAAAGAACTGCTTCTGGATTATGCTCTATTTTTTCGTTTGCTCTAAGTAATCTTGTTTGTTTCTGGTGTCAAAACATGGTGAATAAATAATTTATTGTTTAAATTATGTATCAAGGTACACTTGTTGAAGTATAACCTTTTCTACAAAATTATTAGAGTAACTTTTTCTTTTATATAAATATAATTAAAAAGTTGTTACCAAATAATAATACCACCCAATAGTTTTTGATGTTGCTAATAATAGAGAAAGTTTTTTGAAATCATCTGTAATTCGGAAAATAATATTATATGTTTTCTTTCGTGGTTATATTATTTTGACATGCAAGTAGTTAATCGAGACACAGCTATACATCATATATTCCGGGCTGCTCAATGAATTTGTATAATTTCCCGGTTATAAATTGGAATACCTGAAATTCAGTCTTCAAATGTGGTTGAATTAGACAAATTATTTTAATTTATTAAACGTTGTAATTTTTGTTAAATTATTCTAAATGTGTTGGAAGGTGTTTCGTTATCCATGCTTGATGCATGATTCTTTTCTTTCTTGTTTTTTATTAATATAATTGCTATCAGATTTTTTTTCAAATAATCAATTCAGCACCACAATTTAAATGGTGAATCATTTAAACAATTTTAATTTTTACCATAAAAAAATATGTTAAAAATCTTCTTCTATTTTCACGATTACAATAATGAAAAATATACATATATCACTAGAGCTAGTTTTTTTATTTTGTTATAATTGAGCTCTTAAGGCAGTTCTTTACTATATATTTCCAAGGAAAAAGTAACAATAAATCTTCTTAAGAATGCCGTATGTGTTTTATAGTTTTAAACTTTTCCCTATTTAAAGAATTTTTACATTTCTGTGCTTTTTAAACATGCTTGCCACATTACTGGAAAAACAAATTCTGCGTAAGTGAGCATTAAAATCTCTTGAGAACTATTTCATAATTAAAAAAGTAGAAAATACATAAATTTGTTTACTGTTGACAACAATTACTCTCTTGGGTGTAATAAGCGCTGATGATGGAAGATTTTGCATGTAGTTGGGGTTATTACTGTTACAAAATTAAGAAATGGAAAAGCAGCAAATAAAAATATGTAATTACACGCTTTAACCACGATTTTTTTTCTTTAAAAAAATCTTACAAAACAATTTTAAAAGAAATGATCTACTAAATTAAATTTTTAAATAATCAATGTTATTTTAATTTAGCTTATTTTTTGCATATTTAGTAGTAAGATCAATTGAATATTTGAAGAGAACTTTTGAACTTTCTTCTTTTAAACAATTTAAGGCAATTTTAGGCCTAGTAATAAAGATAATGAAGTAAAATAATTGTATCAAGAAATTCTTCGATTTTTCTGAAATTTAAGGAATATATGTGTACATATATTTTTTAATTTGAGTTAATTTTAAAATGTATTTTCTCGTACAAATTTGAACATTTTGAGCTTTTTTCAGTATTTATAGAAATGTGCTGTATGATTTTAAGTGTCGCGAATTTGCTTAATACTTGTGTAATTACTTTGGTGTCCATACTCTCATAGTGATTTCATGGTCATAGTTTTATTTTCGCAGACGATCACGAGCAATGATAAAATGAATAGTAAGATTTTCTGGAATAAAGTATGTGTTAAGTTTTTATCTGAAATGGTTGAAGCTTTGTGTTTTGTAAGAAATTTAAGTTATTTTCACACGTTTTAAATTAAAACGACGATGTTTATATTTTAGGGTAGAATTTATAGCATCGACATCGCATTGTTTGCGATAAGTGGCGCCCGAGCTAACAGGGACGTGTGAAAAGTAACATTTTTTTATTAGTTAACAGAAGTTGTCATTGAAAATATGGATCCTTTGAAAATCAAAAGAACGTCTCTTAGAGCTGGATTTACGAAATCTTATAATGCTTTAAGTGAAGCTTTAAGTGAAGCATTAAACGACGCAAGTCCTGATGCTCATTTAATAGAGAATTTAATGTGTCAACTGGAAGATAAAAGCACAAGATTGCGAGCTGTAGATGAAAAAATTTTGAATTTTATGTTGACAGACAAGATTATAGAAAAGGATTATTCTAAAGAGTTTGAAGCATGCGAAGAGTATAAGGAAAAATTTATTGCTATAAAGCAAAAAGTAAAGACATTTTTGGTGAAGCCTATCGAAGAACAACTCCGATCGCAGAATTATACAGATGTTGAAAGAGCGCTGTCCCGACCACTTCGCTTACCAGAAATAAGTTTACAGCCGTTTGATGGCGATGCAAGATTATGGTTAACCTTTTGGAATTCATTCAGTAAAATTCATGAAGACACCACTTTAGATGACCATTTAAAATTTGTTTATCTTTTACATGCGATAACGCCGAAATCCAAAGCTGCACAGATTGTTAATAGTTATCCGGTATCTGCTGATAATTATCCACAAGTAATTCTGCATCTTAAAGAAATATTCGGCAGAGAAGATACACTCATTGAAATATATGTTAGAGACCTTCTACAATTAGTCTTAAATAATAATCGAACATCAAGCAGGAATTTTAATTTATCGTCGTTAGATGATAATCTACAGACAAAACTTAGGTCTCTAGAATCCTTAGGTGTCACAGAAGAGATGTATGCCAGCATACTTTTTCCACTTGGAGAATCATGTCTACCTCATGATGTGCTAAAGATCTGGGAAAGACAGCGCGAGAAGACTGCTCAAGGTAAGAACGAATTAAATTCTATCCTTGATTTTTTTTAATGAAGTAATAGCGGAAGAGCAGGTTCTTTTGGCTCATTCCAATCTTGGTTTTGAAAACCCAAAGAAATATAGTAAATGTAATAATGAATATAATTCAATGCCAACTGCCACAAATTTATTTATAAGTAAAAAGCCTAAAAATAAGAATTTAGTTAAAAAACGTGAAGACTTGTGTATATTTTGTGACAAGTGTCACTTATCAGAAAATGTTTTAAAGCTAGTTCGCTTTCTTTTGATGAGAAACGTAACTTAATTTTGAAAAAAAGGGGCTTGTTTTGTTTGCCTGAAGAAAAACCACATTTCACGCAATTGTAACTCTAAAATTAAATACACGAATTGTGGTAAAAGACTTTTTTTATATTATGTCAAAATGTTTTTAATGAAGGTGGTAATGCGGCGCTAGAAAGTCGCAAGCATGAATCAGGAAGTAGTGACACTGTTTTAACTACTCAAGGTTCGGATCCAACTGTGTTACTCCAAACTTTGAGTGTCTTTATAAAGCACAATGGAAAAGAGAAAATCGTACGTGGGGTTATTGACACAGAATCGGAACGCTCCTATTTATCACGAGATGTAATTAAATAATTTGAATTTGTAATAATATGTTTAATTTTATTTGAATTTTGCAGAAGAAAATGTTTATTTACCTGTTTTGACAAAATGTAAGATTGTAAGAATTGTATGTTTTCACTGTAATGTACGTATTAGTCATATTTCATTTTATTTCATATGTTATTGTACCCATTGTTGAGTTTATCTGTCGAAAACTCAAGGTGGGGGAATGTCGCGAATTTGATTAATTTTTCTGTAATTACTTTGGCGTCCATACTCTCATATGTCTCCATGGTCATAGTTTTATTTTTGCAGAAAATCACGAGCAATGATAAAATGAGTAGTAGAATTTTCTGGAATAAAGTATGTGTTAAGTTTTTATCTGAAATGGTTGAAGCTTTGTGTTTTGTAAGAAATTTAAGTTATTTTCACACATTTTTAATTAAAACGACGATGTTTATATATTCGGGTAGAATTTATAGCATCGACATCGCACTGTTTGCGATATTTAGTATTAGATTTTTAGTAAGTTAATTAGTTTGCGAGAAAAAAAAATATGCAAATCTGAGAAAAATTTCAGTAAAAATAGATTTTTTTTTACACTTTTATGCGTAAAAAAAAATCCCCCTTTACTTTATTGTAAATATGATACGTAGTTTAATAAAACATACCATAAAGAACAATCACAACAAAAAATTCGCGTCAATTGAACAAAATACAGAAATGTGTTATCATTCTAAATATTCTTATTCGTCGAAAAAACAGAATCTGAGAAAAATCGTTGTTAAATGAAGTGGATTGTGGCATTCAAAGTGACAGGGATGTAATAAAATCGTTCTAAATTGCATTTCTAATACTCGGATTTTTACGAAAATTCATCAGAAGTAATAGAGATAATGAAATACAATTTAAGGAAAAAAATTAAAAATAAATATTTTCGCCATTTTTTGAAGAATGGAGGGTACGCAGTTCCTTTAAGATTCAAAAAAGCGTAATTGTCTTGGAAGCACATGTGGTTTTGGTAACATGAGGTAAGATAAGTTTTACATACTACTATGATCATTCTTGTATATTCTTCAATCTATATACATGAATATATATCACTACAGTAGCTTGCCGCTATTACTTTCTTCTATCTTGAATAGAAGAAAGTATTGTAATCGAAATTTTTTTCGACTTCCGGTTTTCGACGGATTTACACGTTTTAGGGGTCAGATATTCCAAAAAACATGTTTTTACAAAATGTCTGTCTGTCCATGTGTCTGTGTGTGTGTCCGTATGTCGCCATTCTACCATCAAAAAGTGTATGAAGTTATGCATAGAATTGAACCAAATTTTTTGTGAATGTTTTTGGCTGTGGCAAGCAGGTCCTCCTTCAGTTTTGAAATATTCCGCATGAAGGGGGCGCTGCAATCGCGATTTTTGTGCCATTTTCAATATTGTACCGACCAAAAGTATATGAAATTATGCATCGAATTGAACCAATTTTTTGTGTAAGTGTATGGCTATGGCTAGTTGGTCCTCCCTGAATTTGAAAAAAATCCGCTGGAAGGGGGCGTTGCAATCGCGATTTTTGTGCCATTTTCAATATTGTACCGACGAAAAATATATGAAGTTATGCATCGAATTGAATGAAATTTTTTGTGTAAATGTATGGTTATAGCTAGTTGGACCTCCCTGAATCTGAAAAAAAATCGGCCTATCATTCTATTGTCCATCGGCTCGTGCAGAGACGGAAATTCGTTTTTACTCCGATTAATTGATTGAAGAAAAATTTAAGATGAATATCAAAGTTGGTACGTTATTGAATTGAAATTATTAAAGCATTAAAATGAGTAACTATTGTTTAATATTAAAATGTACGTATGAGATAGAAGAAAGTTTTGAGATTGGCACATCCAACTAGTTTTTTAACTGAATTGTTATGCATATACCGGGTGTCCTAAAAAGGACTGAAGGATTTTAAAAATCAATAACTTGCAAACTTTTACAGATATTTAAAAAATTCTTGCACGAGAGCCATCTAAAAGGTCAAAAGTTTTTTTTCCTGCGATTCTGGATTTTAGTTCGAATTACAAACAATAGATGGCGCTGAGAGCGCTAGGTGTTGTGTTGAGACAGATATTGACGTCACTTGGCACTGAAGCAAGGAAGTTCAAGCTGTGGAGTGGATCTTATTCGAAAATGAACTTTTGCTTTTACCGTCCGATTTCGAATGCAATCCATATATTTTGATTTTGCTGACGTCAGCGCAATAATAGAGAAAAATATTGTTTTCATGAATATGACTCCTTTTAAATCGAAATGCGTGAAACAACAACGTTCGAATTACCGACTCTTATTTTTTTTTACATTCCAAGAAAGTAAGTACTTTTGAGAACAGGATATCTTATTTATCTATTTATTTATCTGGATATCTTTTCAACCTTTTTTATGTCACCTAGTCATGTCCTGCATTGTATATTAAGTATGTGGGATTAACAGTTTATTTACAGGTACACCCAAAATATTGCATCCCATCATAGTCTATGGGGGAATATCGCTTGCAGTGTATATTAATGAAATACACTATTTCAAATGTATTGAAACTGATATAAATCACTGAATTTCAGTATAAGATGATTATGGTAGAATAGGTTATTTTGTATTTATAGCGTTTAACGTTCATTTACATGGGCACAGAAAAAGAAATCGGTTACTGTACTGTCTTTAAGTAATAATTGCTGGAAATGCGTTTTCAATTTCAGCATGACTTTTAAATTTAACTGTTTTTTAGATACGTAAGTAATTATATAAATGCGTATCACCTATACTCGTCTCTGGTCCGTCCGTCCGTCTGTCTGTCCGCATATAACAGTGCAAAAATTACTCAGTCGAATCTTTTGAAATTTTAAATATATATATGTTGAAAAATTTTGTCCAGTTATTTTAAATTTTATGAAAATTGGGTGTGTATTTCTATCACAGGGACAGTCAAAAGTATTCCGTTACATTCTGGCCGACGGAGGAAAAAGTTTCAAGTGATTTTTGATGGTATTACACTCCTCCGAACATAATGAAATTAATATGCATTTATGGATTAAATTAAAATACAAATGATGTAGAATATGCTGCACAAAGAATAGTTATTGTACATTTACAGGGCCACACAAAATAATTATGTAACATAACGGTATAGAAGGGAACATACTTTGCGGCATATTTTAATTTTGTTACACATATAATAAAATTGTTATAAGTTGCTTAGGTTTACTACGAGTTACTTACTGTATAATAGAAAATACGAAGTATTTACAGGGACACACAAAAGATTTCGGAAACTATGCTGCATCAATAATGATGTACGCTAACGATAATTGCTTGAAGTTTTTAGTTTTGAAATGAGTTTTTTTAAGTTTCACTAAATTTTGGCATGTTACGCTGTGCATATAATTGGTTCAAATCATATAAAGGGCTACACAAAAGAATTCGCACTCCTTACTAAGTGTGTAAGTAAATATATTAAAGGTGTTTTGTAAATGAGTTATGCATATTTTACGTTGAACAGCTTTAAGTATGTTTCGATATGTTTAAATAATAGAAATGAAATTATATACAGAGGCACTCAAAAACTGGATTAATAGCCGGCTCTGGTTGGTAATCTCTGGAGGTGTGATTTCATTTGTTTAAAGCATGTTTCGGTTTTAAATAGATTTTAGCTAAATAATGGCGTGTATTTAAAGATAGTAGGTAAACTACAGGACTATACAAAAGAGTTCAAATATGCTTCCGTCTATTTAAATAAATTGCTAAATGCCAAATTTCAACTTAACATGTGTTATGAACGCTTTCCATCATAGTTGAAAGTGTTTATGATTTCTATTTAGTTAGCCTGTCAATTTTTCCAAACTCTAACTTGCGTTGAAATAATTGAATTGGTCTGTAAGTGATATATGTTAATGAGATTTATTATGCCGTGCTGGGTATTGTAAACAAACTATGCATAATTCATGATTCATTTACGCAGACACTCAAAATTATTCTATTACATTATGTTCTGTGAGGATAATTATATATATAGCACTTATATTCGTCATCTGGAATGTTGTTTAATCTGTCCGCACATAATAGCGCAAAAACTACCCAACAGAATGCTTTGAATTATAATATATATACTCGTTGCAGAATTTTTGTTACTCATTTAAAGTTTTTTGAAAAGCAAATCAAAGCTTAAAAGGATATTAATAAATGTTTTTTTTTCATTCTCTTAAAACCTATCATGTGTGACTAATTAAATGATATCCAATAATAGGGGATGATTCTAGGTTGTCATAATTATTATGGCGCATTTAAGATGGAGGTAGTATTATTTCCCTATTACCACGAATTTAATATACATTAATCGTAATAAATTTTGTATTTAGGTATTTTTTCAAAAGAGTGCAACAGCTATTGCACCAAGTTTTCAATGTTTATTCTATGAATATTTTTTGTTCATTTGCGGATAATGGTTAAAGAATAAACCATTTTCGAAATTTTTTTACAACATACATAAAATTCTACTAAAGAACTTCTTTAAAAGAAGTAGCATTTCTTATAATATAACAAAATTTTTAAAATAGCAAAATTGATTAATTTTTAACAACAACAACAAAAAAAACTAGTAAATCGTTTCACTTTGTTTTAAAGTATGATGCACAAAATATTCTTTAAATTAGATGATAAAAAGTAATTTAATCCGAGAAAATACAGCTTTCTTAAATGTAAAATCGTCTGCAAAACTCGTATGTTGCTTGTTAAATTCATGCCCAGTTTCAATCGCTGCTATTATATAAAAGGATTTATTATTTCCATGACAACAGCACATTTAATTGAAATTATACCGACTGAGTCCAAAATTGGGCTTCATGTCGAGTACACAGGTCAAATGTATGTTGTTCAATAAAAACTAATAAGCAAAAGTTCAAAATCGGGCCTTAAGAGCAAGATTGCATTGTCAAACGAGACCCACTTCACAGCCTTAACCTCCTTATTGTGCTTCAGTACCAAGTGACGTCAATATCCATCTCAACACAGCACCTTACGCTCTCAGGCGCCAGCTATTGTTTGTAATTCAAACTAAAATCCAGAATCACAGGAAAAAAACTTTTGACCTTTTAGATGACTCTCGTGCAAGAATTTTATTAATATCTGTAAAAGTTTGCAAGTTATTGATTTTTAAAATCGCTCAGTCCTTTTCAGGACACCCGGTATATATTGAACAATTATTAGAGTACAACATAAATGAAGAGATACAGAGATTGGACAAAAT
The DNA here is from genome assembly GCA_964019185.1 of Maratus speculifer. Lineage (NCBI taxonomy): Eukaryota > Metazoa > Arthropoda > Arachnida > Araneae > Salticidae > Maratus > Maratus speculifer. Next base: position 328,160,181 of record OZ025290.1, read on the forward strand.
AATATGGGCACGATTTTCGAGGGAAGATTTTTAAAGTCCATGCGTGACACATAATATTTCTTTCTTGCCTCTGATTGCTCCTATTATCCGTATGTCTGCATAACCGGATTGTGTTCAGCAGACGTTACAATTCATGTTTCGAAGTACAATAACGAAACAACTATAAAAATTACATGAATAATTTTTAAAAGAACATGTCTTTTGTACCCAATACAATGAAACAGTTAACATTATTATTAAATGAAATATTTGCTATCCCTTAGTAATTACTTTCTGTTTGTTTTCCTTTAAAGTTTAATTTAGTTTTCCTTTTTGTTTAGTTGTTAAACTTTTACTAAAACTTTAAACTTTATGCTGATACTTTCACGAAATTTCAAATTTCCTTTAATTAATTTCTCCGATAATAGTACTTATACATGTTCATTTAATTTGTACTTTCAATAAATACAATCTAAATTCACATAATATTTCCTTTATTAAAATCTTGATTGGCAGATATAAATAAAGTACATATTTGCAAACAACTGATCTAAATATAAATACTTATTGAATTTCAGATTCAGTGAAGATAATAATACATTTACAATCCGGATATTTATATTTATCATGCTAAATATCATTTCATTTAAATGTATTGACAAGCGGAAATTGAAATACTTGCAAAATTACAGTTTAATTAATGAAACTTCTGTAAGTTTTTTCAATTCATATGTGTCACATAAATATTAATTTCACGGTGTAATGTTTAAAATTAAACTGAAACTCAGCCTGTAATTATAATTTTTCAAATGATGAAGAATGTCTCATTTTAAAAACAAAAGATTTAGGATGTATATGCTAAAGCTGTAATTAAAATTCGTTTTTCCTTTATATATTTACATATCAGGAGTATTTATGCTTTCATATTTAATATATAATGCAATAATTATTAATAAATGAAGATGTTTCTAAATTAAAGATCCCTATAGGAATTAACAAAAACATAACTTCAAATTTTAATTATTGATATAAAATAATAAAAGATTTTTTTTTCGATTAATTTTAATAAAAAATAGATTTTAACATTTGAAATATTGTAATAAATAAAGATTTTAATTTGAACATAATTGTCAAAACTTGTTAAATAACATATAATGATAATTAATTAAAGGAGTGTGAATGTATTATGTAATATAAAAAGAATCTTTACAGACAAGCCAATTTTTTGTGTGTTCGTAATTATGTAAATATGTAGCGCCTATGATCGTAATCCAAACCGTCCGTTCGTCAGTCCATCTGACTGTTAATCCCCATATAAAACAGCAAAAACTACCGAACCGAATCATTTGAAATTTAAAATTTTCAATTGTTGCATAATGTTGTCGTGTCATTTAAAATTTTAAAGAAATCGGGTGGATAGTTTTACCGGGACAATCAAAATTATTCCGATACATTAGAGCCAATGGGAAAATATAATTTCAAGTGCATCTTAGTAATGTTAACTCTTTCGAACATAACAGAATCCATATGCATCTATGAAGTATAAACTAAAATTTACATTATGTACAATCTGTGGTGCAAAGAATATTTGTTATTAATTTACAGGGCCACATAAAAGTACATAATGATATAGTGGGCAACACTATTTGCAGCGCGTTTTAATTGCATGAAAATGTTTCACATTTTATGGAATTGATATACATTGTTGAGGTGTAATAAAAGTTACTTCCTTTATAATAAAAGGAAGATATTATTTACAGGGACAAACAAAAGTACTGTATACTGCTGCAAAAAGATCTAAATATTTTTAAAACTTCGTTATATTACAAACTCACCTCATTTGCTATGCTTGACGTTCAATTTCCGATTTGTTTAAATTTAGCAGGTAGATTTTTGATTCTACTTGTTTCCCTGTACATTATAGGTGCAGATCCACGATCGACAGTCACCAAGGGGTAACTTAATTTACTCTTTTGATTTGGCGATCATTTTTCGGTACCTATATAGCCATCCTCAGACAGAATTTGCTTTTTTTCTCGAACTTTTGAGGAATATCGAATTTTTTGTGATTTTTTGCCGAAGTCGACGAAGTTGCTTTAACAAAGTTGACGTTTTTTTTGCAAAGATAAACAAAATTCTTTCTCATGATTCTTTAACGAAAAACGAGTTTTTTTTTTCTTTCGCAATATTTTGACTGATTTCATTAATAACTTAATATTTATATTGCACCTAATTTATATTCAAATTAAAAAACATTGCATAAATAAATAAAATATACACGGTTGATTTAATCAGCCTATGTTTCTTCTGTAAATACGTAGATTACTTTTCATTTTGAATTCCTAAATTTTTTGTTCATATAAAGTTGAAGCTTTTATGAGTTTCTTATATGATGTGGCAACTGGATCGTTTAAATTTAGGTGCCATTGGCTCCATAAAAACATAGAATCAGCATCTATTCATGATATCAATTTATGACTTACTTTCAGTTCTTTTAATCGTTTTTAGCTCACAGGCTATCATAGCCTGAGAGCTTATGTGCCCGTCCGTTCTGTATGTACGTTCGTATGTTCGTTCGTGCGTAACGCGATAACTCATGATAAAAATATCGGATCCACTTGAAATTTTGTATATAGGTATATCCTGATAAGGCGCTTCCCTGATTAGTTTTTGGAGTTCATTCGATATGTATAAGAGGGGGAACGGGGGGCTCATGCCCCTCCCCTTAATTGATATAAACGAGATTTTCATGCAGAATTAACAGTTTTCGTTCAAAATTTAGATATAAGATCATTCTGATGAGGCGATTCCGTGACTGTCATTAGGTATTCATTGAATAAGTATAAATAGGGGGAACGGGGGACTCATGCCCCCCCTCTTAATTGATATAAACGGGATTTTCATGCAGAATTAACAGTTTTCGTTCAAAATTTAGATATAGGATCATTCTGATGAGGCGATTCCGTGACTGTCATTACGTGTTCATTGAATAAGTATAAACAGGGGGAACGGGGGGTCATGCCCCCCCTTAATTGATATAAACGGTATTTTCATGCAGAATTAACAGTTTTCGTTCAAAATTCAGATATAGGATCGTTCTGATGAGGCGATTCCGTGACTGTTATTAGGTGTTCATTGAATAAGTATAAACAGGGGGAACGGGGGCTCATGCCCCTCCCCTTAATTGATATAAACGGGATTTTCATGCAGAATTAACAGTTTTCGTTCAAAATTTAGATATAGGATCATTCTGATGAGGCGATACCGTGGCTGTTATTAGGTGTTCATAGAATAAGTATAAAAAGGGAGAACGGGGGGCTCATGCCCCTCCCCTTAATTGATATAAACGGGATTTTCATGCAGAATTAACAGTTTTCGTTGAAAATTTAGATATAGGCTCATTCTGATGAGGCGAGTCCGTGGCTGTTATTAGGTGTTCATTGAATAAGTATAACCAGGGGGAACGGGGGTTCTAATGCCCTTCCCCTTAACTTGTATAAATGGATTTTTCAATCAGAATTGTCAGATTTCGTTTAAATCTCTGAATAGTTTTGGAAGTTTAATGGTTAAGTATAAAAGAGGAGAATAACTCCTCTTAAATTATATAAATGCTAAATGGGTTTTTATTAAGAATTACCCGATTTGCTCTGAATTTTGGATATAGGTTTTTTAATATGATAAAGCATGTACTTGATAGTTTAGGAGCTTCAATGATTAAGTATAAAAAAGGAGAAAGGGGAGAGCTGTTCCCCTTCTTAACTTTTTTTTTCGAACGGAATTAACGAAAATACAAGGCTGTAATTTACAATTAGTATGCGTAGCCTGTGAGCTCAATGCCATCAGTTTAACTGGGCAATATTCTTTTTATTATATGTATTTTTTTTCGTAAATGTACTGTTACTAAATTACAATATTGGATTTTTTCTGACATACATAAGTGGTGCTCCATTTGCTAAACTCATTTCATGTTGAATACAAATTGGAAATTGTAGGTAAACCGTGGCAAATGTGATCCATTCGTTCTATAAATATTCGTTCTAATAATAAATTTTATAATAATAAATATAATATATTTTGTAATAATAATATTATATTTTTATAATAATAAATAATAAATTTATGATAATAAATTTTATTTTTCAGATCTTGGTGCAAAAGTTGTTGCTCTGTTGTTAAAAAAAAACATGAATACATCACTTATTGCGACTATATACACTCATTGCCATAAAAATTTGCGCACCGAGAAAAGGCGTCCAAATGAAACGAAATTTTGCATGCTTAAATACTACTGTAATATAAGTAAATGATTAGAAAACCAAAGAAAAAATATCATTTATTCCAGAAAAAAGTACAAATGAACAGAAAATTTTAGTACTCTGTTGGACCCCCTCTAGCACGATTGCACGATGCGATATGAGCAGGCATTGAGGCATAAGTTCCGTATGATGTCCTGAGACATCTCGTTCCACAGTTGCTGTAAACGCGCCTCGAGTTCAACTAAACTCGTAGGGTGTCCAACTTGCCGTCCCAAATGATCCCAGATATGCTCGATTGGTGACAAATCTGGTGATTGAGCAGGCCAGGAAAGGGTGGTAATGTGGCGCAAGCAGGCTTGTGACATCATTGCTGTTTGTTCCCGAGCATTGTCTTGCTGAAAAAAGGCTCTTGGGAGCCCTTCCATTAGTGGCAACACATGTTACTGAAGGATGTCTTGGACGCACCGCTGATCTGTCTTAGTGCCACGGATTAATATTGGGGGTGACCGTGTATCATAAGCAATAGCACCCTATACCATCACTCCAGGTGTAGGAGCGGTGTGTCGCTGTAAAGCGAAGGCAGAATTGAGGCGTTCACCACGGTGCCTCCACACACGAGCACGAAAGTCATCGCTGCTCAAATTGAATCTATACTCGTCGCTGAAGACGCCCTGGTTCTATTCCGTTGCAGTCCAGTCCCGTCGTGCGCGATACCACTCCAAACAGAGGCGTCGGTGGGTCGGTGTCATTGGCAGCACATGTAATGGACGCCGCGAGACCAGATGTCCTTCAGCCAGGCGCCTTGCGATGGTTCGGGAAGACACAGGGGTCTGAAGTGAAAGTGCTACATGTGTCTGGATAGCGGCCAACGAGGCAGTTGTTTGTACTAGTTCGTTTCCTATGATGTGACGGTCTTCTCGAAGACTGACTGGTCTGTCGAGGGCGTCCCGAGCCTGGTCACCGTGTAAATGACATCTCTTCAGTCCACTGGTCCCAACACCTCCTCACAGTCAAATCAGAACGGCCTACTTGACGACCTACTCGCCGAGCTGACCACCCAGCTTCCATCATCCCGATAATTGTTCCCCTCTCCAGATCTGACAGCTGCTGACATTGTCTTCGATGGCTGCGTAACGGCATGTCTACCTCAGTGTTTCCTTTGCAAAAGAAAAGGTACACTCAAAAAAGTTCAGCTTACCAGTTTTATACACCAAGGAGGACGAAGTTCAACGCCTTCTAGTGGCATTACGCAATGCGCAATCACACTGCATTTCTAATCATTTGCATATCTGCCTGATGTGTACCTTCATGCCCAGTTTCGTTACGATCCCACAATTATTTCTTGGTGCGAAAATTTTTATGGCAATGAGTGAGTTCATTAACTCGGAAATATTTGAGTCCATCCAAAATGGTACGTATTTGCCAAGTCAACCTGGAATCATTATTTATCATGGGATATCATGAAATTAATTACATATTATAGGATTTAATAGAATAAGCATCATAGCAACTTGTATTATCTTACCATGGAATATCGTTGAATTAACTGTTCATGATAGGATTTAAGAGAAGAATCACTTTTCTTATGTAGAATCATTACCCATCAAGGAATATCACCAAATTAATTATGTATGATAAGATTAGTAGAATGAAGAAAGTTTTTAAAAACAGTTTTTTATGTTTTGATTTGATTTTTATGAAATTTTAAATGACTCGAGAAAGTTCTGCAATGATTATATCTTTTGAAATTCCAACCACTCGTTTGAATAGTTTTTGCGCTGTTATAATACAGACAGGCGGATAGAGAGACAGATAGATGGGACAGATGATGACAATAGGTGATACACATGTATATATATATATATATAAATATATATACAACTATAGATCAGACAATCATAAAATATTTAATTTATGTTAGATAGTTTTTAAGACACGGAACTTCAAACATGCAACTTTGAACGATTGCACACACGCCATTCTATATCATAAGTTTTTTAGGTTAGTTAGTTTCAGTTAGTTAAAATTCAGAATTTCTAAAATATTTTACTTCTTGTCAAGGTATCTTAGATAGCTCCATTTAAAAATCTACTAATCCTCTGTATCAGATTTTATTAAAGTCGGTTACTATGGGACCACGACTTTTTTTCTATTTTCTGCTCATTATGAATGGAATTATCCTTTACAGTTTTTCCAGCATGACCATTCATAATATTCCAAAAGATTCCATGATATTTATATTATTATTGGTATTAGTGTTGTTATTGGAAAATAAGTCTTTAAATCGCACTCCCCTATGAAGTTTATCAGAATCCAAAAGATGTAAGTGTATGCGTGAGTATGTTTTCTTTTCTTACTTTATTTTTTAGGCTTGAACTTTTGTAAAAATTGGTCCTTTAACACGAAATTTTAATGCATTCTCAATAGATACAGTTTTAATTTACACTTTTTAAATAGTCATCGTACCTGGTACATTTCTTTTTGTGGGTATATTTCAAACATTTTCATGTGAATTCCCATACAAATCAAATTCATCTGCATCGAATGCCAAAATTTCACTTTAAAAAGAGTTTAAAAAACAATAAAGTGTTACGACAAAATTTACTCTCAATAAAATACCCCAAGTAGCTTTAAATTTTAAAAATATAAATTAGGTTCTGGAAGTCTACAATTTATTTAAAAATCACTTTAGCCCACTTGGAAGCAACAAAACGTTTACACAAACTAATATAAAACAACAACTTTATGCCAAGGTTTTATCTTTCAAAATTTTTTTGTCCTTTTCAGTAAGTTATTTATCGCTTAAATGACTTCTATTTTTTGTTTTTTATTTTTACTTTTTCTGAAAATTAATGTTTATAATTGCAACATATATCTGTTACAACAGTATGGCAATATTAAATATTAAAATGCTTTCTTTGGCTATCTTTTATTTCTGTAATTTATTTAAATGTTCATAAATAACATTCCAATATATTTTTAAAAAAGAACTTTGTTCTGTATTTTAATTAAATACCTTTTTTATCAAACAAAGTAAAATCAGTTGCTAAAAATCAGCCGTACAGAAGGAAAAAGGAATAGTTTCATCACTTATTCATACAGCAGAATACTTAAGATTTATTTGTTATCGTGCTTCATTAGATAAAGTTCCTCTGTAGTTTTTTTTATTTTCTCGCTCCTGTTATATACTTTTACTCTTTTACATTTAAATATTTTATTTTGTTCCAAAGTATATTTGAATAAAAAATAACACAATATAACTTTATTTGAATTCTGTATCCAACAAGATATTCTTAATTGAAGTTTTTTTTCTTTAATGTTTAATTTAAATTTATTTTTTTACACGTGTGTGTGTGTTTTTTTAAATTCCCATTTAAGGCTTACTTTGAAAAGATGTACTTTGCTCTTGATGAATATATAGTTTTATCTCATGAAGCATAAAAATTTTCTTAAAGAATAAATTATTTCCTATGAAAAAAAATGTTTAAGATATTCGCTGTATTAATATTTTTCAGTCTTTTTAATTTTAAAAGATTCGAAAATAATATACTTACATAAACTGATTATTTTTACTTAGCTAAAGCATGTAGATACGTTACCATTTTTTAATTACTTATTTAACCTTAAAACATTAAAAACAGAAGGAAAGGCTTGATTTGAATTAGTTTACCCAGAAGTTCAACTTTGTAAAATACAAAAGTAGGCATATTTTAAGAATCTAATTTCTCAATAAATTATCAATAAAACTAAAACCAAAATTCTTTCATTAAACAAGTACTTTTATGTTAATTTTGACAGTAATTTATGCAAAAAAACTGTAGTTGCATCATTATTTTAAAGCGTGTATGAGCAGCATGCACAATTGCCAACAGATCAAAATTGTATCACGTTGATTTATCTGAAACACAGTGTGGCTTGTTAAAGGCAATTTTATTTTAGAGGTCATGGATTTATTTTATTCTGGTGATAATTGAATCAGAAAAAATATATAGATCTTTGTTTTTAAATTAACCTTTCGGTAAGCTATTTTTTTATTTAAATTATATCTCTATCTAAATTATACTTAAATTATATTTCTCATATATGATATGAAAAAAATATATTCATATACGAATGTATGGATTTCAGATCATAAAAAACAAGTGGTCCATCTGTCACCTAATTACTCTACACTTAATTAAACAAAATTCATTTTTTTTTAATTTAGTGAAACCTAACAAATTTAATTGTTCCTATAATTTAAAGAATTTCGAATCACTTTAAAACTGCTTTAGACCTTGTCTGAAATTGAAATTTTCATTGCAACAAACTTCATGATAAAGAAATCTTATTTTTTAAAAATCTGTATTTTCTCTAACTGCATAAAGATAAACTTGTCTTGTTGTACTTTTAACAAAATAAAACAAACTTCAGATATATGTCCTATTTCAACATATCAAGCAGACGATTGGGCGTTTTACACATATATGTCTTTCAAATCACGAAGAAAATAGTGGTTAATCTCTTCTTTAATTACTCAACACTTAATTAATCACAACTCAACATTTTTTTGCAGATCTATTGACAACAAATTGAATCACTCAAACAGTACGATGCTTTGGGCAGTTTACTGAAATACATTATGCGGTATTTTTATATATTGTGTTGAAAACAGAAATTGTGATTAATTAAACTTTGTGGAATTATTAAGTCACAAATTTCCTCATGTTTTCTATGGCTTGGTATTCAAATATATATTTCAAATTAACAAAAGGTAAAAATATATACCTTTAAAAATGTTAATCATAACTATGACATAACTACAACTTAGTTTTGTATATTTAAGCAAAGTTTAAATGCATGGAATCGCTATATTATCTATTACTCTTATATGATTAAAATGCTGAAAAATCTTGTTTAGAATTAAAATACTCATATTTAAAATGGATTTTAAAATATTGGAATTTACCCTTTTAATTGCAGTGATGTTCGAAAATCATAATTCGATCTCATTGCACATTAGCGCTATAAAAGTTACAAATAAAAACAAGTCTGAAATTGTAAGTCAAGCACAGTAAATGTGGCTCGTTTATTATATAATTTTTTTTAAATATTCAGATCTTGATGTCATAGTATATAATATTTCGGAAGCAGAATAGTCGGCGAATCATTTGTGCGTTCTTCCAAGTGGCAACTGATTTTATTACACAGGAAGTAATTTCTTGTAAGCCTCAGCAATGTAGTATGTCAATTTCATAATATCAGAAATAGTTTAATACAATTAAAATGCACCTCAAACCACGTTTACCCCTACACCATTATGTAATAGAATACTTTTGTGTATCCCTGTTAATTAATAAGAAATATTTTTGCCCCCCCCCCCAGGTTGTATAGAATGTATATTTTAGTATACACTTCATAGATCAGTATCAATTTTATTATGTTCTAAAGAGGATAACATCATTAAAATACACTTGAAATTATTTTTCACATTGGCCGTATTTATTTGCCGAAATATTTTTAACTGTTTCTGTAACTAAACTTTACATACTATTTTCAAAAAACTTAAAATGCCTCAATACAATTATGCAACAATTATATAATTTTAATTTCAAAAGATTCAATTGAGTAGATTTTGCTCTGTTGACAGACAGACGGACGGACGGACTGAACGACGACTATTCGTGCTACGTATTTACAGAATTACGGACACATCTAAAAAAGATAAATTAAATGAATTAAATACCCTCAGATAAGGCATATCTTATAAATACGTAGCTGGTCAGAATTACGGTATTAGCAAAGATTTCGGAATTTGCATATACATTGCCACTAAATAGTTTTTTACCGAGAATTTTTATGTTAAAGAATTAACCGTCGATGGTTGTACATTGACCATGACTTATAAGCGAGCTTTTATGTCAAGCACACAAGTCAGATGTATTTGTTCAGAAAACCAAAACACCGAGCCTCAATGAAACCTAACACAGAAAAGAAGTTAGATCTAACTTTATAGATTGTTTAACAACGGACATATGTATGAGAAAAAAATAAGTTCTACTGAATGGCTACAACAAAGACAATTGTTGTAAAGGAAATAAAGACGGTCTCTAAGGCTGAGTAGTTAAGGCACCACGCACTAATTGCATGAGAGTGTAGGAGGGTATGTTGGTTCAACTCCTGCTAGCTTCATTGCACATTCTTTGTAGAACTCCCGGCTGTGTTTCTCTGCTGTTGTAAACTTCTGTGTGCTATTTCGCCCTTGTATATTGACGATAACTTTTAAGCGGCTTTTATGTCAAGCACACAAGTCAGATATATTTTTTCGAAAATTACATAAATAAATAAACAATTGCCAAAATAATTTGTTAGAAAAATTGCGAAAAAGAGATCATATGAAGAAGCCTAAACCTAAAAATTATTTTAATTCTCCTCTTTTAGAAAAAAAAATCGACAAAAATATTTACTATAACATGAAGAATGAAAATCAAAAATTAATTAAACTCAAATTGAAAAGCAAATTATTTGATTAAAATATGCATTTTTAAGCATTGTTTCTAAAACTTTTATGTTGTATTTCCCATTATTTATTTATTATTGTTTTTAACATGGTCAAAATTAAAAGATTTTAACGTACGAATGTTAAAAACTGTCAAATTCCTGATTTAATTACACTATATCTATTTTTTATTTTTATTTAATTTATTACTAAATTTAAATATTACCACCTTAATTTCTTCAACAAAATTAATATCAAAATTTTATATTTTATGTATTTTAAGTTTTCAAGAAACTGATCACAATTAATTGAATATTTTAAGATTAATTAACATGCGTATAACATGTACTATCTCATACTGGAGATTTGAACATCTCAGTTAAATTTTTACAACTGTAAATGTGACAATTATATATTAGTTGCTTAATTTACATATAATGGTTTAGTTTCTGTTACATCAATCAATTTTGAAGTAATATTTTCTTAAAAACTGTCTAAAACAAATAGTTAAACTGGACAAAGATGTTTAAATAAATTAATGCTATTTCTGTTTATATTAGATTTTTTAATCATAAAGTAACAATATTGTATTTTTTGTTCGGAAATTAAGAAGCATTGCTACATTTATATAAGTAACAGTGTTTGCTTAGTTTAAATATTTCGTACAATTAATTATTTGAAAAAGAAGAATTACTCCGTACATACATTGTTTTGGCTAGTTGGTTTATTAATATTCATTTGCTCATTTTTTAAGATCTAGAATGCATTATACACACATATTTTGTTTAATTTGTTTCTGGAATGTTCCAATATATTTTTCTTTTTAATTTTAAAAGATTAAAAAAAATTACGAACAGTAAAAAAAAATTTTTTTTTTCCTAAGAATTTAAATTATTTTACCACACACGTAAATGAAAAACAGAAGATCAAAATACTTTAGAATTAATTACCCGAACATCGCAAAAAGTTCCGATCCAACATAGAGTTTCTTTGCATCTTCCGCAAAATTAAAATTTAATCGGTAATTAACTCATATAAAGATAAATCATGGTTTTTTTCTTAATCTACTTTGTTCAATTGTAAAAACAAACATGTCTTGACGGCAGCTTTCTAACAAGGTAAAAGTAAACAGACTGAAGATGTCTTTTTTAACACTAAAGGAAGTTGTTCGAGCAGATTAGAAAATAAATTATTTTAAATGTGTCCTCTATGCTTTTTTATTTTTGTGTTATTTGTAAATATGTTTCGTTTGTTCATTGGATTTCAAAAACTATTTGCATACGTTTTAAAAATATATTTCTAGTAGTTTAATTTATTTTTTAATGCTAAACATGATATATTGATTATAATTGCGTTACAAATAAGAAAGTTGAGTTATTTTTAACAAATTATTTGCTATTTTTGAAGAGATTATATATGTTGTTGTTTTTTTCATTTTGAAATAATTTGTCTCATGCGAATTTATTTTGAAAAATTTTTCTATAGAAATTTATTTAAATTATAAGTGCGTCAAAATAAATAGCACAACTGTTATTTTACAAGGTTAATAGAGACTAAATAATAATGTTTTTTCAAATATATAATGGTAAAAGAATTTTTTGATTGAAATGCTTTTGAAAGGAAAAATATATGCAGATGGTTTATCGATTTAAAATAAAAAAAATAGTAAAATACGATGTTAGAAATAATTTTCCCAGTTACGTACTATCCGTACCCATAATGTACATTACCAAAAGTGGTGGCTAGTAATTTCAAACGCTGTTATTGTTACCAGTTCTTAATGAAGTTCAAAATAGTATTTTGATATGCATTTTCATTAAATTCATAAAATTACAAAAAAAAAATCTAAGCAATAAAACAGAAAACTAAAGTAATATAAAATAGCAATTTAGTAATTATAAAACATACCATCAGGTTAATGGTTTTTAATGATAAAATATATTAATGGTGATAGTTTTATTTACGTCGGGACATTATTTCCTCGAGAATAATGTACAGGGTGATTTTAATTAAAGTTACGATTTCAAAAATCGATAATTTAAAAACTACTGGTCAGAATTACTTGATATTTTAGGGGAACTATCATGAAACAATGGAATTTTGTTTGGCAAAGGGAAAAAATAGTTCCAAAATGTGTCTATAGATGGCACTCTCAGGATTCACATTGTCTGGAGGTATACAAATTACTAATATGTGGTATGCACACCACAGACATAGCTGCCTTTAACCCTTAAAAAAGAACTTTAAAAAGACGTTAATCCTTAAGAGTTTGAAATGTAACATTCCCTTCACTAGGTTTCACTACAACATAAACAATATTTAAATTACAATAACTCTGTAGATTTATTGAATTTGCAGTACATTTTATAATGATTAACTTCCTCAAAGATTACATTCATATTTGTAATTAAGTTTATATATATATATATATATATATACAGGTTTATTATAAAAAAACTATCCCGACATTTGGGCTCCTAACTATCATACCATTCACAGAAACTGAATGAAATTTTGGGAAAAAATATTTTGGGGTATTCGCTCAAGAATGATATGGAAAACAACAGTGTCACTCAAACAGTTACGGTTACAGTGAGAAAATTTCGGAAAAATCAAATGGCAATAGCCAGTTTTTTTAATTGGAATGCGATCTCCATTGTGAAAAACCCCATTTAGCGTTGAAACGGCAACTACAGCATGAAAATCAGCGGCAGTTGATAGGCTAAAAGTGAGGAAACCCGATAAGGACAGAGAAGCAGCATAAAATAAAGCATTTTATTGTGTTTCACAAATTTTCCACATGACCTCCTTCCCACACGATGAGACTTTCCATGCGGCAGATGGTGGATAGCACTACAGTACGTACCAAGGCAATAGGAATCTCGTGAATCGCAGTTCTGATGGCATCTTTCAAATCAGATGCAGTTTGAGGACGAAACTGATACACTTTGAATTTCAGATATCCCCACAGCCAGAAATCCATTCGTGTCAGATCAGAAGACCTTGGTGGCCACAGAAACGGGAAATGATGGGATATAACTTTGTCACCAAACTGTTGATTTAAGACACGTTTGACAGAAGACTCGACATGTGGAGGAGCACCATCTTGCATCCACACAATTTCAAATATAGCTATATTGCCGTTTCAATGAGGGAATCGCGTAACGAGTTAACATGTCCAGATAGCGATCACTCGTTACTGTACACGTTTGCAGATTACCGGCAATAACCTCTTCAAAAAAGAAAGGATCTAGGATGAACGTACTCGTTATACCACACCACACGGTCACTTTTACCTTGTGTAATGGACGAGAAAGCACATCATGTGGATTATTCTCTGCCCAGTGCACACGTTACCAGTTAACGAAAAATGGGCTCCATCTGTCCACAGAATGAGTAAAAGCCAGCTGTTATCTTCATCGTACCGGATCAGGAATTGATTTGCAAAATCCAGCCGTAATTGGTAGTCTCCTACTTCCAAGATCTGGACACGCTGGAATCGATACGGAAACATGTTAAGAACAGAGCGCAGAATCTTGCGTACAGTTGAATTCGACATATTCAGAACACGCGAAACACCGCGTGCAGTTATGGAACGACTGTGCTTATCGTTTGATGAACTTCTGCAACAGCTTTCACAGGAACGGAAGATCGTTCAGACCAAGGTCGAGCGCATGTGCAACCAGTTTCCTCAAATTTTATGAATCATGTCCCGTACAGATTTGTCAGTAGACGGGCCTCGCCTTAATCAATGGTTGCGGCGGTAAACATGCAATGTCTCTGCGGCATTTTGTCCATTCAGGTAATAAATGTTTATAATTTCCCCCGTTCTTCCCTTGAAAGCGGCATCTTGTTTGGAATGGCAGAGGGCAACATACGCGGCTCACACTTCGCAGTGCCTTTTCTTTCACCTAGCCTAACGACGTGAATCATGATTGTGTCTTACGTAAACTCGAAATTTGCGTTTCTTGTTTTCTTCTTCTTGTTTTGTGGTAAACAAATCAGGCTGGGATATCAGCCGAAGATGCGGTGTGACGCGTGACGTAAATGAAACGAACATTAATGGTCTGGTGCACGGCAAAGTCCTTTTTACTTTTCCCTTGCCTATTTCCGGGGATTTTCATGCTACAGTTACCATTCCAAGGGTTTTTCACAATGGAGATCACATTACAATACAAAAAACTGGGTTTTGCCATTTGATTTTTTTCGAATTTTTCTCCCTGTAACCGTAACTGTTTGAGTGACACTGATGTTTTCCATATTATTCTTGAGCGCATACCTACAAATACCTTTTGCCAAAATTTCAGACAGTTTCTGTGAATGGTATAAAATTTAGGGGCCCAAATGTCGGGATAGTTTTTTATAATCACCCTGTATATATATATAATGTTGAAATAATCATTATTTCTGAGCATTTAAAAAATACAGAGAAAACAACAATTTTACTCATTTGCAAGACACTATGAGGGATAATGGGATCTGGATATTTGCAGGAAAATATTGTTTAGTGATGAGAGCTATGTTTTGCATAACACATGGTTAACAAGGTGTTCAAGTATAGCGAATGAAGCAAGAAGCATATGACAAGGACTGCATGAAACAATCAGTGCAAATTACAATCAGTATAAAAGTATGTGCTTGCATGATTGCAGATGACCCTACAAGGCTGTGCAGCATTAACGAAAGGACTAATTCTGAAATATATCTAAAATATATTTCATCATCCGAAGATCTATGTAGTGACGATTTTATTTTCCAAAATAATTCATCAAATTTACAAAGGTCAGTCTTTATTAATAACTGGCCTAGCCAATTCTAAGATAATGTACTTCTCTGACAGAGTAATTCGCAGGATTTAAATCCCATAGAAATTTTGTGGGGAATAATGAATAAAATGATGCAAGACATTGCGCCATAAAAACAAAATTGAGCTTCTTTCCAGCATAAAGTCAACATGGTCATGTCTGGACAGAAAACACTGAAAAGTTCTTATAACTAGCTTGGCGAAGCGATTTCGTGCTCTTATAAAATGTAAAGATGATGCTATAAAATATTAAGGAATAATTATTTTTTTCATTTAAATATGTATTATTTACAATGCATTACTCCAATATTTTGAACCATGTAAATGAATATCCGAATATCTTTTTTTTAAGTGTGAACAGTAATTTTAATTTTATATTATTTTCTTCACTTTTTATAGCTACAAGATTCTACAAACTATATACATTCGTATAGTATTAAGTTTTAGCTTAAATTACCTTTTGTATAAGCATTGCATAAAAAAATCCCAATTTCTTTTTTCCCTATTATTCTACCTTTTTGACTTGGAGTTTTACATATATCTATTATGCATACTATATATATGATTATTACACGTACATATGTATATATATGTATACAATGTAATGTTATATAGTTATTTATAAATATTTCTGAAATTTAATATGGATTTTAATATGACAACAACCTATTATATGACCAAATACCTGTCATTGATGTGTGTATGTGTAAATTTATTTATTTATCAACTTGTCTAAGTTTAATTTGCAGTAATATTTGAGAAAAAAATTAATATGGTGAAAGCACTGTGAGTTTAAACGATCAATAGCGAAGAATAAATTAACCAGAAAAACACTATCATCTACAGCGCTTCTATCTTAAATTGTCTTTTTTCATTCATGCGAGATTAATCTAAAAAAATACATCACTGCCATCTTTTTTGTGACAACACTTAAAGCTTTATCAAGCGAAAATGTAAAAATAAGGTCATTTGTAAGAACATTCTGTTATTTTTTTCATCTGCTTGTCTCCACATACGAAAAGGAATATTTATCAGACGGAAGATAAAAAGAGTTTTTATAGCAGACGAAGTGTATTTGACAGATATTTACAATAGTGTAAAACTAAAAGAACAAAGGAATAATTGGATTTATAAACACGGCTGAACAATTTAATTATAATGCAGACTAAAGAAATACAGTAAAATTTCATTTTTATTCTTTTTTTCAAGCAGTAAGCCGTATTAACACTCTATTCGGTATCGTAAAAAATCAATTTACTTTAACGAATGATAAGACTGATTTCTTTATTTAGGTCTCAGAAGAATTTTTTACTGAATTATTTTCATTTTTTTTACAAAAATTTTAAGAATTATCGGCTTTATTTTGAAAATTTCCGAGTTGTAAAGTGTTATGAATTCGGTTTGTCTATCCTCCTGTCTGTGCTCTAACTTTCATAAATATTACCAAATTGCCAAAAAATCATGTTTTTTTTTTTTTTTTTTTTTTTTTTTTTTTTTTTTTTTTTAAGGAGGGAGGAAAATTTATTGCAACATGTTAAATATTACGAATGTAGCATTTGCATTTCTTTTATTGAGACATTTAAAAAATATAATACATTACGTCCTATGGTAAAAAAAATCGTTTACGGTAAATTTTAGCAATAATACCCTGATTTAAACATATTAAAATTTACATATGTCACTGAGATGTACAAGACGCTTTCTGTAGAATGTGATGCGCTTAGAGTTTATTGTTCATTTACACAGCCACTCAAATATGTTCAGTTACATCATGGTTCGGAGTTAGTTGTAGTAAGCCCTTTTGTATATTAATTGGGGTGTAAAAAAGCTATTTCTGTGTATGTGTACATTTATTTATTTATCAATTTGGTTAAGTTTAATTTATAGTACAATTCGATAAACAATCTTATGGTGAAAGCATTGTGAATCTTAACGATCAATAACGGAAAACAAATTAACAAGAAAAACACTATCATCTACAGCTCTTCTATCTTAAATTGTCTTTATTTCATTCATGTGAGATTAATCGAAAAAAATATATCACAGCCATCTTTTTTTGTCGACAAAACTTGAAGCTTTTTCAAGAGAAAATGTAAAAATAAGGTCACTGGTAAGAACATTCTGTTATTTTTTTTTCATCTGCTTGTCTCCACATACGAAAAGGAATATTTATCAGATGGAAGATAAAAAGACTTTTTATAGCAGACAAAATGTATTTGACAGATATTTACAATGGTGTAAGACGAAAAGAACAAAAGAATAATCGGATTTATAAATACGGCTGGACAAGTTAATTATAATGCAGACTAAAGAAATACAATAAAACTTCATTTTTATTCTTTTCTTTCAAACTGTAAACTGTATTAACTTTTATTTATTTTTTTTTTTCGTATTGTAAAAATTCAATTTGTTTTAATGAATGAAAAGACTGTTTTCTTTTATTTAAGTCTCAGAAGATATTTTATCGAATTATTTTCAGTCATTACGAAAATTCTATAAGTATAATTGCTCAAATTCTTATAAGAAATTCCTAAATCAAATATATCACAAATATTGGATCGCTGTCTTAATACCAATAATGTTTAAATATATATCAAACTTCATATTGATCTAAAACTATTCATTTTTAATGAAAAATAACATCTGAATCTACCGCAAAGAGATTATGCATTAAAAATTGTTTACTGTTAAATTTGAATATGAACACTAAAGAAACTGCATTTTATTGAATCATTACAAAGCTCTATGAAACAAAATGTTTATGGCAAAACATGTGTAAAAGACAATGTGTACAACTTATTTTGTTTTATATTGTTATTTATTGAACTCTTTTTACTGAATCACAAATGGCTTTAAGAAGGCACAAGGTGATTCTTGTATTCCGTTTCGTTTTCAATGACTGCTGAATCAAGTTAACCGTAGCCATGAACGAGCACTCTAAGTATTGTAAATCTGGTATGTGCTATGATGAGGTACATCATGAGGAGAAACCATGCATCACCAATTAATGGTAAATTACGAACTACAAATTATTTGTCAATATTAATATGATATCCATCCAAAAGTTCAATGACAAAGTTGTAAAACGTTTTAGTAAGAAATATGTATGATTAATGCAGACGTTTTTGATAAATAGCTGTCTCTAACGAACAAATATCTGATATAGATGTATAAAGTTCTGTATATGAAAAATGAATTTTCTGTCAAAGTGAAATTAAACTTTTTTGTAAACTTATGCAAGTATTATTTTATCGCGTCAAAATGCGACCATATGTTAATCTCAAAAAGTTTGTACGCTTTAGTTTTGGTATTTGCTTTTGTACAACCATTTATTTATTGTGGACCCGTGCTCCATATATCTGTTTTTACGAGATCAAAAATACTCTACAGTTCCGTTTTGTCACTGGGCTTCTTGCCTTAATCCTTATATTTTTCGAGATACAAAATCCCTAATCCCTAGATTTATTTCTCAGAGGTGCTTTCAAAATCATCAAACTACCGTAAATAGTCGTTTTATTATATAAGTTCAACACATTCATGACTTAAGGCAACTCGTTTCACACGTTACTTTGGATGAAAGAACTCACGCTACATGTGTATTATTTCGACATATATTTCTAATCAAGGTAAAAACTTTTTCAAACTAGCATAGTTAAACTTAAGTAGTTTTTGTCTTTTACATGAAACATTTCTGAATAACATGTTGATATTTTGATGTCCGATACTGACAAAATCTTGATTTAAAAAGTGGGCTACAAAGCAATTTAAACAAAATATCATTATTTAACAGTATAAAACTTACAGGAGTTTTAAATATAAGATTGTTAATCAAAAACTCTTTTAAATTGTTTAACTTTTTGAAAAAATTTAATTCTAATAAAAATAATATCATACTTTTAAAAACTACCTAGAACACCTTGTGTATCGTTATTTGTACTTTTGCTAGAATTATGAATCATATTTCATACTCTTAACTAGCTGGAGCAATAGTTTCAGGGCAGTTAATAAAAAAGTATTAACATATTTTTATAAAATCAAAGTTGAAAAAAAAGGAAAGTGTGAAAACAAAAATCTTGAATGCTGTCAGTGTAGCATATTTTACTATGTAATAGTAATGTCATGATGAAAACGTACTTTAATAATCTAACTATTGGAAATACGTAGGTAATGTAAATTGCAAAAGTTTAAAAGTAAGATATGAATTAATATTCTGTTAAAGAAATAGTAATGCCATTAATTTTTAAAAAGCTACATTTTTAATTCTTTTATATTGTCTATGGATCGTAAAAGTTATATTTAGAAAAAAAACATTTTCATGATCTGCCACGTAAAATAATAAACATTCAATTACTTTACGACTAAAACTTGGTACTTTGAATTCTATGAAATTTCAGAACTTTGCGGCTTTAACAGTTCCGAAGATAAAATAATAATACAAATACTCATAATTTTTTTTCTAAACAAAATCACATTGTAAATGACAGAAAAAACATCTTTTCTGAAACAGCTCTTTTAGACGCTTAATAATTTCAGCTCAGAAATGTGGATCAAAAAATCACAAAATCTCTCAAAATATGAATCTAATACCATTAACCTCATTAACGTAGTCACAAATTTAAAAGCTTTAATCAAGTAAATAATCTACAAAGTCTCAAAAAAATATTGAAAAAGATTTAAATTAAATAATTATGATAACAATGAAAATTTATCACTTTCTTGGTTAAACTGTATTTTGGACATTTTGGCATTTTCCAAATTCTGATGAAAATAACATTTATTTTACGAAGGATTCAGCTTCGATGCAGGCGTTTATTCGTTTACTTTCAACACAAAAAATATTAAGAAGTGATGTATCAATCTAAAAAAATCAAACATTTTAGTTTTTATAAGTTCCCTAATGGGGACCCTGGAACAAAAGTGGTTAAAAAAATCTTCTGGGTGTTTTTAGTGGCTAAAGCTCCAAAATTTCAGAAAATTCAACGCATCATAGTATATTACGCTCTTATCATAGAAGAATGGAACTTTTTTTTTATCAGAACAATGAGATTTATATTTTTAGTTCTTGTTATAGAATCCATAGACAGAATTTAAAAAGTTTAAATGTAACTTTCTCAAAAATAGCGACTGGGCTATTTGAATAACATATTCTAAATTTCTTCCTTATTTTGAAAACTTTTTTAATTTTATGCCTATGTATTTCCAAAAGGAACAAAATAAAGCATTTATCAATCTTTTTGAGTCAACATGTCTTTATTTATTTTTAATAAACAAAACAGTGATAGTATGGCTCACGATTGCATGCTCTAAAATTCGCGATTGAGTTTCTGTATGAGTGGTTGTTCATTTATCCAGTTGAGGTTTTTATTCAAAATATTTTTAATTTGAAAATCTATACTGTAATAAAAATCTGTAAAGTTACAACAATTTTTCTAGGAAACTGAAATTCCTATAGCTTTTATGTATCCGCAACAACAAAACATCAAGTAACAGATACATGTTTCATTATAAATTAAAAAAATCTATAAGGTTACCTGAAATATCTTAGGAAACTGGTACACCTGGAGCTTTTTATATAACTGCAATCTGGGTTACAGATAAAATTTAGTAATATATCAATAATTTTAGTAAATTCTTTAGTAAAGCAACAGGTTTCTGTAGCTTTACAAAAACTAGTTTTGTAGATTTTCATATTTTTTTTTGAGTGTAAAGATAAAATTTTAGTAAGCATATAAATTTCTGCGGCATTTCTTGGTTCAATTAATAATTCCTAAAATGTAATCTGTTTTAAATTTTTAACTCTCTGTCGATCACAACTCTGAGACCCCGAATTTCGGTAGCAATCTGCCTGACATATGCCTGTTAGAAAATCGTCATTAGCAATCAATTTAGGCAAATTTAATGTGATTGTTGACATGATTTCGAATGTACAAAGACAGCATACTTCAAATTTGAATGAAAAGGATCTTCTTTATTGCACTAAAAGTAAGCAATAGAAAAATAGATCTTTTCAAATAGACTTGCAGTCTGCTTGGAACGTCCAAACTTCTTCGAGGAGACTTTACAGTTATGAGTTCATGGGCCAACCTCTTCAAATACACTCTTGTGCGCAATGATTCGAGTTGATTGCCAAGAGAAATGATTTGAGTGTTGATGCCCACAGTGAGCATTGCAAAAAAAATTGCCATTGGCCAACTATTGATGTTTAAGATTTGATATGCAGTATCAACCTCACTTTTGTCTGGATTATAGGAAATAATAATTTCTCGTGCTTTATCATGAAGAGAGAATACAAGAATGATGTTTACATTTTTATGAGGGATGTTGGAAACCAGAACATGCCCAGTACACTGTAAAAAAATATCTGTAATCCTACAGATGTAAAGTTGCCAAAATCTTCATTTTTACTAACATTTTATCTTTACACTGTACAAGAAAATATGTAAACGTACAAAACTAATTTTTGTAAAGCTACAGAAATCTGTAACTTTACAAGCAAATCTACTAAAATTAGTTATCCTACTAAATCCAGTTATCTTACTAAAATTTTATTTGTAATCTGGTTCGTAACAGCATGATATATTCTAGGCATTCTAAGCTTCCTAAAACATTCTTAGTAGCCTTACATTTTTTCAGTGCAATTCGGTATCTATTACATGAATTTCTGCTGTTGCTGTTACATAAAAAGTTCAAGGACTAGTTACTTTTAGTAACTTTGCAGATTATTTTACAGTGTATTGAACACTAAAATGAATCCTAACCTACAGATTTCCTCAAAATGTGCATAATTTTTGTAATTTTTATGCATGAAATAAGCTAAATAAACAGTTTAGATGATTAATAAAACAAAACAAGAACATTCAAAAACGGAGGCGTTCGGTCGCAATCGGCCAGACATGCCACTGGGGTTAAATCTCTAATCCCAGCGAATAGCTGTAAAACTGGCTCGGCTAAAACTGTTACCGCTAAAAAAGACGCGATTATCAAAAGTACGAAGCACTGCACAGTCTAATGGCCGACAAGGGAACGGAAATAATTATGCTGTACCTGTCTGGACTATTGCGACCGATGAAGGGATAAAAATACTTTTACATATTCCGAAAATTACATCCATACAAGGGTAAAAAATATAAGTTGTATAAAAATTTTAGGGAACTTATTATTCAAAAACAAACACATCAAAACCATCAAAACACACCAAAACCAACTACATTGGATACTAGAATATTTTCACTACTGCAAATCATACTTACAGATCCAATGTCGTGTAGAAATCATTCATATTACTTAGGAAGGTTATTTCTAACATCAATGCATGCTTTAGATACTAAAATAGCACTTTTATGGATAATCTAAATTAAAATATCAATGGAGGTTTTACGTTTTCGTGTTGTGTGTAGCTTGTTTACCGAAAGCAATTTTGTGATATTCCGCTTCTTTACAATCTTTTTTATCTGTTCATGTAGCGTCACTTATTGAATGTAATGTTATTATAAAAATATAAACGTGTTTTTCTCGAAATCAAGTATTCAGAACTGGGCGACCATTTTTCTCGAGATTTATATACCCATTTTCATGCATTTTGTATTAAAAATAGAGTAAATCTAATTATCTGGAAATTATATATCAAGAAATAATTAAAATTTTCTTGATTTTTTTTTCGCGCTGATAAAAGGTAAAGACCGAAAAAATTGCTATTCTAATTCAAAAATGACTTTTTCGAAAAATGTTTGCATATCTCTATAAAGAATTCAATGTGATTTCAAAACTGCTCTGTTATATGTTTGTTACAGGAGAAAAAAGGACATTTGATACGAATTTAAGCCTGGCTAAATCACAAAACACATTATTATTTATATTTTTTTATCAGAAATTTAAATATACATAAAAAAATGTCAATAAATACGATGCAAAATGTCTGAAAGCGTGTCTTTTTTCTTTGTAATTGAAAAAAAATCGCAAATTTTAGGTGATATTTACGCTAAAGTAGTAGTACCTCACCTTGAATTAGTATACCATACAAAGAAAATATGTAAAGAAACTAATCTTACATTTAAATATTATTATTGTGAAAACTAATCTTACGATACTGTTTTTTTATGCATACTCTTTTTTATGTTATGTGACTTTAATATTTTTTTAATATCAAATTAATTAAACAAAAAGTTAAATGAAAAAAATTAATCTATATTTTATGATAGAAAAAAAAATTACTTTTATAAACTAAAAATAATTACATGAATCTTGAAGTTAATTACTTTTTCTTTTTTTATGATATTTGATTCTTTCAAAAGCATTTTTTCAACCATTGAAAATGAAAGTACTAATGTGTTTTAAACATCTTTAAATTAAATCTTGTTTTTTATTTCCTTTTCATTTTTTAGGGAGATAATAAAGATGAATAAAAGATATGACACTTTAAGCCTTTAATTATAGTTTTTTTCTTTTAATGAAATAAAAATTAAACAGGCAATTCAAAATTATAACTTTTTTTTAACAACTTAGACAGCAATCA
This sequence comes from Maratus speculifer, assembly GCA_964019185.1. NCBI lineage: Eukaryota > Metazoa > Arthropoda > Arachnida > Araneae > Salticidae > Maratus > Maratus speculifer. Next base: position 328,184,210 of record OZ025290.1, read on the forward strand.
GAATTTTGATTCTTTTTTGGAGATAAATTTTTCGTTTATTTTAACTACTGTGTACTTGAAAATAAGAAATAATGGAATGTTTCTTTTATTCAATATTGCATTTTTACCTTCAAAACTTTTTTTTATTTTACAGCTTTTTTAAATTTATGATACTTATATAAATGATTATCACGTTACTTTATTTATTTATCTTTATTTTTTACATTACATTTTCATACTAGATTCTGACAAATTTAATTTTAAAATAATAGATATATAATCTCATATCTACATTCGTCTCGTAATATTTACTTATTTTTAAGTGTAGTTGAAAATAAGAGAATATTTCGAATAAAGTTTTCAATCGAGTTCAAAGTCTCTCAATCAGATCTTCAATTATCAATTAAACGTAGTAATCTGTTATTGGTGAATGGCATAGCGCACCGCTGATCTTAATCCATTAATGACCGCAAATCAACTGCATATTTCCCATATGAAAAGTTTTAAAGCATTTACTATGTTGTGGTTCATTACATTTCTACGCAGAGTTAACTACAACATGGATATCTTGAATGACTGAACATTATTTCATTCTCTAAGTTAATCTATGAACACAATCTAAAATATATCGATAAAAATTTTCCAAGCATCCCATACTAATATATTGAATGCGTATACAGCGCGCATGCGTGTATAATGCGCATCCCTTGTTTTACAAGTAAAATAGCGATTTTTTTATCTTCTATATAACGCACACCCCTATTTACAAGAAAGAATTGTGTTTTTTTTTTTTTTAAATACAGTCGAGTCTCCCTATAACGAAACCCATGCATCGAATTTCTCCATATAACGAATTTTTTGTAGGAACGGTCCCCATTTCGCATGATTGCATTAAAAACAGTCTCTATATAGCGAAATATCTATATCCATATAACGAATTTTTTCATAAATTGGTCTTAATTTATTCAGTTTTTAAAAAAATTCGAAATCATACGGAATCAATTTTTCATCACTTATTTTTGATTTATCGTTCAGTGCTGAGTTTTTTTATATTACTTATCTCCTTGTTCTTTAAATCCAACGAATTCATCCCACCTCCCACACACCTTTCAACATCCTTCTCAAAACAGAGTCAATTAGAGTTTTACACATATAAGAAAGGAATCAATGAGAGGCACATAAGAGAGGCCTTCAAATGGAGGAAAATGTTAACTACAATTTTTCATTCCTTGCTAAAATTTAAGCTTTTTTTGAGAGCGTAAAAATTTTTAAATTAAAACAACAAAAAATTACAGATTTCTTCGTCTGAAATTAATGCAAGTCTTCCTTATTTGATTTTCATTAAGCACTCAAATAAATGTATGTTCTCTTTTTTTTTTTAACTGCTTAAATAATTAAGAAATAGAATGTTAGGTTAATATTTACTTTTAAACATTACAAATTCTTAATTAAAAACATCAAAAATAATATTTGTTCAAAATTTACACATTAAATACGATTTTTAACATCATTTTCTACACATCGAATTTCTTTATATAACGAATTTTTTACTATATAACGAATTTTTTACTAGAACGATGGATTTCGTTATATAGAGACTCGACTGTATTTTTTATTATATCTTTTTAGATAGATCTCGTACATTACGCACACCATAAATATGACATGCAAGTGAATGACCAAATGAATTTCAGTATAGAAAGGTTAAACAAGCATTATGTCAGGCGAGGAAAGAAGGCAAAAATCTGTTTTACACATCGGGTAGGAAATTAGTGTTGTAGGGCATTTCCCCCTGAGTACCAATCCTGTGTGTTGACAGAAAAATTTCTAGTTTAAATTACTTCTTACAATAAATTTCTTGATTCGTGTGCATATCGTATGATTATATCCAGCAGTTTAAAATTTTCCTCTGCATAAAACGCACCTGAGATTTTTACACAAAATATTCGAAAAAATAAAGTGCCCGTTATACACGAATAAATACGGTACTTAGTTCATTCTTCTACTATTTGTACAGCTTGAATCAGTTAACATTTCTCTTTTCTTCAAAATAAAAGCCTTTCCTTCTTTTTCCTTCAAAATATAATTTTTTTAAGTTATATGTATGCATACATATTTTTTTTTTTACTTTAAATATTTTTAATTTTTCTTTAAATTAATATTTTTAAATATTTTTAACATACTAAATCAAAATTAAAGCTTATATTTTCTGTTTATTTAAATAAAAAAATTAAATTGTACAAATAATATTTCGAGTTATAATAATTTTAAATTACCCCACTTTTTTTAATAAGTTTTAAATATTAAATTTAAAAAAATGCGAAGTTTAGTCATGTGATTTTGTTTGCAAACGATATGCTTAATCATCACTAAGAAATTTCAAGCTTTTAAATCAATAAATAAAAACTATTTTTAAATGTGTTTCAGACCCCCTTTAGAATTGAAATAATGGGAATGTAGGACGCTTTTCTTTACTCGCGAACTATGGAAGGGTTCTTTCATGATGCAGAATTTTTCCTAGAAAACTACCAATAGCTTCTTGATGATTATTATAAATAAAGCATATTGCAACACGGGCAGATAGACTTGTACTCTACTTTTAACTCAATCGCATTGATTGATAAAATCATTATAAAAAATCACCATCCTGATAAAATCATCAAATTCTTTCAACTGAGCTAAAAACTGCCAGAGCCGACACTAAAACCCAGAACTTTTCACTTACATTGTCAATGCTCTACTGTTAGAGCTACATGGGCTGCCAATTGTTGAACATATTTCGGTAAATTAAGTTTATTTTTAGGCTCATTTATAAAAATTACCTTCGTGTGATATTTTTACAAGACAGTAAGATTGAATTACAAACAATACTTTATCTACATACCCATCGTTTAAATGGAGTTTCATTATCTGCAGATTATTCTGTAGCTTAGTCTGCATGGCAGACCAGATGTTTTTTTCCGAATAAGGCTATCTATGTGAAATATGGCCAATGGTTCACAGTCGAAACAGTTCAAAGAGGAGGACATTGACAATGTAAGGCAAAGATTATTTTCTCGCTCAATTAAAAAGATTGACGGATTTATATTAGCTTTTTTTTATTAACAGCTCAGTTCTGCATGTAACTGTTTATCCACACGATTGCGATGATTTAGAGTCTCTATACCTTAATTCATTTTCTATTATTACGAGAAATATCTGCATGTAATATACTTTGAAATTTTAGGCAGCTGAATACAATGAATGAAATATAAAACTTTCTAAATCTCTACTGAAATATTATTCTAAAGTTTTCAAATATGCTATGGAATCTCATTAAACTGCTTAGCTATTATTTAATATATCTTGCTTTTTGTTTGGATATGTTTTCGTAAGTTCGTGATTTCTCTAAAATATTCTTAAAATAAATATTTTTAGATATACAAAAGATTATTTTGTATCGCCTTTCAATCCCATTAAACCGAATTTCGTAAAAATAAATCTACTTTTTATGAAATATGGCCGAAAATATTGAACTGAATGTTAAAAGGCGATCGAATTTATGTATGAACAACGACGAATTTATCTGTTCAATGGGAATTTGGGAAGATTGGTTGACAGGAGTATTTATTATTAAACGTGCTCCCTTCTCATTACATAAGTTAAGGTACTTTATTTTAGCTTAACCTTCGTGATATTCAGTATTCAGAAAATTATAAATCTTCACTGTTACATGATAACTAACAGATGAATTTTGATTTAATTCTTTCGAATAAATAATTCCCGATTGTATCCAACCCAGTTTAGAATTAATAGTACTCGGAGATCCCTCAGGTCCTAAAATAGGTTCTCATATTATAATATTGGCAAATAAATCTGCACCTATAAGGATATCGATTGGACTGTGCACATAAAAATTTGGATCCGTAAGATTCAAGCCCTCAATATGGAGCCAAAATTTAGTCGTAATCAAAAAGTTTGGTAAGGTTGTTGTAATCTGATTAACAACTAATGCAATAAAAATCAAAGCAAATCTAATTCAAAGGTTTAATCATTAAAATGGGAAGAGAATGTCAATAAAACTTCCTGAAAAGCTGTTTTTGCTACTGAATTATTTATTCCTGAGGTTTTATGATTTGTACGCCTTGATGGAAGACCCATTTTTTTACAACAAGCTTTAGAAAGTAAACTCTTTTGAGAAACACCGTCAATCATACTAAACATTATACAGTTAATCAAAGTAACTTTGATTCGCATTTTCTCTATTTTATGATGCTCCACTCTTATTTTAAGAATATTGTTGTGATTAGTGACATTAAAGAAAAGAAATTATCTTAATTATTGTATGACTACATGAAATTAAGAAATAATAATGATAATGAATTTTAACCTAGTTCAAAGTTGTCAATCCATGCAGGGTAATTTTGCACCATATTATAAATATTATATAAAATAATTTCTTTATAAAAAATATTTTATAATTTGAACAACTTTGAACCAAAAAATATTTTTTCAGACAGTTACAGATTCCTAATTTAAATTTTTCAAATTACAAGATTTGTCTAATTTATGATATTATAACAAATATTATGCATAATAAAACAGGAAGAAGAAAACCATGAACATTTAGAAAAAAGTATTGTTTATTGTTCATAAAAAACATAAAAATGCAGTGAAAAACAAATTTTCAATGTTTTAACTCAATAATATACCCATAATTATATTAGTACATAATCAAACAAGAATAAAACTCATTTACTGTAAAAAATACTTACAGTCTTTTAATGTTACTCTTATTTTTCAGTTTTCAAGATACCTTTTCTCTTCATCACTTATATCAATAAACTTAAAATACTTTCAGAATAAAAATTTACTGAAGGATATCAACCCTTACTTTCATATATTATTTCACTAAATGATAAAATAACTATGAAAACACTCTTTATCTGTAAAATGACTAAATGCGACAGCGAAAAGAAAATAATTATAAAACTAACTTCTGCATTTGAGAGATTTATTTTCATTTTTATGAGTGTTAATAATTTTATTTTTCAAATATCACACACGAAATGGTTATAATCATTACAGAAATTTCCAAAATGGTAACAGTCACGTTTTCTTAATTCTATTACTGTAGTCACTCTTTTTTAACTGCAAAAACAATGGCAAGCGTAGTTGTTATTTTCTGTATGCTGTTTATTCATATTCGTATTATTTAATTAATAAACAAAATAATCGGCTTATTACTATAAATGCCTTGTTATTTCATTCTATAAAAATTTACGTAGATTTGCAGTGTTTCAATCAAACTTAAAAAAATCAACATAGTGTCAATAATGTACATTTTTTAAATTATTCATTTTAAAGATTAACTTACTCAAATGGAGAGATTTTTTTATTATTATTATCGTATTAAAATATGAGATCTTTGGCAGCTTCTGACTATTATTTTAATGGAATCTGAAAATAGTACGGAATGATGCTTTAATATTAATAAAAAAATTACATTTAAAAAAGAATGTGTATTTCAAACATGTTGAAGAAGCTACCTGAAAAACGACTTTTTTTCTATTTTTTTTTCACTAGCTAATACCAATTTAAAAAACTTTTTTGAAGCCAAAATGATTTCTAGTCACTTTGAGTTAGTGATTTGCCAGACTCCAAAATATCTTATATTTCCAACATTTTCAGAAATATCTTTAAAATGTATTCCAAAAAACGATAATCTGTATCTTACTTGTACTTTGACGCGCAATTTCCCCACATACGATCTGTGCTAAATAGAAAAATGCCATTATTTCATGATAAAATAGCTGTGAAAATTTTCTTTATCTGTAAAATGAATAAAAATGATACACAAATGATAGTTTCAACATTCCTGAAATTTAATGTCACTTTTATGTCAGTTCCAGATATCATACTCAAATAATGATTTTTAACATTAAAGAAAACATTAAACAAACTTTTTATTAAACTTAGCCTAGCCGGGATTTTTAATAAAAATGGGTATTTTTTTTTTTAAAGTACCCCGTATAATTTTCATGTTATAATTATTTATTTATTTGTTTATGAGAGATATAGCAGTTATCTAAAGTTTTTAAAAAAAGCATATAATAACTTTTAAATAATCTAGAACGGATAATAAAAATCCAAAATAATGTAAATCTTTATAAACGAATCATTCTAACGATTAAATTGCTGAACAAATTTTTTTTATTTATTAGGATTTGAAATCAACGAAAACTTTTGAATTTTTTTTTTTTTAATCGGAACCAAAAAATGGCATGTAGTGGTGATTTAATATTAAGAAAATATTACATTTAAAAGAAAATGTGTATTTCAAATATATTTCAAGAAGTAATCTCGAAAATGACTTTATTGCCATGTGTTTCTTTTCACTACCTAATACTATTTAAAAACCACTTTTTAAAGGAGGCAAAATTACTTCTAGTCACTTTGAGTTACTGTTTCCCACTGTTGAGTTACTGTTGAGTTACTGAGACTCCAATATACCTTTTATTTCCAACATTTTCTAAAATATCTTTAAAATATATTCCAAATAATGATATTCTGTGTCATATCAACTCTTACTCCGATGCGTAATCTCCTTGCATATGATCTGTGCTGAAAACAAAAATGTCATTATCTCGTGATAAAACTGCTGTGAAAATTTTTTTCATCTTTAAAATGACTATAGGTGATAGAAAGAAGACAATTTCAACATTTCTGAAATTTACTGTCATTTTATGTCTGTTATTAAGTCTCGCTTCCAAATATACTCAAAATGGTTATTAGGATTTAAAAAATTGAGAGAATATTTTAATGATACATAACAGTGCCAATTTGTTTAAAAAAAATTTTTTTTAATAACTACACTGTATAGTTTTCAGATTATACTTATTTATTTATGTGTTTATTGATGATACAACTGTTATTTAAAGTAAAAAAAGCATATAATGCCTTTTCAAAAATCTAGATATGGATACTGTAAAAATCCAAAATAATGCACAGCTTATAAGGGAATGATTTTATTGATTAACTTACTAAAATTGAGATATTTTTTTTTATTGTATTGGGATTTGAAATCATTGACAACTTCTGACTATTATTTTATCAGAATCCAGAAATGGTATATTTTGATGATTTAATATTAAGAAAAAAATTACAATTGAAAATAAATATGTGTTTCAAATATGTTTGAAGAAGTTATCTCGTAAATGACTTTATCCGTATGTTTCTTTTCACTAGCTAATACTCATTTAAAAACCTCTTTTTTTTTAAGCCAAAATTACTTTTAGTCACTTTGAGTTACTGCTTTCCCAGACTCCAAAATATCTTTCATTTCCAATACTTTCAGAAATACCTTTAAAATATATTCCAAATAACGATATCCTGTATCATATCATCTCTTACTGTGATACACAATTTCCCCACACTGTAAAAAATTTCAGATGTTTCTGAATATATAAAAATGTACTGTAATCAAAAACGAAAATATACAGTGACTTCTTCTAACTCACCTAAGGTTTCGAAAAACGTTTCTTTACCTTTAAAAATCCCAGAAAGCTATTTGTTTTCGAAATTTAAAGAAGAATTTATAAAAAATAATTTTTATTAGCTGCCCTTCCATTTCGGAAACGTTTCTATGTAGCTTTTACAGTACAATAATCACTTTTCTCAAATCAAAATATCATTTTTTCGGATGCCACCAATTCATACGAAAATATTTTGATATTCAGAGAGCACGTTTAATAGACATACATACAATATTAACAGTATTATCATTAATATGAAAATTGACATTATTTTGCTACAATTGCATGCACAAAATCAGTTATGCAGCTGAAAATGTTTACTTGAGAATTGATAGAATCCGAAAAAGTGATAGTTTGATTTGAGAAAAGTGATTACTGTACTGTAAAAGCTACTTAGAAACGTTTCCGAAATGGACGGGCAGCTAGTAAAAATTAATTTTTATAAATTCTTCTTTAAATTTCGAAAACAAATAACTTTCTGGGATTTTTAAAGGTAAAGGAACGTTTTTCGAAACCTTAGATGAGTTAGAAGAGTTCACTGCACATTTTCGTTTTTGATTACAGTACATTTTTACACATTCAGAAACATCTGACATTTTTTACAGTGCACATATGATCTCTGCTGAATAGAAAAATGTCATTATCTCATGATAAAATAAATGTAAAAATTTTCTTCATCTGTAAAATGACTAAAGGTGATAGAGAAAAGATAGTTTCAACATTTCTGAGATTTACTATCACTTTTATGTCTGTTCCAGATATTGTAATCAAAATGATTTTCAGCATTACAGAAACTGAGAGAAACTTTTTATGAAACTTAGTTCTGCCATTTATTTTTCTTTTTATGTAAAAATGGTTATTTTTTAATAACTATAATTGTTTAGTTTTTATATTTTCTTTATTTATTTATTTGTTTATTGGAGATAAAACGATTATTTAAAGTAAAAGAAAAGTATAGAATACCTTCTAAAATTCTAGATCAAGATGCCAAATCCAAAATAATGTACTTCTTAATTTACTAAAATAGAGACATTTTTTATTGCATCAAGATTTGAGATCATTGACAACTTCTGACTATTATTTTATCTAAAGCAAAAAAAGATATGTAGTAGTGATTTTATATTAAGAAAAAAATTACATTTAAAAGAAAATATGTATTTCAAATATGTCTGAAAAAGTTATTTTGAAAATGACATTTATTTTTGCATGTTTCTTACCCATTTAAAAACCTCCTGTTTTAAGCCAAAATTACATTTAGTCACTTTGAAATACTATTTTCTAGGCTTAAAAATATTTTTTATTTCGAACATTTTCCGAAATATCTTTCAAATATATTCCAAAAAACGATATCCTGAATCATATCAACTCTTACTATAATGTGCAATTTCCTCTCATGTTATCTGTTCTGAATAGAAAAATGACATTATCTCGTTATAAAATAGCTGTGAAATTTTTCTTCATCTGTAAAACGACTAAAAGTGATAGAGAAAAGATAGTTTTAATATTTCTGAGCTTTACTGTCACTTTTATGTGTGTTAAAGATATCATACTCTGAATGGTTCTTAACATTTAGAAATTGACGCAATCTTTTTATGAAACTAAGCTCTGCCTTTCTCTATATAAAAATGGGTATTTTTTTTTAATAATTACACAATATAGTTTTTATATTAAACATTTTATTTATTTGTTTATTCGAAATGCAATAATTATTTTAAATGAAAAAAATCATATAACGCCTTTTAAAAATTCAGATCAGTATGCAGTAAAAATTCGTAGATATGCAGGATGAATCTAAACTCCTGGGCAAAATTTAAAAAACTATTGTAAACATTAAGTCAAGCAATATTAAACTGGAAACTAAGGGTCCCAAACGTTTTCCGAAGGAGATAGGCTCCATTAAAGTTTAGGATCCAAATTTTCAAATGATTATAAAAAACGGAAAAATTGGTCGACTTGTTTGCGGTTTTCGCTAAAACTATTCATTATATCAGTATTTTCTTGAAAATGAATTTTAAAGATAAAGTTCGAAAATGCCGATAGAGGGCGCTTTATACTTTGGAGTAAAGAACAACTATTTTTTACCGTTATATTTTGTATTTCATTAAATGCTTTCAAAAACTTAGACATATTTTGAGGTCAAACTCTTTCACAGGAAAGCATTAACAGTTCAAATGCACTGACATTTTTGACGATGATTTGTAGATAAGTCGCTTAATACTTTATGTAGTAACTTTTTATCAGAACAGTATAACAAATTTTGATAACTGTATCTTTCGATGAATGCCATGTCCCAGAAATTGCTAGTTGGCGCACAAAACTCTGCAATTTTTCGTATTTAATCATATATGATAATAAAGGAGTATGCCAATTAAAAGAGTATACTTTCGATTATAGTTATTATGATCAAAAGCAATTCTGTTTAAAAAAAATTTTAAATTAATATATAACTTATAATTTTTTCGTCCAGTTTTATTATAGGAAAAATGCTTAAAATAATACATACTTTAACCACATAAATTTAATGTGGGTCATTTTGATCTGTTTTTCTTTTTAAATATCATCCAGATGGAAAGAACCTTTATTTCTTTAAACAAAAGCGTATTTTATAAATTCTTCAACTAATTATTTACTTTGGATTTGTTATATTATATTTTGTTAGTAAAGGATTTTTCAAAATTAATAAAGCGATTACAACCGGCTATAACTATTTAATCGAAAACAATTTATTAATAAGAATTCCAGAAAATGTAAAAGGAAGCTCAAAATTTTGTTTACATACTTGATAAATGTTTATGTTACTCTATTTTTAAACATATTTTTGTTCAAATATCGAATACCATCTGCATGTGTTGTTAGCATTTTGGAACATTCTGTATGTTAGAATTTCACAATTGTCATTTCTGTTATCACAGTGTGTAGAAGATTTCGTGAGTCAAGCTCCTCCAAATGGCATCAGAATGGAATCATAACGGTATTAACATACACATATGGTATCGGATGTTTGAATAAAACGGATATTTTGATATAACCAACGGACCATGTGATCAAATGTAATCATGTAGAATATTTATAAAGTATGTAAAAAAAGTTAACTTCCTTTTAAATTCTGCATAAATTTTATCGATCAATTCCTTTCGATTAAATAGTTAAAGCCATTTTCAATTGCTATATTCATTCTGAATTACCATGTACTTTAAAATTCAGAGTATTTGCCTTATTATTATAAAATTCAAAATTCAATAAGTATACTAAATTTATCGCTAATAAAATCTAATCCTTAGTAGACCATAATCTGAAAGCTGAACATTTATTTTGAGATGGTTTTGAAGTGAATTAAACTTTTGAATATCATTATTATTATTATTATGTAGGTATTATTCCATAAATATAAACGTTTTATTGAGATTTTACCAAACTTAAGAAAGACATAAAGACCATAAAAAATATACATTAATTTTAACCGACAAATAACGAAACTTAAAAATAATTCACAAAACCATTAATTTTAATAAGCCTTCATTTTTTTCATTTTTTAATAACTTTTTAAAAAGTATCTTTCATGTGAAACTAATAGATGTGCGCTTCTTACAATACAGTATTATATCCTTTTATCTTCAATGCGATATCGCTTTTTAAATTGTACTTTTTCTACAAAGGATTTTCTCGAAAAAAATATTATCTCTTTCTTTTTAATTCTGTTTAAGTTAAATACAATGTATTTCTCCAGCGAGTTTTGAAAATTAAAAATCAAAACCGCAGTTCTTTTTTTTTCGAAATTCCAATTTTTTGTATGACATAATACAGATATAAATCCGCTTTTTAAATATAACTTTGAATATAAGAAATATCTTTTATTCGAAAATTTTTAGTAGCTTCTAATCAAGCAAAAATAAAGCTAGAATAAAGCTACTAATTTATTTAAAGTTTATCTATTCAATGATACGGTTTATTTCTTTAAGCACTTAAGCAATGGTCAATAGATTTGCGAGCTTATACAAAATAAATTTTTATATCGTCAGTAAATTTATTTGAAAATTTTCTTTTATTTAAATCCTACTCATACTCAAAAATTCAAATAAAACTATTGATATTATTTTAAATATTCAGAATTTAGTTTAATTTAAAAGCTACTGGCTTTATTTCAGTTTTAAGTTATTTTAATAAAGCCAGTAGATTATTTTAGAAACTGGTTATTTACTATACTTTTACCTAAAAATACATCGTAACCCACTCTCTGATTTTTTAGGCACATGTCACACAGAAACGACTGGGAAGCACGAAGCGCGACATGAACCGAAAAAAACGGTCAAAACAAAGTTGTTTCAAACGTGTTTTAAACCGGTTTTTCCACTGAATTCAAACGACATGTCTTATCTGTCGTCTTAGTGTGTGACTTGCCGTACTATTTAGTGAGTTTTCTTTTGCAGATGCGTTTTTCAATCATTAAGTTTTTTCTGATTCTGCTATATTAAAATGCCCGCACGTTCGTCAATAGAAGTACTACTGCTATTTAACCTGAAAACATGACTTCGACAAAATTAAAGGCACAGTGTATTCTGTGATTGGCTGAGCTGAAATCACCAATAACGGTGCAACGAAACTCCGAATGTCGCTAAAAAACAACCGTCAAGTTTTAAAATATTCAGATCTGGGTATAATAGCATACAGTACTTCGGATACAGTAGAGTTGTCAAAATATTTTGTGTGCCCCTGTAATTAATAATGTGCTTTCTGCTATACCGAAGTAACTTCAAGTAAACCTCAGCAACTTATATCAATTTCATAAAATGTGAAGAAGTTTAATATAATTAAAACGCGCACCAAACTATGTTTCCCCCTATACCATTACGTAATGGAATACATTTGTTTGATTAATAAGAAATATTCTTTGCACCACAGGTTGTACAGAATTTATAGTTTAGAATATGCTTCAAGGATGCATATCAATTTTGTTATGTTCAAAAGAGCGTAACATCATTAAAATGCACTTGAAATTATTTATTTCTTTGTCCGTAATGTAATGGGATATTTTTGATTGTCCGTATAATTAAACTATGCGGATTTTCATAAAATTTGAAATGACGGGACAAAATTATGTACAATTCTATATTTTAAATTTCAAAAGATTCGGTTGGTTAGTTTTTGCTCTGTTATACGCGGATTGAAAAACAGACGGACGGGCTGAAAGACGATTATAGTACTGCGTAATTACATAATTACGAACGCACCTAGAAAAGGAATTTATAAATGATTTTCACTGTAAGACTGCTTCATAATAAAATGTGCTTTACTTCCATATTGATTTCCATCATTCTATCTTCTATAAGATATTCTTATTTAAATTGGATATTTTTCTGAAAAGCATTTTTCAAAAACTTTTGATCTCATTCTTTTTTATCTAGTTTAAAAATTTTGTTACAATTTCAATATGTTTACATGATTTTAAAAATGGTTATTTTAGTTTTTTTTTAACCAGATTTCCTTATTATAGCATATGTATTTATCTAAGTTTTAAGAAATATACTGAAACTTTTATACTACTAAGTATCTAGTTAGAGATACAGACTTTAAATAAACTTTTTTTAATTTAAATAAAAAAATTCACCGTCCTTTATTAAAATTGAAAATTTTCAAAAAAGTATTTTTTTAAATTGGAGATAGTCTTTTTTTATTATTTTTCATTTTAAAATTTTATTATGTTAAGAAATTTGTCCTTTAACTCAAGTTAAATTTTCAAAAAGTAATGATGTTAAACTCTACATTACTGATAACCATAATTTATTTTTCCTAGTACTGAAATTAAAAAAATAAATTAAGTTTGGTGATTTTTGAATAACAATTATTTTGATTTTTTCGAATTTACTTCTATGATTATTGTTTTTATTATTTTCTTGCCCACACAGTTACAGACAAAAAATTCACTGTTAGTATTTGGAAAATGCATAAATATATTTTTTTCATCTGAGATTAAACGCACCGAAATTTAGTTTTAAGATATTTTATCATCTAAGAACTTTTTATGTAATGAGAGTTATAGAATATTAGGTATGAGTATTAAAGTCTGTAAAAATTTATTGGCCACTACTAAAAGAACTTATTACACTGTATTATAACAAATAAACAATAGATTTGGCTCATCAATGTAAACAATACATTTTAAATATCTTTAATTAAAATCACATACTACTTTTAATAACAAATTAGAATTATCTTCCAACAGTTTCAGACAATAAAAGTTGTCCATCATCAAGATTTCATCATACGTTTTCTTTAATATTTTCCTGATGATGGACAAATATTATTGTCCGAAACGTTTGAAATGTAATTCTACTTTGTTATTGTTAGTAGTATGTGATTTTAATTTAAGGTTTTTTTTAATATATTGTTTGCACTGATGAGCCGAACTTATAGTTTATTTGGTTGTCGTTTCAGAGACACATAAAAGAATTCTATAGCATTATTGTCTATTGGAGGGAAGAGCGTTTTTTATGTATAGAATGTCCATAAAAGAATGTTCCATTTTCCGATAAAATATTTTAACAGTTTAATTCCGGCTATTCACAACAAATCATACATCAAAGTGAAGGTAAACTAACCTAGTTTTTCTTTATAAATGTTCAATATGTGCATCTTTAATTATATGGCTCGCATTCAACCTAATGTACAATTTTTCACACACACGGAATAATAGAAGCGATAACCTTTTTAAACCTGTGTTTCAGCTCTTACAATTGATTAGGTAGCAACGGAACGTAGGCACAATGTTTTATAAAACCGCAAAGGAAAAAAAAATCGCATGCCTCTAATGGCTTTTAAATCTCAAGCCCGTTTTACATTCAGGGGTTGTCATTTTGCTTATGTGTCACAGTAAATGAGTCAATAACAAATATATTCTCGCTCATGGACTGATTTGAAACTATTTAAGCTCTTTAATTCGTAACCTTGATCCAACATTTTACAACACTTATAGTTGTTCCATTAAAATTTACAACTCGGACATTAATTTACAATTCTTCTAACATAATGCAATTAATAAGCATCAGTTGTGGAATAAGTATGTATTCTCAAGAATATATAATAAGGAGACTCTATAGTTCATTGCAGTGTCTCACAAAAGAAGGCTATTTCATTATAATTTATGAATTAAAGTCCTTGAGATCTCTTTTAATGATTTATGCTTCAAGCTTTATGGATTTTCAATATATATATATCACTAAGGAACATTGCTACATGTTTTGTATAGATTAAGGAGTGCACAAAGTCTACCTTCATTTGCAGAAATGCACAAAACAATTCAGTCGCAAAATGGAGCATGATTGATTCCAATGCATGAAAAAATGAATTTTCTTAATAATAGTCTGTTAATGTTTTAAAATATTACATAATTTATATCTGATTCAAAAATTTTCTTTAGTATGAAAAAAATAGATTTTGTTACAGATCATACATGTGTCTTTTTAATAAATGATTTTTTGTGTGAAATAGATACAAAAGAAGTAAAATACACTGTTATATTACATACCATCCTTTTATCTTATTTTTATCTAAATTGGATATTTTTATACGAATTATTTCTCAAAAAACCTCTGATCTTGTTCTTTTTTGCCTTGTTTAAGGATTTTTGACTAAAATAAATTTCTATGGTTTTGTCTTAGTATTTTTTATTTATTTATTTTTATTTTTATTTATTTTTATTTTATTTTTTCTTTTCATTTTCTTTTTAGTTTTTTATTTTATTTATTTATTTTATTTATTTATTTTGAAAGATAACTTTTTTGTTGTATTTATACACATTTGATTATAAATAAAATCAGAATATTTAAGTAGCTGCTTTTAGATTAAGATTTTCATTTCAAGTTGCATGAATAGAAAATAAAAATACAAGTTTCAACAGCATTGTCTTTTTAAATCATTTTGGCTTTAAAATCTATTTTATTATAGATTTCATACTGATTTCAAAGATTTCATACTGATCATATTTATTAATTTTTATCACTAAAACAATCTCTGGCATTGATTTAAAATCTTAGAATAATCTAAAATATTTCAAGTGTATGTAAGCAGATTTATTCGTAAAAAGAAAACAAGTTGAAAATTGCACGCGAAACTTAGCAAATCAGGTAGTTAGTACTATAACAAAGTTTTTAAAATATCCAGATATTGGTATAATACTATACAGTACTTTAGATACAATATAGTAGTCGAAATCTTTTGGTTGTCCCTGCAAATACTACATGTTTCCTATTATACAGGGCTAATTTGTTGTTAACATAAGTATCATAATCAGTTTCACAAAATGCGAAGCAATTTAATATAATTAAAAAGCTGCCCAAACAATGATTTCCCCTATACCATTATGTAATGGAGTACTTTTGTGAGGCCCTTTAAATAAATAAAAAATGTTCTTTGCACCACAGGTTGTATATTTTAATACGTACGTAATGATGCATATGAATTTTATTATGTTTGAAAAAGTGTAACATCGTTAAAAAGCATTTGAAGCTGCTTTTTTTTGCATTGGCAAGACTGTATAACAGAATTCGTTTGATTATCCCTGTAATTAAACTATGAATTTAGTATTCGAAAAATGTTTAAAAACCCGACAAAATTTTACAATAATTATGTATTTTAAATTTCAAGCGATTCAGTTGGCTAGTTTTTGGGTTGTTATATGCGGACAGACGGGTGGGTTGAGCGACGACTATAAGTGCTACGTATTTGTATAATTAAAGAGTGCACCTTAAAAAAAAGTATTTTAAAACATTAGATTATACTCTTATAAATTCAATTAAGTACTTTCACTGTTAATAACTAGCTGCACTAAATCTTTTAAAATATCTCGTTTACCTGTTCATTTTGCTTCACTGCAAGTTATTTGTATAGCACATTTGCTCAGATATTCGGGTAGAATTTATGTTACTTCATGCAAAACAGCATTGCTTTTTAAATATTTTTTTCGGTTGTGCATAGTTTTAGTGTATTTTTTTTCTTTTTCCAGGTAGAATTGTTCTATTCATAGGAATGGCATTGAAGACACTATTATTCAACAATAAAATAGAAATAAAAATTTTCACAGCAAATTACATTTGTAGCACATTTGCGCAAATATTCAGGTAGAATTTATGTTACCTCATGCAAAACAGCATTGCTGTTTGAATATTTTACGGATGTGTATATCTCGAATACATATTCTTTCTTTTTTCAGATGGGACTGCTCTATGCATATGAACGGCATTAAAAAAACTATTATACAACAATAAAATAGGAATAAAAACTTTATGTGTTTTTTAAACGACAAAAGCACATAAAAAGAGAAAATGCTGACAATATTCTACTGTTGATATTTATTACTCTTTGAGGGCAAAGAAAATGGATGAGGTTTAGTTTTAAAACACAATTTCCATAGTATGAAACAGAGACATTTCCATTAATAAAAAGCTCCAATGTAATGTAAAATTTTCTATAAATACACTTTTTAATTAAACATTTCCATTATAATTTAAACATAAATTACTTTTTACCTTCTATTAAAAGAGCCTAGGTACTTCGGCAAATTCCTTTTATATCATATAAAAACCTTCTTTTCTGTTCTTTAAAGTTAGAAATGCTTTTTAAATGATTTATGGATGCTAAAAAACGGAGTCTGGTTGGAAAAGATTGTTCTCATCACCTGATTTGCATAAACTATAAAAGTATAATAATTCAATGATAAAAAGGGAATAAAAATTTTATTATTTTTTAAAATGAGAAATAATACATAAAAAAAGAAAAATACTGCCATAAAGGATGTTAAGATTCCTGGCCTGCGTTACACTTTACAAAAATAAAAGTTGAAGCTTTTACTTTAAATTAAATATCATCTATCTATATTATAAAGGCCAAACGTATCTGTGCGTAACGCATACGTCATGTTGCGAATAGCAACAATTTCCCCAGCAATTTTGGTTTGAAATTTTCGCTTCTGCAAATTTTACATTTCTAAACATCTCACATTTTAAATTTTTACACCGTCGTATAGAGAAAAAAAAATGTACTTTTAAATGCATTTTGTTTGAAAGCTGTATCTAAATTTATTTTTGAGATATTAATTTTTTTTTATAGATTTTAGTAGCAATTTTGCCATTGTGGCAACAGAACCAATCCATTTTCTCTTAAATTTGAAAAGAAAAAAAATAGAAATTAAAATGCGCAACATTTTCCCATGCAATTTCGATTTTGCAATTTTCAGTACTGCAAATTTTACATTTCTAAACATCATACAGTTTAAATTATTACACCGTCGTATTGAGAAAAAAAATTACTTTTGCATGCAATTTGTTTCAAAGCTGTATCTCAATTTAATTTTGATATATTATTTTTTTTATAATTTTTAGCTTGAATATTGTAATTGTGGAAACAGAACCACTCTATTTTCTCTTAAAATTCAAAATAAAATAAAATGCGTATACTGTTTTAAAAGTATCGTCTGTTATAAAATCCGGTGAATTTCGGTTTTATTTTTTTTATTTGAATTCTATAGTATTTTGTTAATTTTAGCTTAAAATAATATTTGTTTGAGATTTAGACTGAACAATATATGGTGTGTTTTTTACTGTAAATCATTATGTAGATTTATTATAAATCAAAGAAGCAGCTCTTTCTAAAACATTTTCTGTCGTCAAATTTCGACGGGTTCCAGCTTGTAATAATAATGGAGAGATATATCTACAGTTTATAAACGATCCTCTATCCCATTACTTTCGCTCAAAATATGGCTAGATAATTCCTTCAATAAAATATTTTTATTATTATTATTTATTCTACTATAAACTTTTTCCCTTAATTTTTTTTTCAGTTCAAAAATTACTTTTTTCCTGAATTAAAAAGTCAAAAATATAGTATTAGAGCTTTTTTACCTATTCAAAATAATTCTTAACATAAAATACTTCTAATGTATGTAACAAATGCTGATGTTTCTATTCTCTTATTCTACAATGTAGAAAAAAAGCATTCACAGTTTGCTTGGCGTTGCACGTTGTGTAATTTTTTTAACTTCTACTTCCACTTTTAGAACACTTTGGTTTTGTAAACAGAATATAACGATATGTTGCTTTGGAATACGGCGATCAATAAAACAATGTAATAAAACAATTTACATATAATTTTGCTGCAATTTTTGCGGCAAGGACTGCTGGCAACATTGCTGCTAGCAGTTTTTGTCGTACATTTAACAGATTTTTTTTTATTTAGTTAGTTTTTTTAACAGTGTACGTATTTTCTTCTTGTTTATTTATTATCCAAACCAGATAATTATTTTTAGTGTGTTTTTGATACACTATTTAGGATTCGTACGTTCAAAAGAATATTTATCTGACTTTGATTATCCTTTGATTTTTTTTTTCAACATTTCTTAAGGCGGTTCTGTTTAAATGAAATGCATTGAATAGAAAACTATTATTATTCAACAACAAAGTAGTAGTAAAATTTTATTTCGGTTTTGAATGGTAAATACATATAAAAATGAAACTCGTAAGAAAATTAATTTTCATACAGATAATTATACTTTTATTGTTATAAAATCTATGTTTTTTTTAGTGGACAGCTCTTTCCTGAAACTAGCTACCACCTAGAGATTATTAATTAGTCATTTTAGCAACCAGTAGATTGAGCATTTTTTTTCATGAGTATTCCAGATTATGCAAATAAAGCTTGAAAATACCTGACTCGACAGGTTCATTCTGGAGTTCATCTATTTTCTTCTTGACACAATTATCCCACTAATTGGCTTCGCGACAGTATTTAGATACCAGAACGAAAATTTTCGCCAGCTGTCTTTTTAAGCCCCAAATGTCACATTATCATTCATATATATATATATATATATATATATATATATATATATGTGTGTGTGTGTGTGTGTGTGTGTGTGTGTGTGTGTGTGTGTGTGTTTGCCATACACTGTAAATAAATTGACCCTTTTGCTGCATCATCACTCCATCGCATTTATAGAAAACGATTACTTCAGCCTATTATAAAGCATTCGCATGGGTCAAAAGAGAGATATTCTATAAAAGCGGAGGAGTGACGATGCAGCAAAAGGGTCAAATTTTTTACAGTGTACTACTGGGTAACAGATCATAGAACGAAGTAAAATGAAGCAAAGAGCGCTCCACAACACTCTAATATGTTAGCCAGATGCAATTGCATTATCAATTAAGATCATATATTGAATAGTTCATTTGCAGTAATCAATATGTTACCGTCTATAATCATTGGCAATTTCCTGAAAATAAAAACAATTCTTAATAAAAGAAAAAAATACATATTACTTTACTATATCATAATACAGTGGCGGCAAAGTATCCACCACAATTCTAAAAAAACACTAAACATTTATTCCTGTCATTGCCTCACAGACTCCATTTTTATAAAGATGTTGAGATTTTATTCGAAATTTTTTTTACGCTCTTCTAAACAGTATTGTAATTTTTAAAAACAACAAATCTCACGAAAATCTTTTATTTGCCACTATCTTCCACATTTTATACGATTGAGGCATGGGAATGTTTTTGCCGGTGCAACGGTAATTTAACTTATGGATGGGCGAAGAAATTGAGCCTCTTCATTAAATGCCTCATAAATTTGAAGAGAAATGAACGAACACTGAAACAACGCTGGAAATCGAGTTATGAGATTTTTTTTAAACTGAAAAAAAGAAATGACATGAATCAGTTGACTTTAACAGGGTAAATAACAGAAAGTTAAGGATGAGGAATATAAATTCTTGAAGAAAAACTATTAAGAGGAAATAGAAAAAATAAAACTGAATGAATTTAAACGAACAGGAACGAATGGAGTATTATTTAAAATAGGAAATAATTTAATACACTAGAATTTTAGAGCAGTTTAGAAAAGAAAATTTTTATGGAATATTTTTAATAAGACGCAAAAATTTAGTTTTCGTAATATATATGTATTTATTATGTATATATAATTCATTTATAGACAATCATAAAAAAATCACAGGGTTTATATAGCTTTTTATACTATTTTACAACAAATCTCACATTCTGAAGCATAAATCTCACCAAACTTTAAAGAAAAAAATCCAAGAGTCCAAAGAGAAATGTATTTAATATTTAAAAAAACTATTATATTATATTAAAAAAATATTAAAATAGTATTATAATAATAAAATAATATTACTATGATAATATTAAAAAGAAAGAAAAACTTATAATAATATTGTAATATTCAATGATTTTTTTAAATATTTCTAATGATTTTGAAAGAAACCATTATTTGACATTCAGAAACTACAATATCTAGGATTTATAAAAATGTATTTTATACATTACTCGAAAAAAAATCGTTTTACGTAACAACGTCTCACGTAGCACTGACATTAAAACATTTCCAGATACCTCTTACTTGACACTCTCGCATGATTGCATCGCAACTTATACCTTTTTGCATCATTAAAATCAAAAAGTCTCTTACATTTTCTCTTACCCTATGCAAAATAACTTTTCATTTTATTCAGCTAGATAGTTAAAACATTTTGCGAATAATGACATCTTGAATCGAATATTCTTGGTTTGATAGAATAGTTCTCTTCATATAAACTAAATAGTAGAGGAAAATATCTTTATTCGATGACAAAAGGAATTGTAGAATATGTTAGTGAAATACAGTAAAGCATCGATCTAAACACGTATAGTTTTTAAATTGCTTACCTTAACACAAATCTTTGTGTCAAGACTAATATCAGAAAGTTAAATTTCAATTTTGATGTAGTGTTTGTTGTTTTAAGACAAAATCTCTAGAGAGTGTAGAACCACACAGTTTAGTTCAGCATATTATAGATTCACACATACGAGGTTATCTAGATTTAAGTAAAAATAAAAATCTAGTACTAATGATATCAATTCCTTTACCTTCGCAATTGTTTTAACCTGAAAACTTAAGTAAATAAAAATATGTTTAAATAAATGAAATTGTCTTTCTTTGCTATTTTACTGAGAAACTGGATAAGATGCTGGTCGTTTCAAAGAACTGAGACTCTGTAAATTATAATGGCTGTACACTCACTTGACATGCCTGCTGCTAGAAAACGTAAAAAATGCCATACGTGTTGGAATACCTTTATTTGCCATTCTATGAAATATTTGGATCATAAACAGACCCTATAAGAGAAATGAGACATAGTAATTTGTAAAGGTTCTACCCCATCTATGCCGACCTGATGAAAGAAAGAAAATGCTAAAAATTCGTACAATTTAAAATTCGTAAATTTTTGTCAGACAGAGTAAATTTTTTGTTGTTTTAAAAATTAGATATTAAAGAACGTTTCTCCAAATATGTCATGTACTATCCCAGTGATGATACAATAATTAAATCTACAGTTCGAAAAAATTTTCTATCTGAAACTACGCCTCTGAGACTAACGATTTTTAAATTAATTATTAGACAATAATTAGAAAGGACAAACTGCATATCTAATAGATGTAAATTTATCTGATTTCGTAAAGAATTTATTGTCATTTCGTAAATAGTCTCTGACCTAGTTGAAAACTGTAATAGATATTCTGTTAAAAAAATACTCACCAATAGTTTAATTATATATCAATTTTAGAAATAACTTGTATATTACTTTTACATTGACAATAGTAGTCCTGGTTGCGCAAATTAAAATGTTAAAAAATGTACAAATTAAAACATGTTTTGTGAGAAATTATCAGCACTATAGTTTTTTTTTCTGTACCATTTAAATTTGGATGATTACTCGATTTAAAAAGTAATAATTATGAATTTAGTGTTGCCATGTTTCACAAAAAGAAATTTTGAAATAGTTTTCACATTCTTTATGAAATAATTTAACCATTCTGTGTAAAGAGTACATTGTGTTTATATAAATTCAGAATTATGCAGTTCATGAAGTATTTTTCGTAATTTAAAAATATATATATATTATGCATTAACATAAAATGAATCGCAGTGAACATGAATTTTTGAATTGAATTGAATCATGAATATTGAATTTTTATTTACACTATTTTCAAGAGATGTAAAATTAATAGCCCCTGCGCACACACACATGTGCCTACTACCTGATTAGGATCTTGCTGAGAAGGACGGTGATTTTTCATTTTTTAACATTTTTCAATATTACTCCAACTAATTGAGGAAATACGATTGTCTACTTTTATCGGTTATAAACAGTGTTCTCGCTGACATTTGACCAACGTTAGTAATTTGGCTAATTAAAAATAAAAAACATTCGCCAAATGGAAAATGTATTAGCAAAATAGATTCGCCGTGTAGCACTAAAAAAATTGTGAATGCACTCCCCTTTTTTTCAATATATTCTAAAATAACCTAAGTTTTTATAAATGCGACAACGATTGTTATTGATCTGAATTCAACTATCCGTTACAAATATATTAAAAATATATATATTCTAAATATCTTGCGTGATGAAGAAAAAAAAACTCTAAAACCGATTTAACTCATTAAAATGTTAGGAAATTAACTTCCTAAGTTAATTCAGAATTTAATCATATTACATATAATGAATCTGAAAAATCAAGTTGTTGCAGATTGTTTTTATAGATGAAGTCGATGGTATCTGCTAAATTCGTTGTTCTGCAACGAGAGCTTAAGAAACTTTTAAATATTTTCCATTCTGACAGTACTGCGAAATTGAACATGATAAGCAACACATACACGCACACAATGAAACACGACAAAAAAAAGAAAGAAAAAGCAAAAATTGAGCACTAGCAATTTGGCGAATATAATCGCTTGTTTACTCGCCAAATGAAGAATTCAGTCGCAATTTGGCGAAATGGCGAGCGACAACGAGAACACTGATTATAAATATGTTAATAAAATAGAGTTTGTTCAAATATGCTCAGAAAATCCTTTACAATTTTATTTGTGTCCTCAAAATAGATTATGTTATAATACAAATATTGCCAATGGTGTGTATTTATTAAAAATAGTTATACACAGAGCATAAAGTATTTAAAAATAACAAATTTATAAAATATAAAAAAATGAAATGATTACAAACAATAAACTGCAATTAATTTATTTGTAAAGAAATTATATTAAAAAACAACAGCTCTTTTATCATATTTTAAATTCTTTCATCGTATAACCCTTCATAAAATTCTCTTTTGTGGCCTGTATTATTAGTATTTTTATGAGACTATTATTTTTCAGAATTCAAGCATCTTTTCTTTTCACGATTTTCAGTAGTAACTTTAAAATATTGTTATTATCGTAATATCCTGAATGACATCAATCCGTACTTTGATGCGATGTTTCATCATATATCAACAATGTTGAATAGAAAAATTGAATTTTTGATAATAAAATAACTGTAAAAACTCTCGATGTCTGTAAAATAACTAAACGCAATGGCAAAAACAAAATACTAATAAAAACAATTTCAAACTTACTAATATTTACAGCCATTTTTTATGAATGTTGTTAATTCTGGTTTTCAAAAATATCTTACTCTAAACATTCATAAGGATTACAGAAATTTCCAAAATAGTAACAGTAATGATCTCAGAATTTTATGTTCTTGTTTAACTGCTAAAATGAAAAAATTCGTAATTTATAATTGATAAATAAATTTTATTCATATTCACTTTATCTAGTTCTTAAGCATAACAATGGGTTATTACTTTTAAATGTCTTATATTGTTTCATTCTAAGTAAAAATTATCTAAATTCAATCATATTTATAAAATCAATAAAATGTCAGTCATACATAGCTCGATAAAAGAATCAGTCAGAATTACATAATAGGAAATGTATTATTATAATTAAAATGAAAATGTATTTCCTAAAAATGATTACACTACACATTCAATTTTTTAAAAAGCTTTTAATAAAGATAACTGCTAGTTTCGTATACATATTCGGCGACATTCTCCAGGCCTGTAATAATAAAAATATTTATACTTTATATTGTTATTATTTAAAAGATTTTCGTAAAACTAATTTATTGTATCCGTACATATCTTGAAAATATCATCGACTGTATGCACGAAACTAGTAGGTCTATTATTAAAGTTGTTAAAACCGTTTGGGGACGAGCTACTGTATACGACATACTTATTTTTGTAATTTTTTTTGTATTTAATCTGAGCATTTTCCCCAATCAATTTAGGTAAAAATTTCTGTCTTGAGAAATCGGCGATTAATGATTAAAAATTCTGTAAAAAATGTTCGTTCCGAAGGAGTTAATGTAATTCCTTTCAGAATATGTACATTTATTTCAATGAATCATTCCAATTAAACATTTATCAAAAATGAAATACTTTTTATAATTGCTATTCGGGAGATTTGACTACTTCCGACTGTTATTTATTATGAACTGTGTATAAAATGGAGTATAGAGACAATTAAATACTTAACAATTCCAATTAATAACATTCCAACTACTATCATTTATCAGAATGGAGTTAATTTTTTATTACAATTTTGAAAATTGACTTATTTTGACTATTATTTTCTATGAACGGTGAAAATTGAAAATTGACTTCTTTTTACTATTATTTTTTATGAACCGTGCCTGAAAATAGGAAATAGTGATGATTAAGTATTTAGCAAAAGATACATTAAAAAATAAAGCAACATTAAAAGAAAAGGTTCATATCAAAAGTTTTTGAAAAAGTTATCTCGAAAATAACTTCGTTCATCATGTGTGTATCTTTTCACATCTTAAAAACCCATTTAAAAGTTCCATTTTTGTTCATTTTTTAATTCTGTGTAACTTCCAGCCATTTAAAATTGCTATTCTTTCAGTTTTCAGAATATCTTTTCCTTCCCATTATTTTCAGCAATAGCTTTAAAACATATTCGGAATATCGACATCCTGAATCATTTCAATTCCTACTACGATATGTAATAACCTCAGAGATGAACTGTTTTGAATAGAAAAATGCAATTATCTGGGGTTAAAATAGCTGTATTGTATTAAAAAAATCTAATATTATAGTAAAAGTAAAAATAAAAATATATTTTCTAAAAACAATTACATTACGCCTCAAAGTTTAAAAAAAAATTAGCATTGATATCTACTAGTTAAGTATACACATTTGGTGAAATTATCCAGATCAATTAATAATAAAAATATTTTTTTAAATTATACTTTTTACTGTTTTTACTTCAACTTTGTTCTTAAAAATAATTTGTTGTGTTAGTACAAATCTTGAGATTATCTCCGATTGTGTGCACGAAATTGGTAGGAATTATAAATTTTTTTAAGGCTTTATGTATAATGGAATCACTTTTGATATGTATACTTTTATTTTAATTAATCTTCAAAACTATTCATTTATCAGAATGGAGATAATCCTTTTATTACGATTTCGCAGTCCTTCGTTACTTCTCCCAGTTATTTTCTATAAACTGTGTCTAAAATTGGAGCAGAATATCAAAAAAGTATTTTGAAAAAGTGCATTTCTAAAATTTTTTAAAGAAATTATGTAGAAAATAACTTCGTTCATCATCTATGTTTCTTTTCACAAGCTAAAAACCATTTAAAAATTCCATTTTTTTCCTTTTGAAAACTATGTAACCTCCACTCATTTAATGTCTCTAAAATATCTTTTCCCTCCTATCATTTTCAGCAATAGCTTTAAAACATATTCGCAATATCGATATCCTGAATCATTTCAACTCTTATTACGATACGTAATTTCCTTACATATGAACTGTGTTGAATAGAAAAATGCCATTATCTGGGGTTAAAATAGCCGTGGAAACTCTCATCATCTGTAAAAATGCAATAGAAAAAAGGAAATAACGATAAAAATAGTTTCAACATTTTTATGGCTGTTATTAAGTGTGGGTTTTAAATATCGTACTCAAAATAGCTACAAACATTACAAAAATTTCAGAAATGAAAACAAAAATTATGAAACTTTGCTATTTTAGGTTTTTTTTTTAAAAATAGGTATTTTTTAATAACTGTACCTTATAATTTTCAAATCACAGTTACTAATTTATTTGTTTATTGGGGATACAACAGTTATTTAGAGTGACAATAAATACATATAGTGATTGCCTTTGATTTGTTACAACGCATTTTGTATCAAGATCAAAAAAAATGTCTTATTGTTTCATTCAAAGTAAAAATTATCTAAATTCAATCATATTTATAAATTAATGTAATGTCAGTTATTAATAGCTTTAAAAAAAGATATGTTGAAAATATTTCCCCGAATAGATTGTGTGCCTTAAACTACTATCTCTATTTTTTAAGTTTTTTGAGCCTTTATGATTACGGTAATCACTTTTAGCGTATATACATTTATTATAATGAAACCTTCCAATTAATCATTTATCAGAATGGAGATTATTTTTTATAACAATTTCAGAGAATTGACTACTTCTGACTATTATTTTTTATGAACTGTGTCTAAAAATGAAAAATAGTGATGATTAAGTATTTAGCAAAACATGCTAAGTTTAAAAGAAAAGGTACATTTCAAAATGTTATATAGAAAATAACTTCTTTCATCATCTCTTTTTCGTTTCACAAGCTAAAACACATTTAAAAATTCTGTGTTTTCTCTTTTGAAGTCTATGTAATTTCCAGTCATTGAATATTGCTATTTTTCCAGTCTCCAAAATGTATTTTCCCTCCCATAATTTTCAGCGATAGCTTTAAAACATATTCGGAATATCGATATCCTGAATCATTTCAACTCTTAATACGATACGTAATTTCCTCACCAATGAATTGTGTTGGATAGATATATGCCATTATCTGAGGTTAAAATAGCTGTGGAAACTCTCTTTATCTGTAAAATGACTAGATGCGATAGAAAAAAGAAAATAACGATAAAAATATTTCAACATTTTTCTGAGATTTACTGACATTTTTACGGCTGTTATTAAGTCTGGGTTTTAGATATCGTACTCAAAATGGTTATAAACATTAGAAAAATTTCAGAGATAGAAATAAAAATTAGGTTACTTCGCTATTTTATTTGTTATTTTATTTGTTATTTTTAAATAACTCACCGTATAGTTTTCAAATCATAGTTATTTATTTGTTTATTAGTGATAAAACAGTCATTTAGAGACACAAATAAATGCATCTAATGTCTTTGATTTGTTACAACGCATTGTAGATCAAGATCAGAAAACTGCCTTATTGTTTCATTCTATGTAAAAATTATCTAAATTCAATCATGTTAATAAAATGAATATAATGGCAGTTATTCATAACTCGAAAAAAGAATCAGTCTTGAATTACATAATGCGAAATATATTATTATAATTAAAATAAAAATAAAAATGTATTTAGTAAAAATGATTACACTAAACACAAAAGTTTAAAAAAAAACACTTTTAATAAAGATACTTACAAGTTTCGAATACACAATCGTTTTTATTTCTAGCTCAGTAATAATAACATCTTCGCAAATTATAAGTTACATTATAATTATTTAAAATATGTTCGAAAAATTAGTTTATTTTATCCATAAATATCTTGAAAATATTTCCGATTCTGTGCGGGAAACTAGTATGTGTATTTTCTTAAGTTTTTTAAGACTTTATGATAAGTGTAATCACTTTTAGCACGTATACATATTTTTAATGAAACATTACAGTTAATCATTTATCAGAATGGACAAAATTTTTTTATTACGATTTGGTAGAATTGACTATTTCTGACTATTATTTTCTATAAACTGTCTCTGAAAATGAAAAATAAGGATGATTAACTATTTAGCAAAACATGCTAAGTTGAAAAGTAAAAGTACATATCAAAACTTTTTAAAAACGTTAACACGAAAATAACTTCATGCACCATCTGTCTTTCTTTTCACAGGCTAAAACCCATTTAAAAATTCCATTTTTTGTTCTCTTTTGAAATCTATGTAACTTCCAGTTATTTAATATTGCTATTTTTCCAGTCTCCAAAATATCTTTTCCCTTCCATCATTTTCAGCGATAGTTTTAAAACATATTCGCAATATCGATATCCTGAATAATTTCAACTCTTACTACGATATGTAATTTCCTCACATATGAAATGAGTTGAATAGAAAAATGCCATTATCTGGAGTTAAAATAGCCATGGAAACTCTCATCATCTGTAAAATGACTAAATGCGATAGAGAACTGAAAATAACAAAATAACGATAAAAATATTTTCAACATTTTTCTGCGATTTACTGACATTTTTATGGCTGTTATTACGTCTGGGTTTTAGATATCGTACTCAAAATGGTTATAAACATTACAAAAATTTCAGAGATGGAAATAAAAATCAGGTAACTTCGCTATTTTATTTGTTATTTTATAAGGATAGGTGTTTTTTAATAACTATACCGAATATTTTTCAAATCATAGTTATTTATTTATTTGTTTATTGGTGATACAACAGGTATTTTTAGTGAGTTTGTACAGTATTTATTTGAACAGGTTATTTTCATTTAACTCTTCTTTATAAGTATATTAATTTTTTGTGAATCATGTTAATATTAATCACAATATGGTCGTGTACGAACCTAAACATTTATTTGCTAGTTCCATGAAATTTTCACTTTTTTTTCTTTAATACATATGTATACCCGTCTATCTGCACATTTAGTTAACTTTTATTCTATTAAGAATTTTAGTAGTCGATGTCCTTTTAAAAAAAATCGAAATTAATCGAAAAATCGCGTAAATCTTTTTAAAAAATCTTTCATTTGTTGTACGTCTATGCGCTGCGTATTGCAATAAAGTTTAAGAAGACATTTTTTTCAATAAGTTTTTCAAATAGACATATTATTATGAAATTATATTAAAACAATTCAATGATGGAAAAAAAATCAAAGCTCTAAGTAATATACACTTTTAAAAAAAGATGACAAACCAGTTGCCTTCGGCGCCCAAAGGTGAAAAAGTGTTACCATTTGACAAAAATTTCCCAAATTTTCCCAAAACCTAACCAAATTTTCAAGCGCGCGGATGCGCGCTTGAAAATTTTGTTTGGGGTGCCCTTTGATCCCTCACTGGGTAATTCATGCTAATTAGGGTGCCGCGCAATGCATACCGTGGAAGATTTCACCCCTTTGTCTTTTGCGCATTATCTGTGACGTGTGTCCTTCCCCTTCAACTGGCCGTCACTGGTGGATCAAAACAGCAATTTCTCCCTACGAAGACTATCATCAGCTCTTTCCCAATTTCGTTTTGAACTTCAGATGGCTAACTTTTGGCAAGCTTTTTATATAAAGCAACCTTTGAGTTTAAGGACATTTGAACATTTTAGGAAGACTTTGAAGGTGAGCTCGATGGCTGAACGGTTAGAGAGTTGAGCTTGCAATCAGAGGTTATGGATTCGAATCCTTTTTGGGCCAAAAGTCGGTTTATAATTTCTTTTTATTATTGGGCACTCTGGGTTAGGGGTGCCATCTTTTCACCCTAATTAAGGGTGCCATTCTGGCCCCCATATGGTTGTCACCAGTGAGACAAGCTTTTCAGCCCTAAAAGGTGCAATGCATTACCTGTAGTTTTAACAGTGTATGAACCACTGGATTAAAATGGATAAAGTGGTATTTACGATTTTCTTAAGAATATTTTATGAAGTTCATTTTGATTTGTAGGAGCAAGACAGAAATATATAAATTAGTTATAATAAACATGTGTTTTGAATTTTTATAAACCAAGTTTGTGTTACTTTAATTGAATAAAACGCATTTACATTCCGACGTTCTTAATATATTTTGCGGCTTGCATGTTTTTGCAGCACAAGTCATTTTTCTGAGTTGTTTCATTTGAACGAAATGAAAGGAACCACTCATTAAATTAATTCATTGTCTAATCATTGACTGGAATTTTATTTTTAATATTGCATTTTTAATAGTATGCTGGATAAACAAATTGTATAGATTAATGGGCAACAAAAAAAGTATCGTTCTGCTTATAAAAATGATATAATTAAAAATTGTAAAAAAAAAGATCAAGCATTAAAAAAATTATATGGTATTTTATTGCGTATGTGCGCACTTAAAATAATGAAATTATAATAGATATAATAAATAAAAATTTTTAACAGTATTTTAGAAAAAGTTGGTTCGAGCCCTGAACTGTGAACCGTTTTGAAATTTGATATATTACGTCTACGCGGTTCATACTTCTTTACATCAACGCTATTACATGCGCCATTGTACTCTGTTTTATGCCTTAATACAAGGTGTTTATAAAGTCCCAGACCCATTTTGATGTTTAATAATAATGAAGATATAAACAAACTTATGGCAGTTATTGATGGAATACCTCATATATTTTCCTTTTCAGGTTTGAATATCTTTACTTTTGTAAATATCATCTGCGCGCGTGGTTAATTTCAGATAATTTCATTTTCCATTCTAAATATCTGTACTTTTCTAAATATCGTCTGCTTATTAATTGCATTTTTCTCTCTTTTGTTTTGGCAACTATTGCAATTTTATGTTTACTTTTGATGTGTTTGTTCTATGTTACTTTTGTACGCGATGTTTTATTCGATCGGATATTAAGAAGAATGCATACACCACAAGAGAAAGTACAGATTTTATGGTGGTTCGTAGAAACAAAATCGATAGTGCAAGCACAGAGAAATTTCAGAAGAATTTACCAAAAAGATCCTCTACCCACCACAGGAATGAGGTGATGCACCACCTCATTGGGGTACCAGTGTTCGTACGTCTTTGAATGACCATTTTCCAGAAAGATGGATTGGGCGAGGAGGTCCAATTCCTTGGCCACCCAGATCACCTGATATAACGCCGCTGGACTTTTTCCTTTGGGGATTTGTAAAGAACAATGTTTACAGCAGGAGAGTGTCGAACATTGATGACTTAAAAGCCAGAATTGCAACCGCAATAGCCTCTGAGGATGCCGACATGCTTGCCGCTACCTGGCGTGAAATTGATTATCGACTTGATAATCTCCGTGCGACGAAGGGAACACACGTGGAAGTTCATTGACAAGTGTCATGAAACTTTTTGAGTCCATCTAACCATTTATATTATTAATTTTAATCTATCTTTATTATTTTATGAGTTATTAATCATCAAAATAAGTCCGGAACTTTATAAACAACCTGTAATTTTGCAAGAGAATCGGTTGCAAAATAGCTTGAAATCACTTTAAAAATCAAGTAAACACCTAATCCAACGGCCAATTTTTGCAGAAACCAATACAGTGGTTGCGACAGTAATCATCGGTCTATTACCAATTGAAGCTCAAATGAAAGTACTATTACTACCATTTATACTCTGTGAGATTTCATAGTAATTTTCCATAACCTTGTCAGT
This sequence comes from Maratus speculifer, assembly GCA_964019185.1. NCBI lineage: Eukaryota > Metazoa > Arthropoda > Arachnida > Araneae > Salticidae > Maratus > Maratus speculifer. The sequence continues at coordinate 328,216,002 of OZ025290.1, forward strand.
TTTGATGTCGCCTGGAAAAGACACAGAAGAATACCCTTTAAATTTCTATCCGGCACACAGTACACCCGGTCTGAGATACCTAAATGTTATTACAAAAATGCAAACAGCACCAATAATATTTTTAGTAAAATTTTGCCTTTACAATAAAAGCTAAAATTAAGGAATTCACAATATCTAGCAAAATCATTTGTGAATTTCGGTGTCAGTCGATAAGTTCTCATTTTACTAACAGATTTGGCCCGTGCCGGAAAGGGTTAAATAATTTTAAATCCTTCTAGAATAGTTAGAATTTCTTGTAGACATTTTTAATAAATCCGTGGATATCATAAGCATCAATTTATTGACTTCTGAACCTTTGGAGATGTTTCATAATAATTTTAAATTATTGTCATCGGTCCCTCGTAATATTTGCCTCAAGCCTGATGAGGTTAAAAAATAGTTCATGAAATGGTTTGAAATTTGTTTAAAGATCGTTTAAATACTTAACCCGGTGGCTGATTTCCACAAACATTTAAACAGTGGTTGCGTCAGTGGTCGTTAAACTATTTTTAATATGAATTCAATATGTAAAAGTACTATTTTTGAGTTATCTTGACTAATCACTTCCATGCACGTATAAAAATCCTAATTATAATACGTTAATTTACACTTTATATCCATTAAATGAAAAACAAGCAAATCAGTTCATCTATTGGTGAGTTATTTCTAATGCGCATTTAAAGATTTCTAGTAACTGGCCAGGAGGCAGCAGCACACCTCACTGAGTTGGAGACTTCAATTTCAATATTAGACAGAATTCGATTAGTGTATTAAAATGCAAATGGTCTGCATAGTCATATTTCGGTGGAAACCCCCTGCAGATCCAATTTTAATTGTTGATTGGTCGGTTTATAAATCTGTTTTCCTATATTTTTATATGCAGGAAGGACTGAAAGCAAGAAAACAAATGATTAATCTACCAGTCCACCATTAGAACCAAGTTTGCAGGTGTTTTTCAGCAGGATTTGACTTTGCAAATCAGTTGCATTTTCATAAGCTAATCGAATTTTAAATAATTCTTGAATTTCAGTAGTTAACTCGATGAGGTGATAGTTTCCACAACTGCGTCCCAATCTGTAACTATAGCCTATTCTGTACTGAGCCACAAGAATATTTATATCTTTGATAAATGTTTAAATTTATATATATAAAGAGAATTCAACAGAAGCAGTTATGACTTTTCAGCTATTCAGAAAATGCAAGAAAAAAATGTATTTTTGAAGTCATAAAACTCTCACACACGCACACCCAAATTTCATTTGAACTAATTTTAAAGGGCAGGAATGTGAAATAAACCTTGACACAGATTATTAGAAAGCATTTTTTTTCTCATTCTCAAACACATTTATATCAATTGCAAGAATTATACAATCATACACCTTAAAACAATTTATTAAAAGTGCACATAAAAGGTAAGTTAACATACTTTTTCAATGTGCAGTTCTCCCGAACATCTTCTTAAATTTATGTTTTAAAGGAACAGCATGGCCAGTTACTGGCATTCCATTTTTTGTTTCAGATTTAGCGTTCATAAATATAACATAAGATTTTCTTTTATTGCTCTCAGAACGCCAGGTGTTGCCATAATTTTCCGGAATACTATAAAAATATTTTATGCGATAATCTGAACCAAATCTACTCTTATTCCTTTGCTTTAATTCAACTTATCTTAACTGTGTTGAATAAAAAAGTGTTATTACTTCATGATAGAATAATCATAAAATCTAGAGAAAACTCTCTTCATCATTAAAATGTTAGAATAGAGAAAACACCGATATAAATGCGACTTTATCTATCTTATATTTTACCGTTTTTATGGCTGATTACATGTTAAAGTTTCAGATATTATGCTCAAAATAGTTAGGGGCAACCCAGAAAATTTAAAAATAGAAAGAAGTAAGTTTAATAATGTTGCTACATTTTTCAATTTCTAATAAAAGGCTTTCGGTACTTCTTTCTTATAGGGACTTTTGCACGAGGGAAAAAATGTCAAGAAAAGCAATATTTTTAAAAGCAGTTTCTGGAAGCCTTTATCTAAAAATGTATAAAAATTGCATACATATTTTTTTATATGTATACAGTTTAATTCTTGTATTTAACAGCAAATTGTTTCATTTACATATACAAAATCGATATACTAGTGTAATACAAAATTCATAACATAATTAAGCTCTATTATAAACTAATACAAAACATATAATATGATTAAGCTATCTGGGATAAAAATGTTTCATTGGTGGCCTTTTCAGTTTATAATTAGTTTTTCATAACTGTATGGCACAAAACTGCACTTCTTTAAGACTGAATTACGCCATTAGCTTTATCACAAAGAAGTACAAGATTTCCTTACATTCATTGTTTTTTCTGATGATCTTAATTACTAATTTAATTGAAATTTTTGATTTTACTATTATTCTCACATACCAGTTACTTTTTTCGACTTAAAATTAAGGAAGTTTATTTTTAACATTTTATATTTTGTTTATGCGAGTTTGTACGTAACTTGTTTATGTTTGTACATAAATATTCTGCACAAGAAAAAAGTATTGTATTCGTGAAAATTTTGAAATTTCGGTTTTCAACGTATTTACACTTTTTAGAATTCAGAGATCCCGAAAAACATGTTCTTACAAAAAGTCTGTCTATGAGTTTATTTATTTATTATGAGTTATTAATTGTTTATTATGAGTCTGTTATTCTGTATCCTGATATGTGACACAAGTTTTGTTGGAAATAAATCTCAAGAACTAATTAACGGAATTTAATTAAACTTTAGATTCGGTTAGTCCGTAATATAAATTGGTGCTGGTTACGTTTGGTGTAAATTGCACAACAGGTAACGTTGCTATGTAGGATTTTTCATTATTCCGGCTGTACCTCAAGAAATAATGTACGCATTTTCATAAAATCTCACATTCAGGTATTCCTTTATATTGTTTAGTGCTCATTAGTTGGTGTGTGTCGCCCAACTGTTGGCGTTGCTATACTGCATCACTTATGAATGTCGCAATAGCTCATTCTCAAGAACGAATGCACAAATTTTTTCAAACTTCCGATTCAGTTGGTTCTTGATATAAATTAGTATTTTTAATTTTGTGGCTTAAATCTCTCGACAGGTCGCTCGAAATTTCTCGACAATCCTTCGACTGGCAAACCCCATTTTTCACGTTTCCGCAAAAGCTGAAATTTCTTGAGAAAAATCCTCTTTTTCTCATCGATGAATAAAGCAGTAAGCCATTTTCCCCCGTAGAACATGTATTTTTCAGCCCAGTTCATTCTTACCTGTTTGTAATATAATTTGAGAAAAGGTTTGCGAGCCATTTTCTTTAGTATGGTGTAATCACACACTTTAATCTGTCTATGTACAGTGTCTTTGGACCTGTACACTGAGATTACTTTTAATTTGCCGTATGGGACATATTTTGTCTAGATACCAATTTCCCTATTCTCCGATCAGTTTGAACAATCGTCATACGTGGTCTTCCACATCTACACCGTAAAAAAAAGAAAGTATTATTACACTTCATTTCCGTTTATAAAATGCCTAAAAAAGTTGAAATTTGCTCTTTTTCTCGTGTCAACACATTTTTAAGAGGTTTAAAATATTAAAAATGATGTATTTTTGCCCCTTTAAACAAATTTTACAAGCCATACACCACATGAAGTGAAATCAATAACCCGTTGTAAAAGAAATAGGGCGCCATTTTGAAATGGCGCCGTGCGAAATGTTCTGTGTTCCGGGTAAAAATGTTCTCTGATTTTGTATTATATTTCGAAGTAATGATAGATGATTAAAAAACTGTTAACATAGTTCATATTCCGCACTTTTATCGACTAGCAGCTGTGATTAATTTAATTTGCTTGGACAATTTACGAAATCAGAAACAAACATCTGTTCTATGATGGCCGTATGATATAAACAGCTGCAACGCAGTGTTTTGTTTACAAAAAGAAAAAAATGCGAATACGCATGACATTAAGTCCAATATGCAACAAACGAATGAATTATCCGCAATCTGTTGGATTTTTTAAAAGCTAAACAAAGTTATGGATTTTTTTCAAATAAGTAAGTGACGTTAACTTTCTTTCAGTTTTGTACAATCACTCTTCATTCTTTATAAATGCTTGTTTTTATGATATATTTGTTGTGCGTACACATATAAATTGATACATAATACTTGAAAATATGATTTTGCTGTCTAGCTATTTCTATATTTCATAAATGAAAATTACTTAATAATATAATCGCATGAAATTGTCACTTTCGTACAGAGCTTTGAAATATTTAATTTTGATTTTATAGTGTTTTATTGCTTTAAATTCTGCATAATATGAACTAACTGAAGTATTAAATAAACATGGTGTTATATCTTGTTTTAAACATGCATTTTTTTCATTTTATATTAGTATTTTGATGTTTTTTAGATTATTCGGAAAAATATTAGCATCGTGTAAAATTTTCCTAATTTTTATACGCTTTTTTAGATGTTGATACTGAAAGAGTTAAAGACATTGTCATACTCTTATTTTTCTGTTTATTAAATTAGTAAAACATAATCAAAATGATCAATGGTTCCCATTTGAATACATTTAATGGAAAATCTTAGTATTTCCATGAGGGGGGGGGGTAATATTCAGCAAGTAATTTTAAGTCAGATCCACCAAATAAAGCTTAATTTAATGTTAAACATATATAATAAATGAGACTATACCAAAATTCAGAGGTGCTGCAGCTACATTCTGCCCCCCCCCCTCCCACCAGTCTCACATACACACTGTGGGACTTATGATAAAGATATTTTTAAGCATCTAAATATGGGAAATTTGGTTGTTTACTAACTGAGTATTATGTTTAAAATGCACGTTATAATAAATTGCCTCAATTAAAAGGAAGTTTAGCAGACTCTTTGAGTGAAACTATTTATTTTAAGTTATGGCTGTGTTAAATTTAAAATGTAATCTTTAAATTACTGTTTTGTCTTGCTGTTAAAGTCATATGAATATTACGAAATTCCCTTTTTTACCAACTACATATTTAGTGTACTTTAATAAATGGTAACAAAATAAAAAATAACTTAAAGATTTCATTTAAAATTTAATCCAGCTATAATTTTAAAAAAAAAATAGTTTCATGCAAAGAGGCTACGAAACTTCCTTTTGATTGACACAATTTATTATAACGTACATTTTAAACATATTACTTATTTTACATTAAAAATTGTGACAACTAAGTTGCCACCAAAAGTGGTGTTTGTTTACATCAGTCGATTGTTGGTGGTTTATTACACCAACTCATTGCTGGTGTTTTCTCACTCTACTTTTGGTGGCAATTTAGTTGCCACTATCTTTTTTTCTTTTTTGGTGTGAAGTCACAGAATATTTTTTACAGTGTAGGTTGCCACTTAAAATTATCATTTCTAGGGAGTGTTTGATATATATCTCGCTTTTATCGATTTAAAACTTTTGTAATTTCAGAAACAGTTTTATTTTGCGTTTTCAATTTTAAAAACTTTCAAAATTTTACATTTTGTAAATTCTTTACCCTTCCGCATTTTTAAAACGAGAGGAAATATTTTCTCCACCTTTTATACTTATATAAAAGTGCAAAAAGATGTCATACAACGTCATTACACACGACCAATCCCGTGTTTCTAAAAAAAATTGCATAAAGTGCTTAAACTTTTGAGACAGCGTTTCTTTAGGAAAAAATAAAAATTAAATAAAAACAAATGTATTTTTTATTTTAATCACCCAAAATTTCTTATTTAATTTTATATGATTAAATGTCAAGTATTTATTGTAAGTTTGCATAAAAAAATTTCTTCAATTATTTTAAACCAAATTTGCAGAGAGCTTAAATTTTTGGGGCAGACTGTATAAGGCTTTAGCAAACAGAGGAAATGTTTTTGGTAAGAGAAAGAACTTTGAAAAAAATATTTTCTGGCAAGCTATTACTTGTTCATGCACACAAGTTTTTTTTTTATGCAAGTTATTTAATATAAAAAAAATTACATTTTTTCTTACAAAGAGCAATAAATTATATATAAGTAAGAAATAAGGACATATTTATAGGTAAAACTGCTATGTATTTAAATCCATGTACAAACAAGTATAACATCTGTTATGCTTGTTGTTTAAATAATATTATAAGAATATAAATATATATAAAGAAAATTGTTAGAATAATTTTATAATTGTCAAAGAAAAATTTTATAGTATTACTACAAATACAAAAAATATATCTTTTTAAAGTCTTGTATTACACACAGAAATCTATTAAAATATTTATTACAACAGTGAAAGAAAGAAAAAAATCATTTTCCGAAAACAATAATAGTACATAGCATCTGAAAAAATGCATATGAAACATTTATCTAAAAACAATTCCTAACTTAACAACATCTCTCGTAGTCATTAGCATTAAAACACTTCCAGATATATTTTATTCGACTAAATTACTCCGCAACTTAATCTATTTTGCATCATTAAAAACCACAAAAGTTCTTTAAATTTTTCTCATACCACATGCAAAACAATTCTTCTTCGACAAAACTGTTAAAACATTTTGCGAATAACGACATCTTGAATCGAATACTTGTCCTTTCATAGAATAGTATACTTTTAAAATATAAATTGGAGAGTACAGCATAATTATTCGACAATAAAATAGAAGTGTAAAATTATGTTACTCACTGAATTATACTACTGTGGTATTAAAAGAAAATCGTTAAATAATATTTAAATAGTAAAAAAATATTATGATATTATCACAAAAGTAAAAAATATATCACTTTAAAGTCTTAGAATATTCAAAGAAAACTATTAAAATATTCTTATACCAGTGTAAGAAAGAAAAAAGTTCTAATTAAAATAATAATAATAACATAGAATTTTAGAAAATGCATTTTGAAACACTTAATTAAAATTTACCACTGACTTAACAATATCTCTTGTAGTCATTATCATTAAAACACTTCCAGATATATTTTATTCGGCGCATTTTCTAAATTATTTCGCAATTTGTTCTTTTTTGCACCATTAAAAACCACAAAAGCTCTTTAAATTTTTCTCATACCACATGTAAAATAACTTTACTTCGACAAAACTGTTAAAACTTCTCTCGAATAATGACATCTTGCATCGATTTTTTTTTCCTTTGATAGAATAACTCCCTTCTTTTGAACAAAATTGGAGAGTACAGCGACATTTTTTGACGATAAAATGGAAATACAATTTATGTTAGTCGCTGAATTATGATATAATGGTATTAAAAAACTGTTATAATAATACTATAAAAGTAAAAGAAAAATAGTAAAATATTATTACAAAAGTAAAAAATATATCTTTTTAAAGTCTTTTGATATTCAAAGAAAACTATTAAAATATTTATTATACCAGTGTAAGAAAGTAAAGAGTTCTAATTATAACAATTATAATAATAATAATAGTATATAGCATTTGAGAAAATATATTTAAAACACTTATCTAAAAACTTCCCTTGACTTAACAATATATCTCGTAGTCACTTGCATTAAAACACTTCCGGATATATTTTATTCGGCGCTCTTTCTAAATTACTTCGCAACCTATTCTTTTTTGTGCCATTAAAAACCACAAAAGTTCTTTAAAGATTTTTCATACCACATGCAAAATAACTTTTCTTCGACAAGACAGTTAAAACATTTTGCGAATAACGACATCTTGAATAGAATTTTTTCTTTCATAGAATCGTTCATTAAAATAAAACTAATACAATATTACAGAAAATCGTTATAATAACATTTTTACAGTCAAAGAAAATGTTATTATGTCATTACGAAATTTCTCTGAAGACCAAATTGCTCCAAGCTTTTTTAAAAAATACCGATTCTCTTATAGAGGAACAAATGTAATATTTAAATAAAACTAATATAATATTAGAGAACATTGTTATAATAATATTATAACAGTCAAAGAAAAACGATATAATACTTTTACAAAATTAAAAAAATATTTTTTAAGTCGTATAAGAAGAAAAGAAAACTATTAAAACACTTATTCTAACAATGGAAGAAAAAAAATATTTTCTAATTAAAAAAAATATATATATCAAAATAATAATATTATATAGAAATTTAGAAAATTCATTTGAGACACTTATCTAAAAATTTCTACTGATTTAACAATATATCTCGTAGTTATTTGCATTAAAACACTTCCAGATCTATTTCATTAGGCACACTTTCTAAATTACTTCTTAACTTATTATTTTTTGCACCATTTAAAACCACAAAAGTGCTTTAAAATTTTCTCCTACTACATGCAAAATATATATTTTTTCGACAAAACTGTTAAAACATTTTCCGAATAACGACATCTTAAATCGAATATTCTTTCCTTTTATAGAATAGTTCACTTATTTTAAACTAAATATGAAAGAAAAGTATCATTATTCGACGAAGAAATGTAAATTACATTAGTCCCTGAAATGACGAATATCGTTGAACAAGACACAGCCCTTTACGTCATTAGTCAGCAAATTTCATCCTCTGAAATCCGAAATGGCCCAATCTTTCAAAAAAAAAACCGCCCTAACGAGTCCCCTATAGTTAAAAAAATGTAATATTGAAACAAAACTCTTATAATATTATGATATTAAACAGAGATCGAAGCATATGGGACACATTTTATTGGTTTTACCAGTATCTTTTATCAATAATCCTCAAGAGACATTTTCATGCGATATGCAACAGGAATATATCATGAAGATTACTGTTAAAAGATACTATTAAGTACAATAAAATTTGTCCTTTACTTCGATCCCAGTATTAAAAGAAAACTATTATAATAATATTATAAAAGTAAAACTAAAATTTTATAATGTTATAACAAATGTAAACAAAACATCTTTAAAAATTTTAAGTATTCAAAGAAAACTATTAAAATATTTATTATAATAGTGTAAGAAAGAAAATAAGTTCAAATTAAAATAATAATAATAATAATATTCAGCATCTGAAAAAATGCATTTGAAACACTTATTTAAAAAATTTCACTGACTTTACAACATCTCTCGTAGTCATTTGCATTAAGACACTTCCATGTATAATTTATTCGGTGCACTTTCTAAATTACTTCGCAATTTATTCTTTTTTGCACCATTAAAAACCACAAAAGTTCTTTAAAATTTTCTTATACCACATGCAAAATAGCTTTTCTTTGACAAAACTGTTAAAACATTTTGCGAATAAGGACATTTTGAATCGAATATTTTCCTCTTTGATAGACTAGTTAACTTCTTTTAAACTAAATTGGAGAGAACAGCATCATTACTTGACGATAAAATCGAAATGTAAAATTATGTCAGTCCCTGAATTATAATATTGTGTTATTAAAAGAAAACTGTTACAATAATATTATAACAGAAAAAGAATAATATTATTATATTATTACAAAAATAAAAATATATCTTTTTAAAGCTTTATGATATGCAAAGAAAAATATTAATATATTTATTATACCAGTGTAGGAAATAAAATAATAATAATAATAATAATAATAATAATAATAATAATAATAATAATAATAATAATAATAATAATAATAATAATAATAATAATAATAATAATAATAGAGAAGATACATTTGAAACATTTATCTAAAAACTTCCTCTAACTTAACAATATCTTTCATAGTCATTCGAAATTAAACTCTTCCAGATATATATTATTCGGCGCACTTTCTAAATTACTTCAAATACTGCATATTTTTCAAAACTCCAAACTGACAACCTTATCTACTCTTTATCCCTTCTAAACCCCAGGGTTTATTTATGTACTTTTTTCCATTTCATTTAGGGATTTACATTAACAAACTAATAATTGAGAAATTTTGAACAGCGAAAAGAATTTAAATTATTTTTTGCACATATAATTTGATTATACATGGATACTCATATAATACGGTTTTTTTCTTTTTACAATTTCTGATGATAGTTTTATTATTATTATTATTATTGTAACTTTGCATTGAAAAAAAAAATAGAAAAAGTAGAGTAAATGTATATTTAATAATGTTTTATTTCTAAAAGACAATACAAATGGTATTATAACGCACAGTAAAATTATTTACGTTTTAATTTTTATACATTTTTTACATTTCTGCTGCCAGCCATTTTTACATAAAACGTAGGTAACTAAAAAATCACTATAAGAGACAATTTGCTGTTTTGTTTAATTGTGCTATCTGCTAGGCTTCATTGACGCGTATTTTTCTTTTTTAACATTGTTTATGTACGCGAAAAAAAAATTTGTAAAGATATTTATACTACATAATACATAGAGCTTACACGGAACATTTAAAGAATATTTATCAACGTAATAGCATATAGCATTTGAAAAAATTCATTTGAAACACTTAAGTAAAAACTTTCCCTAACTTAACAATATCTCTCACATTCACTTGCATTTAAATACTTCCAGATATATTTTATTCGGCACACTTTCTAAATAATTTCGCAACTTTTTTTTCTTTTTTTTTTTTTGTACCATTAAAAATTGTAAAAGTTCCTTAAAATTTCCTCATACCACATGCAAAATATCTTTTCTTCGACAAAACTGTTAAAAGATTTTCCGAATAACGACATCTTGAATCGAATATTTTTCCTTTGATAAAGTAGTTCACTTCTTTTAAACCAAATTGAAGACAAAAGTATCCTTATTCGAAGAAAAAAGAGAAATGTAAATTATGTTAGTCCTAAAATGACAAAAATCGACAAACTAATTACATACATGTTTTTTTTTTCTTTTTATATGACATTCACTGCAATTTTTATGGAAAACTAACATCAAAATTTCGTTCCTAATATTATTCATTCTTAATTCTTAATATAGACAAAAATTTCAGAAATTTCAAAATAAGGAGGAACGTAATGTAATATTTCTTCAATATTTTTCAAAACTTCAAACTGGCAGCTTTGTCCATTCTTTATCCTCTTCAGCCCCAGAATTATTTATGTACTCTTTTTGAAGTTCAGTTATGAATTTATATTAACAAACTGATATAAAAAAAGATTAATAAACGAAAGGCATTTGTTTTTGTACATAAAATTTGATGATGTGTAGGGACGTTCTTAATATTATCTAAAACGTTTTGGTAGTTTTTGGCAGGAAAAACTCTTATCGAAAAAAAAAATAAAAATAAAACAAAAAGGGGGGGAAGAAGGAAAAACTCCATAATTTCTTCAATTCTTAAGATAAAACCCAATTCAATTAACTAGACATCTTCTTCATACTATCTACAATTTTTATTTTGGCAAGTTTTTGATAGGATCAATTCTTATTGCTAAAACAAGCTAGGCAAAAAAAAAGAAGTGTAAGAAAAAATCGTATTGTGTACTAAAATCGAAAATGCTATTTTCTGACTCATTTTTAAATTTATTTTGCTCTGAAACACATCCAGTGGCAGGTTCCCTTACTTAGGAACGGTATAATGTGACGTATAGATCAGTTTTTTTATATAAGTATAATATATTTTAAAAAGTGCTCGCAAAATAGACATTTTGAACAGAATTTCCCGAAGCGATCGTGACTGAAAAATTGAGGATGTATTCAAATAACGTTTTTTTTTTTTTTTTTTTTTTTTTTTCTGATTCATTTTTCCTCTCAAACGCACTCGATTGGCAGTTTCTCTTATTTAAGAGATATATAATGTGCTGTATTGGTTGATTTTTTCACAAAGTCAGAATATATTTCAAAAAATGTGCACATTCTGAGCTGAATTTCGCTTAATATGATTCTGATAAAACCAGGTCTTACAGAAAAATGAAATTAAAAACTCTTCAAAAGCTCCCAAATAAAGCAGTTTAACTGTGTTTATCTCTAATCATATTTTATTTTTTGTTGGTGAAATGAGCACTTAACTTCAAATTTACCTCCACCTGTAAATGAAGCTGAAAAGATTTTTTTTTAAATTCAGAAATCGTAATATTTGATGTATGGTAATCGCTGCAATAATGTAACTAACGTATTGTGCTACTAAAGAAAATTGCTTTATATTTTTGTGACCAAACAGTTGGAAATTGGATCTTAAAAGAAGTAATTTTAACTAATACATTGTCTTTCTAGTATATTAGATACTAGTATGGCAAATAATATCATGTATTAATTATAATTGAATAAATTTATTGTATGATAGAATCTATTTGCGCCTGTAGGCCGAGCTGACAGGTATTTTTCTTTTTACTTACAAACATATTTAAATAGAATTTTTCTGTGTGTGTGAGGACAGCTGTTGCGATAAAAGATATGCCTAAGAAGAATCATTATCAGCTTTAATTTTTAATAAAATGTCTTTTAAATAATAATATCTTGGGCTTTAAAAAGTACATATGAAGCAAGTGTTTAAATTTTTGTTTAAGTGAGTTGTTCCTTTCAAACTTCCAACCCCCAGTAATTTTTTTTCTTTTTTTTTTTTTTTCAAATTATTCTTTTTTACTATTCCGTTACATATACTACTTCATGTAAAAAAATCCTCTATTAGCAATATTTTAAAAATATTTTGTGAACAACGGCATCTTGAATAAAATGTCCTTGTTTGATAGTATTCAGTTCACTTCATATGAACTAAATTGAATAACAAAGGATCATTATTCCACGATAAATGGATGAGAAATTTGTGCTAGTTTCTAAAATCACTTAAAGCACTGTACCAGACAGATAAAGTTTTATCACATTGGAATTTATTGCAACCGTTACGTCTAAAGTGGTGTCTATATTTTCAATTTCAAGCTTGATATGTAGTGTGACACGTTTTAGTATTTGAAAAATAAGGAAATACATAATTTAACGTATACTCTTATATATTTTGTTGAATCTAAAAAAATGTCCTTGTCTAGATTTTATATGGAATCTTCAAATATATTTGTCTGCTTGTCGTACTGACTTGTTGATGAGATTGCAGAAAGCTTTATATATTGTACATATTTATTTGTATGTTTAAACTAATAATTGCTATAAAATATTTTCATTATTTAAGCATTTTCTTTTTGTTCCGTATTAATTCAAATTTATAAAGATTTTTTAAATTTTTTAAAATTAATTTTATTCTGGGTGTTTCATATTTAATGCATAAAATATATTTATGTTAAGTCTTGGATAGATTTTATGAAATCTTTTGCTGAAATTCAAAAAGTGTAAAACAAAAAAGTGTACATGATGTTTGAAATACTAAGCTTATCCAGAAGTAAGTACCGTTTGCACATATCTCCAGCGCTTGTGGGTGATTCTCAAAATAGGGGACAATTTCAAAAATGAAATCTTAAAAAAATTACTGTTAGCAAAATTTCTGAAAAAAAAATATGTGTTGTTAATATAGTATTAGGTATACTTTACATGTAGTCAGCGGAGCTAAATATTTAAAAATTAACTTAAAAAAAATAATTAGTATTTTTTGAGCAATGCTAATGACAAAACAAATTGCAGGGAATAAATATATTAAGAAATTTTTATTTTCTTCCTGTTTAAATATTTTTTTTCTGCGTTTATTAGCCTTCCTTTCCAACAAATAGTTTCTATTTTTACATATATACATATAAGGAGAATAAAAACATTACCAAAGAGCAAACTTTGTTTACATGAACAACATTCTGACACTAACAGTGTAAGAAGCTGTCTTAGTGATTTTCTGACAGATTTAATGCATATTTTGGGGATAATAAATGTAATACCTAAATTTATATGTAAAATTAAACTTTAAAAAGGATACAATATAAGTACTGGTTACATTTATGCACATAGGAGTCTTTAGCATGGACAGAAAAACCATGCTAATGACACTGATATTTGTCCATGCTAATGACAAATTTTAATTTAAATAAGATTATGAGCCATAATATAATCACAATGCAATAGTCCTTTCTGGAGCTTTTAAAAACACAAAAGTTCTATGCAAATAAGTAAAATAAAAATTTTAACTATAAAATAAACATGAAAATTATTATCCATTCTAATGACATACAATTGATGTACTCGCCTAATATTCAACTTCTATTCTTAAAATACAATACATGCTTCTATTTTCAGGCTGGAATAAAATGGCTACTTGTTGCCATGGAGAAACTTTATATTTTCAAAGTATTGTCATATGTGAAAATGAAATTTTGATTAATAAACAGCTGTTATAGTATGACCTTGTTTTGAAAACAGAATATGGAGGACAAACTTTAATTCTCTTTTTATATACTATAATTTTATTTTTAAAAAGAAATTTATCGGATAAATCCTCTCCTTGATTAATTTAAAGAAAGAATAACATTTGTTTTATTTTATAAACATGATATTAACTCTTGAAAAAGCTAGTATATGCAAGGCACAGCTGCTGTGGACATCCATGTTAATGACATTTTGAACATTTATTCTGTTATTTTAAGGTGTTTTTAACTATAAAGTGAGTAATGTTTGAGTGCAAATAATGAATAATATTAAGACAAACATATCTAAGTATAAAAACATGAAAGAAAGCCTCTCAATTTTTTTTGTATGCTGAAAGACATAAATTGTCCCCTATTTTGAGAATCACCCTTGTAACGGCATGAAGGTCACGCAGGTGTATTGTATACATCCTTCAACTTGAGAACATTTTTTGATTATGTGAATGTTTGAAGTCATTATTAGCAGTAATCATGTTAAAAACAATCATTCAGGTACCCAGCTGTGACACTATCAAATTTTTTAATGCAAGAAATGACCTTGTGAAATCTATCATAAAATGTAAAGGAATGTAAAAAAAAGAAAGAAAGAAAAACTGTTATTGTTTCTATAGTCAAACTATACATCCGATTTTCATAAAATTTGAAATGACTCGACAAAATTATGCAATAGTTATATATTTTAAATTTCAAACAGTTATGTTTGGCATTTTTTGCTCTGTTATATGCGGGCAGACGGAGAACTGAGCGACGGATATAGGTGCTACGTATTTACATAATTACGATTGCATCTATAAATAACAAAATTTAACTCACAAAAATGTTCGTACACTTTAAAGAAATCGCTACAAATTAGTAAATATTGAAATATTTCATTAAATTAGTACTTAGTAAGATATCCTTTAGCATCCACAACAGCTTTTGAATGCCTCAGATTTTTTTTTTTTTTTTTTTTTTTTTTTTTTTGTATCAATGTTGATCGATTTATCGATCATTTCACTTTTTACTTCGATTTTCATTTTAATGTTGTGATTTCATTCTCTAACTAAGAATTTTCTTAAAATATATTCTATTCGTTTTAAATTCGGCGACTGGGTGGTATTTTTAGAACTTGTGAACTATTACAGAGACACTAGAGACGAACTTTGAGAGCAGTGTGATTAGGATTTCCATTCTGATAAAAGACAAAGTTATTTCTATTACCCGAATTTCGAGCTGATAATTTTAAATTTTATTTTAAAATATTTAAATAAAGATCGTGATTCATTATGCTATCAATAAATATCAAATTACATTGTCCCATTGTTGTCATGATTAACTGTTCTAACAAAATACTTTGAATCAAGCACTTCATTTTTTCTTCTCAATACAATTATACGCAAAAAATGTTAAATTAGCTTGCACCTACAAAGAAAAACACTTTTCCAATACGATTCGAGTTTATTGAACATTGATTTTCCAAAGGAAAGCCTAACCTTTTTTATTTTATGTTTCTGCTTGCTAAAGCCCAATTAAAATTCCCATTTCTAGCACTATTTTATTTAGTAACTTATCGGACAATGGTAATGTATTAACCAATTAATTTTTATTAAAAACTGATTGATACGCACCAGAATTTTTAGTAAGATTATTTGTGTTTATGTTGGCCTAACGGAAATGGCATCTTTTAATTTTAAAATAAATTTGTTTGTAGATTCTGGTGGCAGTAAACTTTCCTTCTCTACATTTTAAACAAAGAATTAACTGCCCGATAAAGGGTTCATTCAACTGGGTTTTTGAATGTAAAGATAAAGTTTTTCAGTCGATTTTTGCTCATTATGTATATTTTTGAATTGTGAAGATTATTAACAAGGGTTTGTTACTGACGATGATTCAATATTTCATATTATTACAATTTAGTAAATTAATAATAACTAATAATTATTATAAATAATGATTAATAATTATATAAATTAATACATTAATTTTTAAGGCATTTGACAATTAGTCCGCAAAATCTGATAGATGACTAAATTTTCTCTGTAATCCGTACAATTGTATGGGGATTAAAAATAATGTTTTAAATGATCCGACAGTAAATAATTGATAAAATATGTCAGTAGGCGGCGAAACTGTAATAATGAAACATTTGAATGATTTAAAGCAGAAAATAAACTAAAATGAAAAGTGTATTTTTTTTATATTATAATTTTTTAATACGTTTTTATCAGTTAATATTTGAATTCTAATTAATTTACGGATATACATTAAGAAGACATTTTAGAAACCCCAAAAAGATATCAAATAACGTTTAATATTTCTTTTCATGCTCTTTTTTGTTTAAAATACTCAAAACAAAAATTATGTATCTTTAATACTCTCATTTGCATTTCAGCTTTTTACCAAGTGTTAACAAAAAGTCTGAATTTTTTACAATCGAGCACTTCGACCAAGCTGAATTAATAAAATTAACTTTGGGAGAAAAACATGAAAACAAGTAAAACACTAGGCGGTATTTTCAAGATGATCATTACATGTTTATGAAAGAGTTATTTAAAAAAAAGAATTATTAATTATAAACTCAATTCTTCTTTTTTTTAATTATGTGCAACTTCCATTCATTGGATATTAATATTTTTCCAGTCTTCAAAAATATTTTTTCCTATCATTTCTAGAAATACCTTTAAAACATATTCCTAATAGTGGCATCCTGAAACATAACAACTCAGTATGTAATTTCCTCACATATGAAATGTACTGAATAGAAAAATGCTTTTATCCGGTGATAAAATAGCTGTGAAAACTCTTTTTATCTGTAAAAATCACTAAATACGATAGTGAAAAGAAAGTGATGGTAAAAATAGTTTCAACATTTCTGAGAGTTATTATCAACTTTATTGCTGTTATTAAGTCTAGGTTTCAGATATGATACTCAAAATTGTTATAAACGTTACAGTAATTTCAGAAATAGAAAAAAAAAATTCTTGAAATTTCGTCTTTTTTAGTAGCATTATAACAATATGTTCATTTAAATAAATATGCTTTATAGTTTTCATGTCATATTTTTCCTGTTAGTTATTTTTTTTTTATTCTATCTTTACTGGAAGAAAGTATTGGAATCATAAAAATTTTCGAAATCAGGTTTTCGACGTATTTACAGGTTTCAGGGATCAGAGAACCCGTAAAACATGTTTTTACAAAATATCTGTCTGTGAGCTGTGAGTTTGTCTGTCTGAATGTGCGCGGCAAAACATTTGTGGGTGTTCATCTCAAGAACTAATGCATGGAATTTCACAAAACTTTAGAATCTGTGAGATCTTGATATAAACAAGATCTTAGTTTTTGATGTATATCGCTCAAAGCTGGCGCTGCTGTATTGCATTATTTACAATTTCTGAAAAAGCCATATCTCAAAAACCAGTACATGGATTTTCATAAAACTTCAGACTTACATATTACTTAATATAACGTGGTGATGATTGCGTTTTGGTGTCAATCGTTCTGCAGGTGACGCTGCTATGGTGCATTATCCCTTATTATCGCAATAGCTCTATCTCAAGAACTAATGCACGAAATTTTCAAAAATTTCAGGTTCAACTATCCCTGATATAGATTAGTGTTGTTTAGCTTTTAGTGTAAATCGCCTTACAGATGGTGCAGATATATGCTACATTTTTCTCGATTTCGTAATAAAAGTAGCTCAAGAATTAATGCATGTATTTTCATCAAACTTATAGTTCAATTAGAATCTGATAAAAAATTGATCCTGTTTAGTTTTTGGTGTACATCACCCAACATGAGGCTCTATTACGCAGATTTTTTAAAAATATTTTGCAATATCTCTATTGGAAAAACTAATGCACGGATTTTCAAGCAAGTTCAGATTCAGTAATAAGTTGATGTAAGTTGCTGCTTACTAGATTTCGGTTTAAACTACTTAACCGGTGTGCTGCTAATTTTAAAGAAGCATTAACAGTCATATGATAGAAGAAAGTTTTTGGATTGCCACATCTGACTAGTTTTACTTATATACATGTATTCAAGATGCTTATGGATTATTAGTGAATGTTAATCAAAATATAGTCACAGGGTTCTATACATGTATAAGGCATCAAATATTTACTGTTATAATATTTACTCATAAGATTTCATTGTCACTCATTCATAAGATTTCATTGTCATTGTCATTCCTCATAAGATTTCATTGTCATTGTCATACTCATTGTCATAAGATTTACTTGTTCCAAGAATTTAGGACCTTGGTATCAAATCCATCTCATGTTTCTACAATTTTAGAAAACTATAGTTATATTAGGAAAGATAAAGATCGATATTCCGCTATCTAAAAGATCGAAATTGATGTTCGAATTAGTTATGCAAATCTAAAAAAAAATCCTCTATTTTTACGGTTTTTTACGCTGACTACTGCAGTTAAGTTTATAAAGACGTTTTTCCACGATTGTCAGTAAGTTTTTAAAAGACCGGTATTACCATAATACACAAATAAAACAATTTCATGGGAAACAAAATTCGAAAATCATAAATCATATACGATTTATCGGCCTACAATGAGTTAACGACCATAATAGATTTTTATAAGCATATTTTATAAAGTTTTTTCACTTAGGAGTAGGATAGAAATATGCATGTTATTTCATTATAAACGCTTTTCAAAAAAACTTAAACGAAATTTGTAATATTTTATTAAATAAAGCGCGTTTTAGGAGTGTTATCTCGAAATCTACGTAAAGAGATATGTAATGCATTACCTGAAATGCATTCACTGTCGGGTGCGATACAGTAAATGCTTTTACGCACAAGGAATGATTCAGAACGCCAAATACACCTGCAATTTCAAAGATAATCATCCGCTTTAGGTGTTTGATACTGAAGCTGATATATCAGAGTAAACAAAGAAACACATTGAATCGTAAATTTGTCATCGCTATTATGAAAAATACAAATGTTCAGATATACATGAATTGCGCTGTAACCTATGTATTTTTTTCTGCAAAAAAGGAGTCTGTGGAGTCGGATTGTCTTCAGCAATGTAGCAATACACTCCGCCTATAGGTACTGCGAGCGAATTACCACGGTCTTGTTTGGAAGATGTGGCTACCTGATTTTTCATCACCAGATAAACTTGATTAGATTTTTGGAACATATAGATTAGGAAAAAGCTTTATGGA
Source organism: Maratus speculifer (assembly GCA_964019185.1). NCBI lineage: Eukaryota > Metazoa > Arthropoda > Arachnida > Araneae > Salticidae > Maratus > Maratus speculifer. The sequence continues at coordinate 328,235,394 of OZ025290.1, forward strand.
GGTTTAAGGAAATGATGATCTTTTTACTCCTGAAGGTTCTTTAAAACTGATGTCATGTTTTCAAGAACATATGATACACCATCAGGTACGCATATTTGCAGAAACGTCAGTGAAAGCTTACTTTGGAGAGAAGAAGTGTTTTGTGACCGTCTGTCAGTCTGTCTGTCCATCTGTCTATCTGCTCCGCGATAATTGCCGTAAAAAGCGTATGATTTCCTTGAAATTAAGTAAGCACGTTAATGCGGTATCCGGACTTAAGCTGTATAATTTCTTGTTATGTTTGGTTCATTCGTTCAGAAAATACAGGATATTTTATTTTGCACCATAATACTTTCCTATGGCAAATCAAACAATCTTCAATTTTTCATTTGTTGAAAGAAAATGGTTCTTTTGGTTGATGGATTTAAATGACAAATTATAGATACTGAAATTTCTCTATGTGGGTCTTAAGTTATTCTTATTAGTTTGAAATTTTGTTTATGCTTTTGTCAGATTTTTTTAATTATTTCTGTAAATCTTGGTGATTTTTTATACATGTGTCCAATAATATAAAACATTTTGTTTTAGAATTTTTTTATTTAAAATGTACATGTTTTCTTATTCCTCTTTTTTTGTATTTGTTGCATAGCAACAATAAATAATGCTTTTTTATGATAAGTCAGATGATTTTCAAATTTCCATCCATTGAATGAAAATGGCGCGTTTGATTAAAGTGTTTAAATGTCAAATTATGGTTGTTTAAAGTTCCAACTAAGATTTGGAAATCATTCCTATTTTTTTAATTCTGTCAATTTTTTTAATTAGGTGAATAAATTTTCAAGAAATGTTAAGCATGTTTTCCAATAATATAAAGCATTTTCTTTTATACTTTTATGTATTTGGCTTGAAATATATCTCTTTTTTTTCTTTCGTCAGTTGCTAGGCAATAAAAAATCCTTTAAATAAGGTATCCTGGGGTAATAACGCCACGTTAATTTTCACGGCTCAATTTTAGATTGTATTTTTCAAACAAATATATGATTTGATACAGCAACTCATTGACTATCTAAAAAAATAAAAATAATTTAACAGATATGTATTCATAAAATGTAATGGCGTGATTTCTTGGCCAATGCTATTTGTCGTTATTACCGCCATGCAAACAAAACTATGAAATAAGATGGAATAATTGCATGTAGATTGCCCAATTCTAAAAATACAAACTCTACAAACTTGGAAATTGCATTCTAAGCTATTGAAAATGTTCCATTTTTTGTGAAAATGTAAGAAAATAAGGTGTGGTGTGGGGGGGGAGGAGCATGAGGCAAAAGAATATCAGACCGTGAGCTTCTTTTTGCTTAAAAAGGACCGCTTAAATAGAATTATTAGAAACATTTCACAGTTTTAACTGTGTTTATTTGAATCAGTGTTTAGAATGTAGCTCGGCCATTGTAGGGAATCAACCGGGGTATTAATGCCAAGGATTGGCGTTATTACCCCGTTATAGTTATTGCGTTGTACATTTTAAATTACAAATTATCTCGAGAATATATCCAAAAATTTTCAACAACATTTTGAAAGTCCATGAAATGTACTACAAATGTATGTCATTAACAAGTATTTCCGAATAAAAAAAATAGTCTTCACATCACAAAACGTATCTCGCAAATTTTAGATCAAGCGTTAATTTTAGTTGCTTGTAAAAACAAAAGACCTAAAAATATAACAAATTAACTTGAAGCTGTTTTTTGCGATTTATATGACTCAAAACCCTTCTGCGCAGAGCACATGGATTTCATTTACCAGATTATTTCATAATTATGCATAAAATTAGCACTTGGCGTTATTACACCGGACCACCTTAATTCCAATTACATAAAATTAAACAAAAGTCAGTCAGGGGGATATAAAAGGTTAGTTAGTTTTTAATGTGTTATATAGATTTGTGTTAAATAGAAATTATGCTAATAACAATACGTTTTTAACACTTTCCAATACAGTTGAAAAGTGCTTTATGAATTTAATTTCTCTGTCCGTTTGTATGTCTATTTCTTAACTCGCGTGAATATAGTCGATTGCTATGAAATTGATATATATTCTTGTGTTTTACTGTGACATATTCTGCATTGAAAATGAGGCATAAAGCATTTCCTGTTCATTTACAAGGTCATTCAGAAGAATTCCTTGCTTTACGATCTACGGGGAAAAATCGTTTGATGTGTATTTTAATGATATTTTTAAACATACTGAATTTTATGTACATCACTAAAGTTTATTATAAGGTTCTTACTATAGACCATGGCGTAAAAAGAACTTAAAATTCATTCACACGGACATACAAAAGAATTTAGTTGTAAAAGAAAATTGAGCAGTAATTTAACCTAACGAAACAACTTGAACGAAATAATATAAAAGTTTTGTCCAATCTTGTTGCTTATCTTTAAAAATCTCTGCATAAAATGAATTCTAAGATATATTCTAACAATTTGTCATCAAGTCCCCAGAGGTGAAACCAAAAGCCGTAATTTTGGCCTCTGGCTCAACGGCTATAAGTTTATGGTATATTAATTTAAATATAATTTTTATTTAAAAATATCCATTTTTTAGAGAAAAATCATGTTATATATACAAAATTTGGTACATTTAGTAAATTTATGAGATACTGCAAATCTTTTGCTTCACAACACAATTAAATGGTTTTCTAATATATTCTTGAAAAAAAAAGTGAAAATTATTGTTTATGTTATAGCAAATTTGGCATTAACACATTTCATTACTAAAATTTGACTAAATATAGCTTAATATAAAAAGTTAATTGAAATTTCATTCAAAATTTATATTAATTCACAGTTTTATTCTCTGTTTCAACTAAAAACACATGTATTTGGTAAAAATTTCATACTTTTCAAAGAAAGTGCCCCAAAGATAGGCGCATATCTTAAGCTAGAAAGCTAATATTTGTCACTTTGGCGTGTTTTTCTCATTGAAATAAGATACAAATTAAGAAATGCTGTTTCTTTAAACAAAGGCAATAATCTCAGTGTTTCTAATATCTGAATTTTTTTTATAAATAATTCAATTAGTTATTTCTTTTATTTTTGTCTTATCATATTTTGTTAGTATATTAAAGCTTTGGAACTTTAACTTATCCTCTTGAATTCCGAAGCTAAAATAATAATACAGATATTTATTACAGGTGTTTATTCATTGAGATTTTCAAACAAAATAAGATCGTAAATAACAGAAGTATATCTTTTCTGAAATTGATGCTTTAGGGGTTTAGTAGTTTAGATTCAAATATATGAATCTAAAACTTCGAACCCCTTAAAACATCACTTTAATAACCATTGACCTAAATTAACGGAATCCCAAATGTAAGAACTTTAACCCTTTATTTACCGAATTATTTATCAAAAAATTGTTTCACCTCAATAATTATGTTCTTATGAATTATGAATTATGTATTATGTAATATGCATTATATTACGTATTAGGAAATGTATTATGATCCTCCCTGGAAATTGAAAAGCTTTCATAGTTTAAGATTTTTCATGTAAATTTTTTTAAAAAAAAGAAAATTTATACCTATGAAAATGATTAAGGATATCACCATTTTTTGAAAATATTTAGCTTCGACTGTTTCTGTAGGCTATCTAAATTTCATAGAGAAGAGTTTATTATGTGGCAAGTACATTAAATTTTCATAATACACTAAATAAATAAATTTTATATCATATTTTTTTCATTGGTACTTAAAATTATCGTCAGTGCATAAATGGTTAAACAAGTAAATAATCTAAAAATCCTCAAAAATTCTTATTGAAAAAGATTTAAGTTAATATTTATGAAAATTTATCTATTTCTTGATCACACTCTCTTTTGGGCTTTTTTAGGCATTTTGCAAACTCAGATGAAAATAGCATTTATTTTATGAGGTATTTAGCTTAGATTCCGCCATTTATTCGTTTGCTTTCAATGCAAAAAACATTCAGCTATTATGATATTATATGAAAATGTAAAATAATAATACTAATAGTAATAATAAATAAATAAATAAATCGGACATTTTATGTTTTATAAGGAAAAGAACAAAGTTCCCTGAATGGGGATCCAGGGATCGAAAAGGTTATAGTGATAAAATTCGCCATTTATTAAGCATCCTAAATTTGCCGTTATTTAAATTTAAATCTTAGAAGAACGTCATCTAAAAGCTGATAAAATATTTTCCAATGCTTTTCAGTCGACCTTTAGATTATATATTATCATTTATACATACATATATATATATATATATATATATATATATATATATATAATTAGATATATCTCTTTTTGTGTGGTTGAAAAAACTTCGGAATTAAAGTTCATAAAAATACAATATATTTTTTTAAGTGATGAACAGCGATGCTTTAAAATTATTTTTAAACTCATTAAATTTAATAAATCTTTCAAAATATATGTCTTTCTTTTTTCTTTATTCGTTTTTAAACATTACTTTTTAAAATGTATCTTCGACATGAAACATATCCCTTTTATCTTTAAAAGGATATTGCTTTCTAAATTTGATTATTTTCCTTTCTAAGTATTTTCAAGAACGAAAAATTCACTCATCATTTTTTTTCTTTTTAAATTAAATGCATCGCAAAAATTTAGTAAAGATGATTTTAAAATAATTTATTTAAAGAGTGGATTTTTATAGTATATAATAACGCATTGAAAAAATAAATATATTCGTATTTCTAACATTTGTAAAGTTAAATCATTTTTAAAGCTGCATTTAACTCTAAAGAATGCACATTTTTAAATTTCAAAACAATTCGCATTATCAATAAAGAAAATACTTGCCAGCTCGGCCTACAGGCACAGGTAGATTTCGAAGTTAAGTACTAAATTCATAAGCAAAAAGTAAATAAAGATTACTGATAAACCCAGTTTAATAAATTTATCTGCCACCTTCTGACAAGCTTTTTATTTATTTATTCATTTATTTATTGTTATTATTAGTTATTTTTTAAGGCCTGGTTTAACTAGAATCATATTTATACTATAATTGCTTCTTCAACCCCTATTGTTTCATCCTTTGAGATTATTTTTAGTAACATAAACCGTTATTAGAGTTCATCTTATCAAAAACTTTTTACTTCAAAAGTTATAGCTAATATTAAAAAGATTTATACAGTAAATTCAAACGTTTCATTTTTTCATTAAATTATTTACTTGCTATTATTTTAAAATCTGGCGTTATTTCTATTTAGACATGCTTGCATTTAATAACGGAACCCTTTATATGGTATCTGTGAGAGTTGTCAAAAATTTTAATCACGCTAATGACACTTTTTTATTGCCTGTGGTAAATTAAAGTCTTCTTTTACAAGCAGCAACTTGTAAATATAAGCATTGTAGATTAAATTAAAAATACTTAAAATAAATTTAAATCGATTTCATGTCTGGTGCATTGTCAAAACTATTAATTGTTGTCGTCTTAAACACTATTTTTTCGCCTCTTGAGACCATTTTTAAGGATATCATAAAATCTGTCATGCATAAATTGTTGGCCGTTTTCTTAGAATTAATAATAAATTTAAACACTAAATTTCTTTAAATAATTTTATTCATTTAAATCCCACAAAAATTATTATTAAATGCTGGATTTTTTATTTTATTATGAAATTATTGACCTATTTCTTTCTCTTATCTTTCAGGTTTGAGCTATTTTTATCTCAATTTAATTTCACTGTTATTGTTTACTGCATTTTTTACGTACATATAAACTATACTTAAGAATAAAACTCCTAATTTCATAAAAACACATTCCCATCATAAATTATATTACAATATACTCAAAAAATATTTTATAAACTGTTATATTTAAATCCAAAAATTTTCCCTCAAGCGTGTGAAAATTGTCGCATAATAATATTTCTTTAGTTACTATTATTTAAAATATTTTTTTATTAAAAACATAATCTTAAAGCAAAAAAAAAAATAAATAAATAAATAAATAAATAAAATAAATAAACTGAAAAAAAAAATTTCCAAAAAAACCTTATCCTAAAGTGGTACCTTAACCTTATTCGAATTGGCCATGACTCCAAAAAGTTTTTTTATCTTTTGAAATTTCAGAAACGTAATATATTTTCGAGTTTTAAATATGACAAATTTTTTCTATTCCGACTGACTTTACAAAACATTTTGAAGTAATTTTATTTTTATTAATGAGATTGCAGTTTCTTGTATAAATTGTGTTGTATATTGTAATCTACAAGTACTGTAATTTAAAAGAATTATTAAGATCTATGCCGAGAATCGATTGTTGCTATAATTGTATAGTTTTCGTGCCTAATTAAAAGAATAATAATAAATTCGCACTTTAGAATATTACTGCGCAGTTAAAGCTTAGCTCAAAATCTCCCGGTTTTTTTTTTTTTTTTTTTTTTTTTTTTTTTTTTTTTTTTTTTTTTTAATGCTATAAACAAAATTTAAAGGAAAAAAATTACACCTGAGAAATAAAACCAAATCAATACTATGTAGAGACACACCGAATTTTTAAACAGTTTTATAAACTAATTATATAACTATAAAATACTATATAATATATAGTTTTATAAACTAATTATAACAGTTTTATAAACTAATTTTATTCTATCATACATACTTATGACCTTGAAAAGATAACAAAACGTTAGCAGCTCCATGATTTCTTTCAGGTTGAAACTAAGTCATTACAATAGACATTTCTAATATCCAATGTCTCCCATTTTTCAAAGTTATAGCTGAAGTTAAAATGAGTCTGAAGTTAAGGTAAGATAGTTGAAGTTTAAATAAGTAAAAGCCATATAATTTTCACACTCTTATCTAGAGTATGAAAAGTTTTAACAAAAATCCCTTCGAAAAGCAAATATGCAATGGGAAGAAAACTAGAATAAATCATTTTTTTCTAGATTTATCTACAGGGCGTAAAATCTTTAAAAGTCAATATCGGTTTTAAGTTCAGAACATTAACATTTAAACATTAAAACTTTTAATATCTCATAATTAATATGTAATATCACCTGATAATATTTCATAATTGAAATTTCTAACATTCAGTGCCTCTCATATTTAAAAATTACAGATCAAATTAAAATGAAAAAAAAAAAAATGTCATGTAATTTTTGTACTTTACCTATAGAAGATTAAAAGTATTTAAGAAAACTCCTTTCGAAAAACAAATCTTTGATGGAAAAAGAACTAGAATAAATCATGCATTTTTTTTTCTAGTTTTATCAACAGGACAGTAAATTTTTAATGTGTATTTTCTGTAGAAACTTTGAATATAAACATTTAAACATTAAAATTTCTAATTTCATATAATTAATATATAGTATTTCATAATAATATTTTATAATTGAAATTTCTAATATCCAATGTCTAGCATACTTCAGATTTATAGCTGAAGTTAAAATGAAGACAAAGAAATAAAACTCATACAATTTTCGCTCTATTATCTAGAATATGAAATGTTTTAAAGAAAATATTTTTTTAAACAAATATTTGAAGGAAAGAGAATTAGAATAAATTGTGCATTTTTCTAGCTTTATCTATAGGACCTAAATCTGTTATAAGAAATCTCGGGTTTAAATCTTGAATATTAACATTTAAACATTAGCGTTTCTAATAATTCAAAATCAATATCCAATATTTTATAGTAATATTTTATAACTGAAATTTCTAATATCCAATGTCTCACATATTTCAAATTTATAGAGAGTTTAAAATGGAGTTAAAGAAATAAAAATCATATAATTTTCGCTCTTTTATTTAGAGGACGAGAAGTTTTAAGAAAAATATTTTTTTAAAACATATTTGTGATAAGAAGAGAACTGGAATGAAACAGGGATTTTTTCTAACTTTATCTACAGGGCAGGAATATTTTAATAAATAATCTCTGGTTTAATTTTTGAATGTTAACAATAAAACATTAACACGTATAATAACTCATAATCAGTATCTAACAACTGATAATAATACATCTTAATTGAAATTTCTAATATCCAATGTCACAAATTTCAGATTTATAACTAAGGTTAAAATGAAGATAAAGAAATAAAATTCATATAATTTTCGCTCTCTTATCTGGAGGACAAAAAGTACTCAGAAAAATTCATTCTAAAAACAAATATGTGAAAGAAAAAAAATTGAATAAATCATACTTTTTTTTTTTACCATTTGGAAAAGGGTTGTTTTTTTATTCGAAAATAGACCTTGTGGTGTCCATATTTTATATATTTGTTATCATTGGTCCATGGAATATTAATGTTTAATCCATAGCGTACGTAATATATTACTATGTTGTTACGCAAGTCACGTTTTGATCGTCATAAAAATGATGTTTTTACTGATATTTAATAACTCAATGGGAAATATTCAAACATTTTACTTTGGGCAATAAATATCCACATTTTATTTATTTATTTATTTTTACGAACATTTTTACATTTAGAAATTTTTTTATTTGAATAGGGAATAGAAATGCCGTTGATAATAAAGAAGAATGTAAAAAAGTTATAAAATGGGTAGGAGCAAACTATCGGATATGAAAAAAAATAAATCCAAAAAAAGACATTATATAAAAGATCGTTTTTAAGGGGAAAAAAAGCTTGATTTTGATTTGAAAAAACGAAGTTTGATTATCAAGCCTACAAATTGCGAAATTTGCGACGATCACGAAAAAGGAATTAATACTGAACCAATTGTTTGTAAAAGCCATATTTTTTTAATATAGAATTTATTTGTAACTCTTAAATTTTAGTCTTTGAAAAAAATATTTTCCATGTGGTTGTTGTAATTTATTAACTTATTATTATTATTATTATTATTATTATTATTATTATTATTATTATTATTATTATTATTTAGCTTTAATGGCAGGGAGTGAAACCTTTAATAGATAGTCTCATATTTAAGTTTTTCATATGATTACATTCAATTCTGTGATACGGAATTTAAAAAAGCGGTTTTGTAGAATATTTCAATAAGTTATTATGATTATTATTTAAAGGAAACGACATTTAAAATTCTTCATTTAAAATTTTTTTTCTAATATGGGGTTTTCGGTCAGATTTAGAAATATTATTAATTCATTTTACTATTAATGTTAATGTTGATTCTGTTAATTTATCAAGTTTCTTTCCAAAATAGGTTTATTCAAGGATGTTTACTTGAAAAATGACAGCTTCTTATTAATCTACGTTTCATTTTTAAAAAACTGATCGATACACTACACATTACTACTCAAAAAAAATTTCAAAAATCGGTGACAGCAAAATGAACTGTGTTTTTACAAATATTTCTCTAAATCTCGAAAACATTCAATTTTGAAAACACTTTATGTAACCTAAACTGCCTTAAGTTATGTAAATTGCAGATTCAGAAAATTTATTTATGCACTACAAGAAACTACTTATAAATGTTTTCAAAATTTTTCTGGCTGCAAAAAAAACTGTACTTTTACAAAAACTCCTCGAAATATCGAAATCATTCAAAATGAAAAACTCTTAATGTAACCTAAATTATTTTAAGGTGTGTAAATTACGGATTCAGGAAATTCATTAATACACTACATAAAACTACTCAAAAACATTTTCAAAAATCGATAGCAGCAAAAACAAAACTGTGTTTTTTTTAAAATACTTCTCTAATCTCGGAAACATTCAAGTCGAAAAACTATTAATGTAACCTAAACTGCTTTAAGATATGTAAACTATGAGTTCAGAAAATTGATTAATACGCAACACAAAACTACTCAGAAACGTTTTCAAAAATCGGTGGCTGCAAAAGAAACAATCTTTTTGTAATTACTTCTCTAAATTTCGTAAACACTCTTGATGTAACCTAAACTGCTGAAAAAATCATAAATATGTGAACTACAAAATCACAATACGTAACTTTATTTCCTGCAAATTTTACAAAGCTACAAAATGGTAGTATTGTGGCAATTTTACATGAAATGTTCGAAATTATGTTTGTACTGGGCAATAATAATCATAATTTATCATTTTAATTTAAAAAAGAATAATTTTCTTCATAGTTCAATATAGAAATATATGAGGAACAATCGTGCTTATTTATGGTATTTGGTACTTTTCCAGTATAAGGGCCTTAACGAAATAGACAAAATGGCTTTGATGACACAAAATATTTTAGCAATTTTTCTCCGGATATTTTCATTGTTTAATGTTCAAATGCATTTTAAATAATATAGTAAATAAAATGTATAATAAAATGCATAGTAAACAAAATGTATATATATTTACGCATAAAAGTTCATGAGTTTTTATTTTATTATTATTATTTCTTTTTAATTCATTTGGCAACAAACCTCACTTTCTTAAATGCAAATTGCGCAAAAAAGTTCACACAAATATAGTAGAAAAGTACCTAATATTTAAAGAAAGCTGTTATAATAATTTTATAACATGTTATAATAATATATCATATATATTATAAAGCAGTAAACTCTGAAACTTCGGCTCGAGTGTTTTAAAAAACTGCCCGATGAATTTTTTTTTCAGATTGCATCATTCGATAGGAAATATTTTTGCGGAGGTTTGAGATTCAAATATACAGGTATAATTCTGATTTTTGTAATAAATTTCCTATTTTTTGGGGGGGGGGATTGTCTAAAGGGTTGCCAGTTGTTATTTTTGACGAAAATTATCTTAAAAAAAATGAAATGGCTTTCTCTCAATGGAAGATAATATAATCATCTCGAAAAAAATAATGTTAATTCATTGATTTAAAATAAATAATGATAAAAAGGAAAAAAAATCAGTTTAATGCAAAATAATATTATGAAAAAAAATATTTATCTTTAACAAAAAAAAATATTCATTATATTTAAAAAGTAATTCAATGTGGAATAAAGTTTTGAAGCGACACAATATTTGGCTATTTATTTCTTTCGAGCCAGATTAAAAGAAAACAATATCTCAAAAACTTCATAAGGTAAAGCAAGAGTAATTTTTTCTTTCTTTTTTTGAATGTTTTTTTAATTAATTTTCCCATTATGTGTCTTACAGAAGAAACTCGCAGAATTAGTTTTTAAAAAATGGCTTTAATTGTTATTTGTATGTAATTTGTTCAATTGGGTGTTTCAATCTACTTTTGTCGCCAAACAATGCGATTCTAAACCAACAAAAGCATGAGAAGGAGCGATGCTCGCAACAACTATGTTCTCTCTCTTTTTTTTATGTATAAGTGCATTTTTAGGAAAACTTTTTACATTTAATTAATATACACATAAATAGTAGTTAATACCACAAAAATATTTAAATTTTAGGATAAATGTCTTTCCACATACACAGATATTGTAAAATAATTTAACTGCAACTTTTAAAATTTTTTTGTCACAGATGTCCTGTACATTGGCCTTTATATTGGCACGATTTGTTTCTGACGCCCATGTCATATATACATATGGGTATTTAACTGACACCAAAGTGTCATTATTTTGCTTCATATGACAATCCGGATGTTGTCTATTTATTAATAAACTGTTTCTTTTCTTTTCTTTTCAATTATATAAACTATTTTGATCTAGGCACATTTGTCATATATGCACCACATTTGTGCGACTGCAATAAAATGGCAATTTTATGCCTTACTTGGTAACCCGGCTGTCGTTGTTTATTTATTAATAAACTGTTTATTTACTTTTATTTTCCTTTTTTAAAGTTTTGTTTTATAATTATTAACTAAACTTTTTTTTATTGTTATTTTCTTTTTAAAATAATAGAAAATAATTGAAAACTATATATGTAACTGGTATTTCAAAACAAAGTTTTCGCCGTATTTTCATCAGAAAAAAAAACGCGCCAATGTGGTGCATATATAACATTTGTACCTTTTTTCACTATACTACAGTATTTAAACATGCCGTATAAATAACGATTATTGTTTTTTCCAAACATGGAAGGTTTGGCACCGATGTCATCTACGCACCGAGGTCATATACGCGAGATTTGACTGGCACTAAAACGGTGTTATTTTGCCTGATATGGTAACCCAGCTATAGTTGTTTCTGTATCAATAAATTGCAGTATTTACTCGTGTATAAGGCGCACTTTTTTCCAAAAAATTAGGGCAAAACTCCTAGGTGCGCCTTATACACGGAATAATTTTTTACTGTTGTATGCAGTAGAACGATATACATATGAAGCAAGAAATTATTCAAAGAAGATTTAAAACTCGGAAAATGTTACTTAATTGAAATATTACTGCAAATTTATTTCACTCCTTGCAGTTTTTTATACAACAGAGCTAATGACATTACCTAAACGCTAATTAGCAATTCTCTTTACCGTCACTCATTCCTATTTCTCGTCATTCTCTTACAACCCGAAGTCTAAAAATGCATTTTCGTCTTGTTTTCTGGTCTTGCGTAATGTTTGTTTCGACTTTTTTTTACTGTTATTCATCCGGTCATTCTTCATTAGCGTATCAAATTTATGGTGCCCCTTATATACGAGATTTTAAGAAATCGCCATTTTTACTAGTAAAGTAGGGGTGCGCCTAATACACACGTGCGCCCTATACACTGTTAAAAATCTTGTTCTAGTTTGAACCAAAAAAGTTTGTTTTTTGGTGCTCAATAGCTGCCACCATAAGATGGTGAAATCTCGTACCAACATTTGGAGCTTCCTAGTTCAACCTCGTTCCAAGTATTGGAACTATGCTTCAATGGGAGCTCCAAATTTTGGTTCAAGATTTCACCATCTTACGGTGGCAGATATTGAGCACCAAAAAACAAACTTTTTTGGTTCAAACTAGAACAAGATTTTTAACAGTGTTCACGAGTAAATACGCTGTTTATTTACTTTCAATTTCATTTTAGAAATTCTATAAATTGCTTATTCTATGATTATTTTTTTATTTATTGATATTTTTGTTTTAAAATAACGTAAAATAATTTTAAAATATGTACATTTCTTCGCTATTCTAAAACGAGGATTTTGCCGCATTGGTGTTGGAAGGAAATCGTGTTAAACCCGGGGGGGGGGGGGGGGGGGTATATAATATTTGTGCCAGAGTTTTTTGTGAAATATATTTTCAAATGTAAATTGAGTGCTACTTGATTAACAGGTCGGCCAATTTCTCCAAACTATTCGTTAAATTATAGAAATTTACATACATTCATTTTAAATAACGAAAGAATAGTAAAACATAAGAAAAAATACACATTAAAAGTCGAATTAAAAATCACTTGATGACATAAAACATACGTGTATCACGTGTAATATCAATTGCATGTGACACTTACGATCATTGCATGTGTATCTTCTGAACAATCTGTGGTGCAAATAATATTTGTTATTAATTCACACAAAAGTATTTCATTACATAATGGTATAATTGGAAACATTTGTGCATGTTTTAATTATATTAAACTATTTTACATTTTATGAATTTTATATACGTTGCTGAAGTTTATTACATGCTACTTTCTGTTTATTAGAAAGCAGATAGTATTTACAGGGATTCACAAAACAATTTCGGCTACTATACTGTATAAAAAGTACTGTATGCTATTACACGAAAATGCGAATATTTTTAAAACTTCGTCAGAGTACCCCGAACGTAGAAAGGATATTTTATTCTGTGCTCTCTAATTTTCACCATTAAAAATTATATATTTTTTAATCTTCTAATACAACATGCAAAATAAATTTTCCTCATATTCAACTAAGATGTTAAAATATTTTACAAATAACGACATCAAATATTCGTGCATTAATATAATAGTTCACTTCGTAAGAACTACATAGTATAGAAACGTATCATTATTCGAAGTTAAAATGTAAATGTAATTATGTTAGTCTCTTAAGCATCGAACTAGACATATTTAGTTTTTAAATTTCTGACATTCGCTGCACTCTTTATGTCAATAATAATATATAAAGGTTGGATTTAAAATTTAATATAGTCTAAAGTTTTGGTAATTTAAAAATCAAATTGAACGTAATGTAATGTAATATATTAACTTACATGTTTTGCAAAATGTATACTATCAGTCTTGTACATAGTTTTATGTTAACACTTTAAAAAACTTCGCTTTCTGAATTTTAAAATGCATTTCAATACATACAATTAGAAATTTTAAATACATTTGCATACATACATGCAAAATGTATACTATCAGTCATGTATATAGTTTTATGTTAAAGATTTTCTCGATGAAATAAAATCATTTACTCTATATTTTCGTACAAAATTTCTGTTTGTAATTTGTACATGTAACATTGATTCATAAGTTTTAAATTAAAACTGCTGTAAAAAAATCCTACTAAAATATTTATTAAGATATTCCAAAAAATCTTTCATTAAAATTCAAAAACTGCAATACTTGAAAAATTGTGTTTGAAAAAATTATCTAAAAACATTGTTTAACATAAAAATCTCCCTCCTATTACTTACACTAAATTATTTCCGGGTGGTTTTTATTCGGCACTTTGTCAAGAGTACTTTTCGAACATATTCTTTTTCGCACCATTAAAAATCACAAAAGTTTCTAAAAGTTTTCTTATACAACATGCATGTAACTTTTTCTCCTATTCAACTAAATTGTTAAAACATTTTGCGAAAGATGACATTTTGAATTGAATATTTTTCCTTTGATAGAATAGTTCACTTCTTATGAAATGGAGAAAAATATCATTATTTAACGATAAAATTCCAGACATTTACTCCAATCTTCATGTAAAATTACCATCGAAATATCAAGCTTAATTTTGACTAAAGTTTTAGAAAGTTCAAAATAAAGAGGAACGGAATATAATATTTTTATACATATTTTTCAAACTTTTAACTGATAACCTTGTCTACGATTTATACTAAACATTTAAAGGATTTATTAACTTATAGAATGGATTTATCTCTATTTTTACAATCTTCATAGCAGAAATGTATCCTATTTGTAAGATAAAGTTCATTCTTCCACTTTATTTAAAAACTTTCGCAAAAAAAAAATGAAATGTACACAAAATTTAGAAAAATGCATATTTTTTAAATTAATAATTTTTTATGCATTGATATCAACTGTTAACTTTTCTCTCGGTTTTAATTTAAAATTTCTTTTGTACTGCTATAGATATAATTTATTTGGCACTCACTTACGATTACTTCCGAACACATTCTCTTTTTCACCATTAAAAAGAACACCACAAAAGTGATTTAAAATTTTCTAATACAACAGCAAAATAACTTTTCCTTCTGTTCAACAAGATTCTTAAAATTTTTGCGAATATAGACAACTTGAATCAAATGTTTTTATTTTGATAGCATCTTTCATTTCATATGAACTAAATAGTAGAGAAAAGTATAATTTTTTCGAAGACAAAATGTAAATTTAAATTACGTTAGTCCTTTAAATGACGTAAAACGTAGAACTCGTTATATTTAGTTTTTAAATTGCTAACATTCACTGCAATCTTCTGCAATGTGAAGATGAATATTTTAAGGTTAAAATTCAAACTTGATATAGTCTAAAGTTTTTGGAAATTTAAAAATAAAAATGAACGTAATGTAATGTATTCTCTTACATATTTTGCAAAACTATCAGTTTATATATTTTTTATGTTAGCTTTTAAAAAGATTTCTCGGCATAATGAAATGATTTAATCTACAGTGTCTCACAAAAGTGATGGGACACTTGTGCTTTATAAAAAGAAACTGCAATAAAATAAATAAACAAACATGTGCAAAAATTTTTTGGGTGTGTTTCATATTTAAAGTTAGTAACAATTATTACATAACATACATTTTGTCAAAATATTAAAATATTAATTTAGTAAAATTACAATTAATTGTTCAGAACGGAGCAAAAAATGGCTCACATAAGTGATGGGACACTTATTTTTCCATCAAATATTTATCCAAAAATTTTACTTTTTAAAAGGTTTTAATATTTTATTGGATTTCCTTTTACTTTTAAATCATGATTTAATCTTTTTGGGATGGATTCGACTAATTTTGTTGTGATTTCTGGAGTGATTTTACCCCATTCTTCTTGAAGCACCGATTTTAGTTGTTGTTTTGAAGAAATGGTGTGTTTGCGAATTCTTGATTCCAATTCTTGCCAAATATTCTCTATGGGATTTAAGTCTGGAGATTGTGGTGGTGTTTTTATTATTTCAGGACAGTTATATAGCAGCCAGAGTCTAACGTTCAGAGCAGTGTGCTTGGGGTCATTGTCCTGGTAGAATTTAAAATCGTTATGAAGGTTCAATTTTCGTGCTGAAGATTTCAAATTTTGCTTTAAAATATCAATATACTTGTACTGATCCATTATACTGTCCATAAAAACAAGATTACCAACTCCAGCGGACGACATACACCCCCATACCATAACTCCTCCTCCACCATGTTTTACTGTTGGTAACAAGTTCTGTTTGCGAAATTCTTCCCTGGGTTTTCTCCACACCAAGATTCTACCGTCAGAACCAAATATATTAAATTTACTCTCATGAGCAAATATAACTTTATTCCAGTAATCAGAATTCTTATTTATGTTGGATTTTGCGAAAGCTAGTCTGAGTTTTCTATTCTTTTCACTTACGAAGAATTTTTTCCTGGCTACTCTACCGTGATATCCAGCAGATCGAATTACCCTTCTAATAGTCTCAGGATTAACAATTATTCCATATAATGCTTGTAAATCAGCAGCAACTTTTGAAGCACTATTTCTTGGATTTTTTTTTTTTAATATTTCGAACGATAATTGGCTTTATTCCATTGGATAGCTTTGATGGTCGGCCAGGTCTTCTTTTATCCTGAATCATATGATTCTTTTTATATCGTTTAATGATATTGAAAACTGTTGAACGACTCAAGTTAACTGTTTCAGCAGCTTTCTAATAGATTTTCCACGTTCAATATGCAAATTAATAACTAATTTTCGAATTTCAGGCGAAGTTTCTTTTCGTTTAGCATTCATGGATACACAGAGCTAAAAAACACAAAAATTCCAAAACAAACTGGAGAGAAATAATGCAGACGATTTTATAAGTTATTGCCAATTGCTTTTAAGTAAAAATAAAACCCCAAAAAATATTTTTATTGCTTATTTCAGACGATTTTTGTTGCATATATAATGGTGTCCCATCACTTATGTGAGCTATTTTTTGCTCCGTTCTAAACATTTGTATTTTTATTAAATTAATATTTTAATATTTTGACAAAATGTATGCTATGCAATAATCTTTACTAAATTTAAGTATGAAACACACCAACAAAAAAATGTGCACATGTTTTTTTTTATTTATTTGATTAGTTTCCTTTCGTAAAGCACAAGTGTCCCATCACTTTATGTGAGACACTGTATATTTTCCGTATATCATTCTGTCCATAAATTTTACACTTTAACATTGATCTCTAACTTTTTACATTAAGACTGCTGTAGAAAAATCTATTACATTATATATTACAATATTCTAAAAAAAAGTTCATTAAAATTCTGAAACTACAATATCTAAGATTTGAATAAATGCAAATAAAACAATTGTCTAAAAATATTCTTTAACTTAAAATTCTCTCTCTTATTACTCACATTAAATAATGTCTAGATATTTTTTATTCAGCACTCTCTCGCGATTTCTTCAGAGCATTTTTTTTTTTTTTTTTTTTTTTTTTTTTTTTTTTTTTTGTCACTATTAAAAATTACAAAAGTTTCTTAATATTTTCTCATACAACATGCAAAATCGCATATTCTTGCATTCATAGAATAGTTCAGTTCGTATAAATTAAATTGAAGAGAAAAATATCATTATTCGTCATTAAAATGGAATTCTAAATAATGTAAGTCTCTGAAATGCTGTAAATCGTTGAAAAACACTCATACAGTTTTTTAATTCTAACAATCACTGTAATCTTTATACAAAATTAACATCTAAATTTCAAGCTTAATATAGACTAAAGTTTCAGAAATTTAAAAATTAAGAGGATCATAATGTAATATTTTCGAGCATATTTTTTGAAATTCCAAACTGACAACCTTGTCTGCATTTTATAGTGAACATTTTAAACGATTTATCAAAGTACAAAATGACCTCATTGATTAAATGATGATTTTACCTCCATTTTTATTCGTAGCAGTTCGTAGCAGAAATATCTTTTATGCAAGATAAAGTATTCTTACATTTTATTTAAAAACTACAGAAAACCGCATAAAATTTAGAAATATATATGTATATTTTAATTAATAATTTTTTATATATTGCTATCAGCTGTTAATATTTCTCTTGATTAAATCTAAAATTTCTACTTTGCAGCTATAGATATACTTTATTCCGCACCCTTTTATCAGGTAACCAAGAAAATTTGTGCAGTTTATTAGAACAGCTACTTTTGTTGCGTAGGCTTGGTCATACTGACTCTGATGACGTCATTTATGTACATTGCCTTTAAACTGGAATCAGTAGAGAGTTGTTTAACGTATCTCACGTTTCGCTATCAGTTTTGTAGGAAGTACAATCGTTGACAAAGGATGTCGTTGACAAAGGAGATGTTGAGGTCTATTTTGCTCTACGAGTTCAAATTAGGAATCAAGGCTGCAGAGGCCGCTAGAAGAATATGCTCCGTGTTTGGAGAGACTTCAGTGATTGAA
Organism: Maratus speculifer; assembly: GCA_964019185.1. Lineage (NCBI taxonomy): Eukaryota > Metazoa > Arthropoda > Arachnida > Araneae > Salticidae > Maratus > Maratus speculifer. The sequence continues at coordinate 328,254,013 of OZ025290.1, forward strand.
CGGACCGCTCAAAACAGGTTCAGCAGATTTTCGTCCGGAGACGAGAGCCTCGAAGACAAGCCCCGTGTTGGTCGTCCATCCATCTTATACCAAGCCCAGCTGGAAGAGGAAATCAAACAGAATCCTGATCTGACATGCCAGGAGCTTGTGCAAAGGTTTGGAGTATCTGACGAAACCATCCGATCGCATCTTCATAATCTTGGGATGTCGTGGAAACTTGATAAGTGAGTTCATTATGTCCTGTCCTAGGAGAACAAGCTGCAACGATTGACCAATCTGCTTGTCATTGCTCTCGCGCCACAACAAAGCCTCTCTCCTGGATCAGATATTGACATGTGACGAGAAATGGGTAATGTATGATAACCGAAAGACAAAACATCATTGGTCGATTTCTGGTTCCGTCTAATTGGTTGCTAAACCGGACATCCATCAAAAACAGATAATGCTGTGTATTTGGTGGACTAGCGCTGGTATAGTTCACTATGAATTCTTAGAAAGTGGGAAAACAATCACAGCCGAAGTCTACTCGTCGCAATTGAAAAGAGTTTCAGCTGCTTTGCTCGAAAAGCAGCCAGCGCTAATCAACAGGAGAGGAGTTCTTCTCCTCCACGATAACGCCAGACCTCATACAGCCAAAGCGACCAAGGACGTGATAAAAACATTGAGCTAGGAAGTTTTTCCTCACCCACCTTACTCCCCGGACATCGCTCCATCGGACTATTACTTGTTTTTGGCCATGGATAATCACCTGCGGAAACAGCAGTTCCAAACCCAAGATGATGTCACAAAAACTATAACCCAGTTTTTGGACTCTAAACCAAACCTTTTTCAAAAAGGGTTTTTATAAGCTTGTGCCTTGTTCGGAATACTTAATTGAAGCCAATGGTGATTATTTCAAAGAATAAAAATAGTGTTTGAGATTTTTATAGGTCGTTTTTTATGTCTAATGAAAACCGCACGAACTTTCTTGGTTACCTGATACGATTACTTCTGAACATATTCTTTTTTTTTTTTTTGTGCACCATTAAAATTCACAAAATTTTTTTTTAAATGTTCTCATACAACATACAATATAATCTTTCCAACTATTCAACTGGACTGTTAAAACATTTTGGGAATAACTACATCTTGAATGAAATATTCTTGCTTTGATAAAATCATTCCTTTCATATGAATGAAATAGTAGCGTTAAGTATCATTATTTGAAGATAAAACGTAAATGTAAATTATTTTAATCTCTTAAATTATGTAAAGCATCGAACTAGACATATTTAGTTTTTAAATGTCAGACATTCTCTGCAATCTTTATGTCAATACTAATATCTAAAGGTTAAACTTCAAACTGAATGTAATCTAAAGTTTTAGGAATTTAAAAATAAAAGTGAACGTAATGCAATATGTTTTCTTGCATATTTTGCAAAATATCTATTATCAGTCTTGTATATATTTTATATTAACTCTTAAAAAGATTTCTCGATGTTATGAAATAATTTAATCTATATTTTCCGTACAAAATTTCTGTCCATACATTATACATATTAACATTGATTCCTGAATTTTTGAAGACTGATTTGAAGACTGATGTAAGTATAACTTTTAAAATATTTATTATAATATTTTAACAAAACTTTCATTAAAATTCCTGAACTACAATATCTAAGATATGAAAAAAAGCATTTGAAACAATGGTCTAAAAATATTCTTTAACTTAACCCTTTCGGGTCTGGTGTACTATTAATAGTACATGTTTTTTAATGGGGTATGATTTTGTTTTAAGAAATACTTTTACTACTATTTACATGTAGTAATGTTAGTATATGTCTGTGCATTTACTATATAACTTCATTTATGTTTAAGCATTTCTTAATAATAATATTAATAAATTTTTGCTTAATTCTCTTTGCGCCGTTTGCAATTCTTTTATTTTAAACATGTACCGGGTGTCCAGTAAATGACTGACCCATTTTGAATGTAAATAACAAAAAAACTGTTTGAGATAAAAATGCGCGGCTTGCTGCATTGTTATTAGAATATAAATAAATTTTAAAATATGCACTTTGTTAATGTAATATAATAATATTTAAAATAATATCTCAGTCTCAAGACTGAGGAGGTGAAGTATAATACAGATGGTTCAATCATAAATATTATTTTAAATCACTTTCCAACCAACGTATCCTATTTCTGAATCTGATTCGAGAGTCGATTCAACATATAGATTCAGATTCGACAACATATAAATTCAGATTCAACCGAAAATCTCATATTTATGAAAATTAGAGTCATGTCTCTATTCAAACAGCCTGCTACCGCCAGCTCGACATTTTTTCCCGAAATTTGAACTATATTAACAAAGTACATGTTTAAAAATTTATTGATTTTCTAATAACAATACCACAAACCGCGCATTATTATCTCAAACCGTTTATTTGTTATTTAAGTTCAAAATAAGTCAGTTATTTACTGGACACTCGGTATTTCACTCTTTAAATTTAAAATAAAAGGTACTTTCCTGAAAGAGTCATTTGTAATAAACTGCAAAAAGTATTAGAAAGTTGTAATATAAGTTAAATCTTATTTTAATGCAATATTTTCTCCAAACATTCTTCCTTATCCTATTGAAATATGAATATAAATTGAATAATACACAAAACAACAACATTCACTTTCTTTCGGATAATGAAATATTCGTTGAACACTAACTAATCTATTTGGATAATTAGTGTTAATGCTACTAAAATAAAAGTGTTTTTATTTAATTTTTTAAAAAATCGGACCCGAAAGGGTTAAAAATCTTTAAAAATCTAAGATCTTAAAAATCTAAATAGTAAAGAAAAATATCATTATTCGACTATAAAATGTAAATTATGTTAGTATTTGAAATGACGTAAAGCGTCCAACTACACATATTTAGTTTTTGAATTGCTGACATTCGCTGCAACCTTTATGTCAAGTCTAATATCTAAACATTAAATTTCAATCTTAACATACTTTAGAGTTTTAGAAATTTAAAAAAGAAAATGAAACAGACTGCAATATATTTTCTTACATATTTTGCAAAGTTTCATGTTGTCAGTTTTGCATATATTTTAAAAGATTTTCTCTATGTAATTGAATTCTATATATTTTATACAAAACTCCATAATTTTTATATGTTAACTTAGATTTCTAAAACTTAAACTAAAACTGCTGTAAAGAAAACTATTAAAATATTTATTGTAATAATCAAAGAAAACTTTCGTCAAAACTCGAAAACTGCAATATCTAAGATTTAATACAATGACTTTGAAAGAATGATCTAAAAATATTCTTTTACACTGTAAAAAAAATCTGCAAAGGTACTAAACCTTTTCTAGGAAACTGGGATTCCAAGAACTTTTCCTGTAAGGGTAACAGCAAAAATTCAAGTTTCAGAATCGATTCATGAATTTTTCCTGCTATCGTTACATGAAAAGTTCTTGGAATCCCAGTTTCCTAGAAAATATTTAGTACCTTCACAGATTTTTTTTTACAGTGTACTTAAAAATCTGCCACTTAGATTAATTCATATCCAGATATATTTTATTTGGCACTTTCTCACTATTACTTCCGAATATATTCTGTTTTGCACCATGAAAAGTCACAAAAGCTTTTTTAAAATTTTCTCAAACAACATGCAAAATAGCTTTTCCTTCTATTCAACTCGCTTATTAAAATATTTTGCGAATAACTACATCTTGAATCAAATATTCTCGCTTTGATAGAATAGTTCACTTCGTGGGAACTAAATAGTAGAGAAAAATATCATTATTAAACGATAAAATGGAAATGGAAATTATGTTAGTCTCTGAAATGGCGTAAAGCATGGAACTACACATATTTAGTTTTTAAATTGCTGATATTCTCTGCATTCTTTATGTCAAAACGAATATCTAAAGATTAAATTTCTTTACAGTTTTAGAAATTTAAAAAGAAAATGAAACGAACTGCAATATATTTTCTTACATATTTTGCGAAATTTCATACTGCCAGTTTTGTATATATATATTTCATACTAAACTTTAAAAAAGATTTTCTCTGTGTAACGGAATGACTTATTCTATATTTTTGATACAAAATTTCTGTACGTAATTTTTACATGCTAACATTGATTTCGAAATTTTAAATTAAAACAGCTGTAAAAAGAACTTTGCAGCTAAATTTTATAAATGCTCACATTTTTCAATGTAAGGTACCCTGGGGTAATAACGCCACGTTAAGGTTCTACCAATTTTCACGGCTTAGTTTTAGATTGTATTTTTCAAACAAATATAGGATCTGATACAGCAACTCATTGACTATCTATATAAAATAAAATAATTTAACAGATATGTATTCATAAAATGTAATGGCGTTTTTTCTTGACCCATGCTATTTGGCGTTATTACCCACCTATATGGGTAATAACGCCATGCAAACAAAACTATGAAATAAGATGAAATAATTGCATGTAGATAGCCCAATTCTAAAAATACAAACTCTACAAACTTAGAAATTGACAAATTGCATTCTAAGATATTGAAAATGTTCAATTTTTGTGAATGTGTAAGAAATATAAAGGTGTGGTGTGGGAGGGGGGAATGAGGCAAATGAATATCAGACAGTGAGTTTCTTTTTGCTTAAAAAGGACCGTTTAAATATAAATATGAGAAACATTGCACAGTTTTAACTGTGTTTATTTGAATCAGTATTTAGGATGTAGCTCGGCCACTGTAGGCAATCAACCGGGGTATTAATGTCAAGGATTGGCGTTATTACCCCGGTATAGTTATTGCGCAGTACATTTTAAATTACAAATTATCTCGAGAAGATATCCAAAATCTTCAACAACATTTTAAAAGTACATGAAATGCACTACAAATTTATGTAATCAACAAAGTATTTCCGGATAAAAAGATAGTCACCACATATGCAAAACGTACCTCGCAAATTTTAGATCAAGCGTTAATTTTAGTTGTTTGTAAAAACAATAAGACCTAAAAAGGAAACAAATTAACTTGAAGCTGTTTTTTGCGATTTAAATGACTCAAAACCCTTCTGCGCAGAGCACATGGGTGTCATTTACCTGATTATTTCATAAATATGCAAAATATAAGCACTTGGCGTTATTACCCCGCCTGGCGTTATTACCCCAGGGTACCTTACATATATATTTTTTTTAAGGTTTTAATGATATATGTGATAACGAATATGTTTTAATACATTTCTGTCAAGTGCTAACTTCTGTTTTTAGTTCAACATAAAATATCTCCTTTAAGGGTACAGTGGATTCTCAAAACTAATTTTTTTAACTTTCTATGACATTTTTTAAAAAATTTCTGGAAATAGCCATAGTATATATATATATATATCTTATTTCACAATTTTAAAAAATATATAAGGTATCCTGGGGTAATAACGCCACGTTAAGATTCTACCAATTTTCACGGCTTAGTTTTAGATTATATTTTCCAAACAAATATATAATTTGATACAGCACATCATTGACTATCTATATAAAAAAAATAATTTAACAGATATGTATTCATAAAATGTAATGGCGTGATTTCTTGACCAATGCTATTTGGCGTTATTACCCACCTATATGGGTAATAACGCCATGCACACAAAACTATGAAATAAGATGGAATAATGGCATGTAGATTGCCTAATTCTAAATATACAAACTCTACAACTCTAGAAATTGGCAAATTGCATTCTAAACTATTGAAAATGTTTATTTTTTTGCGAAAGTGTAAGAAAAATAAAGGTGTGGTGTTGGGGGGAGGAGGCAAAAAAATATATCAGACCGTGAGCTTCTTTTTGCTTAAAAAGGACCGTTTAAATAGAATTATTAGAAACATTGCACTGTTTTAACTGTGTTTATTTGAACCAGTATTTAAGATGTAGTTCGGCCACTGCTGGGAATCAACCGGGGTATTAATGCCAAGGATTGTCGTTATTACCCCGGTATAGTTATTGCGCAGTACATTTTAAACTACAAATTATCTTGAGAAGATATCGAAAATATTCTACAACATTTTGAAAGTACGTGAAATGCACTACAAATTTTGTAATAAACAAAGCATTTCCGGATGAAAAAAAATAGTCTTCAAGTAACAAGCCGCATCTCTCAAATTTTAGATCAAGTGTTAATTTTAGTTGCTTGTTAAGACAATAACACCTACAAATGGAACAAATTAACTTGAAGCTGTTTTTGGCGATTTATATGACTCAGTGCTCTTCTTCGCAGAGCACATGGGTGTCATTTACCAGATTATTTCATAATTATGCATAATATTAGCACTGGGCGTTATTACCCTGCCATTCGTTATTACACCAGAACACCTTATATTCAGCAGTTTTTGAGATACAGATTTTTTTTAATTAACGAAAAATGACAATATTTCAAAATGCTCCATGCGCAACCAGTTTACACATATTTGTTGAAACTTTTTCCATAATAATCATCTCATGCATACAAATAAATGTTATTAAGCATTTTTAGCATATTACATTTAAAACATTAAAATAAATGATTTTAACTATATTTTTTTGTATTTTTCGTTAAAAAATCATTAAAAATTCCATATAACTGAAATTTATAAAAAATTAAGTGCGTCTTAACTAGTTTATTTTTAGTAACATTTGTTAACACATATATAGAGAGAGAATAAAAAAAAAAAAAAAAAAAAAAAAAAAAAACAGAAAAATTGGGCATAAAGTATTGCGCATGGGAAATTTTGAAATCATGAAAACGACTAAAATATTAATTCTGAGAAAAACAGGTTTTAGTAATTACAATGGTTAATTGCTTAATATTTTAGAAAATGAGTGTGTGTATTGTAAAAAAAGAGTGATGTTGTATAATATAGAAAAACAAATTATAAAATCACGCATAAAAACATAAAATATCCATTTCTATGTTATCCACGATTCCAATAAGCGTTCCTTAATAAAAAAAAATATGTGAAACAAATATAATTTCAAGATTTAAAGGAACATTTTTAAAAATAGTTTCTTTTATTCCAACGGTTTTTATGTATTCTCGAAGTGCTTTTTTTATTTTATAAATACGTAATACCTATGGTCCGTCCGTCTTTCCGTGTGCATATAACATAGCAAGAACAACCCAACCGAGTCCTTTAAAATTTAAAACATATAATTTTTACAGAACTTTGTCGAATCATTTCGAATTTTATGAAAATCGGATGCATAGATTAATTACATGGACAATCAAAATTATTCCGCTACATGACGGCCAAATGGAAAAAATAATTTCAAATGCATTTGAATGATGTTACTCTCTTTCAAGCATAATAAAATTCATATGCATTTATGAAATATATATTAAAATATACATTCTGTACTATTTGTGGGCAAAGAATACTTGTTATTTATTTACAGGGCCGCACAAAACTATCTCATTACATATGGGGGGAAAGACTGTTTCGGACGCGTTTTAATTATATTAAACTATTTACATTTTATAAAATTAATATACTTTGGTTATTTTTGGTACAAGTTTGTTCCTATATAATAAAAAGCAGTTAGTATTTACAGGGACACAGAAAATATTTCGGCTACTACACTATATCCGAAATTTTCTTAAACGAGAAACATGAGTTTTTTGGTTGCTATCAATTCTTATGTAAACATTCCATGTAAAAAAAAATGAGTTTCACCGACAAGTATGATAAATTAAGAGCATTATTATTAACGGGAAAGTTAATAATATTTATTACTATACCATATATAAATTCAGTTACGTAGCTGAAATTGTTTATTTCAAAATAAACAGCAATATATATCGGCTTGAAAAAACTTATTAATATACTAAAAAATTACTCAAATCATTTTTGAAAATCTGTGGCAGCAAAAGAATCTTCTTTTTTATAAAAGTTTCTATAAATGTCGAATATGCATTTTTTTTTCAAAAGATAAAGAACTCTTTTCGGAATTATGGGTAATTCAGAAATGGCTGCTTTGTATTGTCAAAAGTGGTTATGTTATATTTGCGCAGATCAAGGAACATCTTTTTCTGAGTATATTTTTTAAATTTTGAAATAAATTTATGCGGAATTGTACTATGCTTGTGGGGGGGGGGGGGGGGAATCCTCTTTGCTAGAATATCAGTTTGAAAAGAGAAGCTACATTGAACACTATATTTTTAATGATATCTTTATTTAAAATCCTTAACAGGAATATATTGGATTATAAAAGTGTACTTGAAACAAATATTTAAGAAATATTCTTTCACTTAGTAATCAGTCTCATGTCATTTACCCCCCATTTAACCCTTTCGGGTCCGATTTTTTTTCCATTTTGAGAGCAAAATAATTATTAGTTTAATAACGTTAATCGTAACAATCCAAATAGACTTATTGATGTTTAAAGGTTATCTCGTAGTCTGAAATGCAACGCATGTACTTATTTTGTGTGCAATTCAATACATATTTGTATGATAATAGACTAAGGAAGAGTTTTTGGAGACGTTTGGAAAATATCATATTACAACAGAGTTTAACATCCCTAATAGCATGCATGGTCACAGTGACGTCACATTGTGACTGAGATGTGACTTTCTTAAAAATCTTTAGAAGTTTATAAATATCCTTCAAAATATGTTATTTACTTTAAAAAACATGTTTCTGGCAATTTAAATATAGTCGCTTTTGTCAGTTTCGTCACAATGTTAATGTAAAATTAGTCACAAATGTCACATTGTGACCACTTTGTGAAACGTCACAAAAGTGCTCTAAAACGGCCATAACGACTTCACATTTTAGTCACAGTGACTTCACATCGACGTCACGTGACATCGCATCGACAATCGATGGCCACAAAGTCACAATGTGACTTCACAACGACGTTACAGTGACGTCACCATGCTTTACGGGATATAATACAATTTTCTAATTTTTTTTGTGTTTCATCAAGCATGATCCATTCAGAAAAGTAGCCTATGTTGTAAATTTAAAGCCTATTATATATGTGTAAAAAAAGGGAATCGTAAACAGTGCAAAGAGAAATAAATAAACTTTTATTATTATTATTGTTACTGAATGTCAAAACATAAATGAAGTCATAATAAGGAAGGGATAGACATATACTATCATTTCTATATGTAGAAAGTAACAAAATAATTGTCAAGGCAAAATAATATTCGGTGAAAAGACATATATTATTAATAGTATGCCAGACCAGAAAGGGTTAAAACATATTCAAATATCTTTTTTGGCTCTGTTTTGAATTACTTTGTAATATAATACTTTTTTTCCAATGTTTAATATGTTCAAAATTTGCTTTGAATTTTCTAGTACCGCATGTAAAATAACTCTTCTTTATGTTTAGCTATATTCTTTAAATACATTACGAATAACGACATTTTGGATCAAATATTTTTTATGCACAGTATACTTGACTTCAAATGAACTAAATTGAAGAAAACTACCATTATTTTACAATAAAAGAAATGTCAAATTTATGTTAGCTTCTAAAATGACATAAAACCATAAACAGATCTTTTTTTCTTCTGTCATTTACTGCAGCTTTTATGCCTAAATTGTTGTCAATAAATTTTCATTTCAAAATTTAGCAGTAAATAGTTTTAGTATTTTAAAAATAAAAGATCACATAATGTAATATATTGCATATTTTGTTGAATTTTAAATAATTTATTGATTTTTCTTTTTTTTTTTTTCTTTTTTTTTTTTTGTATTGATTTTTTTTTTATATCTGAATTCACTTCCAAATTCCCCACTTCCCCATTAAAACGCATTTAGATATTTTTTTGGCATTCTTTACTACTTTATTACTTTGTAACATAATACTTTTTTTCTTACGTTTAATATGCTTAAATTTTCTAATAGCACACGTTAAATAACTCTTCTTTATGTTTAGCTAGATTCTTTAAATACATTACAAATAACGACATCTTGGATCAAATATTTTTTATGTATAGTATACTTCACTTCAAAAAAGCTAAATTGAAGAAAACTACTATTGTTCTACAATAAAATGAATGTCAAATTTATGTTAATTTCTAAAATGACATAAAACCATAAACATATCTTTTTTTTCTTCTGACATTTACTGCAACTTTTAGGCCTAAATTGTTGCCCATAAATTTTGATTCTCAAAATTTACCAGCAAATAATTTTAGCATTTTAAAAAATAAAAGAGCACATAATGTAATATGTTCTCTTGAATATTTTAATGAATTTTAAAATGATAAGAATCTCCAATATAATTTATATGGAATGTTTAGATGCGTTTATTTCAATGTCTCACTGTCTTGCTGACTAGTATGTATAAAGTTTCATACACATAAATTTTGATTTTGAAATTTATTTGTGCCAGTTTCTAAAGTGATATAAAGCGACAAGCCATACATTTTTTTCTTAACCCGCGAGTAGTCGCGACTTTTTCCTCAACGTCATTAGTCGTGCTCGGTCTTTTCGCCGCTGGCCCCCCGCATAATAAATATGTAAAATAAGAAATATTTTTCACCTAATATATGAAGATAACATTTCAATGAATATATACATTTGCAGTTTTCTTAAATTAAGCATTTTATTCATGAGATTTGGAATAATTCGAAAAAGTAAAAATGAATTGACATTAGTGTTTGTTACGTAGACTTTTTCACCAATTTCAACTTTGTTTCTAAAAATGTACCTGAAAGAAAAACAAAGGTGTCCTATTACTTCACTAAGGCGTTCGAGAAACCTTTAAAGTCAGCTACATGGTAGATCTCCGTTGTATTTGTAATCTGATTCAAGTTTGGAGAAGATAATTTATACGGGCGGCGAAAAGACCGACACGCGACTACTGACGGGTTAAACTGTAGCTACAATTTCATCTAAGACTAGCTAAACCGTCTGGCGTAGCCTGCAAACGTGATGAATTAGGCTTAAATGAATCTCATATTTGTATGATTTTATTCCTTTAACACCATTTTGTCTTAATTTATATTTTTAAATAAAAATATCACTTAGAAATATAGAATGTTATTTCGTATTTTATTTTCTGCAAATTTGATTTTTGGAGTATGTGGATACCAAAAGCGAATGAAACTGCATTGCAGTACTCGGGTTTCTACACTGTAAAAAAAATTCAAGAGGTTACTAAAAATTTTTTAGTAAATTTGTATTCCACAGAATTTTTTAATAACATTACAAACTTTTTTTTTTTTTTTGCAAGTGAAACAAGCATTTCTTTTGTAAACTGAACAAAAGAATTTTTTGTATAACTAACTTAAAAGTTTTTAGTATGAGCCACCAAGCAACTTTCAGTAATAGCTCCAAAATTATTTTTAATAACCATTACGTGCGCCCGAAGGGCAAGAGGTTCCTTCGAGCTGCATCCAGACTTCTGAAGCGGAAGATTTTCGGCAAAACTGCAATAGATGGCAGCACCAAACATTTCTAACTGCTCCGACAGGATTTTCATAATCCCTTTACTAACGAGTACTTACACTGCATATATTCGGGGCGTATTTGGCGGTGGCCAGTATCGAACCCGGGACCTTTTAGTCTGGAGTCCGTTACTATAACCACTATGCTATCAAGGCCACACCAAGTGAGTTTTAGTAATAGTTATTAAAAATATAAAACTATTAACTCTCTTCGTTGCTAACTTTTTTCTAGTAATTCTTACAGATTTTCTTGTAACCGACTAAAATTACTAAAAACTTTTTAGTAATTACAAGGATCACTAAAGTTTTTTTAGTAGATCGACCCTTTTTTTTTACAGTGTACTGATTGATTACATCGATATTTTTACACATTATATATTTATTTATTTACTTATTTATTTACTTATACCCAACCGAACGTTTCAAAATTTTTGTAGGTTATTTATATCTATTCTGTCGGGATGCTCTAAACATGCTATGTTAAAATAGGGACGTTTAGTACCTTTTACCGTAAAAAAAATATTGCCTCTTTGAGGCGCGAAGTAACCTGCGTTTATCGGTGTATCCGAAAAGATAAAAATTTATTTTTTTTAACCAGTTACACCATGAATGGGAAGAAGGTTTTAGATTAAAAATGTTGTTTTGAGCTTAACGACACCTCTAAAATTGCGCTGATTTTTATAAAGGGTCCTTTAAGCAAACTTTGACATTTTTTCTATTTGATTACAGCATTTGAGGTGTAAGAATGCGATATTTCGGAATATGTCTTTAAATTTAGAACTCTGGAAGGGGTTGTTGTACTGTCACAGCAAAAAAAAAAAAAAAAAAAAAAAAAAAAAAAAAAAAAAAAAAGCGATTTCAGATGTTAAATATCATTTGTTAAATATCTAGAAATATGCATAAGGAATGACTTTGAAACTCCAGATGTATTAACAAAATAGCACAGGTCATATATTTTCGAAAAGATTTTTTTTCCAAAATCCAATAGAGGCCCGTAAACAAATTAAAAAAGAAAGAATATCTTTTGAATAACCCCGTCAAAACTAATATAGCTAAAGCGTTTAAACTGCAGATTATGATTAAGTGGCTTATGGTAATATACTGTGTTTATTTTTATGCGGATAGCATGTATAAACGTAGAGAAATTAAGGTTTTTATAAAAAACGGTCCCAAGTTTTTTGGTTATAAATTGCAGAGTTCTTAATTAAAAACAATGTTCTTTTCAGAAAATATGAGAAACAGCATTGTACATAATACCCTGTAATCAAAATTTAAAAATATTTATAATTGTCTGAAAAATGAGCAAATATACTAAATAAATTTTCACTGCGCGTGCGTCAACTCTATAAAAAACTTATTTGCATTTCGTATTAGCTAAATGTATAGAGCAACTTTTATTAGGTAGCTTTCATTACAAAAAGTAAAAAGCTACCTATTGCAGCCGTCCGGAGGAAAACACTTCCGGAAAATTTTGGTATATTTTCACCGATCATGACCCCCAGACCCCAAAACCACCCTCCGTTCAAATGTTGACATATATATATATATATATATATATATAACCATATATATATATATATATATCTGATTTTTGTCATGCGATAACTAACGTATTTATGAACCGATTTGAATGAAACTTGGTATGTACATAGTACATACAAATGTCTCGACCGAGTTCGTTGGTCAGCATCATCCGCCATTTTGTTTCAAAATGGCGGCCATTTTAAATTTTTTAAAAAATTTAAAATTTAAAATTAAATGTGAAAAAATTAAAAGTTGAAAAATATTTTCCTTTTACGTATTAGAACTTAAAACAAAGATTCCAGAACACTTTTTATTTTGTCTATATCTTAAAAAATGATTGAGTTATGCCACTTTGAATTTTTCTTATGGCTGACATTTTGAAACGATCTGATTTTTGTCACGTGATAACACGCATACTTATGAACCGATTTCAATGAAACTTGGTATGTACATAGTACATACAAATGTCTCGACCGAGTTCGTTGGCCAGCATCATCCGCCATTTTCTTTCAAAATGGCGGCCATTTTAAATTTTTTAAAAAATTTAAAATTTAAAATTAAATGCGAAAAAATTAAAAGTTGAAAAATATTTTCCTTTTACGTGTTAGAACTTAAAACAAAGATTCCAGAACACTTTTTATTTTGTCTATATCTTAAAAAATGATTGAGTTATAGCACTTTGAATTTTTCTTATGGCTGACATTTTGAAACGATCTTATTTTTGTCACGTGATAACACGCGTACTTATGAGCCGATTTCAATGAAACTTGGCATGTACATAGTACATGCAAATGTCTCGACCGAGTTCGTTGGTCAGCATCATTCGCCATTTTGTTTCAAAATGGCGGCCATTTTAAATTTTTTAAAAAATTTAAAATTTAAAATTAAATGCGAAAAAATTAAAAGTTGAAAAATATTTTCCTTTTACGTGTTAGAACTTAAAACAAAGATTCCAGAACACTTCTTATTTTGTCTATATCTTAAAAAATGCTTGAGTTATAGCACTTTGAATTTTTCTTATGGCTGGCATTTTGAAATGATGAGTTCTGATTTTTGTCACGTGATAACACGCGTACTTATAAACCGATTTCAATGAAACTTGGTATGTACATAGTACATACAAATGTCTCGACCGAGTTCGTTGGACAGCATCATCCGCCATTTTCTTTCAAAATGGCGGCCATTTTAAATTTTTTTAAAAATTTAAAATTTAAAATTAAATGCGAAAAAATTAAAAGTTGAAAAATATTTTCCTTTTACGTGTTAGAACTTAAAACAAAGATTCCAGAACACTTTTTATTTTGTCTATATCTTACAAAATGATTGAGTTATAGCACTTTGAATTTTTCTTATGTCTGACATTTTGAAACGATCTGATTTTTGTCACGTGATAACACGCGTATTTATCAACCGATTTCAATGAAACTTGGGATGTACATAGTACATACAAATGTCTCGACCGAGTTCGTTGGCCAGCATCATCCACCATTTTGTTTCAAAATGGTGGCCATTTTAAATTTTTTTAAAAATTTAAAATTTAAAATTAAATGCGAAAAAATTAAAAATTGAAAAATATTTTTATTTTTCGTGTTAGAACTTTAAACAACGATTCCAGAACACTTTTTATTTTGTCTATATCTTATAAAATGAATGAGTTATAGCACTTTGAATTTTGCTTATGGCTGACATTTTGAAATGGTCTGATCTGAACGATCCACAATGTTGCTTTAAAATGGCATACACTTTATGATATCGTAAAATTTGGTGACTCTCTAAATCGCTTAAAATAAAATCAGCTTGAATAAAAGATGACTAATTTCTAAAAATTCCTATTAATATTCAGTCTTGACAAAAACTAGTTTCAATCTTATAAAATCACTAATTTTATAAGATTATTTCCACTAATTTGAGCTTAGTGTTTTTGAACAATGTAACTTACCTTAAAATAAATAAATAAATATATAAGTATATGAAAGCTACCTCTTCCTCCCGGCATTGCCGGAAGGACTTTTAAAGTTTCAAAATCATAGCTTGAAAATTTTGAAAATTATTGTCGGAAGAATAAGATCAAAATCCGATATTCCTAAAATGAAACAAAATAATGAGGGGCTCTATCCATATTCCATTGATTAGTGTCTACACAATACTGCACGTATTACTATATTTGGATACATCTCCTCGTCTTTTTGCCTATCATTTTTTTTTTTTTTTCGAAAGAGTGTAACACCGTTAAAATGCTATTTTTTCGGATTTACCATAATGTAACGGAATAGATTTGAGTGTCATTATAATTAAACTATGCATCCGATTTTCATAAAATTTAACATGACTCAACAAAATTATGCAACAATTAAATAATTTAAATTTCAAATGATTCTGTTTTGTAGTTTCTGACGATTTGAACGACGACTATAGATGCTATGTATTTGAGTAATTAGAAAAACACCTAAAAAGAAAAACATGTTTTATTGACTGGTATCTTAAAATATCAGAGCATACCGAATAAAAAATATTTTAAAATTTACTCAATAGGGTAGCATGGAAGTATTTTTCTTTAAGGGCACATTTTACATAAAAAGTTTCAAATTTTTAAGTTTTAAACTATCGGCCTAAAAAATAGATCTAAAGGATTATAGTGCTAAATAATTTTGGACTTAAAAATATTACAATGCTGGTAATTTTTAAAATTAATGCATTTTAAGCACCGCGATTGTGTATGTATATTTTTTTGCCTTCTTTTTCAAAATGTTTTTTGTATGATTTGTTACACTTTTCTAAATTTCTATTCTAGTTTTAAACAGTCGAAGCTTTCAAGAATTGTATAACCAACTTGTTTCTTTAAAAATACCTAGTATTATACGTCTGAGTATTTTTTTAATGAAAAATAGATTCCTAACATTTTTAGAATTTTCAAATTTTTGAAGTAAAATATATTTTTAAGCCAAAATGAAAATTTCTGTTTATTATTATCAAATAGTATGTTTTTAGACATCACAACATATCTTAAAATCCCATATTCAGCAGTTTTTTTAAAAGTGTACCGAAGAAACACATTGGTAAAGACTGTTAAAAGACCCGCTGGTTTTTTACTCTTCCCGCATCTTTCATGTTGATAATTGATAAAAATAGTATTCGATTTTCTTTTCTTATACTTGGGTGCATTGCAATAAAAACTGGATATCAGTAATTGGGACAACCACTAAGTGTAGCACATGTACCGTTTACATATACGACCACCAGCAAATTAAGCAAAAATTGCTTAATAGCTAAAATATCTTGTATTTTTAAAAACAGAATAGAACAAATATTAATTTTAATATTAAGAATTATGCTTTTTTCAAATAGGAAATCTGAAAAAAAAGAGTCTGTGTTAATACTTCTTCTGTTATATACTTTAACACGAATATATAAATAAATATATATACATATTTAAAGCACTCTAAAAAATAAAAGTGTAAATTTACACACAAAAATGTGTAAATCGATGATACAAAAAAGATTTGTTTATATGTGTAAATTTGTGTGTAAATTGCCAAAATACACGCCTAATGTGTAAATTTCAAAATACACATTTCAGTGTGTAATTTGATGATAACACTAAGTGTGTAAAAGTTATTGTGATCACTCATGAAATACCCACATTAATGTGTAAATTGCGCAAGAATACACATATATCTGTGTTATATTCTTACTCATTGATCTGTGTAATCTTCTGTGATTACACTGATAAATATGTATTACGCAAAAAACACATATTATTGTGTTATTGTAATTTACACAGTTCTTTGCGCAATATGCAAAATACGCATATTCGATGGAAGTTGAATAACTATTGTGTCTAGTGTACATGAAACATCTGTACTGCAACGGGTTGATGAAGAATATCGATATATTTATGCTTAGTTTCAGAACCGTAGCTGCAACATTCATATAGTTTTGTATGGAGGAGTAAAATGGGGGGGGGGGGGTTGTTGAAAGTCTGATTATTAGCTTATGGGGCTAGATTTGTGACAGTGGATGCGATAAAATAGTGTTGTTTGGACTCGGGATCATAGTGATGTACACACTTCTCATCCACTATCACAAGTGTAGCATCATAAGCTCCAAATCAGTCTATCACACTCACTCCCTTCCTCTTAAAAACTCCCTATAAATAGGTTTTTAGAACTTTACCCCTCCCTTTAAAACTATGCTACTATAGCAGCTACGGATCTAAAATTCAGCATATAGCCATTTAAGACATTAGTTTTTTATATTCCTCATCAACCATCATAGTACAAATATTACTTCTCTGTTAGTGGGGAAGTATGGGACACATTGTGACATTTTCAATTTCTTTAATTATAAAATTTATTCTTCAAATTATGTTTCTATATTGCTCAAGGACATTAGAAAGTGTTTCATTTTGTATTCTATAAATCACAGTTTTTGTATTTGTGTCAAGTAAAGTTGATTTTATTATTTTTGTAAAAAGTGTCCCATTCCCCCCCACTCTCCTCTAAATATACACATAAAATCTGCTATTTTATTTTCTATATTCTTCCTTGCTTTTTAATTTTATATTTTCCCCTCATTTATATATTATTCAGAACATGCAATTAAAAATTAAGATAAAGAAAAATAAATAATTAATTAATGATAGATTTTAGACTAATCAGATGGAATAATCATAGTTGGTAAACTTGCAATCTCCACACTTTTTATTTTCAGAGTTCAGACTCAATTTTTCATTTTTTATTTTTCAGACTCAAGATACAAAGTCAATTATATTGAAGGTACTGTGTTACATACAGTTATAAAAGTAAAATTTAAAATACTATAAAAAAAATAGAAAAAAATGTATGTAAACTTCATCTCTCACACACACACATATTACCTGCAAATATTTTAGCTGATTTGTTTATATATACATAAATCACCTATATTACATGTTGAATTGTTTTCTTTTCATAAGTATTCATCATTACAAAGAATTTGCCATATAAAATATTATCAGGACTATCAAAAAAGCTGTTGAATCATTAAAGTAACATCTTTTGCATTAAATTTATATTTAGAAATTTGTGTCTTAAAAAAAGAAAAAAAAAATCGAAATATATTTTAACATTGATGAAATTAATCCGATCTTCATAAATGAAAATTTCAGATATTCTAATTAAAATTTTAGATATCAAACTAATGTGTATTTTTATTTATCAGCTATAGTAAAAAATAAAACGAGAAATACTGTGTCTATATCCAAATATCAATTGACTCTTATAAATTTTCGAAATTAATGCTCGTAGAATTTATTTGATAATTAGATTTGTGTCTTAAGTGTATAAAACTCACCCGGCGGGGGATATTTATGTAGAGGGGGAGGGAGAGAATGATAAGTTCGATTTTGAATATTCATTATGACACAACTGTTATAATTTTTTATATACATATAATCACATGTTTTATGTCATATAAGTTCTGTAATAATATGCAAAATTGGAATGGAAAAATGCATATTTGAAGAAAAAGGTTATTACTTTAATATAAATTTTCTTCAGAATTTTTGATCTGGAGTTATTTTAAATCAACGTATTTGCGCTCTTTTCCAATTTACTTCTGTGTATTTTTATTAATTCTATAATTAACAAGAAAAAAGTATGTGTTCTTTACTATGACTATTTTAGTGGAACATAGTTCTTCCGATGTAATATTTTCAAATTAAAACACAGCTGAAAATTTAATGTAATTAAGATAAAAAATTAAAAAAATTTAATTTCTCAAAATTAGGAAATGTAACGTAGAAACTCAAAAGCAACGCTATAGTTTTAATCGATGATAAACTTAGTTAACATTATAAGTTTCATAATTAAAAAAAAAATTCATTAAGTAAATAAAACTCAGATGAATTGTTTAACTTATAAATCAGAATATATAATTTATAGATATGGTATACATTTGTATAATAGTTTATAAATAAACTATAATATCTTTCACACAACCGAACCAAAATGTAACACCTCACCCCCCCCCAAAAAAAATGATGTTAATGTTTATTTTGCTACTGTTAACATACATTCATAAATTCTTTTTAAGATGAAAATTTTTCAAGAAATAAATGACTTCAGATACAACAGTTGTTATTTTAATAGACATTTATCAGGAGTTATGTAATGTTGACATTTTTTAAGGCAAGTAAATTATACGTGTAAAAAATTTTTATACGTAAAAATCAATCCAACATGTATCATATACATTTATACATAAATATAAACAAAGCAGATAAAAAAATTGGAGGTAATACGGACGTATGACATTACATACCTTATATTTTTTAAGGGAATGACTTATTATATACTATATTTTTCTGAACGAGAGCGCCTGCAATCAGCTGGACACACCATTAGTTTTCAACTTAAACATGATGAAGCCAAGTCAACGAAGATTACGATTTTAGTCTAACTCGGGGTTGAAGTAGTTCCTGAATACAACCATCAATTGCACTGCGAACTGAAGTTAAACTAAAATTACAAGTTAAACTTTGAAATGGATAAAAGTTTACAAGCTACCAGCCGGCTCAAATAATTTAGGGTAAAATCAAGCATACTTATATTTGATTGCAAAATGTATAAATAACTCAGGATACGAATTTAGAATTATCTTAATTACATGAATTGTATTTTATATTACATATTAAATGAATTCGAAATAGTTTTTAGATTTTACTGAAGATTAAACTATTATCCTTTTAATTAAGGGGGGGGGGGGGGCGCAGCAAAAAAGAATATCAATAGTACAAAAAATATAATTTAATTTTATAAATAAGCATAAAGTGGGATTATATCTCTATTATAATGCCTCGTTATGAAGTCTTCCTAATGTCGCTTTAAGAATGAAATCTAGCACTATTACTGAAAATTACAAGTAAAATTGTGAAAAAGAGCAGTCTGTGCGATGGCTGAAAGAAATTACGATTTAATCAAAACCTATAATTATACAATCAAGCATTCTTATATTTGATGTACAAATTTTAAAAAGGAATTCGGAAAACGAAATTAAAATTTACTAATTAAATGAATAAAATTTTACGTTACATGTAACAAAATATTTGTTACATTTGTTACATGTGTCGAGATTAAATTTTTTTAACTTCTTTTAAATGTTCACGTGCTGCTGAAACGGGGAGAGTGAGAGAGGTGGTCAGAGTATCTTATAAAAATATATAAATATATTAATTTATTACTTAAAAATACTGTTACAGCAAAGCAATGACACCATGTTATTTATGGAAGGGGTTTACTAAAATAAAAAGTGTAGCTCTGAATAATATGTAAGCCTCCTATCCCTTTCGTAACGTCTACTTTAAAATTCCCGCATTTATAATTTTTTCAACACAATAATTAGTGTAATTTCAGGAATAATCTACATTTACACATTTTTATAAGTTTATGCACTGATAACAAACTTACAAACTTAATGCCACAAACTAAACACACATTAAAATAGGTATTTTTTATGACAAGTGGGTGCCTTTAGAAATTTACACTCTTACCTATGTGTATATCATGTGTAAATTACAATAACGTACCAATTTATGTAAATTCAGACATTTTTCAGCATTTACACATTTATTTATGTTTTTCAAGTGATAAAAAAATACACACTTAGTTTGTTAAGCTAAAATGCACATAAAAACAGGTAAAACTTTGCAAAAAGTGGGTAATTTTCATGTCAGGTGTGTAATTTTAGGAATTTACACACATATATATGTAAATTTGTCTAATTTACACTTTTATTTTTTAGAGTGAGGGATATTTGTATGTAGAAACTTCTTTCTAATTCAACATAAATCTTCTATGGAAAATGAAACAAAAAAAAATGATTAAGAAACAGAATAAGAATAAGATAAAAGGAAAAGAGAAAAGAAAGAAAAAGAAAATTTGATATAGGTAAAGAAAACAAAACTGTCATTTTTTAATACACATACCTGGTTTAAAAATACCTTGTAAAACCAAAACTTTATCATTATATCTGCATAAAAATTTTGAATTTATTTGAAAAATCAACTTGATATCAGACAGATAGATTTTTATCTACTTAAATAATTTTGAAGTCATCTAAAATATTGTAACTGAACAATCGATTGTACATTAAACGATGTAAAAAATATCTTAAAGAAAGCGAACGTGAAAAAACAAAATGTTTATAAACAAACGAACAAGACAACAAAGAAAATATCAAGATTATCTCAAGGAAAAAGAAACAATTCCAGGCACGTAAAAGCCTTACTTAGGCATTTTGTGTTAATTTTTTTTCCCGTAAAGCTTGTTATCATGCTCTTAATATCTTCTGCTAATACAAGACCTTTATTTAATTAGGACTTGTAACATTTTAGTTTTTTTTTTTTTTTGTTATACGTTAAGTGCTAATTGATGAGGTAATTATTTTGATATATGAAATTAATTAATTCTGCACATGTTTACTTCACATTAAAATCTATATTATGTAAAAACATGTAACGCTGATGTGATTTTTTCGATGACAATGGATATTTAAGAGTTTTTTATTATTATTTATCCTTGATGAGCTTCCACACATCGCACAACATCGGTTTTTATATTGTTGACAAAAAAGACAAGAAATATACTTCGAAATGCAAGTTATTTATATGCAGCAAATAATCTTAATTTACTCACTTTTAGATGTGTTTGTAACTATTTAAAAACATATAACCTATATACAAACATATCAAAACATATATAGTCATCGGCTGATTTTGCCTATCAATCTGTCTGTCTGTCGGCATATAATAGCGCAAAAACTATCTAACTGCATAGTTTAAAATTTAGTATATATAATCCTAGCAAAATATTCTCGAGTTATTTAAAGTTTTATAAAAAAATGGAATCAAAACTTAAAAAGATAAAAGTTTTCTTCATTCTATTAAATTCCTATCATACGTAATAAATTCAATGAATCAAATAACAGGTGATGATTCTAGGTTGTCATGGTGATTAAGTCCAATTTAAATTAGAGTCACTTTTTTTATTATTGAATTAACTATATATATTTCTAATAAATTACTAATTAAAAATTATTTAATTAAAATAAAATCTAATTTGATATATGTAATTCTAATTTGTATTAGTGCACTTTTGCATACGAGTGCGTAGCAGCTACTGCACTGATATTGAATTTTTATAAATCTAGCTGTAGTACAAACCTTCCTCATTTGCCATGTTTGAAGTACAATTTCCGACTTCTTTTTCATGGTGTTTGGAATAATTTTTTAACAAGATTATAAATCACTCATTTTTAATCATCAAATTTATGAAAGGTTAAATAATTCAGCATTTATTCCAGAAAATATTTCATAACAAAATTAAAACGGTGCTACACCATTTCTTGCTATGGGTTACCATTTGGTGCTATGTAGCACCAAAATAAAGAAAAAAAGAAATAAAAACAAATTTAAAGGGTATCTGATTAAACTAGCACTGAAATAATCAAAATTAAAAATTTGCTTTGACTATCTTTGACGATTTTTCTGTTAACTCCTAACAAGCGCGTAATACTTATGTTTTTAATAAATTTACTTGAATGCGTAATTTACCTTTTTAGGTGGTTCGTAATCATGTAAATATGTAGCACCTATAGTCGTGTTTTAGACCGTCCGTCCGTCTGTCTGTCCGCACGTCTGTCCGTCCGCATATAAGAGAAGAAATACTTCCCAATAGAATCTTTTAAAATTTAAAATATGTAACTTTTGCATAATTTTGTCGGGTCATTTCAAATTTTATGAAAATCGAATGTATAGTTCAATTACAGAGTCAATCAAAATTACCCCGTTACATTGCGGCCGATAGGAAAAAAGGTTTCAAGTGCATTTTAAGGTTTCAAGTGCAATTTTTACACTCTTTAGAAAATAATAAAAACTATACGCATTTATGAAGTATATATTAAAACATACATTCTTTATAATCTATGGTGCAAAGAATATTTGATATTAATATATAGGATTACACAAAAGTATTCAATTATATAATGGAATGGGGGATATAGTTTGGACAAAGTTTTAATTAATTTAATGTATTTCATAATTTATTAAATTGATATAAGTTGCTGAGGTTTATTAGAAGTTACTTCTTGTATAATAGAAAGCAGATAGTATCTTCGGTGACACGCAAAAGATTTCGGTAATTATACTGTATCCGAAGTACTCTATGCTATTTCAGCAAGATCTGAAAATTTTTACAACTTTGTTATAGTACAAACGCATATAGTACAAAAGTGCTGTGTATTATTACACCAAGATCTGAATATTTTTATTTTTCGTTAGAGAACAAACGCACCTTATTTGCTAAGCTTGATGAGCGATTTTCGATTTTTTTTATATTACAGTTGTCTGTAATCTTTTCGAATCTCTGTACTTTTACATTAAACTTAATATAATGGATTACCCGTAGATTCTATGTAAATTCACGAAAATAAATTTCACATTTTTTTCTTTTTCAATTGCATTTTTCATTTCAATCTCCAGATTTTTTTTTTCTTTTACACCAAAACACTTCAATTACGGAAAAATCCTTTATGTTGGATTTATTGGATTGTTGATTAGGAACAGGTATATTTCATCATTAGTCATTATTACTTTCATTTATTGAAGAAAAGAGTGGTTATAAAAAGTGTTTGTATTGATAGTTGTTGTGTGTAAGTATTTATGTATATTATAACATATATGTGTTAAATAAGTTTAAAAAAGGTGGATGTAAGGCTATATATATGTAAGGCTATATGTGTTATATAAAATTAAAAAAAAGTGGATGGAAGACTATAAAGCAAGTAAATTTGGGGATCAAGCAGGAATCATATGGAATAGTCAACACGAAGACCATTTAACTAGGGATAATTATTTATTATACTTAGCTACTTTGTCGCGTTTCCAACAAAGCATTAAAATAATAATAATAATTCCATGCTAATAACTATAATAATTCAAAATTCGGCTAATCTCCCCTAACAAAAATAACTAATACTTAAATTAAAAACAAACTGCAACGCTCATCTGGATATAATCAAGCGATTTTTATCTATTTTGTAATTATTCTGTCTACTATTATCATTATTTATGCTATCCATTTATGAAAAATTCAATTTTTTTTTCATTTTCCATTTTTGTCTTAGGTTTTTTTTTTTTTTTTTTTTTTTTTTTTGAGCTTGCGCTTATGCATTTTTATTAAACCTTTCATAATTTAGTGATACGTATAATTTTGATAAATTTATTATTATTTGTTTCCATTTTAAGTAGTTTGGAAAATCTAAAATGTGATTTGCTTAAAAAAAGTAAACAGCCTTGCTATTTTCTTCATTCGCACCTATCCCACACTCCATGCGGTTTTACCCCAGCACATAAAAAAGGCTGTTAAAAAATGACGTTTGAGTAAACAATTATGCCTACGAACTGATAAAAACACTATTAAATTTACTAAAATACGTAATGCCTTTCGAAAGATCTGAATCTTTCTTCATTAGGAGCAAAGAATATACAGGGTGTTTATAAAGTCCCGGACCCATTTTGATGTTTAATAACTTATAAAATAACAAAGATAAATTAAAAGTAATAACATAAATGTTTAGATAGACTCAAAACGTTTCATGACCCTTGTCAATGAACTACCGTGTGTGCCCCTTTCGTCGCATGGAGAATATCAAGTCAATAGTCAATTTCACGCCAGGTAGCGGCAAGCATATCGGTATCCATTGACTATCGACTTGATATTCTCCGTGCGACGAAGGGGACACACGTGGAAGTTCATTGACAAAAGTCATGAAACTTTTTGAGTCTATCTAAACATTTATGTTATTAATTTTAATCTATCTTTATTATTTTATGAGTTGTTAAACATCAAAATGGGTACGGGACTTTATAAATGCCCTGTATTTTGAGGTGTTTTTAAAAAGTTTTTATCAGTCCAATTGATTAAAACAAGTTTAAACTTATTTTCTTGAACTCTGCTTACTGCATTAAAAGGGTTTTTAATTTGTTTAATAAAGAAATTAAACTATGAAGAATTTTATTACTGTTCTCTAATACTTAATTTGTCTTTTTTTTTTTTTTTTTTTTTTTTTTTTTTTTTTTTTTTGCACATTTTACAAGAGGAAAAGTGAAACTACGGCATCTGACTCCACTTTATGCAATGCAATTTTATGTATTTATGAAAAAAAGAAATCGAGAAATTTATTGACAACATTAACATTAGGATTGTGATGTAAACCTGAGATAATATTCCAGTCATAAAACTGGCAATAAATGTCAGCAATGCAAAAACTATTTCTTTCTGCATTTTATATAGCGAAACGCTTTCAAGACATTTTAGAAAGTAACGCAATTTTCACTCCCATTTTATCGTGAAATGAGGATACTTTTCTATTCACTGCTGCTCATATGAAATGAACTATTTTTTCAAAGCAAAAATATTCGATTCGCGATGTCGTTATTCGTAAAATATCTTAACAGTACTGCAGAACAAAATGTAAAGATTTTTTTCGGATGAGATATGTGAAAATGTAAAGTACCTTTTTTGGTTTTTAATGGTAAAAAAAAAGTTAATAAAAAAAAGTTAATAGGATGGGATTTTAGTGATAACATTTGTAAAAGCTTCCACATATGTTGGAAAGGAAAATTGGAGAAATTTTAAATAGAATTGTTTGAAATATCATTTTTCATTTCTATACATGTCAGCTTTTATATTTTGGTTTGAAGTTTCATTAAAAACTGGACGAAACTTTTTTTTGTAACAATTTACTTTGTAACTCGGACGATAGTATGAGAATTTATAAAACAATAAATTTAGTAGATAAAAATTAATGGATTAAAAATGGATTATAAATAATGGATTTTAATTAAGCGCCAATGAATACTCGCCAAAATATACTAAAGAGCTATGAAACTGAAAAAAAGAAACACTTTAAAGACTTAAAATAGAAACTAAAATATTATAAATAAAAAAGAAAAACAGTAATGTTAAAACATCGCTTTTATCAATAACTTACAATTGAATGTGTATGTTGTGAAATTAATTAATAAATTTTAAAAAGATAGATTAATTTTTTTTTAATTTTCTATTTCTCGTTCCCTTTCTTAAAAATAAAAACTGGACGCAAATTGCATATTTTTAAAATAAATTATTTTTCCTAAGCTTCTATCAGGCGTTTTAAAAAAAGTGAGTTTTTTTTAATCGGATTTATTCGCCGTCATTTTTTGGAGAAAAAAATTAAACAAAAAATTTAGATGATATAAGCAAGATGGTCATTGAATGCTTATAAAGGATTATTTTTGGAAAAACTTTTTTTTTACTTTTTAGATCCCGATTCTATATTCTTTCAGATAAATTTAAAGAATATAAAACTTAGATTTGTTTTGTATTTTTTAAACCTAGCGGCATGTGTTGATTTTCCGGTCATAGGTTGCTGTGCAATTCTCAATCCATATTACCCTACATCCCTTAAAAATGTGTCTCAATATTTTTGAGACACCCTGTATCTATGTATTTTCATCGGTGGTGACACTAAATTTTGCAGAATTACGCAGAATTCGTGTTTCCTGCTTGTATTAAACTTTTTCTCCAAGAAGATACAAAAGAAAATGTTTTTATTCTCAAAACATCAATCAGTTATGGATAATATATTTATATAGTCCATACTTCGAGTACAGTCGAAAATAAAAAATCTATGAAAATGATGTTCTATCGGTTCAAAAGGATATGTATTTCACTTTTAAATACAAAAATGTCTGTTTATTTATACGTATGGTGTCATTTTTTCTGAAAGGTATTGCAAAACTATTTTTTTATCCAAAGCTTTTGTT
Source organism: Maratus speculifer (assembly GCA_964019185.1). NCBI lineage: Eukaryota > Metazoa > Arthropoda > Arachnida > Araneae > Salticidae > Maratus > Maratus speculifer. The sequence continues at coordinate 328,280,796 of OZ025290.1, forward strand.
CGAGTACATAAAAAACATATTATTAGAAAATCTTCGTATAAAGCAAGAAATGTGGATTATATAAATAAAAATATAAGTTTTTATACGCGATTACGAGTCCAGCATATTTCACTATTCTTCATGTTTTACAATAATTAAAATTATCATTCTAAAAAAATTGTTGTACAGTTAAATATTTGATGGAAAACATGAGTTATTTTTGCAACAATGTGGTAACTTTGTCAGAAAATTGTTATCAATTTAAAATTGCTGTCAGTTTTGTACCGCAGTAGGGTTTACCGTAATGATATATCAAATTGTAATGATGTTTATTACAATTTACCCAGTTTTATTTATACGATTAAGACAAATTTTATTGTATCCAAAACTTAGGCCTTTATCTCGTGTTCGATTTAATCACAGATGTCATACACCCACTGGGTTTGGCGCGATTTTATTTTACGCCAATTTTCTGAAAACCTCGTTTTTCAATACAAGTTAATAATTTTAATGTTATTTTCTATTGTTTTAAAAAGAAAATACTAATCAGTAGACGATGGTTTAATTGATAACTACAGAACCAAAAAATTTATTTAAAAAAAAAACATATATATGTATATGTAAATAAGCAATTTATTAAACTTGGTTACCATGTGAAGCAAAATAACGCCATTTTGGCACGAACTAACAACCTGGTACATATGTGACACCTGTTTATTTAACTTAGAAGGCAAACCGTTGGCGATAATAATTCTAGAAGATCAACCGCCTATACTATTGATCAATGATCAATAGTATAGGCGGTAAGAATTGTATGATATTGTATTACTTAAGATTAAGTATAAGAAATGCTTAAACCTATCAAAAAAAATCCGAAGTCGAATCTCAGATGAATGATTTTCTCGCATTCGAATAAGTTTTATTTCGTAAAAATCGTCGGAAACATTTTCAGTTCATAACATCATGTTTAGAGAATAGTTTTTTAAAGGTACTTTCATATTATTCCGCCACATGTGATGGATCACCAAAAATGGTTGATCAATGACACTCTTGTTTTTCAATGCCATTCACGTTCAGAATTACTAATTTAATGTTATTAAACACATAACGTTGTTAAAATGATAAATCATATAAAAATGAAATAAGATAAATAACCCACAATAAATATACTCTAACAAATAAATAATAAAAGTATAATTATAATAAAAGTAAGCTATTAATCATAATTAATAAATAAACTATGAATAATAATAAATTAATAAACTATAATAAACAAATTATACGCTAATAAAAAAAAGAGTTAATATAATTAGTGTTATTAGAGTCATGCTTGGTTAAGTTGTATCTTATGTGGCCCGGATAATAAATAAGTGCCATTTTAAGCATAAAAATAAATTTTCCAAAGTTGGAGACATAGAAAGATCGATTTCTTGTGCTTGAATCAACAAAGAAGCCAAATTTAATAAAAATCATCAGAGCCATTTTCGTGATATATCATCATTCTCAGAACTACGTTTCTTTTAATCAGCCAAAACAAACTTTTTTGAAACCAAGGTAGACAATTTCTTAGTACACGAATTAGTATAGTAAACATATTTGATGGAAATCGCGAGAAAAATGTTTGACCTATAGCAAAAAGACCTTTCAGTGCAGTGCTTAATTTAAGTTGAAAACTCTAAATTTCTTGAATTCCAGAGCTAGCCAAATCATTTATCGCTCTTGATTTAATATAAGAGTAAAGCTCCGTTGCAATCGGCCCTGTAACTTACGATATCATCCGTAATCGTGAAAATGCTTGCTCGTTCAATATATATATGAGTAAACAGTTGAAATTTTTAATTGAGAATTAATTGCACATTAAAAATCATTGCACCTGTGCGAGAATTATATTAATTTAAGTTAAATTAGTTTTTTACAACAATTTGTGGGTTATTGCTTTTATAATAATATTAAGAACAAGTTGAATGTAGATACTGCCATTGCAGAATTCAGTTTCGCCTCCGATTAGAAAAAAAAATAAATAAATAAAAAATCGATAGAGGTTTTTTAGAAGGGCGACCCCGTTTAGAATGCAATGAACTAACTTCATTTTTCTTGTGTTTATCAATATAATAGCAAACAGAACGGCGTGAAATACCCAGTTGACTAGCAATTTCTCTCTGAGACTTTGGAATTGCGGAATAATAAAGAGATACAATTTGACGTGCTACTTCTTCATTGACTAGATTCATCAAAAACGGATTTTTTCTTTAGTTTAAACGCTTTTTTATAGACTCTGGGAAAAAGGAAATGCATTTTGACAATAAAACGAGTGGAATCCCGTCGAACTCGACGAATGAAATGTTTAAAAGACCCGATCGATTTGGCTTTAAAAAAAAGCAAAAGTAATTACATTATTGAATCAATATATAATAAATATATTTCCAAACTTAATGTCAAGTTTTCCAGTTACAATTATGCATGCAAATATTTGCACATCTTCAGTTAAAATTGTAATCTGAGTGCCGGCGAAATCCAGAAATTTTATTTTATATGCACTACAGAAAATTAGACTTATTTTTAAAAAAAACTAATTTCATTTTTACTATGACATTATTTTCACTAACTGAAGTCATCTGAAAGTAAAATCTCAAACTCAATGTCCATAATGAAAAGAAATATTGAAATGTAATATCATTATGAGTAAAAATGCGATGTTTTAAATAGTGACGTCATTTTCTCTTCAAATGTTTTTTAAAAGTTACTGTTATTAGTAATAAGAAAAAGGCGTCCGTAATAATATTGTAAATTCATTTTATCTGGTTGCTGAATGCCATAACCTCTTCGCTACTGAGGTCCACATATGTGGACCTTGGATCTTTGCTGTTTATAATAAAACTATGAAAATTATCTGCATTTTTTTTTCATATTTACATTTCTGATAGTTTAAGCTTCAAAAAGAATCCAATAAATGGCAGTACCAGGCACATTTTCATGGTCATACACTTGTTTGAAATTGTGATTTTTAAAAATGCCACCAATTCAGCGATTGCGCAGAAGTAAGTACTTTTTATCTATATTGTAATTTTAATTAAGGTGTCATAATTTTTTGTATAGTTAAAAACATGATAAATGTTCACCAGACATCGTTATTTTGTTCATTTGATGATATTTTTTATTTAAAAAGTAGCATTTTGTTGAGGTCCACGTGTGTGGACCTCAGTACTCAAAGCGTATAAATAGGCTTAAAATCAAGAATTACTCTTATGTTTAAATATAATAATAAAGCTTCGAGGTATTTAATTAACTCATAATATGTGTCGTTTTAACATTAAATATGCTTTATTAGCTAGATTAAGTGAATTTAGCTTACTTTTTTCCTTAAAAAATACTTAAATATTATTCATGGCAGTTATAGAATTTTATTAAAAATATATGGATCAACTGGAGATTATAACTAGATATACAACACGTTTTTTTTTTACTAAAAATAAATAAATGGAATAATTATATAAATAAATTTGTAAATTATTCTTTTCTCTATACATTTTTTTAAATATTTTAAATAATAAAATAATATTTTAATTAAAAATAATATTATTTAAAAAAATAAGACAATGATTGTTAACTCATAATATGTGTTGTTTTAACATTAAATATGCGTTTTAAGCTAGATTAAGTGAATTTAGCTTATTTTTTTCCTTAAAAAATACTTAAATATTATTCATGGCAATTATAAATTTTTCTTAAAAATATATGGATCAACTGGAGTTATATTGGATATACAACACTTTTTTTTTTTACTAAAAATAAATGAATGGAATAATTATATAAGTAAATTTGTAAATTATTCATTATTATTAATTATTTATTATTAATATATATATATATATTTAAATATTTTAAATAATAAAATAATATTTTAATTAAAAATAATATTATCATATTTTTGTATATATGTTGGCAAAGGCAGTATTTCCTCAGATGATATGAGAGATTTTGGTGTAGGTGGGGGTATTGTGAAATTGTTGTCTGAAAACTATTCCCCAGAATTTCAATCACGTAATTTATACAGACAGATTTTTCACTAGTTTGAAGTGTGTAGAATACCTTCTGCAAAATAAAATTTATTTCTCAGGTACTGTTATGTCTAACAGAATTTGTTCTGCTATACAAAAATTGAGACCTGATAAAGAACAGAAAAGAGGAGAGTGGAATGAAGTGGTTAGAGATGATGAGAAGATTTGTATACTTAAATGGAAAGATAACAAATCTGTTACTTTTCTTTTAACATGCGTTGGAAGTGAACCAAATCCGTTGTGCTTGAGATGGTCAAAAGAAGACAAGGCAAAAATAAATGTACCACAGCCCTCTGTAGCGAAGATGTACAGTGTATGTATGGGCGGTACAGATCTTTGTGATCAATAACTTGCATATTACCCCTATGCAGCAAAAACAAATATTGTCAACGCCTTGACAATGTTGGACACTTAACAAGATTTGTTGACAACAAAAATGCATCTAAATGTCGTTTAGAAGGATGCAAATACAGAACCGGAGTAATGTGTATAAAATGTAAAGTTTATTTATGTAGTTTGAAAAGCAATTGTTTTGAAATTTTTTACACTAAATAAAAAATAAAGAAAAAACTTTAAGTTTCCTGGTAATTTTTTTTTTTAAATAATAATTCATAATAAAAATATTTAAAAAATTTTAAATTTAAGATTTATTAATGCAATACTTTTAAAACAATAGAAAATAGTATTTACCTGTTGAAAAACATTTGTTTCTGCAATTTTAACAATAATTAAATGCTTGCAATGATTGTCCAAAAAAATTAACTTTTTATGCAATTGAGTCCCGAGGTCCACATATGTGGACCCCAATTTGCTGCTACTCTGGTACATAATTTTTTTTTTTTTCATTTCTATCATATTAGAAGCCAACTTAGTTAAATAAACGTATTCCAGCCTTTTTTCAAAAATTTATTTACATTCGGGACTGAAGAGTATAATTTTCCTCATTTGAAATATTTCTTACATTGCTTTAGACATTAATTTTTATCATAAATTATTTTCTGTTATTTTATTTACATTATTAATATTATTTCTCAGTAAATATATTTTTTACCTCAATTATTGCATAATTATATGCAATCATTTTATTGTGGTTAAATTTTGCGAAAACAATTAACTTTTTTTCTTTTAAATGCGAGGACATGTCCACTGATGAAATAAAGTTTCTGACTTGTGGAAAGTAATAATGGAAAATAAATTTTTATTATCGAGAGAAAAGCTAAACTACGTAGCCACCATTTTGAAGAAGTATCGTAAAAAAACATTTAAAATTAAAAATAAAATATAAAAATGGAAATAAATTAAAAAATAGCTAAAATGGGCACAACTACAAATAAACAGCTTTCATTTAAAAAAAATAATTATCAAAATCGGTTCAGTAGAAAATTCAGGGCTGATGACACGACATTTTTAGCTTGTCTGAAAGAAATAGCATCGGAGGCTAATAAAATATAATCAAATATATTTTTTCAAATCAATGCATTATATAATCTGAGGTGTTCCATAAAAAATGGAAGAAATAAAACGCCCCGGAAATCAATTGACAACATTAGGTTTGAGATGTAAACCTCAGATATTATTTCAGTCATGAAATCGGCAATAAGTATCAGCGATGCAAAAAATATTTCTGTCTGCATTTTATAAGGCGAAACACTTTCAGGACATTTCAGAAAGTAACATAATTTTGAATCCCATTTTATCGCGAAATGGTGTTACTTTTCTATTCAATGCAGCTCATATAAGATGAACTTTTTTTTTAAGTCAAAGTATTCGATTCGTGCTGTCGTTATTCGTAAAATATCTTTAAAATATTACAGAGCAAAATAAAAAGATATTTTGAATGAGGTATGTGAAAATCTAAAGTAGCATTTTTGGTTTATAATGAAAAATAAAATAAAATATAAAAGGTTAATAGGATGGGGTTTCAGAGAAGATATTTGGAAAAGTTTTAATGTATGTTGGAATGAAAAGTTAAAGAAACTTTATGCTGGAATTGTTTAAATTACATTTTTTTCATTTTACACATGTTAAATTTTAAAATTTTCTTTAGAATTTCATTAAAAGCTGTGCAAAACTCCGTAAAGTATGAGGGTAGAAAAATATTTATAAGTAAATGTAATAAGAAATTTTCTCCTTGATATTTTTATGAAAAAAACTCTCTGAAATTGTGATATGTATAAAATAAAAATAATACAAGAAATGGACGAAAAATTTTAATTTTATAAAATTGATTCAAAGGTATGAATTTTTTTTTTTCGATTAAACATTGAAGCTAATTTTCCACAACTGGTTATTGGTTGGTAACATGAAAAAAATTTATATCAAATTGTTTGAAAGAAACATTTTTAATTTATAAACATGGCAGTTTTTTAAATTTGCTTTAGAATTTTATTGATAATTATGGCAAAACTCCGTTAAGTATGAGGAAAAGAAAACAGTTATAAGTAAATAAAATAAGAAATTTTCTCCTTAACACATATATATACCGGGTGTCCCAAAAATGACTGATGGATTTTAAAATTCAATAACTTGCAAACGGTGACAGGTATTTAAAATTTTTTTGCAGGAGTGTTATGTATAATGTCAGGAATTTTTTTACCGTATTTTTTTATTTTAGTTCGCATATCAAACAATAGCTGGCGCTGACGTCGATTGAAGGCCAGGTAATCAGTGCTGAGTGAAGCATCGACCTGGCCTTCAATCGCCGTCAGCGCCACCTGTTGTTTGATATGCGAACTAAAATAAAAAATTACGGTAAAAAAAACTCCTGACATTGTACAACTCCCTGCTGCAAAAAAATTTTAAATAGCTGTCACCGTTTGCAAGTTGTTGAATTTTATAATCCATCAGTCATTTTTGGGACACCCGGTACATATATATGTCGGAAATTACCACATGCATAAAATAAAAATATTTCAGGAAGTGGTCAAATAGTTCAGAATTTGTAAAACTAATTCAAAAGTATAAAACATTTTTTTTTTTTAATCTTATGATTAATTTTCCATAAGTGACAAAAACATTAAGGGCAGTTGGAAGACATTGCAAACAGTGCATAAAATATACAAATTATTTAGAATTTATAAATGTAATTCAAATAATGATTGAATAATTGAAACATTGTTTTTTATTAAACTTTGAAGCAAATTTTCCATAACCGGTGACAAAGTTATTGATTTGTAATATACAAAATGGACATTAGAAAGAAAGATGTTTAAAGAAAATGCTGTAAAATGCATAAAAATGCAAACCAAATTATAATCGAATGATTGCAACACTATAAAACAAGTCATTTGTATTCTAATTATAGAAAAATATAACATAACTGCAAAGGAAAATGTACTATAATTTCCTCCGAGTTATTTACGATTCTAAAAAACTTTCCCTAATCTCTGACAAAATTACTAGATTCTTTTAAATTAAGAAAGCACTTATAAAAAACTATTTCTTTTGCAATACACATACTTTTAAGGTCTGAACTTAAAAAAACTATTAAAAGATATAATAATGTAAACTAAGACAGACTTGAATTCACCTTTTAAAAATAAATAAAATTTATATACAAAAAATAAAACACTAAAAACATTTAAAAATACAAGAGTAAACCTTTCGCCAAGCTATACGCAAAGCCTCATCAGTACAAATAATTATTCATTACATTCACTGGTTCATTCGTACTGTCCCGAATGAATATTATCTTTTCTAAAAAAAATAATAACTCTAACTAAGGTAACATCCCTGTAATTGGCACATTAAGGATTTGTCCTTAAACTTACATCTATTTTCATTACCAAGAAATAAAATATTTACTTGCAAATATTTTTAAATCAAAGAGTGCATATATGTGCATCTGTTTTGCCCACTAAAAGCAAAAATATTTGAAAAAGTATTTTTATAAAAATATATTTATAAAAAGTTGCTCCAATCACCAGTAATTGGCACTTAGACTTTTACACAATTAAAGTAACCCTTTTCAACTAAACAAAACTGTTGTCAATTAAAATTTAAAATATACTATAAATCAGAAAATAAAAATTGAAATGCATGCCTTTCTTGAGCCAGAAAAGAAGCATTTGCAACAAAAATGGCTAATTTGATACAAGCCATTATTGCTTCTCTTTCCTAGGCACTATTGTCATTTAGTAGCATTAATCAAAGTTATAATCTGTAAAGTAAATGAGATATAACTGGTATATGGCTTTGCATTTTTAAAAGACTGGATATAAATCTTATTTTAGGGCATTTTTGTAGGATGTCCCAATCACTGGTGCCTGCCGATTACTGGGGATGTTACCCTATCTTGATTTATTCCAATGTTTGTTATGCAACGAATAATTATTTGTACTGATGAAGCCTTGCGTGTAGCTTGGCGAAACGTTTACTCATGCATTTTAAAGTGGTTTTTTTGTGTTTTATTTTTTGTATATAAATTTATTTATTTTTAAAAGATGTATTCAAATCTGTCTTAGTTTATATTATTCAATCTTTTAACTATTTCTTTTGTTGCACTGATTTTAAGAAATGTTTCGGTAATATTTTTAGTACATTAATCAGTTTTCTCAAACTGAAAGATAAATTTTGACTTTCTCTCAAAAAAATAAAAAATTAAATTAAATAAATAAATAAATAAATAAAAGAATAAATAAAAAAATATTTTAAGAAAATATTTTTAAGTTTCACAGCATTAACATTAGCATTAAAATTAATATTATTTTATTATTACTGCATGTATAAATTAAAATTGGGCAATTGGAAATGTTAATTCAGAATTAACTGCACTCTAAAAACGGTTATTCAAATGTGAAGAACCCCGTTTCGAGTAATATTTTCAGCATATTAATCAGTTTTCTCAAACTGAAAGATAAATTTTGACTCTCTCTCAAATATATATATATATATATATATATATATATATATATAATAAAATAAAATAAACAAATAAATAAATAAATAAATAAAAATAAAAAATATTAAAAAAAAATATTTTTAAGTTTAACAGCATTAACATTAGAATTAAAATTAATATTATTTTATTATTATTGCATGTATAAATTAAAACTGGGCAATTGGAAATGTTAATTCAGAATTAAATGCCCTCAAAAAACTATTATTGAAGTGTGCATAACTCCGTTTCGAGTAGTATTTTTAGCATATTAATCAGTCTTCTCAAACTGAAAGATACATTTTGACTCTCTCTCTCAAAAAAAAAATAAATAAATAAATAAAAATAAAATAAATAAATAAAAATAAAAATTAATAAATTAATAAATAAATAAAAATAAAAAATATTAAAAAAAATATTTTTAGGTTTAACAGCTTTAACATTGGCATTGGCATTAAAATTAATGTTATTTTATTATTATTGCATGCATGTGTATAATAGAATTTATCACGAAAATCTTTTTTTTTAATTCAAAATTTTAAGTTGATAAAAAGTTGTTACTATAATCATATCTTTACCCCCAAAAATATTTTTGAAATTGAAAAATATTTAGGCCTCCCGGAATGAGGGTGAAGTTTAAACTTTTGAAATAAAGTTTTATTTCATATTTTTTAAGTATATGAATATAAAGTAATTGTTAATTACAAAGTACAAAAACATAAAGTTTAGATAAACAACTGACATTAAAAAAATTCTTTCTGTCATTAATTTTATAAGTCTCCCAGAATCTAATTAAAAATCTCAATATTTTACCAAATATCCAAGATTTTCAATTTATTTTGTTGGTGGTTTTAAATTTGTTACAAGTAATTTTTTACATTCCTCCTCCAGATATCATGCAAATAAAATGTATATTAATTTTTGATAAGTTTATTAGTCTAATTTGTTTTGGCTCATGACATTAAAAACAACTTATATATGATATCACACTCACAAAAAAAATAAAAAATAAATAAATATAAAACTTAGAAAGTTTAATATTTAAATTAAAAAAAAGGTTACAAAAAGAATAGTTAAACATTCAAATTGAAAAACTTTATTGAAAATAAAGCTCAAGTTCACTGTCTGTTAATCTTAGTAAGTTATTTTGATGGTTTTAGGCAGTCAACCAGAAGTGTAAGCAACTTTTTCAATCTGCAATCAAAGTTTTTGTTTAGACCGGTTGAAGTATGTAATTTATATTGCAGTAAATTAGATATATGCTTATTAAACAAAAATATTAAATTAAGTTTATCACTATTATAATAAAAAAATTTACTGAATTAATGCTATAGAGAAAAGTTACACTTTTTCTTTATTCTTGAACTACTGTAGTTGCAGATGTGAATTGAGGCTTTGTTTCAAACTCTGGAATTTGGTTTCCGTCCAGCAATTTTGACCTAATGAATCTATCTCGACCTTTGTATGTTTAGAAACTAATGTAACCTCCTTTAGAATTCTTTAAATTGCCTGTGTGTATGAAAAAATTTTAAAATAATTTCTATCACTAGTTCCTGAATCAACAATCAACTCAATATATTGTTTGCTTAAGTTAGTTATAACAGATGGTTTCGTTTGGTAGATTGCCTATGAATAAGATCGACATAGTCTTCTACCTCATATTTAACTTGTAATAGTTTTAAAACTCTATTTTCATTGAATTAGGTTTGTCAAGCTTCTTCTATCTTTTTGCTTGCCAGAGATCTCATATGTTTTCGAGAATCAAACAACATTCACAGATGGAAATGTTCGTGATGTATCGAAAAGGAGTTTCTCTGAAGAGTTGATTGAACAACAATCTTAAATTCATCTTCTAAGTACTTGATATATTGCATGATTTAGATAAGTGTTGTTTGCATCAATACTAGGCTGATTTTTTATGTTAAACCATGAGTGGTATAAACGTTCAAGCATGACAAGTTGAACTGTTTTTTTCAGCTGTGGAGTTGGAACAATTAATGAAATCAATAAACGCAAGATTATGTTTGCCATTGTCAGGCACCTCGCATGGGAAATGTTTCCAGATTTTCTGCTTGAAAATTTTGGGTAATTCTGCTGTCAGTATAGTTTGATTACATATTTTTGATCCGTGCTCAAGTTTTTCTCATTAACCTCTGGAAAAATACTATCTATTTTGATCTATTCAACAATAGGTATTTTTTGACAGTTTATTAAACTTTTACTTATAGGACCACTGAAATACATTGAACCATCTACGATAAAAAAAAAATTCCTAAGAGGTAATTCATTTAAATGAAGCAAACAAATCACTACTCGCACTGTGTTCTATAAAGCACATTAGTCCGATGAAATTTATCTATTAGAGACACCAGTACGTGTTGCTTATAATACACCCAAGAGTTTTAATAATTGTCACACGAATGCAGTTACATTTCTTGTACTTTAGTATTGATGATACTATGTCTTTCCCAGAGTCACTGTTTGGAGTTACATAACTAAAATATGTTGAACATGATTCTTTTATATCCATCAAGATAAACAGACAAGGAAATCTAGATTTTCTTTGAATAATAATTTTCTAATTTAATGTGGAACTGTTGTATTTGTAATCTTTTTCATTTAAATATTAAACTTTTCAAGTTTTATTTGTCGACTGTATATGTGATATTTTAAAAATTGTTTCTAATACCATAAGCCAAAAACAAATTAGACTAATATACTAATTAAAAATTAATATACATTTTATTTACATGATATCCTGAGTTTACCAGATGTAAAAAATTGCCTTAACAAATTTAAATCCATCAACAAAATAAATTGAAAATCTTGGATATTTGGTAAAATAATGAGACTTTTAATTAGATTCCCGGAGAATTATAAAATTAATGACAGAAGCGAAATTTTTTAAATGTCAAAAGCTTATCTAAACTTTATGTTTTTGTACTTTGAAAGGAACAATTACTTTATATTCATATATTTAAAAAATATGAAAAAAACTACATTTTAGGCCAAAAAAGTTAAATTTCATAATCATTCCGGAAGACCTAAATACATTTTAATTTCAAAAATATTTTTTGAGGTACTTATGTAATCATAGTAACAACTTTTTATCAACTTGAAATTTTAAATTTCAAAAAAAACCTTTCTCGTGATACACCCTGATGTATAAGTTAGAATTGGGCAATTATAAATGTTTAATTCAGAATTAATTGCACTTTAAAAACCGTTATTCAAGTTTGCAGAACCCCATTAATGCACAATTAAAAATAATACCCGTGAACGTTTAAAAAATTAGTGATGGCAAAAGAAACTTTGTTTTACAAAAATGCCTCTTTAAATCTCGCAAATATATATCAGTTCTTGTAACTTCTAAAGTTGAGATACATTTGCATCTTTGATTTTAAAAGGAAAACAAAATTAAATGTAATTCTACTTTTAGAAAAGATTTATAACATTAAATTTCTTATTTTAAGTAAGAAATCATGTTTACATTGTAAATGAATTGGAATTACGAAATTTATATTTCACAAGTTATGTTATTTCAAGGGGTCTCAGGAGTCTCACTTTTTACCTGGTAGTGCAATTTACACTTTTAAAAAGTCAGCCACAAAATAACTCAAGTTGAGTCGAAATCCACTCATCTCACGTTTTGAAAGGCAGCTTCTCGAAAAGAGTTGAAATAACTCGAGTAAACGAGCTGTTTTTAAGCAATTTAAATTAAAGTTGAGCTGTTTAGATAACCAATTTACAACAAAAAGATTCAATAGTTTGATAAACAACTACAACTCATTTAACATCGAAAAAAATTACAGCTCTTTCCTGAGAAGATAAATCAACTCTTTCGTTTTAAGAGTGTAGCAACATGTCACATTTTATTTTTTTTTCTCAGTCCCTATTAAACTTGGATCAATAATTTTTTTTATTTAAACAATGCAATATTTCTTCTATTTAAAATATATTTTTTTATATTCTGTATTTAAATTTTATTTTATTTTTTTAATGTTTAATTTTGACAAAATGTTAACATAAATTTTTTTAATGACAAATTAAGTGTTTTTTGACTTGCATTGCGCATAAGATTGTAACAAAAGTATTAGTTTAAGAACCCCCTTGAACATTGATAATCATGCAAAACTAATATATCTTGAACTTATATTTCATTTGAAAGGAATTTATTTATTTATTTATTTGAATTTTAAATTTAAATTATAAAATTATATAAAAAAATTAATTTTCTTTTTGAAAAATTGCCATTTTTAAATAATAAATGTAATTCTAACATTAAAATTTGAAGTATAAGTTATTCTTTAACTTAAAATGAAGATATTTAACAAGTTTCATGCAAATTACTTCATTAGTTTTTAAGAAATGCAAGAAATAATTTTATTTTTTTAATCAAAATTAAACATAAAAAAATAAAATTTCAATGTAGAATATTGTAAAAATTATTTTAAATAGAAAATATATTAAGTTGTCTATATTAAAAAATTATGCATTTATGTTTCATAGGTGCTGAGAAAAAAATAAAATGTGACATGTTACTATATTGCACTAACAAATAAAAAGTAAGTCTCCTGAGACTCCTTACAGCAATTATTAGGGAGTGCTATAAGAAAGTGGCGACTCACGTGTTACAAAATTCCATTGATCAAGATTCTTTTGTAAAATTGGTTAAGCCTACTATTATTGTAAAGCTAACATTTGATTACTTCTATAAATCCTTTAAGCAAAAGTGAGTTTCATTAATTTCTGAGTGTCGGTAATTAACTATTTGCAAAATAGCTGTTGTCCTCGGAAAAGAACTGAGAAATCTAAAGTTATCTGAATCTTTTTATTGGTTAAATTCCGCAGCTTTCTTTTTTTTTTTTTTTTTTTTTTTTTTTTTTTTTTTTTTTTTATTATTATTATTATTTTTTATTGATCCATGTTTAATGCCCAAAAATGGCATACTTCTGTTTTTTTTTTTTTTTTTTTTTTTTTTTTAATCCGTTTTTTGATTGGTTCATGGTTGATGTCCATAAATGAAATACTTTTATTGGCAGAATGACAAAAAAAGTATTAAAAATCTACAAAAAAATTAATAACATAAAAACAAATTGAGATACTGCTTTCAAACAAATTTCAATTTTAAGTACATTTTTTTCTCTATACGACGGTGTAAAAATCTATGTTGTTTAGAAGTTTAAAATTTTGCAATACCGAAAATTATAAAACTAATATTTCATTTAAATTTTATATATGATTGGTACAGGAATACTAATTTTTAATCCATGGCATAAGTAATATAGGATTCTGCTTTATTTCTTAAATCACGTTTTCATCATTCTAAAAATTTTGTTTATTACTATTATTTCTTTAAAGTTAGAATTTATTTTTAAGGTTAAAATTTTAGTCTTTGAAAATATCATTTTCAAAATAATCACTGTATATTGTTAAATTACGTTTTTTTTTTTTTTTTTTTTTTTTTTTTTTTTTTACTTTCGCTGTTGTCTAGATGTGCGAGTCAGATTTGGAATCAATTAACTTTTACTTATTTATTTAATTAATTATTTTTTTTAATCTGAGCATTTTGCCTGTACGCATGTTCAAATTTCCTTGTCTGTAAAAGTGCTATTACACGTAAAAATTGCAAGCGACAAAAATCGCCTGCGTTTTTTCGTGTTCTTAGCATTTCATTGGCTGTTCGAGAAGAGTCTTTACCATCATTTGGATTTCCAAGCATTTGATTGGCTCGTACTGGCGACTCGCTTCGTTCCAGTCGTCAAAGACGCTCCGACAAAAGAGAATCGCGCGCTACCAAGCGACTCCCCTGGTCCCATAGGATAACATGGAGACGCCTGCAATTTGACACCTTCAGCACGACACGTGTAATAGCACCTTAAGAGTTCTGTTATTTGCCTTTTAAACAAATGCAGAATATATTATTTTATACTTACCAATAATATTAAAAGTGGTTAGTTTTTTGTTATATTCATAAGTGTAAATAATAATAAATTAATGAAAGTAAGCCATATGGCTATTCTTTATGTTGCATTTTTTTTAAAAATAATGTAAACAAAAAATCCTTAAATTGATTTGTTTAAACAAAGCAAATTAAAGTTATTTTTTCAACATTTCGTATAGCAGATAATATTACATTATTAAACTTTTTTATTTTTTACTTTTTCTCTTTTAAAAATATGAAGCTATTTATTTGCTATATTCTGAAAATATCTTTAACATATTCAGGGTCACCTCTGTCACCGATGACTAACACTGAACTATTCGTTAAGACTCACAGTCTAAAATATGATGCAAAACTAAAATAATACATTTTGTTCTAAGCAATTACTGAAAATTTATTTAAAATTTACTTAACTTTTATTTATCAAAGTATTATACTTTCCTAATAATTACTTAAAACATTATGATTTTTTTAGCTTCCGAACCAGTCACCGTGGCACTCAAAGTGGTAAAAAAAGTGTTTTTAAACTAGTTGTAGAACTTATTAATAATTTTATTGAAATTATAACACATTTTATTGAAATTTATACTTTTATCTTTAAATCCCACATTAATCCCATATCTTTATATCCCGCGTGCATGCGCATTTTTTGTATCGGTTTATTTTTATTCGAAATGTAAGATTAAAATAAAATCATCTTTTTTTTCTTTTTAAGTGTAAATTTGAAGTTAGTTTCTACTCTATATATTACAGAAATTTATTCTTTATTCATGATTTAAGTTTGAAGATACCCTACAAAAAGAAAACTCAAATACATACTTCAGATAAAGTATTTCCTCTTATACTACAAATCTGCTAAACTTATTATAATCTTTAGTTCAAGAACAAATTCTAATAAATATGAAGGACATATCTGTATTCTATAAGGGATTATTGTCAAATTTTTAAAGAAAGTCATTTGTAGTATGTATACTTTAAGAATAACTTCAAACGCAAAGTTTAATACATAGACAAAGGATAAGACAATGTTAAAGTCAAGAGATATGTCATATCAAGTGCTTAAAAAATGGAATTTGTATATGCACTAGAGCGGAAAACTTTGAAAATTCTTTTGTACAAAGTGTACTTCAAAATGTATTTAAACTTTAACTCTTTTATTTTAAATAAATATTCTTTGAGTGAATGAAATATAGCTATCACATTTTTTTTTTATTCCACGTTTACATTTATTTAATATTATTACCTTTTATCCATCATAAGTTTAGAATGATGATGCCATTAAATACTTAGTTATTCTATGTTGTTTATTAGATGTACGTTTTATTTTTATGCATTACATACACTGCAGGCCAAAAGTTTGAGACCACTTTGAAAAATCATTTTTTCATCTATAAATACTCGAAAAACATTTCAAAACTGCACTTGTACATCTTCTATAGCCCTTGTGCAATATCCAAAAAGAATTTTTTTTATTTAGTTATTAAGAAAGTGTTTCATAAATGCAATACTTCCGAACGTCAAAAAATGACAAGTATGAGCAAGTCAGGTACAGTGATTATTATTTATTTAATACTTCCCAAGTGATCACTTAAACTTCTGTTTTACTTTTACTGGCTCCTTATTTAACTATTATTTTAGTTTTGTTTCGTGGATTACATTAAGATACATTATTTTGTTGATGTTCTACTCACACTTTCTTCTGTAGTTTGATTCTGGGGTTACTTCTGACTACTTGTTTTAAAACTTGAAAAAATACAGGAAATCAGCATTAAAACACAGTTTGCCATTATTTTTATGCTTAATGAAGGTAAATAGGAACGTATGATTGTTTTTCAGTTAAAATTATCAAAGACGTATTCATCGTATAACGGTTCGATGTAAGGAAACGGGCAGTAATCAGGATCGAACATGTTTAGGAAGGTCGTAAGCAAACCCTTTTACTGAGGACAATTTCTTGTTGTTACAAGCACGTGGAATAGAGGCCTAACAGTACCAGAAATTCGCGATAAAGTAAACAAATCTCAATCCAAATCTGTATCACTCATTGTTGTAAAAAGACGATTGAGAGATGCTACATTGCTTGGCCATGCTGTCATCCGAAAACCACTATTAAAAGGTCAGAATGAGAAGAAATAAATCAAGTGGGACTTTACCTATCGAGATCGGACAGGAATTATTTTTTTAATTTTCTTTGGATAACAAATCCAAGTTCTAAATATTTATAACAAAAGGTGAATTTTTGTTCAACTTCGTGCTTGAGAAAAGATGCTGTCAACTTGTGTGGTGCTATCTGCAATGCACAGCAGTGGATCTGTTATGATCTGGGATTGGTTATGTGGGTTTGGAACTGTAAATTTTGTATGAATACAAGGAATTATGAAAAAAGGACAATGTAAAACAATTCTCAAGACAAATGCCGTTCCATGAATCCTGCGTTTCATTGGCGATAGGCGAATTTTGATACAAGATAAAAATTTTAAATATAGTTCAAAATAAAGCATAGGCTATTCAGGACATAAAAAAGTATAAGGTATATTAAAATACATGGTGCGGCATCTTCAGAGCCCCGATCTCAATCCGATTTAACTCGTATTGAAGACATCGATAGAAACATTCGTGATCGACGATCTTCATCACATATAGACATGTTGAAGAATTTAAATGAAAGTTAGAACAACATACTATAAGAAAAAATTTATAAATTATTGTTCGTATGCTCATGCTAGGAAAACTAGATATAAAATGCAAAGGAGAATTTTTCGATGAAAAATCACATTAAGCTATTTTTACCATATAAAATCCATTTTTAAAAGAATAATCATAATTTATCTATATATTTAGATTAACTTAATCTCTCGGGGTGTATATTTTATGACGATTAAACTTTTGTTCGACAATATCAAGAAGTTTTTGAGTTTTAGTTTATTTTCCCGCTTTTCTTAGTGTGGACTCAAACTTTTAGGCGGCAGTGTACATAACTTTAATGTAATACATATATTACTCTCTAGAAATTTAAAATTTTTAATAATCACACCAGAGTCTAATGCACAAGAATTGACTCCTATTCACTAAAATTTTATCATAAATGTCATTTAATGCATTTTACGGCACACTAATTCTGAGTAATTTGTTAAAAATTTGTTAAATTCTGGAGTTTAAATATTTTGTTGTTATTAATATTATCATAAATGTCAAAGTTGAAAACAAATCAAGAATTTTTAATGTAAATTTAAAGATATTTTATTTGCAATATACTTTTTATAAATTTATTCTTTATTCATATTTATATTTCTTATATTTTAAATTTGAAGTTGCACTATTAAAAAAATCAAACACATACTTCAGTTGATGTATTTCGCCTTATGCTGTAAATCTGATAAACTTACTGTAATCTTTAGTTCAAGAACGAATTCTAATAAATATGAAGAACAAATCAGTATTCTGTAAGGGATTATTATCAAATTTTTAAAGAAAAGCATATGTTGTATATATATGCTTTATGAATAGCTTCAAAGGCAATGTCCAGTATAAAGCAAAGGATAAGACAATCATAAATTCCAGAAAGATTTTATATCACTTTCTTAAAAATAGAATTGGTATTTGCATTAGAGCAGAAATTTTCGAAAATTCTTTGTGCAAAGCATACTTTAAAATGTATTTGAACTTTTACTCTTTTATTTTAAAGAAATACTACAATGCATCACATAGGAAATTTTAATGTAATATTTAATCGCTTTAGAAATTTAAATTTTCTTATAATCATACCAGAATTTAAATTGCAAAATTACCACCTGTTTCCAAGCATTTAACTATATGTGTTTTACTGTATAATAATTCTGACTAATTTGTTAAAAATCTAACGAAGTCAAAAAATGAAATAGAAATCAAGTATTTTAAACGTAAATTTAACACTATTTTATGTCTAATTCTTTTTTATAAACTTATTGTTTATTCATATTCATATTTTTTATATTTTAAGTTTGAAGATATCCTATAAAAAGAAAACTCAAATGCTCTCTTCATATAAAGTATTTCCTCTTATGATACAAATCTGCTAAACTTACTGTAATCTTTAGTTCAAGAAAGAATTCGAATAAATATGAAGAACATATCAGTATTCTACAAGGGATTACTGTCAAATTTTTAAAGAAAATCATAGAAAGTCATCTGTAGTATATATGCTTTATGAATAACTTCAAATGCAAAGTCCAATGTAAAGCAAAGGATAAGACAATCATAAATTCCAATAAGATATCATATCACTTTCTTAAAATGGAATTGGTATATGCAGCAGAGCAGATGTCTTTGAAACTTTTTTTGTACAAAGCGTTCTTCAAAATGTATTTTAACTTTTACCTTTTTATAAAAAAAAATACTTTTTGAATGAATAAAATATAATTGTCTCAAAAATATTTTATTCCAGGTTTAAATTCATTTAAAAATATCAGTTTTTCTTTTTTTTAATTTATAAGTTTTAAGTGATGGTTCTGCTAATTATTTAGTTGTTGTATGCTGTCTATTAGAAGTACGATTTTTATGCCTTATAAAGATAATTTTAGTGTATAATTTGTGAGCTCTAGAAATTAAAAATTTGTATTAACATGCCACAGTCTAATGCAGAAAAATCAACACCAGTTGCCTAAAATTTAATCTGATATAGCACATACTTCAGAATAATCCTTAATTATTGAGTAAAAATCTAACAAAATCTGGAGCTTAAATGCTGTATTATTAAAAATAATATAATGAATGTAAAAGTTGAAAACAAAACAACTATTTTTAGTGTACATTTAAAGCTATTTTCTGCTAAAAACATTTTTTTATGCATTTATACTTTATTTATAGTTATATTTTTTCTGCTTTAAATTTGAATAAAAAAATTTAAAAAAAAAGAAAAGAATTTGAATAAAAGATTTTATTTTCCTTGAGAGAAGTGTAACGAAAAATTAAAAACAAATATTATTGACGTTGAAAGTTTTATTTTATTTTAAGTGTACAAATGTACATTAAAGTTCCTGTTTTGTGTACCACTGAGCAATGTATTATTATTAGTTAAATTTTATGGTGCAACTGTCCTATATATATTTATGGTGCAACTGTCCTATATATATTTATTTTTGACGTATTTCGATTCCATCTAATAAGAACCATAATCATAATTATTGACTGTATAAAAACCCATCTTCCTCCAGCATCGACAAAAACTATCATAAAAAAATTATTAATCTTTTAGATTTTTAAATCACAAGAATTTTAAAATTATTACATAACTGAACCTTAATCATAATTGATTATGGATGGAATCGAAACATGTCAATAATATTTATTTTTAAATTTTCGTTACATCTCTCTCAAGTAAAATAAAATTGTTTATTCAGATGTTTATATGAAAGGTGAATTTCTTAAAATATTAAAATTTAAAAATCTAAAAGATTTAATAACTTTTTTATAAAAGAGAAGAAACAAAGAAAATCAAACCCATACTTCAGTTAAAGCATTTTGTCTTATGCTACATATCTGATAAACTTACTGTAATCTTTGGTTCAAGAACAAATTCTAATAAATATGAAAAACGTATCTGTATTCTATAGGGGATTATTGTCACATTTTTAAAGCAATATATATATTTTACGAATAACATCAAATGCAAAGTTCGATATAAGGTAAAGGATAAGCCAATCATAAATTCTAGAGCCATGGCATATCACTTTTTAAAAAAAGGAGCTGCTACATGCAATACAGCAAAATCTTTTGATATTCTTTTATACAATGCATATATAAAAAAAATTTTGGATTTTTACTCTTTTATTTTAAAGAAGTATTCTTCATTGTAACAAAAAAAAAATGTAAATTTACAGATGCAAAGTTGCTTAAATCTGTATGGTTACTAAAATTTTATCTGTATACTGTACAAGAAAAAAATGTAAATCTATAAAACTATTTTTGTAAAGTTACAGAAATCTGTAACTTCACAAACGAGTCTACTAAAATTACAGTCATCTTTCTAAAATTGTATCTGTGACCTGGAAACATGTCACATGAAAAACATGAGTTAAATGAAAAATTCTTGGAACCCCAGTTTCATATAAATAAAAAAAAAAAAAAATTTCTTTGTAACCTTACAGATTTTTTTTATTTTCAGGGCAAATCTGTGTCTGTTACATGACTTTTTGTTGTTGCCGTTACATAAAAAGTTCTAAGAATCCCAGTTTCCTAGAAAACTTTTAGTAAACTTATAGATTTTTTTTACAGTGTTTTAATGCATGAAATAAGCTATGGCAGTTTTTCTTTATTTCATATTTACATTTATTTAATAATGTTATTTTTTTTCATAAGTTTAAAATAATGATGTAACTAAATATTTATTTATTGTATTCTGTTTATTTGAAATTTTTATTATTTTTATGCATTACATACGCAACTTTAATATAATATTTATTTTTTTAGAAATTTAAGATTTTTATTCATCATACCAGAGTCTAACAGAAAAATATTGACTCTTATTCACTGAATTTAATCATAAATAGCATTTAATAAATTTTACTACACAATAATTCAGAATAGTTAGTTAAAAATCTAATGCAATATGTAGTTCAGATGTTTTATTTTTTATAATATTTTCATGAATCTAAAAACGTAATTTTTTAGTGTAAATGTAAAGATACTTTACACTCAATATATTTTTATAAATTTATTTTTTAATCATTCTTATATTTTTCATGTTTTAAATTGGAAGGAACTCTATAAAAGAAAAAACTCAGATACTTACTTCAGATAAAGTATTTCCTCTTATGCTACAAATCTGGTAAATTCACTGTAATCTTTTGTTCAAGAAAGAATTCTAATAAATATGACGTAGATATCTGTATTATGTAAGGGATTCATGTCAAATTTATAAAGAAAGTCATGTGCAGTACATATACTTTAAGAATAACTTCAAATGCAAACTCTTATATAAGGCAAAAGGATAAGCCCATCATAAAGTCCAAAGAGATGTCATATTACGTTTCTAATCCTTTCGGGTCCGAATCATTTTTCTGTTTTTCGAAAAAATTACTTTTACGTTAATAACATTAACGTTAGACATTCAAATAGATTAATTAGTATTTAAGGAATATTTCATCGCCTGAAAGATAACGAATGTTGTTGCTTTGCGCATTATCCAATTCATATTTACATGACAATTGGCTACTCTCTTAAAAAGTCAGCCACAAAATAGCTCAAGTTGAGCTGAAATCCACTCATCTCAATGTTGAAAGGCAGCTTCTCAAAAAAGAGTTGAAATAACTCGAGTTTTAACCAATTTAAATGAAGTTGAGCTGTTTAAATAACCAATTTCGATCAAGAAGATTTAATCGTTTGAAAAACAACTCTTTTATGATGGAAAAAATTACAGCTCTTTCATGAGAAGCCAAATCAGCTCTTTCGTTTTAAGAGTGTAAGGAACAGTTTTTGGAGATGTTTAGAAAATATTGTATTACAACAAGATTTGAATTACATGACAACTTTCTAATATTTTTTGTGATTACTTATACAGGATTCTTTCAGGAAAGTAACTTTTATTTTAAATTTAAAGCATGAAATATATGTTTAAAAAAATCACAAATGGCACGAAGAGAATTAAGAAAATATTAATAACAATTATGATTACCAAATGCCTAAACATAAATGAAGTCATATAGTAAATGAATAGACACATATTAACAGTACTACATGTAAATAGTAACAAAAGTATTTGTTAAAACAAAATAATATCACTCTTAAAACGAAAGAGCTGATTTGGCTTCTCGTGAAAGAGCTGTTATTTTTTCGATCATAAAAGAGTGTTTTTTCAAACGATTAAATCTTCTTGATCTAAATTGGTTATTTAAATAGCTCAACTTCATTTAAATTGGTTAAAACACGAGTTATTTCAACTCTTTTTTGAGACGCTGCCTTTCAACATTGAGATGAGTGGATTTCAGCTCAACTTGAGCTATTTTGTGGCTGACTTTTTAAGAGAGTACTCCATTAAAACACATGTACTATTAATAGTACACCAGACCCAAAAGGGTTAAAAATGGAATTTACATATGCACTAGAGCAAAAAATCTTTGAAAATTCCTTTGTGCAAAGCGTTCTTCAAAATGTATTTGAACTTTTACTCTTTTTTTAAAAAGAAATGCTTTTTGAATGAATGAAATATAACTGTCGAAAAATGTTTTATTCCAGGTTTACATTTTTTTGATAATAATCCTTTATTTTTCTTTACAAGTTTGAAATGATGATTTTACTAAATTTCTAGCTGATGTATGCTGTTCTTTAGAAGTACCTTATTTTATGCATTACAAAGGAAACTTTAATGTAATATTTTACTGCTGTAGAAATTTAACATTTTTATTAATCTTACATGAGGCTTATGCACAAAAATCAACAATTGTTCCCTAAAATATCTTATATAACAAGTACTGCACAATAATTCTGACTAATTTATTAAAAGTTTAACAAAGGCTGGATTTTAAATGTTTTATTATTAATAATATTATTATGAATGTAAAAGTTGAAAACAAATCAAGTATTTTAGCGTAAATTTAAAGATATTTTATATTCAATATATTTATTACAATTTATTCTTTATTCATGAATATATTTTTTATGTTTTAAATTTGAAGGAACCTTATAAAAAGGAAACTCAGATAAAGTATTTCCTCTTATGCTACAAATCTGGTACATTTACTGTAAGATTTCGCTCAAGAAAGAATTCTAATAAATATGACGGAGATATCTGTATTCTGTAAGGAATTATTGTCAAATTTTTAAAGAAAATCATCTGTAGTATACATATTTTATGAATAATTTCAAATGCAAAGTTCAGTATAAGGCAAAGAATAAGACAATCATAAAGTCCAGAGATTAGAACTGGTATATGCATTAGAATGGAAATCTGGGAAAATTCTTTGTACAAAGCATACAGTGGCGGTCAAAAGTTTCCGGCCAGCAAAAAATTTTCAGTTAATTTGTAACTGTACCCATATGAAGAGGACTCTCAAAGTGATACTTATACATTTTATTGACATAGTAGTTAGGAACTTACTTATGGAATAACATGCAAGTTTAACTGACAAAATTAAATACAAAGGAAAACGCATGTTCTCAAAAGTTTCCGGCCACCTCCGCAAGTTTTTTAAAAAAAATTGCATTGTAAGTAGAAAACTACAGTGATTAACAATATTTACAATTAGTATTTTATCGTACTAGTATTTCATTACCTTTAGTAATAAGTTCTACGGCGCAGCAACGTGACATTCATACAGTCAACGGTTAAAGATCGTCTATGGTCCTATTTTTTCACATTTCTTACAAATTTTTGGAAATTTCGGTTGAGTTGGAATATTTATAGTTCGTGCCAACTTCTTTCCAAATATTTTCTATTGGATTAATGCTGGGAGTTTGGGCTGGCCATTTCACAAACGAAATTTTTTTGTGTGAAAACCATTGCTTGCCAAGGTTTGCATACATTCATTATGTCGTTATCATGTTAAAACAAATAGATGTGACCAAAATTTTCCTCTAATATGGCAGCAAATAATATTACAAGATATCTCTATTATATCATTCTTTTTGCTGTGGATTTCAAATAACAGACCAACACTTTTTGAAGAAAATACTCCCCACAGCACAAGGTGTCCTTCGCCGGGCCTCATTGCAGGAATAACATATATCTAATCATATATTTTGATGTTAGTCATTGGACGAGGTGTCTGCCATCACTCATAAAAAAGTTTCAAATTCGATTGATGGAAAAATTGTACTTTTGTCTAATTTTCACTTGACCAGACTTTATGATTCTTGGAAAATGACAGTCGGGTACGTTAGTATTTTTCCACCTATGAAACATTTTTGAACCCCGATTCTTACATTAAGTTTTAGATCATGTCAGCATCTTGACACTGTAGATCGACTTATTTCAGCAATATTTTCATTCCGTAAATAGCTGTATATTGCAATGGAATTTTTATGCGGGTCATCAATTGTTTTTCTTCTGATAATTCTGTCCGTGAGGAGAGTCTTTTTTCGGAGTCTCCCGCACCTGACAATGTCCTGAAGGCCATAGCCATCATTACATAATTTTTAAATATCGTTTAGAGTCGATTTTACCGATGGATAACTTTACCGCAATACCTCGAGAAGATTGGCCCGTTAGTGACAAACTAATCACTCATTTACGGACGGTAATTGTTCAACTTTTCAATTTTGAATTCAAACTATGCAATTCACATTGATTCATTCACAAACACTATCAAAAAACATTTTACCGATAGAAAAAAAAACTATGGAAAAGATAAGTGGCCGGAAACTTTTGCACACGTGAACTTTGGATTCTACGCATTTGCATGAAGCGTCTTCAGTATTCAATCAAAATAATCATGTGGTCAGAGGTCCTTCACATATGCCTAACTTTTGATGCAATTGTACTTCATCTTTGCTGAAACCTTCTGGTAATTAAATAAAAGGGACTAACTGGCCGGAAACTTTTGACCGCCACTGTACATCAAAATGTTTATGAAATTTTACTCTTTTATTTGAAAAAATTATTTTTGAGTGAATGAAACATGATTATCACAAAAAATATTTTATTCCTTGTTTTCATATGTATGACAATATTACTTTTTATTCCTTTATAAGTTTGAAAAGATTATGCTACTAAATATTTAGTATTGTATTATTGCTTATTACAAGTATGTTTTTAATGCATTACGCAGGTAATTTTAACATGTTCGCTGCCGCTTACGTGAATATGTGTTGATAGTTAGTGCCACACTGTAGAAGTGGGTTTGGCACAGATGTCATATACGCACCACATTTGCACGTGTTTTCCCCCGCCAATTTGGCATTACACATTTGTGACAAGGAGAAGATCTATTTAATAAGTTTATAATAATTGTTAGGGAAACAAAATGGGAAAAATTAAAGATTTCAGTAAAATGCGCTGATTAAATGATACAACTGCATGCATTCAATGTGGCTATAAATATTAATGTTTGCGATTTATTGGAAAAATTATATTTAGTGTTTTGTTACTTACTAAATTTATTATTTATGACTGTTTATTATTATTTTTTTTATTAAATTCACGTTTATTTACTGATATTTTTTATTTTAAGTCTTTAAATTATTTTTATTATATACTACATCAATAATTATTTATATCAAACTATAATTTATTTATTTTTATTTCCTTTTTTTTAAATACTAGAATCTTATTTTTTCACGTTATTTTATTTTTATATTGTAATAAAAATCAAGTGATGCTATTGCAATTTGTAACTTATACTCAAAAACAAAATTTTCGCTTAATTGGCGAGGGGAAAAACACGTGCAAATGTGGTGCGTATACATTGCATCTGTGCCGTGGGTTTTACCCAGAAGCCGATTTACTTTTTATAACAAAGAATCAGTGAAAGATTTTCGCGCCAGCGCGTGACTGGCTATTGGATATCACCGCACATCACGCGCTGGCGCGTGAGTGGCCTCTTAACGTTCGCGCCATATCACGCGCTTTCGCGTGAGCAGCAGCGAATGTGTTAATGTAATATTTAACTCCTTTAGAATTTTTTTTTTTTTTATAATCACTCCAGAGCTTAAATTGCAAAATTGTCATCTGTCTCGTAAAGTTTAACATTATATGTTTTGCTGCACAATAATTCTGACTAATTTGTCAAAAATCTAACGAAATCAAAAAATGAAATGGAAATCGAATTAAAATAAAATCGAATCTAATAAGCGTGAATTTAACGCTATTTTGCGTCTAATTTTTTTGTAAACTTATTCTTTATTCATATTTGTATTTTTTTATGTTTTAAGTTTGAAGATACCCTATAAAAAGAAAACTCACATGCACTCTTTAGATAAAGTATTTCCTCTTATGCTACAAATCTGCTAAACTTACTGTAATCTTAACTTCAAGAACGAATTCTAATAAACTTGAAGGACATATCTGTATTCTGTAAGGGGTTCTTGTCAATTTTATAAAGAAAGTCATGTGCAATACATATATTTTAAGAATAATTTCAAATGCAAACTGTAATATAAGTCAAAGGATAAGCCAATCATAAAGTCCAAAGAGATGTCATACCACGTTTTTAAAAATGGAATTTGTATATGCACTAGAACGGAAATATTGATAAATTCTTTGTGAAAAGCTTACTTCAAAATGTATTTGATCTTTTACTCGCTTATTTAAAAAGAAAAAGCATTTGAGTGAATGAAATATAACTATCGCAAAAATGTTTTATTCGAGGCTTACATGTATTTGTTAGTATTAGTTTCTTTTTCTTTATAAGTTTGAAATGATGGTTTTACAAAGTATTTAACTATTATATTACATGCTGTTTATAAGAAGTACTTTTTTATGCACAAAGGTAACTTTACCATAATTTTTTACTTTTCAAGAAATTTATTATTTTAATTAATCATACCAATGTCTAATGCACAAAAGTTAACAGTTATTGACTAAATTTTAATCTCATATAACATGTACTGCACAATAATTCTGACTGATTTGTCAAATATCTAACAAATTCTGGAGTTTAAATATTTTATTATTAATAATATTATTATGAATCTAAAAATTGAAAACAAATCAAGTACTTTTAGTGTAAATGTAAAGTTATTTTATGCTCAATATATTTTTTATAAATTTATTCTTTAATTCTTTTTATTCTTATTTTTTTTTCATGTTTTAAATTTGAAGGAACCCTATAAAAGGAAAACTCAAATACATACTTCAGATAAAGTATTTCCTCCTTTGCTACAAATCTGGTAAATTTACTGTAATCTTTCGTTCAAGAAAGAATTCTTATAAATATGACAGAGATATCTGTATTCTGTAAGGAATTCATGTCAAATTTATAAAGAAAGTCATGTGCAGTACATATACTTTAAGAATAACTTCAAATGTTTTAGTAAGAAAAAGAAACTTTTTAAGTATAGAAAGTTGCACATTTTATTGAAATATACACTTTTATCTTTCAATCACATGTTATACATGTGTACATGCGCATTTTTTAACTCGATTTATTTTTATTTTAAATTTAAAAATAGAAAGAAAATCCTCTTTTTTTAAGTGTAAATTTAAAGCTACTTTATACTCGATATATTATAGGAAATTATTCATTATTCATGATTTGAATTTGAAGGAACACTGTAAAAGGAAAACTCAGATACATACTTCAGATAAAGTATTTCCTCTTATAGTCCAAATCTGGTAAATTAACTCTAATTTTTCGTTCAAGAAAGAATTCTAATATATATATGATGGAGATATCTGTATTATGTAAGGGATTCGTGTCAAATTTATAAAGAAAGTCATATCCAGTACATATAATTTAAGAATAACTTCAAATGCAATTTTTAATGTAAGGCAAAGCTTAAGCCAATCATAAAATCCAAAGAGATGTCATATCACATTTTTAAAAATGGAATTTGTATATGCACTAGAGCGGAAATATTTGAAAATTTCTTTGTGCAAAGCGTTCATCAAAATGTATTTGAACTTTTACTCTTTTATCTAAAAGAAATACTTTTTGAATAAATGAAATATACCTGCAGCAAAGGTTTTAATGCATGTTTATATTTGTTTAATTATATTATCGTTTTTATCTTCAAAAGTTTAGAATGATGACACTACTAAATATTTAGTTCTTATGTGCTATTTATTAGAAGTAAATTTCATACATAACTTAAATGTATTTTTTTTACTCTCTAAAAAATTAATTTTTTTAATAATCATACAGAAGATAATAATCAATGTAACATAATAATCATACATACGCCACAAATGACTCCTATTCATTAAAATTTAATCATAAATAACATTTAATGCATTTTCCTGCACAATAGTTCTGACTGGTTTGATAAAAATGCCATACAAGCGAGTATAGAAGCTTTGATTTTAATAATATATTTATGAATGTAAAAGGTAAATGTAAATCAAGTATTTTTAGTTTAACTTGAGTACGAAATTTTATATTCGATATATTTTTTATCAATTTATTCTTTGAAGGATAGTAAGGGAAAAAAAGGAAAGCTCAAATGCAAACTTCTGGTAAAGTATTTTCTCTTATGCTACAAATCTGATAAATTTACTGTAATCTTTCGTTCAAGGAAGAATTCTAATAAATATGATGCAGATATATGTATTCTGTAAGGGATTCGTGTCAAATTTATAAAGAAAGTCATGTGCAGTACATATACTTTAAGAATAACTTCAAATGCAAACTTTAATATAAGGCAAAGGGTAATCCAATCACAAAGTCCAATCAAATGCCATATCACGTTCTTAAAAATGGAATTTGTATAAGCACTAGAGCAGAAATCTTTGAAAATTCCTTTGTGCATAGCGTTCTTCAAAATGTATTTGAACTTTTACTCTTTTATTAAAAAGAAATACTTTTTGAATGAATGAAATATAGCTGTCGCGTTTTTTTTTTAATTCTCTGTTTACAACTATTTAATATTATTACCTTTTTCCCTTCATAAATTTAGAATGATGATGCTACTAAATATTTAGTTATTTTATGCTGTTTATTAGAAGTACATTTTATTTTTATGTATTACACACGTAACTTTAATGTAATATTTTACTTTCCAGAAATTTAAAATTTTTGTTAATTATACCGGAATCTAACGCGCAAAGTTGACTCCTAATCACTAACATTTAATCTTAAATAATATTTAATGCATTTTACCGCACAATAATTCAGACTAGTTTCTTAAAAATCTAATAAAATCTCGAGTCTAGATGTTCTATTTTTAATAATATTTTCATGAATGTAAAAGCTGAAAAATAATGAAGTATTTTTAGTGTAAATTTAAAGGTATTTTATATTCAATATATTTATTACAATTTATTTTTTATTCGTGTATACATTTTTTCTGTTTTAAATTTGAAGGAAAAAAAAATCAGATAGATACTTCACGTAAAATATTTCCTTTTATACTACAAATCTGGTAAATTTACTGGAATCTTTCGCTCAAGAAAGAATTCTAATAAATATGACGGAGATATATGTATTCTGTAAGGTATTCATGTCAAATTTATATAGAAAGTCATTTGTAGTACATATACTTTAAAAATAACTTCAAATACAAACTTTAATATGAGATAAAGGATAAGAAAATCATATTTTTAAAAATAGAATTTGTATGTGCACTAGAACAGAAATCTTTGAAAATTCCTTTGTGCAAAGCGTTCTTCAAAATGTATTTGAGCTTCTTTTATTTTAGAGAAATACTCTTTGAGTGAATGAAAGATAATTATCATAAAAAATGTTTTTTCCTTGTTTACATTTATATAACAATATTACTTTTTATTCCTTTATAAGTTTGAAATGATTATGCTCCTAAATATTTAATTACTGTATGCTGTTTATTAGAAGTACGTTTTTAATGCATTACATACACTGTTAAAAATCTTGCAGCATTTTGTACAGTCATTTCACCGTTTTCTGAAAAACCAGTAACGTAACCGTAATTTAACTTTATTCTGACCATAAAATTGGTAATAATATGTTCAGAATAACGTAAAAAGACGGTTGTTTTACTTTTTTTTTGTAGAAAACGGTCAAATGACTCGATAAAATGCTGCAGATTTATAACAGGTAGGTAATTGTAATGTAATATTTAACTGCTTTAGAAATTTAATTTTTTTTCTAATCATACTAGAGTTTAAATTGCAAAATTGCCACCTGTTTCCAAAAAATTATTCATATGTGTTTTTCTGCACAGTAAGTCTGACTAATTTGTTAAAAATCTAGCGAAGTAAAATAATGAAATAGAAATCCAGTATTTTAAGCGTAAATTTAACACTGTTTTATGTCTAATGGTTTGTTATAAACTTATTGTTTATTCTTTTTTATATTTTTTATTTTTTAAGTTTGAAGCTACCCTTTAAAAAGGAAATCCAAATGCACTCTTCAGATAAAGTATTTCCTCTTATGCTACAAATCCGCTAAATTTACTGTAATCTTTCGCCCAAGAACGAATTCTAATAAATATGTTGGAGATATCTTTATTCTGTAAGGGATTCATGTCAAATTTATAAAGAAAGTCATGTGCAGTACATATACTTTAAGAATAACTTCAAATGCAAACTTTAATGTAAGGCATAAGCCAATCATAAAGTCCAAAGAGATGTCTTATCACGTTTTTAAAAATGGTATTTGTCTGTGCACTAGAACAAAAATCTTTCAAAATTCCTTTGTGCAAAGTGTTCTTCAAAATGTTTTTGAACTTTTACTCTTTTATTTAAAAGAAATACTTTTTGAATGATTGAAATATAACTGTCGCAAAAACATTTTATTCCAGGTATACGTTTATTTGATAATATGATTTTTTTTTAATCTTAAGAGTGTTCTTAAATGAAAAAGGTGAACTTTGTGACATAATTTTTAATTTATTTTTCTTCGGAAATGCATGAAACTAGCAGGTGTTGTTAGTCAGAAACTATCAAATCCCACTCATTTTTCTGTTTTTTTTTTTTTTCAAACGCAATAGATCTTTCAGAACAAGCTGGCTAAATCGGCGTTTTGAATCGTATTTCCCGACAAAAGAAGAAAAACAACTCAACGAAAGGGAGAAAAAAGCATGATCACGAAATCAAAAGAGCTTATAACTCAATTGGTAATTTAATGATATAAAAGTATAAAACTGTGTTCGATTCCAGATCGCTTCCATGGTCAGGTTTTGCAGTTTGATATCTTCTCCGTTGAAAAACGAATTTGTGAATGTTTCAAAGCGTTTTGTGCTTGTTGAGCGAAGAAGTTGAAAACACCCTCAATCAATTTGAAATGATGATTCTATTAAATATATAGTTGTTTTACGCTGTTTATTAGAAGTACGATTTTTCATGCATGACAAAGTTAACTTTAATATAATATTTTATAGCTCTAGAAATTTAAAATTTTTATTAATCGTACCAGAGTTTCATACAAACAAATCAACACTTTTTCTTTAAAATTTAGCCATATATAACATGTACTGAAGAATAATTTTGACTAATTTGTTAAAATCTAACAAAGTCTGGAGCTTAAATGTTTTATTATTAATAATATTATTATGAATGTAAAAGTTAAAAACAAATCAAGTCTTTTTAATATAAATTTAAAGCCATTTTAAGCTGAGCATATTTCTTATAAATTTATTCTTTATTCATATTTATTTTTTTTTATATTTTCAATTTGAAGTTGAACTATGAAAAATTATAATACAAACAAATACTTCAATTCATACAGATGCTACAAATTTGTCAACCTTATTGTAATCTTTAGTTCAAGAACGAATTCTAATAAATATGAAGGACATATATGCATTCTGTAAGAGATTATTATCAATTTTTTAAAGAAAGTCATCTACAATGTACATATTTTACGAACAACTTCAAATGCAATGTTAAGGGTGCTGCTCCTTTCAACAAGTGCAAAACGTTTTGACACATTTATAAATTCATTTTTTAACAGAAACATAAAATTGGAATGCCTGACTATGGAAACGATTTCGAATCGAACTTAGTTTCCCAATTTATGTTCATTTAATTACCTAGCTAATTCTAAGCAATTTCGATCACGTGATCATCCTTTTTTCTCCTGCTTTTCAACCGATTTTTCTGCTTTCTTCCGAAAATGTGCTCAAAAATATCAACTTTGAAGACTTATTACGAAATGTCTATTGCGTTAAAAAAAAATGAGTGCAATTAGACAGTTTCTGAATAACAACACCTGCTATTTTCATGCATTTCCGAACAAAAGTAAATTAAAGCATATGTCACAAAGTTTCCCTTTTTGATTTAAGAACACCCTTAAATATAAGGCAAAGCATAAGCCAATCATTTAGTCCAAAAAGATGTTATTTAACTTTCTTAAAAATGGAATTGGTATGTATACTAACGCGCAAATCTTTGAAAATTCTTTTGTGGGAAGCGTACTTCAAAATCTGTTTGAACTTTTACTCTTTTATTTTTAACGAATACTTTTTGCGTGTTTTAAATATAAGCATTGCAAAAATGTTTTATTCCAGGGTTAAATTTATTTGACAATATTAGTTTTTTTTTTTTTTTTTTTTTTTTTCATAAGTTTGAATTGATGGTTAAACTAAATATTTAATTGTTGTATGCTGTTTATTAGAAGTACTTTTTATGCATTACAAAAGTTTTAAATATAAGTATTGCAAAAATGTTTTATTCCAGGGTTACATTTATTTGACAATATTAGGTTTTTTTTTTTTTTTTTTTTTTTTTTTATAAGTTTGAAATGATGGTTAAACTAAATATTTAATTGTTGTATGCTGTTTATTAGAAGTACTTTTTATGCATTACAAAAGTAACTTTAATGTAATACTTTACTGCTCTAGAAATATAACATTATTATTAATCATTTTATTAATAATCCACTGTCTAATGAAAAAAAAAAAAAAAAAAAAAAAAAAAAAAAAAAAATCAGCACTTGTTCTTGAAACTTTAATCATATATAACATTTGCTGCACAATAATTCTGACTGTTTCTTTAAAATTCTAACTATGTCTGGAGTTTAAATGTTTTATTACTAATAACATTATGAATGTAAAATGTTGAAAACAAATCAAATATTTTTCGCGTAAATTTAAAGCTATTTTATTCTCAATATATTTTCTTTTAATTTTTATTCAGGTTTATATTTTTTATGTTTTAAATTTAAAGTTCGCAGTTAAAGAAAAAAAATCAAACTCATACTTTAGTTAAAGTATTTCGTCTTATGCTACAAATCTGGTAACCTTACATAAATCTTTAGTTCAAGAACGAATTCTAAGAAATATGAAGGAGATACCTGTATTATATAAAGGATTATTGAACTATAGAGCAAATAGACTATTATTAAAAATCTTTGAAAAATCCTTTGTGCAAATCGCTGTTCAAAATTTCAAAATGTATTTGAATTTTTACTCTTGCTTTTTAAAAAGAAATTTTAAACTTTTTGAATGAATGAAATATAATTGTCATAAAAATATTTTATTCCAGGCTTACATTATTTTTTTTTTCTTAATCAGTTTGAGATGATGATTCTACTAAATATATAGTTGTTTTATGCTGTTTATTAGAAGTTCATGCATTACAAAGGTAGTTTTTTCATGCATTACAAAGGTAACTTTAATATAATATTTTAATGCTTTAGAAATTTAAAATTTTTAATCATACCAGAGTATTATACAAAAAAATCAACACTTCTTCTCTAAAATTTAACTATATATAACATGTACTGTAGAATAATTTCGACTAATTTGTTAAAAATCTATTTGAATTAAAAGTAGTAACTAATAAAATATAGAAAAAACTAATTGCGCTTAGAAATAAAATGAAAATAAATAATGATACGAATTGCTGTTTTAGTTACATTAAAATGATGCATTTGAACATAGACTTGTTTTAATCTTAAGGCTGTATTTTTAAAGAATCTGCAGTATGTAATTTATGAATAACTTCAAATGCAAAGTTTAATGTAAGGCAAATGATAAGCCAATCATAAAGCAGAAAGATGTCATATTAATTTTTTAAAAATGGAATTGGTATATGCGCTACACTGTAAAAAAAAATCTGCAAACTTTTTCTTGTAAACTGGGATTCCAAGAACTTTTCCTGTAACGGTAACAGCAAAAATTCAAGTTTCAGAATCGATTACATGAATTTTTCCTGTTATCGTTACATGAAAAGTTCTTGGAATCCCAGTTTCTTAGAAAATGTTTAGTACCTTCACAGATTTTTTATTACAGTGTAGGAAAATTTTCAAAATTATTTTGTGCAAAGCGTATTTCAAAATGATTTTTAATTTTTACTCTTTTATTAAAAAAAATATTCTTTGAGTGAATGAAATATTACTATCGCAAAAAAATATGCCGGTTTTATATTTATTTAATCTAATTATTTTTTTCTTTGTAAGTTATGATGGTTATAATAAACATATAATTACTGTATTCTGTTTATTAGAAGTGCGTTTTTGTTTTTCATGAATTACATAGGTAATTTTAGGCATTTTCCCGATATTTTGCTGCTCCAGATATTAGAAATTTCACTGATTTTATCAAAGTATAATGCGCAAAAATTGACACCCGTTCCCTTCAATTTAATCATATGTAAATAATATGATTATCACATGTAAATCATGTTTATCATATAATGGAATTTATTAGACATTAACTCTAGTTAGTTAAAAACCTAAACAAAAAGACTAAATCGGTGAGGATTCTTTATAAAATTATATTTTATAAATATTTCCTATTTCAAATTAAATTATTATTTATTTTTTAATTTATAAATATAGATTCTACATTTTTCCCCTTTTTTTATAAGGATGATTAATTTTGTGTTTGATTTTAATCAGAGTTCTGGTTTGATTTTTGCCAGTAATAGCGATTTAGCAAATTTTAAACAAAAAACAGTCGCCAAACCAAAATAAATATCATATTTATATCTTAATTAGAAGAGAAGATAGTATTATTTCGTTTTGTTTTCAAAATCTATTTTTCAAGCAATGTTTGTATAGAAATGACATCTATTGAAAATGTGTTTATCTTCATGATGGGTTTTTTTCACAATTTCTCAGACTTAAATTATTATAACACAAGAACCGTTAAAGATAAATGCTTCAAACTTAGAACATGTCCTTCTTTTATTGTATTTAATTTTGATTTAGGAAATTTGAAATAATACTTACTTCTAAAAATATAATTTTTTAAAAATAAGTCACATATTTTTTTTTCTAAGTTTTACTTTAAATATTTTTAATTTTTTTTTCATATTTTTAAAATGAAAATTAAAATTAAAATTAAAATATTTCTGTTTATTTGCATGTGAAAAAAATTGAAATTCTACACAAAATATTTTGAATTATAACAATTTTAAACTATCCCACTTTTTAATACATTTTAAATTTTTTTAACAAAATTAAAAGAAGTTTTGTCATGTTATTTTGTAAAATAATATTGTTAATCATAAAAAAATTCAAAATTTTAGCTCAATAAATAAAAATTACCTGATAATGTGTCCCGGACCCCCCTTAATATTATGAACATCCATACCTTATTAACATCCAGCATTTAAAATCCTTCATATTAATTATTGAATTTTTTTCCTTCAGAGATTTTTAAACTCTTCATATTGAAGAACAAGTAAATATCATTGTCTTAAAACTTTAGAAAACATGAAAGATATTTTATGAAAGAATTTTCGTCAGTTGTCATTCATGGATTATTTGAAATAAACAGTGTCTCTTATAATTCAAAGTTACAGCTATGCTCAAAATAAGTATGAAATGTTGACACAAGAACCTGAATGTGCCATGTCACTTTTGCAAAGATGTTTTGTGTATCGAACGAAAGTTCTTTTTATAGTTATGTCATGACATTAATATTTTTCAAAAAAGCTATTATTTTCACTAAAAATACAAGAACAATATCAAAATATTTTGATGTCAAAACATTGTAACTTTTCATTTATGTTTGTGTACTATTTTGTGTTTCAAAATATTTTGTGGATATTTCTTTTATATTTCTTGCCGATGGGGATGTTCCATATATAAAATCTCTTAACAATGTTATAAAACTTTATGTCCATATTTTATTCTCAAAAATAGATTAGCGTTTATTAAATTATAAAATAAACTATTAATTTGTATTTTTACAATCTTTTAATAAGCAATTCAAAAACATACCTTTAAAAGCATTTTGTAAATTAAGATCTTGGAAAAATAACATACTTATAGTATTTTTTCTTTCCATATGTCTTTATTAAAATGAACGATTAGTTTCTGCTATGTAACTAAAAGTCAGAGGCATAATTTTACGTTTTTAATAAGACTTACATCATGTTTAAAGTTTTTTCTTTAAATATTTTTTTTAATTAACATTTTTAAAAATGCTGAATTAAAATTTAGATATTTCTGTTTATTTAAATGTGAAAAAAAATTGAAATTCTACACATAATATTTTTGGATATAACAATTTTTTATTACCCCACATTTTAATACATTTTAAATTTTTTTAACAAAATTATATGAAAATTTATAATGTGATTTTGTTTACAAATAATATGGTTAACCACCACAAAAAATTTAAAATTTTAACTCAATAAATAATTTTTTTTTAAATGTGCCCCGGACGCATTTTCAGAAAGAATCACGTTTTGAGCACCAGCCTTGGCGAGTTGGCGAAAGCGAGAATGTTCAGTTAGTTGCATCGCCAAATGCCAATCGTCATTTTGATTTTCAAATCCGAAATCATTTTAATCTGAAAAAGCTCTTTGTTTTAAACTATGATTTAATTGAAATCCAGGGCCGAAACTAGAGGGGGCAGAGGGGGCACGTGCCCCGGGCGCCAACAGAACAGAAGGTGAAAGGGGTGCCAAATTAAGATTTCCTTTGACATGTTTGTTATAAAGAATACATATATGTGGGGGGTAGGAGGCGCCAAAATCCATGTTTGCCCCGGGCGCAAAAAAGGCTAGTTTCGGCGCTGTTGTAAACAACGGTGAATAGCATTTCCTCATATTATATTCTATGCTTGATAACATTTACGGAAAAACAAATGAACAATAATCACGATCTCTTTGCAGAAGGAAAGGTTGCTGTTCGCTAGGCGTTTGACGTCACAAACAAGAAAGGGTGCATAGCATCGACTTCATCTCCGCGCTAATCGTTGTTCTGGCGATAAGGTGCTCAAAACGTGATTCTTTCTGAAAATGCGCCCCGGACACTTTCAATATTATTACCTTATGAAAATGCAGTATTTAAAGTACTTTCGAATTAATTATGGAATTTTTTTGCATCGGAGTTTTTTATGCTTGCCATATTTAAAAAAATAATAATAACATTGACTTTAAGTTTTAGAAAATATGAAAGATATTTTATGAAAGGATTTTCGTCACGGATTGGAATACATCCTTAAAAGACGAAACTTACTCGCCAACAGTAAATATTTACTCGCCAATGGCGAGCTGGCGAGTGGAAATTTCGCGCCCTGCATTAGATTGTTTTATACTCTTCATATTTAAGATCAAATAATTAACATTATCTTAAAGCTTTATAAAATATGAAAGATATTTTATAAAAGGATTTTCCTCAATTGTCCTTCATAGATTATTTGAAGTAAACAGTGTATCTTATAATTCAAAGTTACAGCTATGCTTAAAATAAGTATGAAATGTTGACACAAGAACCTGAATGTGTCATGTCACTTTTGTAAAGTTGTTTTGTATATGGAACGAAAATCCCTTTTATAGTTATGTCACGACATTAATATTTTTCAAAAAAAGGTATTATTTTACTGGAAATATAAGCACATTATCGAAATATTTTCATGTCAAAGCATTGTAACTCTTCCTCTATCTTAATGCATTACTTTGTGTTTCAAAATACTTTGTGGGTGTTTCTTTTATACTTTCTTGCCAGTAGGGATGCTCTATATGTAAAAGATATTAACAATTTTATACAACTTTACGTTCATATTTTATCCATAAAAATAGAAGTAAGTTTAATAAATTATAAAATAAAATATTAATATGTATATTTACAATCAATATGTATATTTACAATAAGCAATCAAAAACATACCTTTAAAAGCATTTTGTAAATTGAGCTTTTGGAAAATTAGCATGCTTGTA
Source organism: Maratus speculifer (assembly GCA_964019185.1). NCBI lineage: Eukaryota > Metazoa > Arthropoda > Arachnida > Araneae > Salticidae > Maratus > Maratus speculifer. Next base: position 328,319,315 of record OZ025290.1, read on the forward strand.
GTGTTTTTTTTTTTTTTTGTTTTTTTGTTTTTGTTTTTTTTTTTTTTTTATTCCATGTGTCTTTAATAAACGCTTAGTTTCTGCTACTAACTAAAAGCCAGAGGTGTAATTTTAATTTTTTAATAAGATTTATATCTTTTTTTAGGAGATTTTTCTTTAAATATTTTTTTATTTTTTTATAAATTAGTATTTTTAAAAATACTGAAATAAAAGTTTGATATTTTTGCTTGAATAAATATGAAAAAAATGGAAATTCTACACACTATATTTGAGATATAAAAAATTTAAATTAAACCAATGTTTAATGAATTTTATATATTTTTTAAAATTATGAGAAGATTTATCATTTTTTTGTTTACAAATAATATGGTTAACCATCAGAAAAAAAATAAAAATTTTAACTCAATAAATATTTTCTTAATGTGTCCCGGACATTTCAGTATTATTACCTTATGAACATACAGTATATGAAATACTTCCATATTATTATTTTTTATTTATTTATTTATTTATTTATTTATTTATTTATTTTTGCATCAGAGTTTTTTTTACTCTTCATATTTAAGAACAAATAAATAACATTGTTTTAAAGCTTTAGAAAATATGAAAGATATTAAACGAAATGATTTTCGTCAATTGTCTTTCATAGATTATTTGAAGTAAACAGCGTCTCTTATAATTCAAAGTTACGGCTATGCTTAAAATAAGTATGAAATGTTGACGAAAGAACCTGAATGTGCCATGTCGTTTTTGTAAAGTTGTTTCATGTATGGAGTGAAAAAACTTTTTACTGTTATGTCACGACATTAATATTTTTCAAAAAAGCTATTATTTTACTGAAAATACAAGCACAATGTCAAAATATTTTGATGTCAAGACATTGTAACTTTTCCTTTATGTTTATGTATTATTTTGTGTTTCAAAATATTTCGTGAATGTTTCTTTTATAATTTCATGTCGGTAGGGATGTTTTTTATATAACAGCTCTTAAAAATATTATACAACTTTACGTTTATTCCCAAAAATAGATTTGCGTTTAATGAATTATAAAATAAAATATTGATATGTATATTTACAATATTTTAATAAGCAATTCAAAAACATATCTTTAAAAACATTTTGTAAATTAAGCTCTGAAAATTAACATACTTATAGTATTTTTTTTTCCTTTCCATATGTCTTTATAAAAATAAGCGTTTAGTTTCTGCTATGTAACTAAAACCCAGAGGTGTAATTTATTTTTTTTTAATAAAAATTACATCATTTTTTTTTAGTGTTTTCTTTAAATATTTTTTTAATTAATATTTTTTAAAATGATGAATTAAAATTTGGATGTTTCGGTTTGTTTAAATGTGAAAAAAATGAAATTATACATATAATATTTTGAGATATAACAATTTTAAGTTACCCCCTTTTTAATGAATTTTAATTTATTTAATAAAATTATGAAATTTTTAACATGTGATTTTGTTTACTAATGATACGGTTAACCATCACAAAAAATACATAATTTTAACTCAATAAATAAAAATTGTTTTAAAACATATCCCCGATCTCCTTAATACCATTACCTTATGAAAAGGAAGTGTTTAAAATATTTTCATATTATTATTATTATTTTTTTTTTTTTTACATTAGATCAAGGCATGAAATTTCAGCTTAAAAGATTCTCTATAATTTTTACTCGCCACTATTTTACATTCATTCAGACAACTACGTCAGCCCGCATACCTACACAGAAAATGAAATATTTATGACAAATTTAATTTACATTGACGATTGTTAGAAGGAGCGACGATTAAGGAAAGACGAAGAAAAAGGGGACGAGCATTGTTACTACTTTTGGAAAATAAATATCATCACTTCATTTTGAACTACTTCCGTGTATCTTTGTGCAAAGTTTGAAGCACAAAATTTTAAGGGTGTATTCGAAAAAATACTTATTCATTCTCAACAGCTCGAAATTTTCCGATACATTTTGACACTCATTTTTAAAGATAAAGACATGAAACTTGCTGAGATGACTTTTGATTAGACGTTATAAGATGCCATGTGATTTCCTTTTTCGCTCAATTTATTAGAATTTGATTCATAAAAATATTATTTTCTCAGTATGAGCTTTTTTTTCGTTCACAGGTTTCCCGTTTCGGAAAAATCGGTTAAAAACGCCGTTTTTGAAGCCTTTTTTGCAATATTTCCTGCATTTACCAAAAAATTGACAAACACGGTACCTTGAGTAGCTTCTAAATAAAAGAATTTGCCAATTTGGCGCGTTTAACAGTAAAAGCGAATTTAAAAATAAATCAGAAAATAAACAGTTTGGATTGGAATACATCCTTAAAAGACGAAACTTACTTGCCAACAGTAAATATTTACTCGCCAATGGCGAGCTGGCGAGTGGAAATTTCGCGCCCTGCATTAGATTGTTTTATACTCTTCATATTTAAGATCAAATAATTAACATTATCTTAAAGCTTTATAAAATATGAAAGATATTTTATAAAAGGATTTTCCTCAATTGTAGTAAACAATTGAAGTAAACAGTGTCTCTTATAATTCAAAGTTACAGCTTTGCTTAAAATAAGTATGAAATGTTGATGCAAGAACCTGAATATGCCATGTCACTTTTGTAATGTTGTTTTGTGTATGGAACGAAAGTTCTTTTTATAGTTATGTCACGACATTAATATTTTTCAAAAAAGCCATTATTTTACTGAAAATACAAGCACAATATCAAAATATTTTAACGTCAAAACATTGTAACTTTTCCCATATGTTTATGCATTATTTTTTGTTTCAAAATATTTTGTGGATGTTTCTTTTATACTTTCTTGCCGATGGGAATGTTCTATATATAAAAGATATTATCAATTTTATACACCTTTTTGTTCATACTTTATTCTCAAAAATAGATTAGTGTTACATTTATTAGTGATTACATTTTAAAACAAAATATTAGTATGTATATTTACAATTTTTTAATAAGCAATTCAAAAACATATCTTTAAAAGCACTTTGTAAATTAGGCTCTTAGAAAATTAACATGCTTACAGCATTTTTTCTTTTCATTTGTCTTTAATAAAATTAGCATTAAGTTTCTGCTATGAAACTAAAAACCAGAGGTGTAATTTTAATTTTTTTAATTAGAGTTGCCTCATTTTTTAAAGATTTTTCTTTAAATATTTTTTTTTAATGCTGATTTAAAAATTAGATATTTATGTTTGTCTAAATGTGAAAAAATTAAAATTCTACATATAATATTTTGAGAAATAACAATTTTAAAATAACCCATTTTAATGAATTTTAAATTTTTTAAATAAAACTATGAGAAGTTTTATCATGTGGTATTGTTTATAAATGATATGGCTATCCATCACAAAGCAATTCAAAATTTTAATTCAATAAATATATATTTTTTAAACGTGTCCCGACCCTTTCAATATTATTACCTTACGAACATGCAGCATATAAAATTCCGCGATATTATTATTATTATTATTATTATTATTATTATTATTATTTGGCATCAGAGTTTTTTATACTCTTTATATTTAAGAACAAATAAATGACATTCTCTTAAAGCTTTAGAAAGTATGAAAGACATTTTATGAAATGATTTTCGTCAATTGTCTTCCATAGATTATTTGAAATAAATAGTGTCTCTTATAATTCAAAGTTACGGCTATGCTTAAAATAAGTATGAAATGTTGACACAAGAACTTTTAATAAGCAAATCAAAAGCACATTTTTTAAATGTAAATTAAACTCCTGAAAAATTAATATATGTACATTATTTTTTTTCTTTCAGTGTGTCTTTACTAAAACCACTATTTAGTTTGTGTTATGTAGCTAAAAACCAGAGATGTGAGTTTAATTAATAGATGGTTAATGTGAGTTTTTAATCTATATTCATTAAATTTCAATTATTTTTCTTGTTATATTTTGCTTAATGTATCTTGTCACAAGGTAGATGATTACATGCATAGTTTTTTAAGTAATAGTGCAACCTCAATTATCCGAACTAATTGGAACCGCTAATATCTCGCAAAGCGGAAATATTTGCTAATAGTTATTATGTATAAAAACTTGCCGTACTCGTGACTATAATATATATAGAATATATATTATAGAATATATATAGAAAAAAAGATAATAGAAATTTTCTAATTGATGAAAATAAATGTATATAAAACTGTTTCACAGCTCAACAAATTTAAAAAAAGAAATTAACTACTAATAGTAAATTTTTAAAAGCAAATTGAAAATTTTTAACTATAAGTTAAATAATGAAAGATGCATTTTCAAAAATAAAACAAACATATATACAGGGGGAGTAATAATTAGCAAAACAATAGGATATCTCCTTAAGTATTGCATTTAGATACACACATCCACTTGCAAAGTTTCATAAAAGAAGTGCAAAATTCGATGAGCCATGTTGAAACTCCAAAGAAGGTCTATTTGAATAAATACGGAAATTAAATTTTTATGCGGCTCCCGTAGGGTAGGATTCGCAGTTACGAAATTATCCCTTGTCGATTCCTAAATTGAACAAAAAAAATTCCTCTCCATATCTAAAAATCTCGCAGAGATATTAAAATCCAAAATTCTCCAAAATTTGTGACACCACTTAACCATGGCTCTAAACAAAGAGTATACATATTTTATAAAATCCCATCAATAACCCAATTTTAATGATTCAATTAAACATTGTGTAATCCCACCCATTTTCCATTTTTAAACTTTATAAATAGTAACATGTAAATAAATGTTTATGTTGCATTAATTTTGCTTTTATTATATTTTGTTTTAAATTTAATTCTTTATTGCTATTTAGGATTGAGTAAATTGATTTTCGCAGGGTAGGTTATAAAACATTTTGGCCACCTGATTGATAACTTAAAATATTTACTTAATCACCTATGATCCCGTCATGATTCATAAGACATCTCCTTCTACAAAAATATACACACGGCTTTGTCATTTATTTAAGCAATATTAATTAAATTAATTATTTAAGGAATTGTTCCACGAGGGCCCAGAGTCATGGTGAAGACTGTACAAAATCGTACGGCCTATATGCTAATTAAAATCTGATTAAAATCACTAGTTTCTATTAATCTTTATGCTGAAAATTAAATATTAATTAATATTAATAAAATTTCTTAAGAGTAACTAAGTGTGCATAGATCATTCCAGCACTAAACACGCATAATTATAAAATATTCTTCAGTAAATAAACTGATTATTGCAATATTAAAAATTCTCCTCAATCCCCCTCCTCCTTCTCCGGACTACTGCTATTAAATTTTTCTGAGAACTGTAAGTCAAACTCTTTTCCAAAAAACATTGATAAACAATTTGTAAGAACGACACACATTCTCTCCACATTCCATTCACATGCCATGCTAGTTGCAACAAAAAATGTCATTTTCTGTGCATGAGAGGAAAAATCCCTTTTACATTTTGATCTTTAACCGTTTTCACGCCGAATTAATATCGCAATGTAATTATAATTTTGTTTTTCCTATATTGCAGTTTCAAATGTTTTAATTTATGCATACAAATTTAGAAAATAACACAAAAAAAAATGTTTCTGCTTTTTTTTTTTTTTTTTTTTTGGTTGTTTTTATTTTATTGTTTGCATTTTGGAACATGATTATTGATTGACAACTTATGCAAATAAAACAAGTTACTTTCCGCTATGAGATATTGTACATTGTTCTTGAGTATTTTCTCGAATTCCAAAAACATTTAGATTCCTAGCGGTCAAATGTAAGTAATATAGAGAAAACGATAAAAGCAAATAATATATTTTTTATGCAAGTTAATGGATTTACATATTCCTTATACCTATGATTATTGCTTAAACATAAATATATTTTTCAAAAGTTCAAATCAACCTTATATTTTACAGGAAAAATAAGGACATCGTTATTATGTTAGAAAATATATGTTTTGTATTAGAAATAATGCAATACGTTCCCATTTGGGAACATTGGGGTTTAAACGGTTAATTAACGCTACAAAAATTCACTGCCAGCTCGGCCTTCAGGCGCAGTTAGATTTCGAATTAAAGTGCTAATTTCGACAGCAAAAAGTAAATTATAACTGGAGATAAACCCAGTTTAACAATTTTATTTGGTAGCTTTTGGAAAGCTCTAAATTTCATATTTCTGTTAGAGCTGGTCTTATCAGAATTATTATATGGCAATATTTAAATAATATTTTTTTTTCTCTGCTCAAGAATTCAAAGTTTTCTAACACTGTTTTCAAACTCATTTTTAAAAGAAAAATTTGAAACTCGTTGACGTGATTTTTTAAGATACACAAAAGCGACCTCGTGTTTTTATTTTTCGTTCTATAAATTATAGAGCTTGATTTATAAGCAATTATTTTCTAGACAATATTTTTGTTTCCAATACTACGTCTTTCAGAAATTTGGTTGAAAATGCCCAATTTAAAAGCCTTTTTTAAATATATTCTGCCTTTATTAAAAAATCTACCAATACGACATATTGCACAGCTTTTAAATAAAAGAACCTGCCAAGTACTTGCGAATTTAAAAATGAGTAAGAAAGTAAGCAATTTGTTATTTGAGTATACCTTAATTCTTCCAGCACAATCGTTTTGGGAAATTCGGTTCAAAATTCCTACTTTGACAGCATTTTTTGAAGTATGTTCTGCTTTTATCAAAAAATTGACCAAACTGGTACATTATATAGTTTTTAAATAAGAGAACCTACCAATTAGAAGTACTTGAGAGGAAAAATGAATTAAAAATGAATAGTAAAGCAAGCAGTTTAGATTTGAATACACTTTTAATATGATAATTTTTTCTTCCACTCCTATTTCTATTTGATTGTTTATGCTATCAGAATTGGTCCTTTCAAAAACATGTCAGTATAAAAATTGTAGATATTATTGAGAAAATGTATAAAATTAGATACATTTAAGTGGATTTGATATCTTGTGAATTGACCAAGTTATGGATTTTTTTTTCTTCTTAACCCTCCCCTCCCTTTATTTTTGTTTTACTTTTTAATTTCATTTTTATTTAAAGTTTTTTTTTTTTTTTTTTTTTTTTTTTGGCATTAAGAGTTGATTTTATCAAAAACTTGACAGTATAAAAGTTGTACGTAATATTAAAAAGATTTATAATAAATTTATATGGATTTGATATCTTGAGAATTAGTAAATTTAAGTTTTTTTTTCTTTCTAAAACACTTTTTTCCCCCTTTAACCCATTTTTAATTTATCAAAATTCTATCATACTCAGATTTTTGGCACTCTTTTTAGAAGTAATAATAATTTTAAACTGATTAGATTTTTATTTTAATTAAATTGTTATGTTTTATTTTATTATTTGTTTTATCACACATTTTTTTTCTTTCTTAATTATAGATTTTATGCCCCTTGATTTTTATGTATCAGTTTGGAAGACATTTGAGCAGAATTATGAGCGTCATCGTGTCCATAAAAAATTAAAATAGATAGATAATGATTTTTACTGAGTGTGGTTTTAACTTCAAGGAGTCGTGATCGGTGGAGATCTGCAAAAATTTTTCAGAAATTCCAGTATAGAAGATAATGTAATAGGCATTATTTCATACGAAATCTACCTAAAACCGCAAATTAAAACATTTGGTTGTCGAATAAAAAATATTGATTGTGGCGAGTACATTTGCCAAGCCCTGAATTTTTAGAATTCGTGAGTTTTTTAAACATACACTCGACTTTCATTAATTCAAAATCAGATAAATCGAATCTTCGCTTAATTCGAACTAAACATGAAATCCCGAAACTTTCAATGGTAGAATAAAGTTAAATTTTTTCGTTTATTCGAACTCATTTTCTTTTGGCTTCGTTTAATTCGAACTAACGAAGAATTTTGATTTTTCATTTTTTAAGTGATTTCTATTTCGACTTTTTATTTGTATTTTTATTAATATTCAACTAATTATTTGTTAACTAATAATAACACATTGCTCAGTGGTGCACAAAAGAGGAATTTTAATATACATTTGTACAATTAAAATAAAATAAAATAAAATAAAATAATAATTTTAAATTTAAAAATAATTTTAATTGTACAAATGTATATTAAAATTCCTGTTTTGTGCACCACTGAGCAATGTGTTATTATTAGTTAAATTTTATGGTGCAACGGTCCTATATAGATTTATAATTATTTTTTTATTCGTTATTTAAAACAAAAATTATGTCAATATGTAATTTCGCTATTAGTTTGGCAATTTATATAATTTGGCGAAATGGGTCGACGGGACAACCAAGTAATATAGAGAAATGTACTAATTTTCTTATAGACGACGTATTTTAAAATATGAAGTATGTAATCATAAATATGTAATACTGAACTACGTAATATTCTTTTTCAAATATTATTTCATTAAATTTCTGCAAACGGAATCGAAAAAAAAAAAATCGAACAATATTCCACTTTGTACAGGATTTGTATGCTATATGATTCTTATATTCTTCTATGATTTGGCATACCTCAAACAGGACGATTTAACCTTTTATGAATTCATGAAGATTTTACATTATAAAGCATTTTAAACTAAATTAAAAGATTTAGATAATCATTTAATAAATTTTAGAAGGATTTTAGGAGGATTGTGGATTTAGAAGGATTAATTAAATTTGAATTTACAGTGATTTTGTGCAATATTTATAACGCCACTCAAATCTTTTATTTTGAATTGTTTTCTTAGTATTTTGTAGAATTATAAAATGTACAAATGTGATGGTCTTACAATATAGATATAGAAATATTTCCGCATTGAAAAATACCCATCCTCCTCTCTCAGCACCAAGAAAACTGAAACGATACAAAGGCAAAAGATATCATCCTTTTAAAAATATTTTTGTTTTGTCTAACCAACAATGCTTTTGGAACAAAATAAACTAATGTATCTGTAGCTCAATTTAAATAGTATTACACCTGATTGAAGTATTCAAAGAATTTTGTAATAAGTAATTTTAATGGTACTTATAAGGGTACAACTTGGTTATCCCTTCGAGCATTTTCGCCAAAGTATAAAAATCGCGAAACTAATAGCCAAAGTATGCATGTTGATATAATTTTTATTTTAAATAACGAAAGAACAAATAAATTAGTAAAACATGAATAAAAATGCAAATAAAAAGTGGAATAAAAACCCCTTGATGATGTGTTGAACATGTGTATCGTGCATAACGTCATTGAATGTGATATTCACAATCGTCCATTATTGGCGTTTAATGTTATAATTTGGTAATAGTTTTTCGGTCGACGGGATAACCAAGTAGTAACCTTGTAAATACCGTCTGTAGATAAAGGGATAAACAATGCTATGCCAAACACAGATATGATAAAAATCGCCACGAAAAATAATTCATTTGGCGTTCTTTCGTTCTGGAACCTGGGGCACATGCCTCATCTGCCCCCCCCCCCTCCCTTTTAGTTTCGACCCTGCAGAGATATGAATTAATTACTTTGGGGCCGTCCATAAATGACGTCATGCTTGAAAGAGGGGGTGCATGAGATTTGTGACAAGGGTGTAAGAAAAAAATGTGACATCCCACATTTTGATTAAAATAAATGCATTAAAATTCAGTAGATTAAATTATATTGTATGAAGTTATTTTAAAATAAAAATATTGGCACACATGCCATTTGCACACCACATTTGCGTGACTACAACAAAATGGTGATTTTATGCCTCACATGATAACCCGGATGTCGTTGTTTATTTATTAATAAACTATTTATTTTCTTTTATTTTCTTTTTTTTAAAGGATATAAATAGCTTTATTCCATAATTATTAACTAAACTTTTTTTTATTTATTATTATTTCCTTTTTAAAATAATAATAATTAATTTAAAAACATATATCTAACTGGTAATTGAAAACGGAGTTTTTGCCAAATTACCGTCAGAAAAAAAAAAAAAAAAAAAAAAAAAAAAAAAAAAAAAAAATTGCGCTAATGTGGTGCGTATATGACATCTGTGCCAAAATATTTTGTATTCATAAGGATACTATTTAAAGCAAATTGTTAAATTCTATTTCAACTTCCAAAATACTACTGTTTTCAATTGCATCTTTTATGTTAATGTTTTATTAGTTTTGTATATTAATTATGTTTTTTTGTTGTAAAACTTATTTAATACAAAATATGAATATTTTTTATTGTTCAGCTCACAAATTTCATTAAAACAGTTAAAGTTTTAAAATAAAAATTGAAATGTGATCTAAAACATTATGCTTTGTTTCTGAACTGCAAGTACATGTTTTCGTAATGTAGTGTGACATATGACAAGAGGAGGGGAGGGAGGGGGGGGGGGTAAAGTGATGTGTGACACTTTGTGACAAATGGAGGGGGGTCAGAAATATGAAAAATCGTGTGACAATCAACATTTATGGATGGCCCCTTTAGCTCATGCTTACTTACTTCTTACTTCTTTTTATTCATCAAAACTGAGTATTTATTAGTTTTTTATCTCAGATTTATTGCTTGTCAGTAAAGTTTGATGTAATTTTTATCGAGAAGCGCTTATTTTGATTTAAGAAAAACCTGAACTAAATTATTAAATTAAGTTAAATAATAAATTAGAACATCCTTTTGTATTCTGTAGAAATTCATAAAAAATTTAAAAACTTAATAAAGTTTAAAATTTATGACTTTCTAAAAAATACCTTTCATATAAAAGAAATGCTTTCGTTTCTAATTTGTATAAAAAACAGTAGATGACAGCACTAAAGTAAGCTTCTCTTCTCAAGCGAATGTACTTATACTTAATTATTATTATTGCAATTTATAAATGAATAATTTCCCACAATTTATTAAAATATTCCTCCTTTATTTAATTTTATCCTTCCTTTACCTGTTTATTTATTTATTTACTTATTTCAACACATTAAGCATTTTTATTATTATATACAAATTAAACAATCTCATCCAATCTCGTATTAATTACAAAAATGATTTTAACCATTTAACTTTCGTAATTTAAAAATTAATCTTCCTTCAAAACAATCAGCTTAGAATTGTTATTCGCAGATTAGTAATCCTAAGTACACAAAGTTTTATTTTAATACAATTTCTCGTATTATTTAGATAAGAAATGAAGTAATATATTTTATTCTTTTATTTTCAATATTAATAGCATAAAAAAATCAAAGAAAAAAAACACATTTAAATTATATTCTAGAAAGGATCGTTTCGTTTTTCTGTAAAAAAAAAAAAAAAAAAAAAAAAAAAAAAATGAAGTAAAATATATTAAATTTGAATTTTAAATTGTAAATATTGAATCCGAAATAAAAAAGTACAATAAAATGATTGTTATTTATGAATCTATAATTTATAAACAAAATTTGAAATATTTACAATCTGGTTTTAAACATCTATGGTGGTCGCGAGGTTCTGACCTCCAAACTGGTAGACGGTAGGTGCTGGGTTCGAACCCAATCGCGACCGTCGGCCTAACCATTCGAAGTTTTCCGTGGTTTTCTTCGAACCTTGCGTAAATACGGGTTAGGTTCCCTTAGAAAGACCAACACGGAGGGCAACCCACCCCATAGGGCCTATATCCCATAGCGTAGATTATCGGCCGACAAAAATACACATACACACCATAAACATCTATGAGGTAAATTTATTGTTGTATAATTAAATTAATAATATTTGTAGTTTTACATAATAGATGGCAGCACTATAAATGTAAAGAAGGGAGATTTATTTATAATTAGTAAAAAAAAAATTTTTTTTTCATTAATTATACATGGACATAATCATTTTTATTTTTCTTATTTCTGTTTTATCTACTATTTATTTTAAAGCAGTTCGTAAGTATGTTTCATGCTATAACACCTTTAACTATATTAATATAAAATACAGCTTTTAACCCATTCGTGCCCAAGACCTTTTGCGCGAATTTTATTCGGTTGGCACCACTATTTTTAAAATAATTACGTTTAGTTCATTAATTACAAAAATGTTTCAATTAAATAAAATAAAGATTGCTGTTCTTTTTTACCGGTGTCAAAAACAGTGCTACATGCACCTTTTTATAAGCGTCCCTAAAAAGGGACGCTAGGCACTAATGGGTTAATATGATATTCAAAGAAATATGTCATACCAATAGATGGCAGCACCATACAATGGTGATGCATTTCTGTTCTATCTGCATTTCTTAATTTCTGTTAATCTATTTTATTAATAGATGGCAGCACTAAAACTTTGTTATTTTTAAATTGCATCTTTTTTACTAGGCTTTGCAAAGTATCCATATTATTTAAAAGTCCATTACGAAAAAGATTTCCGACTGGTTTCTCTAAATTAAAAATCTTATTATCTACAGGAAGAATAAAAAAAATAAATCATAGTAATGCAATGTAATCATTAAAAGAAAAAAGCTATTTTTAAAAGTCTAAGGATGATACAATGAAAAAAAATTATTAAAACAAAAACAAATAGATACATTTATTTTCGAAACATGAGAAAACAAACGCGTAAAAATATTATTACATATTGACAAAGTATTTTTTTTAATAGAATGCAATTTAACAAGAAAAAAATCAACGTAAATTACATTTGGAAACGTCAACATATTCAAACTTATATATGTTATAAATAATTTTAAAAGTAATGAAGAAAGTGTTACCAAAAATTCATATGTTATTGATAAACAAGTCTTTTGTGTGTATGAAGTTTCATATACATAGTCTGCCTAATGACTTTTTTTTAATGCTAACAGAAAAAGTAAAAAGAAAAAACAATGTATTATATTTAGCGAACTGTGTAGAGTAATATTCAGCTTAATCAAAAAACATTGAAAAGCGTTACATGATGATAATTATTATTAATGTTATAGGAATGCCATAATAGACTGACCACCTGACAGTATTTACATTAATATTTATATTATTGAAATACTGAATCAAAATTAAAATTTAGATATTTTCTGTTTATTTAAATGCGAAAGTATTGAAATTCTATAAATAATATTTCGAGTTATAACGATTTTAAACTACCCCACTGTATAATATACTTCAAATTTTTAAAATTTAAAAAAGAAATCGTAGAAGTTTTAACATGCGAATTTGTTTACAAATAATATGGGTAACCATAAAAAATAAATAAATAAATAAACAAATACATAAAAAATTTAACTAAATAAATATTTTTCTTTTAAATGAGTCCCGGACCCTTTCAATATTATTACCTTAACTTAACAAGCTTAATAATAACTTAATAAATTTAACTTAACTTAATAAATAAAACTTAATAAATAAAGCTTAACTTAATAAATACAGTTTTATATAAAAGTTTAAATAGTTTAACTTAATAAATACAAATTATTTTTAAATGTTTCCCGGACCCCCTTAACCGATTCCCGATCACCCAATGAGAATGATGTGTCAATTCATAAATTATAGCTATCGCAATTTGGCGAAATTTGTCAAACATACGAATAAAATAGTGTCAAACTAATATCTTATTTTCCAGCCATTAATCTGGTTACTGTGGAAAGCAAAAACTGCGATATATATTTACACTATTTGAAATTTAAAATGAAAAAATATATGAAAGTAATTTTTCTCGCTGAATTCAAAATAAAATTAACATTTTTTGGCATCAGCTTAATTACAAATTGTGGTCATGAATTTTTAAATAACATTTGGAAGCTTTGTTGCTTAAACAAGTATAATAGAGTATTTTTATAAGAGAATAGCGACATACGCACAGCACGCATTTTTTAATCAGAATTTTTTTTATTTAACGCCCAACACTAGGCACAGAAAAAGACCAGGATGATAATGTAAAGTCTATGGGGGCGTTCTCTTAAATATCTCTCTCAAATTTTAATATTTTTACATGATTTTTTTTTTGCACAAGATAGCTGAGGACGATCCACATCCGGTCTAATTTTTAATTTTCTATTTTGCGTATATATTTTTTATATTACGATAGTTTCAATTTCAGAACCGATTTACACCGGTTTCAAAAGGTTTTTTTTTTTTTTAATCAGAAACCAAAACTGAAAAAGTAAAATTTGTTAGGATTGTCCTCAGTTATCTTGTGCGAAAAAAAATCATGTAAAAATATTAAAATTTGGGCGGACGAGATATTTAAAAAGAACGCTCCCCCTCCCCCCCCCCCCCCATAGACTTAATATTATCATCCGGGTCTTATTCTGTGCCTAGTGTTGCGCCTTAAGCAATGGTAGACAGCCCACATCTTTAAAGCTTGACGTTGCTCGGTTAGGTAAGTTCATCAAAAAAATACATTTTTAATTCTTTTGTTTTGAATAAAAAGTTATTGTTTAAAAAAAAAGTCTCAAAAAAAAAGAGAGAGAGAAGAAGAAAAAGAAGAAGAAAGGTGAAAGTACAGTTATTTGTGACAACCCAGTACTGCATATAAATTCGAAATAATTGATAAGAATTCCAGTGCAGTTGTAAAAGCCTATTGCAATTTTAAATAATTGAGTAATAATAATTGCATACTAATTGTTAATAATTCCAAAGTAATTAAAAAAGTTGCAATTTTAAATATATGACTAAAAATAATTGATAATAATTACGAAATAATTGATAATAGTTGCAGTGCAATTATAAAAGCACATTACTATTTTAAGTAATTCAATGAAAAATTGATTTAAATAAACTCGATTTGGCGATAATAACAAGTTTCATGTCATTGCCAAATTTTACTTACAAGGAAGGTCCCCATACTGGGCATATTTAGAATTTTTTTTTTTTTTAATTCTAATTAAACTACTTATATATGTAATAAAGGATCAGTTATGACTAGCGGCGGAATCACAGTAGAAAGTATGTAAAAAAATAGAATATTTTACGATATTTGGCGTGGAAAGACGAAAGCGTGACGCGATTTGGCGAGTAGCACTTTTAACCCGCCAAAAGCAAACGATTTTAATGCAACCTGAAAATTGTTGAATTTTTAGAATGCGTTGGTATTGAATGAATTTAAACATAAACAATGAGAAAGTTTAATATATTATATACAAATATATATATATTGTATTGCATATATATAGATTGTTTTTGTTACTATAGTTATTTGATTTATTTCTGAAAAAAATGTTTTCATGTATAAAACATTCATATTGAGAAAAATTATTTTCATACATTTAAGCATATTCAAAAATAACAGCCCATGGAGGAATGAGATAGGTGGAGCGGAAGGGGTGATGGGTGATGCTAAAAAAGTAACCCTACATTAAGTACAATTAAGTACCAACAAAACCACTTGCTTTGATATGCCTATCAGTTGAAACAGGTTTAAACCCGTATTTTTTCTCTCTCTTTTTTTTTTTTTTTTTTTTTTTTTAAGAACTAATTTATCGCTTCACCGGTAAGAATTTATCAATTATTTTATCATACGTGTTTTAAATATCAATATAGAAAATTCTTTTAACGTTTTGCTTGAAAATATAACAATCTTTTGTTAGTATCTTAAAATCGTTTGCAGTGAGAAATCTATATTTTAGATTAATATTTATTACTTAAGTTTTCACACATGATTTTAAAAGAATGTTTTCATCATTATATTTAAAATATTTATTTAAATGCAATTATTAATATGTTGTTAAAAAAAATAAAGATGTTTAAGTAAATTAGCAGCGATTGACGTAGGCAAAATGGAGATCTATTTAAAAATTTCATTCCAAAAAAGAAAATCTTTATTAATTATTTTGAAACAGTTGAATTATTTATACGTATTTTTATTTGCAAACAAAATGAGTTCATCAGATTGGAAAACTTTAGCTGCAAGACTGAAATTATAAACAATAAATGCTTGGTTCACATTTGAGTAATTGCTCTTGACCTTTCGGTACAAAATTCTTGTATTTATCTACGTTATAAAGTATTAAAAATTACTGAAAAGAAGAAAACTTTTAGTAATGCAATTTTTAGTTCGTATCAAATGATTTCAATATCTTATTTAATTTTAATTTGACATTTAATTATTGCTAATTTTCTAATTTCTATTATTTTAAAAGCAAACATTTATTTTAATAAATAATAGAACAAAGAACATTTTAAAAATTTGCTAGTTCTTATTAAAATATGCTTCAGCTGTAATTCATTTCTTTCAATTCGTCTTATTAATACAAAATCTTTTCCTTTTTTGGATGCTTTCCAATTTTCCAATGCTTTTGTTTGGAACATTAAAGTTTGAGCGATAAATGTTTCATATTGCAAACCTTTTTTGAGGCTTACTTCACCTCCACCTATCTTATTCCTCCATGATAAATGCCAGATGTTTCCATAGCAACAAAATTGAATCGACGATACTGAATTTGACATTGAGCTTGAAACAATTTTAATTAATTTAAATTATGAATTTCTTTTTAAATCGCAAATTTTGATGGTTAAATTTGAATATAAATGCATATAAATATCTATATAACAAAATTATGCTTAAAACAAACTAAAATTGGTAAAACTAAAAATATTTAAATAAATTTTTCTAAACACGTTCAACATGAATCTTTTTTTTCCTAAAATTGTATTTGCCATAAAAAAGTATTTTCTGTAATTGCATTTCATGGCCAAGTGATGAAAAATCGCCAAATAATGAAATTTTCATTTTTTTTTACGGACGCTGCATGGAGATTCTGCCAAATACTTTTTATAAACTTATATATCCTCATGAGAAGAATATTCTGTTATTTTTTTTTTTAATTTTTTGGAGTATGCCCATATGAAGACTTTCCTTGTTAGTCAAAAGTTTTCTTTGCTGTTGAAATTTTACAGCTCGTATCTCGCTACTCTTATAATGATACTCTATTGTATAAACTTTAAAACATAAAATGTAACTGTACAACAACTTATTAAACAGTATAAATAGCATGACTATGAGCACATAAACAGCAGACATTGTGACAAGTTCGCATAATTTTGTGATTTGTGATAAGAGGAAAGGGAATATCATCTTCTTGATTTAGTGTTGTCTCTAGATCTCTTGTTTACTACTGGCGAGGGTGTAACTTTTGATGATTCTTTTTCTTCAAGCAGCCAGTACGTTTGCATTTTACCTTTTCCCTGCAAATATACGCAAAAATATAGTATATTCTTGAAACATTACAGTCACAATCACAATACAGTCCAGGAGCCGACAGTACAAAAACCTACGGTATCGAGCACAAGAAAAAAAAAATCTTTATCTTATGGAAGAGTAGTAGCAATGGAATCTAGTGATCTATATCTGCCAGAAGCGAAGTGGTGTATAAACCAAAAGTTAATAGTACTAGTAGTTTGCGCGTAGGCTTATTGTTTTTGCTGTACAATCAAAGGTATGACATGTTTAAACGGCAAACACAATGATAAGCCTACGAGTAAACCACTAGTGGTATTAATTTTTGGCTTATGCACCACTTCGCTTCTGGCAGACATAGATCACTAGATGCCCCTATTACTACTCTATCATAAAGTAAAGGACTTTTCTTGTGCTCGATGACTTAGGGTTTTGTGCGGTCGGCTCTTGGACAATGAGCTATCCCAATAAATCAGTTTTAGGACACAGAGATATTGTTTAAAATTAGATTCCATTGTTATTACTCTTCCATAACATAAGGGGTTTTTTTTTTTGTGCTTGATACCGTAGGTTTTTATGCTGTTGGATCTTAAACTATATACAAAATTAGAACAAATGCACTTTCATTTAAATATATTGAAATAATAAAAATAATAAAAAAGTAACACCATTCAATTATCTTTTCTGTCAGATTATATAGCGTCTCAAACTAGTTGGACATGCCAATCAAAAACTTTCTTCTATATCGCACATCTTAATACTACCTCTGACAATAAAGTTCGGTGAATGAATTCAGAACGACCGAGCTGGCAACACTGGGGAAACAAAACGCTGAACCTGCAAAGAGGCAAGTGTCGACCATCTTCCCCCACCGTTGTTCAGTTGAGCGTCGTTTATGTTCTGTGTAAGACGTGCTTTACTAAATGCCTATTCAGTGTGTTGGTTGTTAACTGAGAACAGGAAAATGAACGAATAAAAGATCGATTTAAAGTTTGGTGTTAAGCTTTGCAAGACACCAGAAGAAATTCATGAGGAGTGGTGCGAATTGAGCATCCACCATACTCGCTAGATCTCAATCCTCCAGATTTCTTCCTACTTTCACGACTCAAACTCTCTGTGAAAGAGATTTGACCACATTGCTGACATCCAATGAAACGTGACGAAGCTTTTGAATTCCATCCCAAAATAAGACTTCTTGCGAATTTCCCAAGACATGTATAGCAGATCTCAGAATTGCAAAGTTATGTCAGGTGACTATTTCGAAGGATGTTATGGTAACTTTCGTTAATTTTTCATCTACATTAATGTTATATGGGACTATTCACCGAACTTTATTGTCAGAGGTAGTATTTCAAAAAGTTGTTACAGATGTTAATACCTGAATATTATTAGTTCAGTACTGTATCAACTTTGTTTTTCCTCTTATGTTTCTGCTTCAGTCAATTAATCAGAAAAAAAGAGTTAATTTCGATCATAATAACTATTTAAAGATAGAAAACCAACGATTATAAGTTCACAAGTAATGTATTAAAAAGGTAGCAAACAGCTGTTTCGAATCTACTATCGGAATTCTTCATCAGTGCAAAACTCAGCGAGCTAGAAGAAGCAAAACTTTGCTCAGTTTTGCTTCTTCTAGCTCGCTGAGTTTTGCAAGATGAATAATCGTTATAGTAGATTCGAAACAGCTGTTTTCTACCTTTTGATACACTATTCGTGCATTTATAATCGTTGGTTTTCTATCTTTGTTTTCCTATCTTTAAAAATTTTTGCATAAAGGCTTTATTTGCTATTTTAATGATAATTATTGAAATCAATTTTTTTCCCTTTATTTTCTTGAACATCAGCTGTTTGCGAATGTCAGTGTAGAATGCGAAGTTCCCGTCGCTGTAGCAGCCGCCCATGCACAATAGAGCTACAAAAATCAGGAAAATTATACTATAATCACTATTACAGCGTTCCCTGCGGAATATTTCGAAATTCAGGGCGGATTTGCTTGCCATAGCCAAAAACACAAATATGAAATTATGTTCCATTCTTTGCATAGCTTCAGACACTTTTCAATAGTATAATAATGAAAATGACATAAAAATTGCTATTACAGCGATCCCTACCGGCGGACTATTCCCAAGTTCAAGTAAGACCTAGTAAAGTAAAGCCATACCTTCTATCACCTTGAAGTAATACCTTCAAGTAAGGCCATAGCCAAAAACATCTGTAAAAATTTTGGTTCGATTCTATGCAAGGCTTCATATACTTTTCGATGGTATACAATGACGACACACATACGAACAAATATTTTTGTATAAGCATAATTTTAGATTACAATAGTTTCTTCTATTGAAGATGGAAGAACGTAAAAACGTACAATATGTAGGAAGCAGTTGTTGGAATATCCCTGTGATTTGGAGAGTTTTGTCTATTATTTGAAGAATTTTCCATTTTGGCAGGAGATTTCAGAAACATATTAGCTTACAGAGTTGCGAATTATTCTTATATTGAGGTAAAAAGGGAACTATCCTCATAGCATGCACGGTCACAGTGACGTTACAATGACGTCACTGTGAGTTACTTTGGTCACATAACATCTGTGACCAAAATGCCACCACTCAGTGACGTCACATTGTGACTGAAATGTGACTTCATTAAAAATTTTTAGAAAATTCTAAATATTCTTCAAAACATGTTATTTATTTTAAAAAACATGTTTCTGGCAATTTAAATATCGTTGCTTTTGTCACAGTTTCGTCACAATGTTAATGTCAAATAAGTCACAAATGACACATTTTTCACAAATCTGTCACATTGTGACCACTTTGTGAAACGTCACAAACGAGCTCTAAAACGGTCATAACGACTTCGCATTTTAGTCACTGTGACTTCACATCGACGTCACGTGACGTCACATCGACAATCGATGGTCACAAAGTCACAATGTGACTTCACAACGACGTCGCAGTGACGTCACCATGCTTTACGGGTACGTGAAAGATTATGCCTCTAACTGAAAAAGTACAAAAGAGCACTTTTGCTGAAAGCTTTTCTGATTTGATGAAAATGTAACTTTAGATTGGGAAAATTTCTGTATTTTAAAAACAAATGGGTAAAACAAAAGAGAAATTTTTGTGTTTAAACAATATATAATTAACGAAAAAATGAATTCAAGGATATTTTTGAGATTACAGCGCTAAAATGATTAATTTAAAAATTATTATTATTATTATTTATAAATATATTATCGGATAATATCTTTTTTCTCTTCATTAATATCTATATCTAAATTGCTATGAGTTAAATTACCGCCATATAATAATCAAAAGTTAGTAATCTTATATTTACAGTATGATGTATTATAATAAATATTTTTTGCTATCCTGGGGAATAACGACTTTTATTATTCAATTTTTTCACTTAAGGGTATTCTTAAATCAAAAAAGGCACTTTGTGACATTAGTTTTAATTTATTTTTATTCAGAAATGCATGAAACTAGCAGATGTTGTTATTCAGAAACTGTTTAATTGCATTCAGTTTTCTTTTTTATTACAAATGTAATAGATCTTTCATAACAAGCCTTCAAATTTGATGTTTTTGAACACATTTCCCTACGAAAGCAGAAAAACCGGTCGAAAAGCAGGAGAAAAACGGATGATCACGTGATCGAAATAGCTTATAACTGGATAGGTAATTAAACTATCATAAAATGGAAAACTAAGTTCGATTCAAAATCGCCTCCATAACCAGGCCTTCCAATTTTATATATTTTCGTTGAAAAATAAATTTGTAAATGTGTCAAAACATTTTGCGCTTGTTGAGTGGAGCTGTTGAGAATAAACTTTAATAGATGTACAAAATGGCTTGAATTTCACACGATTTGGTAGGCCTGAAACTGGTTTATTTGAGAACGCTGTTTTATAAAAAAAAAAAAAAACTACAGTTGTTATGTTTTCTGATTTTTGTCTATTTCGAAGCAAGTAGGCTTTGTTTTATCTAATCGAAATTTCTATAATTAAATAAATCAAATAATTCCATTTGGAAATAGTGGTGATCGAAAATCGGGAGGGTTATGAAATACAGACTCACAGTTATTTACTAAGACACTTTTTTGGTGAATCAGTTATTTAGAAACGCTATTTTTAATATTGACAATAAACGTGTTTTCAATGAAGATTCAGAAATTAACTACGGATATTATTGTTTAATAATAATATGTGGAAGGCGGTTTTACGACAAAGATTATTGATTGAAAATTGTGGTAAGTAAAAAGTAAAAATAATCACAGTAGAAACTCTAACACTGCAGATGGACTTATCTACATTCTAATAAAAGAAAGATAAAATACAAATTTTGGACAAAGTTTAAAGAAAATGCAACACTGGGCACCACATGCTTAATGTTGCTCTTAAATCCAAATTGAATATTTTTTACTCAATTCTAAATTCATTTTTGTTCGTAAACCCAAGAAATCGGAAGGTCTTTCATTCCAAAAATGTGTAATGGAACATTTTTTCTTTAAAAAATGATATTTTCCAAATCACTTCAATAATTTAGCATGCAAATATCATCATGCAAATCTTAATTACTCTTAAATTAATAAAAATGAGTCTTAAATCTTCGGAATACAAAATGTAATAAATAAATAAATAAATAATAACACCGTAGAAAAGTTACAATAATGCCTTAAACGGCATAAAAATGCATTAATTTTTATTCAATATTTATTTAAAAGATTTCTGGAATTTTATTAATTTATATGTAAAAATACTAGTTGGATGTGCCAATCCCAAAACTTACTTCTATCTCTTACATATATTTTAATATTTAAAAAAATAGTTACTCATGCTTTAATAATTTTAATTCAATACTATACGAACTTTGATTTTCATCTTAAATTCCGGCTTCAGTCAATTAATCGGAGTAAAAACGAGATTCTGTCTCTGCACGAGCCGATAGACAATAGAATGATAGCATTTTTTTTTCAAATTCAGGAAGGACCTACTTGCTATACCAAAAAATAATCATGCACAAAAATTTAAGTTCAGTTCTAGGCATAATTTCATACACTTTTAGGTGATGCAATATTGAAAATGGCACAAAAATTGCTATTTCAGTGCCCCCTTCCGACAGATTTTTTTCAAATTCAGGGAGGACCAACTAGCCATAGCCAAACACTTATGCAAAAAATTTGGTTTAATTCGATGCATAACTTCATATACTTTTAGGTGGTACAATATTCAAAATGGCACAAAAATTGCTAATGCAGTGCCCCCTTCCTGCGAATTTTTTTCAAGTTCAGGGAGGAACAATTAGCCATAGCCATACACTTACGCAAAAAATTGGGTTAATTCGATGCATAACAGCATACACGTTTGGTCGGTACAATATTGAAAATGGCACAAAAATTGCGATTGCAGACGCCCCTTCCGGTGCAATATTTCAAAATTGAAGGTGGACCTGCTTGCCACAGCCAAAAACATTCACAAACATTTTGGCTCAATTCTATGCATATCTTCATACACCTTTTAATGGAGACATACTGACACACAGACACAGAGATATACGGACACACAGACACATGGACACACGGACAGACAGACATTTTGTAAAAACTTGTTTTTTGTAATCTCTGACCCTTAAAACGTGCAAATCCGTCGAAAATTGGAAGTCGAAAAAAAATTTTGATTAGAATACTTTCATCTATTGAAGATAGAAGAAAGTAACAAGTTTTCAAAACGAAATCTTAATTCGATAACAATCAGTTGGATTTTACTGTAATTGAACTGTTCTTTTTTCCTCCTCGGTTCTATTGGACCCGTCTGATAAGCCAAGGACCAAATGTATCGGAAAGTTTCGCATTAAACAGAGAAAAAATAATTTCCTTAGCCTTAAATGCAACAATTTTTATACAAGAATCAGTGGCGTAGCAAGTTGGGGGCGGAGGGGGCGTCAAATCTATATACATATAATGTTATAAGATTTTGGAAAAGAATTCTGAAATAAAATGAAAATTCTAGAGCTCGACGCAACAGAGATAATTTTTTTTTCTCTGAGAATGTAATTTTTTTCTAAATAAGTGTTTCTGATGCAATCAAAACTAAATAATGGGTTCTATAAATTCTATAAATTATTCTTGATTTTTTTTTTTTTTTTAAGTTTAATGAACATCCTGGCAAAAACAAAAATTAATTATATGCCATTAAATTAACATGTAGCTATCTTAAATTGATTTGGCTACTGGCGCTTTATGTTTAATTGGAAACTTCCGTTTTACCAAACATAACTCAGTCAGATAAAACCTTTTAATGTTGTTTATGCTAAGTGAAATTAATAAGCATAATAATTCTTCCCTGCTTTTTTTTATTGCTAATATCAAAAATAAACAGAAGTACCTCACTAAACATTCAGTAGTTTAACTAATTGCAAATTATGTCTGATTGAATAAAAATATGCTGAATATTCAAAACTGTCAATATATCAGGAAAACATTAATCTTTTATTAGTGAATCCTGAATTCTTTCTAAATAGAGAAAAACAAGTAAAAATAAAATGAATATTGCCAAGTTAAATTGAACTTTGAAGCAACATGGATAATTCTACATAAAAACTCATATATTTTATTTAAGAGAGAAAAATTACACGTTCCCCTTTATACTTCACAAAAGAACCCCAAAACTACTCTGCGAAACGCCTTATTAGAATGAATATGTATCCAAAATTTCGACTAAATCGGTTAATGCTGCATGAAAAATCATTTGCCTAAATTAAAGAAGGAAGGCCCCACTCATTTACTCCCTTATATTTTTTCAATGAATCCTCTAAACAAATTAAGGAAGTGCTTTATCATATTGAACCTATAACCAAAATTTGAAGCAAATCGGTAATTCTGCGTGAAAAACCCATTTAAATAAATTAAGGGGAGTTATCACCCCATTTCCTTCTTTGTACTTAATCAATGAACACCCTAAACTAATCAAGGAGGCGGATTATCAAAATGATCCTATTTCTAAAATTTGAAAGAAATCTGATAATCCTACATGAAAAGCCCATTTATCTAAATTAAAGGGAAGGTGGATTAGCCTCCGTTCTTCCATCTCTTATACTTATCCAAAGAATTCCCAAAACTAATCTGGGAAGTACCTTATCAGAATAACCTTACATCTAAAATTTGAAGCAAATCGGATATTTTTATCATGAATTATGACACAACATACATACATACACAACCTGCGCGAACATAGGCTCTTAGGCTATGATAGCCTGTGAGCTAAAAAAGCACGTGGAAACCGGTAGATGTTGTAATGCTTTGGATACAAAGAATGCTTGTAAAGCATGGGTCGTTGCAAAGCAACTGTCGGTGATTTGCATAATATAAGAAAAAGATTTTTTTAAATGCACGTTTAATTTATGCAGTTATTGTGTCGATTAAATGTAACTATTATTATGATTAGTTACATTTTAAACATTAAATATCTGTCAACAAATATTTCTAAATCGTTTCTTTTTTAATAAATGCCTATTAGTATATTTTCATAAAATCACCAAATAAGCGAAAACAAATGAGAAATCGTACGTCAAACATAGTAAAGGAAGTGTAATTAAGCTATTAGTTATATAAATATTCAGATCTTGCTGCAATACCTGATGCATTCTTAAGCATAAATTCAAAATTTAATACAATTATATATATTAATACGAAGTAATTGCAATTTGTAATTGATTGAATAAATAAAAAGACTATTGCCCAGTTGAATTGATGGCATTGAGCTCACAGGCTATTCAAACTAATTGTATATTACAGCCTTATATTATCAAAGAATAATGACCTTCGAAAAACAAATTAAGGAGGGGTTATCTCCCCCATTTCCAACCTTTACACTTAATGCTGAGCCCCAAAACTAATCTGAGATACGCCTTATAATAATGAACATATATCCAAAATTCGAAGTAAATCGGATAATTCTGCATAAAATCTCTTTTATTTAATTTAAGAGGGGGTATCCCCCATTCACCCCATTTACACTTAAATATTACACATCCAAAACTATTCATGGATTCACCTTATCCTAAAGAACCTATATCCAAAATTTAAAGGAAATCGGATCTGCATAACAACACATTTATGTAATTTAAGGAGGGGGGAATCGCCTGTTTTTCCGTTTCCCCTTTTACCCCAAAACTAATCAGAGAAACGTCTTATCAGTATGAACCTATACCCAAAAATTGAAGCAAATCGGTTAATAGGTCACCATAAATTCATTTACCTAAATTAAAAGGGGTAACCCCCAGATCCCCCCTTAATACTTGCAAATGAATCCCGAAAACAAATCAGGGAAGTGCCCTGGCAGAATTATCCTATATCAAAAATTTAATCTTATCGGTAAATTCTGCGTAAAAAACACATTTCCCTAGATTAAGGGAGGGGGATTACCCCTATTCCCCTCCCCCTTTATACTTAACCAATGACCACCCAAAACTAATCATGAAGGTGCCTCATCAGAATGATCTTATATCTAAAATTCGAATGAAATCTGATAATTCAGCTTAAAAAAACCATTTATCTTAATTAAGAGCGAGGGAATTTACCAACGCCCCCCCCCGCTTATACTTACCAAATGAACTCCCAAAACTAATCAGGGAAGCGCTTTATCACAATAAACCTATGCCCAAAATTTGAAGCAAGCTGGATATTTTTATCATGAGTTATTGCGTTACATACATACGTACGTACATACATACATACAAACATACTTGCATATATACAGAACAAGCGAGCACATAAGCTCTTAGGCTTTGACAGCCAGTGAGCTAAAAAGCTGATAAATTTTCAAAAGCACAAATACTTATTTTTAAGGGAAAATTCTTTATTTATTAATTATGAATGCTGAAATATAAATTCAAACACGACTACTTAAGCATCCCAATATGCATATTAAAGGAAAAAATTTAATACTTTAAAGGACTCCAAAAACCACTTGTATAAGGGATTGCCTCGAATCCGAAAATTTCATTTTAAATCAGCCTAAAAATATTACAGTATATATATATATATATATATATATATATATATATTTAAACTTGGGTTTATTCAAACTAAATGTTAAGTATTAAATCAGAACCAATCCGAAGCATTTAAATCCATTAGATCTGTAATGAAAAAATTTAGGGTTGACCCTATCGGATGCAAGACTCTAATATCCCTGAATTCACTCGTATTTAATCAGAAAGCAATCCGACTTATACCGTTATAAATATTTATAACCCAGTGCATTACGGTGCAATATCGGAAAATCGTTATGACCAAGGAAGTTGTAAAAGTAGGAAGACATACTTCGGAGATATATTTCGTATGTGGTTAAGCTATTTTACTTCGGAGATATATTTCGTATGTGGTAAAGCTATTTTAAGAATCATTTATTTCTTTGTATGATAAGGGTGTGTTACATTAATAATTAGAAGAATTTCTGTAGAAGAATAAATCTTTGAAATAGCGATAGTAGTGCCAGATTTATGGCAGGAAATTCGGGGCACAGGCCCAGGATCCTTGAAAATCAGGGGTCCCCAAATACTGCTAAAGATTTTTCAATTATTGTACAAAATCTGATGTAGTTTTAATATTCAATGGAATTTTACATTTCTTTCTACATTCCATTACTTTCATATTGTTTTTTTATAATGTTATATATTTTGTCTGAAACATTCATTTATTACTTTATTATAGTGAATATTTTCTTTCATCTTTATCACATAAAAAATATATTGTATTTTTAATTCTTGTTTAATCTTTTTCCTGTTATCGTTTGATTATTTGAGTGTTAATGAGCGTAGCTTGCGGACTTTAGTGCCTCCCTAATATTTTAAATAAATATAGCTTGTTGTCGAAAATTTATTATTAGTTTTTGCATACTTTATCATTCCAGATATGACTTGCTTAAGGAAAGATTATAAGCATCAAACAGTGTATTGTAAAACGTTTACCCATTTAAATTTTATAACTGTGAAATTTTATAACTGTTAATTATTTAAAAATATGTTATTGATTAATAAATTTAATTTTTTAATGGATAGTTTAAAATCAGTAATGGTTACTTTAGTAACTATCTACTAGTAAATAACAATTTTTAGTCAATCACCTTGTAAGTATTGGTGCAAGGGGGCTCCGTAAGATGTGTGCCCAGGGCCCCCAAATTTGTAAATCGGTCCCTGAGCGATAGTGAGTTTCGTAATAATTAAAAGGTTGGTGTTTTAAGTCTTTTATAATGTAGAGTAAACAAAAATAATGATGTGTTGAGCATAGATTATGAAGCACCTTCCAACACATTCAGAATAATGTAACAAAACTTCACCGTTTAAAAAATTAAAATATTACGTCTCATTTCACCTTATAGAAATGTATTTAAAAAACTAATTTTATCTATTCTCATCTACAATCGGAAATGATTTCGAATTTTTTAGCAGCTTTGTATATGATATAAAGATTTGCATCTATTAACAACACGCATTCCAGTATTCAATCCATTTAAGAGAAACATATAATTCAGAAAATTCCTTCAAACACGACTACTTAAGCCTGTCCAATATGTATATCAACGGAAGAAATTTAATACCTTAAGAGGACACTCGTGAAGGACTTGTAAGGAAAGTAAGGAAGGATTTGTAAGAGATCGCCTCGAATCCGAAAATTCTAATTTAAATCAACCTGAAAACATTAAATGTTTTCTTTTTTCGAATACTCAGGTTTAACCAAACTTAATTTTAAGTATTAAATCCGAACCGATCTGAAACAATTAAATCCAACCCGACCGTAGAGAAAACAATTAGAGTTAATCCTATCGGATGCAAAACTCTAATATCCACCAATTCACTCATATATTTAATCAGAAAACATTCCGACTTATAACGCTATAAAGATTTAAAACCCACTGCATTACGGTGCAATATCGGAAAATCGTTATGACTAAGGAAGTTGTAAAAATAGGAAGACATACTTCAGAGATATATTTTCGTATGCGGTAAAGATATTTTTGGAATCATTTATTTCTTATCTATGTGATTCGATAAGGGTGTGTTAGATTAATAATTATCAGAATTTTTGCAGAGGAAGAATCTTTGAAATAGCTATAGTTAGTTTTGAAATAATTAAAAGGCTGGTATTTTAAGTCTTGCATAATATAGTATAAACAAGAAAGAAAATATCATGCGTCAAGCATAGATTATGTAGCAATTTCAAACATATTCAGAATAATGTGACAAAACTGCACCATTTAAAAATTTAAAATATTACGTCTCATTTCAACATATGGAAAAGCACTTAGAAAACTAATTTTATCTATTATCATCTACAATCGGAAAATTTTCCGAATTTTTTAGGAGCTTTGTATATGATATAAAGATTTGTATCTATTAAGAACATGCATTCTAATATTTAATTCATTTAAGAGAAACATATAAAAAAATTTCAGAAAATCCTTCAAAAGAAAATCCTTCAGAAAATATTCAGAAAATCCTTCAAACACGACTATTTAAGCCTGTCCAATATGTATATTAATGGAAGAAATTTAATACCTTAAGGTAACGTACTGGCTTAAAAGTCCTTCACGAGTGTCCTCTTAAGAGAACACTCGTGAAGGACTTATAAGGAAAGTAAGGGAAGATTTGTAAGAGATCGCCTCGATTCCGAAAATTCTATTTTAAATTAACCTGAAAACATTATATGTTTTCTTTTTTCGAATACTCAGGTTTAACCAAACTTCATTTTAAGTATTGAGTCCGAACCGATCCGAAACAATTAAATCCAACCGACCGTAGCGAAAAATATTAGAGTTAACCCTATCGGATGTAAGACTTTAATATCCCTCAATTCACTCGTATTTAATCAGAAAGCTATCCGACTTATAACGTTATAAAGATTTATAACCCACTGCATTACGGTGCAATATCGGGAAATCGTTATGACCGAGGAAGTTGTAAAAGTAGGAAGACATACTCCAGTGGTATATTTTGAATGTTGTAAAGCTATTTTAGGAATCATTTATTTCTTAATATGATAAGATTGAGTTAGATTAATAACTATCAGAATTTCTGGCTTATATGTCATATCTTCCCGCGAGCCGGCATTTTGTTTCCTATTATTTCTCATGCATTATTATTTAATCTTAAACTGCAAAATGCAACTGAAATGACTATTTAATGATTGAATCATACATTTGAAAAAATGATATTAAATTAAACAAGACAATCTATTTTGGAAATTCAAAAATTGAAAGATCAAAATTTTAATAGAAAAAATCGTTTGATTTACTTATTCATTTATTTTTTTAAATTTTCAAGTAAAATGAAACAATTTTTTAGTGTGCTTTAGTGTGCCTTAAAAATATTTATTTTATGTTTCCTTAAAAAAATGATTTCAAAATAAAATAATAATAATAATTTGTGATAAATAATAGACAAACAAGATGGCGGCTCTCGAGAAGATACGATATCTGTTCCGAATTTCTGTAGAAGAATAATCTTTGAAATAGCAACAGTGATTTATGAAATAATTAAAAGGCTGGTATTTTAAGCCTTTCATAATGTAAAGTATACAAGAAAGAAAAATTAATGCGTCAAGCATAGATTATGAAGCACTTTCCAACACATTTAAAATAATGTGACAAAACTTCACCGTTTAAAAAATTAAAATATTACGTCTCATTTCAACATATCGTAACATATGACGTTTTATTGTAATAAATCGTTTCCCTGATAAGTTTTGGGAGCTCACTGGGTAAGTATATATAAAATTTCAAAAGCTCAGATACTTATTTTTAAGAGAAACGTTGTTTTTTTAATTAAGAATACCGACATATAAATTCAAACACGACTACTTAAGCCTGTTCAATATGTGTATTAAAGGAAGAAATTAAATATCTTAAGAGGACACTTGTAAAGGACGTGTAAGGAAAGTAAGGGACGACTTGCAAGAGATTGCCTCGAATCCGAAAATTCTATTTTAAATCAGCCTGAAAACATTATATGATTTTTATTTCGAAAACTCAGGTTTACCCAAATTTAATTTTAAGTATTAAATCCGAACCGATCCGAAACAATTAAATCCAACCCGACCGTAGCGAAAAAAATTAGAGTTAACCCTATTGGATGTAGGACTTTAATATAACTCAATTCACTCGTATTTAATCAGAAAACAATCCGACTTATAGCGTTATAAAGATTTATAACCCACTGCATTACGGTGCAATATCGGAAAATCGTTATGACCAAGGAAGTTGTAAAAGTAGGAAGACATACTTCAGACCTTCAGAGATACATTTTCGTATGCAGTAAAGATATTTTTGGAATAATTTATTTCTTATCTATGTGATTCGACAAGAAATTATGTGTGTTAGATTAATAAGAAGAGGTGTGTTAGATTAATAATTATCAGAATTTTTGCAGAGGAAAAATCTTTGAAATAGCGATAGTGAATTTTGAATTAATTAAAAGACTGATGGATTTGTCCTTTCGTAATGTATTGTAGAAAAATAATAGGGGAGAAATTTTTCTTCACGAGAATAAATTTTAAAGTAAAAATTATCCAATCTCTGTTATCTGCATCTGTCATTGCTATGATATTCATGATTATATAACAAAAAATTGGTGGCCCTACTATGTTGATATGCAAAATCTAGTTACACTACAAAATTATTATGCACCGTATTTCTTTTACGCGTAATCCTCAGATTATACGTATAAAAAGTTCAAAATTTCGTTATGCGAATTGTACATTTTTTTTCTTTATGATAAAGTCGGATTGGAATTTAAAAAAAAAAGCGACTTTTTTAAGGTGATGAATAACAAGTGGCGCTAATCGCCTTAACACTCCTAAGTTAGACTTCTGAAATCCATGTGCAATATTTTATTCTAATGCTTTATTCCGCGATTGTTTGATGAAATTCGCAATTATTTTCTGCAATTCTTTGACGAAATTCGCAATTTTTTTTGTCCCATTATAATTTACGAAATGAGAGATTTTATTCACGACCGATTAATAAAATTTACGATTTTCTCTACGACCGATGCACGACATTTTTTGACGAAAGATTCTCGAAATTCACCATTTTTTTCAAGATCCTTCGACGAAATTTGAACGAAATTAAAAATGAACTAAATTGCAATGAAATGAAAAAAATTCCATCGTTAAGATCATAAATATTTTGATGCTAATATGTAGAATTTTCTTCGCTATGGATATGCTTAAAATACTTTATTATTATAAAATTTAATGCTTGTAAAACTAAATCACACAATATATGTAAACTTGACTAGTCAAATGAAAAAAGCTTTTGGAAGCACTTTACTTAAAATACTTTAAAAAGATAATATTATGTATCTTCCAGCATCTTAACAAGTAATATTCCCTAGAAGCCATCTTAACATTTATGAGAACTCGTAAACGAGCCAAATGGTACATTATATTTTTTATGCCCTTTTTATGCAAACATATCCATATGGTTTTCAGATTAGTAACAATAAAGCGACTGTTTTTAAAAAGACTATCCCCTGAGTTTGCTCCGCTTCGAGAAAGAAGATTTTAGACGTTTAAACCATGCCAAGTTTAACACATGCTTAGAAAAAGCAATAATTTTTCTAAAATATTATTTACTTAAGAGAAATTTTGTTTTAATTTAAGCATTAAAAATAATGATTAAAATAATGATGAATTTATTATTAAAAATCAGGGGTTCTCAAACAATGATACGCGTACTGGTACGTGAAGCTTTGTTTACTGGTACGTGAAATAAAAGGAAAAATGCAGCTAATGAAATGAAAATATGGCCCAATCTGTCTCTCTAGTTCCTCTTTCTTGGTTTGTTCACTGTGTGTTTGTCAGTTTACCGTCTCCAAAGTTTCTGTTCTCTCATATTACAATCTCGACAGCCTTTTGATTTCTCTTATTTTAGTAATTTAAAAATGATTTTCAATAAATAATTAATAATTAGCTTTATGTGGTCTAGATTTAAGTTTCACTTGAAAAGAAAAGGGCCTGTTACAGTATGTAAAACATGTTAGTCTAACTACCATAAAAATATGGACCTCTATCTTTATGATAAAGAGGTAACAAAAAGTTGATGAATTTAACATGGCGGGGATGCGCTTTCCAGGTCCCCTTTATAGAGTCATCCTTTTGTATATGATCAATTTGCGCCAAAATGTCATTAAATAATGTATATTTTTTCTACCAAAACACTGTATTTTGGTTATGTGTATTTTATTAAAATGTATCCTTTTTTATTATTTGAATGTTAGTATAAAGTAGGCGATCAAAGTATCAATTAAATAATATAATCATACAACTGAAATCAGTAAAATGTGCTGCGATGGAAGCACAAAAGATTTTGAAAAGTTTCATTTTTGATATATTCCGTTTACACAGATATTTCTTTATTAGTTTAGAGTTTGTCACCTGCTGGTAAGCGGAAATGTGAATTTCTATTTAGTGGTAAGTCAATCTGAAAGTTTGAGAACCCCTGATATAAATAATTAATTTAAATATTCATCAGACTACAAACTACGATATCCGTAAATCTTTTAAAAATAATTCATTTTCTAACCTTTGCACAGTGTGGTATTTTGTTGTAAAAAGCTGGCCAAAAGTCAACATTTCAAATCTCATATTTAGTGGGTCATTTTCTGGCTGGTATAAGAGCATTATCCTGTCTCATTCAGAAGAAAATCTATTGTTGAAATTGTCCCTATATTTGCCAACTTATTATATGACTTTGTCTCATAAGTAACGCCACCTGGTGCATACTACTGCTAATAATTCATGCACAAATTCGTAGGAAAAAATTCTAGATGGCGCTAACAACGGGAAAATCATGTGGTTTCTGACCACGTGTACTGCTGTCAAAAGAAACTTGGCGAATGACAAGCCTTGTTATTATGATAATGTAGCCTTGATTCTGTCCATATGATAAAAGATTTATCTCGTTCAATAGACTCTCAAATTCTTTGGTATTTCACATAGAATTCGTATTTTGTGCATTTCTCTTTTTATGTTTCTGGTCTATGTAACTTTTTATCGAACGTCTAGAAAACTATTCCTAGTTGAATTTCAGAAACATTTTATGGTTTCTAAAGATGAAGGTTATAGTATACTTCCTTTTTCCTAAATATTTTTTAAATTTAATGCATCTTTATTATAATACTCAAATTAGAAACCATAATATTTTAGGTTAAATATTTTACATAAAATTATAATTCTAATAGGGAATCAAACTCTTTTATTTTCTTAATAATAATGCCGGCTAATTAAGTGATATGAAACAAAATCTACCCCAATTTACATCCAATTTTTCCTTTTATAAGTAAATAAAAATTTAAAAGAAACGATAACAGTTTTTGTTTAGTTTATTAAACTTTTTAGTTTATTGCACTGTTTACATTTAATATATGCTGCAATTTCTTACTCCCTACTTGACACTTTTCTGTACAACCGAAAATTTGCAAATTGAAAGTGAAAATATGTCAATATATAAATAATAGGTACTACTCTGTTATCCCGTCGACCAATTTCGCCAAATTATACAAATCGCCAAACTGATGGCCAAATTATACATATTGACATAATTTTTATTTTAAATAACGAAAAAATAAATAGTTAGTAGAATATTAATAAAAATTCAAATAAAAAAACGCAATAAAAATTACTTAATGACATTTTAAACACATGAATCGTATTTAATGTCATTGAAAGTGACGCTCACGATCATCCACTATTGGCATTTATTCTTATAGTTTGGCGATAATTTTTTGGTCGTCGGGATAACCTAGTAGTACCAAATAATATATAAAAGTGAAAGATCATCATAAAAATGATGTTGATTATTATTTTTTAATGTAAGGTACTTGTACCCAATATGGACATTCTAAGGAAAAATTATTTTATTCATCCTCCATATACACGTCATAGAACTCCAAAAATATAGAACCACTATCTCTGGACTGTTAACTATCATTATTAAAATTAGCGACCTTGTAATTATTCTGGTTTAATTTAAATGATAAAAGACAAAAAATGTTTACAAGTGTCCATATAAGGAACCACTGTCCCTATTATGGACATGCATGTCCATAATTACGACAGGTGGCTCCTTATTGGCTTACTATACAGGGAGTATGGAAGAGCCACTCTACAAAGGAGTTTTAGAGGAGAAGGGATAAAAAAATAAATTTTAAAGTATTGCTCATGAGGGGAAGGGAGGACAATAAATAACTTCAAACATCACTTTAGAAGGGGGGTCATTTCCAGTTGTGACTCCTCGAAGACCCGTGCAAAGCACATACCGGGAGTCCTGAAAAGGACTGAACGATTTTAAAAATCAATAACTTGCAAACTTTTACAGATATT
This sequence comes from Maratus speculifer, assembly GCA_964019185.1. NCBI lineage: Eukaryota > Metazoa > Arthropoda > Arachnida > Araneae > Salticidae > Maratus > Maratus speculifer. The sequence goes on from OZ025290.1 coordinate 328,353,764, forward strand.
TAAAAAATTCTTGCAGAGAGTCCTCTAAAAGGTCAAAAGTTTTTTCATGCGATTCTGGATTTTAGTTCGAATTACAAAAAATAGATGGCGCTGAGAGCGCTGGGTGCTCTGTTGAGACCGATATTCACGTCACTTTGGTACTGAAGCAAAATAAGGAAGTTAGGGCTGTGGAGTGGGTCTCGTTTGATAATGCAATCTTACTTTTAGGGCCCGATTTTGAACTTTTGTTTATTTGTTTTTATTGAATAACATACATCTGATTTGTGTGGTCGACATGAAGCCCCGATTTTGAACTCAGGCGATATGATTTCAATGAAATGTGTTGTTGCCATGGAAATAATACATCCTTTGATATGGTCGCAGCATTGAAATTGTGCATGAATTTAACGAGCAGCATTCGAGTTTGCAGACGATTTTACATTTAAGAAAGCTGTATTTTCCCGGATTAAATTACTTTTTATTATCTAATTTAAATAATATTTTGTGCATCATATTTTAAAACAAAGTGAAACGATTTAGTAGGTTTTTTTATTGTTGTTGTTGTTGTTAAAAATTAATACATTTTGCTATTCTAAAAATTTGTTATATTCTAAGTTATATTCTAAGCCAGTTCTTTTAAAGAAGTTCTTTTGTTGAATTTTATGTATGTTGTAATAAAATTGCGGAAATGGTTTATTCTTTAAAACAAAGAATATTTATAGTATTGGATTATCATCGCTTGGATTAAAGCGCTCAGGACTGTGGAGGTTATGAAACATTTTCCAACATATTCAGACTAATTTTAAGAAACTGCATCATTTAATTAATTAAAATATTGTATCTAATTCAACAATTTGGAAACGCCTAATGCATTTGAAAATTCAATTTCAGGTGTTTTCATCAACAATCGGAAAAGTTTCCGAATTCTTTGAGCAGTCCTGTATCGGATATATAGAATCATATCTATTAACGACATGCACGCTAAAATTTAGCTCAGTTAAGAAATAGATGTATAATTTAGTTGAAATTTACCCTTCAGCAGTATCCGCAAATAAGGAGAATGGTATGTGAATTATTTTGTGCAGCCCTGTATATGAGATATAAAATTAATACATAACGAATAAAATACAAACAAGTTGAAAAATTTTACGTCAAACGTTATAAATGACTTTCTACTGTAGATGATTTTATAAATATTGAAAACTTGGTGCGATAGCTGTTGCATTCTTTTGAAAAAATACCTAAATACAAAATTTATTACGCTTATGTATATTAAATTCATGGTAATAGGGAATTAATACTACCTCCATCTTACATGAGCCATAATCATTATGACAATCTAGAATCATCACCTATTATTGGATATCATTGAATTTAGTTACGCGTGATAGGTTTTAATAAAATGAAGAAAACATATCCTTTTAAGATTTGATTCGCTTTTCATAAAACTTTAAATGAGTAACGAAAATTCTACAACGAGTATGTATATTAAAATTCAAAGTATGCTGTTGAGTAGTTTTTGCGCTATTATGTGCGGACAGATAAAAGAACATTCCAGATGGCGAATATAGGTGCTACATATATAATTATCCTCACAGAATATAATATAATGGAATAGTTTTGAGTGTCAGTGTAAATGAATCGTGAATTACGCATTGTTTGTTTACAATACCGACCATGGCATAATAAATCTCAATAATATATATCAAATATTATCATATTTGTATTCTTTTGAATAGCCCTGTATTTTTCCTAATATCTTTAAATTCACGCCCTTATTTAGCCTAAAATCTATTTAAAACTGAAATATGCTTAAAACTAATGAAATCACACTTCCCGAAATTACCATTCATAGCCGGCTATGCATAAAATTTTTTGCGTGACTCTGTACATCATTTTATTTCTATTCTTTAAACATACCGTAGAATACTCAAAACTGTTCTGCGTGAAAATGCATAGCTCATTTACAAACAACCTTTAAGATTTTTTCTTTCACAATCAGTAACGAATGCGAATTCTTTTGTGCAGTTCAGAATATAATTTGTACCATTTATACACACAACGTAATATGTAAAAAAATTAGTTGAACTTTAAAAAAAGTCATATCAGAACTAACAACTTCCAGCAATAATCGTTAATGTACAATTTTTTTTTTTTTTTTTTTTTTTTTTTTTGACACAGCATAGTATTCGAAATCTTTTGTGTGTCCCTGTAAATACTTCGCATTTTCTATTGCACAGAAAGTAACTTGTGGTAAACCTAAGCAATTTACAACAATTTTATTATATGTGAAATAGTAACAAAATTAAAATATGACGCAAATAACATTCCCCTCTATAATTTTATGTTACGGAATTCTTTTGTGTGGCCCTGCGAATGAATAATAACTATTCTTTGTGCAGCATATTCTACATCATTTGTATTTTAATGTCCTTCATAAATGCATATTATTTCCATTATGTTCGAATGGGTGTAACATCATCAAAAATCACTTGAAACTATTTTTTCCCATCGGCTTTAATGTAAAGGAATACTTTGACTGTCCCTGTGTTGGAATTATAAATCCGATTTTCATAAAATTTGAAATGACCCGACAAAATTCTGCAACAAATATATATTTAAAATTTCAAATAATTCGATTGAGTAGTTTTTGCACTCTTATATGCGGACAGACAAACGGACCAGGCAACGACTATAGATGATACGTATCCATATAATTGCGAATGTACCTAACAATCATTTAAATTTATAAGTGCATGCCGAAATTGGAAATGCATTTCCAACAATTATTACTTAAAGACAGTACAGTAGCCGATTTCTTTTTGCATGCCTCTGTAAATGAACGACAAATGCTATAAATACCCTATTCTATCATAATCAACTTGTAGTGAAATTCAGTGATTTATATCAGTTTCAATACATTTGAAATAATGTATTTCATTAATATACACTGCAAGCGATTTTCCCTCATAAACCCTGAAGTAATGCAATCTTGCCCCTGTAAATAAACAGTTAATCCCACATACTTAATATACAATATAGAACATGACTAGGTGACATAAAAAAAAGGTTTAAAAGATACCCTGATAAATAAATAGAAAAATAATATGTACTGTACGCAAAAGTACTTACATTCTTGGAATGTAAAAATAACTAAATAAATAAATAAATAAAAGTCGGAAAATTTGAACGTTGTTGTTTAACGCATTTCGATTGCAAATGAGTCGTACCCATGAAAACAATATTTTTCTCTATTATTGTGCTGATGCCAGCAAAATCAAAATGATATGGATTGCATTCAAAATCGGATTCAAAATCAACAGCAAAAGTCCATTTTCGAACAAGATCCACTCCACAGCCTTAACCTCCTTAATTTGCTTTAGTACCAAGTGACGTCAATATCCGTCTCAACACAGCACCTAGCGCTCTTAGCGCCATCTATCGTTTGTAATTCGAACTAAAATCCAGAATCGCAGGAAAAAACTTTTGACCTTTTAAATGACTCTCGTGCAAGAATTTTTTTAATTTCTGTAAAAGTTTGAAAGTTATTTATTTTAAAAATCGTTCAGTCCTTTTCAGGACACCCGATAGTTGATTTTGCTTAGCTTTATTGCATCTGTCTGCAGAATTTTCTTATGAATTTGAAGATTCACTTGCATTACTTCCAATGTGGACATAAGGTGTCCATATTGAGAATTGGGCGTAGTTTTATTAAATCTTGTAATAAATAAACAAAGAAAACATTTTAAAGCAATATATACAAAAGCAACCGAAGATATGTTTTATCAGCTTTCTAAAACACTTCACTTTTCAATATTTAAATTAATGTTACTACATCTAATGAGAATTTAAACTTACTTGTAATTACGATCAGCTCACCATGAAACAACAAGTTTCCTTCTAAATGGCGAATAGTGCGCTTTTTTGCATTTTCCAGGCTTAATTATATTTTCATCTGCTTTTCTTTAAGGACATGTAGGATCGAAATTGTTATTTTTAAAGATATTAGGGGTGTCCATATTGATAGCACTGTCTATAATGGGTACAAATAACTTAGAATTTATTTATAAGTCTAACATTTCGGTCTTTGAAAATATTTTCCAAATGATCGTTGTAATTTGTTAAATTACTTTTTTTTCTACAGGGATTAGGACAATATTGAAAAAGAGAGTTATAAAGAATAGCAATACTTGATATAAGTTAGGCTTCATATCTCTTTTGTGGTTACTTATTCAAACTTTTCTAGTATATACAGTAGGGTGGAGCGAAAAAAAATTTTTTTTGAAAATCAAAAACGGGTAGGTGCCAAAAGTTGCCTTTATACTAGTACATCAACTGTGTGAAATGTTACCACTGAAAAAAAATGGCTTGAGTCTGCGCTTTTGCTTCAAAAATCGAAATTTTGGGTAAAATTTGTCATTTTTTGACATTTTTTCAAAAAAATTAAAAAATTCCTACAGAGCTGGTTAGTATTTAAAAGTGTTGCTTAGATCTTTATATTTATCGCTTAACATATTTAAACTATAAAACAATATCTGTAGTCTGTATAATTGGAGCAAATCTGACAACTTTTTGTGAAAAACCACCGTTAACCTCTCTATTGGAGCATACAACGAAATGTTGTTTTGAATGCATTTCTTACCTAGCTGCTTTCAAAACTACTGTGTATATAACTCATAGAGGTGATTGCATTATCCCACCCGTCTCAACCACCCAATCATCTAGGCCCAGTGTTTTATTTATGTATTGAATTGTTATTTTTTTCTGGAAGACGATTATAAGTTTTCTATATATTAAAGTAATTTATCTCTTCTTTATATTCACTGACTTTGGATGATTTGGATCATGCTGGTGTGACCTGCTGCATGTATATTTTTATACCATGTACAACAGAAGAGAAGCTGAGTAATGTATTGAGTATATTCTTAATTGAACCTATTCAGCAGTCTATTATCTTCATTAAAATTTCATGGAATTAGTACATTATGATTGGAAGTTTTGTTATCACAGCATTCTTTCAATCGATTACATTTTATATGTAATGATTTGCCTAAAAATTGATTGTATGAATTCAATTTCTACTATGTTATCATTTATTGAACCGATTACATTGAATGTATGCTGAGAAGATAGCTGTTTAATATCATGACGATTGTCACAGAGGATTGCAAACAAAATTTGCGTGTAAAACAAGAATATTTCTAAAGAAGTTTTAGTATGCTTTATATCGTTTCCTGTGTTGTTCCGTAGTCTAGTAATTTCTAATAAGATTTTAAATCTATTATTTAGGTGTGTAGTACATTTGGTATAAAACATCCCACGGTATAAACCTGGATTATACATTTTGTGAGTGAACATATAGACGCTGATTGATAATCTGTGCTTATATAAAGCGGAAAATTTTATTAACTTTATCAGCTGTCTTTTGTGTGAGATGTTTTCTAAATTCCTATTCCCCATTTTTTCCGAGAAATAGCTTTCCTTATGAATTAGCTTTGCAATCTCCGACAGAAATTTCTAGTCTGTTTTGAGTATCTTTTTCTCAATTTGAGAAAATAATTTTTCAAAATTATTCTCTATTTTATAAAAAAAAAAAAAAAAAAAAAAAAAATGCAATAGGAAGTGAATAGTACGCAGACAAAGATTTTCCTTATTGATCCGGTGAATCCATGTAGCTTAGAACGTTTTATATCGACTTCTCAAATAACTGACGCAGAGGAAATTCATTGGAGTTGAAGTAGCGAACGATTCAATATTATACACAATTCTAAGCTTACCCCATGCAAAATGCTTCACAGTGACAAATAAAATTCTCCTAATTTTAAATGAGAACTTATAGTCGATTAGAATCTGTACATTCCCTCATAAAGTACTATGCATTATAAGTTTATGCCCAGGACATTTCACCATCAAATGTTGTCCGCTCATAAAAAGAGGATCTAAAAGTTAGTAATAGGAAATTACCTAGATACGAAAACACTTAGAAAACGGCATAAAACTAATACAAAAAAAAAGTTATTTACAATAGCGGTTGCTTTACACATGGAGAACAAATTTTCATTGCAATTCTCTCTGACGATCACCATCACATGAAACAGCTCGCTTCTCAACATATAAAAAATGCAAAAGTAGAATAAATGATGGCATACTTATAGTTGAAATATCTGAAATCATCTTTGAAGCAAATCATTACGTAAAAAAATACAATTGACGGAAAAAATGTTGTGGTAACAGAACTTCCAATCACTATTCATCAACTGAATGTAAGTTTGATAAATATAATAGACGGGCGAATAGATCCCTTTAATAATATTCCCGTGGATTACTCTGCTTGTCATTTTTTTTTTTTTGTATATTCTGTAAAAATATACATGAAGCTAGTTACAGCAGCATGTGGATGCAAAGAACAGATGAACAAGGTGGAAGCATCGAAAACATGCCAAATTTTTATAAAGAAAATCACAAATCAATGTATAAATAAAACTCTGTACTAAGATGATCGAATAGTTGGGCCGGGTGGTATAGGAAATATAGCCACCTCCACGACGCATGTCCAAGGTAGTTTTGATAACAAGAGCTGTATTAAAAACTATAATTCGTTGTATGACCCAATAGAGTGGTAATGCTGTTTTCTTACTAAAAGTTGTCCGTTTTGCTCCAGCTATAGGGAATAAACATATTGTTTTATAGTTTAAATATGTTAAGCAGATAAATATAAAGGTATAAGCAACACTTTTAAATACTAACCAGCTCTGTAGGAATTTTTTAATTTTTTTGAAAAAATGTCAAAAAATGACAAATTTTACCCAAAATTTCGATTTTTGAAGCAAAAGCGCAGACTCAAGCCATTTTTTTTTCAGCGGTAAAATTTCACACAGTTGATGTACTAGTATAAAGGTAACTTTTGGCACCTACCCGTTTTTGATTTTCAAAAAAAAATTTTTTTCGCTCCACCCTAATATACAGCTACATCAAATTCTACGTTGTACAGTTTTTACAAAGTACAGTCGAGTCTCTCTACAGCTAAACTCCATACATCGAATTTCTCTATATAACGAATTTTTAGTAGGAACGGTCCCCTTTTCGCATGATTACATTGAAAACAGTCTCTATATAGCGAAATATCTATCTCCATATAACGAATTTTTTCATAAATTGGTCTTAACTTATTCAGCTTTAAAAAAGCTTCGAAATCATATGGAATCAATTTTCCATCACTTATTTTTGATTTATCGTCAGTGCTGAGTTTATATATATATATATACAGGGTGTTTCTAAATTCATGGTCCAAACTTTAAGGGGTGATAGTACACATCAAGACAAACAATATTTAAATAGGAAACCAAAGGTCCCAAAGTCTTCCGAAGGAGATAGGCGCCATTAAAGTTTAGGGTCCAAAAATTCAAATGATTATAAAAAATGGAAAAATTGGTCGATTGATTTGCGGTTTTCACTAAAACTATTCTTTATGTCGGTATTTTATTGAAAATGATTTATAAAGATAAATTTCAAAAAATGCCGATAGAGGGCGCTTTAGACTTTGGAGTAACGTACAACTATATTTTACCATTATTTTTCGCATCTCATAAAATTTTTTTAGAAGCTTAGACATAAACTTAAATTTCGAGATGAAAATCTGAATCGTTGGGAGTGGTTAAGTAACGCAAACTGAACTGTGTTCAATGGGGGTGGGGAGGTTCAAATTTCAAATGATTATAAAAAACGAAAAAATTGTTCGATTCGTTTGCCGTTTTCGCTAAAACTATTCTTTATGTCAATATTTCCTTGAAAATAAATTTTAAAGATTAATTTTAAAAAATACCGTTTGAGGGCGCCTTAAACTTTGGAGTAACCAACAACTATTTTTAACCGTTATTTTTTGTATCTAATTAAATGCTTGTAAAAGTTCAAACTTAAATTTTGAGCTCAAAATCTGCATCGTTTTGAGTAATTAAGTGCGGAAATTTGAAATGTGCTCGAAGGGTGGGGAGGGTAACATTTTAACTCCTGAACACTGTTCAGTTTCCGCTTCTTAACCCCTCCATCGATTTAGAATTTGAGCTCAAAATTTAAATCTAAGCATTTGCAAGCATTTAATTAGATACAAAAAATAACGCTTAAAAATAGTTGTTGGTTACTCTAAAGTTTAAGGCGCCCTCTATCGGTATTTTTTAAAATTAATCTTTAAAATTTATTTTCAAGGAAATATTGACATAAAGAATAGTTTTAGCGAAAACGGCAGACGATTCGACCAATTTTTCCGTTTTTTAAAATAATTTGAAATTTGAACCTCCCCACCCTACTGTGTACTATCACCCCCAAAGTTTGGACCATGAATTTAGAAACACCCTGTATATATATTACTTCTCTCGTTGTTCTTTAAATCCAACGAATTCATCCCACCTCCCGCACACCTTTCCACATCTTTCTCAAAACAGTGTCAATTGGATTGACACACACGTAAGAGAGGAATCAATGAGAGGCACATAAGAGAGGCCTTCAAATGGAGGAAAATGTTGACTACGATTTTTTATTCCTTGCTAAAATTTGAGCATTTTTTTAAGAGCGTAACAATTTTAAAATCAAAACAACAAAAAATCACAGATTTCTTCGTCTGAAATTAATGCAAGTCTTCCTTATTTGATTTCCATTACGCTTTCAAATAAATGTCTGTTCTCTTTTTTGAAACAGCTTAAATAATTAAGAAATAAAATGTTAGGTTAATATTTACTTTTAAACACTTCAAATTCTTAATTCAAAAGATCAAAAATAATACTTGTTCAAATTTCACACATTAAATACGATTTTTAACATCATTCTCTATACATCGAATTTCTCAGCGAATTTTTTACTGGAACGGTGGATTTCGTTATATAGAGACTCGACTGTATTATTATCAACGATTTTTTAATAATAGTTAATAATTCATATATCTATTGAGTGGAGCCCTAAGCGTGATTATAATACTCGTACTTGACCATGTGCTTTTTTAATCAGATATTAGTGATTAAATTTCGCTAATCAGTTACGTATTTGTACTTGCATTAGATAAATTAAAAAGTGCAACATTATGTTTATAAATATATTTATTATTAAGTAAACAAAACTCTTATTACATATAAAAGAAAATCTATCGGTTTTATGGAAAAAAAATGTCAGATAAAATACTCGTAAAAAGCCACTCATTTTACAAGAAAAAATATATTTTTTACTTTTAACCATACAGTGTTTGACTGTTTAAAAAATGTATATATGCTTTAAAAAAAAAAAAAAAAAAAAAAAGATTTTTTCGTAAAATAAGTAATTTTTAATGGCATTCATGTCCACAGAATTTTTTTTCAGTATAAACAACAGATTTTTTTATACTATATAACATAAATAACGCTTTTTTTCTCGAATTGTAAAGTACAAGTTCTTATTACATAATTCCTACAAAAGTATTAATAAGATTTACATTCTCATTAGTTCTTATACACTTACTTTTACATCAATTTCTCCTCTTGGAATAAGGATAAAATTTCCAAAATAATCCAAAGCTGCTTTGGTGTCGGAGCTGACATGAATTTTTAAAGCTGAAAGAAGATATATTAAATTTAATTTAACAATTATTTTGCATTTAAAATAATACTTTTTTCCATTTTTAGCTTAAAATAAATAAATTATATACTTATAAAAGATCAAAGCCATTATTTTTTATTAATTGAATTAAATCTGCAATTGAACCAAAAAAATGGAAACTATTGCGTTAGTTTTCTTATCATATCGTCGCCTAGCCTCAGAGCAACAGTAAGACATCTAAAAAAAATCGAGTTTTTTGATTTATTGGTATGAGAAACTTTTTCTGCATTTAGTTCAATTCTAGGACATTTTTTATGTCGTCACGTTTACTTTAAATAAAGCATAACTCAATGTTCAGACGTTCCAAAAGTCACTATCGTTCAGAATAACAATAAGATATAAAAATAAAAAAAAATCGAGTTTTTTGATTAATTGGTATGAGAAACTGTGTCTGCATCTAGTGGAATTCTAGGACATTTTTTATATCGCCACATATATTTTAAATAAAGCATAACTTAATGTTTCAGACGGTCCAAAAGTCACTATCGTTCAGTGCAACACTAGATAAATCAGGTATTTTATTGTGTGTCCTGTTGTTGCTGTAACCTATTACGTTGTACTACACCCAGAAAAAGGAACTGATTAAAACTACAAAACATGTTTTGTTGAGTACATTTTGGCAGTTTTAAGCGAATATTTTAGTTAAACTAAAAAAACGGTTTTGTTGCTCAGACAAAAAAGTATTATTAACACTTTTATAAAATTTTAACAAAATTTCATCAATTTTATTTGAGTCTAACTAAAGTCTTGTATTTTCAATTTGTAATGCCAACAAAATTTTGTTGTTTTTGCAAAATTTAAGTAGGTGTGCAGTACCCAGAACTCTGTCACGTAATTCTGTTTAATTGATTTATATAGCTATAAAGGATTAATACAACTTTTGGATAATAAAAACTTTTCAAATTGAGACAGATTAATGACATTATTATTATACATTTCAAATGAAAATTGTGGACGGAAAATTGAAAAAAAAAATCAACAATACTTTTTTTGTTTATTCAAACAAAATTTCCATTGACCCATATTTAAACGGAAAGATTTGTTGGACCAAACAAATTATTGTTTATTCAACAAAACTTTTTTCTTGGAGTACCTGTTCATTTAAACTTGTTTGGAGTCTAGACTTGATCACTTTGTATCTATGCTAGCTATGATTGAAATTTAATGCAAATACTCTATTACAAGCAATTTTTTTCCAACTTTTTGCCCGTACGTGGTAAGGGTATATCATGATTGGCAAAAACACGTTGCCCGTACACTGTAAAAAAAAAAGGGTCGATCTACTAAAAAAACTTTAGTGATCCTTGTAATTACTAAAAAATTTTGTGTAATCTTAGTCGGTTACAAAAAAATCTGTAAGAATTACTAGAAAAAAGTTAGCAACGAATAGAGTTTATAGTTTTATATTTTTAATAGCTCTTACTAAAACTGCGTTGTGTGGCCTTGATAGCATAGTGGTTATAGTAGCGGACTCCAGGCTAAAAGGTCCCGGGTTCGAAACTTGCCACCGCCAAATACGCCCCGAATATATGTAGTGTCTCGTTAATAAAGGGATTATGAAAATCCTGTCGGAGCAGTTAGGAATGTTTGGTGCTGCCAGCTATTGCGGTTTTGCCGAAAATCTTCCTCTTCAGAAGTATAGATGCAGCTCGAAGGAAACTCCTGCCCTTCGGGCGCACGTAATGGTTATTAAAAATAATTTTGGAGCTATTACTAAAGTTTGCTTGGTGGCTCATACTAAAAATTTTTAAGTTAGTTAAACAAAAAATTCTTTTGTTCAGTTTACAAAAGAAATGCTTGTTTCACTTGCAAAAAAAAAGTTTGTAATGGTTACTAAAAAAATTCTGTGGAATACAAATTTCCTAAGAAATTTTTAGTAACCTCTTGAATTTTTTTTTTTACATTGTATGACGCAAAGGCAATTCAGGGAAGTTGTTAAAATTTATTGAATGAATTCCAAATTACTAAAAATCATTTCTAGACTGAGCACCTATTTTTCCAAGCACCGTCTATTGTTTGAAATTCGAACTAAAATCAAGAACCACAATAAAAAATACTCCTGACATCATACATAACATTTCTGCAAGAATTTCTTTAATATCCGTCACCGTTTGCAAGTTATTGAATTTTAAAATCCATCAGTCTTTTTGAGACACCCGGTATATAAACAAAAAAATTACAGCAGTTTAAAAATTTAATAACAAAATTATTAACACTTGATTTTTATACAGAAAGATAAAACGAAATCATTAAATATTTCTTACGTTCACCGGTTGATTCCATTCTAGAGGATGTATTTATTGTGTCACCAAAAAGACAGTAGCGTGGCATTTTTTGCCCAACAACTCCAGCACAGCATGGACCTTTAAAAAAGTAATGTCATATTTATAAGCTACAAAGCATTAAAATGGAAGATATAACAACGATATCTATCAAAATTTAGTCATGTAAGTCTATACTTTTAACATATCAAATGAAAATCAAATTTTTAATTGCTTAAAAGGCGCAAATGCCAACCTAGTGAAAAAGGTTCCATGCCGGGAATCGAATCCGGGCCATCAGTATAGCGCACTGACGTTCTACCGACTAAACCACATGGAACGACACCCAGCAAGGAACTTATCACTATTACATGTTGGCAAGGCTACAAACGCAGCACAAGATGGAATACAATCCGCGAGCCACCGATCTGGGGCAATCACGAAACTCAAATTTATCTAGCATCGATTGAATATATTAATGAGTGGATGGTTCCCGGTATATATTAATGTTCCCGGCATGGAACCTTTTTCACTAGGTTGGCATTTGCGCCTTTTAATCAATTAAAAATTTGATTTTCATTTGATATGTTATATTCATGGCGAATTTTTCTCTCTCTGGAAAAATTTCCACTCATTAATCTATACTTTTAAGTTCACAGGGAACATCTCCACAAGCAAAATGAAGCAGTTTTTGCGAAATTTTTAATATAATATATTTTACTTTAAAATAGAGACAGAAATAATTTTATTTTACAGTAAACATATACATTGTAGCTCATATATGAATCAAAAGAAATTAATCGCATGTCTAAATTTGTTTTCAAGAACTAATTAACTTTTTACATATCTCTATAATTTTTTATTTTCGACAATATGTCCGTTCGATATATTTAAAAAAAAATTATCACCAAATAATAATTAAGGTACCCTGGGGTAATAACGCCACGTTAAGGTTCTACCAATTTTCACGGCTTAGTTTTAGATTGTATTTTTCAAACAAATATAGGATCTGATACAGCAACTCATTGACTATCTATATAAAATAAAATAATTTAACAGATATGTATTCATAAAATGTAATCGCGTTTTTTCTTGACCAATGCTATTTGGCGTTATTACCCACCTATATGGGTAATAACGCCATGCAAACAAAACTATGAAATAAGATGGAATAATTGTATGTAGATAGCCCAGTTCTAAAAATACAAACTCTACAAACTTAGAAATTGACAAATTGCATTCTAAGCTATTGAAAATGTTCAATTTTTGTGAAAGTGTAAGAAAAATAAAGGTGTGGTGTGGGAGGAGGGGATGAGGCAAAAGAATATCAGACCGTGAGCTTCTTTTTGCTTAAAAAAGGACCGCTTAAATAGAAATATGAGAAACGTTGGGCAGTTTTAACTATGTTTATTTGAATCAGTATTTAGGATGTAGCTCGGCCACTGTAGGGAATCAACCGGGGTACTAAAGTCAAGGATTGGCGTTATTACCCCGGTATAGTTATTGCGCAGTACATTTTAAATTACAAATTATCTCGAGAAGATATCCAAAATCTTCAACAACATTTTAAAAGTACATGAAATGCACTACAAATTTATGTAATTAACAAAGTATTTCCGGATAAAAAGATAGTCTTCACATCACAAAACGTATCTCGCAAATTTTAGATCAAGCGTTAATTTTAGTTGTTTGTAAAAACAATAAGACCTAAAAATGAAACAAATTAACTTGAAGCTGTTTTTTGCGATTTATATGACTCAAAACCCCTCTGCGCAGAGCACATGGGTGTCATTTTCCTGATTATTTCATAATTATGCAAAATATAAGCACTTGGCGTTATTACCCCGCCTGGCGTTATTACCCCAGGGTACCTTATTTACATTATCATAATCCTTTTGGGTCCAATTTTTTTTTTTCAATTTTAGAAAAAATTACTTTTACATTAATAATATGATCATTAGCTATTCAAGTAGATTAATTAGAGTTTAACGAATATTTCATTGTCTGAAACATAACGAATGTTGTTGTTTTGCTTACTATTCAACTCGTTTTGATTGACTATAGGTTAAGGAAGAGTTATTCGAGCTGTTTGGATAATATTAAATTGCAACAAGATTTAACTCATATTACAACTTTCTAATACTTTTTGAGTTTTATTACGCATGATTATTTCAGAAAAGCAATCTTTATTTCAAACTTAAAGTGTGAAATATGTGTTTAAAGTAAAAGAATCGCAAACGGTGCAAGCAAATATTTATAACTAATAAATGACAAAATGTTAATGAAGTCATATGGTCAAAGCATAGACACGCGCTAATATTACAACATATAAATATTTAAAAAAGTGTTTTTTAAAACAAAATAATACTCAATTAAAAGACACGTAACTATTAATAGTACACCGGACTCGAAATTGTTAAATATGTTGTAAAGTCAAAAAACATACTATTTGAGAATAAAAAGAAGCGATTTTCATTTTGTCTTAAAAGAAATAAAATTTAAAATATTTTTCTAAAAACTTTAAAAATTGTAAATTTGTTTATTAAGACTTTTTTAATATTTTAACATTTTTTTTTTCACTCAGACGTATAATAATAGATATTTTTGAAGAAACAAGTTAGTTACACAATTTTGAATTCTTTACCTAAATTAGAATTAAAAAAAAATAAACCAAAGCATTAAAAAAAAAAAAAATCGAGAAAAATTTACAAATATATGTACACAACACACCCACAGTGCATAAAATATATTATTTTAAAACACATCAGCAATATAATCTTCCAGGTTCATAATCATTTAGCATAATGAACTTTTAGCTCTATTTTTTTAAACCGGTGATTGAAAACTAAAAAAAAAAGAATTATTTTATGTTCCATGTACCCTTAAAACTTTCTGTTAAACACAGAAAAGAAACAGAGATTCTAGGTTGAAAGCATTCAATCAAGATTTTCTATCATCATTTTCGGCCTTTTTTTTTTTTTTTTTTTTTTTTTTTTTTTTTTTTTTTCATTTTTTTTTTTTTTTTTTTTTTTTTTTTCACCGATTGGCGGAAGAAATTATTTCTTCCACCGGAAATTTGATAAACAGGAAAGCAGAAGGTGTAATCTGATTTACTTTGATCTGTAGCCAAAACGTAGCGATTTGTAATTGATTGCAATATTTCGTAATAAATTTCTTTTTTAGAAAATTCTGTTGTAATGCACTGATTTGATAAACTGGCATGCAATTTCATAATTGGCTTGTAGTGTGAGTAACAAAATCACAACATTCTTCTGCTTGCATGTAAATTTACAAATTCTTTGATATTTTTATGAATACAAATATATAATGAAATTTAAGAAATATTAAAAATAATATATAAAGCAATTTAAGAATGTTTCTTTTGAAAAATCGATTCAGGATAAAACAAACAATAAATACAGTCGTAAAGCCAACTTTATTTCAGAATAAAAAATAAACTTTGGGGAGCTAAACTTTTTTGAAAATTTTAATATACACGCATATACACACGTATATATATGGGATAGTTTAAAAATGGCTAGAACAAATTCAGAGAACCTCAAATGTGTCAATATTTCAATACTTTTTTTAAAACTCATATAACATGATATATTCACCTGCTGACGTCTATTTTATTTACAATATGACGTAATGTTCACTTAAAGAAAAAAAAATTGTAAAACTATTTGTTTAATTTTCTTTTTAATTATTTTTTTTTTTCATGTGGAAAACTTGCAATAGAAATATTAAGACGCAATATTCGTTTTTTTTTTTTTTTTTTTTTTTTTTTGTCAAATTATTTCATTTTTATTTTTCTCGTGGACATATTGCAATAAAAAAATTGTTGTGGTAAGAATTTTATTGTGTATTTTTAATTGTTGGCAACTACTGTAATGAAAAATATTTAAATTAGATAGGAAATTGCTGTTGAATTGATAGGTTTTTATTAAATAAAAATTAACGATAAGTTATTTCAATGCAGGATAACTTTAGTTGTCTCGGCCGCGTTTTAATACACATGTACATAACGTTCCAAAATTCTAGCTTCCAAACAATGGATTTGTATAGAATTAAAGACAGACGAATTTTCATTTTTATGTATGAAATTTAAGGAGTAGCGTTGCTCTATTTTCCTTCTTTTTACATATGCTCTAGGTTTTCAATTCCTTGTAATTTTACATAAACTCAAATGTGTGAATATCACATAATGTGAGTTTTTGATCAAATGAGGCACTGAAATTATTCATTGAAAGCAGTTCAAAGTTACAAGAAGTAAATTTATTTTCCATTGGAGGATGAAGGATTTTCCATTTAAAATTGTTACATTTTAAAGAGCTTAAATAATATGATAATTTTTATGTAATTATATGTCATCTTTTGATATATGTATGCCAGGATAACGACAATTTCATTCTAAAACACTTTTGTTTATTTATTTTAGATCTAACACTTTAATTTTATTTAAAGTAACATGTTTTCTATAATGTAGCTGAAATTAAAGGTAACATTCAGTTTTATTTGTTAAATCACGGAAGCCAGGAAAATAACATAATAGAAGTCTACTCAATTTTTACAAATATTTTAAACATATTACTTTCAGCGAATTATTTAAAAGATCTTAATGGAACCTACGATTTTACGACTTCTGACTTTAACTATAACAAAAATAAGAAAAATTAAACTTAGAGCATCATATTTATATCTGATAAAGAACTAACATGAGCAGGCAAGGTAAATGATATTCCTTTTCAATGACAATCATTTATTATTTTAGAAAATTATATGTGAAATACAGAATTTGTTACCTTTCTGATATATATGTTCCATAAGGTATAAATATTAATTAGAAATTAGAAAAAGTTATTTGTGAACAGAAGGCCATTTACTTTGCACACAACACAGCGTGACATGCCAAGAAAATGACGATGTGAAGATTTAAGTATCTTAATTGGTTTATTTGTATTAATAGAAATGTTAATGTCTCTTAATACTTCTAAAAATATTTTTTATTGAAAATAAAATGAATAAATAAATAAAAAAAATTGTTCTACAACATTTAATAGGGATTTTATTGTGCGGACTGCAATTTTCGTATTTTGTAATATTCTCCCTTATATACCGTATTTACTCGTGTATACCGCGAATTCGTGTATAACGCTTGCTTTCCCCCCATGCTTTCCAAGAAAAAATGGCGATTTTTTAAAATCTCGTATATAACGCGCACTATAAATTTGATATGCAAATGACTGAATGACTGAATGAATTTCAGTAAAGAAAGTCGAATCAAACATTACATCAGGCCAAAAATAAGACGAAAATACATTTTTAGACTTCGGGTAGGGAGTGAATGACAGTGGAGTGATGGCAGTAAGAATTATTAATTAGCTTTTATATAATGTTAATGTATAAAAAAAGTGCAAGGAGTGAAATAAAGATGCAGTAATACTTCAATTAAATAAGACTTTGCGAACAATTATGTCTTCTTTGAATACATTTCTTGATTCATATAAGTATATCGTGTGATTACATCCAGCAGTAAAAAAAAAATATTCCGTGTATAACACGCACCTAAGAGTTTTGCTCTATTTTTTAAGTGCGTGTTACACACGAGTAAATACGGTTATTGATTTTATAAGTAAATTTTTCATTCTTTGACAAAAATGTTGTCCACAGTGTGTCCTAGTTTTTTAACTATAACAAAATGTCAGAACTAAGAGTGTCATCTCATCCTACTACTTTTTTTTATTTGTTTGTTACTATAATCAGCCTTTTCCCTTCTTTGCCACAATGTTTTCCTACAATAGACAAGGAAGTGTTGTGTTGCGCTGTTTTGACAGATAATTTACTCGCAAACACACGAGGTTTTGTTACGTCGTTATTTATCCCCGAGACATGGCAGATGATTTCAGTAGTAAGTTGTATCTATTCGCAAAAATAGTATCTTTTCCTGCGTTTTCGAAAAACAGGAATGTAAAAAAAAAAAAAAAAAAAAAAAAAAATGGAAGAAAGCTAAAAAATGGAAGAAAACTCAGAATTTTGAAAAATATTTCTCAAAGAAGGAATTCATTCCACAAGGCTTCATTTTATTTAAAAAACTCTAAACCCTTTTTCTCATTAATACAAATTATGATTTTGAGCACGTAAAAAGATGATAGCCATTGAATTAAATACTTTGATATATTAATAGATCGTGTATCTAATAATAGTTATGTGAAAAATTGAACTGCAGTCTTAACCCGGGAGATAGCGTGCATACCCAGGGTATGAATGGTTTTTACTTTGTCACCAATAAATAGAAATAATAATCCGCACCTTATTTAGTTGAATGCGATGTTATAAATTTGGCGATAAAGTAAATTGAAGGTTTTTTTAAAAAATTTAGTAGAGACAATTGTAAAAATCATACGCACTCTGCGTCTGTCAGGCCCGATGCGATCGAAAACGTAAGGGTGCTTGTCACTCAGTTTCGGAATTAATCCTCCGTAATGTTAAGTCTATGGACGTTTGATGTCATACATATATTTAAAATATTTCTTAGGAAAATTAATATTTTTAACTTCTATTTTTTATACACTTTTTAAAAGATGTCTCTCTTTTTCTTAGTTCTCAAAATATTTCTAAAATCTATGCTTTATTTAATACTTTATGTGTTAAAAGCTGATGAACTGTGAGTAAAACTTTAACTCTTCATATAAAATGAAGTACAGTGGAGCATCGTTTATACGACGCCGAAGGGACTACCGAAAAACGTCGTATAAACGATAACGACGTATAATCGATTTTTACTAACAAAACTAGAATTAATTTTATTTTCACTTAATTTTAATGTTTAGCGTGTTCATTTGAATGAATTTTTAAATTAAACAAACCAAAATAAACAAATAATCTTATAAACGGGGGTAATTAGTAAGCAATTTATATATGCGTACCTTTATTTATGTTTCACCGAAAGGTTCCTCATTTGCAGTACATCATTTCCTTTCCATTTAAAGTTAAAGATCAAAAACCTCGCGTGGCCAACTAAAAGTCGCCAATACAGATAACATTTAGAAGGATAGTCTTTTTGCAACTTAAAACAGGTTGGGAAAGCTGACCATCTCCAAAAAAAGAGTGACCCCTCCCAGTGTAATCTGTTACACATAAGCTGATTTTTCAGACTAATCGAACACCAGCCCAGATTTTTATAACGTGGAGTGAATTTAAACACGCTCTTTGGTGTCATTCATAGCTGCCAACTTCAGCTCGTTCGTAAAATATACAAGAAAAATAAACAAAAACAAACCTATACAAAATCGAAAAATCGACGTATAAACGATTTTGGGCGTCGTATAAAAGATATATTTTTATATTAAAATGAATAGGAATGAATCGGGACCACATTAAAACGTCGTATAAATGTAAACGTCGTATAAGTGATCGTCGTATAAACGATGCTTTACTGTATATACATTAGAAATATTTTTAAAACTAAGAAAAACAGAGACATCTTTTAAGAAGAGTATAAAAAAATAGAAGTTAAAAATATAAATTTCCCGAGGAGATATTTTAAATATACGAAAGCATCAAACGTCCATAGATTTTTCATTAATAAGGGGAGTTTGGAAGCTGAGTGATCAACCCTATTAACATTTATTTGTATAAAAAATTTTAATTCAGACTACAAGAAATTGCAGCACTTATGACTTCTGAAAGTTTCAAGACATTTCATAAAGTAGTTTTGAATATCAAATAAATATTCCTACATAAAAGCATTTAAGTCTTTTTAATGAAAAGAAAAGAAGTGGTGTTTATCTTTATATGTAATTTTGAAGTACAAAACCACTAAAACGTAAACTTTGTATCAAAATTTTGAGAAATAAAAATGGCTTTACTTTGACCCTTTGCACTCGTATATCCATGTCCAGCCTGACTGAACATCACCTTTCTTAACAAAATTTGTTTTTGGCACCATAATAAAGAAAAATAAAATATGCCTTTTTTAATTAGAGCATTTTTGATATTGTGTATAGTGAAAAATAACTTCTTTTGAAAAAGTCATGCCGATAGAATAAAATTTGCGTAACAGGCGCGTAAGGGTATTTACCAATTTTACTCATTCGTTTGCGAATAGAAATGTGACATAAAGTAACCTGTCGGGATTTTAGAACAGACTATATAAACATTTATCATAAATCATAAAAATAGTTTGTCTGAATCAGCTTTCAATACATTCCGATCAAAAAGCAACCAATGTATCTATCATCCAACCTGAATGGATTCCAATTCTGAGCTGCACGTTGTCTTCGGGACGATGTCTTATCCGGAATGAAGTGACTGCTTTTAATAAAGCCAGCGACATCCGGGCGATTTCTTTAGCATGCCGCATGCCGTTTCTGTCGGGCAATCCGGAAACTACCATGTAGGCATCGCCGATTGTTTCCACCTACGTAAGAAATAGAAGTATGTCACGTTCATCTATTATAAAAACTGATAATAAAATTACATAAAGATACTGATAAGATATTTTTATTAATATCTAGTTTTGAAATAGTGAGGTTGTTTTTATTTATGCTTAAACTTTATTCTATATTAATCCTTTATCTACCGATGGTATTTATAGGTACCATTAAAATTACTTATTATAAAGTTCTTTTAATACGTCAATTAGTGCTTATACTGTATAGAATGAGTTACAGATACATTATTTTGTTCCAAAAGCATTATTGGTTATACAAAACAAAAATATTTTTAAAAGAATGATTTATTTTGCCTTTCCATCTTTTCAGCTTTCTTGGCGAGGGGAATGGGAATTTTTCAATTCAGAAATATTTCTATATTTATATTGTAAGAACATCATATTTGTACATTTTATAATTCTAAAAATACTAAGAAAACAATTTAAAATAAAAAAAAATTGAGTGGGGTTATAAATATTTCACAAAATTCCTGTAAATTCAAATTTAATTAATTCTTCTAAATCCTTCAATCCTTTTAAAATCCTTTAAAAATTTATTAAATGATTAGGTAAATCTTTTAATTTAGTTTGAACAATTTACATAAAATGCTTTAGAATGTAAAATTTTCATTAATTCATAATGCGGTAGATAAAGGGTTAACACGTTGAATGCCACAGTGACTGACACTGAAATTTTCGTTTAGGTCGCGAAAGTTACCGGTAACTGTCAATGTAAAATATGCTATAAAATTAAAATATGCATACTGTTTTAAGTAATTATTAAGAAAGTAGAATCCTGAAATAAATAAAAGTTAAGTACGTTTTAAATTAATTTTCAATAATTACTTAAAACAATATTAGTTTTTAGTTTTATACCATATTTTAGACTGTCAGTCATCGGTGACTGATGCGGCCTAAACGGAAAGTTTAATGTCAGTCAGCGGTGATCGACGAGACACTTAACGTGTTAAGATCTCCCACTAGACACTCAAAAAGACCCGTATGATAATGTTAAGTGTATGCGGGCATTATTTTCAAATATCAATATTTTTACACGAGATTTTTTCCGTTGGATAACTGAACCGGGCTAGTTTTTAATTTTTCGATTTTGGTTTCAGATTTTTCTTTAAAAGTTACTTTAAATTTCGGAACCGGATGGAACTGGTTCTGAAATTGAAACTAGCATAATATTAAAACTATATAATCAAAATCGAAAATGTAAAAACTAGCCCGGTTGTAGATCATCCTCAGCTATCCTATGCAAAAAAAATCTTGTAAAAATATTAAAATTTGACTGAAATATTTGAAAATAACGCCCCCATAGATTTAACATTAGTATTCGGGTCTTTTTAAGTGACTCGAGTAGCATCTTAAAGGTTAGCATTAAATCGGAGTGTCTGTAATTACTATTTTACTTCCGGTTAATCGGATTCAGGTGGAATTGAATTCTGTTTAGCCCTCATCTGCAAAAGATGACCTACCGACCGAAGTAAACTAAATTAAACTAAGTCGGATTGGTCTCATTCTTTCCATTATAGATTAGGATTTGGATTTCACGGACTGGAATTGGCAGCGATGAACTTAAGGCCCCTGTCCCTGCCCGCGAAGATGCTCGCGAGCTAATGCTATTCCTATGAGGAAGCATTTTCCTAATAACTCTTTCGCATTTTGACATTTTTAAGCAATATATTTTTTGCATTGTACAGCCGGGGTCCCTCTCAAGATCGCTCCTTTATTACTTTTTCGATTTTGGTCGCAGATATTTTTTATAAAGTTAGTTTCTCTTTCAAAACTGGTTCAGAAAGTGAAAGTAACCTTATAAAAAATATCTGCGACCAAAATCAAAAAATTAATCAAGGAACAATCTTGAAAGGTACTTCAACTATCCAATGTGCAAAAAAAAAAAAAAAAAAAAAAAAGAAAAAGAAAAAAGAAAAAAAGAAAAAAAAGAAAAAAAGGGAAAAAAAAAGAAAAAAAAAGAAAAATGTTAAAATGCGAAAGAGTTATTAGAAAAATGCCTCCCTATAGGACTAGCATTAGCTCCTGAACGTCTTCGCGGGCAGGGACAGGGGTCTTGGGGACAGATTCGACCTCTCCCATTCCACGGAACATCGAAATGTTCATTGCAAAATCATCTTGTATTTAAAATATCCAAAATCTGAGGTTTGAGATTTAAACATGGACTAACAGAGCATTTGTTCTAAACTTACCGAAGGTTCTAGAAGAAATTTACCTTTTTAGGGAGAAATTTCAAAATTGTTTCTTACTCATCCGCTGTTAGCTCTTTTTTAAATAATGTTGTAGACTAAAAATATAAATAATACACGAAAAATTTAAAAATTCACTTAAAAATAAGTTTTTTTTTAAATCGAGTTTTAAATAGAATTGAAACCAGAATAATTTTCTGAACAATTCTTTAAAATATTTTGACAACCGAATATAACTTATCCTAGGGCTCAAAACCAATATAAGGATCATGCATTTAAAATGTATTTTTATATACTTTTTAATTTGAGTACTAAAGAAAATTTTCAACATTTCAAGGTGGATTCTAATAATTAAATTTTCTTCATTTTATAGTTATATGAAAATTTTAATTTATTAAGTTTCTTATCACTTAGAAACAAACAATGTGAAAAGGCATATGTCATTATAAATATTAAATTAAATTAACGGTTTCGGTTAAAATCTTGGAAAAATATCAGAACTTTTTTCTCTTTGAAGAATTCAAAAGCTAGTCAAAGATTCAAGTATCTATCACTCGTACTTTCAAGATATAAAACTTGTGTAAGTATTTTGTCACTTATGGAACTTTAAATTTATTTTCTGTAATTGTTAATAAATCCATTACCAATAAAAGATTATTTAATGCACCATCACGTAGCTGTAATCTTAAAAATAATTTTATGTATAATATTTAATTCTTAAAGCGTAAGGAAATTTTTATAAGAAACCCCATTTAAAATATCATTAAAATCAAAATATTAAAATATAATAGTAGTAAAAACTTATTTATTAAAGATAACACATATTCTTACTTTATATACATCAAAATCGTTGATTATAGCATCAAAGCAGGTATATAAGTCATTTAGGAAATCGACAACCTATTAATAAAAGAATACTTAAATATGTTTAAAAAGATAAAGCATTATTTTATATTTTTAGCCTTATTACTTGCTAGAAATCATAATTTTTACTTACTTGAATTGGCGTACTCATTGAACACATGTTTGTGAATCCAACAACATCGCTAAAAAACACTGTCACACTGTCGAAGTACTCAGGTTCAACTGATTTACCTCTTTTTAGCTGCTCAGCGACTGATCTGAAATTAAAAATGATTTTTTTAAATAGCATTAAAGAAGTAAAAGTATTTATAGAAGTATGTTTTCTTAACTTCATTTCAGTGGCCGAGAGGTTCTGACCTCTCAACTGGTAGACGGCAGGTGCTGGGTTCGAACCCAACCGCGGCCGTCGGCCTAACCGTTCGGAGTTTTCGTAGTTTTCTTCGAACCTTGCGTAAATACGGGTTAGGTTCCCTTATAAAGACCCCCACGAAGGGCACTCCTCCCCATGGGCCTATATCCCTAGTGTAGATAATCGGCCGACACAAATACACCACCACACCACCTTAACTTCATTTTGGCTTAACTGGCTGATTTAAAAATAACATAAACTTATGAAAGCAAATACAGTTGTTGAAATCTTATATGATTGTCAATAAAAATAAAAGAAATAACAACTGACAGGATTTTTAAAATGAAACAAAAAACAGAATCTTTTAATTGTATATTTGATCTTAAGAGGGTCCGGGACTCAAAAATCTTAATTTTTTTAAATTTTACGGCATTAATTTTTTTCTGTTTAAAATGATGTTTAAATCATGTTTATATTTTAATTGGAACTGGAAATATTAATTTTAAAAAATTGGTTTGTTTTCAAAATCTAGCGTTCAACTAATAATTGTTGTGGATTTTTTTATGCGTTTTACTTTATGATGTTTTTTTTTTTTTTTTTTTTTTTTTTTTTTTTTTGCCATTTCTCCTTTTTAAATTGTTATAAATCAAGAACCGTTTAAGGTAAATTGTTCAAACATGAAACATGTCTTTTACAATTGTTTTACTTTAATTATGATTCGGCAAATTTGAAAAATATATTTACTTTTAAAAGTATGTTTAAAAAAATTTACACACACACGCACACACACACACACACACACACATATATATATATATATATATATATATAAGTAATGCGTGCAATATTGTGTCCGTGAAATAGTGTGTAACAAAAACTATATTCGGATACAACTCCTCATCTTTTTGCTTTCTTTCGGGAACAACGGATTTAAAGCTTATTCTATCAACGATCACTTCCAAAAATTTCACGGTATGTTTTTGAAATGTATTCAAAATGTATTTATTTTGAAATGTATTTCACGGTATGTTTTTTAAAAAATCTGAATCAAAATTAAAGTTTATATATTTCAGTTTATTTGTATGAAAAAAAAAAAATTGAAATACTACAAAAATTATTTCAAGTTATAGCAATTTTAATTTATCCTACTAATATATATATATTTATATATAAGTTTTATCATATGACTTTGCCAAAAAATAATCTGGTTAACCATCAAAAATAATTTCAAAATTTAAATTCAATAAACAAAAATTATTTTAAATAAAATATGTCCCAACCCCAAACATTTTCTGTTCCCCTTTTTGGCGGTTTTTCCTCCTGCTTTACTGAACGAAAATGACTTATCAGACTAGGAAATCAAATCATAGGGTACCCCATGTCTCTCCCGATAACCCCGTAACTAAGGTACACTATATGATCAATGATGACTGGACACTTCCGATTTTAGATGTTTTGTTAAATATTTAGAAAAGTACTAAAGGAATAATCCACAAACATCAAATGTGTAAACAGCATAGTAGACATCACATATTTCCGTGATTTAAAGTTTTTTTTTCACGAAACCTCACAGGGGACTGTAAACGAATTGAAGAAAAACGAACGTCTTTTGGATTACCGTATAAAAACTAATACTGCAAAAGCGTTGAAATTCTAGCACATGATTAGGAAGCTTCTTGTAATAAACTGTGTTTATTTTAGTGTTAGATAGCATACATGCTTGCGGAGGAATTAAAGTTTTTATAAAAACAATCCAAAGTTTCACCAAGTTGTTTGCTTATAATTTGCAGAGTTCTTAATATAAAGGAATGCTCTTTTCAGCAAACAACACAAACAAGATTGTACACTATATGTTACAATCAAAATTTAAAAATAATAAAAATTGCATGGAAAATGTGCAGGTTTACCAAATAAAGTTTCACTGAGCATACGCAAATACAATCAAAGTATAATGTTCATAATATATAGCTAAATGTTGTAAAAAACTTTTGTTAAAATTTAAAATAAAAAATTGAAAGTTTTGAAAATTTTGAAAATGATCGCCGATGGAATAAACTCGAGATCCGTTGTTCCCAAACAGAATAATAAAATAATGACGAGTTGTATCCAAATATAGTAATGCGTGCAATATTGTGTCCGTGGAATAGTGTGTAACATATACTATATTCGGATACAACTCCTCATCTTTTTGGTTTCTTTCGGGAACAACGGATTTAAAGCTTATTCTATCGACGATCACTTCCAAAAATTTCACGGTATGTTTTTGAGATTTTCACAAAAGTTACTCCATACATTTAGCTAATATATTATGTACATTACATTTTGATTGCATTTGCGCATACGTGATGAAAGATTGTTTAGTGAGTCTGTTTATTTTCCAACCAATTTTTAATTATCTTTTAATTCTATTTGTATGGTATTATGTAGAATGTCATTTGTTATGTTTCCTGAAAAGAATATACTTTTATATTAAGAACTCTGCAAATTATAAGAAAAAACTTGGTGAAATTTTTGATTGTTTTTATAAAAACCTTATTCTTCAACCCTTATACGTGCTATCCTCATAATAATGAACGCAGTTTATTATAAGAAGCTTCCTAATCACTGCTACAATTTCAACGCATTCGCCATTTTAGTTTTTATAGGATAAATCAAAAGGTATTCAATTTTCTTCATTTTGTTTACTAACTCTTAGGGTTTTCGGGAAAAATCTTCGCGGAAATAGATGTTGTCTATTTTGCTGTTTACACAACTGAAGTTTTAGGATTATTCTTCAAGTATTTTTTTAGATATTTAATGAAACGTCCAAAATTGCAACTGACTGGACATTATTGGCCATATAGTGTATGTATGTAGAAACAGAAAATAAAACTATACCAACAATTGGTATTAAATTATTTTTAGATCACAGAAATTCATACTTTGGCAACACCTGATAAAGGAGTTCCTCGGATTTCTTTTTCTCTTCCATGAATGCTGCAGTCCTCTGCTCAACTAACGATTCCAGATTGTTAGCATACTGTTCCATTCGTGACAGCAAGTTATCCATTATGTTTACTTCGCCATTCTGCCCCCTGAAAGAAAAAAAAATAGAAATATACGTCAATATTAGCAAGTGAGGTGGGTCCCTACTGTGACAAAGTTTTAAAAATATTCAGATCTTGGTGTAATAGTAATCATTGCATCGAGTGTAGTATAATTTCCGAAATCTTTTGTGTGTCCTTGCAAATACTATCTGCTTTCTATTATATAGGAAGTAACTTCTAGTAAACCTCAGTAACGTTTATTAATTTCATAAAATGTGAAATAGTTCAATTGTGTTAAAACGCGCTCTAAACAGTAATTTTCCCCTTTACCATTGTGTAATGGAAAACTTTTGAGTGGCCCTGTAAATTACTAACGTACACTCTTTGCATCATACATTGTGCAGAACGTACTTTTTAATATATACTTCATATATTCTTATCAATTCTATTACATTCGAAAGAGTATAACATCATTAAAATTCACTTGAAACTATTTTTCTCCATTGAGCGTAATGTAAAGAAAGGCTTTTGATTGTCCCTGTAATTAAACTAAGCATCCAATTTCCATAACATTTGAAACGACTCGACAATATTATAGAACAATTATGTATTTCAAATTTCAAAGGATTCTGTTGAATAATTTTTCCTCTGTTATATGTGAAAGGACGGACGGTCGGACAGACTGAACGACGACGAATATTGTTTCTACGCATTTATATAATTACGAACGCATTTAAAAAGAAGATTTTTTCACCATCCTCAATACCAAAAAAAACATTTCATTTGTAATTAAGGTTTGTGCTTACACTCAAATGGTTGTTTTTGCGAATTTTTTCAATTTCAGTTTTATTTTTTAAATTAAAAATCAAACATTTAGGGTTTTAAAAACACCTTACTTTTGGTTCAGCGATAGTGAGAAGCAAAGTTACTACCCAAAATATATACCGGAAATTAACTTTCTATAACCGGAAGTGACCATTTAAGGGGGCTCAGGGGTTGGAAACTTTTCAAAAAATCATTTTTTTAATAATCTAATTTGATTATTAATTTAATTCTGAACTCAATGCAAAAAACCGCATAAAAATATTTGCATTTTTAACGGAGTTATAAGCATTTATGTATCAACCCTTTCATAGCCGCATCCATATAATTTCAACTTTAAGTCGCGTTTTCTCAAAACTTGATTTTTGATGACTAACACCAAGATTTCAAAAAAAAAACTATTTGATGGAATGGCTTAATATTTTTTTTCCTGCATATAATATCATTATCTAGATTATGAATTAATATATTTTAGATAGTTTAATATTTTGAGTATTTTTAATGGAAAAAAAAGTTGTATTTTTTAGGGTTTTTTTATTTTCAACTTTGAGAGATTTTTTAATACTGTTTTTATTAAGTGATAGTTATATCCTTAATTCATAATCTAGATTATGATGTTATATGCATTCAAAAAAAATTTAAGCCATTCCATCAAATAGTTTTTTTTTAATCTTGGTGTTAGTCGTCAAAAATCAAGTTTTGAGAAAACGCGACTTAAAGTTGAAATTATATGGATGCGGCTATGTAAGTATTGATACATAAATGCTTATAACTCCGTTAAAAATGCTAATATTTTTATACGGTTTTTTGCATTGAGTTAAGAATTAATTGAATAATCAAACCAGATCATAAAAAAATCAATTTTTTGAAAAGTTTTCAACCCTTGAGCTCCCTTAAAAAGCATCAGTAGCGGTAAACAATACACTTTGATACAAAGATATATAATATATAATATACTGAGTGAATCATAATTACTGGAACAATAGAATATTTCTTTAAATATTGCCCTCAAGAAAATGCTTCCAAATGCAAAAGAAACAATAAAAAAAAGGTGAGAAATTTGATACGATAAATTGTAATTCCATGGGTAGTCTATTAAAAAAAAATAATAATATTAATAATTTTTATACAGCCTTGTAGGGTAAAAATTTTCTTATCCAGTCCTGAATTAAACACAAAAAATTGCAACTTCATGCCTACAAAACACGCAGAGTTATAGACGTTTAAGTAATTGATCAGGTTTTAAAAGATTTGACACAAATTGAAATATGGACAATTTAAAAGAACAATGTTACTTTAACAGTTCTAGAAAACATGTAAAAAATATATCTATTGAGTTAGACTTTTGATATTTTTTTTTTACTTTTTTGTAATGTTTAACCAAATAATTTGAAAACAAAATCATATCCTAAAATGTCTCATAAAGTTTATAAAATTTTCAAATGAATCGTATTGTTTTAAATTAGATAATTTAAAATCGTTATAACTTTAAATTTTATTACTTGGAATTAAAAAAAATCATTTAATTAAAGATGAATGTCTAATTTTAGTTTTGTTTCAGCATTTTCTTTCTCTTTTCATTATTTATTTATTTTTCGAATTTGAATTTGAAGGGTTCCGGATTCATCCACGGCTTGGATATTTTTCAGTCTGTCAGTTTCTGCACTTGGTTAGCCAGTGATAAATCATGTATTAAATACTCAATAATTTTAAGCGTAATTTCATTGTTGAAAATTAATTGGAAAATTAATTAAATTGTATATGTATTCACTAATGCTGGGTTTGTTTGTGTCTCATTATACGCTTATGGATTGTGTGCACATGAAGACTATTTCTTCTTGTACTGTAATGCAGCCTTACAGACATATGGGAATAAAAAGATGGCAAGCAGGGCATCGTCCTCGTAACTTAAATGATAGAGCATTTGGAGCATATTCCGAGGGTTCCGGGTTCGATCCACGGCTTGGAAATTTTTCACCCAACTGCTTTCTACGCTTAGTTAGCAAGTGATAAATTGCAAATTAAATATTAAAGTGTTATTATTTTAATGAATAGGCTGGGCAATTACACTACGAAAAAGTTAGTGTAAAATTTTAAAGAATAAACAAAGCTTATCAAAATGTTACTAAATGGTTTAAAGTTAAAAAAATAATAAATTTAAAAACAAAACAACATTAAATAAAAAATTTTAAAATCGACGTTCATGTTAATTTCTATGTTCATAATCAGGAAAAAAATTTACATTGTTTTAAAAGTTTAATGAACAAAGTCTAATTGTCTTGAATTTGAAAAGAATTTTGATTTGAAATTTCGATCTTGATTCGTTAGGATCGCCATCATTTTTCGTTGCAACTAATCATAAGTTCAGAACTGCATTAGCGGCAATTATCAGACGAAAACTAAATAAAAATTTAACCGAATTAATGATGAATATTAGTCGTAGGAAAAAAATTGTCTATCATAAAAGTTGAGCATAATTCAAAGAATATGGATTCCGAATTCACCAAAATCGGTCAGGTAGTTCCCAAGGAAAATGCTCTTAAAACTTAAATAATTTCCATAGGATTGGATTCAGTCTTCTCTTCCCTTATAGCAAATTTGTGAAAAGAAGCGAATTAGATGCTTCTATAATCCTTACATATGCCTAAAGCTCCAGAATTTTTTTTTAATTTCCAGTTGGAAAACTTCTCTTGTGGGATGATTGGAGTTGTGATTTCGTTTTTTATATCATCCAAAACTGTAGAGGTAACACCTTTATTATTATTATTATTATTATTGTTGTTGTTGTTGTTGTTGTTGTTATTATTATTACTATTACTATTACTATTATTATTATTATTATTATTATTATTATTATTATTATTATTATTATTATTATTATTATTATTATTATTATTATTATTATTATTATTATTATTATATTTTTTATTTGTATTTTTTTTTTGGAACCACAAAAAGAAAAAATAATTGTATTACTTGACTCGCGAATGAAGTACTGCATATTCTGAATAGAATTTAAATTTTTTGATGGATTAGACAAGATTTATTGCTCTAAACTCTATACTAATTGCTCCATACTAAACAAATTTTTAGAACCTTTTTCAAACGATCTTATCATTTGCATGCCATAGCAAGCTGTCCTTGGACAATAGAGCCAGGGTCGGTAATAACGTGGAGTGCTAATATTAAGCGTTAATTATGAAAGAATCCGGGAGGTTATTGATTATGAGCGTAAATTACTAAAAAGGTGGTTTTTAAATGAGTTATGCATTTTTTACGCTAAACATCGTTTAGTTTACTAAGAAATGTTTTTAGAATACAAATAAAAGGATATAGAGGGAAACGCAAAGAATTCGATATACATGGCCGTCCATGGATAAAAATTTCTGGCAATGTAATTTTAGTAGGTTTAAGAATATTTTTGTATGAATTAAATTATAGCTAAATAATGGCATCTAATAAAAGTTTTAGGTAAATTAAAACTAAACAAATTATTCAAGTGAATTTTGATCTATTGGTATAAATCGTTGAAAGAGAAATTTCAAATTGATTGTGTTTTCATGCTAAACTAAATTTTCCCATTATAAAGTATGTATATCAATTTACAGAAATACAGCACTTTAGAAAGAAATTGGATTGCACATTCGGCTATGGACGGTAACTGCTGAAATCAATTTTCAAATTTTTAACTGTTTTCTAAAATGTTTACTTAGTTATCCTATTTTGGTTATTTACCTAAATAACAAAGTTTTGTTAAGGCTTTCAGGAAATGTTCGAAAATGTTCCATAACATATGCTTAACGCTTGATATTTCTTTCTTATTTTTATCTTATCACTTTCTGTTTTTTACGAACTTAATTCGATACGGATAATAAAAGCAGTGTATATTTAAACTTCATTTGGCATATTATAAAACTAAATTCAGCGTTTTTCAATTTACTCTAAAGCTAAAAAAGAACCCTTGTTTAAAACTTAAATTTAACATTGTGCTAAACACGCTTTGAAAGGAGGTGACAATTTTGCAATGCCACGTTTTTCCTGATACATTTTGATTAACTTTTAAAAACACGAGATTCGTATTGAGATATCCACTCAATGCAAACGTCATGAATCTAATATTTGTGTGATTAATTCTAACTAAATTAGTCTGCTTTTAACAATTTGACGTTTATTGCTTTTATACTGCTATTGGACAATGTATTACACAAATATATAATTAAAGTTGTTATCTAGGCTTTAGTAGCATATGGTACATAGAGTACGAAGCTCCTGTCATTATGTATGTCGAAACCGACCGTGTCTTTAAGGGTTAAAATATCGTAGCTATAATTACTAACGATTTTTTTAAATTTATTATCAATAATGCTTTTACACTTGTGCTACGATATGTACAGTCGTAGCAAAAAAAGTACACATTCCCTACTAACTCTGCAAAGAAATGTCGTACAATAAAGTTACTGGTGCCAAACGACTGAAAATAAAGTCTATTTTAAAATGATGCATATAAAGTTTGCCTAAGGGACATCTACATAATAAAACGAACATATTTTTTTTTCAATGGCAGTACTTAATTCTGACAGCATAAATGACAGCATAACTCTGCATCCTTCAACTAGCCTAAAAACATATTTTTATGCAATTTGTACGTTAAGTTTCCAAGAAATTAATTACTTTAAAACGAACATATTTTAGGAGCTGTATCCGAACGGAAGTACGGTAATCGATTGTTGAACGAGAGAGACCCTTTCTTGATCAAGGCTCCTTAGGTGCCACTCAAGCAGTCATTAAAGACTGATAGCTTACAGGGAAGCATAAGAAGTTTCAAGATATCTAGTCACATCTATCGTAGACGGCTCCTTAAATTATCTTTTTGCCGTTTTTTAAGCATAATTTGGAAACTACTTGGAAGAAAAATTTATAATTTTGGATTTCAATAAACAGAGCTTTATAAATTTAAATCTACCAAAAAAAAAAAAAAAAAAAAAAAAAAAAAAAAAAAAAAAAAACTGTAGGTTGCAATTCATAATTTTTTTCTACTGTTAAATTCATAATTTATATTATAAAATAATAAAATTTGCAACGTATAATTATAAAATTCAACGTATTTATGTTTGGACATTTTAGTATTATTGCTGTATAAAAAAATTAACTTATTTGGAGTATAACTTTAGGAGATATTAATAAATATATGAAAATGTAATTTAACATTAGAAGCATCAAATATTGAATGTTTATAATTCAAAAACATATCATTCAAATGAATTAAAATTTGACGTTTAGGCACTGTTTACACCGGAGATTTGAAAAGTCTTCTTAAAATTAGGCATTACTATTTTTAAAAAATGAAGTCTGGGTTTGTTTTAATATGCAGATGATCCGTAAGTAAATTTTATCTGTGTCATTTAAAAGTAGAACTTACTTCCAATCGTTCATTACCAGTGACTTTATTTTACGATATTTTCTGAGATGTTAAGGTGTCTCAGGAGTCCTACTTTTTACTTGGTAGTGCAATTTACCAACATGTAATATTTAATTCTTTTCCTTAGTCCGTTAAATCTTAAATGCACAACATTTTTAATATAAACAACTTAATATCTTTTCTTTTCAAAAAATTTTATTAACATTCTACATTGAAATTTTTTTTTCATGTTTAATTTTAATTAAAAAAAATTAAAATTGTTTTTGGACTTGCATCTACTGCGCGCAAGCTTGTAGTAAAATTATTGACTCAAGAGCCAACAATAATATTCATAATGATGTAAAGCTAATGTATCTTCAACTTATACTTAATTATAGAGCAATTTATTTATTTTTTTTAATTTAAAACTAAATTCAAATAATAAAATTTTGAAAAAAATCATTTTTTATTGAAAAACTGCCAATTTTAAATGATAAATGCAATTATAATACTAAATTTGAAGTTTAAGTTCTTCTTTAACTTAAAATTAAGATACTTACCAAGTTTTATACAAGTTGCTTTATTAGTTTTCCGAAATGCTGCGCGCAGTCGGTGGAAGTTAAAGAACAATTTTAAACTTTTTATCAAAAATGAATCTTAATAAAATAAAATAAAATTTCAATGTAGAACATAAAAAAAAATATTTTAATAGAAGAGACATTGAGTTGTCTATATGAAAAATTTTATGAGTTTAGGCTTCATTGGAACGGAGAAACCAACTTAAATGTGACATGTTGCTTTATTGCATCACCAGGTAAAAAGTAAGACTCCTGTGACCCCTTAATAGAGGGCATTTAAATTTTTTTCCACGATTGTACTTACACAACGCTCCTCAACACCTTTGCTGACTGCCCGCAAATCGCAATTTGTGTGTAACTGAAGAATATACATTTCTCAAAAATTATGTGACCTATAGGGAAATCGCTATAATTTTCCTCTGAGGTATAACTTAACGTCTACTATTTCTAATTTTTCCATAACTTTGTTTCAATGGATTCGGAAATAGATGGGAAGGGGAACATATTTTTGCACTACATTTTTGACGATATTTATGAAAATATAATATTTAAATTTTAAAGAAATGTATTTTTGAGTTCAGTTTTATAAAAGATTTCATTCAATGCTCCACACGATATACAAAGAAAATATTTTTATTTTCAAGTTAACTCAATAATATTCTCTACATATTTCCTAAATATATTTGTGAATTTATAATAATTTGTAAATATGTGTGTCAATAATCTTTATTAATTCCCCGAATTTGAACTTTATATGCTCCATAATTTACGAATAAAATGATTGTGACAGTCATTCAGACACAAGAGTGAACTTTTAATGGTTACGTTTTTTTTCTTTTTAAGTACGGAACCCTAAAAAGATAATAATTCAGTTTTAAGCTAATGACGTATAAAATTTAATTTAAAAAGTGGATTAGTGATTATTTTCAACCAAATTACTGAAAAGATCTAAAAAATTAGAATTAGAAGATAAGGTGCTGTGCATATAAACTGTTGTCAGTTTAGGGGGGAGGGTGAGAGCGGGCACATGATATCGTAAGATATCTATGGAGAAGAGGGATCTGTTTTTGATATCGTTACCATTTTTTTTAAATTATTCAATTAAGATTTCCTGTTTTCTCTCGTAATTTGTTCTTTACGCCAAAATATTCATATATTTTTTAATATGTTATAAATTTTTATAAAAATACAAAGTTATTAAAATCATTAAAGATTATAAAATTATTTAATTCCACAATATGGTATACGTCAACAGGCATTTCTATTTTTCAATCGTACCTGTATGCATGTATTTTAAGCTGTTCGAAAAACTAGGTACGAAATATGTTGGAAGTGATACTTGTTCTATTTATAAGTAAAACAAAGAGAAAGAAAGTTTCCACCTCTTTTGTTGATAAGAATTTATCCCCTGCAACCTCTCCTCCCCATCGTATGGAGACAATTGCAAGAAGGTGTTATTACTGTTGAATGCATTATATAATAAAAACTATTATTAATATATTTTAACCATTTCTTTAAAACGTTATTTAATATATAGTAGGGATATTTTATTGATTTTCCATTTAAATCAAGAAAGTATGTGAATAATAAATGTGTAACCATATCTGCACGCTTTAAAAAAGAAAAAAATCTATAGAAGTAAAGTTATAGAAATCTGTATGCTGACAAAAATTTTATGTGTTCACTCTAAAAAAAAAAAGTTCTAGACATCGCAGTTTCTTAAAAAAATTTTATTAGCCTCTCAGATTTTTTGATTCACGGTGCATATCTATATCTATTACATGAATTTCTGTTGTTGTGGTTACATAAAAATTCCTAAAATACCAGTTTCTTAAAAAAAAAAAAAAAAAAAAAAAAAAAATAGTAATTTACTTTTTTACAGTGTATAATATCACTGTAAATAAATAAATAAAAAAAAACTGTTAAAAGTTTAAAGAATTGTTAGACTTTGATAACGATATCATTAGGGAGTAGGAATGGTAACGCATGATATCGTACAGGAAGGAGGGGTATAAAATTACCAAAAAAAATAATAACTTTACGTATCTACAGCCCAACATGTTAATACACGGCTAGTAAAAAAATAAATTTAAATGGTGCGAATGCTTAAAAACAAAATGGTATATTGTGATTTTGTTACCTGTTTAGAATCCTCATTTGCGACTTAATTTGACTAATATCAGGTCTTTCATCAGGATCTTCGTCCCAGCAGCTTCTCATTAAGTGCAAAATCCCTGAGGAGCATGATTCTTTGGTGACTATTGGCCTAAAAATCGGTTGTTCTTTGATACGAATGCGTTGTAAGATTTCTGTATAGAAATATTTTCAGCAATTATAATATTCATTTGCTATAATTATAAAGTATAATAGACAACAATTTTATTACTAAAATTTTTTTTATAAAAATGAAAATAGTATAGCTGAGATAATTTATCCTTTTTGAATGATTTTTTTTTTTTTTTTTTTTTTTTTTTTTTTTTTTTTATGGACTATATTTTTGTCTATAAATCGGAGAATTTTAGACTAATTTGGAAATTGCAAATAAAGGGTCGTCTTATACACGAGTTAAAATATTTAATTTTTCGCAGGTAATCGGCGACTAGTCAAATCTTTTTTAAGTAATTACATATAAGAGAGATAAAAGTGAACAATGGTCATTTCACAATGATTGACAAAAAAAAAAAAAAAAAAAAGCCTCCGTAATTGTTTTGTACCCATTTTTTTTCTTGGGAGAGTATTCCCTTCAATACAGGAACATTCCTTTCAACATTTAAATCCCTTAAAAAAAAAAAAAAAAGTTTAATTTGGGAATGTTTTTAGGTATCTCACCTAAAAATCCTGCAATACAAAAGAGTACTATATTTTAGTAGTCAAAGGAATTGTTTACTCTCGTAAATAAGGCTTGTGAAGAATTATTCTTTTTGAGTATCATTGAATTGTTATGAATAGGTTTCAAAAACCTTTAGGTTTCTTCGGCTTTAGGGTCATTCCATGGTAACTTACGTTACATTTTGAGCTATTTTCAGTAAATTTAGTAATATAACACACACACACACACACACACAAAATTATTGAAAATGTAAATTTGACATGGTTTGCTAATTAAACTTATTCAAAGCAAAATTTAGATTAATTCAAATACCTAATTAAGCTATTGCATAGCTTTTATCACGGGCTTTGAGCGCGGCGACCGAATCCAAAAATTCCGTAACGCGAAAAATCCTAACACATCCGTAACGAAAAAACCTAACACTCGGCTAACGTCGTTTCAGCTCCGCAGACTTCGGCACAGTGCCGAAGTCTGCCGAGCTGAAACGACGTTAGCCGGAGTGATTTCTATCTTCTTTAGACACAATATTTTAGTTCAACAGTGAATGGCAGTTGCTGGTGAATAGCTGTGCGCGTAAAATTTGTGTATTAAGTTTTTAAATATGAATAAACAAAGTGCATTTATTAATGAAGAAAGTGGTGAAAAAATAGTGAAAGAAAATGAGTGAGTACTCTATATACATACATTTTATTATTGTCACAAATGCGGTATTTTTTTCGTAGCGCGGCCAAATTTTGTTTGGTGATTTATTATGAAAGTGTTAATTTTTAGTGACAGGAGCCCCCCCCCCCCCCACGGTGAAGGTCGAAAAAGTTAAAATGCTTATAACTCGCGATCTAATTTTCATAGCGCGGCCAAATTTTGTTTTGTAATTTATTATGAGACAGATTTAGTTTTTGGTGACAGGAGACCCCCCCCCCCCATGGTGAGGGTCGAAAAATTTAAAATGTTTATAACTCGCGATCTAATTTTCGTATCGCGGCCAAATTTTGTTTGGTAATTTATTATGAGAGAGTGTTAATTTTTGGTGACAGGAGCCCCTCCCCCCACGGTGAGGGTCGAAAAATTTAAAATGTTTATAACTTGCGATCAATTTTCGTAGTTCGGCCAAATTTTGTTTCGTAATTTATTATGAGACAGTGTTACTTTTGGTGACAGGAGATCCCCCATGGTGAGGGTCGAAAATTTTAAAATGCTTATAACTCGCGATCTAATTTTCGTAGTGCGGCCAAATTTTGTTTGGTAATTTATTATGAGGCAGTGTTACTTTTGGTGACAGGAGACCCCCCACGGTGAGGGTCGAAAAATTTAAAATGCTTATAACTCGCGATCTAATTTTCGCAGTGCGGCCAAATTTTGTTTGGTAATTTAACATGAGACAGTGTTAATTTTTGGTGACAGGACACCCCCCCCCCCATGGTGAGGGTCTAAAAAT
Source organism: Maratus speculifer (assembly GCA_964019185.1). Classification (NCBI taxonomy): domain Eukaryota; kingdom Metazoa; phylum Arthropoda; class Arachnida; order Araneae; family Salticidae; genus Maratus; species Maratus speculifer. Next base: position 328,391,565 of record OZ025290.1, read on the forward strand.
TTAAAATGCTTATAACTCGCGATCTAATTTTCATAGCGCGGCCAAATTTTGTTTGGTAATTTATTATGAGACAGCGTTACTTTTGGTGACAGGTGACTCCCCCACGTTGAGGGTCGAAAAATTTAAAATGCTTATAACTCGCGATCTAATTTTCGTAGCGCCGCCAAATTTCGTTTGGTGGTTTATTATGAAACAGTGTTAATTTATGGTGACAGGAGACTCCCCCCCCACGGTGAATCTATTGGAAGAAATCATCACGCCTGACGGACGTGTTTTCTTGTACTCCTGCTCAAAGTTACTTTAAGTCGGTAATTATAACTATTTTATAGCTAATTAGCATAGTAATGATTGAGTCTGTACTTTCTTTTCCTTTTTTATTAGTTTAGTGTAAATATTAGCTTTTATTTTCATTTTGTTGATTTCGAAAACTTTTCGAAGCTTGTGTGGTCTCCATTTTCGCCGTGTTCTCAACGACTTTTTTTTTTTTTTTTTTTTTTTAATTTTCTTATTCTGATGTTATTAGTTATTTTCTGTATATATGTTAGTTATCCAGTTTTTGTGCTTTCTAAATTTGTAAATATTGTATCATTTTAAGTAGTTTATTGGTAATTTACCTTTTTCTTTCTGGCGGGCAATTTCCACTTCTTTATTTACTTCGCCTTCTTGTTTTTCGAATTGTGTTGAGGAGTTTTCCTGCTTCTTGTCGTTTAGTTTTCTTGTTTGGAGGAGTTTGATGATGGAGTTAGCCTGCTATAAGACTCTCTTTATTTTTCTAAAGTGGATTTTTTTTTTCTTCTGATTTACTAAAAGTTTTTTCCCTCTGTAATCGGTTACTTACAGACTTTGTGTTTATAATCGGTTGCTTTGAATTCGACGGTGGTTTCTTTGTTAGTGGTTTTTTGATTGTTTTGAAGGCAGTAGATATTGAATAATGGCTAAAATAGATAAATTTTTGGAAGAGAGAGAGGAGGAGGACTATCCAATTGCGATTCAGAAGGTAAATGTTTTAATATATGACACTTTGGAAGCGCAGAAGGATAAAAGCGGTGGTGGCAAGGTTACTATTGAAATTATGAAATTGTTAAAAAAAAATTTTGATTACATAAATATTAGACTGGTTAAGGCTCACAGAGAGAGCGTGGCGAACGAAACTAAAGTTAGAACGATGATAACGGATAGTAAGGCCTATGAAGCCTTGGTGCGACGCGTGTCTGGGGATAAGCCTGAGACTTTAAATTTACAGGAGTTTCCTACTTTGAAAAAGACAAGTGATCGGCGTGATCAGGGTTTTTCGGTTATGGTTACGCCCAAAGAAGGTGATGATGTCACGGTGGTGAAGAAGGATCTAAGACAAGTATGGAGAGATAATGCTGATGCACCAAAGCCGCATGATGTGGCATCGACCAAGTCGGGTCAACTGATTTTGAGAATGAAGACTAAGGAAGATACAGAAAAATTAAGGAATGTTATAGAGAAGGTTGATCTTATAAAGAATAAATTTACAGTTCGGTTCCGAAGAGAAGGCGTCACAGACTTTTGGTTTTGAGTGTGGATGGTGATGTGGTTGATGATGAAGTGAGGGATTCGGTGAAGCAGGCTCTTGTGGATGGAGGTCAGGTTCAGGCTCGTGATTTTGATATTATTAGACACTATCCTACCCGTCAGGGTAAAGAGAACTGGATTTTGGATGTGGACGATGCTAGTGCCGAAAAGTTGCTTATGAGGCGTAGTATTTGCATTAACTTAGAAAGGTATCGGATTGTCAATTTTGTACAGATATTGCGTTGCTTCCGCTGCCAGGCTTTTGGGCATGTGAATTCCAAATGTGCAGAAGATCAAAAATGTGTAAAATGCGCCGGTAATCATGGCTTGAAGGATTGTTCTATCACAGTAGAATCATGTATCAATTGTATGAGAAAGGACGATGGGACAGATACGGCCCATAGGGCTGACAGTTATGATTGTCCATGTTACAAAGAGTATAGGCGGGATCTTTTATCCAGAAGATTATAACAGCAGTTTCAAAAACTTATCTTGACTCTGGAAAATTGGTCATAGTTCAAATTAATTTGAACCACTGCTCAGATGCGAACGATGCTTTGGCTTCGTATGCTGAGAGTAATGGTGTACATTTTTTCTTATGTAAGGATCCATATATTCGTAACGGTACTTTTTCTGGACTCCCTCCGGGGTGGCTTTGTTTTCCATCTATTTCTCTTACTTCAATGATACTTTGTACAGACTCGTCATTGTCTATTGTGAAAGGCTTTTGTTCGAATAATTCAGTTTTATTACGATAACTCTTAGTCAGGGACCTTTGATTATTGGGTCTGTTTATTCTTCACCTTCTAGTGATCTTGATAAAGATATGTCTTCATGGATTAATTATTATCAGAATACTACTCGTATGATTATCGGCGGTGACTTTAATGTTCCGTTGCGTATACTTGGCTATACACGTGAAGATAATAGAACAGAAATTTTTGCAGACTATCTCATGATGACGGATCTTAGACTTGTGAATACTTCAGATGCTCCTCATTCTTATGTTCACGACAATCAACTTGGAAGACCTGATCTTACCCTCTTGGGGGTTGATATTATTCCCTTTCTACAGAATTGGCGCGTTGATGATACAGTGTTCTCTTTCTCAGATCATCGATATATGATGTTTTCGTTGTGCTTGAATCCAGTTTTTAGAACCTATGATAGGTTCAAAACTAAGAATAAATCAATGCACAAATTTAATAAATTATTCAGTGAAAAACATGATTTACTATGTTCATCACTTATGAGAGTGCATGGTCCGGCTTCTCTGGACGATTGGATTGAAAATTTCAATGAATATCTCCAATATGTACTTCAAAGGTCCTTTCGTCGGGGCAGTATTTCCTATAAACCTACCATTTATTGGTATACTACTGAACTGAGAGTACTGAGAAATAAAGTTACTGCTGCTTATAAGCGTTATAGAAAGAATTTAGACAATCCTGTATATAGAGAATCCTATATATTATTACGTCATGAATATAAAAGAAAAATTAGAAAAGCGAAGCGTTCTAGTTGGTTAGATTATTGTCAGCGAACTAATGAAGCATATGGTAACGTTTTTAAGTTCGTCTCTGGTAAAAAATTTAACTACCAAGATATGGCTTTTTCTACCATGGAGAATTCATCCGTTTTTGACGCTTATGATGACATAGCTCATCAACTAATGATTGAACATTTTAAGGTTGACAATGTACCTGAAAATACTTATAGTTATGAAAGCTCATCGGATTACACGGATGATCCAGATTTTCGCCCTTTTTCCAAGAAAGAACTAAATTTTGTTTTGAAACAACAACATAATAATAAAGCTCCAGGTTTTGACAATGTGGATGCGCTAATTGTGAAGAATCTATGTTTTAATTTTAATTTTTTAATGTTGTCAATTTTTAACACTTGCTTTAAATATGCACATTTCCCGGTCAGCTGGAAGAAGGGAGTTGTTATTTTCTTTAAGAAAAGAAATAAGCCAGAGGGCTCTTATCGTTCATATCGACCAATTACCCTGTTGCCTATTATAGCAAAGGTCTATGAGAGGCTGCAGAAACTTAGAATCACAGTAATGCTCGAGGCTGCTGCATACCTCGACGGGGACCAACATGGTTTTCGCGAGGGACGAAGTACTCTGACTGCACTCTCCTCTCTTCGTGAGAAGATTAAAGAAACTTTGAAGGCTTATAAATATTGTGCGATTGTGTCATTCGATATAGCAGGAGCTTTTGATGTGCTTGACTGGAATGTGGTTGCTAACATAATAGATCACTTGCCTATCTACGATTATTTGAAAGAAGTATTCAAGAATTATATTTCATTTAGACTTATAGGTTTTAAATTTACCGATGGCATTCGATGGTTTAGACTGTTCTGTGGCTTCCCACAGGGTTCATGTTTGGGCCCTTTGATTTGGACAATAGTTGCAGACCGAATTCTTAAACAGAGTAAAGAAGTAGCGTTGAATTTAATTTCTTACGCTGATGACTCTGTGGTTGTTGAAGGTGCGGACACTAGAGCGTCACTTGAGAATAAAATGAATAACACTGTGAATAATTTTTCTACTGTCTGTGCTCATTGCAACTTGCAGCTTAATAATACCAAGACGGTTTCTATGCTTTTTGGACGTAATACCATGAAAAAGAGACGTCCTATTTTTAAACATAATGGTAGATCAATACCTGTGAAGGATAATATTCTTTATTTGGGTTTTCTTCTAGACAGTGCCTTCCATTGGTTAGATCATCTTGAGATGATTCGAAGTAAAGTTATGTCCTTTACTTGCAATATGAGAAAAGTGAGAGTAAGAGATATAGGGGTCTCTCTAGACCTATTAAAGGTTTGGTACAACACTGTATTAAAAAAGCAGATATCATACGGACATGAGGTCTGGTATCGTGACCTTCAGTCCCATGGTATTCGCAGATTGTCCTCTTGCCAGCGAGTTTGTCTGTTAACCATAATTCGTACATATCGTACAATTTCAACTGAAGCATTGTGCGTTTTGGCTGGAGTTTTACTTATAGATATAGAACTTTCTAATTCTGCTCGTCTTTATGATATGATCCACGGAAATACATCAGTAGTGGTGGAAAATACTACTATTTATTCTGAGGATTTGGTTAAACGTGTGCCAACTTATTATTATCCGAATTACTGCGAAAGACATCATGTGAATTTTCTGAATCCAGTACGAAAATCATTTCCTGATCGTAATTATCCAATAATTTTTACTGATGGATCGCACATACAAAGTGGAGTTGGTGCTGCTTTTGTAGTTTATTTAAAAAATGTAGAAATATTTAATTACAGAATCAAGCTTAATGTTAAAAATTCGATCTTTCAGGCAGAATTGGTGGCAATTTCGGAGGCTATACAGTGGTGCGGACGAACTGAGTTTGCTCACTTCTATTTATATACTGATAGCCTGTCATCGACATGTGTTTTGCATCATCTATTTCCATGTGATCAGTTAGTATATGATATTTTCACGAACTTACGTGTACTTAAAAATAAAACTATTCATATAGGATGGGTCAAGGCCCATGTAGGCATTGTGGGTAACGAACGTGCTGATGAACTTGCCAAATCAGTGGTTCTGAATAATGTTTATGACAAAGTAGTTAACCTTCCATTTCCTGTGAGTTATTTAAAGAATTACTTTCGAAATAAAAATATTCGTGATTGGCAGGATCGATGGTCCTTTAGCGATAAAGGTAGGGATACCTACATGGTTATTCCTGATGTTAGTTTAAATTACGTCTGTTATTCTCAAGTGGCTGCATATTTTGTTTCTGCACATGGTGCGTTCCCTACTCTGCTGTACAAACGGGGAATGAGAAATAATGATAAGTGTATTTGTGGCAAACGCGGTGACGTCGCACACTATTTATTTGATAGTTGTTGTGTTTCAGCAGACAAGTTTAACTTAATTAGAAATAGAACCATAGAGTGGAATACCAGAAATGTTCTATTTTCACATTTTAATTATAAGAAACTTTGTGCTATTTATAATGATCTGAATGCACACTTTACATTCATTCGTTACAAATTCTGATGTTGTAACTTTGTTTTAATTGACAGGACTGTGAACTTTAAATCTTTGGACATGCTCCTGTTGTGTGACATAGTATATAAATTTAACCCTCAGCTAAAACTGTATTGAACTTTTCTGACTTTTACAATTTTTTTTCTTTTTTAAGGCTTGGTGTTTATATTAGTTTTATTATATTTTTAGTTTTTGTTTTGTTTTGGAACATGTATGATTTGTTCTTACATCTCACTTTATTTTGTATGTGTCTTGTTAAGTTTGTTAATTATTTTCTCTTTGTTCCGTCAGTCAGACGTTTGTCAAATTGTCAACAAGTGTTTTTCATTTTTATCATTTTGTATATTTTAGTGCCATTGCATATTATTGCTGCATATGTTATTTATGTTATGGAATGGCCCGTTGTTTGTTATTTGGCTGGTTGGTTGTGGAATATTTCCTCCGGGGATTAAACAAATATGCCAAGTTTTTTGGTGGGTGCCCCGGATGGGTGATCCCCCCCCCCCCACGGTGAAGGTCGAAAAAGTTAAAACGCTTATAACTCGCGATCTAATTTTCGCAGCGCGGTTAAATTTTGTTTGGTAATTTATTATGAGACAGTGTTAATTTTTGGTGACAGGAGACCCCCACGGTGAGGTTTGGAAAATTTAAAATGCTTATAACTCGCGATCTAATTTTCGTAGCGCGGCCAAATTTTGTTTGGTAATTTATTATGAGAGAGTGTTAATTTTTGGTGACAGGAGACCCCCCCCCGGTGAGGGTCGAAAAATTTAAAATGCTTATAACTCGCGATCTAATTTTCGTAGCGCGGCCAAATTTTGTTTGGTAATTTATTAAGGTATTGTATAGCTTTTATCGCGGGCTTTGAGCGCGGCGAAAGAATCTAGAAATTCCGTAACGAGAAAAAAACTAACACTCCGGTTAACGTCGCTTCAGTTTGGCAATCTTCGGCAAGGTATCCTTCGGTAGACTTCGGCAGACATTGACGCGGTATTTTTCAGATATTTTGAGAATATCAAGTCTCAAACTTATGCTTTTTATTTCAGCTACCATAAACGTATGGTTTCAATGATAAAAATTCCTGATTAACCTACATGTATTGTAAGACAATAAAAATATTTTAAACGATATTAACTTCTCATTTATTCAATAAAAGAAAAAAAAAATTGATATCGGTCATCATGCTCAAAAAGTGTAATTATGAATTAATATCAAAGACAAAAAAAATTGCATAAATAAAAAATAAGTAAATAATTATAATTGCATAAGTTGATAAAAAATGCTATGCAATAGCTTTACCGCGGCAGTCCCCGAGTGCCACACGTATTTTTTTAATGTTATTTCTTAAATTTAATTAAAAACAAATTATTTAATAAAATAAATGCACTTAAAAACACAATTAATACTTTACTTACTGTTTCATAGTATGTAGCATGTGAAATAATCATCACAGAATTGCTTTTTTCGACGGGTATAAAATATATGTTACGGTTAAGTCACATTTTTTTTTCAGAACAAGACTAAAATGAAAAGTTACACCCTAGCGGAGAAAAATGTATGGGGTCGCACCGTAATTTTGCTAACAGATGGGCTAGAACAGTAAGAATAGCTGAATTCCCTTAATTTTCTAGGAATCTAAGGGATAAAACTGCTTATTTAGTGGATCAAGGTGTTTTTCGTCAAACGATTCTTTGGCCTGTAAAAATTGAAGGGCAAACGCTAAAATTACAACATTTCTGACGCTCAAATTGCAGTAAATTTACAGTTTTTTTTTTTTTTCTGAGAGTGTAAGGTGCTTTTTAGGAGTATGTACCTCATTGTCATTGAACAGTATCAGGGGCATAAACAAAAACTTATTATGTACATTAAAATTTTCTCTAAACATTTTATCAATTTAAAGAAATTTAGAAAGCAAAAAATATTTGAAAAAAGTGTAAAAAAATGTATTTTTAAGTATTAAAGAAAACGATAGTAGAATGTAAAAATTAGAAAAAGAAAAAAGAAATCAAAATAACTCAAAATTGCCGTACTCGCTCACCAGCTACAGTCATCGTGCTTCGAAAAGGATAAAAGGGTTCCTCTCGGAGTGCGATTTCCTGCAGAATGATGCCAAAACTGTATATGTCCCCTTTCTGTGTACCTTCTGGAGGACAAATAGGCATTCGGAGAAGTTCCGGTGCTTTCCACAAGAATTCTGAAATTATAATCATATAAAATGAAGCATTAAATACAGGGTGGTTATAATTAAAGTTATCCTGTTCGGACTTAATATAAAGTTTGTTCTCGTAGACAGATATCCGTAAAATACATTAAATGGGTTATGGGGAAAAGAAATTTATAACGAAAAGTTTAATTTTCGATCAATAGATTGCAGTTTTCACCGCTAGAGGGAGGAGGAGAAAAAACGAGTGTTGCGGGTGAAGCTGCTTTATCAGAAAGAAAGTAGTTTGTCATGAAAGTTGATGCATCACCTCATTTAGCACTGATTTTGGCTAAAAGTGAGGTGGTACCCCATCTTTCATGGCTTCCATGACTTCATCGGCTCGTTTTTTCTCCTCCTCCCTCCATCTATTGATAAAAAAATAAACTATTTTTTATTCTAAATTTCTTTTCCCCATGGTCCATTGTATTTCCCAAGTTTCACCAATATCTGTCAACTAGGAGGTACACTATGTAGATCCAATCAGGGTAACTTAAATTATAACCACTCTATAATAAATGAGATCAAGACGCTTTGTGTTTTTACAATGATGAATCGTATATCACGGAAGTTGTAAAATATCTGCTGAAACTCTTAAAAAAGATGGAAAAAAGATCCATCCGGCATAGATTTTGAAGCAAATTCCTCTAATAATAGAGTATGATTAAGAAATTTTATTTTCCCAAGCAATCAAATGAGATTTCTAATTAAAAAACTTTAAAAACAGACAGATCATTAAAATTATCAAAAATCTATTTTCAGCATTTCCTATACATATGGAGTGATAGGAGTGAATTCTGCCGTGCAGCTTGGTATATAGTCTGTAGAATTTATACACACCAAGTAACATACTAAAATTTAAATAACTTTGAGAGTACATATTATGGTGAAAAACGCACTTCAGGGCAATTATCAGTAATAAGTCCTGTAATTGAACTATTTTATGCGTTTTTGTAAATGAGCGATGTACTCTACGCATTCAATAATAGTAATAATAATAATAAACATGTTCTAATGAACCTCAGAGCTCGATTTTGCTCCATCGATAATCATGCAATGGAATCATTTTGTATGTTTTTATAAACGAATTACAATTACTACTCATTTTATATAGAGATGTTGTCATGCAGATCAGTAATACATAATACATATGCATATATATGTACATGCGCACGTACAATGTATTAGTAATGTTATATTTGCTTAGGTACGCAATAGACATAAATAGTCTTAAGTTTTACATGATTTTTTAAATCTTTATTAAATTCATATAAATTCATTAATCATCTTTACAGTTTAACTAATTAAGTAAATATTATTTCGAAGAATAATATTTGGTTTTCACAATTTATATTTTTGAAATTTCTTGAAATATGATTGAAATTGTAATTAAATAGAACATTGTAATTGTTATTATATATTACTTTTAATAAGTAATCACAATGACCTTCCTTTTCGCAAGTAAAATCCAGTAGGCATATAAAAACAGTCACTTATGACATTTAATTAACATTCAATGACTTCAAAAAAATTGTGTGTTACTTTCAGACATTTCGTGTACTTTTCGATTATTTATATTGCTGAAAATAAATTAAAAAGTTGTCATAAATATATATATTATGCGTGCGTGCTGTATGTGAATAATGTTATATTTGTGTAAGTTGCAATATACATAAATAGTGTTCCGTTTTCCACGATTTTTTAAATTTTTGTCAAATTCACATAAACTCACGCGTCCTCTTGCAGTTTAACTAATTGGAAATCTTATTTAAAAAATAACATTTCGATTTTCTAAATTTATATTTTTGCAATTTTTTGATGTATGACTGAAAGTATAATTAAATAAAACATTATAACAGCTATTATGTGTTATTTCTAGTAAGTAATCACAATGACATTCTCTTTAACAAATAAAATCAATTTGACCTGCAAAAAAATGTCACTTACGACGTTTAACATTCAATAGCATTAAGAAAATTGTTCGCTACTTTTAGAACTTTCGTGCATTTTTTAATTTCTTATACGGCTGAAATTAAACTAAAAGACTTTTCAATAAAAAAATCGGCTGTCAAATCACTGAAAATAAAATTCATTTAATAAAAATTAATATAATCGAAAACATTTTAAATAAAACATTATAATGACCTTCCTTTTTTGCAAGTAAAATCCAGTTAAAACTGTAAAAATTGTTGCTTTTGACGCTTAATTAGCATTCAAAAACTTTAAGACTTTTCGTGCATTTTTCGATAACCTATATTGCTGACAATAAACTAAAAGACTTGTCATTTAAAAAAGTCGGTTACTAAATCGCTATAAATAAAGTCGTTATAATAAAAATTAATAAGGTCGTAAACGTCTAAATTGTATCTTTTAATAGACATGTATAAAAAATATGTAGTAAATTTAGATATTATGTTACACTTTGTACTTAAATAAGCAGGTAAAATTAGTAACAAAGAAAGTATTAGCCGATTATGTAAAAATCTAATATGTAATGTTCATTTAATTACCATAAGCTGGCACCCAAAAGATTAGTAAATCTTTCAAAAAACTGGTTACGCCCAAAGAAACAATCCCAGAAGCAAATTTACGGAATATAAATAGGGTTCAATGAAACTAAATTTTCTTTAACGTGAAAAGTTATTGCACTACTTTTAGGACTTAGAATTTTTTCCTTTTTATTTATATACAAAACTACACGTTCGCATATAGTCTACTCTTTGTTATGAAGTATATTTCCATCCAAGGTGAGATTTAATGATTTGAACTTTCCAATAAACTTAAGTACACGTAGTGTCAAAATAAAAGCAGAGCAAAACAGAGAGAAAGAACGTGTTTCAATTGAAAAAATATTTAAGTTTTCGTTAAAAAACGAAATTCTACTACAACAAAATATGTTAAGTGTATCATTATTTCAGAAATTTCATTATTTTCTCATTACTTTTAACTTTTAACTTTTATAGAGTTAGAATAATTAACCATAGTTAAAATAGCATGTTTTTATGTAAAATTTACAATTTTAACTATTTTAAAATGGTAATTTTTCTTCTTTTTGAGAGGGTCGATGTTTTTGATCTATGCTCAAGCATGAAATCGGCAGAGGAAGGTGGTGTACCTCGGACCTATTTTAACTTTTTAATTTTTAATTTCAAAAAATATTGCCGAATCTAAAAAAAGAAAAGATTTTATAAAACTTTATAATGTTATACACTACATATATTTGGCTAAAATTTTTACATAAATAATTTCCATGTAAAATTTTGAATTAAAAATAAAGTGAAAATAGGACCGAGGTACTCCACTATTAGTGTACCTTGGTCCCATTACTAAGAATAGAAAGAAATTGTTTTTAGCGAATAAAATCAACATTTATTAATTAAGAAGCTACATATATAAATTTTTGATACATTTCATTGATTATTAGGTTTTTAAAATAAGAAATTCTAAAAAGACATAAAACTTTAGAACATTTACAATTACTATAATCTCAAAAGTCATTGAAATTTATTTATATTAGTAATTATATTTATTTTTAGCCAAAATTTAATTAGATAATTCAATTCCAAATGATAACTTCTTGAGCTGCCTTTCGGATCCATTAGACAATATCTAGTGTACCTTGGACCCAGTCCAAGGTACACCACTTTTATTAGGTTCAAGGTACACCATATGACACTTAAAAAATACCAGTCATGATGTTAAGGTTAGGCCTAACTTTATTTAAAGAACATGGTGTAGTGGCTAGAGCATTGTTTTATTAAGCATAATCCTCATTTAAAAAAATTAGATGTGTTTTAGCATAAAAATAACATAGAAATATCTAAGAAAAATTTACTTTTGAAAGGTGAATTTCCTTTTTTAAAAATTTTATGATTAGTTGAGCTTTTAAATAAATGTCAAGAACTTAAATGAGACCTCTGGTGGCAAATGTTTAATATACAATGTTCTTGTTAAATGATCTAAATAAGTAAATCTAGAATTAGCATAGGTCCGAGGTATACATATGTCTAAGGTTCACCATTCTCCCCTACATCCAATGTAAAATGCAAGTCGATATGTTAGAATTGCGCAACTTTTTATTCAAAAAATAATTTCGCAAAAAATTTCTCAATTTTAGATGCGCATTTATTAAACATTTTCTCTTGAAATTTATAATACGTTGCACGAAAAATAAAGGCTCATTTTTAAATCCTTGTAACAAAGTTATGTTATATTCAATGTAAATTTTGCTTAAATTTATGTTATTTTTAACATGTCACATCGTAACATTAAAATTTTTGCATCAAAATTAAGACTAATTTCTCACTTTTCATATCTTTCTCCTCAGCGCTAGACAAGGATTCTGGAATGCGAAATGATGGCAAACCAAAATCTGTTAGTTTCACGACGAAATGGCTATCGACAAGACAGTTGGAAGATCTGAGACGTCCATGTGTCCCCATTTCACCATTGTGCAAGTAACTTAGTCCCTGGAACAAAATATACACATTCAAAGAGCAAGTTCTAAACTGCCATTATAATAAAAATTTAATTCAATATATTAAAAAAAAGAACTTTAACTACAAAAATGCAGTTTGCTTAAACATTCTATATATTTCTTTAATTATTTGCTTTAAATATTATTTCAAAGTTTTGAAACGGCTCGCAAGAAAAAATAAATAAATAAATAAAAAACCATAATAAAAAAAAATCCCTCCACAATTCTGCGAAACTTTCTAACACATTCTTTGAATACTTTTTATATAATACATAAATAAATAAATGCAGGCACCATTCTTGAATTGTTTTTTACTAGAATACTAGTTTTTTTAATTTTTTTTTTTTTTTTTTTTTTTTTTTGTTTCATTTCTAGCTAAATCAATTACACCTTGAGTTACAAGTGACTATTCTCTCAGGACGATAGTTTTTTTTCTCTTTCACGTGCTTTCTAATCTGGAAATTCTATTCAAAATGTTCATTTAAACAGCATTTTTAGAATAATCTGCCTTTAGCCCCCCCCCCAAAAAAAAAAATCGAATTTATAGTTTCTGACTAAGATTATCTGCCAATTTGGTCAAATTGTGAACAAAAATGAATTTAAAAATGTGCCAGAAAGTAAATAACTTGGATTTGAGAGGTGCTTTAAATAAATAATATTGAAATATTTTTAAATGATTTGGAAATATTAAAATAAAGTACTTTAAAATGTAATATTCAAAACTATACATGATTTCCAAATACATATCATTAAAATATTTAATTTTACATTTTCTATTTTAAATTCAGTTGTACAATTAATACAAAACACATTTCCGTTTACACGTGAAAAATCATTAAATATACTGTTTAGAGTATTTATTGAAAAATATTGAATCTAATATTTTAATAATGGAAAGTTTTAGAATGTATGTTAACATACTTTGACTATGTCGTTGATTAAGGAATATCTGAACATCCAGTCTAGATCCAATGACTCATTCTTTAAAACATCCTGAATAAAAATAATGTATACAATATTAAATATTAAGATTTTAATGCCAAAAATATGTAATATTAACAAGATAAATAAAAATTTTCATATTATCATATCTGTGGCTTCCGGTAATAACCAGGTAAGGCACATTTTTAATATTTTAAGTAATTAATGTTTAAAGTTTTCAAATGTCTCTTTATCGTTACTTTTTTTAAATAGATTAGAACTTAATAATTTTTACTACATTCAATTAGGATATAAGAACGTCTTTTTTTGCCAAAATAGTTATATAAAAATGGTTTTTATTAATTGAGAACCAATTAATTTTTTTTTTCAATTTTTAAATGAAAATTTATAGTTTCCATATGACGGGAAGTATTCGATTTTTATTTTTCAGTACTATGGCAGATGGAAGTACTCTTTTAAAGTTACATTTTCCCAAATTATCTCAATTTCTTCAAAAATGTGCCTTACTTGGTTATTAGAGGAAGCCACAAATATTTATACGTGTATTTTTTCTATATATTTATTTCTATTAGATGAAAAATATTTTAGCTTGAAAAATCAATGTTAAAATCATTTTTTATATAAAAGTTAACCGCTATATGTTCTAAATTATGAATTAGGGGGTCTCAGGTCTTACATTTTACCTAGTGGTGCAATTTAGCAACATGTCGCATTTTTTTTCTCAGTCCCAATGAAATATAAATTCATAAAACATTTAATACAGACAACTTGATATATCTTCTATTTAAAATATTTTTTTTTATATATTCTATAATGAAATATTTATTATTAATTTTTAAATTTGATTTTAATAAAAAATTTAAAATTGTTCTTTGGCTGCGCGCAACATAGCTCAAAAACTAATGAAGCAATTTGGAACAAACGTGGCAAATATCTTCAAATTAAGTTAAAGAATAACTTATACTTCAAATTTTATATTATAATTGCATTAATTATTCAAAATTGCAATTTTTTAATAGAAAAATTATTTTTTAAATTTAAATTTGAATTTTAAATAAATAAATAAATAAACTGCTTTCAAATGAAGTATAAGCTCAAGATACATTAGGTTTAAATCATTATCAATATTTTGGGGGGCTCTTGAACCAATAGTTTTGTTAAAATCTTGGACGCAGTGGATGCAAATCAAAAAACAATTGTATTTATTTATTTATTTATTATAAAAATTAAACATAAAAAAAATTTAAATGTAGAATATTTAAAAATATATATAAATAGAAGATATATTAATTTTTTATGTTAAAAGCATTATGCATTTATGTTTTATAGGTAATGAGGAAAAAAATTAAATGTGACATGTTGCTAAATTTCTGTACCAGGTAAAAAGGAAGACTCCTGAGTCTCCTTAAGAAATATTTCAATTCGAACATTTACTTCCTTAAGATCTGAAGAAATATCTGCATAGGGCCAACTAACCCGATATTATCCGAACCTGCCCCCACCGTCGCAAAAAATCAGAATGATTTGAACCTATTTCCTTATTTTTGTTGCTGTTGTTATTGTTGTTTTCTGTCGGGTGCGGATAAGATCGACTTTAATCTTTTCGTAATCGAATTAGGTTTCAGGTTAGGTTTTGATTTTTTTAGTTTGACTTGATTTTTCAAAAGAAATTTCTGAATTTTTTTCGAATTAAAGAAAAATCTATTTATAGATATATTATTTTATGCTGGAAGTGAAAATGAAGCGAAATTTATTGATTGCCATTCGACAACAACTACAGTGATGATCTTCAGTGGTTAATTTACGGTCACATGACCCAATTCATTCAGGAAATCAAAATTACAAGATTTTTTTTTTTTTTTTAACTGATCGTTGATCGATGTATAAATAGCAGTGATATTAGTTCTTTTTACGACGACGTATGCATTAAAACAAATCAGCTTTCTGATCAAGATTGTCTTTTAAGTATAGCAGACAACGTTTTGTGTAACGTTTCATTTGCGTCACTGATAGCGCATCAGTAGTGTTTTTCAAAGCGTTTTAAATAAATTTAAGAAACGAAAAAATGCATTTTTATTTGAGTTGGCAACATAGTTTTCTATTATTTTTTTATACACGTACATAAAAAATACTTGTAAATTTCATTTTCGAATGAAATTTACAATTCATTTAAATTTCATGTAAATTCATTTACATTTCATTTCCCAGCGAAATAAGCTGGGATCGCTTGTTGTTTCCAATGTGAGCTGCGTTGAAATTTACGATGGTTCACGAGTTTCAACGAGCACTAGGCTGCGTTTCATATAATGTTTCAATACTAATGATTGTATGCATTCATTTTTATACAAAAAACAAAATTGATACTCTGTATATAACTGTAGACTAATTTTTCAAAGTTGTATTCCAAAATGGATAAATTTTCTTCACTTTGGTATTGGGTCGGATTTAACTTGAAATATATCCAGTTCTTCTTTATTTTTAGCCTGACTTCAAGCAAAATTTTTTTGCCCGTAGGACTCTAATCTGAAGCAACTTTAGAAATGACTACATCATAATGATAATAATAATACGAAATGTATAATGGCATAATGACTTCATTTATTTAAACTAATATAGTATGTAGATATTTACCCATAAAGGTTTTAAAACATTTTTAAATTTTGCAATAAACATACAATAAACGTCTGAATCTAAATTTTTTAAAAGACTAAATAAAATATTTAAAAATTGCTTGAATAATTAACAAATAATATCATATTACGTAGCGTCTGAATTCTAATTAAAGCAAAAAAAATAGTTTGAATGGAAAAGTTTTGTGCACACGTTTCAAAAATACTTATTATTTTTATGTAAATTGGTGAGTGAGTATTGATATTAATAAATATTTCGATTTGTAAAAGAAGCTTCGCCTTCTAAATAATGTTAATCGAAGTACTAAGTATGATTTATATTTTTAAAAAAACTTTCTGTTATTAATAGATCGATTAAATAAAATTTATGGCATCGTTTTAAATAGAATTTTATGTACTGTGTCGATACAGTAGATTAAATTTTGTTTCTGTGGCTTTATGGTTTTATACTACCTCTGACAATAAAGTTCGGTGAATGAATTCAGAACGACCTATCTGTCAACACTGGGGAAACAAAACGCTGCACCTGCATAGAGGCAAGTGTAAACCATCTTCCCCCACCTTTGTTCAGCTGAGCGTCGTTTATGTGCTGTGTAAGACATGCTTTACTATGTGCTTATTCAGTGTGTTGGTTCTTAACTGAGAACAGGAAAACGAACAAATAAAAGATCAGTTTAAAGTTTGCTTTTAAGCTTTGCAAGACAACGACAGAAATTAATGAGGGATGGTGCAAATGGAACGCGTACCATACTCGCCAGATCTCATTCTTCCAGAATTCTTCCTATTTCCACGACACAAACTCTCTTTGAAAGATATTTCACCATATTCCTGACATCCAACGAAATGTGACGAAGCTTTTGAACTTCATCCCAAAAGAAGACTTCTTGCGACTTTCCCAGGACATGTATAGCAGATCCTAGAGCTGCTTAATTATAGGAGATGACTATTTTGAATAATGACATGGTAACTTTTGTTAATATTTCATCTACATTAATGTTACAGGACTATTCACCGAACTTTATTGTCAGAGGTAGTATTTTGATCATTACGATGTGAATTTAATCATAATCATATTCATTATCAAATAATCATGCAGGTATATTAATAATAAATATATTTCCGGGTATACATATGTATATATTTTTTTTAAGTCGGGAGTTAAAGCTATAACAATTGTTTAAACATTTAGATATTAAACAATTTGTTCTTTTACTAAATATTTTGACAAAATAATATAAATTTGAATACTGGATGCACTGCACGTATGCATAAACCTTTTATTAATTTTCATTATTCGTAAAATTTACCAGCAAGCTGCCCTTGGGACAATATTCTGTCAGAATAGCAACGTTAGGAGCATCAATACAAGCTCCAATAAAACTTGCAATATTCTGGTGTTGAGCTTCTCTGATCTGCAAAAAACGACAGTTATTGCAAAATAAACTTTTCAACATCTTTCATTAAATATTCTTACATGCTTTTAAATAAAGTATATTTAAAATGTTTTGACATCACTCGGGCATAACACAGTAAAATATTTTATTATTTTAAAGATATTATGTAGAAATACAAAATGAGTATCAATAAAACAATTATTGTTGCATTTTCTATCAATAAATAAATAATATATATATACATACATACATATACATATATATATATACACACACATACATAAATATATAAATATATATATATTCACACCAGAGGGCAATAGTACAATCATATTAACTATATATCTGTTTGTTTGGGCTTTTTTTGGGGGGGGGGGGTTAATAACATATCTCATGCTTCTGAATTTATATATTATACTTACATATTTGCCCCCTCTCCATTCATAAGTCAAATTTCTTGTAATTAAATTTATATTTATCATTGAAATATTACCTTCTCTCATTTATTTTTCTTTTCATATCTTTTGTGTAATTTTTCGTTTATTTTGAATTTATTATGATATGTTTATAAGGAACTAAATTTTGTCATCATAGGCGTAATGCCGACAAAATTGATGAAATAAAGATATCCTCACTATGATTTAAACCTACAAGCACCTATGATGATACTGTAAGGTATTTATTGCTTCTTATTATACATTTCTGGTTTCCACTGTATGCTTTTTGTTCATCTTTACAATATATATATATGTGCGTGTGCGTGTGTGTATAGAACTAAATTTTATAATATATATACATTATATGTATATATGTAAACAATAATATTTAGTTGCGTAATAATTGCAAAATAATTTACTATTAATATATAAAAGCTGATAAAATTACAGTACTTGTATCTTATCTATATATATATGCACTAATGTGTAATCGTACTAGCTAACCGCACTGAGAAAATAAAAACATACGTCATTTTGTAACACGCGCTTTCCAAAGGAATAAAAGAAAAAAAAATAGACTCACGCGTCACGTGACCTGAGATTTGCTAAATTAAAAAAAAAAAAAAAAAAATGTAGTTGTAATATTTCTCGTTTAAAAGAAATCTGGCAACACTAGTTCTATTAAAAAATGTTCTTTTCTTAGTGATATTCGAATGTTGGTTGAAAACTGTGGTTTTATCTTGTGATGGTGGCGTGAGCCAGAATTATGTAAAAGCTTTATTTGTATGTTATTTGTGTTAGTCTACTATATGTGAGTGACGTCTTTTCAAGTAATAAAAAGTTTATAAAGAATAATGCAAGCCCCGAGATATTTATTAAGATAAGTTATCACTTCTTTCTTTCTTCTCTTCTACATTTGTAAGACGACTTCTTACAAAATGGCTACCCAACTTCGGGCTACGAATCAATTCCAAAGTATTCAGCAATCTTAGTTCCAGAAAAGTTCGATATTTTGATAATGAAATATGATTAATAAGAATGAAAAAAAAATGGCTCGAGCAGTCGTGCTCGTCTTTTTGTGAAGTATATTTTAAATGATTAACATAGTAAGTTTGTTTCGTTGATGTGAAATCATTCGATTGTGAAATATATACGAAATAAAAATGCATGCATGTTTAATGCAAGAAAATGGCACGAGCAGTCGTTGCTCGTTTGTTTGTGAAATGTGTTCTTCAAAGCTTGCATGTTCTGTGCCTTTAAAGTTCTCGTTCTTCGTTTGTGAAAAAATTTCTACGGAATAATCTTATGCCAAGCGCCATTTTCATTTGTTTGTGATATATGTTCTACGGACTGAATTTGTTTAATTTTCTGCTTCAGTCATCGTCGTTTCATCTTATATGTGTTTATTTTGGAACATTTTAAAGTTTGATACTTTTGTCATATATTTTCAATAAGTAAGCCAAGTTTTAAAGTATCTATAATTCTTTTCGCAAGTTACCACATTTTACCTGTCTGTAACATTTTGCATACATCATATTAGTTTTAATTTATTGATTACTTTACAATTTATTTATGTATTGTGTAATTCCCCTTCCCTCCCCATGCTTATATTTTTTATTCTTTTGTTTATTTTCATTCTCTCCATGCATGTTTAATTTTTATCTTGATTAAATAACAACTTTCCTTACTTCGAATAAAAAAGAAAAACAATAAAAAAAAAGGGTTGATAAATAATAAAATAAGCATTTATTTACGTTGATGTTATTTTTCTTTTTTTTTTTTTACAAATAGGGAAATAAATTGAGTGAAAAAAAGGGAAAAATATATTAAAAGGTATTTGTACTTTGTATTTCAAGTGTCATATGGTATGCGTTTATTATTTTTTGTTTGTTTTGTTGTTGGTTTCGCAAGATAACAGAATTTAATTAGAAATTCTATTTGAGTGTTCTGTTGTTAGTTATTTTTAAGCATTTAATTTAGAGTTCCTGATATATTGTGAAATAGCATTGAATACGATTTTTAAAACAGATTGAGTAAGTTTTTGCATTTATTTATTTATTTATTTTTATGAAATAAGACTTTCTTTTCTTTTAAAGTTATATTGAAAAAACTATATTACGTAGTCTTGTCTTGATAATATGATAATAATATTGCTTGACATTTTAATTATTCAGATATGTTTTGACTTATTTAGAACATTGTTTATGAATGTTGCCAACAATTCAGTACTAGTTTTATATCAGTTAAAATAATGTTTTGATTAAATGACACGTAATTTAAAGTATATTTTCTTAAAAAAAATAATAATGTTTAAATTTTAAAGATACTTTTATGAAGTTTTATGAAGTTTAATTATTTTAAAAGTATATTTTGCTAACGTTAAAGTTCACTGTTTTGTTTTATTAATGTCTTGTTTATATGAGTTGTAAAGCAAAGCTCACGTCCGGGGAACAATTTATTTAAATCGAATTTTTAGCATTTGTGGGGTATATATTTTGTTGTTTTGCTAAAGGTAAGAATGTCCGACGTCAACAAAGCACGAAAAGAAGACTTATTTCAGGTCGCTTTAGAAATGAATTTAGATGTACAACCCTCTATGACTGTTGTCACATTGCGCGATAAGATTAAATCCTCTCCCTCGTATGAAGTTGATTTCGTAAATTCGTTAGTCAGAAACCAAATTGCGACTGGCGAGGAAGAACAGCGTAAACGAGACTTAGAGGAAAAGCAAAAAGCAGCTGAATTAGAACAGCGTAAATTAGAAGTAGAAGAAAAACGTCGTTCGGAAGAACTGGAATTAAAAAAGTTTGAGATGAATTTTGAGCTTGAGAAGCTTAAGTTACAGGCTCAGAGCCAAAGTGTTTCCAGTGGAGCGGTAGGTGGTAATGCGGCAGGGATAATGTCTCATCCAGAGAGTAAAATAGATATCCAGAAGCTGTTGCCTACATTTAAGCCAGAGACAAATGATGTAACATTGTTTCTGGTGCTCCTGGAACGACAGTTAAAGCTTTCGAAGGTACCAGAACACCTCTGGGTTTCTTATTTACTAAGTGTTGTACCCTCTTCTATATCTACGCTTATTGCTCGTGAAAAAGAAGATAACGCTTCAGATTTTTCACATGTTAAAGGTCTACTTCTAAAAAGGTTTAAAATTAGCGCTGAAAGGTTTAGGCAGCTGTTTTTCACGCATTGCAAAGATAAAGAAATTACTTGGAGAGATTATTACTTCGAGTTACGTGCTTACTTTGAAAACTGGCTTAAAGAGTTAAATGTAACGTCTTTTGAAGCTCTTCAGGATCTGATCATAGCGGACCAGATGAAAAGGCGCGTGCCTGTCGAATGCAAACAACATATGTTAGATGATTGGGAACATTTAAATTCACCAGTCGACCTTGCCGGAAAATTAGATGCGTATGATACTATCAGGTCTACGTTTTCTAAAAAAGATTCAGTTGTACCCCAGGAGAAAAAAGAGTATTTTCGCCGAGAAAATACATGGAAGCAGAGTAAGCCTCCAAAAGAAGACAGATCTTCTCCTAAGGTTGCTAATAAACGTTTAGAATCCGATATATTTTGCTATGGTTGTGGCAAAGTGGGATTTATAAAGAGGAAATGTCCAGATTGTTCCCCTACGATTGAGAAACAAACAGTGCAAGCTCAACGTCTTAAGCTGTATAGTTTAAATACATCAGCAGTTTCAGCTCCAAATGTGCCTATTACGATCTGCAATAAGAAGGTGTTAGTCTGTGCAGATACAGGAGCCAATCGTTCTATTGCAGGAGAACGAATGTATAAATTATTTTTGAAAACTGGTGTTGCATTGAATCCCCATACTCATGATGTAACCCTGGCTGACGGAATTACGATGGCTAGAGAAACTTTGTCTGCCACTGTGCCCGTAGAAATTGAAGGCCGAGTTTTCAAAATAGAGTTTATTGTATTCCCAAATGCCAAAGGTAATAGAACTCTTTTAGGAATGGACTTCCTGTGCAAAGGTAACATAGTGTTAGACATAGCTAACAAAAGATGGCATTTTAGGGACAAACCTCATAAAAAGTTTTATTTTGTAGAAGAACATGAAGTACAAAATAGTACGTGTACCGAAGCGGTCGAAGTCTGTCCGTATGCCTTACGTAAAGATGTAGGCAAAAATTTAAATTCCGATGAAAGGAAGAAACTTAAAGATATTCCGAAAAAGTATGAAAAATGTTTTCAACCAGGGGGAGCGAAGACCCCATATCTTAAACGTCCTGTAAATATTTCAGTAAGTGTGAAAGAACGTGTTGAAATGAAACAAGATCAGCGAAAGAAATATTATGATAAAAATCGTAGACAAGTATATTTCAAGCTTGGTGAAAAAGTATGGGTTAACATACACCCTGTGAACAAAGCAAGTAAAAATAAAACAGCAAAATTTATGCCTAAGAGAGATGGGCCATACATAATTTTGACTCAAAAGTCACTAGTGACATATGACATTGCTAGTCTAGAAAATCCTACTGAACGAATTGGATCTTACCACGTTTCTGCCTTGTTGCCTTTCCAAGAATCTGAAACTATTCCAGTTGCACCCTTGAGAAAAAGAGGAAGACCAAAAAAGCATCCTGTTTCCTCTCCGAGACGTAGATCGGAAACAGAGGGGGAGGATGTAACACGCGCTTTCCAAAGGAAAAAAAGAAAGAAAAAAAATAAGACTGTCACGCGTC
This sequence comes from Maratus speculifer, assembly GCA_964019185.1. Lineage (NCBI taxonomy): Eukaryota > Metazoa > Arthropoda > Arachnida > Araneae > Salticidae > Maratus > Maratus speculifer. The sequence continues at coordinate 328,413,938 of OZ025290.1, forward strand.
ACGTGACCTGAGTTTTGCTAAATTAAAAAAAAAATGTAGTTGTAATATTTCTCGTTTAAAAGAAATCTGGCAACACTAGTTCTATTAAAAAATGTTCTTTTCTTAGTGATATTGGAATGTTGGTTGTGAAGTGTAGTTCATATCTTGTGATGGTGGCGTGCGCCAGAATTATGTAAAAGCTTTATTTGTATGTTATTTGTGTTAGTCTACTATATGTGAGTGACGTCTTTTCAAGTAATAAAAAGTTTATAAAGAATAATGCAAGCCCCGAGATATTTATTAAGATAAGTTATCACTTCTTTCTTTCTTCTCTTCTACATTTGTAAGACGACTTCTTACAATTTTATTTTCCTTCATAATTTGTAAATAAATTTCAGAAATTCTTTAAAGAAACTGGATTAAAGTATGTTAAAGCAAGTACTTTTAAAATAATTACTAGATACTAGAAATGATTAGAAATAATTAAGTAAGTGTTCTGCTTAAAACTCATTTAAATTCAACAGACAGGGGACTTGGTTTAAGGTAATTAACGGAATTGTGGATCGTAAAATTGTTTAGTGGTTAAGAGGTAGAAAGCTTTTTTGTATTTTAAAAGAATTGTATGATTTATTATCATTTTGAAGGGAAGATATTATTATCTAACAGTATAGAAGAAGGAACTTTATTTTAAGTACAACGAATTAAAATTTAAGAAAAAATTGTTTCAGTATTTACAAATAATCTTAAAGTGTGTTTTGGACACCTTGAGTAATTTTCATACAAATTTTCTTTGCAGTAATAATATAATTTTTCAAAAGAGTTATAATTTATTCGCATTATAATCTGTTTTTATGTCGAGTGAAATAAATGAATATTTAATTTCCAATTTACCTTTATAAATTATCTAAAACTTCATCAAAAAACTGAATTAAAATATTTAAAAATAAAAATTTTGACTCTAATAAAAATAATTAAATAATCTCTCATAATGTACTTAATTAAACTTTATACAAAGTATAGAGAATGACTTTAAAATTATTAATTGTAGGAACTTTTTCAATGGATGAAAGATAGAAAGTTTAATATCATATATAATAAAAATTTCTGCTTTATTACAGATTTTTCTCATACAATTATTTATAAAAGAGATATAATGGAAATTTAAAATTTATATTTGTACAAATTTCCAAATTACTACAGTGGATACATGGTAAATGCCTGCAATTTGTCCAACAGTTTCCATGTACCGCACCTCTTTCTGTGCCGTTTAGAAACATTATATATATATTGGTGATAAATTTATACAAGGCACTGGGGACACACTACAATAGGGATAGATTTATACAGCCCCTAAATAGGCTCATTTTAAAATAATTTCTCGGAAACTTATCGTACAAATTGCATGAAAATTTGTTTTTTTGACTAATTAAAGGGTGTAGAATTCATTTATGCTGTCAAAATTGTGTACTGCTATTGAATAGAAAAACAAAGTTAGGGTTATTTTTAATATATAGATGACCCACTAAACATATTTTATCTACATCATTTAAAAGTAGACTTTATTTCCAACCGTTCGGTACCAGTAAATTTTTTCACGATACTTTGATGAGGATGTTAGTTGGCGGTGTTTACTTTTTTCCCCCACGACTGTTCTTTTTTGTTTAAATACGAAAAAATTAATCTGTGAGTCAGAAGTTAATTCAATTTTTTTTTTTCATTTTCAAATATACTGTAAAAAAGAAAGAACTCCACCAGATTTTTTTTATTGTAGGAAAATATAACATAATCACGAACGGAAAGATACAACAACTTCATCTGTGTTACCCGCAATTTCAAAACGTGTTCTTCGGGCATCAGTATACTTGTATTTTCCAAATTTAAAGAAGCTTAGTTCTTTTTTATTCCACTTATTTTTGGAAATGCTTTTGAATAGTGATTAATAACTAGTGCATTAATAACTTTTCTTATCCTGGAACATACATTAGTCAAATGCTATCATTTTTTTTTTTTTTTTTTTTTTTTTTTTTTAATCTTCAGATTCTTTATTTTTTATGTATTTTATATAAGAATCATCATTTTTAAATTCCCTATTTAGAAAAAAATGTCTTACCTTTTTTAATTCAAAAAGAACAGCTCTTGTTAGCTCAATTTTCTTTTGCTTGTAAATTCTCTTTACAGCTACGGTATTTCCCTGTAAAATAAATGTCTGCATCAGTTCGAATGTTTTATTTTAAACATTTATCCTCCTATGAATATGCTTCTTATACTAATGCCGAGAATGTCAATATCCCAGCTTCTTTTATATTCTTCAACAATCCTGATTCAGCATATAAGAAATTTCAGTTGTTTCTATAGAAAAACATTTTTTGTTGTTGTTGTTGTTGTTGAATTTACATTTAATACAGCTTTCTTCTGCTGCACATTTTATTAAGAAGCGTTATAAATCACGATAACCTGTTTGTTTATGTTTAAATTTCTCATGTATGCTTATGTCAGTAAACATTTCTGAAGAAATGTTCTTTGCTGCGAAAACTATTTCAAAACTTTTTTAGATTCAAGTTTATAGTTTTATTGATTATTTTAATTCAATAATTTTATCACGCCGAAATCACGAAACCGTCTTTCCTTTTTATAATCTTCATTAACAGGTTTTCTGAAGTTTGTGTAATTAGGTGTTAAAAGTAGTAGTAATTTCGATTAAGGTTAAATTTTTTATTGTGGGCATGGAAAATCGGTTAAACTAAAAACATTTCGCAAATAATACATTCAGTAAAACAAACTTATTTAAAGTATACGATAAAGTTAATTTAGTTTTCAATATTTCTGAAAAACAAACCAAATTTTTTTTGAAAATACTACAAGAGTATTATTTTCAGTTTATGCATAAAAATTGAAAAAATTTAATCAAATCTAAAACATAAGAAACATAAATGCTAAGATTAGCTTAGGGCCCGTCCATAAATGTTGGCACGCTTGAAGGCAGGGAGGGGGGGGGGGCGTGAAGTTATGACTGTTTGTAAGAACAGGGTGAGAGAGGGTAGGAAAAAAATGCGACATCATACATTTTGATTAAAGTAAAAACGTTAAAAATCACAAGATTAAATTTTGAAGTTATTTTAAAATTTAAGTATTTTGTGTTCATAAAGTAAAATTTAAAACCAAATAAATTAAATTTTAGTTCAAATTTCAAAATAATACTGTTTTCAGTTGCTCTTTCATGTTAATACTTTATAACTATTGTACATTAATTATGTATTTTGTTATAAAACTTAATCTTATTTCATACAAATAAATGCCCAAATCATTTTTATTGATATGATTACAAATAAAATTGAAACAAATAGTTAAAAGTTAAAAAAAAAGCTTGAAATGTGATCTATAGCGTAATGCTTTGTTTCTGAATTACAAGCATATTTTTATGTTAAATGTGACAAATGGGGAGAGATAAAGGGATGTGTGACACATTGTGACAAAGAGGAGAGAGAGGGTCAAAAAATTGAAACAATGTGTGACATCATTTATGGACAGCCCCTAAACAGTGATTCATTTTCATATGATAAATATTCTATTTACTGACCTTATAAGTACCTGTTAAGACGAATCGGTGAATTTCGACTTCTTGATTTACAGGATCTATATAGATGCTCTGGAAGAAAATTAAACAATAAATATAAACTTTAAACAATAGTAAAATTTTACTATTACACTAAAAAAAAAAAAGAACTCAGAAATTCTAAATTTAAAAAAATATATATATTTTAGAATGGATATATGCTTTTAGATTTTATTGGAAATCCTCAATTTTATACATGTGGACGTGAATTTCAAAACTGGCCTTATCCAAAAACACAAATTTTGGGAAATTGTGAAAAACTTCTGACTACATCCATTTGTTTTCATTGTTAAGCAAGAATTTACAATGCAAAAAATACGATAAAACTAGTTTTTTCCCCCAGATTCTAGTGTCTTTTTCGATGCAGGTTTTTGAACAGGATAGATTAATAGAGAAAACTCAATTTTAAAAATTTTGAAATAGGCGAAATTTGAAACTCACGTCCTCATATGAACAAAAACAAGTGGATAAGTGTAATCGCAGATCACGCAGGAGGTTTTGTTTAATATTTCTTTTTTTTAATCTTATACTTTAATTATAAAACAAAATTGTTAAATTATAATTAATAAATTCTTAAATAGATGATAGCACGAGCAAGTTTAATTTTAAATTAATTATAATACGGGGTTATTTATTTTAATTAAACTAAAAATATTCAAATCAAATTATTTAAATAATATCTAAATTTACAAACTTTTCAAAAATCAAAAAAAAAAAAAAAAAAAAAAAAAAATAGCGGACGTATGAATAAAATTTAAATTTCTAAAATAGAAAATTTTTTTTAACGAAATTTAAAATGTTGAATCATTAATGAATCACAATAGTTTTTAAAATAGAAAGAAAATTTAACACGTAATTTGGCAAAAAATACGAAATTTTCATTAAATCCATCTTAATATGAAAGTTTCAACTTGCAGTACCGGGGATCAAACTAACAATCTCATTAACAAGTCATTAACGAGACAGTTTAGCTTCAAGATATGATGTCTGCATGCAAAATGTTCAAATTAAGGTTCTCTTTTAAAATATACAAAATGAATGGGTGACAAGGGTAAAATTAATTTAATTAAAATAATGGACTTTTTAATTTTTTTATGATTTGTCTTATGACACAAAGTATTCAGTTCTAAGTACTGAAAATTTGAAGTATCTTACTTATACAGTTTTTGTGTACGGATTCTATGACAGACTAACAAACAGATGACAGAGACGAATAGTGTTTCGTCAAATCAACGAATCCCTAAATAAAAAAACGTTAAATAGATAAAGAATTTGAAAAAGTATTTTGCGATTAAAGTAATTTAAAGTGCCCAATTCATATTTTAAATATGGTTTAAAGTTAAAAATCATGTTGTCGCCAATCAGCAATACTAGGCTTTAATTGTTTTTTTTTCTTTTGATAAAATTTTATAATATTAAAAACTTATGGTTTTTAAGAACCATACTTGCTCACTGCAGAACAAAATAGTGTATTTCGAAAGATTAAAAAAATCATAAAAACATAATTTAAAAAAAAAAGAAAATGTTTCAACAATTGAAAAAAAATAATTCTATCTTTATTCTCAAACAGCACTATTGAATCCATCTACATGTTGAAAATTGATTTAATAATATTTTCAGTATGTATTTTATTGGCAATATTAAGCATTAAAGTTTTAATATTATTCTAATAGTATATTAGAAGACTAAATTGGGCATGTTGCTGAAAGTCAACACACGCTATTTAACAGTTAGTATTTAAAAGTATTTTGTTTGAAACCCGAAATAATATTTCACCAGTTCACAAAATATTTGTAAAAATGCTTAATATAAACCTCGAGTCACATATGACAACTAACATTTATTATGAATTATCGAATACACAAAGATTCACTATATCCGCCTTAGTTATTTCAATTTTAAATACTGATCTTTAATTCTTCAAACTATTCAACAAACCAAGAGATTCTTTATTTAATACTTAAACAGCAGAATTTGTTTCTGTATTCCCTTAAATTATTCATAGAATTTGTGATATTTTTCTGTGCTTTTCTCTGCTTAAATACGTCGAAAAGTTTTATAAGGAAACCGAAGAAAAGAATATGTTAAAGGGAATATGTTATAAGGATAGAATATATTAAAAATGTACGCAATCTGTTATACATATTATGCATAAATAAAAAGCTGTAGTCAATTATATTTAGCCTAATTGTACCTACATTTATCACTTTTTGATTTCATAAAAAAAAATCAAGGTCATAATTCTTAAGTTAAAAGAGAATTTTATTCTTTGCGATGTACACAGGTCATTTCTATAGAGACGTAACATTTTTAAAAAATACATACTGGACATGACATACAAAATCCATTTAAAAATTCATCCTAATAATGTGTTCATTCCTTCTGGAACGTTTTCAGTTGGTTTACTGAAAATCATTGTCATTTTTCTATTTAGTTTACCTCAAGATCAGGTGATTCTCTCTTTCTCTCTTTTTTCACTTTTAGCATTTTTATCCAATATGAAATGAAGGAATAACCAAAAGGAAAATAGATGAAAGAAAGAAGGAGTAGAGACCTAAAGTTTAATAAAGAAAGTAGAGCTCTGGAGAGAAGTAACCTTGTGAACAAAACCCCTTACAGATAAAACTTTGCAAATAAACAAAATTGGAAACTGTGGAAAAATGCCTAATGCTTTAATACGAGAAGCTATCCAGATAAATACTTCGAAACCATTCATCCTAATTGAATATTTCAAAGCATTTTGAATGAACCCAGAAATAATATTTCTCCAATTCATAAATTATACTCATGAAAAGATTCAATGCATATCCCAATCCACATTTTCTCAATAATGCTTCTAAACAATTTATACCTCTAACGCAAATAACTTTCATCAATAACCAAACTTGTAACTACACATTATTATTTGTGCGTGATAAATTATCCTTATCAATAATATATGTATCTCCTCACGTCTATTATCGATTATGTAGCTCTTTCTAAATGTAGAACTTGTGTAAAGAAAAAATAGTCATTCTAATAATCCACAGACGATGAAAAAAAGCGAAAGGCATGTCTGCTTAAATTAATTCATACACAAAAATATTTCCTGTTAATGGAATAAAACAGTCTCTGTGTATTTTATATATCTAAATGTTATAATGTTAATTTTAAAAAATGTACAATAATAAGTTGTAAAGAATACTAATATTTGTTCTTTATTCTTAATAATATTAATAACATTACGTTGATCAGCAATTGTGTAGAGCGTTATGGGTAGATTTTAAGTACCATAATGTCTAAGTATGTATGCAAAAAATTAATAATGATTTTTAAAAATTAATAACTATAATTAATGCGTATATAAATACAATCAAGGTTTTTAAATACACAATACATTATTTTAAAAATTAGTGATTTTTTTATGTTAACTGAACTAAAAAAAGATCTTTGATAGCAATTGGAACGAATTTATAGAATGACGGGAAATAAAAGCTTATTTCTATTCAATCCAGATACAGGTGTCATGAATGATACTTATTATCAAAGACTCTTCTAATTTCTACACAAATTATTTACATGAATAACTACAATTTATGCCAACACAAACTCTTATCCATATATAGTCAGGATATCGTGTGGTCGAGGAAAAACAAGGTCAAAAAAGGTGTTAGATACCAATATTTTGTTAAAGAAAAATTAGCCTTCTTTAATCCCTTTATATTATTTGAGATATTTTCTATAATTAAATACTGATAGTTTTCTCTTTTTTTTACTATGTTTTTCCCTGACCACTTTCACTACCCTGATAATATTTCTGTAAAGAAAGAAAACGCTTCTAATAATCTATGACCAAAATGAAAGGGAATATGTATCAATTTAAATCATTTACACGTAAAAGGATACCCTGTAAAAAATAACAAAACAAATTGAATAACCGAAATTGTTGTTAACACAAACTCATATCCATAAGCGAGAAACTATCATTATCAACAGTATTTATATTCCATTCCATATCTATACTCCATTCCTTCTGGTGTCAATATAGTATGTAATGTAGTATAGCGTATGTTTTCTCAACTTCTGCAAAAAGAGAAAACACCCTTCTAATGATACACAGATGAAAAAGGAAGTGTGATTTGGATGGGTGTGAATGGATATAAACAATTTGCACAAGGATACCCTGAGTAGTATAATAAAACTAGTTGAATAACCAAAATTGTTGCTAACACAAATTCATATCCGTAAGTGAAAAACTACCATTATTAAAACAGTATTTATATTCCATTCCTTCTGATGCCAATGTAGTGTGTAATGTAGCATGGCATATGTTTTCTCAACTTCTGAAAAGGGAGAAAACATCCTTCTAATGATCCACAGATGAAAAAGAAAGTGTGATTTGTATGGATTTAAATCACTTACACAAGTATACCCTGCGAATGATAACAAAACAATTTGAATGAACGAAATTGTTGCTAACACAAACTTTTCTCTATGAGAAACTACCATTATCAATAACATTTATATTGATTTGCGTTTGGTGAATAGTATTTCTGCAAAGAAAAAAAACACCGTTTTAATAATACATAGAAAAAAAAGGCAATGTATATAGATTTAAATCATTTACACACAAAAGAATGCCCTGCGAATAGTAACAAAAACAATTTGTTTATTTCGACATATTTCGTTTATCTAAAGATCTGTGGTGTTAATTTGAATAACATTTATATTGCTTTGCGTTTGGTATATAGTATTTCTGCAAAGAAAGAAAACACCGTTTTAATGATACATAGAAAAAAAGGGCAATGTATATCGATTTAAATCATTTACACACAAAAGATTGCCTGTGAATAGTAACAAAAACAATTTGTTTATTTCGACATATTATGTTTATCTAAAGATCTGTGGTGTTAATTTTCTGAAAAGTACAATGACAGGTTCTAAAGGAAATATGATTAATTTTTACCCTTCATCATCTACGACACAAAAGCCTATTGTGTCGTAAAAGAATTGTGGTGAAAAGAATATGAAAAGTTTCTTTTCATAGTTTAAGAAACAGGGTGTTTATGTGAGTAAGAAATCAATATAAATACCTTAAAATACATTAAATCTGGTCAATATCAATAAAATTAGCATCATTCTTGATTATATCACGAATATTTTCTAAGGTAAATGTTTCATCGAAATCCTAATAGGACCTTTCGTTATAGTAGTCTTTTTTATTGGCAATGCTAATAGAACTATTGAATGAAATATGAAATACTTGTATTTAAATAATCCCCCATTTTTAATTTATAACAAAATCAAAATCGCTTTTTTCTTCTAAGTAGTTCTTTTTACTTTTAATGCTAATTGAAATTTAAAATGAAATATCGTATATTTTAACAATGAAAAAACAAGCAGCCCTTACACAATCTTCAATTTTTTAAAACCAGCATCTTGAAATAGATACCTTTGTCAAATTTAATCATATAAATTAGCTCTCAAGTGAACGGATTAAATAAGGTTTAAGTTAATATTTAAAAATATATTTTTTTACTATATAATAAGGACAAAAAAAATTAAATGTCCAGCATACATCATGTACACTTTCCAAAACATTCAGCATATAGTAACAAAACTTCATAGTTTATTAAGGTGAAATATAATGGGTAAATAAACAATGTGATAAACTTGTATCGTATTTAAAAATCCAATTTTTGTTATTACAATCAACAGTCACAAAAATATCCTTATACCTTTTTTTGTGAAGTCCTGTTTATTTGTATGTATGCTAAATAACATGCTAAAAGCTAGTTCAGTTAAACGCATAGAACAGTTGAAATTCTCTACACAACAATTTCAGTCAATAAACTGATATTATTGAGAATTTTTGTACGCCGCTCTATATTATTTATAGATGTAATACACACCAAGTAATATTCAAAAAATAGTTAAATTTACAAACGCATACCACAACTGAAAACACATTTTCAATAGTTATTGTTCGGAAACTTCTATAGTTCAATTTCTTCTATACACAAATTCCTTTGTGTGCCCCTGTAAATGAAAAATAAATTCAATGCACCCTCTATGCGACAGTTAGCTTCTTGCAGTACACTTCTGTGATCTATATAAATTTCAGTATGTTTAAAATAGTGTAATAACATTAAAATATGCCGCAAGCGATTTTCCCCATAGGCGATAATTCTTTTAAGTGTCTCTCTAAATGAACTGTAGATCCATTTTTTTTTTTCATACAGCCTTCACTTTCAATACTGAACATGCAATAGTGATACCCCATAAAATCTAGAAATTCCGTTGCAATCGAACTATATTTATACGAGTTAGAGCACGGACAGAGATGAATGAACATACAAACAGACAAATCCAATTCATCACTTTTTAAGTTCGTTAGAAAGTGTTAAACAAAAGTCACTTTCATATAAATAGTTATTAATCATTATGGCAGCAATTAATCGCCAAAAATTTAACGATTCATAGGCCAACTTTTTTTAATCTGATTATTTAAACGTTCCAGAAAATAGTTCGATTACATATCACTTAAAATTGCGTTTTATTTTGTGAAGTTTAAATTTGGCTGAAAAAAGATCAATCAAAAAAGTTCAAAAGGATAAAAGAAAGTGTTTTCTTACAAATATGGCTTTTTATATATAACAGGTAACTTCCGAAGAATGATATTTTCGGTGGAAATATGCATTAGAAATAATAGACAATAATTTATAATTTTTCCTATATAAAAGACCTAACTATGAAATAAAAATAATTTTTGTCCGACAGATGGTGCATATGCCAACTCTTCCCTGATGTATATGATGACCTAAACGTCGATTGTTATAATTTCATTCCAATGTTTGTATAGTTTTTAACTTTACAACATTTTGCATGCACTATTTAGTACACTTGTGATTTTATATTTTTCATGGTATAAATGCCTAGCTCTTTTATTATTTGATACGTATTAAAAATTAATAATGTCTATTTTTAAAGATTTAATTGGCTTTTCTTATTTCAGTAAAACAGATGGAAACAGAACTCTGAACATCATTAAAATATACAAAATCGTGTTTTTTAAGCTTTACAAAGGCTATAATTTACAAAGTCATAACTAAGAAATTAATATGATTACTTCAAATATTTTTTTTCTCATTTTATCAATTTTGAATATTCCAGCGTGGTTAAGTTTAGCTTCTTATGCTTTTCTAACTTTTTAAAAATATTTTATGAAAAGAAAATCATTATCGCTGAAAATATAAGAAAATATCAGCTTAGATATGGATTTAAATTTCTGAATAATAAATATTTTGTGGATTCTCACATACTTCCGGAAAAGATGGAGCCCAACATACCCATCCATGTTCCATTTTTGAGGACATCTATAAAAATATTTAAAAAATACATATTTTAATACTTCTGATTTTTAACGTAAACATATGTTTATTGCTATAAATAACATTAAATTATTAAACCTGGTACTTACTGCGCTGCTAATGGACAGACGGCTCATCATACAGCTACTGCGCATGTCCTTTAGAAAGGTGATTTCATCCCATCGAACTCTCCATGACATATTTGCAAGTTTAGATTCTAATCGAATTTTCCTTTAGGAAAAAAAAATAATAATTGTACTTATAATAATACTTACATTTGTTTTTGTTTTTACATTGTAAGTTTATTTACAAATTTATATTCACATCGAACATTCCATTAGAAAAAAAAGTAAAAAAAAATTAATAAACAATATAATTACAATTTATATTTTTAAACTTGAGATTATATATCACTGTCAGCATTTTTATAAGTCCAGATTCAAATTGATTTTTTCTCTCCCTACCCCAACTACTGAAAAAATATTCTATACGTTTTACTTTTTAATTTGGTCTGAAATTTTAATACGTCACTGCCATCGTTTATCAAAAACATTGTAAATATATATATATATAAATTTACATTCTTATCGAATCATTTAGAAAAATAAAAGAAAAATGTATAATTATTAATGGCGCCATCTCATATGGCCCCGTGGGACCTGAGCCCACCCAATAATTTTGAATTTTAGCGTGCGCAATTTTCATTGTTCTATTTCGTTATTTATTTCATTATTATTTTATAATAATTTTTCTCCTTAGAAAAAAATTTATTTTGCCAATCACCGCGCGTTTTAATTCTTCTACTGACACCCATAAATCCAAAATGACAGAAATGTAAATGTTTAACTTTTGGCTGTTTCAATTTGTAGTCATGCTCATGATATGAAGATATCACAATAACTATTACTGTTTTTATTAGGAAAAATGCATGAAAATATGCTTTTAAAAAATTGCAACTATCTTAAAACATGATAGCTTGACTTAAAAGTCTCATCTTTCACCAGCTGTCCGCCCTTCAAAGAAAAACAAACTATTTGAACCATTTTACCAAAATATCTTTGATCCCACCCGATATTTTTGAGCCAACCCAATATTTTTTTTTAAGTTCACGCCACTGGTAAAATTATAACTCATATTTTTTTTAACTTGACATTATATGTCATTGTTAGAATTTTTCAAAGTTTAGATTCTGATGTTGTTTTCTTTTCCCCACTCCTACCACTAAAAAAATATTTACACGCTCAATTTTTAAATTTGCTCTGAAAATTAATCCACCCTTCTCATCATCCTACCTGCGGGAAATTGCCCCAAAATGACCTATTTGGGTAAAATGGCATACCTGATGTTTCTTAATATTTTTGCTAGAGGACAGAACTTATAATATACAAGGTGTCGCAGAAATATTGAGACAAACTTTAAGGGGAGGTAAGGAACACCACAAGGATTCAGATTTGTAAAGCAACCCATGGTCGAAAACGCTTTCTTGTCACGGTAGTGATGACACAAAACACAAGAAGGACAGGACACTAATAAGAAGAGAAAATATTTTTATTATCCTTAGTACAGAAAAGTTAGAAAAAAGAACATTAAAAAAACACCGATCGTTATTAAAGTAGGTGTTTGAAATTACGACTCCGGGCCTTGATGCATGCAGGCGCATCTCCGGTGCATGGAAGATCTAATGTTCTCTAGAAAACGTCAGGAATGTCCTGATCTTCACCAGCAACTGCAACGATGCGTACAACTAGTTCCTCAGAACTTTCCAGTGTTATCCCGGTATTTTTGCAGCTTTAATAATAATAAACATGTTTTCTCTTCCTGTTCGTGTCCCTTCTTTCGTGTGTTTTGTGTCGTCACTACTGCGCCAGGAAAGTGTTTCCGACCGTGGATTGTTGTGTAAATCTGAATCCTTGTGATGACCTCTACCTCCCTTTAAAGTTTGTCTCATTATTTCTGGGACATCCTGTATAGTTATGTTATGCAATCGATTAGCAACGATAAGCTTTTAATGGCGAAGTTTTCAAGTTTGCATTTATCATCATTTTCATACCATAACGGTATATTCAAAAACTACGTGTAATATTTTGTTGTTCATTTTCAATCTCCTCTATTCTGTCGTACAAATTGTTTTATTAATTATTTATTGGGAGTACGAGTTTGTTCGGTCTGTTTATTTTATTTATTTATTTATTTATTTATTTATGTTGTAACGTTATATGCATGCTGAGTGTCATTTATAACGTTTGGTTGGTCGTGGTGGGAGTTAAATGCAGACATACTCAGTACTTAAGATAAAACAACAAAGTTTATTAAAATGATGAGGGCTGAAGAGAAGTGGAGCAAGTCTTAATTTTACACAACTGAGAATACTATGAAAAAACTAAACGCATACTCACAGGCTCCGGACGAGCTCAATCGTGGCACCTTCTAACACTTCTCACTATCTCTTGGCTGAGCTACTAGATAAAGCTTAATTAGACAGCCCGTGGCTGTGTGTAATTCTTTATTCACAAATAATCAAAATGAAACTACTATGAAGTTTCTTACCCCGGCCAACTCTCAAGTCAACTATCGAAACTCCTTTACACTTCACTGGAGGCCCGCTGCTACTTTCAATCGGCTAGCACTTCGCTGAACAATATCTCACTTCGCTATCTAACGTCAGAGATCCTCACACTCACTGGCCAGAGACCCTCTCCATTCACTCAAACCCAAGCTTTTATATGTTGCAAACTGAGATACTTCACATTAACATATTACTAATAACCGCGAGCTTACTGCAGAATCCGAAAGAACACACACACTCTAGAACGTTAAAGTAAAAGAGAGGATAGATGTCGCTTTTACGCTTACACATGTTAAATTATTGACGTCACGATCTCAGAAATACTAGAGTGCCTTTACAAAGGTCACTCCCTCACAATGTATGTGTGTGTGTTCAAATATGTATTTTTTTCAAACCATAATTGTAAATGAACATATTAATGAATATATTGTCCATCGTAAAGCTAATACTTTTAGCCACCTCTCAGGCAATTTTCGAAAAAATTGCCTTCCATTCAAAAAATTAAGAACGATACAAGGTGAGATCCAAATTTGAAACCAGTTTTTGATTTATGCGAAATGAAATGAACCAGTAACCAGTAATCAGAAGGAGCAATGTCCGGAGTATACGGAAGGTACAGTAAACCATCACATTTAATCGTTTCCATTTTTTTTATTATTTATTTAACTTTTGCCAGAAATTCCCTTTTAACATATAAGGGTCTCACAACCACAGTAGACAAAGTTAATTAAAAAAAAATCCCTGTCGGTTTGGCCAACATGTGGCGGTAGATTTCTTTTGAATGTGAACTGCATTGTAATATAATGAACCGAATTGAATAAATGAATAATGATGAATTGTAATATAATGGTTCCAAATATATTTGTAAACCCAATACATTTAAGTATTTTTTTAAAAATGGAATTAATGTGAATTAAGAATAAATATTTCGTTTTATTAGATGGAGTTCGAAAGAAAAGATTATGTAAATTTCATTTATGGGAAAAGTATTGTTCCTAAATAACTTTTATATTAAATGAAACCACAATAGAGAGCTGACTCAATATTAAACTTACCTGTAAAGAAGAATGCCAATAATTATGATTCCTACCAACAATGACAGAGTTATAGCTAAAGACATTTCCATTATTTTTAGCCCTGAAATTAAGAAAAAAAATCATCAATTACTGATCATCTATATATTTAAAACACCTGGCTGTTTTTTTAGTCATCAGCCCTGAGTTTTCTACTGGTCCGATTTTGATAATTATTTTTTTAAATGAAAGCTGTTCATGTGTAGATGTGCCCATTCTGGCTAATTTTTAATTTATTTCCATTTTTATATTTTATTTTTAATTTTAAAAGCTTTTTCGCGACATTTCCTCAAAACAGTGGCAACAGGTTAAGCTTTTCTCACTATAATAGAAATTTATCTTTCTTTATTACTTTCCACCAATCAGGAGAATGTAACTGATGTCATATTAGAAAAAAAAGAAAGAAAAGAAAAGAAAAGAAAAAAATAAAACCTGTGATTTGCCACTATCTTTCTATTTTACATAATATCAAAAATTAATTATAATCATTTCGTTGTATTAAATTATTATTTAAAATAAAAATAAATAAAACTTTTTCTACATTTCAATAACAAACACAAAAATTTTATTCTTTTTAATAACAAAGATATCGTTTTTCTTTTCGTTGTCATGGCAATAAAACTAATTATGACAAGTTCATGGAGACTACAAACTAATACATTAAATTTATTGCAAGTGCTGTAAATGTGTATTGGGTTGGTTATGCAGTTTTAGTAACACTCTGTTTCTGTAATAATTAAAATTTTTTGTTGATATTACAAATACGAGGTGGAACCCGTCGAAATTCTACGAAAGAAAATATTTAAAAAAGAACAGTTTCATTGACGTATAATAAATATAGAAAATTAGTTACAGGAAAAAATACATTTTATATTGGTCAGTCTAACTCTCAAACAATATTATTTTAAACTAATATTAATAAAATATTATAAAACACAATTATCCAAATTATTAAACCAAATATAACCTAAATTCACTGGATTTTTTAACAGACTTTTTAAAATAGTATACGCATTTTAATTTCCATTTTTTTTTTCAATTTTAAGGGAAAATGCAGTGATTCTGTTGCCACAATTACAAAATTGGTACTAAACAAAGAACAAAACAAAGCATAGTTCAAAACTGCATTAAGTTTTCGACTCTTTGGTCATAATTTAAAATATTTAAATTGTTAAAAAATATGCGATTAAGACCAGAAGAATCTGAATTTTCGGAATTTTTGCTTAAAATAGGTAATGGAGAAATTCTTGCATGAATGAAGAATTCTCTGGAGACTCAAATAAAGTATGTTTACCACCGTCTATTATAGCAGAAAATGATATCGTATATCAAATTTTTCGAAAAGGATTTTCATTTTCAGATAGTATCACCAAATTGGCTAAAGTTTCAATTCCAGCCCCGAAAAACGATCATTGCAGTGAAATTAACCATAAAGTTATTAACTTTATACCTCGCACATCCAGAACATACATGAGTAGAAATAATTTAATAACTGAAAGTGAAAAAGGAAATCCTCCAATTTCCAACGGAATTTTTAAATAGCTTAGAATTAAGTGGATTGCCTCCACACATTCTCACATTAAAAATCGAAGCAATTCTAATATTACTAAGAAATTTAAGTCCACACGAAAGTCTTTTAAAAGGGACCAGGTAAATTGTACGAAACATGTACGATAATTTTTTGGATCTAACAGTTACTACTGGCGAGGGAGTTGCAAAAAAAGTTTTGATTCCTAGAATGGATTTAATGCCATCAGATACAACTCTTCCCTTTTTATTTAGAATGTTTTCATTATTCGTGTTGCGTTTTGCATGACAATTAATAAAGCACAAGGGCAAACAATGGATTCTGTTGGTATTTATTTACCTGAGCCAGTATTTAACCACGGCATATGTTGCAATGTCTCGAGTACGTTCATTTAAAAATTTGAAAGTGCAAACAGTTCCATAAAGCAACACAACAACTAATGTCGTATGTAAAGAAATACTTTAACTCGAAAAGAAAAGTTAAATCTTAACTCAAAAAGAAAATAAAAAACCTATCATTGAACCAATATGAAAACTGATATTCTATTTATTATAGATTAAACTGAATAAAATTTATATTTTCTTCTAAGTACACTTTTCTTTTATGTTATTCATTTTTTATTATTCATAAGCTTTAAATGTAAGATACTTATCTAATATATATTCTTTTCCGTCGAATTTCGACGGGTGCAGCTAGTTATTTTTACAATATGAACACAAAATTAGTTGGACAATTTCGTAATTGGACAAGTTGTGAAATATTGCTTGTAAACTACCTGATCAATATGATATTATTTATCTTGGCCGATTATCTACACGAGAGTTATAGGTCCGAAGGGGAAGTACCCTCCATATTTGTCTTTCTTAAGGATCCTAACCCATATTACTCTAGGAAATCCAAGTATCAAAGAAAACAGCAGAAACTCTGAACGATTAGGCTGGTAGGCGCAATTGGGTTCGAACCCAGCACTTCCCGTCAACCAGGTTTGAGAGCAGAACCTCTCGGACACTGTTGGGACTTCAGATCAATGGAATATTATTAGCATTGTATCGTTAATTTTCTGGTATAATTAGCACCTGAGCTCTGAAATTTCTATTTGGATTATTGCTGGAGGTGATATTTCCTAGCCATTACCATCACCAATTCTTTTACATCTACACTGCAATAAAAGAAAAATGCTTCTGTATCTGGCAAAGCATTACAAAAATACAACAGAGCTATCCACAATTTCAAAAAATGTTTTTTTTTATCTACAGAAGCTACAGAAGCTAGTAGATTTCTGAAATTTTAATTGATATTCTTTTGAAACAAAAAAAAAAGAAAGAAAGAAAAAAGAAAAACTTCGTTCTTTGTCAAAAATAAAATAACAAAAAACGAAATAAATAAATAAATAAATAATAAAAACATCCAAATAGACTTTACTATTTATTAATTAGCTTTCTCAACATGCAATAATGCGTTTTCAGGTATTGTCAATTTTCATGTAAACATTTTCCTGTTCAACTAACATTTTCAAAAGGCATGATAAATTAACAGCATTAGCATTCATTTTAAAATTATCACTCTTTAAATAGTCTTGCATTTATAAAATCTCTTAACCCATTCGTGCCCAGCATCTTTTGCATAAATTTTATTTGGTTGGCACCACTATTTTTAGAAGATTTAAGTTTAGTTCATTAATCACGAAAATGCATCATTTAAATAAAATAATTATTGCTTTTCTTTTTTACCGGTGTCAAAAACAATGCTGAATGCACCTTTTGAAGCGTCCCTAAAAAGGGACGCTAGGTACTAATGGGTTAAGCAGCTGAAATTGTTTATTTGAGACTTATAGTTTTTCAGTAAAACAAAATCTCGTCTTGATTTTGAATGGAAAAAAACGAATAAATACACTGCAAATCTATTTTGAAGCGCTTTTGAGAATTACGGGCAGTAAAATAAATATTTTTTTCAGAAATATTTATTTAAATCTCAGAAATCTATTCGTGTCTGTGGTTTCTAAAGATAAAAGAACACTTACCAAAATCAGTTGAACGCGAATCGAGATTTTCAAAATTCGGCTACGTTATAGTTTCGCAAATCTTTTGTAGATTTTACGATTTATATGGTTAGAATTTTTAGCAGAGCAGATTTTAGTAAGTGGTTTTATTCAAGATCAGTTTTGCAGTGTGCCGCTCCCAAAATTCATATCTGAATTGAATTTACGAATTTTGCACTGCCATTTGTTTCGCCATGATCTTCCTTACAAACACGTGATAAGATCTGATTTATCAATGGAATGCAGTATCCGTCAAACCCCGTAAATCCGGCATCGTCGGGATCGAGACTAAGCCGGATTTTTGAAAATTTGGGATTTCTGAAATAATGCCTAAATACTTCTAATATTCTTAATGATGGTTTCATTAATAATTAAATTTCCAGCCACGTGATATTTATGTGAGAAAAAAAGAAAATTACACATAAAATTATTTTTATTGATATATGTTATGAAAAAAAAAAATCTAGTAAACAGTAAAGTAATTTCTTCTCGTATAATTTCTGAAACATCGAAGTCCATTTCATTTGCATCAATTTTTTCGGCCTCTCTTTAACAAATTTATCTTGGATTTTCCAAATAAGAAATATCAATTTCGGAAGTGCATTATTTGTCTCGCTGTGTGCTATTCCAACGTTTTTGATCTCGAAATTTTAAACCCGAAAAACACTTACTATACCCACCACTCCCTAAGTTAGAAGAGCAAAAAAAGGGTGTGGGAGAAATGACTTGAATCAGGATTTTTGAAATTGACGATTTTCTGAATGCCGGATATTTAAGGTTACACTATATTTGCGTAGTAGCGAAGCGCAACCACATCGTACATTTGTAAAAAAATATAGACTCTCACTGTCTTGTAATCATGTGTATCTTCATGTCTGAGTATATAATTAACACGTTGAGTGCCACGTCATTCAGAGGTGACTGACATTGAATTTTCTGTTTAAACCATGTCAGTAACCGGTGACTGACAGTATCGGGATTGTGTAATGGGATCTTATTTCGTGGCTCAAACGGAATGAAAAACAGAATAAATTTGGCACTCAAAGTCTTAAGCAAAATAAACACTCACATTTGTGCAGTTAATTTTTGTCTACTGTGTATTTTTGAATAAAACAAACAGAAAACTACGGAAAAAATACGTTTGACTATTAAATAGAAAATAATTTTGAAGCATTTTTGCGTAATTAAGAAATAACGCATGTCAAATAATAAACATTTTGTTCTCACAATATACACATTCTTCTTACGCTTTTTTCTATCTTAATACAATTTTCGCAAAGTGTCTTTTTTTTCCGAATTTTTGTAATTTTTAGATTATTCGTGTCCAACGATAGAAATAGTAAGTTTCTACATTTTACAGTATATTAATATGTTGAGGACAATTTTGGAAGCTTATAAATTATGAGCAGTTTAGCTGAACACTTTCAAGAGAAATATATTACCAATGAGATTTTAAATGCTTTTCTTAACACTACCGCGCTATCCGATAGGAATTGAAATTGTATTTTATAAGTGTAATCTTGTGCAAGGTTCATTGAGATTCATATCACATTCTAAACGAGTTCTTAGATAATGTAATGTAAATTTATGAAAATATTTTTAATTATCTATATTATAACTTAATAAAAATAGTTAAACTTATGATTAACTTTATCTATACATAAATACATCTATATATAAATATATCTATTAAATATATTTATAATTAATAATATAATTAACTTCATAAAAATGTTTATAAACTAATCAGATAACATTTTTCTTCTTAATTATTATTATTATTTTTAATATTCAGATTGATTATATATGTTGCAGCCAAAACCCGAAATTGGCCAATTGTAGAACTGGC
Source organism: Maratus speculifer (assembly GCA_964019185.1). Classification (NCBI taxonomy): domain Eukaryota; kingdom Metazoa; phylum Arthropoda; class Arachnida; order Araneae; family Salticidae; genus Maratus; species Maratus speculifer. The sequence continues at coordinate 328,433,933 of OZ025290.1, forward strand.
TGGCCAATTCCCGAATTGGCCAGCAATGTTAAAAAATGACTGGCCAATTCTAGAATTGGCCGGCCAATTCGCTAACTGGCCAGATGCAATTGGCCAATTCGCGAACTGGCCAGATGCGATTGGCCAATTCGCGAAATAGATATAGCACTCGGTTTAATCCTTTCTAACATAGTTGAAAGTGTCTATGAATTCAAATAGTCTAGCCGTCAGCCTGTCCGTGCTCTAACTCAAGTAAAGGTTCCGGTTAACTTGTAATTGTCATCTTATCTGGTTTATCAATTAATTTCGATATTGAAAGGGAATTGTGAACTATTTTTGTTAATTTAGTTGGATACACAAAAATATTTCCTTTCAATAAAATCAATGGGAATTTTTTTACTGCGCATTTTAGTGTTACATTATCTTAATTACAAAAAAAAAAAAAAAAAAAAAAAAAAAAAAAAAAAAAAAAAAAAAAAAAATTGGTACCTATGCATTATCGTTCGGGTGTTGGCCAAGGTTTCCCAGCCAGTTCGCGAATTGGCCAGGCTCCGAGTATTGGCCGCAACATACATATAAATATTTTCTACATCTAATATTCTATTTATATATATAAAATATATGTGTTAAATATATCTATAGTTAACTTCATAAATATATACATAAACAAGTAACATAACAATATTCTTTCCTATTATTATTATTAAATATTCAGATTGTGTATATATATAAATATTTTTGTATATATAAGTATTTTTCTCTACATAAATATATCTTCTATACATAAATATTCTAAACACACATACATACATATATATATATATATATATATAATTAGCTTAATAATATAATTAACTTCATAAAAATAGTTATAGACTAACAAGATAAAGTTATTCTTCCCTATTATTTTTTTTATATTTAGATTGTTTTAGCAATTTATGTGAATTTGAAAGTACAAACAAACATGTTATCAATTGCTTTAGACTCGTACGCATGATGGTGTTAGATACGCAGTGTCATTGGTCTTTAATTTTCAAATCAAAATTTTAATAATAAATTAGTATTTAAGAAAATAAACTTAATAATACCGGGGAGATCCAAAAGTCAGGACAAACTTTAAAAATGAATAATTCGAAAATTAATCAAGCTACGAAGATACGGTTTGCACCAAACGGATGGAGAAAAAAAACGGGTTTTGTGTAACAACGGAAAAAAAATAATTTTCTTGGCGACCAACAAATGGAGCGCAGTACTTTATTGCCCCAAAAGATGATTTACAAATGAAAAATGTTGACAACTTACAAGTCAGCTTAGTTACAGTTAATTAGTACTACAGTAAATGTTCAATGTACTGTCCATCATTCATAAGTGCAACTGTGAGATAAGCACCGCCCCATTCATAGCATTTAGTAGCATTTCTTGCGTTATAGCAGACACATTTTGGCGGATGGCACCTTTCAGTACTGCTAGTGATGCCGTTGGTCGCCAATAGAACTATATTTTAACGTTGCCACACAAAATCCGGTTTCTTTTCCATCTGTTTGGTGCAAACTGTATCTTTGTATCTTGATCCTATTTTGAATTATTCATTTTTAAAGTTCGAACTGACTTTTGGATCACCCGGTATATTCAATCTGAAGAAAAACGAGTTACCTTTCCTGCTTACTTGACAAGAGGGATCTTTTCCATCAAATCCACATTTTGGTCTGGCCTTTGGTACTTTACCGTTAGGCCAATGTATAGGCCTCACCTCTTGATATTCTCCGGTTGCTCCAATGTATGTCATCACTACCTAAATGATAAAATAAAATATATGTTATGATCCTTTATACAACACTGTTCACACAAATTTCTATTTTGTACTTAATATTCATTTCAAAAGTATGGATGTATCTCATAAAATTATCTTGCATTTAAATAAATAAAGAGCACAAGCTCATATTTTTTATTAGAGTAAAGTTTTTAATATTGGCAATAGTTAATAACAAAAAATCTAAAAAAATGACCTATTTTTCACGTATTTAATTAGGTACTCTACTTTTTATATGTGGGGGTATCGCAAAGTTTCAAGTGTAGGTGAATATGTTATACTTTATTCACACCACTGTTGTAAAAAAAATATTTTCATAGTATACTTATCTTGCAGATGTTTTCAAAGCGTATGCAAAAGAGTTTTGTTTTAAAAAAGTGCTGCGAGGTAACATTTAACAAATATTCCCCTATAATTGAAACTTGGCTATACCCCTCACGTATATTATCTAAGAAAATTTTTATCATTCTTTAAATGACATAAATTATTGTGAATAATTAAATGACATAAAAACAATCACTGATTGATTTTAATCGTGAAACAATCTATTTTAGTAGACCTAAAATTATTTTAATCAATCATATAGTGAGAAAAATAGGAATATATGAAATTTAAATTTAAATGACAAATCATGGCAATGAAAAAATGTTTGCACTACTCAAAAAAAAAATTCATATATAAATTAATTCGTGTAAAAGTATAAGAATTTTTAAAAGAACTTTTGTGCGAACAGCACAATCTCACTCTCTTAAAAAGTCAGCCACAAAATAATTCAAGTTGAGCTGAAATCCACTCATCTCACGTTTTGAAAGGCAGCTTCTCGAAAAGAGTTGAAATAACTCGAATTTACGAGCTGTTTTAACCAATTCAAATGAAGTTGAGCTATTTAAATAACCAATTTAAATCAAGAAGATTCAATCGTTTGAAAAACAACTCTTTTATGATCGAAATAATTACAGCTCTTTCATGAGAAGCCAAATCAGCTATTTCGTTTTAAGAGTGCAGATTCTTGATTATAATGAATCCCTAAATGTAGACAGATGTTAAATGGCAAAGCAGATAATAGAAAAATATGACCTTTATTGTGCAGTTAATTAAGTATGCTACTTCTGATATACTCCGAAGAGAAATTTTTATCATCCTTTAAAAGACAAAAATAATTGTTTTAAAATTTAAACAAAAATGAAGGAAAAAATCAGCGTTTTATTTTAAACGTGAAACTGTTTATTTTAGTAGGCCTAAAATTATTTTTATCAGGCTTAAAGTGAAAAAACAGGAAAATTTTTAATTCAAATTCAAATGTCAAATAATACTGACGAAAAAAATGTTTGTATATTTAAAGAACATATATTAAATTATTTGAGCAAAAATCTGAGAATATTTTAAAAATTACTCAGTTTTTCTGTTATTGTTTCATTTATTTATTTATTTATTTATTTATTTATTTATTTATTTATTTTGTAGGGAGGGGCGGTGTTTAAAGAAGTCACTAAGTTGAAAGAATATAGTTCCATGGGGTTTGCATCTACTTATGTTTTGTTTCAGTTTTTAAGCTAATCTAAAAGATAGAGCTCGAAATTTTTTATCTAGTTGCACAAAGATATCGAAAAAATATCACTTTTTAAATTACAAAATTATCATTTTTTACTTACTCCATACCCAAAGTAAGATGTTTAAGCTTTCTATTTATTTATATCGATATTTTCTGAATGTTGTGATTTTGTGTTAAGCATTTAAACATAATCATACTAGATTTTTACAGAATAAAATCAAATTATTTTCATAAAACAGCACCTACTAAAAACCGTACTGAGCAATATAGTTCTTTAATATTACACATATCAGTGAATTACATGATTTTATTAATTAATTGTCGCTATAAAAATAGAAATCATCGAAAACAAAATCAATACAATTTATAATTATAATTGCATGGGATTTTTTTAAATTGTTAAATCCCTTAAATCAGTTTCATATTACTTGAAATAATATAACGAGCATGATATTTAAAAAAATGTATGAGATATAACAAAAGTCAAAAGCGGAAGTTTAAACATACGGAAAAAAAAAACTATAATTTGACAGATGTACTGTTACAAAAATTTGTATGCTGGTTAAAATTTTATCTGTACACATTACAAAAGGAAAAGATGTTCTACAAAACTAGTTTTTGTAATCCTGCAAAAATCTGTAGCTTAACAAAAGAACCTACTAAAATTACAGTAATCTTACTCAAATTTTATCTGTAACCCGGGTACCTGTTACATTTAAAGTTAAAAGCATCTCAGTTTCTTAGTAACCTTACAGTTTATTTTTATTTATTTACAGGTAAAATGTGCATCTGTTACATGAAATTTTTGCTGTTGCTGTACATATAAAAATCTAGGAATCCCAATGTCCTACACTGTAAAAAAAAATCTATAAACGTACTAAACATTTTCTATTAAACTGGGATTCCAAGAACTTTTCATGTAACGATAACAAGAAAAATCTATGTAATCGATTCTAAAACTTGAGTCTTTGTTGTTACCGTTACAGGAAAAGTTTTTGGAATCCCAGTTTCCTAGATAAAGTATAGTACCTTTACAGATTTTTTTTTTTTTTTTTTTTTACAGTGTGGAAAAAGTTTAGTAACTTTACAGATTTTTTTTCTTTTAAACATTGTGTTAGCAATAAACCAATTTGAAATCATTTTGAAACTTTTACATAGTGATCCTTTTTTTTTTACAGTCTTAGATATATGTATAGTACCTTAATTTTTAGAAGGCGTGTTAATATGAAATAAGTATGGTATCCTTTTATCAGTAAAGTGTTTTGGATGGAATTGTCAAAATGAATTAGAAGAGATAAGATACTGTTTATAGAAGGGTTTCATATAAAAATAAATTTTAAATGATAATAAGATTCTTACAGAAATAATTTTCCCAGAAAATGTGATTTAGAGACATCGTTTCAAGCTGACGTTTGATAGAAAATTTCTACGTATATATAATTCGGAATTTTTTCAAACTTTAACTTAATGCAATACAATAATATCACAGTTCACAACAAAATCTTTTAAAAATAAATAACAGTTTGGTAAATTGGTACTATGCAAAGGAAATATTAAACGTGAGTTTTATGATTGATTAATTACAAACGTGTACAGATGTAGAAGAAAATATAGGCTGTCAACAATTTTTCTATGAATCGTGAATATGTCATTTCAATGTTTAATAAAGAATGTTTCTTCGGATAATCAGATTTAATTGTAGGACTACATAGAGTATAAACCAAAGAAATCATAATTTTCTATATAAAGAAACAAAAAAGTCTAATTTAAATAAATACGTTGTTAGAACATTCACAAATTATTTTACTTTTATCTTTTTTTTTTCTTTTTCAAATTTTAAATGGAATTTAAGCAACCTTGTAACCACATAAAAAATGATTATCTAATTAAATGGAATTGAAATAAAAAAGACTTTTATGGAAACATACAAAACTGTGCGTTTTCGAGGGATATATAAAATCTGTAAACGAGGCATATATAAAATCTATTATGCCATATTTTGATTGGTCTTTAGAAATACTAATTTTTATTTGCTAAAAATAGTTTAACTTGCTTAAGAGTATGAAGTACATAATATATAATGGAATTTACATGGTATGTTAAATTTAAAATAGTTTTTTTTTTTTTAAGAAAAAAACTACTTCCATTACTTCCGAGCTTTTAACATATAACGATTGAATAAAGAAAGCCATTTACTGGAAGAAAAAAAAAGGTATTGGTATTTATCCTTTTAAAGTATTATCTTCCTAGTTTCTGATTGATTTTTCCGGTGCAAACTTAAGTTTGAAATCTTAACATCATGCATCAAATTTCAATGCAAAAATTAGATTTTCTTAAAATAGTAAAATTTGCAAGACAAAAATCTCCGAAAAGTATTATTTTAAGATCAATTTTTTTTAAATATTTAAATATATATAATGTCACTTTTACTTCAAAATTGTAAGAGAGTTTTTTTATTTAATGATAATGTCACGAGTACATGCTTTCAATATTCAAGAACCTTTTGAAAGGTAAAGAAAAATAAAGGTTAAACTTAATAATAATAAAAAAAAAACTCTATAGAAAATGTCAGTCTCATTTAATTTTAAATCTTACTAGGTAGCATATTTTTCTTGATTATAATTTATGTGTATTTACATGTATGTATGCATATCTCTCCATATATTATATGTCTACATAGGCATCATACATGACGTGCTTATTTTATATTTCTTATTAAATCTGCTTTAATATTAAATTAAAAAACATAGATTACAACTAAAAAAGCACTTCCGGCAATTATCGTTTATATAGTTCATTCTAAGTATATATTTTTGTGTGTCCCTGAAAACGAATGATAAATGCAATGCACACTACATTTTGCAGTTTCTTGGCGTGTACAGACGTGGGTAGGGGGAAGTAAACATCCCCTACAAACTCCTCAACAAATTATCGTAAAAGAAAGTTACTGGCACCGAACGATTGAAAAAAAGTGCACGATTTTACGGAGATTGTTCTGGTAATCGGGATGCCAGTACTGTTTTTTAACGGACAAATTCCCGTAAATTCCAAAAAAGTTTCCGTTTTTTCCTGGAATTTACGTGAATTCATTGTCAGTGAAAACAAAATTAAAATACAATTCCGATCCATTGTAAAATGTTTTGTTAATCATCTAATGTTTTTAATATATAGTAAAATGTGTATGGAAACAATTACAATTATTCCGTATGACATTTTTGAAATTCTGAAGAAAATAAATGTCAATAAACTTCATATATTGCAGTCTTAATAGAAACACTCAGCATAGGCATTTCATGGAAATTGATTTCTTTTTTCTTTATTTTAAGAATGCGAAACAATTATAGTAATTTAAATAATAATTATAATAAGATACCAATTCACAATGAAAAGTTAATTATTTTTTGTCAGTTTTATCATTATTTAAATGTTAATTATATGACCAGTAAACGGAAACTAGAAACATCAATGTAAAATGTGAGCACTGAACTCAGTTCTAAAAAATATAAACAAAAAATGTCTTTAGTTCGTACTGTTTTACTATAACTTATATTTATACTGAAAAACTGTTGTAATAATTCATTTAAAAATATTACTTGTAAGTTACTTTAATAACCTTTCTCTGTATACCATTTCAATATTTCAAGTTTTAAGAGTGATACGATGCACGCGATAACAATATGCACTCTCAGATGACAAGTACTTAAGAAAGGTAAGGAAGTACATACTTAAAAAAGGAAATGCCACAAAACTGTTGGTATTCTAATCTAAGAATGAGCATAAAGTGCTATCAATAGATTTTTTAAAATAACCATTTATCTGCTATTTCATTACATCATGTATTTAAAAATAATACTAACATGAAAAGGCACTATGTTTTGTCTTCTAAGATCATTGTAAAATTCTGAAGAAAAGAAAGGCCAACAAAGTTTAATTTCTCCCCTCTAATTCGTATAAAAAGTATTTTTTGGTTATTTTAATAACTATTAATATGTCAATAGCCGACTTTATCTGTTCAACATGTCTACTACAAGATAGTTACTATCTGAGATAATGTATTTTAAATTCTGAAGAAAAGAAATTCCGATAAACTCTATATATTCTAGATTAACTGGAAAAACAATTATAAATGTTTCTAACTGGAAAAGGCATGAACTTTATGTAAAAAAACTATTGATTTAGCTTTAAGAATTATATGAATTTATGGTCAATATAGAAACTATAACAATATTCAAATTCGAAGAAAAAAAAAGAATTTTTCAGTTGCCACCGTTTATTCATATCCAGTAAAACGGAAACTAGAAATACCTATTAAAAATATGAACATTCACCTTGATCCACGGAATTAAAAATAAAACAAGTCTTTACTTCAAACTGTTTTAATGTATTTCTGGAAATTACATTAAAAGAAATCGTATAAAAATTATTACTTGCAGGTTCTTTAATAACCATTTTTTTAATACTATCCGACGGCTGATACCACATGCTAGCTATTTTTATCGTTTCTGTATAACTTTGATAATTTGCGGTAAAATCAATTTTAGTTTTATTTTACTTTTGATCAAACATGTTCTACCCTTACATCTGTAACATTCGGGTGTGGTTGTTTCATTTAAGAAATTAAGATAAAGACATTCGATTTATCATTTTATATTACCAATGTATGCCAATAAATATAAAAGACTTTAAACATGTGTCCATCATAATTAAGATCTATCGCTTCAATATTCGTAATGTTCGGTACATATGGTCGTAATCTGTCTGACTAAATGTCTAATTTTAGCGACGTTTATAAGGTAATTAGTCGTTGAAAGGAAGTACAAGGAAAAAAGCTATTCTAAGATAGTTCTACAATATTATTATAATTTGAATAAAAATCAATTTAAAGTCTTTATAATTTACAGAGAACTTGAAAGATAAAAAATATGGGCAAAAAAATCAACTCAAGGTTTTATAAGAAAGGGTTCTTTTTTTTTCTTGAGTTTTAAAAGACTTAATATTTTAGGAATGAAAGTGGTTATTTAGGGTTTTTTATGACGACAAAGATTAAATGTTTTAAGAATGTTATTTAAGAATAAAATGAAATCCAACTAAAAAGGAAGAACATTAAAAAACAGTTTTAAAAATTTATAAATTTTTTGTTAAATTTAGCATGATTATTACTTATGAAAATTAAACACATGCATTTGTAAGCAACCTTCCAATAACCAAAAATCTACATTTTTCATTTATTCTTAGACTTTTGATCTAAATCAGCTGTTTAAAGGGCTTTTTTAAAAAAATCTTCATGATGTTGATCCTATGGGGAAAGCGAAAAAAGAAAGAAATTTTGCAAAAGTGACTTTCGGAAATGAACTGTTTTCAAAGAGTTAATAATCGTACTTTTTAAACATTCGGGTGTGGTTGTCTCATTTAAGAAATTAAGATAAAGAGATTCGATTTATCATTTTATATTACCAATGTCTGCCAATAAATATAAAATACTTTAAACATGTGTCCATCATAATTAAGATCTATTGCTTCAAATATTCGTATACATATGGTTGTATCTGTCTGACTAAATGTCTAATTTTAGTGACGTTTATAAGGTAATTAGTCGTTGAAAAGAAGTACAAGGAAAAAAGTTATTCTAAGGTAGTTCTACAATGTTATTATAAATTGACTAAAAATCAATTAAAATCGTTATAATTTACAGAGAACGATAAAAAATATGGGCAAAAAAATCAACTCAAGGTTTTATAAGAAAGGGTTTTTTTTATTAACTCTTTCGGGTCTGATGTTTTATTAATAATGCATGTCTTTTAATGGGATACTATTTTGTTTTACCAAATACTTTTGCACCTATTTATATGTAGTAATGTTAATATATGTGTATACTTTTACTATGGGATTTCATTTATATTTAGGCAAATGCCTAATAAAATTAATTATTATTATTTGCGTAATTCTCTTTGCGCTGTTTGCAATTGTTTTATTTTAAACATATATTTCATACGTCAAAAAAAAAAAAAAAAAAAAAAATTTTTTTTTTTTTTTCTTTGAAAGAATCATGTGTAATAAAGCGCAAAAAGCATTAGAAAGTTGTAAGATAAGTTAAATCTTATTGTAATACAATATTTTCTAAACACCTCCAAAAATTATTTCTTAACCTATTTTTATGTGAATATTAATTGAATATGTAACGTACGTAAAACAGCAACCTTCATTATCTTTCAAACAATGAAATATTATCTAAGCTCAAACTAATCTATTTGAATAGCTAGTGTTAATGTTATTAACGTAAAAGTAATTTTTCGTAAAAATTGGAAAAAAAAATAGGACTCGAAAGGGTTAAGTTCAGTTACAAAGAACCTAATATTTTAGGAATACAAGCGATTATTTGGGGCTTTTTATGTGACGATAAATGTTAAATATTATAGGATTGTTATTTAAGAATAAAATGAAATCAAATTAAAAATGGCCAACATAAAAAAAAACAGTTTTTAAAATTTTTAAATTTTATGTTAAATTTAACAGGGAGATGATTGTTTCCTTTCAAAACTAAACACATGCATTTGTAAAAAAAATCTTCCAATAATCAAAAATCTACATTTTTCGTTTATTTTTATAGCTCTGAATAGAGCTCTGATCTAAATAAACTGTTTAAAGGACTTTTTAAACAAAATCTGCGTAGTATAAATCCTATGGGGGAAAGTGAAGAAAAAAAGAAATTTTGCATAAGTGACCTCAGGAAATGAACTGTTTTCAAAGAGTTAATAATCGTATTTTTAAATGTAAGACGTCTGTTAAAAGTTAAACTATGGTACAATAGATTACTAAATATTCAAGTATTCGTTTTAAAGCTAACAGATGTGAGCAACAGCAATTGCATCGTGTGTAACACTTTATGGCTTAAATATGAAAATTTTCTTATTCAACCTTATTTTTACCTATTTGTTAAATTATATAGATTTATTGGATATAAAGTATGTTTGTTCTGATGAAAATGAAAAACATGGTGAGCAAATAACAGATAATTTACTGCTATCAATATTAATCTTTTAACCGCCGCCCTATGAACAACTTGTCAAATTAAATTGAAGTCTTTATTTGGTTATTTAAATTAATTCCCAATATAAGGGCAAAACTTTGAGCTATTATGTAAAATACAAGAAAAAAAGTAGAAATGCAGGCATATTCCACATATGGAACATTGACATTCAAAAAAGCATAATACAAAAATAACATATGTTAACTCCTTTCATTTACACATGAAAATGCATAAAAAATCAGTACGCAATGCAATACTTATCATCACAGGGCACGTTTGAATTGTATAGGAATGGACAAAGTAAAAACGCACCCAACTTCCCACTATTTTCTATTTTTACTTTTTTTATTACTTTTCAACAAGCATCAAGTTGGGAAATTTAAACAGTTATTGAAAGATACTTCATAATATGTTAGAACATGTCTTCAAAAAGATACATTTAAAATTTCAAACAAATTAAACATATATTTAAACAATTACCGTATAAAAATATGATGTTTCACTTGTGGAACACCAGTAAAAGGTATATACATAAAAAAAAGTTAAATACATAAAAATGTAGAGCACCATATAGAAAATTGTCAAATATATCCATGTTTTTATTCGATTTACCTCAAAAGTGCCATTATCCGGATCTACCTGATCCAGTAATGCATAATCAGCAACTCTGTCGCCATCTTTAATGGTGACATTTCCAGAAATTCCTGAAATATTAATAAAGAAATACATATTTTAAAATTTACAGTAAAAAAAATATATTTCTTAAGCAGTTTTTTAAAATATGAAGTTTATTGTGCCATGCTTTAAAAATTTATGTTACACCATGGAATTTTTAAATTGGAGTTAAAATTTACTTACAATATAAATATGAAAACGAATATAAAAAATGAAGTTATCCAATTTAACATAACTTCTTTTAGTGTGTGCTTCCGCTTACACTTTAATACTCTCATGATTCATAACATCTTACAAGACTAGCCACCCTGGGCGACCAGTTTGGTCTTCCTTAAATGTATGCTAACCAATGTACTTTAATCATAAATAATTTTATTCATAACAAATACTTTATTCAAACAAATAATTTTATTCATAATTCAATTAACTTGCTCAATCTTGTGCCAAATTGGAGATTTCTGGTAGATAAATCAAGAACTCTGTTTCTATGTTAGCGGGGCGCAAGTGGTAACGTTCCAAAAATTGTTCCCATCACATTTTTTTCTATATTCACTGAAAATATAAACATTTCAAAAAATGTATTTAAAAATACAAAACTTCCATTTAAAACTGAAACTTTTAAAAATTACCGCTTTCATGTATTTCTTTCTTTTCTTTTTAATGAAAGGAAAAGAAAAGTATTAAATAATGCCACAGAACACGATATTTAATTTCAACTTTAAAGCATTGTTTTAATTTACACACGAAAAACAGTTATAAAAAATGCTGGAGAATTTAAAAAGAAAATCCTTTTGGCAAAATTTGCAATCGGCTAACATAAAAGTATCAGAAATTCGTTCGATCATGTTGCGAATTCTTTACGATCATAAAACTTCTATGTAGTTTTATTCGGAAAAATTTGTTGTTTTAATCAAAATGGAAACCTTGCCCATAAAAAGCGATGGAATCAGCTCATAGTTGTTTATGACAGTCATACGATTTGGATTATTATAATATAGATGAAATGATAATGATAGTACTATAACTGGCCACTTATCACCTGCACCTGGTTAACATTAAAGTACCAAAATGGTCACCTGACACAAAAAAATGAAGTGGTCAGAAAGGAACTGTTGATGACAGTAACATGACCTAAGTTTTTATTATATAGGTAATTATATTGTAAATCAACTCACAAATGATCTGCATTACAAATTAAAGGTCAAATGGTTTTGGATCCAATAAAGCTTGTACATTTTTTAAGCAGTTTTTAAATATAAAATTACTTTATTGTGCTATGCTTCAAAAATTTATGTCACACCACGGATTTTGTTAAACTGAAAATAAAATATACTTACAGTGCAAATATGAAAGCTCATAGAAGAAATTAAATTATTCAGTTCAGCATTACTTTTTGTAGTGTATGCTCCCACTTAGAGAGTAACACATCTTACGATATTGTATTGTAAAACAACCCTCAAAAGTACTGCACTGTAGAATAGGGTGAAAAGTTTTTAACACTAGCATACCTTTACAGAAATATAACTTAATATCTTCTTAATTATCGACAATTTCCAACAATTCGTTTTTAGCTTTTGAAATAAACATAGATTTAAGAAAAACAACAAAAGACAGCAGATTTACGAAATTTACTGAAGAATTTCTGAAACAAAAATTTATTTTGCTACTCACTAGAAAAACCAAGGAAAATAGAAACGTTACCGAGTGGTTTTTATAGTGTATTAACCAGTTTTCTCAACAAGAAATATCTTTTGTTTCCGGATGATATCACTTTTCTAATTAGCATTTTCAGCTCCGTAACAAAATACACTATATTGCCATTGATTATGGGACACTTGCGATTTTAGACATTTTACTAAATATCTAGAAAAATACATGAGGAATCATCTCGAAACTCTTAGTGTATAAATATAATAGTATACGTCATACATTTCCGTGAAGATTTTTTACCGAAACTCCATAGGGGACCGTCAACAAATTAAAAAAGAATGAATATCTTTTGAATAACCCTGTCAAAACTAATGTAGCAAAAGCGCTCAAACTCTAGATTATGATTGAATGCCTTATTGTAATACACTGTGTTCATTTTTATGCAAATAGCATGCATACTCGCAGAGTAATTAAGGTTTTTATAAAAATGGCCCCAAATTTTTCTAAGTTTTTCCCTTATAATTTTCAGAGTTCTTAATATAAAATAATAGTTTTTTCAGAAAATATGACAAATTACATTGCACACAGTACCCTGTAATCAGAATTAAAAAATAATAAAAATTGTATGAAAAATGAGTAGGTTTACTAAATAATTTTTTACTGCGCATGCGTTAAAGATATCAAAATTCCATTTGCATATTATGTTAGCTAAATGTATAGAGCAACTTTTGTAAAAGTCTCAAAATTATGGCTTGAAAATTCTGAAAGTAATCGTCTATAGAAAAAGGACAAAATCCGTTGTTTCCAAAATGAAGCAAAAAAATGAGGGATTTTATCCAAAAGTAGTCGTAACATCCCGTATTGTGTATTCTATATTGACACTAATCAATGAATGTATGGATACAACCCCTCTTGTTTTTGCTTCATTTTGAGAATAACGGATTTTCAACTTATTCAATTGACGATTATTTTCAGAATTTTCAAGTTATGATTTTGTGACTTTCACAAAAGTTGCTCTATACATTTAACTAACTTATATGCAAATGAAATTTTGATATCGTTGACGCATGCGCAGTAAAAAATTATTTAGTAAACCAACTCATTTTGTATACAATTTTCATTATTTTTTAATTCTGATTACAGGGTACTGTGTGCAATGTTGTTTGTCATATTTTCTGAAAAAAAAATATTATTTTATATTAAGAACTCTGAAAATTATAAGGAAAAAACTTGGAAAAATTTGGGACCATTTTTATAAAAACCTTAATTACTCTGCGAGTATGCATGCTATTTGCATAAAAATGAACACAGTGTATTACAATAAAGCATTCAATCATAATCTAGAGTTTGAGCGCTTTTGCTACATTAGTTTTGACAGGATTATTCAAAAGATATTCATTCTTTTTTAATTTGTTGACGGTCCCCTATGGAGTTTCGGTAAAAATCTTCACGGAAATGTATGACGTATACTATTATATTTATACACTAAGAGTTTCGAGATGATTCCTCATGTATTTTTCTAGATATTTAGTAAAATGTCTAAAATCGCAAGTGTCCAATAATCAATGGCAATATAGCGTATATTCATTCAAGAGTAAAATTGCCGTTGGAACCACGGAAATACTTACCCATCATGGATATGCATAGAAAGAAATATGAAAATAAAACGTGTGTAAACTATTTATAAAATGCATTGCAATTCCAAAGTAAAATGTAAACGTACATTTAATTATTTTTAACAAAACGAGACCCTATTGGATTGCAATGCGAGTCTATAGGAATTTGGCGAAAAAGCAGAAATAGCGTCAAGTTGACGTCGCTTTTGGCGAGAACTGATTGAGAATTTTTTAAGCCAAATTTGACGATATATCACTGAGTTGGTGACAAACTTAAAACATTTTTTTTGGTCGACGGGATAATCAAGTAGTATTGAATTGCGGAAAAGAAACATATTTATAAATCCAAAACTAATAATCATATTAACTAACAGTTTACTGCATCGGATTAAGCATTTTATTTGCAATTAAAATGATAGACAGGGTCATGAAAAATCGAAGAGTAGAAAATAGGATTACAAATATCTCGGAAACTAATTCTCCGATTGACTTCTTACTTTATACAAAATTTATTTTTTTATGTCAAACGATTGTTTTTATGTATGTTACAATTAGCACGAGCTGAGAAAAATGCTAAACATGAAACTTGAATTTTTAAAGGAGTTTCTAAATTATTGATGTTGTTCTAGAATGTCTTGTCATGTTAAATCTTTCTAAAAAGCATTCGTTAAACATTTAGCATAGTAGTACAAATTCTTATAGAACAGACATGTCAAACTCATTTGCCTCCACGGGCCAAAATGAACAGTACACACAATGCTGTGAACCACATAAAACAAAGTAGATGATATTATACTGTTGCAAAATAATAATAATAATAATTTATGCGTACAAAATACTGTTATGTTAAAGAAATATTCGTGACGTATTTCAAAATTATTATTTTTCACAATTTATTTTGTTTTATTTTAAAAAAATACTCGACATATTATTTCATCAACCAAATCTGCGAGATTTAATTGAATTTTCTAAATGGATTCGGAATCAAAATTTCAACTCCGAATGCCTATTTTTTGTATCCGGTATTTCTTAGATTTAAAATCGAATTACATCTGTCAATAAAAGTCAGTTTTTCCATAAAAGCATACTTTTTTTTTCTTTTCTTCTTATGAGTATCATATACTGTAGAGAAATGTTACACTTATTTACTGACGAAATGTATAAAACAAAAATTATTTTTCAACAATAGTGGTAACATTCTGAATTTTAAAAAAAGCCCGCTTCACTAGCAGCACTGGCATGCACATGTTTCCGATGTTTGCATCTCTAAGATAATTTTTGGTGTAAGATTCTACATGCAAAGTTTATTTCAGTTTGCTTGTTCGAACGAGGGAATTAAACATACAGTCGACTCTCGTTAATTCGAAATCGGATAATTCGAATCTTCGCTTAATTCGAACTAAACATAAAGTCCCGAAATTTTCAATGGCAGAATAACGTTAAAATTTTTCATTAATTCGAACTCATTTTCTCTTGACTTCGTTTAATTCGAACTAACGAGAATTCCAATTTTTCATTTTTCTTTTCTTTATCACGGATTTCAGATCATTTGAATCACTTTCTTTCCTTGATTTTTGGGAAAATTTTTCCGAACGAGTATACGTATAATACAATGCATTTGATATCCACTTTCTTAGAGCCCCGTCTGTTCATGAGTGACGCTTTAAATTTTTCTTCCATCGTGCTTGTTTCGAATCTTTTAATTAGTTTGTGTATTTATATATTCTAATTTAATATTAAGTCATATTCTAATGATAACAGACGAAATAAGTTTAAAAAACACTATAACATTAACTCCTTTGTAATAGTACCATATTAAGCATGTTTTCCTTAATTCGAACTTCGGATAATTCGAACATTTCTTGTGGTCCCGACGAGTTCGAATTAACGAGAGTTGACTGTATGTGAAATTTTCATGGCAGTCCACAAAAAAGTTGTCGGAGGGCAAGTTGTGGCCCACGGGCCACGTTTTCGACATGCCTGTTTTAAAAGCTCTTTTCAAAATAAATTGCATCCTGCTCATGAGAATTTGCAATGCTATGTAAATATTGCAATACTAAATAACGCGACAAAGAAATTAACCCTTCGGACTCCGGTGTCTCTTACACAAATTTTATTCAATTAGCACCACTTTTTTAAAAGAACTTTCCTCGAAGTAGTCAATTAAAAAAAAAATCTCTGATTAAATAAGTAAAATTTTATTTTCCTTTATTACCGATGCCAGAAACAAATTTTGGAAGGAAAGATGATGTCTCCGCAGCGGAGACAGCGGAGTGCCAAGGGTTAAACCTGAAAATGTCGGAGAAGGTAGAATGAATAACCTGTACCATTAAAACGCTTATCTTTCAATTTTGAAATTATGAGATCAGCATCCATAGGATCTGCCCCTTCACTTATGGTTTGATTTAGCACGTCACATAAGATCAGAACTGCGTCATGGAAGCTGGCTGTAAAGTAATTTACCTAAAATGTTAAAATTAAGAATTACTCAAGGCAATTATTTTTACAGTAAAATAATAATTTATACTAAAAAAAAATAGATGTTTCTATCCAACAGATACTTTTGTTATTAAATAAAAGATGAAGCATAAAAAACACATGAATAAAATAAATCTAAACGTTTCGGTTTACTTTTTAAAACCATCATCAGGAGAAAAAAAATTTAAATCCAAAAGGAAGCTGAAAATGTGGACTGAGCTTTACTGGTGCCTTATATTCAGAATTATACTATTATCCACTCAAAATGATTACTGAGGAAAGTAGTCAATAGAATGTTTTGTAAAGTTGTCCCAAATCAGTTAAGCTCCACAACGCTAAACGAATGTAAACCATGGAGTAATAATTAAAGTATAACATTAATATAATCAGGTGGTTGAAGAACTGATGCAGATAAATATGTCTGAACACAAATATTTAGTATATGGTTGAATCGTATCTGTTCAAGATTTTAAGTTTACTTGGAACATTAATATTCCCCTTATCAAAACCGCTGGAATAGAATTGCGTCCACACTTTGTACTGAACGAACCGTTCTCATACTTCATTACATCAGCCTGTAACATATAGTTATGAACCCGAATTTTTAAACTGGTTATGGATGATTGAAATACGGGGTGAATTAAAAATATTTCTTTTTCCCTGATTGATTTTAAAGCATCAGTAAAGCTCAGTTCTCATTTTCAGGTACAAAAATTTGGATTATTTCATGAGCTTTACAGATCATCTAATTCCATTTCTTTTCTACGCACATTTTTAGCTTGAAAATATTTCCCAATTTTTACTGTACCATTTTTTTTTAGATCGAGCTCTACTTTTCTCTCTGGTTCCACCAGTTTTTTATATGATTTAAAAGGATTTGCGATTATTTTAATTTAAAAATTACGCTTATAATAATCATAAATGAAAATACTGAAAAGTGTCATTTGACACCCGTTTAATAATCTTTATTCCGTGACAAATCTTTAATCTCCTGAAAACCATAAAAAGTTTTCAACAACAACAAAAAAAAAGAAAAAAAAAAGCATTCTAATTAAAGCGAAAGAATGAAACTTGTCTAACTATCTCTTTCATTTAATATGTTAAATGTTTTATTGTAGGGTGTAGTGTTAAAACTATTACTTTAATCAAAATAATATCTTTAAGAAAATTAAATTAAAATATTTGGAAAATATATGATTTGAATAGTAATGTAATTAAAGATTTCTACCAATTAATGAATTAGATTTGGGTTACTTACCACGTCTTCTTCGTAGATATAATCATAATTTTTCTTGGCAAGATCTTTCACTTTCTCAGAAAATTCCAAGTATTCATGAGAATACGGTTGATTAAGACTCACAATTAACAGGGCTTGGTAAGCATCTTTAATTTCTAGTTTTATTGCATATGGTTCTGAAATAAATGTTTATTTCCTTTACTACATTAATTTACTGTGAACATAAGTTTTTATTTATGATAGAACTCAAAATAACACACAAGAATTTAAAAAAACATAACTTCTAAGCAAAAAATAAAAAGCGATGAATGAGAAGAATAAAATAAATAATAAAAAGTAATATTGGTCTGGGCCCGGAAATAAATAAAATAGATGATGAACATAAAGCAGCCCAGATCTGGCCCTGTCCCAGTCATATAACAAAAATTAAAACCAGTAACCATCCACAATCTAATAAAAGGCAACTGGTCCTAAAGATATCTGCATTACGCGACAACATAATTCCTCGAGTTATTAAATTTCACAACAGGCGAAATGAAAACCTCATTTTTCTTTTTTTTTCACTCTTTTGGGTGACAAGAAGAAAAAGAAAGAAAAAAACTATAACATAAAAGACAAAATAACTTCTCTAATACGTAACCCCTTCAGATCTGATGTATACTATAGGATGCATACCTTTTACTTTTTTCTTTTTTTTACGCATATAAATAATGCTAAAAAAAAAAAAAAGAACAGAAAAAAAGAAATTGGTGTGAATGAAGCCAAACAGATAGCAGAACTAAACGAAACAGCAATTTCTTTCTTATAGCGCTTTTTTTTTTTTTTTTTATAAATAATTAAGAAATTATCGAATAATGTGCTTAAAAATGTTAATATTAACCCAATATTTGAAAATGATAAAGTCAATACTGACTTATTACTATAGGAAAACTATAGCTTTACTCCGGGAGAGATTTTACCGGAGGGGACATTATAGAACTCCGGTTGGAAAATTGCACATTGGGACCATTGAAGACAAAAAAAATCTCAAATGTTCCTTGTAGAGGCGGTCTCCTTGCTCCGAAGAATATTTATCCCCCCCCCCCTCTACCCCGGGCCTCGAATTCAACACTGCATATTTGAACAAAGGTGTCACATACCACACTGGCGCGATTGCTTTTAGTCGCCAATGTCATATATGCAATGGAGTACTTAACTGGCGTAAAAGTTTAGTTATTTTGCTTGATATGGTAACCCGAATGTTGTTGTTTATTTATTAATAAATTGTTAATTTACTTTCGTTTTTCTTTTTAAAATTACATAAATTATTTTGTTCTACAGTTATTTTTCTTTTTATTGATATTCTTTATTTTTTTTATATATATTCTTAACGGTATTCAAAAACGAGGTTTTACGCCAAAGTTGCGTCAGAAAAAAAAATTACGCTAATGTGGTACGTATATCACATTTATACCGATATTTGTTACATTGATTATTTAATTTCAGTGAAGTTGAATCACTCATACTGATGATGATGAAGTATTTTTCCAAGTTAATATTAAACTAAAAAAGAAAAAAAACCTGCCCTGATATAATTTTTTATTTAATTTATTTTACTTGGAAGACATTTTTTTTTTTTTTTTTTTTTTTTTTTTTTTTTTACATTACAAACTGTTCTTTCACATCTCATAAAACATAAATATGCTTGTTTTTCTTGTCAAGGAACAGCATGTTTATATTTTTAGTTGTAACAACTACACTTTTTCCAAGAGTAGGCCTTAATGAAGTAAAGGGGAGGGATGAAACTAAATTTAGAGCTTTTACGTGCTGTATTACTTTAGAGGACCTTAGCGAAAAGTGCCCATAATTTTCTCCGCTGTCATTTACGGCCTTCATTGTTTATCGTCGTGTTAAAAACAGTGCTTTTTTCTGTTTTTTAATTTAAAACGGTGTTTATAAGAACGCTCTCTAAACATTTTAGTATAGGCAATAGAGGAAAGAGAATTTTGAGTTGAAATTTCAAACAAACATTTTTTGTAATCAATCTAAGCTGCACACTATTTTAAAGATAACTGTTGGTTTTTTTCACGATATACGTAAAAAAATTCTAAACTGCAGAATTCTTTCTGTAGAATTTCTCACGTTATGTTTAACGATTCATAAAATTGTTACTATATTTTGCATGAGGATTTGAATTTAATAATCTTATATGTTTATTTATTTTATGCAATTAAAAAAATTCACAATAGTATCAATTTTCTGTTAAATGAGCCTTTGAATTCAAAAATTGTGTAACGGAAAAACACGGTTAAAACGCTTAAAGATATTTTTCTAAACATTTTAGTATGGGCAATAGAGTAAAGATAATTTTAAATTGAAAATTAAAACAAACATCTTTTGCGCTCAATCTAAGCCGCACAATATTTTGAAAATAACTGTTGATTTTTCATTATATATTTGTAAAAATTTCAACACTTTAAGCACTCTGTAGAATTTCTCATGTATGTTTAATGATTTATAAAATTATTGTTACATTTTGCTTGAAGATTTGTATTGAATAACCTTACATGTTTATTTACCTTATGTACTTCAAAAAATTCACAATAATATCAAATTTCTTTTAAAAGAGCTTTTTAATTCGAAAATTGTCTGACGGAAAAACACGGTTAGGAAGCTAAAAGATATCTCTCTAAACATGTTATTGTGGGCAATAGAGTAAAGAGAATTCTGATTTGAAAATTCAAAGAAGCATCTTTTGCACTCAATCTAAGCTACATAATATTTTGAAATAATTGCTACTTTTTCACTATATGCGTAAAAAATTTCTAAATCCTTTAAACGTTCTGCTGAGTTTCTCATGTATGATTAACGATTCGTAAAATTATTATTATTATTTGCTTGAGGATTTATGTTCAATAACCTTACATGTTTATTTATTATATGCATTTCAAAAAATTCACATTAATGACAATTTTCTGTTAAAAGAGCCTTTGAATTTAAAAATTGTGCGACATAAAAACACTGTTAGAACACTAGAAGGTATCACTCGAAATATTTTAGTATGGGCAATAGAGTAAAAAGAATTCTGAGTTGAAATTCAAACAAACATCTGTTACGTCCGATCTAAATTATACAATATTTTAAAAATTTTACCATATATTTTACACTATATTCCTAAAAATTTCTAAATCCTTTAAGCACCCTGCACACTTTTTCATGTATGTTAAGCGATTCATGAAGTTATACTTGTGAAAAGCATTTACATGTGGATTTATATTTAATAACATAAATACATAACATGGAATACATGATAACATGAATACATAAAATGGAATACATGAGCTGCAGTATAGAAACTAGTTGTGATTTTTAAGATAAGCATTAAATGTTCATAAAAGAATGCATATATATTATTTTAATTCAAATTACCTTTATATCAAATTTTCTGAAGTATCCTTCCTTTGTAGGAACCTACTCTACCAAAATCAACTGTACTGCTAATAGTAGTACTAATTTAATAAATTTATTTTATTAAAAAATGTATATATATATATATATATATATTTGATTAGAAATATTCGCTTTATTTAATCTGTCTACTCGAAAATTGCAGTAGCTATATCAATTTAAAAATACATTAATATATGCCTACCTTCCGGGTGCTTTATCTGAAAAATATGAAATTTTTATCAAACACATGTGTTTTTAGTTAAAACACAAAATAAAGCTATATTCAACTATAATCATATAAATTTTTAAGGGGGGGGGGTCCAGGACACATTTTAAAATAATTTTTATTTATTAATTTAAAATTTTGGAATTTTTTATGGTTAATCATATTATTTGTAAATAAAATCACATGATAAAACTTCTCATAACATATTTTTTTTAATTTTAAATTGAAAATTTATTTAAAAAGGGGGGGCAACTTAAAATCGTTATTTTTTTTTTTTTTTTTTTTTTTTTTTTACATTTAAATAAACAGAAATATCTAAATTTAATTTTAATATTGCATTTAAAAAATATTATTTTTTTATTAAAAATATTTAAAATATGAAAAACATTTAAAATATGAAAAAATTATGTAACTTATTTAGAAAAAATAATATTTTTGATAGTAAATATTTTTTTCAATTTTGCTGAATCAAAATTAAAATAAAGTAATGAAAAAAGACATGTTCCAAGTTTAAACCAATTTCGAACGGTTCTTGAGTTATAACATTTTATATCGGGAAATGGTTGAAAATCCGTAATGAAGAATAACGCATTTTCACAAGAAGTCATTTACATAACTACCATTGCTTAACCCCTTGCGGCGAAGTGGTATATCCATGAAACCATTTAATTTTAATTCCCGAACGCCATATTGGCACCGGAATTTTGGTTTTAAAAAAAATTATGGGTAATTGAATACGTGAAATATAGCTTTTTCTACAAATAAAATTGTTTTCAAATTCCGGTGACGGTCATTAATTTCAACACTTAAGCAAGGAATTTGTCCTGCGCCGTAAAGGTTTAAAAGCTAAATTTTGAAAACAAACCAAAAAGGAAAAAATATTTCATCTTCTAATTAGGATAGAATCATGATTTAAATGTCATTTTAATAATTTAAAAAAAAACTGAATCATTTTAAATGGGATAAATTTCTTTTATAAAATCTGAACAAATGTGAAAAATTTGTGTCTTGGAGCTCCTTAATGGAATTTTAACTTGTCGAGAATGCATGGTTTTGTTTAAAGTATGTGCTTACGTTAAAAGACTTTTTTTTTTTTTTTTTTTTTTTTTTTTTTTTTTTTAATAAACATGAAATTTTTATTACACAATGTAATTTAATTGAAACGAGGAATAAAACTGTGAATTCAAGTGAATATTTAATGGAATTTTAACTAACTTTTCATATTTAGGCAATATTTGTTCAAATTTTAGTAAAGAATTGCGTTTATGAAAATATATATATATATATATATATATATATATATATAAACATGAAATTTTTATTACACAATGTAATTTAGTTAAAACGGGGAATAAAACTGTGAATTCAAATGAATATTTAATGGAATTTTAACTAACTTTTCATATTTAGGCAATATTTGTTCAAATTTTAGTAAAGAATTGTGTTTATGACAAATGTGAAAAATTTGTGTCTTGGAGCCCCTTAATGGAATTTTAACTTGTCGAGAATGCATGGTTTTGTTTAAAGTATGTGCTTACGTTAAAAGACATTTTTTTTTTTTTTTTTTTTTTTTTTTTTAATAAACATAAAGTTTTTATTACACAATGTAATTTAGTTGAAACGGGGAATAAAACTGTGAATTCAAATGAATATTTAATGGAATTTTATCTAACTTTTCATATTTAGGCAATATTTGTTCAAATTTTAGTAAAGAATTGCGTTAATTGCGGTTATAAACCTTCTATAACGAAAACTATTCAATATATTTAACTTTTTTTTTCAACAGTATATTAGCAAATCACTTATCTCTGTTATGAAGCAAAAGATTTGCAATACCTCTTAAAATTACTAAAATGTACCAAATTTTGTAAACAAAGCATGATTTTTTATTTTTTAAAAAGTACATTTTTCAATAGAAATAGCTCTTAAATTAATACACACATACTGCCAAGCTGTATTTTGCTTCAAAATGTACCAGCAGATCAGAATCTTGTGAAAAAAATTAATTTTGAATACGTTGAAAATAACTTTTTTAAAAGTGATGTTTCTCGTAAACGTACTCAATGAAAAAAAGGAGTTTTCCAAAAAACGCAAATTAAGATTTTGTTATACTATATAGAAAATTATGTATAAAGATTTTAACTTTAAAGTCAACCATATTTGTAAATATTTATATATTTGTGTACATATTCTATCTTATATATTTGTGTTTTAAATGTATTATTTACCTTCCTTTGGCTCTTTAAATGGCCTCTTCTGATTTTAAAAAGCCCGTTTTCGGTAAATTTACTTATAGCTGATCAGAAAAAACCTTGTGAAAAAATTTATTTTCAATATGTTAAAAACTTTTTAAAAATTATATTTCTTGTAAACATACACAATAAAAAAGCAGCATATTAAGATGTTGCTTTAGCATAAAAAATTATGTATAAAGGTTGCAACTTTGAAGACAACCATATTTGTAGGGTTTTTTTATACACTGGCCTCCAAAAATTAAGGTACAACATGTTTTTCGAAGTTCACCAGAAAATAATTGCAGTCAGATTTATCATCATAGTTTATATGAATGACAATAATAAGTTTTAAAAAAACTTACCCAAAAATTACAGCCACCACTTTTATTTTATGGAAAAGAATAGGTATTTTTGAATGGTAGAAAAGTATGCAATTACGAAGCTTTCGTAATTCCGTGTGTAAGTTTGTTGTATTTGAAATATTGTTGTCAGTTTCGTTATCAACAACTAGTAGAGTCGAGAAATGTCTAGAAGAAGTCGTTTGCCCGATTCATTAAGGTGGCTGGCGGTAGGATGGATGGAAATGGGGTTGTCACAGGCCAATACTGTTAGACGGCTCAATGTGTCTAGCAGTGTAGTTCAACGACTCTGGGATAAGTAAAAATCCGAAGATTCCGTGTCACGAAGACATGTTGCAGGCCGCCCATGTGTTACAACACCTGCAGAAGACCTGTTTCTAGCTTTTTCAGCCCGAAGGAGAAGACGCACTAATGTGCCGCAACTCATTGCAAAACACTTTGCTGCATCAAGGAAAAGAATCTCCGCTACTACCGAGCGAAGATGTCTTCACAATGCAGTTCTCTATGCAAGACAACCAGTTGTGTATGTCCTCTTCAACAGACGACAGGGAAGGGCCCGCTTATGTTGGGCAAGAGAACATGTTTCCTGGACCAGACACCGTGGGTTTCTGTACTCTTCACAAACGAGTCCAGATTCACTCTGGTGAGCGATTCAGGAAGTCTTCTGATTTGGAGAGAGCAATACACTTGATACCATCAATCAAACACTGTCGAAACACACAGGTACAGAAACGGTGGAATCGTAATTTAGGCAGGGATCTCACTCGGAGGCCACACTGACCTGCATGTGTTCCATGGAGGAACTCTGACTGGTGGGAAATATCGGAATCAGATCCTTGATTCATATGTGCGCCCATATGTCGGTGCTATTATCAATGGTTTCATTCTAATGGATGATAGTGCAAGACCACATCAAGATGTGGTTGTTGAGGAATATCTTGAGGATCACGATTTGGAGCGAATGGAATGGCCAGCTCACTCTCTAGACTTGAATCCAATAGAACATCTTTCGGACTATCTTGGAAAACAATTTCCGACTTTAAGTCCTCCTCCAAGGTCATTAAATGAGCTGGAACAAGGCTTATTCAATGTCTGGTCAGCGCTACTTTACTGCATAATACTGCGATGTACTAATTTCTCCAAGAATGGAATTTTCCACCTTGAGTGCTTTTTTGTTGTAATTTCATTTATATATTTAACTTAAGTAAATTTCTGTGTTGTATTTAATAAATAACAGTTTAGCGCACATCTCCAAATTTGTTGTTTCTATATTCATTCATTTGCAAATTAGATGCAAAAAAACGGTTGAACCTTAACTTTTGGAGATCAGTGTATTTGTGTACGCCTTATATATTACATATTTTCGTTTTAAAATGTATTATTTACCTTTCTGAAGCTTCTTTGTATGGTCACTTCCGGTTTTAAAAAATTCGTTTCTGGTTTAAGTTTTGGGCTATAATTTTGTTCATATTATCACTAAACCAAAAAGCAAGGCATTTTTTGGAATCCTAAAAGTTAGAAATTTAATTTAAAATATAAAAGAAATTAAATCTTCCGCAAAGACAACGATTTCTGAGTAGATACATAGTACCTTATATAGGCAACAGTGCAAAATGATTATTTATTTTCAAGTATTTTATAACTTTCGTCTCAATTAAAAATAATTAATTTATTAATTGAAAAATAAGATATTTTATTACATCTATGGTTTATCCCCCTTCCCCTAAATATATTTTTGAGGAGAGACAATTAAGATTTGGTGATAAAATTATCAATAAAATTTTACATAAACATCCTACCACGATTAAAACCTTGATTATAGACACATATTTGATGACAAAATGCAAAATTCAAACATACATAAGTGATATATATTTTATCTGCTTTCTATTTAATATTGAATGACACTAAAACTATGTAATGACAGGAAAATTAATTAAATACATTGTTACCCCTTGGTATCCCTTGTTACCATCTAATTGTCGTGTGCTATATGTAAAAATTACAAGTTAATCTAATTTTCTCGATCAGGTTTCAGACTCTCAAGAGACCAAAATTATGATGAACGTGAGAGATAATTCCTTGTGATTATGATTTTGCACAAAATTACATCAGGAGCTGATTACTGTAAGTGCGCGCATTATGTCATAACAATGATGAATTATGTTCTAAATGTAATAGCTGCTTCTTTATCATTTAGATTGTAAATTGAAGCTTGTTCTTTAGGCTGCACTTAATAATTATATCGATTGTCTGAAATGTATGCAATTAGTTGATTAATTCTTGAATAGGAAATATTTTGTAAGTTCTGTATACATTATTTTAATCTTTATAAGTTAAGAACTTTAATTTCAAAAACATTTATTCAGATATTTTTTCAGATGTTATTATATCTGAAATAATACATCACTTTAAGCATGAAATAAAGGTAAAAATTATTGATTAAAAGGTAATTTTTTACATCTGCAATAAACAGAAAATTACATACTTTTCGTAAAATGGTAAAGTGTTGTAAATGACCTCGTTAAAAAATCTGTTTTTGGTTTCTTCAGCCTTTTTAGGTGCACTCGTAATTATGTAAATATGTAGCACCTATTGAAACATTTTATAAAAAGCGGCGTATTTGTCTGATATATTAATTAATATGAATAAAATAAAATACTTACATTTTATTGAAATTACTATTTTTTTAATTATTTAACCAAAGTTAAATCTATCAAAGTTGATGTCAAAACTCATTGTTGAAATATCACATAATGTCCCTCCAGTTATGTTTAGTTGTTAAAACCTTTTTTACAGTATCCTTTAAATACATTAATGTTATATCTAATGCTTCTGGAAAATTAAAATTTTCATTCACTCTTTTTATGAAGAAACCTGATATAAAATTTGACAAACCTGCTAAATCATGAATCATTATTGTCTATCCAGTATTTGAAATTATCCAATAAATGAATGCCAACATCAATTTAAATTTGAAACTTTCCATCACTGATGCACCCAGAGGTTGGAATCTATGAGTGCACTAAGGGGGATTGCTAACAGTATAAGTCTGTGTTCCTTGACATTCTTAATTAATCTCTTTTCACATAAAAAAATCAAAAAATAATAACATTTAGATCCGTAAACAACTCTTTACTTCATAGTTTTAAATGTTTTTAATTACTATTCATCTCCAGTTTATTCAGTGTTTTTTCGCAGTTCAATGGTGCTCCAACTTTTCTGTTCAATGGCAGTGTTGGGCACGTTCACAAAATAAACGAACTAACTCAAACTCACGTTCAATTTCTGAAAAATGATTTAAGTTCACATTCAAATTCAAAAATTTTCAAACGAACTCGTTCAAATCAAACTCATTTGTAAAAGTGAACAAAGTTCACTAAAAAGTTCACTTTTTTTTTTTTTTTTTTTTTAATGTTTGGATATTATTGTCCAAATTTACAAAATT
Source organism: Maratus speculifer (assembly GCA_964019185.1). NCBI lineage: Eukaryota > Metazoa > Arthropoda > Arachnida > Araneae > Salticidae > Maratus > Maratus speculifer. Next base: position 328,461,653 of record OZ025290.1, read on the forward strand.
TTGTGAACTAATCATTTAATTATTCGATATGTAAGATAGAGGTATGCACGGACGGAAATTTCCAGACCCGATCCTTTAAAAAAAAAAGTCCGGCCCTATATTAAAATAAAAATTTCGGCCCAAGCCCAGTACGAGCACAGGCTCGTAAAAAAAATTTAGCGCCCGACCCGGCCCGATATAATAGCTAAAATCAAGGCTCGACTCGGTCCGATATAATAGCTAAAAACAAGGCCCGACCCGGCCCGATATAATAGCTAAAAACAAGGCCCGACCCGGCTCGATATAATAGCTAAAAACAAGGCCCGAGCTTGGCCCGGCCCGGCAAAAAAAGTTGAAATTTCGCACCGAACGCGGCCCGACCCCGAGTACATTTCTACAGAACATTTATGCAGAAGTGCCGTAGGCTGCGATGTTTATGCTTTCTTTTAAAATCTTTCCGATTTAGACATATTTCCGCCTTACACAGTCCACCTTGTATAGAGAGTTTACTGTATATATCTATTTGCCGCGAAATTGTATACAGCCCAGGTCCGGTTCGGCGCGACCCGAGTCTGCAGAAGTAAGACTAGGATACCACTCAGAGAAGCGATATCCAGACTTAACCCGTCCCGAGGCTCGTTTAAGCCTCTAAATGGCATTTGAAAGAGGGAAAAAGTGTACTAAGATCTGGAAAATTTTTAAATAAATTATGAAAAAATTGAACGTAAATTTCGTTCAAACTCGTCTATTTTTTGAGTTTCCGTTCAGTTCAAACTCGTTTATAAAATAGTGAGCGAAGTTCCGTTCAAAGTTCACAAATAGTGAGCGAAACTCGTGAGTTTTCGTTCAGTGAGCGCGTTCATACCCAACGCTGTTCAATGGTGCCCCCTCAATTGGAGCTTAAAATTACAGCGGTTTACTAAAGTTGTTCAGCTAAAGAATTAAAATAAAACAAAGCTTATAAACTTAAGCTAATTATTTATTTCAGTGTCGAACAATTATTTAAAATTTTAGGGATATAAAATTGTGAGTAAAAATCTTACAACTTTATTTCCTTAAGTTTTGATTCAAGATGGAGAAAAATACATACCTTGTTTAGACAGTATTGTTCACACAAAATGGCGCAGCCTTGTATACTTATGTCATTGAAGCAGTAGTAATATATTGCCATCGACATTTAAAAAAAATATATTTGAAGGAAAATATTTAGAGTGTTCACAAAGGTGCCCCCAGTTCAAACGTGCCCCCCTCTCCCCTACATAAAAAAATAGATAAAAATTAATTCAGTATCGCCGTCGGTTGAGTTTTCTATCAACAATTTATTTTTTAAATGCTTTACTCATTTTGATTTAAATTGCCTACATAAATTAATCATCTTGATTTAAATTGCTTACATAAATTACTCATCTTGATTTAAATTGCTTATATAAATTACTCACCTTGATTTATATTGCTTAAAAACAATTCTTTCTTCCGAGTTGTTTCAATTGTTTTCGAGAATCTGACTTTCAAATCGTGAGAGGGTAGATTTCGGTTCAACTTGAGTTATTTTGTGGCTGTCGCTTAAGTATAATCGAATCATTTTCATTTAGAGAATAAATGCACGGCTGATGTAAAAAAATTCGATTTCTGTTCCACGTGATTGTTTTGCTTGGGTCTAATGGGGACATTTGAATTTGAGCGATAACGCGCATCATATTACAAGCCGATTTTAGAGCATATACAGCAACCTACATCTATTTTTATCCTCCACGGTTAAATAGGATGTCCAAAATGTATCGTTGCACTTAAAATCATAATTAGAAATAAACAAACAATGAAATTCATTTTCGGTGTTTTTATGGTTCATAAAAAATGTCAAAGTATAAAAAAAAAAGTGTTTAAACTAGATGGCGTTATGTCAATGTCTTAACGTCACCACCTAGGTCTTCAAAATGTAATATCTTTGGACTTCTTTTAAGGGTGTATTTCGATTCAAATTGCCTATTTTCCGATTTATTTTGGAATTCATTTTTGCTCTCATAAGCATCAAACTGGCAAATTGCCTTATTTAGAAATTACACAAGGTGCCGTAACTGTCGATTATCTGATAAATGCAGAAAATATTGCAAAAAAAGCAATCAAAAACGGCATTTTGAACAGATTTTTCTGAAGCGGGAGATTTGGGAACGAAAAAAAGGGTCATACTGAGAAGATAATTGTTCATTAATCAAATTCTAATGAATGGAGCGTGAAATGACATCACACGGCACCTTGTACGTCTCTTCAAAAATCACCCCAGCAAGTTTCATGTTTCTACTTTTAAAAATATGCCTGAAATTGTATTGGAAATTTTCAAGCTGTTGAAGGTGAAAAATCGTTTTTTTTTTAATACACCCTTAAGGGCACACATGGATGAATAAGATAGATAGAGGTTCAGTATGCCGTAAAATCGATTTGTTATATGATGCGCATTATCGTTCAAATTTAAATGTCCTCATTAGGCCCAAACAAAAGAGTCATTTGGAACACTGAATAAATTCTTTGACAACAGCTGTGCATTTTTTATCCAAATGAAAATGATCCACCTATATTTCAGCATTTTAAAGTAGGTTCATTGTAAGAAGTACATGGTAAGAAATTTATGCATACAATCAATATGTATGAAATTCAATTCTAGCCAAAATAACATTATTCACGAAAAATTTCAGCGGAAGCAAAGAAAAGATCCCGCCAGAATTATGCTTGCCACGGGGTCCTAAACTCGAAGCGCTGATACACAGGACCTGATTAATGCACGGGCCTCCGGGGCCTTGGCCCTGGGCCCAACAATTTCAGGGGCCCACAAATTATGTAGCTAATTTTTTTCCCCTTAATCAAATACTTTTCAAATAATATTGTTTTATAAAATATGAAATGTAAAATTTAAATAGTCTCAATGCCCCAATGAAATTTTTAGAAGCTTTTAAAATAGGCACTTTTCATCCAAAGAACTTTGTCAACTCATCAAATAAACCTTTTTTTTCTGAAAGTGTTGCCAAACATGGGTAGGTAGAGGGGGAACATCTTTTTAATAGGCCCTGGACCCAACTTCAGCTTGATCGGGCTCTGCTGATACAGACTCGTGTATTTCAGGCAAAACAGTAGAAAAACCGTTTACATTTAAAAAAACGGAACAGGTGTAGTATTCGCCCGGAATCCGCCATCTTGTTTCTTTGATTGTCACTTATGCACACTTTATGCTTAATTTTTGAACAATTCAGAAATTAAATATAAACAACAACAAACTTTTAAACTGAAAATCAGCACTTCAAACATTATTTTAAAAAGAAGAAAAAATAGGGGAAGGGGGAGTAAGAATTCATAATTAGCAAACGGTAAATACAAAAATTTTAAAACAGTTAAACAAAACAAATATTCATTTAAAAATATATGTATTCCAAAATCACAGTCAAAAATGTTTGAGATTATATTTTTTTAAAAACAATAACTAAAATAAATTAATAAATCCAAATACAGAAATTTAAAATCGGCAAAAAAATGGCCGCCATCTCCGGGCGAAAGCTACATGATAGCCAAAGAAACAAAATGGAGCAAACTGTTAGTACATCATCAGGTCATCATTCATAAAAGCAATTTCAATCCAAGCACTGATAATAAAACACTCCACTCTGAGCAGCATTCATTTCCTGAGTGATAAAATTACAATTGGTATAGTGACAGCAACAGAAATGTCGGGGGTATAGCTCAGTGGTAGAGCATTCGACTGCAGATCGAGAGGTCCCCGGTTCAAACCCGGGTGCCCCCTTCTCTTTTAATTTACATATATTTAATTTCTAAAAATAAAATAAAATAAAATAAAAGATGAAAAAAATTCTGAAAGAGGAGAAATATACTTTTTATAGTTCCATTATCAGCCTATCATCCCGGAGTTAAACTAGAAATGTCCTTCTTTTTTTTTTTTTTTTTTTTTTTTTTTTACTCATTTTTAAAAACAAAAAAGAAAAAATGGGGGGGGGGGGAGTAAAATATACTTAACATTTGTCAATAATATGAGATGAAAAAAATTCTGAAAGAGGAGAAATATACTTTTTATAGTTCCATTATCAGCCTATCATCCCGGAGTTAAACCAGAAATGTCCTTCTTTTTTTTTTACTCATTTTTAAAAACAAAAAAGAAAAAGTTGGGGGGGGGGGGAGTAAAATATACTTAACATTTGTCAATAATATGAGATGAAAAAAATTCTGAAAGAGGAGAAATATACTTTTTATAGTTCCATTATCAGCCTATCATCCCGGAGTTAAACCAGAAATGTCCTTCTTTTTTTTTACTCATTTTTAAAAACAAAAAAGAAAAAGTTGGGGGGGGGGAGTAAAATATACTTAACATTTGTCAATAATATGAGCTGAAAAAAAATTCTGAAAGAGGAGAAATATACTTTTTATAGTTCCATTATCAGCCTATCATCCCGGAGTTAAACCAGAAATGTCCTTCTTTTTTTTTACTCATTTTTAAAAACAAAAAAGAAAAAGTTGGGGGGGGGGGAGTAAAATATACTTAACATTTATCAATAATATGAGCTGAAAAAAAATTCTGAAAGAGGAGAAATATACTTTTTATAGTTCCATTATCAGCCTATCATCCCGAAGTTAAACAACAAATGTCCTTCTTTTTTTTTACTCATTTTTAAAAACAAAAAAGAAAAAGTTGGGGGGGGGGGGAGAGTAGAATATACTTAACATTTGTCAATAATATGCAACAAATACTGTTCAATAATGACTATCTTTACAAAATTTCCATCAAAATAAAACTTGCATTCTACAAAAATCTACAAATTGAAAAATGTATAGAATAATACTCATTTACTTTGTATATAGGCCCTAAAAAAATTCTAATTTTTGTATTAAATGCGATAAACACTTAGTCTTGTAATTAATGCGATAATCAGACTGAAATACTGACCATTCTTAATCTAATCCACCTTTTTCAGATGAAAAAGATATAAATGCAATTTAATTCTTTATCACATCTATACCAAAGTTAACCTTATTTTGAAGTTAATTCTCATTTACTTTATTAACAAATATACGATAAAATAACATATTTGTAAAATTTTAATGTAAACTTGCTTCACTTTGAGACTATCTAATTTCTGAACATTTGTCATATCCGTACATTCTTGTAAAATTTTAATGAAAATCTTAATTTGATTTGACATGCGGTATTTTTATAGTTGCCCTTCATTTTTTTTTCTGCAATTCAACTAAAACCAAGAAACTATTTTGTTTACAGAGATACACAAAATATTTCCGTTATATAGGGAAAAGTCGCTTGTTGTGCATTTATTTAGTTACTTTATTTAGATATTTCATTTCACTCTATGTAAAAAGTGAAATTTCTTAATAATATTCTGTTAGTGAAAGAAAATGTTTCATAATTTATTCCTGAGGTATTATTTTTCTTTAATATTTCTTAGAAAATCAGTGATCTGAGCAACTGTGTTGCATTCTTGGAAAATTTCAATATGACATGTAGCGTTTGTCGCAACCTAATATAATAAATCAATCTTTCAAAATTAATTAATTATTTCTGAGAAAAATAGAACAAGTAACCTTTTACTGGTGCATCATTAAATAATTTAACTTTAAACTGAGCAACCACTGATTAGAAGGAAAAACTAACTTTTAATATGAAATCGCAAGTAACTGTTTGTCTACGTGCCAGAATTAGCATCTCATTTATCCAAGAAGATCACGCCTTCTTATTTTTTTTTTTTTTTTCTCAAAGCGACACGACAGCTAAAAGAAACGATTCTTTTCATAACCTTAAAAATTTAATAAATACTACCACAAACACTATTTATGTTCCATACCCAATATTAGTTTCATAATGCTTTTTCAAACTGACATTGAAGCCACACGAAAATTGCCTTCGCTAATCAGAATAATATTTTCTCATGAAATTTATGCCCTCACTTCTTACCATTGTTTATTACTAAAAGATTATTATCATATCATCATATATATTATATATATATTTATAAAGCAGTAAGCCCTAAAACTTCGGCTCGAGTATTTTCACAAACTACCTGATGAACTTTTTTGCAGATTGTATCATTCGATAGAAAATATTTTTACGGAGGTTTATTACTCAAATATACAGGGATAACTGTGATATTTGGTGATTTTCGTATTTTACGGATATTATCGACGAAAGGGTTGCCAGTGCTTAACTTTTTACAAAAATCACCATTGCTAAAAGAATTGAAATGTCTATGTCTGTTAGTCTATTATTACTATTATTATGTCTGTCATCTTGCAAATAAAAACAGAAAACATTTTTATTGATCCATCATTAAATAATTTAACTTTAAACTAAGAAACCACTGATTAGAAGGAAAAACTGACTTTTAATATGAAATCGCAAATAACTGTTTGTCTACTTGCCAAAATTAGCATAACATTTATCTTCGAAGATCACACCTTCTTCTTATTTATTTTTCTTGGAGTGACACTACATTCTAAAGAAACGATTCTTTTTGTAGCCTTAAAGATTTAATAAACATTAGAGCAAATACTATTTATGTTCCATACCCAATATTAGTTTCATTTTCATAATGCTTTTAAAAACCGACATTGAAGTCTCACGAAACTTGCCCTCGCTAATCAGAATAATATTTTCTCATTAAATTTATGTTTTCACTTCTAACCACTTTTTATTGCTAAAGTATTATTCTCTTAGAAATCTAGTTAAATTACGGTACAAAATATTTATTTTAAAAGTAATTGCAACTAAAAATGTATTATAGGGAAAATATGGTGGGGCATGGTAATTTTCCAAATAAATAATGTTTTCACTGATTCTTAAAGATCATAGCCTTAAAGATTTAATAAATACTACAACAAACATTATTTATGTTCCATACCCAATATTAGTTTTACTTTCATAATGCTTTTTTTTAAACTGACATTGAAGTTACACGAAACTTGCCTCCGCTAATTAGAATAATATTTTCTCATTAAATTTATGTTTTCACTTCTTACACTTTTTATTGCTAAAGGATTATTCTCTTAGAAATCGAGCAAATTATGGCACAAAATATTTATTTAAAAAGTAACTGCAACTAAAAATGTGTTATATTGAAAATATGGTGGAACATGGTAATTTTTCTAATAAATAATGCTTTCACTGATTCTTAAAGATCATGTCCATGTATTTTGTGCCCCTCAAATGATCTCAAGACTCTAAAGCTTTACAATATTCGAAATTTAAATTTTTTTTTTTATGTGTTAAACTTTTCTTTTTTCTGGATATTTTGATAGAAATATTTACTTAAAACTCTCATTAAAGCAGAAGTTACAGCTTTTAAAATTGCATCTATTCAATAGCTGAAGCAGCAGGCGCGGCGTTTCCGAAACTTTGAAGTGATTTTTTTTTTTCCAATTGACGTTTTTGGACATAATTTGCGTGATATCTCAAAATCTTCAGACTATTTTTTTAGATAATTGTACTACTGAAATTTTTAACTTCTCCATTATGTAAATACAACTTTGTATTAAAAATGTAACAATTCCTTAAATACTTTTTTTAAGGTTCAGAATAAGCATTAATATCTGAAGTATATGACTTGGTACCAAAATTTTCTTTGCAGTTTCAAAATTTATTTTGTAATCCTGCATGTAATCTGTTATGCTTGTCAAACGTCTGATTGTTGTGAGCCCCCTGTAAATGCTAATTATGTATCTTGCAATTTTTTTCATACGTGAAATAAGAGAGTATATTTATATCTTTTATCCAATAAAAATCATGCCTTTAAATCAAATACATTTTAAGATATTAAATGTCAAAAATGACCTCTTTTTTTCCAATTTTAGGTCTCTTGATAGCGTTAAAGATTCTGCAAAATTAATTTTAAAATATTTTATCATGATATTTTATTTTTAATTCAGTGCATTTTAAAACTAATCTCAGACTTAATTTTAACTTATCAACTTTTTTATGTATAGTTCTGTTTGATACATAACTATTGTAACAAAAATGTGAATTATGTCGCTGAATAGAAAATTAATCACTCCTAAACATAGCGATAGATGGCAACATAAAAAAAAAAAATATTAGCCATTTAGTCTATTAGGCGTTGCGAGGTTTTATATATATATATAACATTTGTACACCATCAGTTTCATAGATAATATAAAAAAAGAGGGTGAGAATCATAAAATAGTAAAATAAATGTAATATTAAGAATATTAATAACAAACCGAACACATAATATTAATAACATTAACCGAATAAATCAAAATTCCTCTATTCCGTCAAATACTTTGTGAGTTACAAATAATTTTCGATACAAAGGCATCATGTCTACAAACAAATAAAATATTTGTATGAGCTGGATAAATACTGGTTCGGTGTTAATCAAAGAAATATAAAAAGTCCTTCCGGCAATGCCGGGAGGAAGAGGTAGCTTTCATATACTTATATATTTATTTATTTATTTTAAGGTAAGTTACATTGTTCAAAAACACTAAGCTCAAATTAGTGGAAATAATCTTATAAAATTAGTGATTTTAAAAGATTGAAACTAGTTTTTGTCAAGACTGAATATTAATAGGAATTTTTAGAAATTAGTCATCTTTTATTCAACCTGATTTTATTTTAAGCGATTTAGAGAGTCACCAAATTTTACGATATCATAAAGTGTATGCCATTTTAAAGCAACATTGTGGATCGTTCAGATCAGACCGTTTCAAAATGTCAGCCATAAGCAAAATTCAAAGTGCTATAACTCAGTCATTTTATAAGATATAGACAAAATAAAAAGTGTTCTGGAATCGTTGTTTAAAGTTCTAACACGAAAAATAAAAATATTTTTCAATTTTTAATTTTTTCGCATTTAATTTTAAATTTTAAATTTTTTTTTAAAAAATTTAAAATGGTAACCATTTTGAAACAAAATGGTGGATGATGCTGGCCAACGAACTCGGTCGAGGCATTTGTATGTGATATGTACATGCCAAGTTTCATTGAAATCGGTTGATAAATACACGTGTTATCACGTGACAAAAATCAGATCGTTTCAAAATGTCAGACATAAGAAAAATTCAAAGTGCTATAACTCAATCATTTTGTGAGATATAGACAAAATAAAAAGTGTTCTGGAATCTTCGTTTTATCTTCTAACACGTAAAAGAAAAATATTTTTCAAATTTTGATTTTTTCGCATTTAATTTTAAATTTTTAAATTTTTAAAAAAATTAAAATGGCCACCATTTTGAAACAAAATGACGGATGATGCTGGCCAACGAACTCGGTCGAGACATTTGTATGTACTATGTACATACCAAGTTTCAATGAAATCGGTTTATAAGTACGCGTGTTATCACGTGACAAAAATCAGAACTCATCGTTTCAAAATGCCAGCCATAAGAAAAATTCAAAGTGCTATAACTCAATCATTTTTTAAGATATAGACAAAATAAAAAGTGTTCTGGAATCTTTGTTTTAAGTTCTAACACGTAAAAGGAAAATATTTTTCAACTTTTAATTTTTTTGCATTTAATTTTAAATTTTAAATTTTTTAAAAAATTTAAAATGGCCGCCATTTTGAAACAAAATGGCGCATGACGCTGACCAACGAACTCGGTCGAGACATTTGTATGTACTATGTACATGTCAAGTTTCATTGAAATCGGTTCATAAGTACGCGTGTTATCACGTGACAAAAATCAGATCGTTTCAAAATGTCAGCCATAAGAAAAATTCAAAGTGCTATAACTCAATCATTTTTTAAGATATAGACAAAATAAAAAGTGTTCTGGAATCGTCGTTTTATGTTCTAACACGTAAAAGAAAAATATTTTTCAAATTTTGATTTTTTCGCATTTAATTTTAAATTTTTAAATTTTTAAAAAAATTAAAATGGCCACCATTTTGAAACAAAATGGCGGATGATGCTGGCCAACGAATTCGGTCGAGACATTTGTATGTACTATGTACATACCAAGTTTCATTGAAATCGGTTTATAAGTACGCGTGTTATCACGTGACAAAAATCAGAACTCATCGTTTCAAAATGCCAGCCATAAGAAAAATTCAAAGTGCTATAACTCAATCATTTTTTAAGATATAGACAAAATAAAAAGTGTTCTGGAATCTTTGTTTTAAGTTCTAACACGTAAAAGGAAAATATTTTTCAACTTTTAATTTTTTTGCATTTAACTTTAAATTTTAAAATTTTTAAAAAATTTAAAATGGCCGCCATTTTGAAACAAAATGGCGCATGATGCTGACCAACGAACTCGGTCGAGACATTTGTATGTACTATGTACATGTCAAGTTTCATTGAAATCGGTTCATAAGTACGCGTGTTATCACGTGACAAAAATCAGATCGTTTCAAAATGTAAGCCATAAGAAAAATTCAAAGTGCTATAACTCAATCATTTTTTAAGATATAGACAAAATAAAAAGTGTTCTGGAATCTTTGTTTTAAGTTCTAACACGTAAAAGGAAAATATTTTTCAACCTTTAATTTTTTCGCATTTAATTTTAAATTTTAAATTTTTAAAAAAATTTAAAATGGCCGCCATTTTGAAACAAAATGGCGGATGATGCTGGCCAACGAACTCGGTCGAGACATTTGTATGTACTATGTACATACCAAGTTTCATTGAAATCGGTTCATAAGTATGCGTGTTATCACGTGACAAATATCAGATCGTTTCAAAATGTCAGCCATAAGAAAAATTCAAAGTGCTATAACTCAATCATTTTTTAAGATATAGACAAAATAAAAAGTGTTCTGGAATCTTTGTTTTAAGTTCTAACACGTAAAAGGAAAATATTTTTCAACTTTTAATTTTTTCGCATTTAATTTTAAATTTTAAATTTTTTAAAAAATTTAAAATGGCCGCCATTTTGAAACAAAATGGCGGATGATGCTGGCCAACGAACTCGGTCGAGACATTTGTATGTACTATGTACATACCAAGTTTCATTGAAATCGGTTCATAAGTATGCGTGTTATCACGTGACAAATATCAGATCGTTTCAAAATGTCAGCCATAAGAAAAATTCAAAGTGCTATAACTCAATCATTTTTTAAGATATAGACAAAATAAAAAGTGTTCTGGAATCTTTGTTTTAAGTTCTAACACGTAAAAGGAAAATATTTTTCAACTTTTAATTTTTTCGCATTTAATTTTAAATTTTAAATTTTTTAAAAAATTTAAAATGGCCGCCATTTTGAAACAAAATGGCGGATGATGCTGACCAACGAACTCGGTCGAGACATTTGTATGTACTATGTACATACCAAGTTTCATTCAAATCGGTTCATAAATACGTTAGTTATCGCATGACAAAAATCAGATATATATATATATATATGGTTATATATATATATATATATATATATATATATATATATATATGTCAACATTTGAACGGAGGGTGGTTTTGGGGTCTGGGGGTCATGATCGGTGAAAATATACCAAAATTTTCCGGAAGTGTTTTCCTCCGGACGGCTGCAATAGGTAGCTTTTTACTTTTTGTAATGAAAGCTACCTAAAATATTTTTTTTCCTTAATTTAAAACACTTTTTTCTGAAATTTTGGCACTGAGAATCAAGGTTCGCACACTCCTTGGAATTTTTAAGGACTCTGGCACCACTATTAAAAATAAGAAAATTTACATTTAATTTTTAAACCACAGCATTCGTAATCCTCAACTTCATTCACAGATTTTACGATATTTTTCTGCAGTGAATCGCTTCGAAAATATTCTTAAAATTTATTGGTACTACTGTGCGAACCGTGGAGAATGTACGCGTTTCTGGCAGAATGAGCCTAAAAAATATTTGTAAAAAAAAAAAAAAATGTTTTTGACCTCTGTATTTATGCGTGTTCAACCTCTTGCTATGCTTTTTTTTTTATTTTTTACAAATATTATAATTTAATATTTTAGAAATAAATTATATTAAAATATCATTATTTTTTTTCCCTTTTAAAGTTTGCTGATACATAATTAAATAAGCTTTGCATAAATAAAATTATTTGTTTTTTTATGCTAAAACCCTTGTTTCACACATGGAGATTTTCAACAAAATATTTCAATATCAAACAGCTTCAGCATTACAAATACATTTTTAAAATTTATACATACATTTTAAGTTAGAGAAGCAAAATTTTGTATTATATCTTTTCAAAATACATTTACAGAAGATAAAATATGCTTCTTATGTATTATCAGGAACCAAATGCGTTTAGTTCAATTTTATCTTTGTAAAGTGATTTTTATCAATCTAAAAATAATTTTATCACATAAAACATCATTCAAGATCAGTTTATCATATTTTGTTTGTGATAAATTTTGCACCTTTTTAATTCTTATATGTTCAATTTTGAAGCTTTTAGTGATTTTTTTCCTATAGTTTATTTATTTGTTTTATATATTTTTTAAATTAAAATTTTTTGAAAAATTGTTTATGTCCAGTCAATTTAAATTTTGAAAAATCTAATCCCTACGACAAAGAATTGTTGGAAAAGAATTACTGTAAAACATTATTAACGAATATATTTCCTATATTTGTAGAAATTGTCTTGAAATTAAGGTTGTTCTTTGGGATTTTTCGAAATCTCACGAAGTAGTTTTACAGTCTATACACGTTTAAGCCCCCATTTATTTAGCCTCCTGTAAATGCTAATTCTGCATCTTGCATTTTTTTTTCATACGTGATAAATAATATAGCATATTTATATTTTTTTATCCAATAAAAATCATGTCTTTAAATCAAGTACATTTTAAAATACTAAATGTCAAAAATGATCTTTTTTTTTTTTTTTTTTTTTTTTTTTTTTTTTTTTTTTTTTTTTTTTCAATTTTAGGTCTTTTGATACCTTCATTATTCTGTAAAATTAACTTTAAAACATTTTTATCATGATATTTCATTTTTAATTCAGTGCATTTTAAAACAAATCTCAGACTTAATTTTAACTTATAAACTTTTTTATGTATAGTTTCGTTTGATATATAACTATTGTGATAAAAAATTAAATAATGTCCCTGAATTGAAAAATAATCACTCTTAAACATCGCAATAGATAGCAATATAAAAATAAATTAAATATTAGCCACTTTGTCTATTAGGCGTTGCGAAGTTTTATATATTATATAAATACAGGGTGGTCATAAAAAAAACTTTGCCGATATACGGAGCTCTAGCGGCCATTTCGCTCAACCGATCGAAATGAAATTTCAGATATAGCTATTCAGAGGTATGAGCTCGAGATTCTGTGAGCGACAACAAAATGGCGCTCACTGTTACGATATTAGTTACAGAAAATCGAAAATTTCCAATGGCAACACCTATTTCTTTTCATCGCAAAATGCTCAGTGCATGCGAAAACCCTAAAGAGCGTTGGAACCGTACGTGTATCGCAAGAAACGGGCATGTTATGCACGCACAAAAAAACATTCTGGTAATCCTTCCCCCCATAGAAAAAACTCGATTGGGGCGCAAAGAGGAAATTTGCATATGACACAGACTCAGTACACTTATCTCTGATTACAATACAGATCGGAGAAACTATAACTTTTATTTTGATTACACATTTTTCACATGGGTGCCGTCACCATCACAGGCAATTACGGCACCCATGTGGAAAATGTGTAAACAAAATAAAAGTTATAGTTTCTCCGATCTGTATTGTAATCAGAGATTAGTGTACTGAGTCTGTGTCATATGGAAATTTCCTCCTTGCGCCCCAATCCAGTTTTTTCTATGGGGGGAAGGATTCGGAGAACGGTTTTTTGTGCGTGCATAACATGCCCGTTTCTTACGATACACGTACTGTTCCAACGCTCTTTAGGGTTTTCGCATGCGCTGAGCATTTTGCGATGAAAAAAGTGGGTGTTGCCATTGGAAATTTTCGAGTTTCTGTAACTATAACCGTAACCGTGAGCGCCATTTTGTTGTCGCTCACAGAATCTCGAGCCCATACCTCTGAATAGCTATATCTGAAATTTCGTTTCGATCGGTTGAGCTGACTGGCCGCTAGAGCTCCGTATATCGGCAAAGTTTTTTTATGACCACCCTGTGTATGCATATATATATAACAATTGTACGCTTTCAGTTTCATAGATAATATAAAAAAAGAGGATCAGAATCATAAAATAGTAAAATTGAATAGTAAAATAAATGTAATATTAAGGGTACAGTGAACTTTCAAAATCGCAAAAAATCATCGAATTGTCGAATTTTCATTTTTAGCACAATAACATTATATAAACTCTCTGCTATTGAACAATTCAATTTCGACTATTTTTACTGAAGTTACAAGCATTTTTGTCAAATCAGCTGATTCTGCCACGCCCCTTTGTTTAATTTTTTGCCGATTCGCATCCGTAAAATTTAGCCTAATTTTTAGTTTTACCTTACAAAATGTTATTATTTTGCACTGGATACTTATTAGTTTTGTGATTTTGCAAAACAATACTTTAACAGTAACTTTTAACTGTTTGTTTTAGCGTTTGTTTACAATGCATTTAGAATAATTGCTTTTTGTCCCCAATCTTTTTAGCAAAAAATATATATATATATATATTTAATTTGTTAAAAATAGTTAATATATTTAACAAAAATTTGTACAATAAAAGGTATTTATACCATGAATATTTCGAGAAAAATTAAAAAAAAAAAATCATTAGAAAATACAAAAAAGTTATTTTTGAGAAGATTTTTTAAAATTCAGATACTTCACGTCCTTTGCATGAATTACTGTCGAAGCCACATATTTTATGTGAATTTACCATAAAAACATAAAACACTTATATATAAGCTAGAAATGATATTATATCACTTATATATAGCTGAAACTGTGTCAGTAGGAAAATATTAAGCAATTATAAACATTGTAGTTACTAAAACCTGTTTTTCTCAGAATGAATATTTTCGTCGTTTTCATGATTTCAAAATGTTCCATGCGAAATTTTTTATGCCCAATTTTTCTGATTTTTTGTTCAAAATTCTCTATGTATATGTTGACAAATGTTATTAAAAATAAACTTTTTTAGACGCATTTAAATTTTAAAAATTTCAGTTATATGGAATTTTTAATGATCTTTTAACGAAAAATACAAAAGAGTTAAGTTAAAATCATTTTTAAGCTATTGCATAGCTTTTATCGCGGGCTTTGAGCGCGGCGACTGAATCCAAAATTTCCGTAACGAGGAAAATCCTAACACATCCGTAACGAAAAAAACCTAACACTCGGCTAACGACGTTTCAGCTCGGCAGACTTCGGCATGGTATCCTTCGGTAGACTTCGTCAGACATTGACGCGGTATTTTTCAGATATTTAGAGGATATCAAGTCTCAAACTTATATTTCTCACTTCAGTTACTATAAATCTATAGTTTCAATAATAAAAATTCCTGATAGAATGTGTATAGAAATGATTCGTCTTAAGATAAAACAAGGTAGGATAATGTAGCTTTTGGTGATTGGAGACCCGCCCAATGGTGAGGATCGAAAAATTTAAAATGCTTATAACTCGCGATCTAATTTTCGTAGCGCGGCCAAATTTTGTTTGGTAATTTATTATGAGACAGTGTTAATTTTTGGTGACATCAGACCCCCAAGGTGAGGGTCGAAAAATTTAAAATGCTTATAACTCGCGATCAAATTTTCGTAGCGCGGCCAAATTTTGTTTGGTAATTTATTATGAGACAGTGTTAAGTTTTGGTGACGGGAGACCCCCACCGAGAGGGTCGAAAAATTTAAAATGCTTATAACTCGCGATCTACTTTTCGTAGCGCGGCCAAATTTTGTTTGGTAATTTATTATGAGACAGTGTTAATTTTTGGTGACATGAGACCCCTCCCCCCCACCGTGAGGGTCTAAAAATTTAAAATGCTTAAAACTCGCGATCTAAATTTCGTAGCCCGGCCAAATATTGTTTAGTAATTTATTATGAGACATTGTTAATTTTTGGTGACAGGAGACCCCCATGGTGAGGGTCGAAAAATTTAAAATGCTTATAACTCGCGATCTAATTTTCGTAGCGCGGCCAAATTTTGTTTGTTAATTTATTATGAGATAGTGTTAAATTTTGATGACAGGAGACCCCCCTCCCCAAGGTGAGGGTCAAAAAATTTAAATAGCTTATAACTCGCGATCTAATTTTTGTAGCGCGGCCAAATTTTGTTTGTTAATTTATTATGAGGCAGTGTTAATTTTTGGGGAATTGAGACCCCCCACGGTGAGGGTCGAAAAATTTAAAATGCTTATAACTCACGATCTAATTTTCGTAGCGCGGCCAAATTTTGTTTGGTAATTTATAATGAGGCAGTGTTACTTTTTGGTGACGGGAGCCCCCCCCCCCACGGTGAGGGTAGAAAAATTAAAAATTCTTATAACTCACGATCTAATTTTCGTAGCCCGGCCAAATTTTGTTTGGTAATTTATTATGAGACATTGTTAATTTTTGGTGACATGAGACCCCCACGGTGAGGGTCGAAAAATTTAAAATGCTTATAACTCGCGATCTAATTTTCGTAGCGCGGCCAAATTTTGTTTGGTAATTTATTATGAGGCAGCGTTAATTTTTGGTGACAGGAGACCCCCCACCGTGAGGGTCGAAAAATTTAAAATGCTTATAACTCGCGATCTAATTTTCGTAGCGCGACCAAATTTTGTTTGGTAATTTATTATGCTATTGCATAGCTTTTATCGCGGGCTTTGAGCGCGGCGACCGAATCTAGAAATTCCGTAACGAGAAAAATCCTAACACTCCGGCTAACGCCGTTTCAGTTCGGCAGACTTCGGCACGGTATCCTTCAGTAGACTTCCGCAGACATTGACGCGGTATTTTTGCATAAGTTGAAAAAAAATGCTATGCAATAGCTTTACCGCGGCAGTCCCCGAGTGCCACACGTATTAAGCTATTGCATAGCTTTTATCGCGGGCTTTGAGCGCGGCGACCGAATCCAAAATTTCCGTAACGAGGAAAATCCTAACACATCCGTAACGAAAAAAACCTAACACTCGGCTAACGACGTTTCAGCTCGGCAGACTTCGGCATGGTATCCTTCCGTAGACTTCGTCAGACATTGACGCGGTATTTTTCAGATATTTAGAGGATATCAAGTCTGAAACTTATATTTCTCACTTCAGTTACTATAAATCTATAGTTTCAATAATAAAAATTCCTGATAGAATGTGTATAGAAAAGATTCGTCTTAAGATGAAACAAGGTAGGATAATGTAGCTTTTGGTGATTGGAGACCCGCCCAATGGTGAGGATCGAAAAATTTAAAATGCTTATAACTCGCGATCTACTTTTCGTAGCGCGGCCAAATTTTGTTTGGTAATTTATTATGAGACAGTATTAATTTTTGGTGACAGGAGACCCCCCCCCCCCACCGTGAGTGTCTACTAATTTAAAATGCTTAAAACTCGCGATCTAAATTTGTAGCGCGGCCAAATATTGTTTAGAAATTTATTATGAGACATTGTTAATTTTTGGTGACAGGAGACCCCCATGGTGAGGGTCGAAAAATTTAAAATGCTTATAACTCGGGATCTAATTTTCGTAGCGCGGCCAAATTTTGTTTGTTAATTTATTATGAGACAGTGTTAAATTTTGGTGACAGGAGCCCCCCCCCCCCCAAGGTGAGGGTCAAAAAATTTAAATAGCTTATAACTCGCAATCTAATTTTTGTAGCGCGGCCAAATCTTGTTTGTTAATTTATTATGAGGCAGTGTTAATTTTTGGGGAATTGAGACCCCCCACGGTGAGGGTCGAAAAATTTAAAATGCTTATAACTCACGATCTAATTTTCGTAGCGCGGCCAAATTTTGTTTGGTAATTTATAATGAGGCAGTGTTACTTTTTGGTGACGGGAGCCCCCCCCCCCCCCACGGTGAGGGTAGAAAAATTAAAAATTCTTATAACTCACGATCTAATTTTCGTAGCCCGGCCAAATTTTGTTTGGTAATTTATTATGAGACATTGTTAATTTTTGGTGACATGAGACCCCCACGGTGAGGGTCGAAAAATTTAAAATGCTTATAACTCGCGATCTAATTTTCGTAGCGCGGCCAAATTTTGTTTGGTAATTTATTATGAGGCAGCGTTAATTTTTGGTGACAGGAGACCCCCCACGGTGAGGGTCGAAAAAATTTAAATGCTTATAACTCGCGATCTATTTTTCGTAGAGCGGCCAAATTTTGTTTGGTAATTTATTATGAGACAGTGTTAATTTTTGGTGACAGGAGATCCCCCACCATGAGGGTCGAAAAAGTTAAAATGCTTATAACTCGCGATCTAATTTTCGTAGCGCGACCAAATTTTGTTTGGTAATTTATTATGCTATTGCATAGCTTTTATCGCGGGCTTTGAGCGCGGCGACCGAATCTAGAAAGTCCGTAACGAGAAAAATCCTAACACTCCGGCTAACGTCGTTTCATTTTTTAATGTTTTACACATAATATGCTAAAAATGCTCAGTAACATTTATTAACACATATATAGAGAGCATTTTAAGCAAAAAAAATCAGAAAAATTGGGCATAAAGAATTTCGCAGGGAGCATTTTGAAATATTATCATTTTTCGTTAATTAAAAAAGAGAAAAATCTGCATCTCAAAAACTATTGAATATATTTTTTAGAAAAATTGTGAAATAAGAGATATATATATTATGACTACTTCCAGAAATTAAAAAAATTCATTGAAAATTAAAAAAAAATAGTTTTGAGAGTCCACTGTACCCTTAATAATATTAATACCATGTATCATTAACTGAATAAATCAAAATTTGTCAATTCCGTCAAATACTTTGTGAGTTACAAATAATTTTCGAAACAAAGGCATCATATCTACGAACAAATAAAATATTTTTATGAGGTGGTTAAAAACTGGTTCCCTGTTATATAAGTTCAAAGAAAAAAAAAATCCTTAATTTAAAAATCCTTTTTCTGAAATTTCGGCACTGAGAATGTACGAATTTTTGTCAGAATGAGCCTAAAAGATGTTTGTAATGAGAAAATTCGTTTTTGTGTCTGTATTTATGCTTGTTCATTCTCCTGCAATGCATTTTTTTATATAATTTATATAGTTTAATATTTTAGAAATAAATTATATTAAAATGCCATTAATTTTTTTTTTTCATTTTAAAATTTGTCGATATCTAATTGAAAGAACTTTGTATAAACAAAAATAGCTGTTTTTTATGCTAAATCTCTTGTTTTGCACATGGAAAAATTTCAACAAATTATTTCAATATCAAACAGTTTCAGCATTACAAAAACATTTTTGAAATTTATACATACATTTTATGTTTAAGTAGTAAAATTTTGTATTACATATTTTCAAAATACATTTACAGTAGGTAAAATATGATGTTTCTTATGTGTTATCAGGAACCAAATGCATTTTAGTTCAATTTTATCTATGTAAAGTGATTTTTATCAATCTAATAATAATTTTATCACATAAATCATCATTCAAGATCAATTTATGAATTTTGTTTGTGATATTTTTTACACCTTTTCAATTCTTATATGTTCAATTTCACGGCTTTTAGTGCTTTTTTCTTTTTTCTTTTTTCTTTCTTTTTTTCGGTATTTTGATCAATTTCAAGATATTATGCTCATTTAAATTTGTGAAACGCATGTACTCATTTTTTTACTATCAATGTTCGTGTTTTATTTTTTCGAAAGAAATCCATGGCCAGTTTTTTTCTGGGAGAACAGTAAAATGTGAATATGTTGATTGAATTAGAATGCATTACCTAATGTATTCTTCGGCACTTTGTAAGACATTTCCTCAATTTGTAGTTCTTAAACTTAAAGTGAGCAACTTAAATATACTTCGCTCTGTATAACGTTTATTATAGCATACACGTTATGTTATAGCATACATATAGCTCTTGATATCTTTAATATGAGCATACAGTAACAAGATATTATATTAATACTTATTAAGAACTTTATTTTTCAGTTCAAATTGTCACTCATATTTGAAAATAATCATGTACTGGTTTCTAAAAGAATTCTACTTAAAAAAAATTAATGTATAGAAGATTTTATTTTTAAGTAGATTTTTTTTAACAGTGTAAGCATTCCAATTTAAACAATATTTCATATCAATATTTCTAATAACGGCCAATGCAAATAGTGTTGTTTTGCTATTAGAGTCTGTGTTATGCTTCATTTCCATTTTTCATTGTTTGTTTTATGCAAAGATTACAAGTTAATCATTCTGTCTCGCTAAAATTATTCTCGTGAGAGCGGAATGATCATTAAAGTGACAGATAGTTTCTCGTGATTATGATTTGGTGCAAATTATAACAGGAGCTGATTACTTTAAGTGCAAACATTATTCCATATTTCTAATGAAACATTATCTTTGACGTCAGCACTATTTTTATTTAGAAACTATTGTATGAAGCTCACTAGCTTTCATGATTTTTACTTTCTTCTATCTTTACAAAAAGAAAGTATTGGATTCGCGAAAATCTTCGATTTCTGGTTTTTGGCGGATATACACGTTTTAGGAATCAGAGATTCCAAAAAAACATGTTTTTTACAAAAGTCTGCTTGTGTGTGAGTCTGTTTATCTGTATGCGACATAAATTTTGTGAGCACACTCTATCTCAAGAACTATTGCACGAAGTTTCACAAAACATAATATTCCGTTATACTTTCCAATAAATTTAATCTCATTAGTTTTTTGTGTACATCACCTAATAGGTGGCGTTGCTATGTTGTCTTTTTCACGATTTCTACAATAGCTATATATCAATAAGTAATGGATAGATTTGTATAAAACTTCCGGTTCCGTTAGTCTTGATATATAATTGTTCTGATTACGTTTTGGTGTAAATCGCACAACAGGTGGCGCTGCTATGTGGTATTATTCATGATTATCACAACAGCTCTATCTCAATATCTAATGGTCGAATTTTCATCAAACTTCATATTCAGTTAGTCTCTGACATAAATGAGTATTCTTCAGTTTTTGGAGTAAATTGCTAAACAGGTGGAGCTGCTATGTGGTATTATTCATGATTATATCAATAGCTGTATCTCAAGGACTAAGACACAGATTTTCATCAAACTTCAAATTTAGCAAGTCCCTGATATAAATTACTATTCTTTAGTTTTTAGAATAAATCTCCCAACAAGTGGCGCGTCTGTCCAGTTTTTTTTACGATTTTTGCGATAATTCTATCTCAAATATTAATGCACGAAGTTTCATCAAATTTCAGATTCAGTTAGAACTTAAAAATGTTGTTCCTGCTTAGATTTTGATGTAAACTACTTTACTGGTGACGCTGTTATGTTTCATTTTTCTGGAAGTATTAACGTGGGGATAGAAGAAAGTTGTGGGATTGACACATCGGTGATGATTAAATTTTTTATGTTTTTGAAAATTACATTAATGAAAAGTAAAAATATGACGTAAAAATAACCAATTATTACAATCTTATTTGAAAGTTTAATGATTTATTTGTGTTTTCATCAGAAAATTATACATTTTATATTTTTATTTACAACTATATTTATTTACTTATTTATGATATTAATACTTAATAATATTTTTGTAATTAATTTATAACGTAGCCTTTTTATGCACTTACAGGTATAAATAAACGGATATTTTTTCTTCGGAGAGTTCAAATCACAGTACATGGAATATTATGACTTTATTTTAATCCACTTTTTGTAATTTTGAAAGATATTTTTCCTTCAATGTCTCCAAAATCAAGTGTTATTCACTTCGATCTAAAAAAATATTCCCTTTCTGTGCTGTTTATTCATTTCTACTAAGTTTCCATTGCTCTATTTATGCCGTTATCACTCATTATATAAATATAAAAAAAAAACATACAATTATTAAAATAACGAAAAAATTGTTTGAATCAATTTGCCAGATGTAACTATTACTATTCAAATTTGCATCTTGCTCTTCAACTAAGCTCAAGATAAAACAGTGGCAAACAGCAAAACAAAACTTCAACACCACCAAAAACTATATTAGCAATAGTATTTGGAAAATCACTGTTCCACCCACACAGAATTACGCGATTGTTTTGCCTAAGAAAGGTGGCTATTAAATTGTTGCTTCCGAAAATTGTTACTTAAAATCGTTTTAAAAAAATTTTAAATCTTATTTTGCTGATATTTTTTTATTTAATATTTTAGCAACAAATGAAGATAAAATGTCCCAGATTTTGCATTTCCATCTTGTTACATAATGGTCACTTTGAAGATATTTTAGCTTATTTTTTAATATATTTCCTTACCATTTCAGATCTGGTGGGTGAAATTCTTTATTGATAATTTTAATCAGTAAGTTTTACATTGTCTCCAGTTTAAACAAAATCCAGTAAAAAAAAAAAAAAAAAAAAAAAAAAGTCTTATGCACACGAAAAAATATACTTACTTATTTTCAAATAAATTTGACCGTAAATTCCGGTATCGTTGTGTCATTTGGGGATTGAAGTTAATTGGAAATAAATTTACCTGCCAGAACTTGAAGAGTTTATACCAATTAAGATAGACCTCCCTGTTTATTTACAGTTTTTATATAACATGACAGACAGAACCCATCAAATTTTTACGAAAGAAACTGTTTAAGAAGGAACCGTTTCATCGATTTATAATAAATCTACAAAATTAGTTACAATAAAAAATGTTCCTTATATTGGTAAGTCAAACTCTTAACCTTTAAATGCATAGGATAGAACGCGTTCCAAAAAATGCTTAATTCAAAGAATCAGAATTCATACCAGAAAAATCTAAATAGTAAATTTTTCTTTATTTAATTACGAATGGTCTGTCATTAAGTAAGGTGAAAATTGCTCTTTAAATTTCTGGTGAGAATACGGAATATGTGAATAAAACTCCCAATAAATCGGGAACACTTATGGTATCGAAAATGATACAATATGCATTTAAGGGTTAAACAAATGATATTTAATCAAAAGTTAACAAAATACTGTTTCTATAAAACTGTAGAAATTATTAAAATTAAGCTTTAATCCTGATATAAGCAGGTGTAAGATAATGTCTAAATATAAGCAGATCAGTTTTATTTAGAGAAAAAATACATATCTGTTGCCAAAGAATTCGGCCCCCGTTTCACGTGCTTGTTTTGCTTGAACCGAATAAGGGCTACTTGAGCTATAACGCGCATTGTAATTGTAATGCAAGACCATTTTACGGCATACTGCACCCCCATCTATCTTTTTTCTCTGTGGTCTTTCCCCGTTTGCTTTTAATAGAAATGGTGTATTTCTGTTGCCACAATAATAAAAACGGTATTACAAGCTACAAAAAAATTTATATTTTAAAATCAAATTAAGATACAATTTTCAAACAAATTGCATTTAAAACTACATTTTTCCCCTTATACGACGGTATAAAAATTTAAAGTGTACAATGTTTTGAAGTAAAAAAAAAATTGCTGTAGCAAAAATTGCAAAAGCGAAATTTCATTTCAAATATGAAAGTGTTGCCATTTGCAAAATAACGTATGCGTTACGCGAAGATACGTTTGGCCTTTATAATATACTAGTACATGGAACCCAGGGTTCCCGGGTCACAGAGTAAAGATGAAATTTTTTTTAAGTTAAAATTAAAAAGTCTGATTAAATTTTCCTACGTAATATGCTTTTTAAACTGCCAACTAATTCCAAACAGCAATTTTATATGAAAAATATTAATTATGTAATCATATAAAGTTTTGAAAATTATCGGTACTTCCGAATTAGACGCAAGATAGAAGTTATAGCCAAAGATTTTGCCAAAGAATAAAATTGCATTCTTTCAGTTTTTAAAACCAACTAAGAAAATATGACATACAGATATTCTTAAAAATACATTTTTGTAAAGGTTAATTGATGTATATTTTGTAAAGTAAGTTTACAACAAACTAAAAGTCATTAAATTGATAGATAAAAACGAAATAAAACCAACAACATTCACCGGGTTTTATAACCGACAATATTTTGTCATAACAGGTTTTTAATTGCTGTTTTTTCAGTTGCTATGAAAAAAATGGTAAATAAAATATACAGTGATCTGTTATTTTCCATGGAGAAAAGAGATAGATGGACGTGCAGTATGCGATTAAATCGATTTGAATGGATGGGCATTATTCTTCCAATTTAAGTCTCTTATTCGACCCAAACAAAACAATCACGTAGAACAGAGACCGAATTCTTTAAGATCATTTTTTCTCTAAATGAAAAATATGTGATTATATT
Source organism: Maratus speculifer (assembly GCA_964019185.1). NCBI lineage: Eukaryota > Metazoa > Arthropoda > Arachnida > Araneae > Salticidae > Maratus > Maratus speculifer. The sequence continues at coordinate 328,485,887 of OZ025290.1, forward strand.
TTAGCATTCTAAAATAGCATTTCATTGTATTATGAATTAAAACTGTATTGCTAAAAGTTTTCCTCTTTTGCGAAAGCACGCGGTTGTGTTTGATGCAATTCAGTGAATTTTAGGGTTATATTTTTTGGTGTCACCTCCAGCCACCAAACTGCATCTCTATTCTTTTTTTCTTTTTTTTTTTTTTTTTTTACTCTGTGGTTATTTTTCCTTTATTTCCCACATAAATGCGACATTCAAGTTGCCACCATTAGAGAAATTGAACAAAAAACTACAAAAAAATTAATAACTCAAAAACAAATTGAGATACAGTTTTCTAACAAACTGCATTTAAAAGTGCATTTTTTTCTCTATATTATGGTACAAAAGTTGAAAACGTGCTATGTCTAGCAGTAAAAATTTGCTATAACGAAAACTGCAAAACCGAAATTTCATCGGAAAGTGTTGCCATTCAAAACATGACGTATGCGTTACGCACAGATACGTTTGGCCTTTATTATATAGATATACATAGATAGTTTGGGAATAAACTTACCTGCTAGAACTTGAAGGGTTTATACAAATTAAGATAGACCTTCCTATTTATTTACAGTTTTTATATAACATTCCAGAGAAACAAAGTTTTGTTATTTTTGCTGCTGTTCAGTATCTTCTTTAGACTAAAGCACTTATTTATATGCTTTTTTAAATTTCAGTTATGGATTTATATTAACAAACTGATAACTAAAATAAATTAAACTGCGAAAAAAAAAATTGTACATAAAAATTGATAATATATTCAAAAAGTAACTTTTGTGACAATTTATTAGGTTTTTTTTATTTTATTTTAGTGTTTTGCATCACAAAAATATAAAATGATTGCATATTTAATAATTTTTTATTATTAATGGACACTACAAATGGTATCTTAACGCACTGTAAAAGTATTTAGGTTTCATTTTTGTAAATTTCTGCTGTAACTATTTTTATATGAGGACCCCAGAAGCCAAGGGGTATAAGTGACAAAATTGAAAAATTTTAACTAAGTTCACAAACGACCTAGAAATATGCTTTTTTTCTTCCCAGCTAAAGAAATATAAGTGATTTTCTATTTATGTGCTGCATTTTAGAGATAAACCACTTTTCCGGAGTAATAATCAAAACTGATTAATTATGCATTTAAAGAAAATTGTACTCTACTTCCTTTACAGTTATTTGAATCAGAGTCAAAAGACCAAAATGAAATAAGCAGCACTTTCCTATTTAAATTCAATCACTTATTATTCATTTACAAATTTAACGTCAATTTTCTTTAAATTCAATTTACTCCAAATCGAATTTTAATCACCTGTAACTCTTGGCTTCTGAGGTCCTATATAACAAACAGTTCGCTAAGGAAAAAATACTTATAGGAAAGGAATTGTTATTTGTTATCTTGTTTAGTTCTGCTATCCGTCAGGCTCCATTCACACCAGTTTCTCTTTTTTAAACATCATTGTGCGCGCGGCAGCGCGCAACAATAATATGATTGAGCGATAATGCACATGGATTTTTCAATTTTTCTTTTTGCAATAACTAACTAAATACTTATTCAATTTTGATGATTTTTTTTTAAATGTTCGTCTGACCAAGAAGCACAACATAGCACAAAAATTATTTTTTTTATGGCATACTGTAGGTGTACTGTAGAGTATTCTGAAAATCGGACAAAAATTTTGTGTCACAGCACTTTTCTCGAAAACTACTAAAGATAAAAACTTAATTTTTTTTTTAAACAAAAGACAAACTTTTTATCCCGGGGTAGTCATCGAGAAAACGTTATTTCGTTGGGCGGTTTTTCTGAAATTGCGTATTTTCCAAACTTGGTCTTAAAGGGGTATATCTAACGTTCTATTGCAGATAAAATGTTGCGGTAAAGTTTATTTTAAAGATTTTGCGATGCTAATTAATCCTGCAAAAATTCATAGCTTTACGTTAAACAGTTTTTTTACAAGATGAAATAAAAGAATGGCAGTCATCAATCTAAGGTACTTGTGATTATCGGAGAGAAAAACCAGTTACACCATTCGATAAAGCATAAAAAAATACAGAATGCTTTTTTTTCTCTTATTTTTAACTTAATTTTTTTAACGAATTATGAATTTTTTTGAAATTTTTGACATGCTGATTTTTGTCATTTTTTAACACTAGAACGCCCGGATGGAGTCGATTCGACTTCAATCATGTAACTAAATTTCAATTCGAACCAGAAAAATTTTCTTGAAATAATTTAAATCTAATCCACGCAAATTTACGTTAAATAAATCAATTAAATAATTTTGAATAAAAATTCTGGTGTGAAATATTATTTTCAAACTTGAGTAGAATTTCCGGGCGTTCTAGTGTTAATGAATCATTTACTGAATAATTATGCACGGTGTCTAGCCCTGGTGGCTGTTAAATTTGATTTTTAATTTTAAATTAGGCAATTTTTTGCACCATACCAAATTTATATTTTATCCATTTTTTTCATTTATTTATATTTTGTTTTTAGCACAATGGCATCAATGGCAAAAATGCCTGGCATACCTGTCAAATATTGGGGCCCTGTACTTTAACAAAGTGTATTTACTATAAGTATATACCGTATTTATTCTAATAGAATGCGCCCTCTAATAGAGCGCGTCTTCTAATAAAGTGCGCACCTTGGTGCTGATTGAAAAAATAAATATACGGAAACGATATAGTAGATAAGTAGAAAACGATTACTTAAATGCATTATCGAGGATTCTCATCGATCAAAATAGAGATATTCTATCAAAGCGATGGAGGGGCGATGCAGCAAAAGTTTCAAATTTTGAACAATGTACCACTCCTGTAAACTATAGCGCCAAGGAATGCACACTGTTAAAAATCTGCTGCATTTTGCTGCAACGCACTCCCCTGTTTGTATAGAAAACGGTTACTTGGCCGTGAAATGGCGCTTTCTCATTGGTTGGAATCATTGTAAACGCGGCAGCGCGCAACAATAATATGATTGAGCGATAATGCTTAAGCATAGGAAACCGCAAAAACACGGATTTTTCAATTTTTCTTTTTGCAACAACTAACTAAATACTTATCCAATTTTGATGATTTTTTTTTAATGTTCGTCTGACCAAGAAGCACAACATAGCACAAAAATTATTTTTTTTTTTTATGGCATACTGTAGGTGTACTGTAGAGTATTCTGAAAATCGGACAAAAATTTTGTGTCACAGCACTTTTCTCGAAAACTACTAAAGATAAAAACTTAATTTTTTTTTAAACAAAAGACAAACTTTTTTTCCCGGGAACATTTTTTATTTCTATATATAAAATACAAAACAAGTTGTGCAGTATCCCAGTGGAATATGGAAAAATAGAAGGACTAGTGAAAAATGTTCCAAGGAGCAGTGCAAAAGCAGAATATGATTTTAATTGAGCATTAAAAAGTAATGGACAAGTGCTTCTGTTAATTACTGAGCATGAGGAAGGATAAGGGATCCCTTCTTGGCTACAACTCACTTCAATGCCAACTTTGAAAAAATCATATTTGCGCTTTTTCCGTGAAAACAAATCAGTCGCAGTTACTATAAAAATGTATAGTGTAAAGACGTAACCAGTAAAGATGCAGCTTAATTAGATATAAATGTAAAGGAAGGCGACATAATGCCAGATACCTAGTTCCTGCAGGTATCACATTCATGCACTGCCACCAAGCATACCCTAAGTGTATAATTGCACAGAAAATTGATTTGTAGTATAGTGCAGAGTGAACAGTGCAGTTAACATCAGAGATGTAGTACAGGCTATACGCCGTACACCTTCTGGACTTTTTAATAGAACACCATATACCCTCTGTTTTTCAAGAAAGCTTATAGTATACACATTCTAGACTATCCCTCTGCTTAGAGCATATATCTTATGTTATTTTTATGACTACACCCCTGGTTAACATCTAAAGCACGGTGGAAAATTCTACTAAAGAACCGAAAATTTCTTTTGTATGGAAAAAGCGCAAATATGATTTTTTCAAAGTTGGCATTGAAGTGAGTTGTAGCCAAGAAGGGATCCCTTATCCTTCCTCATGCTCAGTAATTAACAGAAGCACTTGTCCATTACTTTTTAATGCTCAATTAAAATCATATTCTGCTTTTGCACTGCTCCTTGGAGCATTTTTCACTAGTTACTTATATACTCGGAAAAAAATTGCAAATGCACATATTTGCATCCTATAGGATACATTAAGTCTGTAAACGTTATAGTGTTTTGTTAAAATATAATTCAATAATGGCGATCGAACATTTTTTCAGCAGAAAAATTTGTAGCGTTTTTTAAATCGAAAAAAAATTATAATTACGAAGTAAAATTTTCCACCAAATATTTATGTATAATATTGTTAAAAACATTGAACTTGAAATCGATTCAGTCGAAATCAATCAATCGAACAGGAGTTCTGCTTGAAAACGGCAACAAAAAGAAGTAGAATCTACTATTTGCAATACATTTCCTTTCCTCACTACATAAATTAAGTACATGAGTTGTCCCCATTACAGAGATGGCATTAAAAAGTACATAATAATAATAATAATAATAATAATAATAATAATAATAATAATAATAATAATAATAATAATAATAATAATAATAATAATAATAATAATAATAATAATAATAATATCTCAAAAATAAATTGAGATACAGTTTTCATATAAATTGCATTTAAAATTATTTTTTCCCTACACGACGGTGTGTAAAAATTTTCCACGTGCTATGTTTAGAAGTTAAAATAATTGCAGTAGATTATCGGTATTTAACCCTGTAATGATACACTTGCATCATCTTATGGGTGACTTATTGTTAGGTGTAATGTTATTTTTAGTGGCCTCACTGGAATTGTTGTGTGAAAGAAATGGCATATCAGGAGCTAATAAATTTATGTGGTCTATAATTTCTTATTAAAGATTCAAGAAAATGTCAAACGGGTTACCGGTTACTGTGCATTTTTTCATCCTAACACGGAAAATTATTTTAACAATAAGTTTTTTTTTTTCTGAAAGCCAAAAATCAGGAGATTTTTTTCAGGAACCGTAATTGTATAAAAAGTTTTTCTTTTTATATATATAAATTTATTTTTTGAATTCAAATGAGCACAAGTTTATTTTTAAACCACACTGGGTTATTGCAAACTTTAAAAAAGTCTATTACTTTTAAGCGAATAAGACAAAATAAATTGCCTACACACAAAAAATAAATAAATTAATTAAATATCATATTTGGGGTGTTTTAACATACATATCGTTTCCCTAGACAAATAAAACTTCAGTGAATTTTTTCAAAAAAGTCTTATTATATACGATTTATTGATAATAATAAAAAAATAAACATGCTAATAGGGTAAATCCAGGTTAGATGCCACATCGGGTTATTTGACCCAATTACTATATTTCAGCTATCCAATATATGATGGCGCTAGTGAAGTTTTTCTATTCTCAGTTGTTATAAAATATTGTAATATAAGAAACTACAGCAACGTAGTTCTTCAAATAAAAATTATATTCATCAAAGAAAGGTAAGTTTGGCTTTTGTGATACTCTATTATGAAATAGAGAGATCTAAAAATTAAAGTAAAATGTACTTACTAAAGATTTTCCTCAAATATGTTGTGAATATTGTTGAAACAGGTATCAAGTTATGCGTTAGTTCCAGTTGTAGCCACTTTTTTGCTAATTCCAGAGTTATTGGCTGGGACATCTATCCCAAATTAAAAGGGTTCTTGCCCCACTTTGAATCCGGGATGTATGCCTCATTTGCAATTCGGAATAAACCGTCCCATTTGTTATTATCAAATAACTTTGATTTATATATATGTTTAAATATCCAAAATTTTAAACAAAAAAAAAACTTTTTATTATTATTATTATTATTATTATTATTATTATTATTACGGCATTTTTAAGAGAATAATTCTATAACGAATCAGGAATTTTATTAAAATAATGTTTATTTAAATAATATTTCTTGTACTAACATTTTTTCTGTCCCCTCTCCATCATTTTAATTTACATTACATGTTTAACTTTCAATAGAATTAAAGAAATATTTTGAACTCATTCATTATGGAACATATAAATCTAATGGAAGTAATTTGAGAAATGTAATTTCCTTTCCCGAATTAGTTTTTAAAGTTTGCGAATCGAATATAAGAAGGAGAAGATAATAATTCATCTTAGTTTAGATTAAAGAAATTTAGCATTCGGAAGAATTACCCGATTGATTTAAAATTTTGTATACCGGCCTATTTGAGAAAGGCGCTTAACGAATTAGTTTTTAGAGTTTGTTCATAGAATATAAGAAGTAGGGAGAGGGAGTGAGTTAATCTCTCCTAGTTTTAATTAAACAAGTTTAGAAATCGTTAATGGTATCCGAGTGGCTATAAATTGCATATATCAGCTTAATGTGAAAAAGCACTTTCTCTATAATTTTTAGTGTATGGAATACAAAAAACGTGGGTATTGCTTTTTTCAGTTTATATTAACCCCTAATTTCTGTTAGCCGCCTGACAGACCAAGACTTTTTTCCATTTTAGCCGTTTAATTTGCGATTACCAGCTTAACTACAGATACTACTTTAATCAAATTTGCTATTTTCTTTTGTTTGGAGCCCTGGTACTACTGTCACAGACTTTTAAATAGATCAAGTTTAGTTATAATAATCTTGTACAAAGAGTTTAATATAAAAACAATATCATGTGAGATAATCGAAACTTTTATTCGACTTTCGATGGAGCGGTCTCACATAGAGCACAAAGTATTATGCCACAATTTCTGCCACACAAATTATGGGTTAAAAATGTTTATTTTTCGTTTGAATTATCCATTTAGCTTCAAATTTTGGATACCGACTTGGTCGGGAAAGTTAGTTTTTAGAGTTTGTGCCACAACTTTAAAAATAAAGGAGGTGCGGCCCATTCCTTTTAGTTTAGATTAAGCAAGATTTGTCTTTATTGGAATTGTTCGATTGATTTATTTATATTCTATTTTTATTTATTTATTTATTTATTTTTTAAAATATTAAACAAGCATAAATTTGGGGTAAATAGAATATTAAGTGAAATGCAAAAGTAGTTTTTTATTTATAACTGTTAATTACTTGTGTTTTCTATTCTGTTATGAATGGATTCCTATCCAGTGGAACGTCTAACCCCGAGTTCCGTGTTAAATGGCCAAAATTATTGCTTAACTTTTTCGAAAAAATCTTATTTTATCTGGTATTAGATTACAATAGTATGTTTTATGGTATTCTGCATAAAATTTTAAATAGATAGGTTACATGTGCACTCACTGAGAAAAAAAATATACCTCCTTCACCTAGAATGAATAGTTAGTCACTTTCTGAATACCTAAATTAGAGTTATAGATGCCCGAACTATGCGAGTAGATTAAACAACAAAGCTGAATAATCGAAATGACTTGCCATTTCTAGTTTCTTGTTTTCTAAGTGATGAAACGATATTGAATTGCTTCAGTAACAAGAAATTATCGCTTGATTTCAGGAATGGTTTCATAAACTGGAATTATAGTAATTAAATCAAACCTCCTGTGTTCGCATCTATTTGCAGAGATTTTTAAATAAATTTGACAATTAGAATATAAGAAAACGCTCTTGAATTCGTAAGAAATTCTAGAACGTAAAAGATTCTAGAACTCTCAAGCAAAAGGAGATAGAATTTATGAGGATGACATGGAACTATTTTTTCTAGTGCCACAATTTAGATTCTATATGCCAGATCCATATTTTTTTCTCAGTGCTCCAAAACTCTTTACAATAAAAAAGAAAAATGGGGAGGGGACTTAGGTGGGGCAACTATTCCAGATTTACTCTAATAAAAATCATAGTATTTTAAAAATCCATCCTTTATAATCATTTTGAATGTAATTTATCGCATCAAATACAAAAGACATTGATACTATGGAACAGGTACACTGACATTGTAGTTTTTATCTTTAAACTCTCAACGGGAACACACTTAAGAATAAAATAACAAAATCGCAAGCAATATGTCAGAAATCGGGAAAAACAGGTAAAAAATCAGGTCTATGAGAATATATTTGAAAATCAGGAAATTTGGCAAGTCTGAAAGTGGTTTATTGAAATTTTAAAAAAAAATTCAAACTAAAGTTAACTACCTTTTCCTCTGGACCAAGATAGATTTCCTTTGGCTTCATTTTGTATAAGCTCAGTATACAGGAATGCATAGTCTCCCGAAGACGTCATATTCAGGTTTTTTGCTATAAGCATCATTTCACGCACATCTTTATCACCCCCGAGGATTACAATCACTAAAATAAGAACGAAAAATTTCAGCCAAGTCTATAAATTATTTAATTTTAATTAAAAAATTAATTAATAACATACATACAATACAAAAATACAAAAATTATCTTCATAAAGAAAAAGTTGTTAATTTAATACCGTTTTAACACAGTTTATGTGTTAAGCTAGAAAGCTTAAATTGCTTCGTAAATTAAACAAAAGATAGTTTAACTATAGCATAAATCAGACAGACACATACAATGTGTTAATATGTATTTAAAAATTTTAATATAACAATAAAACACAGGGTAAAATTGCCAATAATTGGCCATAATGAGATAAAGTTTTCAGATAAGTTTATAGATTTTTAAATTTAAATAAAAATAATAATTGACAGCATACATACAATTCCAAAATACAAAAACTTCTCCCCATAAAACAAAAATAATTAATTTTAAACAGCATAAAAATAGTTTAAGCTTAAATTACTTCGTAAACTGAACAAAAATAATTTCAGTTGAATGCAAATTATTAGAACTTTAGACAGACACATAAATTGTTGCTATCTATTTAAAAATTTAAATGCAAAAATAAAACATATATCGATAAGAATTGCAAAATAAACTCTTGGAAAATGTTTGCGATTAATTCAAATTTTACTTTCCGCTTAATTCACTAATCATACAAATGGTTTTCTATTTAAGGACAAAGTTATAAGCATTTTACAATGAGTAAAATGTATAGTTCTTGGTTATAGTTGCTTGTTGCACTTTTGACAGTATGGCAATAAGGTTAAATTTAAAAGCAATTACCATAGCATACTTAAAAGATTAAATTAACTAACTAATTAACCAATAAAAGACTAAGGTTAAACTGCCTAAAAATTAGCAAATATCAGAGCTAATGAGTTTTGTTATAATCTAATTTTAAGTCCAATTGAAAAAGAGGTGATTTATTTAAAAATATAAGAAAGTGGATTAGAAAAAGAATTATTAAGAACAAAAATCTCTTCAGGCTTTTATTCTGACATTTAAAATTTTATTTTTTAATGTTATAGTTGTACGATTTACACTTGAATAATCTAATATAAAATGTATATTAAATAAAAAAGATATAATTAAAAAATTTGCCAAAAAAAATTCTCATCATATATGGCCAAAATTCATTAAAAATCACTCGGCACAATTAAATGTTGTGAGAAACAAAATATTATTAATATTTATTTTAATTTCATTTCGGCTAAAAGAAATAAAACAATTTTAAGAAACATTTTCTGGATATTATGTTATCACAGGTAAACAAAATATTTGACGCTTTTTCATCTATTTCTCAATGGAAAAACCCAATGTTTACCTGTACCACTTCTTTTATACAGTCAATTATATACCAAATGTCTGTCATTTTTTAACACTGTCTAATGCAATTTATCATTTCCATTTGGTTTTTTTATCTGCTTATCCTTCTGTCTATATGAGAACGGTTTAACTTTCAAAATGATCATTTCTTAATCTATTTGTGCCTAAATTTTTGTTTTATCAAATTCCTTAGCGTCCTGTAAAATGTTGCAAAATAAGAAAAATATTGAAACAAAGTACACTAAATTTTCGTTATATTTATTTGGTAAAATGTAATTTTACTAAATACTGGAATATCCATAACATTTGTTATATAAGAAAGAGGGGGGGGGGAGGATTGTACTTTGTGCTAATATATGAATAAATAATGATACAACGTTAAGGAGCACAAATTATATAAAATAATAAATGTTTAAAAGGCATACAGTCCTTTCGGGACTTCTAAAGTCCCATCATTAGTGCTAAAAAATAAGTGTAAAATGCAAAAGATAAGTCACATCATTAAATGAAAAACGTGCGTCGCAGCTCGGCGCCAAAGGCGAACGAGTTCAAACGAGTTTTTGGCAAACTATTTAGAAACTTTTTCACATATCTTATGAATATTCATGTTTGATTTAGAATTGTATTTTTATTTAAATTAGCGAGTTATAACTCTTAGTGATAGGGTTTGTTTCTATATTTTTCTCATTTGTCATTTAAATTTCCAGATATTTTGGAACTAGTCTGTATATGTTGGTGTGAATCATTTTGACTGTGATTAATCTGGCTTAGATGTATTATATCAAACCTTTGTCTTTACGGTACTTTAAAATTCCATTTGTTATAGTATATTATGAATAATTATATGTTTTGTCTAAATTTATGTACAATAACCCAAGGCTTTTCAACCTTTCAGCATGTAGGGAAGCACCTCAGATGTTGGTGCTCTATGAAGAGCACCATTTTCCACACGACTGAAAACATGCGACAATATTATAGCACAATATTATTATCCATGCACATCCTAACGATGTGGGAATGAATCTTAAGGTAGTAGATAAAAGGCACCTAGAGTTCTGAAGTTACATGTTAATGTAACTAATGAGATCTGTATTAAATTTCAAATTATACATTTTTCTACGTAAAGTCTATATCAAAAATGTTTCTAGGATAAGGTACCAAAAACTTTAAACATGACTATAATAAAAACAATAACAAAAAATAAAAATAAATAATAATGAAGATCAAAGATTTTGCTAGGTTTCTTTTAGGATGCTAAAATACATTTTGACTTATTTTGAAGGCGTTAAGTTTTATAAAAAGTACGAAAAGAAAAACAAGCATGATAGTGACCAATTCATACAGCTGATTCCAGAGAGATAGTTTGGAAGTGCTTTCAAAGTTGGAAATCATTTTGCACTGCTTTATTATTTTTTCTAAGCAAAATGAAAAGAATAAGTCTAAAATTTCAAAAATCAAAAAGGAAAAATTAAGCTTAATCATCTCATGTATATAAAAGCCAGGCCAGCGTGACAACAGCTAAAAAAGCTGAAATTTCATGTACAAGCACGTGTGTGTTCAAAGTTCCGAGAGGGAGGAAGTGAAAAAGGTTTATTTTTCTGTTACTTTTTAATAGTAAAAACAGCTATTTTCAATTTTTACTAAGTTTAACTATCCTAATTACTTTTTAAAAATAATAACGAGAAATCGTGAAAATATACATGATTAAATTGTCAAAGTATGTTTCTGGTTTTTAATATGTTTTCGCAGGATTTGAAAAGATCTCACAGGAAATAAGAATGATTTAAAAAAAAAATATCTTTGTAATGGAATTTTACTTCTAAACCTTCAAAACAGCGCGTTGGACAACCCTGCAATAAGCTTTTAAGCTGTGTATTTTATACTATAAGTAGTATTTTTACGAACTACTAAAAATATATTTATTTCATTACGAGGCTAATAACATTACAATTGTCATTGATAATATTTTAAGAATAATCGTATTTGAGGCTTAAAAATAATTTATTTCATAATCATCTTGATAAAGACTTTAAATAAATAACTGCTCTTGAAATGGATAATAAAATTATGCACCCATTCGTACCTAGCGTCCTATATTTTCTATACTACAAAAACGCATAAAAAATAGGCTTGAACATATAATTTTACAATTTTAAAAAATACGTTTTTTAAAGAAGTCTACGAACTACGATTATGACTTATTTATTAAAAAACTTTAAACAAAAGAACACAAAATAATTTACATTTTACATTTTGTTCTTTTCAAAAATAAAAAATCTATTACTCAAAAAAAGTCTTTCCTTTACATTAACTATAAATAGAAGTTTTCTTATACATCCATTAAAAACATTTCAAAAATATGCATTAAAATATTTAATTGCTATAAAGGACGTCAAATACTAATAAAAACATTAAGAGATCTTAATAATTTTTACATGTTTCGATTGAATTTACTCAATCATCATCAGAAAAACAAAATACAAATAAACACAAAGATGGCAAAGGACAATAAATTATTACAAATGAAATTTTAAAAAAAAATGGCATTTTTTGGCCATTTTTTTTATTTCATTTGTAATAATTTTTTGTCCTTTTCCATCTTTGTGTTTATTTGTATTTTGTTTTTCTGATGATGATTGAGTAAATTCAATCGAAACATGTAAAAATTATTAAGATCTTTTAATGTTATTATTAGTATTTGACGTCCTTTATAGCAATTAAATATTTTAATGCATATTTTTGAAAGGCTTTCCTTTAAGCAAATAAATAGCAATGTTATGCTGTGAAAAAAATAACATAAAATAGATATTTATTTCCTTGCGATACCAATGATGTGGTGCAAATAAGACAAAATAACATTGTTAAAAAAATATCGAAATTCTGTTCGATATAAAAATATGGTTACATTCTCCAGGTTTCTTGGACATATCGCACTTCAACTGGATTAAATAAAATCAGAGAATAAGGTATTTACGTAGCTGTTTGTTCATATATTTATCTGTTTGGGGTTTTTTCCTGAAATATGCATGTAATTTTAGTTTTTATTAATTAATAATAAATAAGTAAATAATATAGGTATGTTAAAGATAAATTAAAATAACTACTATAGGTAAATTAAGGACATTAATTTATCTATAAATGTCTTTATCTCTCGGTAAGAGATAAAGACATTTATAGATGATTATTTCATACAATTTTCATGTTATAAAGAAGAAAATTATACTAATTCCAAACAACCAAATTCCATATTTATCAAACTCCAAAGCGTCCCAAAATTGATATGGTAGGCATAAATGGGTTAAACTTTTAAAAATAATTGGGAAGCTGTTAAAATCACCTATTCCTACATACGTAAAAACAGAGATAAATAGCGGCTTCATAATGACATTATTGTAGCACTTTCAATCACTATTCGACGTTCTGAGGACTGAAACTCATTCAAATAGGAAAGAGACGGTTTCGGTTTAAACTATATTAAACAATGATGCATGGGAAATTTATGGGAAAACATAACATTAATTTCAAAAATAAAATATTATTGCTAATAGAGCTTTTTTATTATAAAGTTGGAAAAGTTAAAAAAAATAGTCATTCTGCTAAGTGATTCAAATTTGCGTTTGGCCAAATCATACTAAACAATGATCATATGTGAAAATTTACAGGAAAAGTATAACATTAATTCGCAGAAAGTTACAAAACATAAAATATTATTGCTTAAAAAGCTTTTGCATCAAAGCGTTGGAAAATTTAAGAAGATAGGCATAGTACTAAGTGGTTTAAATTTTTAAACCTATGTTTGAACAGTTAATCCTGATAGGAATAAGGCATTTCTGCCCAAAAAAAAAAAATTCAGAAAATTCATACTGCAATTACCAAAAAATTTATTTGTAAATAAGTAAAAGCTTTTCTCCACTATATTATGAGACAAAAATTACATAAAAAGATTACTGGTACCAATTAGGAGTTTATGCATTAAAAATAACCGTTTGCAGTCTGCAAACGGCGCCCCCGACAGGGTTAACGGATTTTTTTCTTGACTCAAATACGTTAAATTTTTTTCAAGTAAAACTGGATATTTAACGAAGATTTTTGTTTTGAAAATTTGATATTCCAATCACTTGATTGAAATAAAAATAATTGTAATTTTATGAATTGTAATAAAGTATGCCTAATTATAAAAAGAAATTCTGTAATTTTAAGAAATTTGATAACGTTTGCATGTTGTAATAAAAAAAAATAAAAAATAAAAACACGAGGATATATTTATTATCATCCTGTTTATTTACCTAAAATCATTTTACTTTTGAATTCTGTAAGACAATTTCGTAGTTAAAAAAAAAAAACTGTACAAAACAAAACAAAAAAGAAATTTTTTTCTTTTAATTTCGTCTCCTTACATTCTCTTAATTCTTGAGAAAAATTACCTCAGTCGGATACCATAATCACCTAGCGGAAAAAAACATTCTTGGGTCGCAGCCATTTTTTATACAGAAACAAATGTAACTGTTTTATAAATATGAATGTTTTTCTTTGAAAACAAAAATAGTGACTTTGCACTCTGTTCGTGATTAAATCTTCTACGGACAATGTAATTATATCTTTGACTCCAAGCTACCCGGTGGAACTCTCCCTTAATCTAATAATAAAACTATCTGAGAAAGAAGAAACAGGAGCTTCATTCAAAAAGCACTTTATGCTTTTCACGACAGGCTTTTGTGGGATTCAGAAAGATGATAGCGAATTATTCGAATTTTAACAAATAGTGGACAAGTCTGCTCATATTTTCTTAATTCTTGAGAAAAAATACCTTCTGTCGGACGCCATAATCACTTAGTGAAATCATGAGTAATACTGAAAATTTCCGAAAGAAGAAACGAAATTTTTCGAATACAGATAGTTTCGTAAAACGAATTTTCGGCCAAAAAGAAAAAGGAAACCCAATTTTTGACAGATCTCTAATATTTATTATCAGCCTTGTTTATCAAGATTAATTTTACTTTTGAATATTATAAGACTACTTAGTACTTTAAAAGATAACTGTTGAAAACAAACAAAAAAAAAAATCTTTAGAATTACGTTTTTTTTTTTTTTTTTTTTTTTTTTTTTCGTCTTTTTACATTCTTTTAATTTTTGAGAAAAATTACCTCCGTCGGATGCCATAATCACCTAGCGAAAAAAAAAACATTTTTGAGTTGCAGCCAATTCTCATACAGAAACAAATGTAACTGTTTTATAAATATGAATGTTTTTCTTTGAAAACAAAAATAGTGACTTTGCACTCTGTTCGTGATTAAATCTTGTACGGACAATGTAATTATATATTTTACTCTAAGCTACCCGGTTGAATTCTGCCTTAATCTAGTAATAAAACTATCTAAGAAAAAAGAAACAAAAGCTTCATTCAAATAATACTTTATACATTTTTCACTACAGGCTTTTATGAGGTACGGAATCGCGAATCAAGGCAATAGCTAGAAGTGAATAATAGGGGATGCTCAAAAAATGTAAGGGGGGAGGGGCTCATATATTCTCATTCTCATTATTATTATTAGTTCATATTCACACTGTAATTACTATGTTTGTTATTAAACTATTGTAATAACTTCATTTTATGCGAAGAAAGGAATATGATGATGAAAAATTCAAGTGCATAGCTAGTGCAATATCAAACATCATGTTAGCTTCATATGTGTAAACAGGATGAGCTAATGTTAATTAGATTCGTATTTTAATTACAGTTTAGTATTTCTGCAAAACTGTGAAAAGTCCTCAAAACTATATTATATTTTTGAACAGAATTTCATTTTAATTTATTTTAGTGACCTCTGAAACTTTTTCAAAATAGGCTCAAAATGTTTTAGAACGAGGGGGGGGGGGGCTGAGCCGCCCCTAGCATCCCCTTAGCTACGGCCGTGTCGCGAATTATTGGAATTTTAACTGATAGTGGATAATGATATATAATTAATGACGGTTCTTTATAAAATAATTTTCAATTCCCTTTATTTCTGAGCGTGAAATAATCTTTACCAGGTGTTGTTTTTTTTTTAATTATTGTGCGTTATCATTCCATTACTGTTTATTGTTTACTGCGAAATATCTACACTCTAAAAAACACATGCAAATATTTAAACATTAAAACAGGCATAAATTCTTGAAATTAATCACCCCAGATGCACAGCGGCCTTAACATCCAATTAATTGCGAAACCAAATTAATGAACTTATAAACATTTTAACGAACTAGTCTGGACTTCATCTTTTTTCCATATATTTTTTAATGATTGACTATTTCAAAACTCATAAGAAATTATGAAGCAGATGTATTGCATGTTCACCAGAGAACTTTATCAGATATCTTTTTATATTAGTTTTGTAAGACAATTTTATTGCATTAAAAATTTCTCTATTTTTTATGCTTAAAATGACGTTTAAATGTTTTTCTAGTTTTGGTTTGTTTCAAAAATCTAGCTTTGAAGCAATGGTTGTCATAAAAATGACTACTTATGGAAATACGCTTTTCGTCATGACGGATTTTTCACTATTTCTTAGATTCGTATAACTCAGGAACCATTAAAGAAAAATGCTTCAAGCTTGACACATTTCTATTTTCTTATTGTTTTACCTTAATTTTGATTCAGTAAATTTGAAAAAAATATTTATTTTTGAAGATATGATTTTTGTAATAAAGGGTTACATCATTTTGTTTTTCAAATTTTTACTTTAAATGCATTTTTAATTAATTAATATGTTTAAAAATGCTGAATTGAAATTAAAATTTAGATATTTCTGTCTATTTAAATGTAAAAAAATTAAATTCTACAAACAATATTTTGAACTATAGCGATTTTAGTATATCCCATATTTTAAATTTAAATTTGTTAAAAAAAATTGAGGTTTTATGTGATTTTTTTTTACAAATGATATAATTAATCATCAAGAAAAATTCAAAATTTTAACTCATCAAGTAAAAATTATTCTAAAATGTGTCCCAGACCTACTCAAACGTGTAAAATGTTATCAGAAAACTCTGAAATATACAGGTAAATTGCACATGCGTACATGTGCGTACATGTCCGTATATATATATATATATATATATATATCTGTAATAGACAAAAATGATGGATTTTGTGTACAAAGTGCATAACATTATAATTTGGGATGCAAACTTTGAACTAAATATTTTCATAGTCTCAAATCAAATCTGCATGACGAATAGACATGCGTGCTTGGTGTGTTTGTTCTCTTTCCAACAAATTTCTTTTTGGGCTACAAAATAATATAACCTTAATTTACAAAAAAACAGAATCGTCTAAAATTATATTTACTACATGTCATTCTCAATTACGGTTGTATTGTTGTTTTAGATTCCTAAAATAGAAAAGTCATAATTTATGAACAGACTATGTATAATCAGAATAAATACAATGTAAAGTAAATTTTTGAAAAAAAAAAAAAATGGAAATTGTGACAACGGTACTGTTTTTGTATTTTACTGGATTTTTTTTTCTTCTAGGTGCTTTTTCCTGATAGGTGTAATCACTTAGCAGGAGCAACACAAATTAATTTTCAGAGAAAATTTTTGAATAGAACACTTTTTTCAATTATTTCTTTTAATGTATAATAATTATTTAAAATTTAATACATAATAATTTATTGTATCTGTACCGTATATTTTTCGATAGATTTCGTAAGAAATAATCTATCACATTCTCCACTATGTTGGAATTTCTGAAAAATTTTTGCACGTGTACTCCGATCATGATCTCTCGAACCTACTACCTCCATATCAAATACAGATCAAATACAAGGTTTATGTGCGAAAATAATTCAGAGTTGGCAAAATAATAATAATAAATAAATACTATTAAGAATAATAATAGGAAATATATAACTGATGGAAATTTTGTGGACGATTTATGCAAAATAAAATAAAATGCATTATTGCACGCTTATTTGTATTTTCCCTTCTTGTACTCTCTTTTCATTCTTATTTACATATTTAGTGGAAGAATTTTAGTTATTGCTTTCTAATAAGTTATTCTAAAGGGTGACTATTCCAAGAATTATTCACATATGCCTGGCTTTTTTTTTTTTTTTTTTTTTTTTTTTTTTTTTAATGTAAGAAAACATTACAAGATAATCTATTAGATGTTAAACAACTTGAACCAAGATTTTTGCGCAATTATATTCTAACTTAATGGTTATTATCCAGTTATTCTTCCCTCACAACCCGCAGCCGAATAATATTAACTTTTTTAAAAGCTCTAACCACTATAATTTTGCGTTTGGTAGTGTTGGACTATTTTCTACTCAACAACTCATTTTTAATGTTAAATACTTGAAATTTTAATGAATATTTTCTCACCTCATTTAATAGCAGAATTTTCTTATTAAGAAAGGTAATTTTTGTATTTTAAAATAAACATTGCCTGAAATGGAATTAATTTTTTTTAATAGTAATATTTTTATTGAATCAAATATGCACCAACGAGCAATGTAAGGATTAAAATGTCTTGATCACCGATCAATAACCATTTAATCTATTTTTTCGCATGTCAAAAAGCTGTAGGATCCATTTTTTTCTTGAAATGGCTAGATTCTCTACCACTTTATAAAGATTAATTTCTTGAACGAAACACAAATTCTTACACATATTAAGATGCTATTTTTGAAAACTCGTAAAGAAAACTATTGCAAAACTAGTAGTTCTTTCTTTTATTCTGCAGCAGTTATCTACAGTATATCAATTTTTTAAAGCATTGTAACTTCATTTTGACACCAAGATAATCAAAATTTCATATACGGAATGAAAAAAATCTATAGAAAATACATCGCGCAAAATTTACTTACTTTATTTCACTTTTTTTTTAACTTCTCACCTTATAATTTTCACAAATTCTCTTCATTTGGTGTAATATGAAAATATTATGAATGAATCATAAATCCTTTCACAATTATTTTTGCTTTGTGAATACTTATTTCCGTCACTGGGCTATAGCTTTAAATAAAATTTCCCTTTTTAAATTTGCACGGTATGGAATTCTTAAAATCGTTTCATGTAAGTCCACTACATAGTTTTAAACAAAAATTTCCGAAAGTTTTTACCTTCTAAAAAAGTTTTAAATCCTCTTACATATTTTTTGTATACAAAATAGTTTTAATTTAATTTAATTCAAATGAAATGTTAAATGAAAAAAGCTTACTATATTTCATGTAAACAATAAAAAAGTAACTCAACGGGAATCTGATTTTTATTTTTTTATTTTTTGTGTTTATTTTGTTTAATAATAATGTTTTATTGCTTAAAAATACTAGAGCAATTATGAATTTAAAACTGTTTTAAGTTAATTAAAAATGCAGCTTTTTCTAAACGTATTTTATCTCTAATTCCGATTACCGTGACACTCCGCTTATAAAAATAGTTTTTTCTGGTCATGAGAGTGTCGGAATAACGATGTTCGACTGAATTTTTAATGGAAAAATCCATGTATTAAAACAACTTTTTATAACTAAAGATGCGTTAGTAAAAGTGGGTTTTTTAAGGCAGAAAACATTGAATACAGCAGCTATATAAAAATCTGAATGAAACACGCCTTCTGCAAAATTAGCAGGAAGAACAAATAACAAAATTAGATGTCATTCAAACATCACTGCTAAAATGAAACGTTTGTTTCGCAGTGTTTGTACAGCAAATTGCTGATCGAATTTCCGATCATGTTTCCAATCAAGCAAAAAATATTTTCTGAAATTATTTTTTAGTGTTTTCTTTTAAAACCTTGGCTTAAATCATCTTATATGGTGAAAGGTAACTGATTAAAGTATAATGTAATTAAACTAAAATTAAGTAGTTAAACTAACTAAATTAAATAAAACAACTAAAAGAAATGTAAAGAGCGTAGAAAAAAAGAAAAGAAAAAGAAATTCTTAATGCAAATGCTGGATAATAATTGTAAGTACAGCTTTAAAAACATATTTTCAGACTTATGTATGTAGCATATGTGAATTGTGTTTACATTTGTAGAAAAAAGGGGCCACCTACTACTATTTTATCGACAAACTGTCAAAAAGAGATGCAAGATGAACCACTCACATACCTCGCAGCGTATTTGAAAAATGTTATCGTTCTTAGCACTATTTTCATAATAATATCTTCATGATACAATTCTATATTATTACGTTTAAAAAAGTGATCCTCAAATTTTTTGATAAGTTTTCTCGTTTTGTACTGTGTTTAGCGAGAAAACAGAAATGCCGTTATCAAATAATTATTCAATTACAAGAATATCTTCGTAATAAATGAAAAATCTCCTTTGGGAAAATACTTTATATGAATTAAATCTTATATTCTAGTGAAGGACATACTGAAATCTTTTAGGTGATGTTAAATTCTGAAAGTCAGATGAAGTTTCTAGTGTTATGTGATAAAATTACTGCATTATAAATTTAAAGGAATGTCTCAGATGCACCGATGTTAATGTACGATGTTTTATTGAGCCATTTCGAATAGAAAACCTTTAAAAAATCCTGAGCGAATGTTTAAGTCATGCAAAGGACCGTGATTGAACACATGAGTTCTCGCTGGAATCGTTACACGCGTTTTATTATATTTAAATAGTTGTAATAAATTATGTATGCAGGCATCTTTGTTCTTTACATAACAGTGCAACAGCTTTTGCTCAAAAATATGCGTAAAACTAGTTATAGTACGAATATACAGTACGGTATAGCACCTCTTTTGCCATGTTTGACATATAAATTACCAACTGTTTCAATTTCAGATTTTTTTTCTGCTTTTGTAAAACTTTTTGCTGGATCGAGGAATATTTCTTGTTTTGTACAGCGTTTAACGAGAAAACAGAATAACTAAAGATGCGTTCGTAAAAGTGGGTTTTTTAAGGCAGAAAACATTGAATACAGATTCGTATATGCCGTTATGAGATAATTATTGCATTACAAGAATATATTCGTAATACATGGAAAATCTTCTTTGAAAAAATTCTCTAGACGAATTAAATCTTACATTCTAGTCAAGGACATACCGAAATCTTTTAGCTTATGTTTAACAACGTTATAAGTCAGACAAAGTTTCTAACATTATGTGATAAAATTATCACATTGTACATTTATTGGAAGTCTTTCTATATTTGACCTTAAGTAAGAATTTTCTTTTCGATTTCATTTTTCCTTTAAGGAAATCCGGAACACATTTTAAAATAACTTTTATTTATTGAGTTGAAATTGTATTTTTTTTTTTTTTTTTTTTTTTATGATAAACCATATCTTTTGTCAAAAATTCACATAAAATTTTTTTAATATAAAATTTATTAAAAATGTGAGGTAATTTAAAATCTTTATAACTGAAAATGCTATTTAAAGATTTCCATTTTATTCCATATAAATAAAGAGAAATACCTAAGCTTTAACTTTGATTCAGAATTTTTTTAAATATTAATTACCTTTATTTAAAACATTTAAAGTAAATTTACATAAAAAGTTGTAATTTCTAAAAATAATAATAATAATTTTAAAAGTAAATTTTTTTTTCAAATTTGCTGAATCAAAATTAGAGTAAAATATTTGAAAAATACATGTTCTAAGTTTGAAACATTTAATCTTTAGCGGTTTTTGACTTATAAGAATTTGAATACGAGAAATGGTGAAAAAACCCATTATGAAGATAAACGCATTTTCAGAAGAAGTCATTTCAGTGAGATATATTACTTGAAAGCTAGAACTTGAAAACAAACCAAAATGAAAAAAATTAATATTTTTTCATCTAATTAAAATAGATATATCATTTAAACTTCATTTTATACTGAAAAAATAAACGAAATTTTTAATGCAGTATATGTATATCAGAATATTTGAATTTTTTTGTGTTCCGGACTCCCTTAAATTGTTTTATCTTCAAATAAGTTGATAGCTATAATAGAGCAATATTGAAATGATGAAAGGAATATAACATGAAAAATAGAACTCTAATTTTTTATTCAGTACAAAATTAAATTTGCAATTTTTATTCATTAATTGCTGTTTCTTAGGGTGATAAAGAACCTTTGATACATTTTTTTCAATTTTGAATAATACTGTAATATATGTGGTGGTACAATACTTAATACTAAAAATTTAATAAAATTTAAAAAGAAAAAAATCTTGTAGAACAGTGCCTATTTTATTAAAATTTAATTCTTCTAAATAGCATTTTTAAAATCACAACTACTTTTAAAAATATACAAAATTTTGCTTCGATATTTTTTTTTAATTCATTAGAATATGCTACATAAAGTTGAGCATGGATTTTTTTATGTATCGAATTTTATATTTAGTATGATTTTTTTCTCCCGTGTATGTTAAAAAATGACGAAAATTAAACAAACTCTCAATTTATTTATTTTTTCAATAACTGTAGACTTGAATGTTAAATACACCATGGAGAAAAAGTAAAAAATAAATAAATAAATAAATAAAATAAAATAAAATAAATCAAACCTTTCAGACTTTAATTAAAAAGGCCTTAGTATTTATCGAACAAACAAGCTATAAAAATATATAAAGGGAGAAAAATCAGTTTGAAGTTTTCATTTGTATGGATTACTGTGGTGGATCGATTAAAAAATTTACAATATCTCGCGATATAATTGTCGTATAGGGGAAAATTAAATACCAAAATATTTACATTTAAAGAAGCTTTCAGATAATATTTAAAAAAAAAAAAAAATCGATATTTTGACCAATTTCAAGGTATACTGTGTCCCCGTAAGTCGAAAAATAGATCTGAATCATCAAAACTTTTTGTTAATATGGAAAATTTCACAAAACAATTAGGATGAACTAAAATGTATGATATATATACCGAATATTCAGTTGCATAACTCGTTCGATATATAATGCGCACCTAACTTTTCAGACTTAACTTTTCTACTCGTAGGTATATTAGCAGTGTAATACGTACATTCTTCTTTAAAAAGAAACCTGCATCAACTACGTAACAAAAAATTAAAAAAGATATTAAATATAAAACTAATACTTTTTCTGTGACCTGATAGAAAAAACTTTTTTGTATATGAGTGGCATATACGTTAAATTATACAATGTGAAACATTTGTGCAACGTTACACCATAAAATGGGTGGCAGCTTTGCTGCCTCCAATTTTATGGAGTGATTTTTTTTTTCTCTTATATAATGATGTAATATAAACATGTATTACTGGTGTAACATTACAATGTTACACCAATTATATCGGTTAACCTTTTCCGGCACGGGCAAATTCTGTAATAAAATGAGAAATTGTCGACTGACACCGAAATTCACAAACGAATTTTTTAGACATTTTGAATTCCTTAATTTAAGCTTTTATTGTTAAAGAAAAATTTTAGTAAAATATTACTGGTGCCATTTGCAAGTTTGGAATAAAATTAGGCATCCCAGACCGGACACAGTGTGCCGAAAAGGGTTAAAATACTCCTTAAAATTGGAGGAAGCAAGGCTACACCATAAAACTGGAGGCAGCAAAGCTGCCACCCATTTTATGGTGTAAAGTTACTCAAATGTTTTACAGTTTATATCTTACTTATTATGATCATTTTTCTTTCCCTCAGTATTTAATCTTTCATGTTTACAATCGATTTACAATACTCACGTGTGTTTCGATACGTATTCTTGTATAAATGTGCACATTATACTGCGGAATATATGTTTAATGCATTAATAATAAAAATGAAAAATAAGATGTTTGGAATAAACGAAATATAAAAAAGGAGATAAATGAAGGTATTTAAAAATGAATAAAGATGATAACCTACAAATGGATGTTTACATCTGTCTCCTAAATGTCTGTTTACATTCTTATTACAATTTTCTAAACAATATTACAGCTAAACTGAATTATAGTTAATATAATCGATAGGGTATATCAGAAAGCTTAATGTAACTAAGAGAATTAACATGTTGAGTGCCACGTCGGTCATCGGTTACTGACACTGAACTGTCTGTTTAAATCACGTCATTTATCGATGACTGTTATTCTAAAATATGATATAAAACTAAAAAAATGTATTGTTTTAAATAATGATGGAAAATTAATTTAAAATTAATTTAATTTTTACTTATCACAGGATTATATTTTATTAATAATTTCTTAAAACAATATAACTTTTTTAGCTTTATATCATATTTTATATTGTCAGTCATCGGTGACTGACGCGATCTCAACGGAAAGTTCAATGTCAGTTATCATGGCACTCAACGTGCTAAAAACAGAAATTCGCTAACCTACAATAAATGTTTTATATTTGTCATTAAAACTTCATTTTAAACGAACACTATCATTTTATACAGAATGAATCATAGATGTATAAATTTATTCAAATAAATATTTTAAGAGGACGCAATAAAAAAGAAATACATCAGAATGAATACTATTACAGAAAGGACGATTTAACGAGGGATACTGCATAACAAAACATTGTTTCATTTAGAACTTAAAATTTTACGCAGAAAAAAAAAATATTGACTTTCAACATGACCTTATATTGGTTAAATAAAAAGAATTTATATTCAAGAAGTAACATCCATAGCATCTTTTGCATGAAAAAATATCTTGACTGTACTTATTTATCATCATCAATCTTATGTATTTACAATTAAAGTAGAAAAGAAAAACAAGTGGGTAAGTGTGATCCCATATCGCACAGAGGATTTCGTTTAATATTTCTTTCACAACAAATTATCCTTTAATTAATAAATCCAAATTATTAATTTATAATTATTAAATTCTTACATAGATGGTAGCACCAAAAATTTTGTTTAAAAGTAATTATAAAAGGAGGTTATTTATTTTAATCAAACTAAAAACTGTTCAAATCAAACTATTTTTAAAAAAACAAAATTCATTTTTTTTTTTAAATTTGAAATGGAAAAAAAATGTAGTGGAAATATAAGTAAAATTTCAAATTTCTAAAAAGCATAACGAAATTTGAAATGCTGAATTATTAATAAATCAAATTGGTTTTTAAAACAGAAAGAAAATTGAATTCCAAAAAAATATTATGAATGTCAGTTATTTAAAATATATATACATATATTCTTAAATTGGCAAAATATATGAAATTTGTTTTTATTAAATCCATCTTAGTATGAAAATTTCAAGTTCCAGCACCCGGATTCGAACTAAGAGCCGTCTTTTTACTATACTAATGAGATGCCTTATATTGAAGATAAGATATCTACACGAAAAAAAGCTAAAATGAAGGTTTTCTTTTGAAATTTAAATCGCGAAAATGAACAATGATATTAATAAAATTTATTTAAGTAAAATAATATTCTTTTTCAAAATTTTATGATTTGTCGCGTGACACGAAGTAATTAGCTGTAAGTATGCAAAATTTGAAGTCTCTGAAATATATAGTTTTTGTATAAAGTGTCAGTGACGGACCGACAGACAAAGGACTGAGACGAATATGCTTTCGTCGTCAGATACACGAAACCCTAAAAATCAGACGTCAGTTAGCCTCACCTTAAAAAATTTCGAAGTCATCTCTGATTTTGTAGCCTGATCACGGCTCTGTACATTTGTCACAAAAATGTCGTTATTGATACATGTTTTTTAATTTCTTAGTAACATTAACGATAAACAGAATAAAACATTTATTATAACAAACTGGATCTATAAGAAAATTTGGTATAACTGAGGGTGGTAATAAAACAAAAATGTGTTAATTTACAATACATGTCGCACACCCATTTGTCATTAAAACTTTATTTTGTACGAACACTATCCTTTTTATATAAAATGAAAGATGTAGAACTGCACCTGAAATAGCTTACTTATACATAAAATTACTTAAATATCTATTTTAAAATAAGGGAGCAATATAAAAGCTATACATCGGAAAGAACGATATTACGAAATGGGCGATTTAATGAATGGTACTGGCAAAATTTTGTTTAATTTAGAATTCAAAATTATTCCCAACAAAAAACTAATTGACTTTGAACTTGACATTTTGCTGATTAAATATAAAGGATTCATACTTAAGTAGTAATAGACGTAACAACATGCATGAATGAATTCAAGACGAAAAAAGCAAATGTCGGGCAAAGATAAAGTTTTCTATTGTGCAATTAATTGGTAATGGATGAAAAGTCTTATTTAAGTGAATTTGTGGGATGATTCAAATCTGATATTCCAGTCAAGGCCGTTTCAGAAGCTCATATGTTATGCTAAATGCTATAAGTCACGTAGGGTTTCTTATTCTGTATGATAGATAGTTTCATATTTCATTCAACATTTTCTCCAAGTATTGCTATGTTTAACATACAAAAAAAAAAAAAAAAAAAAAAAAAAAAAAAATAGTTAGGCAATCTGACAGCGTATTATTGTTTTTTTTATGACTGTTTTAAACAGTATTTTTATGATTAATTATACAAAAGTTGTGTGAAATCGGAATTTAAATTGAAGCTTTTAAAACACGCATATAATTACCAGGTATGGCGGTTAATATTTGTTATTTTCTCAAGAGATGACAGCGAAAAAAAAAGGTTAGTTCATGATACAATTTTTTATGCCATTATTTAACCATAAAAACATCTTTTTTTTTTTTCGTATGTATTTGTACATCCCAATATATAACAAACAAAACTATTTCTATAAACCTGAGGATAACAAAAAATTTTTCTGTAAATTGTTCGATTAATCAATGCAATAACTGTATACTTTTAATTTCGGTAATTTAAATACTTTGACAGTAAAATTTACAGGGGTTGGACAAAAATATGGAAACACCTTTTGAAATGCATGTTTGAAAAGAAAGATTGATTATAATGAACTATGTTGATGGCACTGAAGTTTTCTCCTATTGATGCCACCTATACAACTTCGTAAAATCGCTGCACCGTTCAGTCGTTGTTTGAGTACTGTTATGTGAGGTTATCATTGCATTATATCAGAGTTAACAGACTTCGAACGTGGACAAATTGTTGGCGCGCGTATGATGGGTGCTTCCGTAAGCAAGGTAGCCGAGGTTTTTAGTGTTTCAAGAGGTACTGTGTCGAAGATTTATTCCACATATTTGAAATGCGGAAAAACCATCATCCACTAAATCACAGCGCGGACGAAAGTGTGTGCTGAGTGATCGTGACAGACGATCATTAAGGAGGATTATCGTGAAAAATAAGCAGACCACAGCTGCAAAAGTTACTGCTGAAATGAATGTCGTATTATCAAATCCTGTGAGTACCAAAACAATTAGAAGGGATCTTCATAAATAGGGAATTGCTGGCCGTGTTGCAATTGAAAAGCCATCCATCAGTAATGCTAATGCCTGTAACAGGAAAAAGTGGTGTTTAAGTCATAAAGCCTGGACTATAGAGCAGTGGAAGAGCGTAATATGGTCTGATGAGTCTTCTTTCACATTGTTCCCCACTTCTGGCCGAGTTTACGTCTGGAGAACGCCATCTCAAGCCTATAAAACAGACTGCTTGTTGCCAAGTGTGAAACATGGCGGGGTTTCGGTGATCGTTTGGGCAGCCATATCGTTGTTCTCTTCTGGCCCCATGATAACTCTGTAAGGGCGTATTACTACTCAGACTTATGTGAACATTTTGGCCGATCAAGTCCAACCAATGGTACAACTTTGTTCCCCAATGATGATGGTATCTTCCAAGACGACAACGTCCCCGTTCGCACAGCTCACATTGTCCAGAACTGGTTTTCTGAGCACGAGGATGAATTTTCGCATCTCTCCAGGCCATTACAGTCATCAGACTTGAATATTATCGAACCTTTGTGGTCTACATTGGAGCGTAAAGTGCGTTCTCGCTATCCACCGCCAACATCGTTATCTGAACTTGCCACCGTTTTGCAGGAATAATGGTACAATATTCCCTTGGCAAACATACATAAACTGTATTTATCCATTCCGAGGAGACTGCAAGCTGTTTTGAATAACAACGGGTACCGTACACCATACTAGGCAAGGAAACGTGTTTTTTTTAAGGTGTTTCCATATTTTTGTCCAACCCCTGTAATTCTGACAGTTACTTTGCAATAATCGACAATATTTAAATTCATGCATTATTAATTTAATAAAATATAAAAGCAAATTAATTAAAAAAATTTAAACTTGTTAATGTTAGTATTCTTTTCAGCTTATCAGTATAAATTCTTAAAGCTTATTATTGTGATTTTTAATTACACAAATTTATGAAAGCCCCAAACAAATTATTATAATAAAATATTTGTATTTAGAATGCGTCTAACGAACAGCCTATGCAATGAAGATGTTAGGATATTTCTTATTGATAAATATGCTTCAAACAGTAGATTAAGTATTTTTAATAATAGCAAATCTAGTTAAATCACCAAAGAAATTCATTTTTTGAAAAAAAAAACTGAATACTTTAAAAGCGAATTGTACGACACTTGTAATTCGGAATTTTACAAGTTTGGAAAATTTCCTGACTTTAATGTCGAAAAATTATCAGGAGTTAAGAGAAAATCTCACTTTATGCAATGACACGATTACGTAAGTCGAATTTTTCTATTAAAAAAATGCTGGTATTTTCTCTAAAATTATAGGAACTCTGTTAACATATGGAATGTTTAATGAAGCAAAATTTTAAAATCATTCTTCTTAAAATCTAATTTTAGGGCTGCACGCAATATTATTAGAAAAACTTTCATCTTTTTTTTATGAAATGTTTAGGACGTATAGTGTATATTAGGCTCTATAAATTTAATCTAAATATTCATCATTTTTGTTAAATTATCTAAATATGTACGTGTAAAATGTGTGTTTCTGTGTGTTAAATAGCAAAAATTTCGAAAATTTTACATAAATTTTAAAACATTTTTAACTGTTTTTTTTATGAAATTCAAAACATGCAATGACAAAAAAGGTAATTTGTTTCACTTTTTGACACTTTAAGAATCCCATTAAAATTCCGATCATATAATAATTAATTTTTCGCATTTGGAAAGAGGGCTGATAGATTGTATGCAGATGAAGATTTAACAAAACATGCATAATTTATACATTAATGCAGTAAAACCTGTTTAAACAGAGCATGCATATATAATGAAACCTAGTTTTAAATAATTAAAAAAAAATCATTGTTCGGAAAACTAATGCAATACTATCTTAGCAGATGATATATGTGCTAGGAACTTTCTAAAACAAAATTTGAACACTGAGCATTTTTAGTGTATTTGGAGTTAGAAAAAATGTGCTAGAAAACATTTTCAATATAAAATTATTAAATATGCATATTAATAAGTGTTTTTGTTTGCATTCTTGGTTAAAGATTCTAACGGAATAGGTCAGGCGCACAAATTTTATTATAAAACCTCTAAAAATCTATATTATAAAACAAAAAAAAGTTCTTATGTAACGCGGGTTTTATCGATGGTAACATCACCTGGCACATAAATATGTCTTTTACTAAAACAGAAACTTCAAAATATTGCACAATTTCTGTTTTTTTTTTTTTTTTTTTTTTTTTTTTTTTTTTTTTCAAATTTAATTTTTTGGAACTTTATCTCAATTTACTGATATGTTTGATAGTTTTTTAAATAATTTTCAAACACGATTTTTTTTGTCTGTAGGGCAACCCGATTAAAAAAATATTAACTAGTTTGTATTTGAAACAATAGTTACGTATTTGTCCCCGATTAACAGTCCATAAGAAAGTGAAAACGTCATAAATAAATAAATGATATCATATATATATATTTAAAATATTAACTGACATGTAAGGGACTTACCCGACTGACATGTACCCGATAAAACTACTGAAATTATCAGAATAAAAAAAAAAAAACTGCTGTAAGTTGTTAAATGTTTGGCGATTTCTTCAGCAATTAACTCTTGGCATGCGATATTAAGAAAGTATCCATTTTAATAAATTTCAAAACTTGAATAAAATAATTCAAATACATTATCGATATATTCATATAAAAATGTTCTCAGTGTTGTTAGGGGTAATCTAAAAAATATACTAAGTGTAAAAAAAATCTATTCACTTTTCAATAAAGGAAAATAGTTTTTGTATGTATTTTGTAACCCTAGTTGCAATCAACGTGTATGTAAATAACATCTATGTTTTAATTACTCCAATTTTTATCAATATTTCGTGCAAAGAAGAATTTGAAGGAAATTTATAGATTTGAAGTTTACAAAAAAATGTACGAAAACGTATCATTTTCATGACATTTTTCGCACTATAATTGCATCCCCATCTTTCTGAAGAAGGAAAAATGCTGCAAGTTATTGTCGTGGAAGTATAGCAATCTGTCACTCATTAATAACAGAACTTTGGTAATAACCCTGTCTTTACCTTCAACCTTGTTAATAAAATGATATGAAGGTTTTATGAAATACGTTTACGTTTAATGCTGATAAAAACAACAGAAAGAGAATGCCTATATATCACGATTTTTTTTCCGTATGAAAGTCAATTTTCTCTTTCTCTTTCTTTGAAAAGCGATATCAGTTACAAATTCTTTTCTTAAAAAGAGGTGTAGATGTTTTCATACCCTTTTAAATTTATTACATTACCGTTAATTCCAACAGCTCTTGTTTTAAATATTTCTTATTTACCGGTCACTTTCTCATACCAGAAGAACTCGTTCTTCAAAAGAGAAAGAAAATAAAATGGTTGAAAAAATATTTGTGAAAAATGCGAAATGAAAACATCTAACATAAATACACACATTACCAATTTGATCAAGTTCAATACATATTATCAACAAAACATGAATTCGCAATAACAGTAGTTTCGAAAAAGGTCTAAGAAATGCAGCATACACACTGACTGCAAACCAGCCATAGATGATTAATATTAATAACTATTACTAAAACCAGCTATAATCAATTCAAACGGCTTCGCTTGTCGCCGTTAATACTTCAAAGGTTAGTCAATCGTTATTCTATAAAATAACTAGTTAAATCATAAAATTCAATAATTTTGCACACTTTAACGAGCTTGGTTAGTTATTTCATGAAATAACTAGGTATTTTTTTTAAATAAAATAACGGATTATGTAAAAATCCCAGAAAGTTATTTGTTTTCGAAATTTAAATAAGAATTTATAAGAATTAATTTTTATTAGCTGCCCGTTCATTTCGGAAACGTTTCTAAGTAGCTTTTACAGTACAATAATCACTTTTCTCAAATCCAAATATCACTTTTTCGGATGCTACCAATTCATACGAAAATATTTTGATATTCAGAGAGCACGTTTAATAGACAAACATACAATATTAACAGTATTAACATTAATATGAAAATTGACATTATTTTGCTACAATTGCAAGCACAAAATCAATTATGCAGCTGAAAATGTTTACTTGAGAATTGGTAGAATCTGAAAAAGTGATATTTTGATTTGAGAAAAGTGATTACTGTACTGTAAAAGATACTTAGAAACGTTTCCGAAATGGACGGGCAGCTAATAAAAATTAATTTTTATAAATTCTTCTTTAAATTTCGAAAACAAATAACTTTCTGGGATTTTTAAAGGTAAAGGAACGTTTTTCGAAACCTTAGGTGAGTTAGAATAGGTCACTGTATATTTTCGTTTTTGATTACAGTACATTTTTACATATTCAGAAACATCTGACATTTTTTACAGTGTACCTTTGAAATGATCTCTTCAATTTTGAATAATAGTGTAATACATGTGGTGGCACAATGCTTAATACAAAAAATTAAATAAATATAAAAAAATCTTATAAAACAGCCTATTTTACTAAAATTTAAACTATTTAAAAAAAATTAACTTTTTTAAAATCCCTACTACTTTTTAAATATGAATATTTTTGCTTTTTTATTTATTTATTTATTTACATTTATTAGAATATACAGTAAAACCCCGATAATTCGGATTAATTGGGACCGGACCCAATCCGGATTATCCGGAGACTTAGAAAAAAATGAAATAAAATAAATCATCTTGCAGAAAATCACCTTTATGTTAAACTTATCGAATATTTACAGACAGTAAAAATGTTCGCTTTGCTTAATTCTTCCGAAAAGATTTCAGAAAAAAGTTTTTTTTTTAAATTCAGAATACGACGATGAAACAAATTTATATTATGGAAATTAGCCAATCGCTTCGCAAACTTGAAAAAAAATGACCAAACCGATCCGAATTATCCGGAGATCCGGATTAACGGGGTCCGGATTAGCGGGGTTCTACTGTACTACATAAAACTCTGCAGGGATTTTTAAGTGTGTGGGATTTTACATTTAATATATATATTTTTTTTCTCGTTTGTATATTAAAAAAATGAAAAAAAATCAACAAACTCTGAGTTTAAATATTTTTTTTAAATAACCACAAATTTGTATGTTAAAATATTGCACAAAAATATTGAATACACCATGGAGAACAAGTAAAAAAATTTTCAAACCTCTCTTTAAATTAGCAAAAAAGCCTTATTATCTTTCGAACAAGTAACTTGTAAAGATATGCACTGGGAGAAAAATCAGATTAAAGTTTTCATCTGTATGGGTCATTGCGCTGGATCTATTAACAAAATTTACAATATCTTACGATACAATAGTCGTATAGGTAAAAATGATGAATCAAAATATTCGCAATTAAAGAAGCCTTCAGTTAATATTTTTAAAAAGGAAATCGGTATTTTAACCAATTTCAAGGGACTGTATCCTCTTAAAAATAAGGGAATTATCGAATTTTACAAACGTTCTTTATACGCCAGTTATAAAAATGAAAGCTTAAAAATTTAACATTAGAAGTGAGATTTCGGTTGTAATGAACAACAAAAGACGTGATTATATGAATGAACGGTAGTGCGATATTCTAAACGGTTTTTGGTGATTCTGGCAAATGCGTTTGACAGTAGTGTACGTCCTCTCTTCTCTTTGTATTTACTTTTTTCTTTATTTTGTACTAGTTATTGTCCTTTTTAATTATCCTTATTGCTTATTTTATACATTTGCATTTTATGAAAGTTTCTTGTTAAAAAAGGGGAATGCACGTAATAAGGCGAATACACCATAAAGAAGTTAATTTTCATCCATTAGATTCTCATTTATTTAGGTTTGAAAGGGTAAAATTTCATATTCAAAAATATATATTTCCACTCATTTTATTTAGCCTTATTTGACTTTCTAAATTATACAATTATATTCTCTCTCACATATATAATTATATTCTCTTCCTTTCTAATCTGACTAATCTTTCTAATCTTGTTTCTTCTTTTTTTCTTGTCAGTTTAAAAAAAAATTTGACTTATAAATTTTCGAATGTATCAGCATATAATGCGCACTTGAAAAACAAGAAAATGGCCAAATGTTACAGGTGCGCTATATACACCAGATATAAAATTGAAAGTCATAAAAATTAAGTGTAATACCTGAGTTTTATATATTAGTGAACAAAACAAGTAATCATTTAACCCTTTCGGGGGCGCCATTTTCACCTTGCAAATAGTTACTTTTGATGCCCAAACTTTCAAATCGCACCAGTAATTTTTTAGTGAAATTTCGCTTTTTTCTGGTGAGATCTGTTTATTTGGCGATGGTAAGGATGCAGTATGGGAAGCAAAGAGAGGAAGGGCAAAACCTTACGCTCTAGAACTTTGACAATAATTTTCGGTCAAAAAGATTTTAGGTCACTTTTAGGTCATTTTTAACTAATTGGCACCCTCTTTTAAAAAATTTTGATTACTTTCATGGGCATAGGGAGGTTCTTAAAATGGAGCGCAAGAAGAAACTGCTAAGCGTACCCCTGGATTAGTCTGGCATTGTGTTCAACAAACCTGTTTTATAAGTAAACATCATAAATTAACATTATTAATATTAACATTAAATTTTATACTGTTTTGTTACACTTGTATGCTTAAACTCACGCATTCAAAAACATTTAATTGAGAAATGATGGCATACTAAAAAACAATATTCCCGGTTTATAAAAATTGAGTAATACATTAAAAGAGCTATTCGGAAACGTTTCCATAAAACAGTGACAGGAAAAAAAATGTTGCTTCTTTAAGTGTCGAAATATATTTATTTCTGAGGTTTCTACAACAGCTAAAGAATGCTTTTCGAAATCACGGGAAACCCAGAAGAGGTTACAGTATTTTTATTTTCTTCTATCTTTACAGGAGGAAAGTGTTGTATATGTTAGAATTTCCGATTTCCGGTTTTTGATGGATTTGCATGATTTGGGGGATCTAGTACGTGTGCAAACTCCCTAAATTTTCAAGGAACCCGTGGCTCTTAAGCCCAACTGTTCCAGTCGCCACCAGAACTTAATTTCCAAGAAAAATTCAGAAAATTTAAAAAACAGAGAAATAACGCAAATTTTGTTAAAAGATCGCAGGAGAAAAGCTAATATTACCAAAAAATCGCAAAAGATTCCGCGACTTTCGTCAAAGAATTGCTGAAAACGTAGTTTTCATGATGTAACCGCGGAAAAGACGTAAATTTTGGTTAAAGGGTCGTTAAAAAATAAGCAATTTTCATCAAAAGATTGCGGAAAAACGTAGTAGCCACGCCAGAGGATTGCGGAAAACGCAATTTTCGTCAAATGATCTTGAAAGAAAACGCAAAATTCAACAAAGGAGGGCAACTTAGACGCCAAAAATGAGTCACTACGTCAAAACATTTAGTCGCCTCCTGGCAACTGGTAACCGTGAATCTGCACCTGTAGGAGTCAGAGATATTAAAAAATATGTTTTTACAAAATGTCTGAATGTCACATGACTCTATCTCTTTGTATGAGGCACAAATTTTGTGAGCTCTCTATCTCAAGAACTAATGCAGGGACTTTTATATTTAGTTAGTCCCTGATATATCTTGGTGGTGATTAGTTTTTGGTGTAAATCGTCCAACATGACGTGATGCTATGCTGAATTTTTCACGATTTTCGAAATAGCACTATTTCAAGAATCAGTATATGAATTTCATATAACTTTAGATTCAGTAAGACATTGACGTAAGTTGTTGCTGATTTAGGTTTTGGTGTATATCACTCAACAGGCATCGTCAGGTATTCTTCATTACTTTTATCATTAGATTTAAGATTCATTTAGATTAAATTAAATCGACTTATGTTACTGTTATTATTATCATCCATTTTCAGATATTATGAACGTTTCAACAATTTCACTATTCAATTTTAAATTTATTTTTCATTACTATCAAATAAAACGTTCGCGTTAATCTGATGGGATGCAATTTCGCAATCTGTTTAAAAAGATGAAAAAATATTTAGTTTCCACCTTTATTTGTCCTCTTTTGCTTCAGACAAATAGAATTTTTTTCATTAGATTGTATCTCCGTGAAAACTAGGTTTATTTCTTTTTCCGCAGAAAAGAAAACTATAAAAATAAATTCTTAGGAAATTTTCCTTTAGGAAATAATTTTAATTTTCAGAAAGAATTCGGGATGTCTTCTGAAATTGGCCTTAAACAAGCATATATTACTTTTCTTAAAAGAATTTTCATAGCATTATAAATATATTTTTAAATAATAATGCATACTAAACTGCGATATTTAAAAATTAAATATAAAATTATAAAAATATTGCTTATAAAACACTTTCTGTATTTTACATCCAAATAAATGGACTTAAATTCGTCATTTTTATTCATAGGTTTTAAAAAAATCGGAAAATATACATCAAACATGTTAAATGAGGTGCGTTTTTACTATAATTTATTTGATAAATATTCAGATCTTGGGAGATTAGCTGTATAGGCAAAAATGCATGAATGCAAAATTTGTTGTGATGAGGTATATTTAATTCAGCTATATGAAAATAACATGAATCCATTTTAAATAGGACGTGATCACCATGACAACTTAGTATCATTGCCTATCATTGAATATCATTCAACTAATTCAATATGATAAGCATTAATTTTCTGAAGAAAACTTTTATTTATAAAGTTTAATTTCACCTTTTAATGGGGCGGAGTACCCTGAAATTGATCAAAATATCGATTTCCAATTTATATTATTATTAATTGAAAGCTTCTTTAATTGTGAATATTTTGACATCTCATTTTTACCTATACGACAATTGTTTCGCGGGATATTGTAAATTTTGTTAATAGATCCAGTGTAATTACCCATAAAAATGAAATCTTTAAACTGATTTTTCTCTTTGTTCAATATTGTTATAATTTGCTTGCTCGATAAATATTAAGGCCTTTTTTGTTAATTTAGATAGAAATTTGAATTCTTTTGCAAAACTTAGAAGTTATTCAGATAGACGAATCATATTCAATGCAAAAATTTATACTTTTCATTTTCCAAAAATATTTTTAAAAAAAGATACAAATGGAAAAAAAGAGAAATTTTTAAAATTTTTAGAAAAATGTTTATCTTTTTCCAATACATATTTTTTTCTATCCTGCTGTTATTAAAATCTTTTTTTTTTTCATTACTATTTTTATCATATTTAAATGACTTTGCTTTTGCTTCTTCGGTAATTGGCAAAATAGAGATTTATAAACATTCATACAAGAAAAAGGTAGTGAAAAGTCTGTGAAGGAACACGAAAACAATGTTGTCTGTTTCTGCCTACTGGAATCTTTCCAACTTCCGCATAAAGCGTATATTTTCCTCAGTCATTATATCAAAAATATCAATTAAGATTTTTGTTTATCATTAAGCAGGTTTTTTATTATTATTACAATAATGTTTTTTTTACAGCACTTGTTGACATATTCATGCCAAAATTGCATAATATGATGCATTACAACTATTTTGATAAATTACGCAATGTAAATTAACATTTCTTATTGGGTGGCTTGTATAATAATTTCATTCAAACTAGAGAAATATAACTCGTGAAAAAATTTTTAATAAAAAATATATCAATTGATATATACCTAGCAACATTTGAAATCACTGGTGATCCGCTGATCCAAGACACTAAAACTTCAATCGGTCCGCTATTTTTTTAAAAAATTAGTAATCTGTAAAACCGGTAACTTTTTTTCCCTCCCCGACAATGTTACATAAATTTTCTTGATCCTGAAAAAAACTCAACCGCGTGAAAATCACACAATTTTAGTTAAAAATAAATTAAAAAAAACATTAAATATTATAATGAGATGTAATAATCCGAAATAAAATATTTAATTTAATATAATTGTATAGCTTTTGTTTATGTGCTGTTGATTATTTGATATTCAGTGCATAATTTAATATGTTATTATAGTGTTGATTTTGAGTATTTTCAAAATAAATTCGGTTTATAATATAAAAAGGGAAGGGGTCACTCAAAGGGTTAAAGAGATTTTATAAAACTTACGTTGCGGACAAGTAAATTCTCACGCTTACTGATCCTTAGAACCAGTTACTTTTTTTTTGTCAACTATACGCTGTCTCGTATGTAGTTCTATGGATTGCAGTTAACCCTTATACAAGGAGACATTAGTCTTTTTTTTTTTTTTTTTTTTTTTTTAAATCAATATTTTTAAGAGGAAATTTCATTGCAGATTTTTGAAACAATAGCAATAAAAACAGTTTGGGGGGGGGGGGAGACTTTCGATGAAAATTATAGAAAGGATTTTTCTGTGAATAAAATATAAATAAATAATAATAATAAAATGTATTGTTCAAAAAACAGATTAAGAGGTACCCTGCTTATATACAGTAGGAAAATAGTCTGAAATGTAGTAATATTGAAGATTTGCTAAACTGGAATACTCCAACATGATGAAAATATGTTTAGATTATAATAAATGTGAATGGTAACGTATTTAACATTTTTATTTCCATCTTTTAATATTGTGCTTAATCTTTAACACGTCGAATTTTTGACTCATGTAAACTTTTAATTATTTTTTCTTTTACCATTTTGCCTTTCAGTGCTTTGTTTTTAAGATATAAGCCATATATAATAACAATAATAATAATAATAATAATAATAATAATAATAATAATAATAATAATAATAAAAATTGTAAGCTCCGCCCCCTCCCACTCACTGTTTTTCAACATCAAGGAAGCTGAAAAGATGCAAATGAAAAAGAAATTATGCATGTAAAAATATTTTTGATTTGTGATATCAATAATGGTTTTGGAACACAATAAAGTAAAGTAACTATTAACTTAATCTAAACTACATTACTACAAACCGATGTATTGAATGAGATTTGTAAGCTATTCTTATGGTACTTTAAAGTACGATCGAGACACAAAAGGTTAAAAAAATCTATTATGTATGTTTCTTTCTTCAAGTTAGTATTACTTAAATTTAATTGTTAATCGATATCCAATTCGATGTTTAATTGAAAACTTTTGCCTTTAAAATGCAACATTTTGTTATTAATTGCAAAAATCGCTCACTAAGAAAAAAACTGACTCAGTTTCAAAAAAATTATTTTGCGTATTATCTGACTAATATGTCAGATGTAGGTGTGCATTGCTGTAGAAAAAAGTGTCAAAAGCATAGCTAACTAGAAGATATTAAAATGCGCTAATCTCACTTTGATGCCATAGACGAGGTACAAAGGATGAATGGAGGAAAATTTACGCAAACCTCCCTGTATCTTCTGCTTTTTTATTCTTAAGAGTGTATTTTTAAAAAAATCACTTTTAACAGCTTGAAATTTTCAGATTAGTTTTTTAAAGTAAAAACATAAAACCTCTTGAGATGATTTTTGAAAAGATGTATAAGAGGCCGTGTGATTTCATTTTTCGCTCAATGTCCCTCTCGGACCAAACCCTGAAATCAACAGTGAATTAAACACACATTTTAGATATATTTTGATTACAAAGAAAAAGTAGATATCTTTTAAAAACAGTAAGATGAAAAAAAATTTAACTGTAATTTTTATGGAGGATATTCGCATGCATTTGACACCAGTAGATTTAACATTAGCGAGAAAAATTGAGTAGCTTATTGACAAGTGTATAAACCTCTTAAGGGGCTATTTCGCTCATGCGAAAACACAAGCTCACTAATGTTAATCCTATGGCAAAAATTTTTTTAATATATCATTTGCACTTTAATATTTAAATGTAATTTTTTTCATGGATAGTTGAAGTCAAACTCTACAAAATCCATTTTTATTTTTATTATTATTTTTTCAATTTTGTTTGCAGGTTTCTTTTTTTCTTTTTAACAAACTTTCACTGCCAGAACCGATTATTTAGGAATATTGAAATGCAAATGAGATATTTAAAAAATATATCCCATAGGATTAGCATTAGCGACGTGACTTCGCGGGAACGAAGTAGCCCCTAAAGGATTGTACGGTTTTACAGTTGCATACGGAGCTAAGTGCTAGAGCTTCACACTGCAGTGAAAAATTTCAATCTTCGTTTACCTTTCGTGAGAAATGAAACATTTTTTAACTGTTCCACTGTCTTTAGGCGTGAGCGAGATGCTTTTTTTAGTTTGGTAATCAGTGTACATATTTCACAAAGCATGAAATTTTGACATTGAAAACCCATGGCTCATTCCCACAGGAATTTTATTTAGCCGACAAATTTTAAAACTTTAAGTTTTCCTTTAATCAGAAATATCAGTTGATTTTGCTTTACATTTACAGCAATCAAATTCTAAAAAGAAAAAAAAAAGGTACGAAAGAAAAAAAAAACCTTGGGTAAAGTAAATTAAAGTTAATGATACTTTAAATATAACCATGGTTAATTTAACGCACATAATTTAACGCACATTTTGAGATTTTAAAAAACTTTAAATGTTTTTTATTATTCCTTCAATTTTTTTTCTTTCCGTTATAAAAATGGCAGCATATCTTTATAAAAATGAAAGCATCATTTATAAAAAGTTCCTTTCCTGTTTTGTAAGTTAAATAAAATATTTTGATTACATTTGGAACTACATTTTCTTTTTCTTTCTTTACTGTTTTCTAACAAATTAAAGTGAAAATTAACAAATTTTTAAGAAGTTCGATGTGCACCGAAAAAATGCATATAAATTTTAATGTGTTTTTAAAAATGCATATTTATTAAATATAAATTCCTTGGATAAAATATATGATACTGAACTGCATTGAAGCAATTTAATTTTTTCAACTCTCTAACTAAATCCCTTTTATTGATCTACTAAATCTGCATGAATTCTTTTAATTACTCGTACATAGACATGTATAATTTTATATTATTTCTTAAAAATCCGTACCAAAAAATTTTTTAATTTACATGAAAAAAATTATTCTTTCATGAAAATTTATATATACTAAACATTTTATCTAAACTAATTCAGTAAAAAATCTCAATGAATGAAATTCAAACGAAATTTTGTTAAATTACATTTTAAATATACAATATTTATTGAATGTTCCTTGTATAAAAATTATAATATCTGACTGCACTGAATCGAATCAGATGTAATACTACTGACTAAATAAATTTTATAGATCTACACAGTCTCAGAAGCAGAAATTCTCATAATTACTCATAAATAAT
This sequence comes from Maratus speculifer, assembly GCA_964019185.1. Lineage (NCBI taxonomy): Eukaryota > Metazoa > Arthropoda > Arachnida > Araneae > Salticidae > Maratus > Maratus speculifer. The sequence goes on from OZ025290.1 coordinate 328,525,957, forward strand.
TTTGCTTCATCTTATGATTGTTAATCCCTTCGCGACGCGAACCTTTTACGAAATTTTTAATGTTTTGTCACCGGTTTTTAAAAACAGAAATCTATACCTTATTAAATCGAGAAAATGCTCCAATTAAATAAGGCAGATTTTACAGTAAAATTTTATTTGTGTGGATAAACGATGATTCTTAAGCTTTTTTGTGGCATGTATAAGGTTCACTCGTCCCCAAGGGGTTAAAAAAATTATGTGTAAAAAAAAATTCTAAATTTATACCAAAAAATTATTCGTAAAAAGAAATGGTCCTTAGAAATTTTTCAAAGATGCGTTCAATATCGTTTCAATTAGTTTTCATTCTCTCCAAAATGCTGTTCACTTCTGAATTGATGGAAATTAGTTTCAACACTTGTGACCAATACTGGTTTACATTATTTTGCATGCATAAACTAACTCTCTTAATGTGCGAAAAAAATTACATATACATAAAAGTAATTTTTAACCCAAAATTTTGTTAATTCATTTATAAATTTACCCTTTCTAGCTCTTAAAAACAATTAGTCTATTCTGTGCATTCATTTTTTTATGTAAACATTTATTACTTTTTTTTTATATATAAAAAGTATTACCTCTAATTGCATTGAAACTATTCATTTTAATTTAAAATATATAACCAAATTTCTCTTAGTGATTTACACCGTTTCACATGCATATAATTTTAAACCACTCGTAAATTGTCACAGATCATCCTAAATCATAAAATAAAGAAAATTTTTAAATGTGAAAAAGTTATTGTGAATTTATTTTATTTTATTTTATTTTGTTTTATTTTATTCATGTTTTAATTCTTTAAATTTGTCCGTTTACAAAAATAATTTTCATTAAAAATTTTAAAGTATTAAAGTACCCAATATTTTCTATAAATGATAAAAATAATTTTTTTAAAGGCACGAAATACCTTTATTTATTTATATGTTGGGCATGTTTCATTGCATCCAACAGCAACATTCTCAAGAAAATAAAATAATAAAAAATATTTTTGCAAAAAAATTTCAAGTTTAAAAACTAGTAAACAAAATCAAAAATCGCGCGAATACAAACATAATGAAATTAACAGCAATATTTAAAACAGAAAATTGTGAACAGAATTTTTTTTTATATTATAGTTTCATCATTATAAAATAATTCATATTCACTAGTTTTCATTTTTAATATTGCAATTAATTTCATTGTTTATGCGTGATTTTTTATCATTTTATTTTCTTGTCAATATTGCCGTCGGATGCAATGAAGCATGTCGAACTCTAACTAAATAAAAGTATTTTTTGCCTTTTTTAAAAATTTGAGTACTTTGATGTTTTGGAGTGATGTTTATATCTAGTTTATAATAAAAGATTTTGTTAAATCAATTTTAAATTTACCTCTCGAGCAGTTTTTCATCGTTTCCATGACGCTATTCAGATCAGAAATGATGGTTTTGTTCGGAGCCCTGTCATAAGCCTGCTGACAGGTAATCGTAAAATCACTCGTGCTCGCCCAAGATGTCAGCAAATCAGCCATGCTCTGATAATACACATCATTCTGTCTGTAAATTATACCGAAATGCTTCCAGTTAAAATGTCTGAGAAAAGCTAATATCGCTTGCGCTTTATCTTTCAAATCATAAGACATTCGAAGCAGTGTTCTAAATTCGCTTCTTTTCTTCAGAACGTCACCTAAACCTGTCAAAATCGGTATGTTCCGATAAGTTGCAAACCTTCCAACAACTTGTAGATCGTCGCTACACGCCGGACCAAGAAACGCGGACAGGTTGTAAGTTGTTGCTAGGTCTGTAGCCTTTCCCACGGCCATTTCTTCGGAACATTCGCTAGGATAATATCCTGGTAACAGTTCGAGATTGACATTGTAATAAGTCCTGCATTTTTCAGCTGCTATATCAACTGCCGGACCGATTCTCTGAATGTCGAACCTATTGTGGATCGAACCGTCAACCATCAACACACCAACTTTAAAGGATGTCCAGTTTTGGCCATTGCTGACTGCCACAACAGTGCAACAGGTCAACAATAAGAAGATGATCATATTTTCCTGTCACTTTCCCACAACATTTGCATTAATGAGGTTGCTGTCCCCATGCCATGCCTTAAGGAATGTTAGGAGTCGTTCGTTATGTTGGAAGGTCTCCAGAAAACACGTGACATTGCGAGAAAAAATTGTACCTTCCTTCCTCGACACACGTCTATAGCACTGGGGAGATGAAGTTAAAATAACAACAGCTGGCGACGATGGTCCTAAAACCGCTAGGTGTCTCTGTATCTGAAACTCAGCTAGAAACTTTCGGTAAAGCGGAATATATCCTTCAGAAGCTATCAATATCGCGGGGGAAAAGGAACTGGTGCGGAAGTTGAGGAAAAAGAGAAAAAAATTAGTTCGTTTAATAATTTGATACTCGCTTGTCTTAATATGTTACGTTATCACTCTGATAACTAACCGGGAAAAAAGAAAATAAATGATTGTTCTGAATTAATGTAGGTCGTTAATATGTCTGATTATTCACGGGATTGTTAAAAGATGGAAAATATTTACTGTCGCGTAATAAATCCCAGTTCAAAAATTTCTTTAGAATTAAAATCTAATAATCTTTTTAAAGGTTTTGAAATTATAGGGTCATTAATTTTATATATATTTTAATGCTTTAATAATAATCAAGTATAACATAACATATTTAGTAATTTTAAAATAATTGTTGTGAATTAATGTAGGTCGTTAATATGCTTTTAAATTCATAAAGTTATTAACGCACGGAAGATATTTAATATCACATAATAAATTCCTCTTCAAAATTACTTTAAAATGAAAATTTAATAACAATAGAATAATTAAATTATTCTGCAATTTTTTTGAGTACTTTAATAAGAATTATAGTGCAACAAACAGTATTTAGTATTTTTAAAACAATTGTTGTTAATGAAATTTGTTAAAATGCCTTATTATTGATCGGGTAATTAAAACATGGAAGATATTTAATATTATGTAATAAGTTCCAGTTTAAAAATTACTTTAAAATGAAAATATATTAATCATTTTAAACATTATTGAGTTATTCTGTAATTACTTTTTAATTATTTTTTTTCTATACTTTAATAATAATCATAGTATAACAAACCGTATTTAGTAATTTTAAAATATTTATTGTAGATTGATTTAGGTCATTATTATGTCTTATTATTCATCGAGTTATTAACGCATAGAAAGATATTTGATATCACATAGTAAGTCCAGTTTAACCCTTTCGAGTCTGGTGTACTATTAATAGAGCATGTCTTTTAAAGGAGAACTATTTTGTTTTAAGAAATATTTTTGCTATTATTTACAGGTAGTAATGTTAGTGTATGCCTATACACTTACTATATGACTTCATTTATGTTTAGGCATTTAGTAATAATAATAATTATTATTACTATTTTCTTCATTCTCTTTGCGGCGTTTGGAATTCTTTTATTTTAAAACTATATCTCACTCTTTAAATTTAAAATAAAAGTTACTTTCATGAAAATATCATTTGTAATAAAGCACAAAAAATATTACAAAATTGTAATATAAGTTAATGTAATACAATATTTCCTAAACATCTCCAAAAATTATTCTTCAATCTATTGTCATATGAATCTTAATTTAATAGTACGCAAAACAACAACATACGTTATCTTTCAGAGAATGAAGTATTAGTTGAACACTAATTAATCGATTTGGATAGCTAGTATTAATGTTATTGAAACAAAAAAATTTAAATTAAAAAAAAATTAGACTTGAAAGTGTTAAAAATGACTATGAAATAGAAATCTAATAGTCATTTTAAAGGTCATTAAATTATTCCATAATTACGTTTCAATTATTTTTTTATCTTTTAAAAAGAATTGTAGTGCAAGAATAATATTTAGTACTTTTAAAATAATCTTAAAATTTTATTTTTATCACATTTAAATTTTGACAATACTTATAGTATCCTTTTACACAAAAATGATAAAATTATTAGAATGAATGAATCAAAACTTGTATTTCAATGTATAAATAATCTATTTATGTTTTCGACATTCGAGTAAAAGGCTTCATATTACAATAATATCATGTGTATGCATGATATAGTAATACCTTGTATAGAGCATAAAATAAAATCAATAGGTATAATTATTCATAGTTATTCAATTAACCATTTAAAGCGAGTCTAATGAACTTTTTTATTACAAGATATTAATATATATTTTTTACTTACCCATCATACGTAGTATAGGGTAAGTCTTGCAATCGTTTTGAAAATCGAAAAATTTTTTTTGACGGATTTACACGTTTTAGATACTGGAGATTCCGAAAAACATATTTTTAGAAAAAAAATTTTGCCGTCCGTCCGTCTGTGTGTCTGTGTGTCTGTCTGTCTGTCTGTCTGTCTGTCTGTCTGTAACCGCTCTATCTCCCGAACAAATTGAGATAGAGACTTGAAATTTTGTATGTATTTAGTATGTAAGAATGGGACGAAGCCTATTTAATATCAGTAACCTCGATTATCCGGAACTATTTTTTCCGGACTCTCGAAAAATTCGTTCTGATGAAAGGTATATAAAAATTTTCGATTTTTTTTATTTTAAGAACTGGATGTAAAAGGCAATAAAATAACACACATTTTGCATAAAAAACGAGGTCGATCGGATTATTAGTTGTCGAGATATGTGTAATCCTGTTTTCCAAATTCTTCGATTTTTCATGACCCTGTATTTCATTCAAATTTCAATTCACAGGTATATTTTTATTGGAAATGAGAAGCTTAATCCAACACAGTAAATGTTTAGTTAACATGATTATTATTTTTTGAGTAATAAGGATGTTTCTTTTACGCAATCTGGTACTACTCGAGTATTTTGGCGTTTTATATAATTAGTCAAAATTAGCTTATCAGCAATTCATTAATGAAGCATTATTGTATGTTAAAATTATTTATTTATGCGTTTAAATTTTATTTTGGAGTTGCCATAGACATGCGTTTTATTTTCATATTTTATATTATGATGGGTAAGTATTACGGTGGCCCCCAACGACTAGTTTACATTTGCATTTCTAATATTTAATTATATAAATAATGGAAATTTTACGTTTATGCGAAGAAATTATTATGAGAGTATATTACTTCGTACGCATACAAAATTACAGATATTGGGAAGAAAAGGATAATTATCTATTAGAAAGAATACACATATGTTATGTAAGGATAAAGTACAATCTATAACGTATATAATGATACATTAATAAATATATATGACTAAAGTAATTCAGAATAGATACACAGCACGTATACACATGGTATATAGGTATACATAAGTATACATGTAAAAATAAAAAAAAATTCGCCATTTTCCCGCTTCGAGTTCGTTTTTAAGTTTTGTAAGAACGTACTTTCATTCTCAGTTTCCGTGATATATTAATATTTTTAACGGCTAAAGTTCCTTTTCTTTAATTCAGCATAATCTGTTATTTATTATCCTAAATAGAACTAAAATATATTACTTAAATGTTAATATCTTATTGCGAAATCTTAAATTCATTCCACAAATCCATTTCCCTTTTTAGAATAAAAAACATTTATCATAAACTTTAATTTTGTTTTATTTATTAAATAATCGTCTGCTAGCTGATTTTGAATCATCCGCATTGGACTGATTACTTTTGCTTTTTGTGCCAGGTAGAAAAGAGTCCTTACATCTAACTCCACCCCTTATCCAATGGAAGGGCTCGAAGTATTATAAAACTACCTTCGAATAAATCTTTTTGTGCTTTTAAGTCAATGCGTAAGAGGAAGGCGGGGCCAATTTATCTGAGAATTTTGAGAGTGTCAGTTTGAGCTGGGAGAGCGATTAGAATTCACTGGTCTATCAATTCTTAAGCAGGTTCTTGCTTCTGCTTGTAAATGAAACTGTTACTGCAGTGATCGTAGTTCACGAAAAATGTCTCTGCATGAAAAATCATACAGAGACACCATATCACATGAAAATAGAAAATAATAATATGACATGATTACATTGTAGTTTGACTCGACTTTATGAAAATTTGAAAAAAAAAATAGCGCAATAATTTAAAAAGGTATCGATGTTTGTGTTGGATCATGTTCTATAAGGAATGCCTTGCGGTGACCATCACAAATCCTTGGAGATTCGCCTAAAATCAATAGAACAAGAATAATTAGTTATTTTAATAGATAATCTAGTGCCTAATCAAAGCTTTTTTTTTTTTTTTTTTAGAAAAAAAAATCTACAAAATGGTGGCCTCTGGAAACTTATTTACAGATTTTCAAAAAAATACCAACAGTTAATTGCTTATAAAAAATCGAAGCATTTAAAAAAAAAAAAATAAATAAATCTTTCGATCAGGTACTAGTTTTTATGTTTTTAAAAAGCTGTATAAATTTTATTGAAATCTACTGAACCGTTTTCGAGTTACAGTGGTCACCAGTTCAAAAAACATAGTTTCGACAAAAACGCATTTAAAGTTTTATACTCGATTTATGTAGAGTAAAATGAAATATTTAATTACTTATACCGAGTCATCTATTCCTCGACCATATAACAGTTCTTCAGCCGTTGTCGAAGTTTCCAAAATATCGATTTACTGTTCTCTACGTCGCATTCTACCTTCTCGAGTGCTATCGTTAGCACGCTTATCTGTCACCTTCACATGTGCAGCATTTATTTTTTTGGCATACCGATGAGAATTATGCCCACAATTAAGTCCCACTGTATTCGTTATTATCAATAATGGCACGTACCTTCATTGAATATACCAGTAGCTATGTATGCATCAATTTGTACGATAGTATAACTTGTATTTATAGTTTTTGGGCATATTTTCTACACTAGGTGATTGAATCTCTCATTATTATTTTAATTGAATCCACCCAACGACTTGAAAGCAAATTCTCATTATTCAGATCTTCATAAATTGGCTTGATATCTTTTAAAACATCAGGAGCCGCGCACGCAGTTTTCGCTAGCTACTTTCCGTAAGGTATGGTGACTTCACTGCGACGTCATTGTGAAGTCACATTGGGACTTTGTAACCATCGATTGTCGATGTGACGTCACGTGACGTCGATGTGAAGTCACAGTGACTAAAATGTGAAGTCTATATTGCCGTTTTAGAGCTCGTTTGTGACTACTTTGTGAAGTCACGGTGTGACAAATTTGTAAAAAATGTCTCATTTGTGACTACTTTGACATTAACATTGTGACGAAATTGTGACAAAAGCGACCATATTTAAATTGCTAGAAACATGTTTTTTAAAGTAAATAACATGTTTTGAAGAATATTTATAATTTTCTAAAGATTTTTAAGAAAGTCACATCTCAGTCACAATGTGACGTCATTGAGTGATGGTATTTTGGTAACAAATGAGATGTGACCATGCATGCTATGAGGGCTGTTCTGGAGCGTTCTCGAGAGTCCGAGAGCCCTTTGTTAATTGCCGAATAACTTGAAAAGTACTTGTCAGATTGACTTCAAAATTTCAGAGTGTAATTTTTAGATATTATGCTTTAAGAAAATGCAAAAATAAAAAAAATTGATTTTTTGAAAATTCTGACTACCCCTAATCCCTTAAAGGTAAAGTATTCAAACTTGGAACATGTCTTTTATAATTGTTTTGATTTAATTTTGATTCAACAAATTTGAAAAAAAAATTTCTTTGAAAATAATCATTTTTATTATAAGTTTTTTTTAAATATGTATTTTTAATATTTATACTTTCAATATTTTTTATTTTTATTTGAATTAATATTTCTAAAAATGCGTATATATTTCTGTTTATCTAAATGAAAAAAAAAATTCTACAAATAATATTTTGATATATAACGGTTTTGAACAACCTCACTTTTTAATACGTTTTAAATTTTAAATTAAAAAAAAATGAGAAGTTTTATCATATGATTTTGTTTACAAACCATATGATTCACTACCACAGAAAAAAAAAATCAAAATTTTAATTTAATAAATAAAATTTTTAAAAAGTTATTCTCAAGTTATTTAAAAATGCGTCTCGGATAAGTGGTTTTTTGAAGTAATTTTTTAAAGTGTTTTCTGGGAGAACTTTTTCTTAAGGGTGTTCTTAAATAAAAAAAGACAACTTTGAAATATGCTTTAATTTATTTTTGTTCAGAAATGCACGAAAATAGCAGGTATTGTTTTTCAGAAACTAACTAATTGTACCCATTTTTCTGTTTTTTAAAAAACACAATAGATCTTTCATAACAACCCAGTAGCCAACAATATAGGACCAATATTGGCTACATCTTGGAGCAATATTGGCATATTGGCAGGATATTGGCATGAAATATTGCACCAATATTGGGATGTTTACATTTCCCCTTTATTTAACTAATATTTGCAGCCAATATTATGCCAATATTGGGGTTTCATTGGAAATATTGCCAATAAAACGCCAATATTGGTTAAATATTGGAATTTCATTGAAAATCTTTCAAATGTAACGCCAACATTTGTACAATATTGGCGTTTTATTGGCAATATTTCAAATAAAACCTCAATATTGACATAATATTCGTTGCAAATATTGGCTAAATAAGGGGAAAATGTAAATATCCCAATATTGGAGTAATATTGTCGTTTTATTGGCAATATTTCCAATAGATGAAATATTGGCGCATCGTTGGACCAATATTGGTTTGCTACACCTTCAAAGTTGACGTTTTTGAGCACGTTTCCCGACGATAGCAGAAAAACTGGTCGAAAAGCGGGTGATCACGTGATCGAAATAGCTTATAACTCGATGGGTAATTTAATTATCATGAAATGGAAAAATAAGTTCTATTCGAAATCGCTTCCATAGTCAGGCATTCCAATTTTAAATCTTTTCGTTAAAAAATGAGTTTGTAAATGTGTCAAAACGTTTTCCACTTATTGAGCGGAGCAGTTGAGAACAGTGGCGTAGCTATGTTTTTTGACGCCCGGGGCCAGCAAGAAATTTTGCGCCCCCACCCCAATATAGATATATAACAATTTCTCTCAATTTGGCGCCCCTAGGTCTCGGCGCCCGGGGCGGACGCTCCCCTTGCCCCCCCTTAGCTACGCCACTGGTTGAGAAACACCCTTAAGAAAGCAAATTAAACCTCTCTTAGGCGTAAAAAATCTGGAACACAAAGCACAAATAAATGCATAAAAGAAAGCAATTTTAGAAATAAGTACAGGGTGATTAAAGCATAATGAATTGCAACAAAAATTAGTTCAATGAATTTAGACAGTTCATTACTTTCAGTCTATCAGACAAGTCTACGCATATTAAACACAATCGCTGATAATTTAGGGCAATTCCCGTCGAACCATTATTAGGTTCTTACACGCTGTCGTGTGAGACTTATAATTTTACTAAACAGTGTCAAAAATCGGCTCTGCATGTCACTTTCGCTCGTTCTAACTTTAGAGGGAAATTTGACGAACGATGTAGCTAAATATAATTTGCTCGCATTATTTATTTGGGGCAGTGAGAAGCAAATAGAATCAGAGAATCGTTCGGTACTCCACCCAAACTCTGGGGAAGTTTTTAATTAAAAAAGTGGGGTAAGAGTGACTCCAATACCAGGCTTTAATATTTTGCTTTAAAGATATTGTTTATGGTAAGCAAAGTATTCGAGAAATAATAGTGTAATTGCTTATGTACTGAAAATTTATGTATTATTTTGTGCTAAATCTAGAGATTATAAATAAATTATTTGTCAAAAAACTTACATAGAAATTAGTTATGTTTAGGAAATTTGGAAAGTAGTAAGGAAAAAAGCAATTTAATAGTAAAGAAACTAATCAAAGCATTTACGAAAACAATAGATTGAGACAATTAACCTACATTCATTCAAAATATGTGGAAAGTTTGTAAGAATAATCATACAGGGTGTCCAGCAAATAACACCCTGATTTCAAAATTAAATTTCTCAAAAACAAAGATCGATAGTAATATGCGGTAAACGGTATTTTCATTAGGTAAGCTGTAAAAATCTTATACAGAAATTTCAAACTGTGAATATTTTGAAAAAATTGCGTTCTGATTGCATAGAATGCTTTGATTTGACATTTTTCTTGTTTTAGATTGCCTGCAGAGAAATAATTTTTCAGCTTACAGTGCAATATTTTAAAGATTTTTCGAAATAAATTTTTAGAATTTCGAAATTTCAAAAATTTAATTTAAAAAAACTATGAAATATGGCACTTTAAGCAGAAAAACACATTCTCTGTCAGCAATCTAAAGCAAGAAAAATGTCAAATCAAAGCATTCTTTGCAATCAGAACACAATCTTTTAGGTAGCTTTCATTACAAAAAGTAAAAAGCTACCTATTGCAGTCGTCCGGAGGAAAGCACCTCCGGAAAATTTTGGTATATTTTCAATGATCATGACCCCCAGACCCCAAAACCACCCTCCGTTCAAATGTTGACATATATATATATGTATATAGCCATACATACATACATATATATATATATATATATATATATCTGATTTTTGTCATGCGGTAACTATCGTATTTATGAACCGATTCGAATGAAACTTGGTATGTAGATAGTACATACAAATGTCTCGACCGAGTTCGTTGTCCAGCTTCAGCCGCCATCTTGTTTCAAAATGGCAACCATTTGAAAAAAAATTAAAATTTAAAATTTAAAATTAGATACGAAAAAATTAAAAGTTGAAAAATATTTTTCTTTTGTGTGTTAGAACTTAAAACAACAATTCCAGAACACTTTTTATTTCGTCTGTATCTTAAAAAATGACTGAGTTATAGCACTTTGTATTTCTAGTGTGACTGGCATTTTAAAACAATTTGATTTTTGTCACGTGATAACACGCGTATTTATGAATCAATTTGGATGTAACTTCGTGTGTACGTAGTAAATAATGAGGCCTGGACTAAGTTCGTTAGCCAGTTCCATCCGCCATCTTGTTTCAAAATGGCAGCCATTTAAAAAAAAATAATAATTAAATTTTAAAATTAAGTACAAAAAGGGAAAAAAATGAAAACGATTTTTCTTTTATGCATTCGATCTTGATACAAACATTCCAGAGCATTTTTTGTTTCGTCTGTATTTTAAAAAATGGCTGAGTTATAGCACTTTTAATTTCTAGTGTTACTCACATTTTGAAATGATCTGATTTTCGTCACGTGATAAAACGCGTATTGATAAAACGATTTGGATGTAACATGGTGCGTACATAGTACAAACCGATGTCTGGACTGAGTTTGTTGGCCAGCATCATCCGCCATCTTGTTTCAAAATGGCGGCCATTTAACATTAGAACGCCCGGATGGAGTCGATTCGACTCCAATCATGTAACTAAATTTCAATTCGAACCAGAAAAATTTTCTTGAAATAATTTAAATCTAATCCACGCAAATTTACGTTAAATAAATCAATTAAATAATTTTGAATAAAAATTCTGGTGAGAAATATTATTTTCAAACTTGAGTAGAATTTCCGGGCGTTCTAGTGTTAAATTTTAAAAAAAATAAATTTAAAATTAAATGCGAAAAGATTACAAGTTGAAAAATATTTTTCTTTTTTGTGTTAGAACTTAAAACTGCAATTTCAGAAATTTTTTTATTTCGTCTATATCTTAAAAAATGACTGAGTTATAGCACTTTGTATTTCTAGTGTGACTGGCATTTTAAAACAATCTGATTTTTGTCACGTAATAACACGCGTATTTATCAATCGATTTGGATGTAACTTCGCGTGTACATAGTAAATAATGAGACCTGGATTAAGTTCGTTAGCCAGTTCCATCCGCCATCTTGTTTCAAAATGGCAGCCATTTAAAAAAAATTAATTAAATTTTAAAATTAAGTACAAAAAAAGAAGAAAATGAAAAAGATTTTTCTTTTATGCATTCGACCTTGATACAAACATTCCAGAGCATTTTTTGTTTCGTCTGTATTTTAAAAAATGGCTCAGTTATAGCACTTTTAATTTCTAGTGTTGCTCACATTTTGAAATGTTCTGATTTTCCTCACATGATAAAACGCGTATTGATAAAACGATTTGGATTTAACTTGGTGCGTACATAGTACAAACCGATGTCTGGACCGAGTTCGTTGGCCAGCTCCATCCGCCAACTTGTTTCAAAATGGCGGAATATTAATTTTTTTAATTTAAATTTTAAAATTAGGTGCAATTAAGTAAGAAATTGAAAAAGATTTTTGTTTTGTGTGTTTGATCTTGATACAAAGATTCCATAGTATTTTTTGTTTAACCTATATCTTGAAAAATGGCGGAGTTATATCACTTTCAATCTCCAGTGTGGTTGACATTTTGAAACGGACTGAAATTTGTCAAGCGATAATACGCATATTTATAAACTGATTTGGATATAACTCCGTGTGTACATAGTACATACCAATGTCTTGACCGAGTTCACTAGCCAACTTCATCCGCTTTTTTTTTTCAAAATGGTAGCCATTTCAGTTTAGCAAAAATCTTTTAAAGGTATAATGATATACAAAAAAAAATAAATAAATAAATAAATAAAATAAAAAATAAAAAAAAGTTTTTTAAGTGTTTGATCTTAATAATGAATTACGGAGTATTTTTTGCTTTCTCTTTACATTAAAAAACGCCTGAGATATAGCAGTTTGAATTTCTAATGTTGGTGACATTTTAAAAAAAATCAATTTGCCCGCGGCAGCACTCGTATATATTAATCGATTTCGATGTGAGTGTGCATGTGTACATGAATTAAGATTTCGACCAAGCTCATTAGTTTGTTTTATCCATCATGTTGTTTTAAAATGGCATACACTTCACGATATCGTGGAATTTGGCGACCTAATAAATGGCCTAAAATAAAACCAGGTTGAATAAAAGATGACTATTTTCTAAAAATTCCATTAATATTCAGTATTGACAAAAACTAGTATTCAATTTTATATAATCGGATTCTATTAATTTGAGCTTCGTATGTTTGAATGATATTACTTAATTTAAAATAAATAAATAAATAAATAAATAAGGTATATGAAAACTACCTCTTCCTCCCGGTACTGCCGGAAGGACTTTTCAAAGTATTTACCGTTCGAAACTTTTGTATAAGATTTTTACAGCTTACCTGATAAACAAACCGTTTACTGCATAATTCTATTGATCTTTGTTTTTGAGAAATTTAATTTTGAAATCAGAATGTTATTTGCTGGACACCCTGTAACAATAATATTAAATAGGAATAGGACGAATATTTTGGCCACTATTCTGTATTCCGGTATTCTTTTTGACAATTATTCGGTTGGCTGAGTACCTACGATCATTGGCGCCAACTTTTGAAAAATTTTGGGTTGGCTCAAAAATATTGGTTGCACTCAAAAATATTTTGATAAAATGATATAAGACCAGTTTGTTCTTCTTTAAAGGGTAGGCAAAAGGTGAAAGATGGCAATTTTAAGTCAAGCTATCATGTTTTAATAAAGTTGCAATTTTATTAATTTATATTTTCATGCGTTTTTCCTCATAAAAACACTAATATTAATTGTAATATCACCATATCATGAACATAACTACAAACTGAAATAGCTGAAAGTTAAATATGGGCATTTAAGTTATTTTGGGATTTATGAATGTCAGTTGGAGAATTAAAACACATGGTCATTGGCAAAATAAATTTTGTTCTAGATAGAAAAAAATAATAAAATAATGAGATAAATAACTAAATAAAACAATGAAATTGGGTATGCTAGGATTTAAAATTATTGGGTTGGCTCGGGCCCCATGGGCCCATTTAAGTTGGCGCCACTGCCTGCGACTGAATGTTTCGAGATATCTCGCCAAATATTGCAAGGCACCTTGTCAAATAAATTTTAGGGTTTTTTTTTTTTTTAATATTTTGCAACTTTTTTTTCTTTTATTCACACGTGCCATCACGACAGATTCATGAAGTCATTTTTATTCTTAATTGCATAGCTCAAATAAAAATTTTATTTTACGATTCTGAAACGTAACGTCATCTAGTGGTAACTTAGAAGTTTATTAGGAATTCGTTCATTGTCTCAGTTTTCTGTTTGTCACAGAGTCCGCAGACAAAAACTGCATAAATCAGATACTTCAAATTTGTATGCATACTGCTGAATATCTCATGTCCTACGTCAAAAAATACATTTTTAAAAAAATCTATTAATTTAACTAAATTAATTATTTCAATGTCATCCGTTAATTTTTTGCGATTTAAACAGAACCTTAATTTCAGCATTTTGTGTAGACATTGTAGCTTGGAGGTAAAGCGTCTCGCTAATAAACTAGAAATTGTTAGTTCTATCCCCAGTGCTGAAAGCGTACGAACCCTGACTTATATAAAGATTTAGTAAAGAATGACAGAATGATATGCAATATACTAAAACCATCCCAAAAAATTATATATATAAAATCCCTCCGTGTATAACGATTCCGGGGTCAACCCATCTACGAGAAAAAACACTTATTGTGACCAATGACAAATTCCATTGTGAAAAGTTATCCCCGATTTTAAAGGCTATCAATTTTTTGTCCAATGCAACGTTCCAGAGTCGTAATGAAGCGTTCTCATTTGTCAGATTTACAGTTTGAGCTGTAAATGACTTCACTGCATTTTATTGTGCTTTGAAGTCTTTTCCCTATTTCAAATACAATATTCACACTGTTAAAAATTTGACTAATTTGCTGCAGCATCACTCCACCGCTTTTATAGAAAACGATTACTTTGCTGTGTTATGGAGCATTCTCATTGGTCATAAAAGAGATATTCTATAAAAGCTGTGGGGTGACGCTGCAACAAATGGGTCAAATTTTTAACAGTGTAATGTGGTAAAGTAATCATTTTCTATAAAAGCTGTGTAATGGCGATGCAGCAAAACAGTCAAATTTTTAACAGTGTTTAATTAAAACTTTTTATTTAAGAAAATTTTTATTTAACAATATTGTTTTAAATACAATATTGTTAGAATTTTTATATTCGTGTTGCTTTATTTTTTTATTTATTTATTTTTTTTTTTTTACAGCCGTGAATGACTTCATTGTCACATAACGAATCACGATTGTTTACTCTTTATTGTTGACATTTGTTTTCGATCTTATAAAGTATTTTCTTTTAAGTATTAGCTAATGGTATAAAATAGTTAATTCACAAATGTTTTAAAATAGCATTATTAGTGCATGATTTGCATTATTAATGCATGTTAATTTGCATGTTTTTGTGAAATAATTACTGTAATTTGTGGGTGAAATTCATTAGCTGCATATTCTGTGCCATTATTTCACCCCTTCAATTAATAATTTGGCTACCCTCTCATATTCGTCTGGAAATGGCCAAAATGGGAAATTTTTTTTATACATTTTGGATATTTTTATTTTTTTCTCTCAGTATTTTAAAATATTTTTTGGCTGTAGTTTCACAATGTATTCTTTTATAATTGATATTTTACCTTACTTTATTCTTTTAAAATTTATGCATTTATCATTTGTTCATTACAATCCCTCCCCATCCACCAGATAGTTTTGTTATAGTTTTAAATGCAGATTTCGATTGATTTTTTTTTCTTTTTCTTTTTTTTTTTTTTTTTTTTTTCCTCGTGTTCAATTTTTGTATTTTTGAAAATTGTTTAAGCCTAAAGTGGCTATGATTGACCAAAGTTGTTGTAATGTTTTATCATCCTTTTAAAAATGGAAACACGTTATTTTGACGGCCTATCTTCTAGTATCTAAATAACTGTGCAAGTTCTATCAAATTACGTTGTAGAACATTGTAAAAAAAAAAAAAAAAAAAAAAAAAGAAAAAAAAAAATCTTTTGTAATTGGGTTCACCAAATCACAGAACTTTTTCCCTAATTTTATAATTAATAAACGTAGAATTATATGTTATATGCTAAAGCCTTCTATGAAAAAATTGTCTAAATAACGATACAAGTCATGTCCAAATCCATTGCTTTAACATTAGATTGTATTGAAGATACAATGTTTGCTTGAAATTTTACGCAGTGATTAATCTAGATATATGCAGTAAGTGTCAGAATTTCCTGCATATTTATGATATATTTTTCTTTTGTGTTAATACAGTAAACAACCTCTAATCAGGCACGTTTGGGACTTAAAGCATCACGAATTCCAAAATTTTCTATAATTTGGAATTCCAAAATTTCCACAACTTCCAGCTACGGTATCACGTGACATTTGTTACTAGGAGATTTTTGAGGGAGGTCTGTAATTTTTTTTTATATACATCGCAGAAATTTGAAACTTGCACATATATATATATATACATATATATCGGTTTTTGAGATCAGATTTTTTCGGAATCCAATGTTAATTTTCATTCTGTTTAAGAATATGTCTCTATTTTTTCAGTCGGAAAAAATCTTTTAGTTTTATGAAAATATTCGTTTTTAATTCGTAACAGATATTGGTTTTCGTACACATTAGTTCACGCGAAACTGTACATATTAAATAAAAACTAAATATCCCATCCCTTTTAAACATAAGAAAAAGCTTAAATAAAGCATAGCACATGAAATTTAGGATGGTCGAGGGGGGGGGGGCGGAAGAAGCGCATGTATTTTTTTTTTTTTTTAACCTCAGCGTTTCTTACCGTTTTAGCTGCTAATTAAATATTACCTCTATTACGCTATCTGTTTGAAACTTTTAGATGCATAATAATTTTTTTTTTAAATATTTAAGAAAAAGGATGCCGCTCCGAATACCTCTATTTGTTAATAGTAATTTTTGTAAAAATGTTAAATTTTTGCTGGAACTATTTGAATTTTTCTGATATTTTATAACAAATGATATAAATTTATGTAAAAAAACTCACTTTTCGGGGGGGGGGGGAGAAAATCAGGAAATATAACAGAAGGCGAAGATACTTTTAGATAGTTTATGGCACACGATATAAGTTTATAAAAAATATTCCGCGTTAAATACTATTATTTACTAGTAGTAATTTTTGCAAAAATCTTAAATTCTTTATTTATCTCGAATAACATATCTACTGACAGGTTTTTTAACGGAGTTTCATTCAGATACAGTTTTGTTAAGAGTAGTTTGAATGTGGAACTAACATAATGCGAATTAGTTAAAACTAGCTAGCTTCGTCTGCTATTGGGCTCCAAACAGACCCGTCTGTAAACATAAAGGGAATCTCCTGAACTCCGAAGATAAATTCATATGGAATTTAATCAATTTTCTTATTAAATTAAATAATGAACCTTATAATTAGTTTTTGTGGCTGTAAGGTTACTACAACTATTACATTAAAATTTATTTTGGTAATAAAGGAAAAATATTGTCTCGGTCATAAATAAGTTTTTTATTCATGGATATTGAAATAGATTTTTGAATATAATAATTATACTGTAAAGAATAATTTTCGAAGTGTAGATTTATAAATCTGAAGAAAATTGTTGATGCATGGAAAGAAAGAAAACTAATCTTGCATACCCTAAAACTAATGAACCTTCTTAAAGCGTCTAAAATATGACCCCAAAACCGTTTATCGTTCCACCCATTATTTGTCTGGCCAGTTTAATGGTCTAGTGTCACGTTTCACAGAAAGGCTGATCAAAACTTTAAACACGTTTTTCTTGAAAAAAAAGTCTTTTTGAGTCAATTCTTGAGTCCTTTTCTTGCACTTAAATCGTTCAAGCTACGTTCGAGTTTAATTAATTAATTAAGGCATGTGCCTTTCCTCAAATCGCTGTTTTGCACTAAAAAATTCAATTATTTTATTGTTATTATTTTAAATTAAAATTCAAAAATTTAGGATTTAAAAAAATGCCTTACTTTTGGTTGAACAATAATTAAAAGCAAAGTTCCGAAATTTAAACCGGAAATGAACTTTCTGAAATCCGAAGGGTCTCTGTAAAGAGCCACAAAAAAGTAAATAATGTATTTTAAAACACAAATATATAATATACAGGGTGAGTCATAATTATCGAAACAATAGGTTATCCTCTTAAACATTACCTCTAGGTACATACTTCCAATTGCAAAGTTTCATAAAAAAAGGTGCAAAATTTGATATGATAAGTTGCAACTCCATGAAAGGTCCACTTGAAAAAGTACGAAAGTTAAATTTTTATATGGCCCCCGTAGGGTAAAAATTCCAATCAAATAAACTTTCCTTATCCAATCCTGAATTAAACACAAAAAATTGTATCTCCATATCCGGAAAATTCGCAGAGTTATAGCCGTTTAAATAATTCATCAAGTTTTAAAGGATTAGACACAAATTGTAATGAGCGCAATTCAAGAAACATTGTTACTTTAACAGTTCTTGGAAACATGTAAAAAATTTATCTATTGAGTTAAAACTTTGATTTGTCAAAATAAAAATAATAAAAAAAATATTATGATTTGTTTATTTATTTATTTTTGGGATGATTAGCTATACAACTTACAATAAAAAAAAAATCACATAATAAAATTTCTTATTAAGTTTATAAAAACTTCAAAATATTTTTAGTATTGTTTTAAATGGGATCATTTAAAGCCGTTTTAACACGAAACATTATTCAACATTATTCAACACGTTTCTTTTCTTTTCTTTCATTTCATATTTTTTCTATATTGTTTAAAATTTCCTCAGTTATTTAAAACAATATTTTTTTCTAACATGCGGATTAAGAGTGTTTTTCATAATTTTATCTATAACAACCTCAGGCTTTTTATCGCAAGAGCTGTTAAAAAAAAGTCTGTATTATGGGCTCTGACTGGGCCAGGACCCGGACGTAACTTTTTTTCTGACTACTCGCCAGGTCGGGCCTAACGTATTTTCTCATACTTTACCGGAACTACATCCTTCTTCCTAGGTCTGCGCTGGACGAAATTTTCAGTCCAGGTCTCAAGAAACTTGTATTAAAATCATTGTGTCTGACTGATCTAATCCGTGCATTAAGAAAAATTTGGCTCAGTTAATTTTTTTTTTTTTTTTTTTTTTTTTTTTTTTGCGAAAATCGGAGAACTGTATTTTTTTTTTGTGTACATTTACGACAAACATCATTTCTTAAACACTTCTTAAGTTATTCAAATAAAATTTTGTCACATCGTTCCTCTCATCTACTGGTATTTATGAAGTGGCTTATATCTTGTGAGTTTATATTTATTAATTTAACCCTTTCAGGGGCATTGGCGAGAGGATCTAGCCACCTAATTTTAATTCCAAAACTGACAAATGGCACCAAGAATATTTAAATGAAATTTTGCTTTTCTAATGAAATGACAAAAAAGCGGATTTTATTTTTCAAGAAATTCATTTGAATATTCTGGTGTCAGTCAATGATCTCATTATTTTACGAAGAGAATTCTTCTTCCCCTGAAAAGGTTAAAAGCTATTTCTATTGAAAAATACGCATATTTTCTTCTACGAAAATTATGTTTTGTATACAAAATTTGGCATATGTTTGTCAATTTAAAAAAGCATTGCAAATCTTTTGCATTATAACACAGGTAATTGATTTGCTAATATAGTGTTGAAAAAAAAGTGTAGCATATTGCATAGATTTCGTTACAGAAGTTTAGGAATAATCATAATTTCTTAATAAAGTTATACTAAACATATCGTGCAAACTTGAAAAGTTTATTAAAATTTCATTAAAAATTCATACATAGTTTTATTCCCTGTTTTAACTAAAAATATACATGTTTGATAAAAATTTATAAAAAAAAAAAAAAAAAAAAAAAAAAAAAAACCGCAAAGAAAGGTGGGCACATATCTAAATTTATTTTTTAATTGTTGATGTTGTTTTTCAAATGAAAGTACTTTTTTTTTTTTTTTACTTGAAGTTTAAATTTGAAATACATTAAAACTATTCGTAACTTGGACTTTTAAACAGTTTCAAAACTGAAAAGTTAAACCTGAAATCTCACCTTAAGTGCTTTATTCGATCATAATTCAATGTTGCTGAATAAATTTTGAACTGAAAGCACAAAAATTTAATTTTCTTTCAAATAATATTTTGTGTAAACTTTGTGAACTGAGATGAAACTAAGTAAAAAGTATAAAGAATACTGCCCAGTTAAACTGATGGCATTGAGCTCACAGGCTACAAATACTAATTGCACTTTAAAGCCTTATATTTTCAAGGCTTAATTCCGTTTGAAAAAAAAATAAGGGGAAACAGCTCTCCCCTTTCCTCTTTTTTTATACTTAATCATTGAACCTCCTATACTATCAAAGACATGCTTTATCATATAAAAAATCTATATCCAAAATTCAGAGCAAATGAGATAATTTTTAATAAAAACCCATTTAGCATTTATATAATTTAAAAGGAGCTATCCCCCTCTTTTATACTTAACCATTAAACTTCCAAACCTATTGAGAGATTTGAACGAAATCTGAAAATTCTGTTTGAAAAACCCATTTATATAAATTAAGGGGGGGGGGGGCATTAGAACCCCCGTTCCCCCTATTTATACTTATTCAATGAACACCTAATAACAGTCACGGAATCGCCTCATCAGAATGATCCTAATCTAAATTTTGAACGAAAACTTAATTCTGCATGAAAACTCCATTTATATCAATTAAGGGGAGGGACATGAGCCCCCCGTTCCCCCTCTTATACATATCGAATGAACTCCAAAACCTAATCAGGGAAGCGCCTTGTCAGGATATACCTACATACAAAATTTCAAGTGGATCGGATATTTTTATCATGATTTATCGCTTTACGCACGACGTACGAACGAACGTACATACAGAACGGACGGGCACATAAGCTCTCAGGCTATGATAGCCTGTGATCTAATAAAAGGAATTGAGGCGATATAAGCACATTTTATCGAATAAAATAGTACTTCGTAAGCATCTCCCTGTAAACATGTAAGAAATTGCTTAAATGCACAGATACTTGGCTAACTAATTCATTCATACGGGCTATTAAACTGAATTAAAAAGTAAACGCTATCAACTTTTGCAATAATCTAGTACACTCGTTTTTAACAAGTCGCTGGCATATCCGCTGTTCACATGTTCCTCTAAACGATTGGCTAGCAAATATTTTATCGCACCCGACTTTGCTCTCAAAAATTAAAAACATCTTCAACTTTTTATGTGATTTTTCAGTTTTATTCTATCACTGAGAAAGGGGCTTGTATTCCCCGTTATTTAATTATATTATCGGGTTGCAGCAGCTTTAATAATACTGTCTTACTTAATGTCTTTATCGTCATTTTGTAAACTTTGCGAAAGAAATATTTACTTACATCCTGCGCATACTATTCCGCACTCTATCGGGTATTTTGGCAGGATCAACTTCGACTAAAATTTGTATTTTTTTTTTCTTTTTCTTTTTTTTTTTTTTTTTAGACCTCAATAAAGGGGACCCGGAGAGACATTCATGCTCTACAGACCCTTGCTATTCTGAGCAGTCTCTCTTGGGCAGTAAAAGTAAAAGTAAAAATGCTTGTTTTTATTTAAATTAAGAAAAGACAAGACATGGGTACAATCCCGTGAAAAATATGCCAGATTTAAGGACCGTTTCTTTGGAAACTACCCGACCAATTTTGGTGAAATTTGAAATCCATATTCACTAGATTATGCTCAAAATGCATGGCACACAGTTTTTTCTTTTCTTGTGACTAAAACTTTCTATTTTAGAGCAATGTCAATTTTTCAGTTTTTTTTCTTGTTTTTTGAAAACAAATAAAGTTTTTTTTTTCTTTTTTTTTTTTTTTTTTTCTTTAACTGGCAGCTATATATGATCTTATATTTAAATTCCATCATGAGAAACAAATAGGAAAGTGTGATCTCAGATCGCACAGAGGGTTTCGTTCAATATTTCTTTCAAAAAAATTTAACCTTAAACTAATAAATCCAAATTGTTAATTTATGATTATTAAATTCTTACATAGATAGGTAGCACCAATAAATTTAAATATAAATAATTATAAAAGGAAGTTATTTATTTTATTCAAATTAAAAATGCTCAAATGAAATTATTTAAATAAATATCCAATATTCCAAATTTTTAAAAAACCCGAAATACTCTCTGAGAGTCTTGCATAAGGGCAAGTTTGTAATGATGTTTTCTCTACATTTTGTTTTAACAACTAATAAAACCTGATTCTTTCAAAAATATATAAAAATATTTAATTACAAATATGAATGTAAAGCTTGAGAATAATAATCATTGTACAGTGTACTGAAAATCCATAAAATCATTGGATTTATATTATTTTAAATATTGCTCATATTGCAGTGAAACCCGGAACTTAGTGAACGTATTAACACAGACTTGTCAGAGGGTTAAAACAAATAGCGGAAATATAAATAAAAATTTAAATTTCAAAAAACGGGGAAAAAAATGTTTAAGTGAAATTTAAAATGTTGAATCATTAATAAATCTCAATAGTTTTTAAAATAGAAAGAAAACCGAATTCCAAAAAATATTATGAATATCAGTGATAAAAAAAAATAATAATAAAAACCCTTAAGAGCCCACACTACTGAGTGAAAAAGACCCGGATGATAATGTTAAATCTATGGAGGCATTCTTTTCAAATATCTCGCTCAAATTTCAATAGTTTTACATGATTATTTTCCATAGTATAGCTGAGAAAGATCTACAGCCGGCATAGTTTTTACTTCTTCAATTTTAGATTTAGATTTAAAAAAAAATTACTTTAATTTTTGAAACCGGTTTAGAAATTGAAATTATCATAATATAAAAAATATATAACCAAAATCAAAAAAGTAAAAACTAGCCCGGTTGTAGATTGCCCTCAGCTACCCTATGCAAAAAAATCATGTAAAATTATTAAAATTTGAGCGATATATTTGAAAAGAACGCTCCCATAGAGTTAACATTATCATCCGGATCTTTTTCACTCAGTAGTATGAGCTCTTAAACTGGCGAAAGATATAAAATTTCTTTTCATTAAATCCATCTTAAACTGGATCTAATACGTTTTTGGCTCAACAGCCCAACAAGCAGCGCTGTTATGGCTGCATTTTTCACTATTTCTACACTATAGCTCCATCTCAAAAACTAATGCAGGATTTTCATAAAACTTCAGATTCAGTCAGACTATGATATAATTTAGTGCTGATTACTTTTTAACGTAAATCTTTTGACAGTTGGTGCTACTTATTATTCATGTTTTACTGTATTATTCATGATTTTTGCAATAGAGCTACCTCAAGAGCTAATGCACGAATTTTCATCAAACTTCACATTTAATTAGTTCCTCATATAGATTAAGGATGTTTAGTTTTGGTGTAAATCGTCCTTCAGGTGGCGCTTCTATGTTGCATTTTTCATGATTTCAGTTAGTCCCGGATAAAAATTTCTCCTGATTAGTTTTTGGTGTATATCACCCAACAGGTGGAATTGTTATGCTGATTTATTAAAAATTTCTCCAATAGCTTTGTCTCAGAAATTAATACTCGGATTTTCATCGAATTTCAGATTCAGTTAAAAGTTGACGTAAGACATAAGAAGATTTTGA
This sequence comes from Maratus speculifer, assembly GCA_964019185.1. Lineage (NCBI taxonomy): Eukaryota > Metazoa > Arthropoda > Arachnida > Araneae > Salticidae > Maratus > Maratus speculifer. The sequence goes on from OZ025290.1 coordinate 328,549,448, forward strand.
TGTAAAATCACCTTACCCGTGTCGCTGATTTGGTTCATTTTTCAGAAAGTATTAACATGTATGATATAGAAAGAAAGTTTTGAGGTTGCCACAAGCGACTAGTCTTTTATTTTAGAAATTAAAATATGCTTAAAGCTGTTTTCAATAGCTCTGCTCAACAAGCGTAAAACGTTTTGACCCATTTACAAATTCATTTTTTAACGAAAAGGTAAAAAAATTGGAAGACCTGACTATAATAGAGCTTTTGAATCGAACTCAGTTTTTCATTTTATAATAATAAATTACCTGTAAGACATGGTGACGTCACTGCAACGTCGTTGAGAAGTCACATTGTGACTTTGTGACCATCGATTGTCGATGTGACGTCACGTGAAGTCGATGTGAAGTCACAGTGACTAAAATGTGAAGTCGTTATGGCCGTTTTAGAGCTTTTTTGTGACGTCACAATGTGACCAATTTGTGAAAAGTGTGTCATTTGTGACTACTTTGACATTAACATTGTGACGAACTGTGAAAATTTTTTTAGAAAGTCACATCTCAGTCACAATGTGACGTCACTGAGTGGTGGCATTTTTGTCACAGATGTGATGTGACCAAAGTGACTCACAGTGACGTCATTGTGACGTCACTGTGAACATGCATGCTATGTGGGTACTTACTGAGTTATAAGATATTTTTAATCCCATGATCACGCGTTTTTCATCCTTTCGTAGACAGGTTTTTCTGCTTTCGTCGGAAAATGATATTCAAAACGTCAACTTTAACGGCTTGTTCTGAAATCTCTATCGCGTTTAAAAAAAAAAAAAAAAAAGGAAAGAAAGAAAAAGAAAAAAATCCCAGAAAAATGAGCAGTGGTGCAGTCGTAAAAAATGCCAATGGTATATGTTCTAAGCAGAAGATATACGCTCAAGACGGAACGTATACCCTAGAGTGTACGTATTACAGCTTTTTTGAAAAAAGAGAAAGCATACGGTGCTTTTTTATACGACGTATACCCACGTATACCCTCCACTGCATTTCTGAAAATGAGTGCGATTAGATAGTTTCTGAATAATAAAACCTGCACACTAGTATCATGCATTTTCGAGCAAAAATAAATTAAAACTGATATTAAAAAGTTACCTTTTTATACTAACACCCTTAAAACGCAAAGTATATATTGAAATAGAAAAAAAAATGATCGAAAAGAAGTAGCACAATTCAGAAACGACTTTCATACAAAGCGGCGTGCGGTTTTTTACATATTATTTGTTTAGTTTGTGATTCAAATATACATGAGAAAAAACAAGTTGGAAATTGCACGTGAAGCGTAGCAAATGAGGTGCGTTCGTACTAACGAAGTTTTAAAAATATTCCGATCTTGCTGTTATAGTAGACAGGACTTCAGATATAGTATAGTGGTCAAAATCTTGTTTGTGTTCCTGTAAATATACACGAAGAAACTTTTATTACACCACAGCAACTTATATCATATTCATAAAATGTGAAATAGTTTAATATAATTAAAACACACGCCCCAAACAATGTTTTCCCTTATAGCATTATGTAGTGGAATACTTTTGTGTGACCCTGTAATTTAATAATAAATATTCTTTGCATCACAGATTATACAGAATGCATATTTTAATATATATATATATATATATATATACTTCATAGGTTCATGTATTCTATTATATTTAAATGAGTGTAACACCTTTAAAATGCATTTGAAACATTTTTCCCCATTGACCGTAATCAAACGGAATACTTTTGATTGCCCCTGTAATTGATCTATGCATCCAATTTTCATAAAATTTGAAGTGACTCGCCAAAAGTATCTTATAATTATATATTTAAAATTTCAAACAATTAAAATGCATTTGAAACATTTTTCCTCATTGACCGTAATGTAACGGAGTACTTTTGATTGTCCTTGTAATTGATCTATGCATCCGATTTTCATAAAATTTTAAATGACGCGACAAAATTATGTAATAATTATATATTTTAAATTTCAAACGACTAGGTTGGGTAGTTTTTGCGTTGTTATATGCGGACAGACAGACAGGCGGACAGGCAGACGGACAGACAGACGGACGGACTGAACGACAACTATAGGTGCTACATATTTACATAATTACGAACGCACCTAAAAAACGCTCTTATCGTTTGCTTTTTGTTGCTGATTTTTTTTACAACTTTTTTCGCTGTAAGATCTTCATCAGTGAAAAATAAGCAAACATTCTCTCGTCGGAAAGTCGCTTTCTATTTAAAAACTCCGGTAATGTTTTTTAAATGGGAAGCAGATCGTAAAATTACAAAAAATAAAACAAATTCCGACCTAAAATAAACATATGAAGTTCAAGAGGAAAACAAACGAAAGTAAAGTAACAGAAATAATATAGCATATTTATGCTTGCAAATTTGGTTTAGGGAAAGTTCTTTATTCTCATTGTTAATTTTACACTCTTTTGTTTAACTCGTTAACTACCACATTATGAAATCATGAAAATTTTACATTCAAAAGCATTTTACGTAGATTGTTTAAACTAAATTAAAAGATTTACATAATCATTTAATAAAATTTTAAAGGATTTTAGAAGAATTGAATGACTTAGAAAGATTAATTAAATTTGAATTTACAGGGATTTTGTGCAATATTTATGAAATCATGAAAATTTTACATTCAAAAGCATTTTACGTAGATTGTTTAAACTAAATTAAAAGATTTACATAATCATTTAATAAAATTTTAAAGGATTTTAGAAGAATTGAATGACTTAGAAAGATTAATTAAATTTGAATTTACAGGGATTTTGTGCAATATTTATGAAATCATGAAAATTTTACATTCAAAAGCATTTTACGTAGATTGTTTAAACTAAATTAAAAGATTTACATAATCATTTAATAAAATTTTAAAGGATTTTAGAAGAATTGAATGACTTAGAAAGATTAATTAAATTTGAATTTACAGGGATTTTGTGCAATATTTATGAAATCATGAAAATTTTACATTCAAAAGCATTTTACGTAGATTGTTTAAACTAAATTAAAAGATTTACATAATCATTTAATAAAATTTTAAAGGATTTTAGAAGAATTGAATGACTTAGAAAGATTAATTAAATTTGAATTTACAGGGATTTTGTGCAATATTTATGAAATCATGAAAATTTTACATTCAAAAGCATTTTACGTAGATTGTTTAAACTAAATTAAAAGATTTACATAATCATTTAATAAAATTTTAAAGGATTTTAGAAGAATTGAATGACTTAGAAAGATTAATTAAATTTGAATTTACAGGGATTTTGTGCAATATTTATGAAATCATGAAAATTTTACATTCAAAAGCATTTTACGTAGATTGTTTAAACTAAATTAAAAGATTTACATAATCATTTAATAAATTTTTAAAGGATTTTAGAAGAATTGAATGACTTAGAAAGATTAATTAAATTTGAATTTACAGGGATTTTGTGCAATATTTATGAAATCATGAAAATTTTACATTCAAAAGCATTTTACGTAGATTGTTTAAACTAAATTAAAAGATTTACATAATCATTTAATAAATTTTTAAAGGATTTTAGAAGAATTGAATGACTTAAAAAGATTAATTAAATTTGAATTTACAGTGATTTTGTGCAATATTTATAACCCCACTCAAATCTTTTATTTTAAATTGTTTTCTTGATATTTTGTAGGATTATAAAATGTAGAAATATGACGTTCTTACAATATAAATATAGAAATATTTCCAAATTGAAAAATCCATATCCCCCTCCCTCAGCGTTAAGAAATCCGAAAAGATGCAAAGGCAAAATAAATCATCCTTTTAAAACTATTTTGGTTTTGTGTAACCAATAATGCTTTTGGAACAATACTGTATCTGTAAGTCATTCTAAACAGTATTACAATTGACGTATCAAATGAATTTTATAATAAGAAATTTTTATACTATTTATAAGTACCGTCGGTAGATAAAGGGTTAACTTAAGGGTGCTAGTCACTCAGCGGCCGAATTCCCCTCGATAATGTTACATCCATGGACATTTGATACATTCTTATATTCAAAGAATTGGTATCTTTAAGTTCTTTTTTATTTATTTATTTATTTATTTATTTATTTATTTTAGTGTTTTCTTCTTAAATGATGTCACATTTTTTCCTTAGTCGTCAAAAGTATTTCGAAAAATTTTACTCAATTTAATGTTTTAAGTTTTAATAACTGACGAATTGGAAGTAAAATTTTAACATTTCGTGTAGAATTATGCATAGATTTTAAAAATATTTTGAAAACTAAGAGAAAAAGAAACATCCTTTAAGAAGAGAACTCTGAAAAAAAGAAGTTAAAAAAACAAGGTGGAACCCGTCGAATTTCGACGAAAGTAAATATTTAAGAAGGAGTTATTTCATTGAGTTATAATAAACCTACAAAATTAGTTACACTAAAAAATGTATCTTACAATGGTCAGTCTAACTCTCAAACAAATACACTATATTGCCATTGATTATGGGACACTTGCGATTTTAGACATTTTACTAAATATCTAGAAAAATACATGAGGAATCATCTCGAAACTCTTAGTGTATAAATATAATAGTACAAGTCATTCATTTCCGTGAAGATTTTTTCCCGAAACTTCATAGGGGACCGTCAACAAATTAAAAAAGAATGAATATCTTTTGAATAACCCTGTCAAAACTAATGTAGCAAAAGCGCTCAAACTCTAGATTATGATTGAATGCCTTATTGTAATACACTGTGTTCATTTTTATGCAAATAGCATGCATACTCGCAGAGTAATTAAGGTTTTTATAAAAATGGCCCCAAATTTTTCTAAGTTTTTCCCTTATAATTTTCAGAGTTCTTAATATAAAATAATATTTTTTTCAGAAAATATGACAAACAACATTGCACACAGTATCCTGTAATCAGAATTAAAAAATACTAAAAATTGTATGCAAAATGAGTAGGTTTACTAAATAATGTTTTACTGCGCATGCGTCAAATATATCAAAATTTCATTTACATATTATGTTAGCTAAATGTATAGAGCAACTTTTGTAAAAGTCTCAAAATTATAGCTTGAAAATTCTGAAAGTAATCGTCTATAGAAAAAGGACAAAATCCGTTGTTTCCAAAATGAAGCAAAAAAATGAGGGATTTTATCCAAAAGTAGTCGTAACATCCCGTATTGTGTATTCTATATTGACACTAATCAATGAATATATGGATACAACCCCTCTTGTTTTTGCTTCATTTTGAGAATAACGGATTTTCAACTTATTCAATTGACGATTATTTTCAGAATTTTCAAGTTATGATTTTGTGACTTTCACAAAAGTTGCTCTATACATTTAGCTAACATAATATGCAAATGAAATTTTGATATCGTTGACGCATGCGCAGTAAAAAATTATTTAGTAAACCAACTCATTTTGTATACAATTTTCATTATTTTTTAATTCTGATTACAGGGTACTGTGTGCAATGTTGTTTGTCATATTTTCTAAAAAAAATATTATTTTATATTAAGAACTCTGAAAATTATAAGGAAAAAAACTTGGAAAAATTTGGGACCATTTTTACAAAAACCTTAATTACTCTGCGAGTATGCATGGTATTTACATAAAAATGAACACAGTGTATTACAATAAGGCATTCAATCATAATCTAGAGTTTGAGCGCTTTTGCTACATTAGTTTTGACAGGGTTATTCAAAAGATATTCATTCTTTTTTAATTTGTTGACGGTCCCCTATGGATTTTCGGTAAAAAATCTTCACGGAGATGTATGACGTATACTATTATATTTATACACTAAGAGTTTCGAGATGATTCCTCATGTATTTTTTTAGATATTTAGTAAAATGTCTAAAATCGCAAGTGTCCCATAATCAATGGCAATATAGTGTATTATTTAAATCTAAAATAAAAAACGCCCACAGACAACATAGACATTAAGCATCAACGCCCATAGACATTACCTAAGTAAATTCAGCCGCTGGGTGACTAGTTGATAACTCTGTTTCGGAATTCTCCCTTCGTAAGGCTACTTCATACAAATGAAAAGCCCCGTTCACTGTTAAAAATAAAGGTGACGAACCGGTTGCATTTGATGCCGAGGGGTGAAAAGGTTAAATCACTTGGCACCAGCGGGCTTGAAAATGTGTTTGGGGTGCCATTGGGTGTTTCATGCTAATTAGGGAGCCGCGCAATGCATACCGTTGGAAGATTTTCATCCCTTAGTCATTTGCGCATGCTCTGTAACGTGTATCCTTGCACTTCAACTCGCAGTCACTGGTGGATCAACACAGCAATTTTTTTCCTACGATGACTATCACCGCTTACGCTATCCCAATTTTGTTTAGAACTTCGGATGGCTAACTTTTGGCGAGTTTTTTATATAAAGCAACCTTTGAATTTCAGGACATATGAACATTTCAGGGAGACTTTGAAGGTGAGATTGATGGTCGAGTGGATAGGGCGCTGAGCTTGTAATCAGACGTTCTGCGTTCGAATCTATCGAGGGCCGAAAGTCGGTTAGTGTATTTTTTAACTTTTTATCATTGGGCACTCTGGATTAACTCTGCCATCTTTTCACCCTAATTAAAGGTGCTATTTTGGCTCCTTTAGGTGTGTCACCAGTGAGACAAGCCTTTCACCCTTAAAAGGTCCAATGTGTCACCATTAGTTTTAACAGTGTTCGCTAGTACTAATCCTACGGAAGAAATTTATAAAGGTATCTTGGTTGCATTACAATATTTTAAAAAGATTTCTTCTGCATTGAATAGCTAAAATGGGTGTGTATGCAGACCGTGTTTTACTTTTTTGACATTGTTTACAGATATTTTTTATAGGACTTTATCTTTTTTGGAAAGCAAAACTATCCTCATAAAAAATATCTGTAACCAAAATCGAAAAAGTAAAAAACGGTCTGCATACAGACCCATTTTAGCTATTCAATGCAAAATAAAATCATTTAAAAATATTGTAGTGCAAGTGAGATATCTTTATCTGTTTCTTCCATAGAATTAACATTAGCGAACGGGTCTTTTCATTTGACTGAAGTAGTCCCTTAAGTCTATGGCCATTTTGTGCATTCGTCTATTTAAAATATAGCTTGATGAAAAATAATATTTTTAACATCTTTTTCCTGTTAACTTTTCTCAAAGTATGCTTCTTTTTAGGTCCGTTCGTAGTTATATAACTATGTAGCACCTATAGTCGTCGTTTAGTCCGTCCGTCTGTCTGTTCGCATATAACAGAGCAAAAACTACCCAACCGAATTATGTGAAATTTAAAATATATTAGCAAAAGCCATGCTTTGTATGGATTCGCGAAGTATTATTTCATAATATAAATATTTGAAATAAACAATATTTTTTAACAAAAATACTTTTGAATCTATTAAGCAAAAACGTTATTTTTTATGCTTCGATGCATTTTAATTTTAGAAATGTAAATTGCGTCAAATAACTAAGAATATCTTCGGGATTTTTTATTTATGATATAAGACTGGTATAAATGAAAATAGTTTCGAAGCAAAATTATACAAAATATTTATTAATTTATTTGTTTACAATTCTGTTATTGCCACTTCACAAAAAGAGATAAAGAAAAATCATAATATATATTTTTTTAAATACGTCAGTATCGTCTGCATAAATGATTTCACAAAATAAGAACAAATTGTGCATTTGAATTCTTAACACTGAAAAATACTTTTATAATAGAATGAAATAATAGAAATCTCACAAATTTTAATTCATTAAAAATATGCTATAATTTTCCCTAAAAACAGGTTATTTAAAAATTTCATACAAGAAATCGTGAAACTATTAGATAGTTAAAAGGAATGAGCATAGTTTGAAAATCTGAAAGCTGCTTTTGAGATATTTTGGCAGAATAATGATTTTTTTTTTATTATTATTTAATGAATCATGATTTTGTCTGTAATTACTGACTCCATGATTTATATTTTCTTCTGAAAATGTACGTGTTTAATTTTTTATTTGCAAAAATGTGCCCCAAATGAAAAAACATGTAAAATAAATTAATTAAAATTATTATTTTTTTAAGGTTATTTTGTAAAAAAATTACATTGTGCAAATCTGCAGATCATTATTTATTTTTATTTTTAATTTCAAACCAAAATATTGAATAGTTTTTTTGTAAAGTGTACGACAAAATGTAATATCTGTGGCCTAGTAGAGGATTTGCTTCGCTCATCCTAATAATTGCTGCATGAGTTTTTCGAGTCACTTCAAATTTTATGAAAATTGGATGCGTAGTTTAATTAAAGGGACAATCAAAAGCATTCCGTTACATTAAATTAAGTGGGAAAAATAGTTTCAATTGCATTTTAATGATGTTATACTCTTACAAACATAATAGAATTGATATACATCTATGAAGTATGTAGTACTACAAAATACATTCTGCACAATCTGTGATACAAAGAATATTTGTTATTAATTTACAAGGCCACACAAGAATATTCCATTACATAATAGTAAAGAGGGAGACATTGTTTGGGACGCGTTTTAATAATATAAAGCTATTTCACATTTTATGAAATTGATGTACAGTAGAACCCCGCTAATTCGGACCCCGTAAATCCGGATCTCCGGATAATTTGGACTGGTTTGATAAATTTTTTTTTTTTTCCCAGTTTGAGAAGCGATTGGCTAATTTCCATAACATTAATTTGTTTCATCGTCGTATTCCGAATTAAAAAAACATTTTCTGAAATCTTTTCGGAAGAATTAAGCAAAGTGAACATTTTTACTGTCTGTAAATATTCAATAAGTTTAACATAAAGGTGATTTTCTGTATGTATATTTTGTTTTATTTCATTTTTTTTTTCTGATTCTCCGGCTAATCCGGATTTTCGATAATCCGGATTGGGTCTGGTCCCAATTAATCCGAATTTTCGGGGTTTTACTGTACGTTGCTTATGTTTACTACAAGTTACTTCCTGCATAACAGAAAGCAGACAGTATTCACAGGGACACACAAAAGATTCCGACCCCTGTACTGCATCTGAAGTACCATATTGTATTACACCAAGATCTAAATTATTCTTTTTTTTTAAACTATGTAATAGTATGAACACATCTCATTTGCCACGCTTGACGTACAATTTAAGACTTGTTTTCTTAGTTCTCAAAATATTTCTAAAATCTATGGTTAATTTATGATATTTTATGCTTTAAAAGCTGATGAACTGCGAGTAAAATTTTAACACTTCATATAAAATTAAGTAAAAACTTTAGAAAAATTTTGAAAACTTAGAAAAACAGAGACAGTTTTTAAGAAGTATAAACGAAAGATAGAAGTTAAAAATATTAATTTATTGAAGAGATATTCTAGATATGCGAATGCATCAAACGACCATGGACTTTACATTAGTGAGGGGAATCGGAAGCTGAGTGACTAGACCCCTTAAGGGACTTATCAAGGGAGACAATTAGTATTTTGAATTCATCTTTGCTCTTTTAAAATTTCGGTCGCTGGTTTAAAAGTGATGTAGTTTGAATTCTCTTAACTTTTTAATATTTAGGGCTCTATAAAGTCTAAAAACAAACACGTATAATTTAATATAATGTAATATAATATAAATTTCAATATAATTTTTTTTTTTTTTTTTTTTTTTTTTTTTACATGGCATGTCATAACTTGCATGATAAATAAAAATAGATATATCAACATAAAATTTGTTGAAATAAACTTTAAACAATAGTTTATGGAATGAATTAATGATAGATAAATTATTTGACAGAAACTATTTTAAAAATTCAATATAATTTGAAAAAATAGGGGAAAAAATAAAAAATAATTTATTAATGATTCAAAAAATATTGAAAATATTTACTTATCTCATTAATAATAATTCATTCTATAAAATATTAGTTTGAGCTTATATTCACTTTGACATAATTTTTATGTTTATCTATCTATTCTAAGTTAGGTTATCGTGAAGATTGTGATATACGAAGTAAAACTATGTAGCATTCCCAAACCTTTCTTCAATTTCATGCGTGTTAAAACTTCCAAAATTTGCTATCACATTGCCAAAATAAAATGGCAATCCATACCCAGCATGAGGATTCTAAAGATATGAAATTCCGTGCATTAATTCTTGAGATATGACTATCGCTAAAATCATGCAAATCCTACGAAATTCAGCATAGTAGCGCCATCTATAAGATGACTGGTACCAAAATGCAAACACAACCAACACATTTCAAGAATTAACTGAATCTGACATTTGATGGAAATCTATGCATTAGTTCTTGAGACAAAGCTGTTAAGAAAATCGTAACAAATGCAGTATAGCAGCGCCACCAGTGGAACTAGTTACAACAAAATATAAACAGCATCAATTCATGTCAAGGACTATTCGAATCTAATTTTTGATGGAAATCTATGCATTAGTTCTTGAGATAAAGCTGTTAAGAAAATCGTAACAAATGCAGTATAGCAGCGCCACCTGTGGAACTAGTTACAACAAAATGTAAACGGCATCAATTAATGTCAAGGACTAGTCGAATCTAATTTTTGATGGAAATCTGTGCATTAGTTCTTGAGTTAAAGCTGTTAAGAAAATCGTAACAAATGCAGTATAGCAGCGCCACCTGTGGAACTAGTTACAACAAAATGTAAACGGCATCAATTAATGTCAAGGACTAGTCGAATCTAATTTTTGATGGAAATCTATGCATTAGTTCTTGAGATAAAGCTGTTAAGAAAATCGTAACAAATGCAGTATAGCAGCGCCACCTGTGGAACTAGTTACAACAAAATGTAAACGGCATCAATTAATGTCAAGGACTAGTCGAATCTATTTTTTGATGGAAATCTATGCATTAGTTCTTGAGATAAAGCTGTTAAGAAAATCGTAACAAATGCAGTATAGCAGCGCCACCTGTGGAACTAGTTACAACAAAATGTAAACGGCATTAATTAATGTCAAGGACTAATCGAATCTATTTTTTGATGGAAATCCGTACATTTGTTCTTGAGACAGAACTGTTGCGGTAATCTTGGAAAATGCAACATAGAGGTGAGCGATTTACATAAAAAACTAATCAGCACCAATTTATATGTCTAATATTTATGTAAAAAAAAAAAAAATTCGTGCATTAGCTTTTGAGATAGAGCGCCCACAAAATTTATGTTACATACAGACAGACAGTGTCACAGAACCACAGACTCACATTTTGTAAAAACATGTTTTTTGGAATGTCTGACCGCTAAAACTTGTAAATCCGTCAAAAACCAGAATCCGTCGTAAATTTTTAGGAATACAATACTTCCTTTTTGTAAAAGATAGAGGAACGTAAAACTTTTGCAATATTAATTCAACTTTTTTTTTAATAATATTATATTATAACTGTTTACTTTTACATTTTATAAAACGTTAAATATGGCTAAAATATGTTACAGAGAGTTTATGTAATTTCAATAAATATTCAGACATTTGTGGGAGCTTAAAATTACATTAATTTTGCACTGGCGGCGCAGATTCTAAAAGGTATAAAACTCCAGAATTGTAGGGATTTTTTTTTTTTTTTTTTTTTTTTTTTTTTTTTTTTTTTTTTTGTTGAATTAATAAAATATTTCTAAAATCTATCTTTAGTTTAACGTTTTACATTTTAAAAGCTGGCGAGCTGAGCTGAATATGATTTTAGCACTTCACGTACAGACCGGGAGGCAGGAGCATAGACAATCCCCTCATCGAGTTCACGGCTGAAATTCCCAAATTTGTTAAAACTCGATTCAAATATTAAAACGCATTCGGTCTGCCAATGGAAAACACTAGGAAACCCAAATTTAGTGATATAGTCGTAGTTTACCATTGTGTTTTCATTCTCCGAGTCCTTCATGTTTTCGTACTTTTGGGTTTGGAGGAAAACACAATGATAAACCTACGAATCAATCGCTAAAATCGGGTTTTCATGTATTTTCTACCAAGACATGACTTGACTGACCGAATGCGTTTTAATATTGAAATCAAGTTATAAACTAATTATTGAAATTCAGCCACGAACTCAATGGAGTTTGTGCTTGTAGTGGTTAGGCATAAACGTGAACGTTTTTAATTTCTGAACTGTTAACTGACTTTTTACAACTCAACTTATCTTACTGGTTACCTGTAACCATATCGGTAATTGTATCTGACACATTCGACGCTGTTTTCACTCACGCATGCATCCGCCATGCGCTCTTGTAATTTTTCGTAAAATATAATGTTGATGTTTTAAATTTAGAAGACTGAAGTTTATTCTTTTAGTTAGTATTCTTGAATTCTCTTTCAGCTAACGGATGGAAATCAGCGTTTACCATTTTTATTGTTAGGTGTTCTTACGATCAGCACCTACATGCTGCCGCTTCCCAGTCTAGTAAACTTAAGTATAAGGTACCTGTACCCAATATGGACACCCTAAAGAAAATGTATTTTTTTCACCCCCATGTACAAGTCATAGGACTCCAAAAATATGTGACCACTATCCTTGGACTATTGACTATCATTATTAAAATTAGCAACCTTGTAATTATTCTCGTTTAATTTAAATGATAAAAACAAAAAAAGGTTTACAAGTGTCCATATAAGGAATTACCTGTCCCTATTATGGACAGGTGTTTCCTTATTGACTTTCTACACAGTGTGTATGGAAGAGCCACTTTTCCAAGAGATTTTAGAGGAAAGGGAATAAAAAAAATGTATCTTAAAGTATTCCGAGGAGGAGGGGTGACAGTAAATATCTTCAAAACATGCATTTTAGAAAGGGGGGGGGGGAGCATTCTCGGTTTTTACCCTTCGAAGACCCATGCAAAACTCCTTAGTTACTAGTAATTATTATGAAATAACATTGTTGGTTTTGCTTAGCTTTATTGCATCTATCTGCGAATTTACATCTGTTATTACTCAGTGCTCACAGCGTGGACAAATAGAAACTTTTTCACCATGGGCAGTAAGTCCCACATAATCCTCATGAACATATCTGCCACATGTGATGCATGGCCGCATGTTTAAAAAAGCATCAATACTGCAAAAGAAGCAGTACCAGCTCTCCTTTGTTGAGGAAGTCATACCATTGGTACCTACGATCTCGCGAACAGATATCCTACTGGGGGGGGGGGGGACTTTTTATTTTTCTGCAAGGGTTTTTTGGAGGAAGGTTTTTGGGCGATTGTTCAAACAGCATCTTGTTGAACAAAGATTTTACCACTTTGATGATTTTTCAAGTTATTGCTTGGCAACGTTGAATTTTCTTCTTTCTTACAGTTGTAGTCGATGGGGACATAAGCTGTCCATATTGGAAATCGGGCGTAGTTTTACTAAAATTGTACCAAATGAATAAGGAAAATTATTTTAAGCAAAATATGCAATAGCAATCGAAAATATGTTTTATTAGCTTTCTAAAATGCTACACTTTTCAATATTTAATGTAATTTTATCATATCTAATAAGAATTTAAGCTTACAAGTAATTAAGATCAGCACATCTCGAAATAACAAGTTTCCTCCTAAATGGGGAACAGTGCGCTTTTTTACACTTTCCAGACATAATTATCTTTTCAACTGCTTTTCTTCGCGAAAATGATTAGCCATCTCTCGATCAAAATTATTACCTTTAAAAATATTAGGGGTGTCCATATTGAGAGCCCTGTTCATATAGGGTACAAATACCTTATATTTCAGAAATATTTTGAGAACAAAATAAAATATATGAAAGCAAATTCGAATATAGACAAAATTTTATTTTGAAAATATTTTTTAATAAAGAGTTATAATTGTATATTATCTTCCATAAGAACGATGGTTATTTCTTTTCTTTTAAACCGCATGGAACCAGCATCTCTTACACGAATATTAATCTGCTTACATTGCTTTAAACATTAGAAAATTGACATTAAAAAAATTTTCCCCTTTTTTTTTCTTTTTTAAATTTTCTGGAATTTACGGGAAATTTTCCGTTAAAAAACAATGAATTGTACTGGTGTCCGGACTGCCAGTGCAATTTCCGTAAAATCATCTTTTTTTTTTTTTTTTCTTTTTTTTCTCCTAACGGTGTGAAATATTAAATTATTTGATTACATAGTTTCTTAATTAAAGTATAAGTTATTTTCAAACTTTCGTGTAGAAAATTGAATTAAAAGAATGTTTCAAAATACCTCATCCCCTTAGGGCCTATATCCCATAGTATAGATAATTGGCCGACATTCTAACAAACAAACAGAATAACCTCACTGATATTTGAGAACCGCTAGATTCCACGGATTTAGATTATGAAGAATATATGATGCTGCCATCTATTGCCATTTTAAATATCTATAAACTAAACAATGGGCTAATTCTAACAGAATTCTTTCCTTTGCAGATTCCACGCATGCTTTCTAAAAGCAAAAGCCTTATGCAATCTATAATGAGGAAGCTTGCAAGTGCCAAAAACATATTATTTAGCATCAATATTATTAAATGGAGTGTCAAAAAGGCCTTTACATGTGCGTTCTTACATGTGCGTTTCTTTTTTTTTTTAACTTTGCGATAATGTTTAGAAGAAAAATTGGTTTAAATTGGAGTTTTGGGGCGCGTAGTCATTGCAATGAATGTAAATTCGTTAAAAAAGACGGAACAGATGTAGTATTCGCCCGGAATCCACCATCTTGTTTCTTTATTGATCACTTATGACCACTTTATATTTAATTTTTGTGCCATTCAGAAATTAAACATAATAACAACATATTTTTAAACTGAAAAGCAGCACTCGGAACATTATTTGTAAAACGGAAAAAACAAAGGGCGAAAGAGTGAGAGAGAGAGAGAGACAGAAGGAATGCATAATTAGCAAAACGGTAAACACATAAATTTTAAAACAGTTAAATAAAGCAGATATTCATTTTAAAAATATGTATTCCGAAATTGCAGTCCAAAATGTTTTAAAGATTGTACTTTTTAAAAAACAACAGCAAAAATAAATGAATAAATCCAAATACAGAATTTAAAATCGGCAAAAAAGTGGCCGCCATCTCCGGGCGAATACTACATGATAGCTAAAAAGACATATAATGAAAAATTTATGTAACTATTTATTTTTAAAACAAATTATTTAAAAGATGTATACATTCCATGTATGCAGAAAAATTGTATCTAAGAAATCATACTACTCGAGATCGGAAAAATAAAATAATAATAATAATAATAATGAAATCTGTGTTTTAGACTCAAAAGTAATTTTTACTATTGTACTTTAAAATGAGTGACATAAGTAAATAAAATTAAAACAGAGGAAAATTATAATTTAACAGTTTCAGACTTTCACAACAGATGGCAACACCATAGTTTCAAGTTTTGCATGGAAAAGTTGTTTTTTTCTTCAGAGATGAAATAATTAAACCGATGTGGGGTAACATGAAAGGAACTAGTTACTGTGCACAGGATCAGGGCTGTAACTATGGGGCGGGGGCATTTGCCCAGGATCCAAAAGGAAGGGGGCCCCAAATGAAGGGGCATAAGGATCCTGTATAAAATGGATTTTTTTTTTAATTTCGTTTTCAAGATTTTAATGAATCAATATTTGGCAAATCGGGTTACGCATATCATGCATACTTATTACATATTTTATTATTACATATTTAAATTTTTAAAATAAGCCGATTATTCGGAAATTAATAAAATTCTCTTTGTAAATATACTTTGCGGTGGAGAAGGGGAGGCACCAAAATCCATGTTTGCTCCGGGTGCAAAAAAGTCTAATTTCGGTTTCGATCCTGTTTCATAGAACCTGGCAGTACCAGTGGCCGAGAAGTTCTGACCTCTCAGCTGGTAGACGGCAGGTGCGTGGTTCGAACCCAATCGTGGCCGTCGGCCTAACCGCTCGGAGTTTTCGTGGTTTCCTTGGAACGTTGTGTAAATATGGGTTAGGTTCCTTTAGATAGTCCCCCATGAAGGGCACTCCCCCCGTGGGCCTATATCCCTCGAGTAGATAAACCAAACCAAACCGTAGAACATGAAACTACCAATAACAAAATTTATAATTTATAAAAATTTTGCGGATAGCATAAGAGCTTTGGGCTTTTAATTTTAGTGGATTACTTTTTTAGAAATACAGTGAAACCTCTGAATAAGGGACACCCATGGGACCGGGACATTTGTCCCTTAAATAGAGGTGTCCCTTATTCGGAGTTTTTACTTTTGTTAAAAATTAATCATTCAGATAGATATGAAAAATAACATACCATTAAAGATTAAGTTTAAATGTACCCGAAGACTACAAATTACGTTAATCAGATACAACAGGAATAGAAAATTAATAATTGAAATTTTCAGTCGATTACTTCTTAAAAAGATTTGTAGAATTATTGATTTGCATTTTTTGCATAAACATTTCACACAGGCAAAAAAATGCAGTAACATTTAAAAGAATCTTACTTGAAGTAATCTATCAAAAGTGATTCTTTTGCAGATTTCAATTTTTCAGTACTAACCTATTCAAGTGCTCATTTACCGTTATAAATTTCAGTCCTTTATTATTAGCAATATTTACGAAAAAAGTATTCAGCTTTACATATTTTAAAGAAACTGTGAAGTTCTTTATTTCACAATTTTCGCTTCTTCTTTATTTTCATAGTCATCCTTACAAATTCAGCATTACCTTTGATGGGGGTAAATACACCGATTATGGGTAAATAATTGTGTCATATGCCTCTCTATTAACATGATTACCCGTCTGTTTAATAAATTCAGAAAAATCTGTATTTTCATTCTCATCTAAGACTATTTTATTAATCCGAAATGCAAAAACCAATTCCTTTAATCTCATATTCAAGTGTCCTTTAAATCGAGTGTCCCTTATTCAGAGGTAAATACATTAAGCGTCTTATACCAAGGGACTGGGACCGGAAGTTTTGTCCCTTAAATAGAGGTGTCCCTTATTCGGAGTGTCCCTTATTTAGAGGTTTCACTGTATTAATTTTCTATGATTCGAAGAAAAATCATCGTTCAAAATAAATGGTTTTAAAATTTAAGGATTTCGTACTCTTCGTGGGCGTATTGAGTATATATTTCTTTCTGAGATATGAGTTCTCTAATGATAAAAAACGCTTTTCGGAGTCATGGGTAATTTTGGGGGCTATTATATATTTTAATTCGTGGTTAAACTATATTTTCGTAGTTAAGAAACATTTGTGTTTTTTTCTCAGAGAACTTCTTAAAAGTAAATAATGCAAATAATATAGAAAATGTGCTTTAATTGTATTTTTTCTCGAAACTAATTTTTCTGTAGTTTATACATCTTTAAAGTACTTCATCTGTTTTAATTTTTATTCAGAATTACAGGTATCTTTAACGTACAATCTTGATACACGCTGGAATAACTATGTATCAGTTTTCAACTATTAGTTCATAAGTTAGTTAATTTACTTCAACTACGCGAAAACACCAGCTCAATAAATTAATCCTATAGGAGAATTTTAATTTTTTTTTAATATATCGTTTGCATTTCAATATTTTATATTACCACTTTTTATTTTATTTTATTTTATTTGTTTGTTTATATATTTGCATTAGCTAGCTGAGACTGATCTCTACGGAAGCCGTTTTTTATTTTGTCGATTTTGTTTACACATTTTTCTATTCGATTATTTGTACTTTCAGAATCGATTTCGAAAATAAAAAATTTCCTAAAAAAAACCGATAGATAATTGAAATAATTGAAAAAATAGAAATCGCTCTTTGTCGAGATTGACCTCAACTAGCCAAAAAAAATAAAAAAATTTAAAATATTGAAATGTAAATGAAATGCTCGCTTAAATATTTTTTCCACACGATTGACATTAGCAAGCGCGCGCATTTTCGGGTGCGTAAAGTTTAATAATTAAAAAAAAAAAAAAAAAAAAAAAAAAAAAAAGTGTTCTTTTTAAGCATTTTTAGCCTTAATTTAGATTTATTGGCTTAGGTATATAACTTTTTAAAAGTGCGCCGGAGCTTGTCGGACCAGTAGAAATATGCCAGAATATAGTCGTAGTACTAATTATAGCTATAAAGTTGTTTTTTTTTATTATTGCATAATTGCTATTTTTAGATATAGATTGTTTTCGTAATCTCTTATTAGGAACGAAAAATCAGAATCTCTATACAACAATTTATCTTTGTTAAATACTAAATGCAAATAATACACAAAACACACATATACATATATTATTACATTGATTTATAAAAATAATTAAAACTTTACATATAGTAAAATTAACACCCTTAATTAAACATCACTCGTAAATAAAACAACTCTGTTATTAATTATTTTCCTCTTATTAGATATTTATTTATTTATTTATTTTATTAAATACATACTTTTATGTACATGTAACATTTTTTAAGTGTATTTATTATTATATAAGTAAGTAGCAATGATTTTAACTGTAAAACACGTAAAAAATATTTTGGTCATGATTTTGCTTCAAATACTCAGTTGTGCGTCTGGGGGGGAAAAAAATTCCAAAATTTTTCTGTATATTTTCAAAATGATGACTCTGGATTCCAAATATGTATACATATAGGCTATTCGGGTATTATGCAATACCATTTTATTTTTATTTGTAAAAATGTCAAAAAATAAAAAAAAATAAAAATAAAAATAAAAAAATAAAAAATCAGAAACATGAACAGTTAGTTCTAAAATACAAATTTTGACTATTTCTTGACACATTTTTAATTCTTTTAAAACTGAAAAAAAATAGGTATAAATATCATACCTTTAAAAAAACATTACACTTATTGAATATAAAAACTGATCGTATAATACCGTCATAAAAATATAAAAATTGTCATAAAAATCACGATTTAAAATAATAACAATAGTTATTTAATGAGTGTAGCCGTATTACACTCATTTATAAATTACTGGATTTTTTGGAAAAATATTTTAATTGTCGAAAAATATTTTAATTTTTAGACACGTCTTAGAACAGCTTTATAGTCAATATTTTATTTTACCCGAAATACCATCTTGAAAAACATTATCTCTTCATTCATTGCCGCACAGAAGAAAACTGATTGACGCAGCAATAAATTCAACTGTTCTACTTTATACTGAACTTGGTTTACATCTCTGTAGTTTTAATTTTATGAATACGAATTTTATAAACTTTACTTGATAAAAACTGCAAAAATTGAAATTAAGATTTTATTTCACCGTATCTCTCCAACAACAATTATCCAATCAGAACAAAACACAGTGTCTCGTGGGCGCACTCGGAAGTGGTATGATAGATTTACGTTTGGCTACAATGCCGTATGCGACAGATATTGAAGTATTCCATATTGTCTGACCATTCTATAATAGCCGAATTTTCTCAATAGATACAAATCCGAACTATTTTCCTTTTTTATTTTTCTCTCTTTTTTCTAATTGTTTTTAACACTTTCTAACAAAGTTGAAAAGTGTTTATTCTTTCGGTTTGCCTAGCCGTTTGTCCGTCTAGCCGTCTAGCCGTCTGGCCACGTTTTAACTCTTGTAAATATACTCGGATTATCATGAAATATTTAGACGTTATTGAAGTTTATCCTAGCACGAACCCTATTGAATATGAAGTTTCTACCATGATTAATTTATTTACAGGGACAGTCGAAAGTTTTCCATTACATTGCGGTCTATTGGGAGGGGGGGGGGGGGACACTTCAAATGAATTTTAAAGATGTTACATCTTGCCAAACACATTCAAATTCATTTGCATCTCCGAAGTACATAAAATATGCATTCTGTGAAATATGCAGTGAAAAAAATAGTTATTATTCATTTGCAGGACCACACAAAAGAATTCCATTACATAATAATAAAGGGGGGAATTGTTTGCGACATATTTTAATTATGGTAAACAGTTTCATGTATAATCAAATTGATATATGTCGCTGAGGCTTAATATGAGTTATTTCACGCTTAATACAAAGTGCATAGCATTAACAGGTACGCACAAAAGATTACAAATTGTATATTCTATCCGAAGTGCGGTATACTATGGAATGATGGCTATTAGATGGATGAAAAGCATTTTTTAATTATAATATTCGATTTCAAGTTCCCCTAAATGTATCCACATTATATGGTATGTATAGATGCTAATAGTTACACAATTTAGGTATACAGGGTTGTACAAGAAAAAGTTTGTCGGAAAAGTTACTGAATATTAGCGTACTTTACTTAAAGTTGGTTTTAAAATGAATTATGCATTTTTACTTGAACTGCATTCAGTTTACTAAGAAATGTTTGTAGAATATAGATATAATGATACAAAGGGTCACACAAAGAACTGGATACAGGGTCGCCTATGAATAATAATTTCCGGAAATGTGTTTTAAGTAGCTTAAAGAGTATTTTTGTTTGAACTAAATTTTAGCAAAATACTTTCATGTAATAAAGGAACTAGGTAAACTACAGGGCTGAACAAAATCATTCAAGTATGTTTCCGTCTATTAGTATAAATAGCTGAAAGAAAAATACAACCAGTTAGACGTTTTCTTGTTAACTAAATTTTCCCATTATATAGTATATATATCAACCGACAGATCATGTACGAAGCTGTTCAAAAGTACTGGAATAAATATTTGACTTTGGACAGTAACATCTTATTTCCCTGGATAATGAAGCTTTGTTAATATTTCAGGAAGTTTTGGAAAGTATTTCATAATCTATGCTTAACGCATGATTTTTCGTACTTGTTTTTTTTTGTGTTTGATAGCAGTTGTGTATATCAATCGATTTGGATATGATCAAGCATGAATGCAGGAATTACCAAAGTCTCGACTGATTTCGTTGGCCAGCTTCAAATTGTGACCACTTAAAGGTTTCAAATTTAAAAAGATGTACAAAAAATTTTTAAATCCAAAAACTGCTTTCCCATAAATGTTTGGTCTTCATATAAGAATACTAGAACATTTTTACTTTACCCCTCTATATTAACCTTTTGCACTCCAGAGGTGATTCTCACTCACTATTAGTGGCCCACATAAATGGGTGTTCCAAATGCTCTGGACATAGGTATTTTAATCTAATTTTCGCCGTCTTATCCAATGGTCGAATAATATGCGACAAAAGATTGCGAAAAAAACTTCAAGATTTTAATGCTGTCGAAAGCATTTTAGCGTTCCAATTTACGAGTGATACGTGGCAACACTCGGGGCTGAAAATTTCGGCCCGTGCAAATCTCTGGTCTGTATACTGTCATCGGAAATCCGATTTCATTACTCTAGACCAGCGGTTCCCAAACTTTCTTGGTACAAGACCCACCTTTCAGTGACAAAAAGTTTAACGATCCACCCAAAATAAAGTTGTATATCAATTTTTGTACTATCTCTATACGCTTGGCTATCCTATCCTACCAAAAGCGCAAATTTTCGTACAGATACATTATCAACAGAAATAAGAATCGATAATCTCAACATAAGTGAATAGTAATTAAAACAATGTACAAACTACAAAGGTAGTTGAAAATACGTTCAATTATTATTAAAACATAGCTTTATAATCAGTGACATATCTGGTACTGGTGTTTACCAATGTATATTAACATGCAGTTTGTCTCAGTAATTGTCTTTCACAAACAGCAAAGTAAAAAAAGCATTATAAGCATAAAGTGTTGAATTTCCACAAGGACCTCAAAGCTGATTTAAATCTTCTTGGATATTCCGTTATTATATTAATCTAGAAGGAAATAAAGAATTTTCCCAATAATATTATTTTTGTTGAAATTCTCATACCTTTTTAAACAGATAACATAAAAGATATATTTTGATGACAAACCTCGATTATTTCGCGACCCACCAAAATAACTGCCGCGTCCCACGAGTGGGTCGCGACCCATAGATTGGAAACCGTTGCTCTAGACTGTTTCGTGTTTAAATAACTATTCATTGGATTTAAAAAATGGATGCACAATACTTTTGCTAAAATCATTTTAAGCGCTAAAATGATAATAAAGTGAATTTTTTTCAAAACGTTACCCATGAAACATTTGAGTTATTTTTTAAAAATTTTAAAACTTTATTTTTTTTTTTCAATAAAATCGAGGTTTTTAATGTAATGAATTCATGCTACAGAACACGCATTTGAACAGTTTTATTGTTGTTGTTGGAATAAAATATGTACTAAAAAATTGTTTGGTCAATGATTCATTCAATGACAATTTTTTAAATAGTCTCCTAAACCCTCTGATTTCCATGGCAGGAATTCCGTCTCTCAGAGAATCTGAATTCACACCAGAAAATTTCAGTAATAAATTTGGCTTTATTTAAATAAGTATAAATAAATAAGTATAAATATTAGTGTTTTAAATTTCGTACGTATTTGGAATATCCGACTTAAAAAATCCACTAAATCCGAAAATCTTTTGGTAGCATTTATATGCCATGGGCGTTTTAGAAGATTAAGCAAGCAATCTTGGTCATTCTTTCATTAGATTCAGGTAGGTTGATATAAGCTGCTAATTCAACTTTCACATTTTTATACGGAATCGTTACATAATATGCAAGACACAAGAATTTGGAAAAGTCAAATATTCATTGTTTATTAAATGCTTAAAACTAGCTCAGTTACATTTTTAAAACAGCCTATCTGAGATAAGTTTTTATTAATCTAACTTTATAAAGATGAGATTGTTTGAACACCAGTATTTTATTAGAGAAAATGTTATATTATTTAATCGGAAAATTTTTTTTGGATTTAACAGATCGACATTTTCCCCGAGAATACACTGGTGTGCAAAAAAGCGGAAATCTCATCATTGAACTTTAAGTCATAAAAAAATTAAATCTTGAGAAATTCAATCATAAAAATTAAAGTTAAAATAATATTTCTTGATATATTAAAAAGGTATCTGAAATACGATATATTTAAAAGGGATCGAAACATAACATAGCTATTTTAAATTTTGAGCACTTTGAAATGAAAATTTTTACTAAGACATATGCTTAAATAATGTATCTTTATAGACGAATTTTTTAATTCAATATTATACAAATACTTTTTTTTTTATAAAAGTTAAAATTTAATTCAAAATCTAAGCCAACTTTAACTTTTTATGGGAAATTTCCATTTGTCTCTAAATCTGCACAATTCTTTTACTTAAAAGTTATAAAATATCGTTTAAAAACTCATCATCGAAATTTATAAAACTTTTTTTCTTTCAAAAATAAGTTTTTAAAAAAATATGAATCATTGACCAAACAGTTTTTTCTTTTACAGACCAAAACAAATAAATTAAAAAATTGTTATTTAAATTCAAGATCCAAAAAACCATTTCTTTCAAAATATTCATCTGTGCGAAAGAATTTGAATGTCTTCTTTATGTAAGAAATATACAAGAAATCATAGGTAAATGAAAATAAATTATCTTGTAAAAATGTTAAAGTATATCATATTTAAATACAAGGTTCCATGTATAAAATTTTTCAATTTGTGTTTTTTTTTTCTTTATTTTTATCAAAACTTTTTAAATATTTTTTAATGATAAATACAAATTATCTGGCAATCCTAACGAATTGACAATTGAAGAAATTTTTTGCTTAAATAAAAAAAAAAATTAAAAAAATTTTGTTAAAATTATAACTAGAAGTATTTAATCATGATTTTCCATTATTATTTCACATTTTTTTTCCTTTGTAGACTGATCAAAGAAATTAATGTTTCACCAGTAATTTTATGCTCAGAAAAACAGAATTCGTTTAAATTAAAAGCTGTAGCATGGCAATAAGTTCTAATTTACTACCACGATATGAACAGTAAAATCAAAATTGAATTGATTTTTATTCCACATAAATTTTTATCTTCAATAATTTTATGCACGTAAATCGATGGGGTTTCGAGTAGTTTGAAAGACAGGAATAAAAAATGTATAGTAAATTTAGAGGATAATTGCTTTATTTTTAAATAAAATATTTGTTTTTACCTCCCAATAAATTTACATAAAACTAAAATTATTACCAACAACTTTTTCGTTATTTACAGATTTTTTTTTAACTCGCTGAGTGCCACAATGACTCACACTGAAAGTAAAATAATATATTGTTTTAAGAAATTACTAAGAAATTATAAGTAAGTAATAAATAAAAATTAAGTAAATTTTAAATAATTTTGCAGTAATTACTTAAAACAATATAATTTCTTTTGGCTTTATATCATATTTCAGAGTGTCAGCTACCGGTGAATGATGTGGCCTAAATGAAAAATTTAGTGTCAGTCACCAGTTCCTGACGTGGCACTCAACGTGTTAATTATGTTTTTACCGTTTGGTAAAATGAAACTCCGTTCTACAATAACGTATCAAATTGTTTTCGCCAGAAATTACACTAAACTTTTCCACAGTAAATGCAGCAAATATTTGTATACCCTTATTTCAAAATACAGGGTGACAAGAAATAACTTGAACGAAGTTTCAAACCAAAAATCTGTAACTATCACTAAAGTTATAAAGTTATTGTCACAGAGAATTGATTGTATGAAGCTAGTAAACAGGTGTAGGCAAGTTAATTGTGATAATACTTGGATTACATAAGCAGGGTATGAAACAATGTGAAATTGTTCAATGATTAAAGTGCCTAAGAAGACGGTTTCATATACAATCAAAAGGTTTAAAGAACTCGGACATGGTAATAACAAGCCAGGAAGAGGGAGAAAACGCAGAGTTAACACATCAAGAAACCGGGTAATTATCAAATAGCGAGTTCAACGAAATCTTAGGATTTCAATGAGAAAGGTTGCCAGAGAGCAAAGAAAGTAGATGGCAGAGAGACGAAGATCAAGAGAAACCGCACATTTGATGGCAAGAGTAGAGTCTTCACCCTTACAAAGTGAAAGAGGTTCAAAAGTTAACAGCAGAAAACAAAGAAAGATTTGAAAGGTGTAAAGATCTGTTAACTCCTTCGCGACGGGAGCCTTTAACGAAAGGTTTAATGTTTTGTCACCAGTTTTAAAAAACAGAAATTTGTGCCTTATTAAATCGCAAAAATGCTCCTATTAAATAAGCCAAATTTTGCAGTAAAATTTTACTGGTGAGGATAAACAATTAGTCTTAAGCGGCACTTTTTGCGGCACGTATACGTGTCGCTCTTCCCCAAGGGGTTAAACTGGACCGCAAGTGATCGATTGCAAACATTTGTCTTCACAGATGAGTAACTATTTTCGATGGAACAAGTTCACAATAGTCATAATGATAGAGTTTGGGTCAGCAGAAGCATCTGGACCTTCTTGCATTGTTGAACTGCGTCAACGACCCCAATCTGTAATGGTTTGGGGTGCTATTTGTGCTAGTGAGAAAACACCACTTCTTTTTTTCATCAAGGGATAAAGATTAATCAACAAACATATCGCAAACTCATTTTTGAAGATGTTGCCTTACCTTAGTCACAAAAGTTCTTTGGAAACAGAAGAAGGATTTTCCAACAGGATTCCGCACCTATACACAGAACTAAAGGCATTCAAGCTTGGTGCAAGAAACATATTCCAGACTTCACTGGAGCTCAAAAACGGCCACCGTATTCCCCAGATTTGAACCCAATGGATTATTCTGTTTGGTCCATCTATGAGACAAGGGTGTGTGCTAAATTTCATAAAACTTTGCCATCCCTAAAGAAATCCTAATGCAAGGAATAGGATAAAATATTAATAAGTGAGTTGCGGCCCATCGCCGAAAATTTTTTTTTGATACATTTAAAACTCCGCATTAAGACTAAATGTAACCACTTTGGAAATTTGTAAATATATTAGACGAAATAATGTATTCATATTTATTTTGAAGTTTGGTCGTAATATTTTCATTAGCATTATAGTTATAAGATATCATGAGTGTCCAATTTATTTCTTGTTACTCTATTTGTCTTATATGTTTGATATTTTTCATAAATTTCCTTTACCTCCACATTAGGAAAAAAAACATAAGACGCAAATTTATTTTTTTATTCATGAAATTTATTGCTGAATGAAACTATTTACATAATGTGACAATGGTTCATTTGATGTACAAAGACATACACTCACAGAAACACTTAGAAAAATCATAAGTACACAGAAAAGTCAATTGAAATATTCCACACATAGACATAAAATTTCATAGAAACATTTTTACAATAATAAAGCATCTTTAAAAAATTATATTTTGGTTGAAAAGGTATTACCTTCATTTTATGTTTGACAAGACACTATTATAAAATATACAATTTACCATAATTTATAATCATAATAGTTACGGGTTGTAAAAATCACAGTAAAGCTATTATTTTTCTATTTTACTTTCAATAAACATCATTGTCAAAATTATTTTAATTATCGTCGAATAATTTAAATTTTAATCATATAAAATGCGAAGACAGTCTGAAAATCATTTAGAAATTTAAATTAAAAGATAATAGCTTCTTCGATTAAATCTTGGAAAAAAAAATCATAATTAAAATAGAGAAATATACATATTTTTGTATACTTTATACAGTAATTATTGCCTAAAACTTATTCATAATTTCTTGAAAGTTTACACTATGGTTGTCAAAATGTAATGCATAGTATTTGAAATAGAATTCTTTGAACTTCTTCCTTTTGTCTCTTTATCTTAACAGCACTTTTCTGTTTGAGTTATTATCTTTGACTCAAATAAGACTAGCAAGTTATATATCTGAAAAGACTTTAACCCGTCAGTAGTCGCGTGTCGGTCTTTTCGCCGCCCGTATAACTTATCTTCTCTTAACTTATATCATATTACAAATACAACGGATATCTACCATGTAGCTGACTTTGAAGCTTTCTCGACCACCTTAGTGAAGTAATAGGACACCTCTGTTTTTCTTTCAGGTACATTTTTAGAAACAAAGTTGAAATCGGCGAAAAAGTCTACGTAAAAATTACTAATGTGAGCTAATTTTTATTTTTTCCAATTACTCCAGATCTCATGAATAAAATGCATAATTTAAGAAAACTGCAAATTTATATCTTCGTTGTAATGTTATTTTCGTATATTAGGTGAAAAACATTTCTTATTTTACATATTTGGTATACGGGGGGGGGGGGGGGGGGGGCTAGCGGCAAAAAGACCGAGCGCGACTAATGACATCGTGAAAAAAGTCGCGACTACTCGCGGGTTAAATATTGAAATCCGCTGCATAGAGTATCTGATATATGAATAAGTATTCGTATTACAAATATCAATGTTCACTTACATTATCTGCAAGTTGATGCTGATACAGTTTTTTACAGTATTTATTCTCAAATATAATATTATGAAAAAAATGTATGGTAGACTATATATACACAATCGGACTATATATTTAAAAATCTAAAACTGTATCAGTATAACTCAACAAATTTGGAAAGTGGATGTAGTACAGTAAAATAAATATTTTATAATTACTGTTTCATACATAAAAAACTGCTGATCTCTGATCATTTCTCATTTAGAAACAACAAATCAACAGCTGAGCGATAAAAAATTTAAAGTCCAAATAATTTTTTCATTTACCAGTGCCATCTCGCACCAGGGAGAAAAATTTGAGGGCCATAAAATGCATTTAAAATTAAAAATAATGTACTTTATACAAGTCCCCCATAAGCTTCGGGGCCGTATTTGGGCCCTGGTGTATAAATATCTGGGTCGCTAGTTTTCTTTATTTATGTATAAAAATTTCTTTTTAGTCTCTTTTGAAGACTTCTATAAACGCTTGTACCGGAGTGCATTACTCCATCTGCACTTCATCTATTATTGACCCAGTTTATTACATCAAATTTTCCTAATTACATATGTAGTCAGCGTCATAAGCTTTTCAAGCAAATGAAAGAAAATATTCGTATTTATTATAGTAACCTGAGATATGATTGGACTAGGAAGTAAGTTCTGAATTACAAAGAATACTGTATTATCCGCATTACTGACATTTCGTACTATGTTTCGCGTACTCGTTGAAAACCATAGTGCAAACTTCATTTAGACGAGGTTCTATTCACTGTACATAAATAAACCCGCAAGAAAGTTCAATAGTTCTCTCTATGAGTTCTTTGTCCATTAATCCACTTTCATTAGATCTTGTTTTGAGGCACCGTTTGACTTCTGTCCTTCGGATTTCTTCATTTCTTCCAAGTATTGCCTGCTTTTCTTCTTCATAGCAATTTCTTCAAAGTACGTCTTTCTGTAGAAATTATAGAACATGCCCAAAAACAGGACTGCATGGAAAATGATGATGTAGGCAAATACAGGCTGGAAGCCACAGTCGTAGAAGATTGGAATGGCTGCATGTATGGTGGCAATGATAAATTGAACCTGAAAATAATAAAAAAAATAAAAGTGTAAGTCATGTTAAATGGTTTATTTCATTTAGAAATATATTGGAACAAATATAGTAATTGCACTAACATTAACGCGATTTATGAAACGCATTTATCATAAAAACATACAATTAATTATTTAAAAAACGTTGATTTTACTGTAAAACACAATTTTTATTGTAAATGTACACAAATTATTTCTTAATAAAACACGTGCCATGTTTTATTTAATATAAAACACACACAATGACCTCTATCGGTTACCATACAATGTAACATCGCACCAAAATCACTAGATTGCAGCAATGAACAAAAAAATCACCATTTTGGCACAAAAAAGAATCCCTGCCGTGTTTGCAACATCTGCACCAATATTTGGATACGCAATTTTTAATCTACATCAATAAAAGAGTTTAAAAAAGGGAGACATACAGTGTAACCAGTGTAACCTCTGAATAACAGTTATCCGTGAAACCGATGAAAAATGACCTAGAGGTACATGTTATTCAGAGCTTTCATTTGAAGAAAAAATAAAATTACATAAATTTAAATAGAAATACACTGTCATTTTTATTAATCCTCAATATTTTTTTAAAACATTAAATATATATATATATATCAATAATTTTCAATTGCTTTTTTTCCGCAAATAGCTTTCTCGAAAATAATAATAATAACTAAGGTTTTTATTATTATTGTGATTTAATGCAAAATTTTTAATTTCATGGAGGTTCGTCAAATCTTCAGTATATGTGTTAATTTTGGAAAACTTGGGAAATTTTATAATTTCTCTTATTTTTTATTTCTCATAACTTCCTTTTTCGAAATTTCTATTATTTACGGTATGGGATCAAATGTGAAAATAACTGCCAAATCTTTATCCGACATACAAACTCGCTGGCCTTCATGATAGATATGACTATTGTTCTAAGAATATTATTTTACTTTTCCCCATCATTATTAATGTCGCCGTTTTCTGTTTGTCACCATATCAAATAAATTTTGTTTGATCTGCTTCACATTTTGGTTTGCAAATACATATGTAATTGTATCAGGAATGGTGACTTTTTTCTCGTGAATTTTGAACAACCGTTATTCGCAATTCTTTATTTTGAGATTCCTAAGGCTGATACTATGGAACATGCTTAGCTCTATCAACGTGTGGCTGTTATTCGGATGTTGTCGTTGTTTAGAGGTGACCGTTCAAGGCGTTTTCACTATATATTAATGTTTCAAAATTGTACTACGTGTTTACCTATAAAAACGTATGATGATTCAAAAAATTCCAGTTGATACATAGAAAACTGGCACAGCTAGTTTTAATAACTAGCAATAACAAATCCTGCTTAGAATGTTTGTTATTAAATAAAGCAAATATTGCCATTTTAAGTTTCTGGTATGAATTTGGAATATCTTAATTAAATAATCCACTAAATTGGAAACAGCGGTGGTAGCATACCATGGACATTAAGGGGTTAAAGGATTTTTTAAAATACAGATTAGGTTAAAATGTTATTACCCCTTAAACATTCCTTTCTCTAGCTTTTTTCATTGAAATAAAGCGTGTTACTTACCATTTGCATCTGAGTGAGGTATTTTTTCCACCATAAGTATTTCTGCATATGAGGTCCAAGAGCTGCTAAGCAATAGTAACTGTACATAATAACGTGGATGAAGCAATTGATGAATGGGAAAAAGGCATTGTGACCACCTAATAAAAAAAAAAACAGATTTTAGCTTCTATTATGGAAAAATGATGTTACTCTATGTATAGCAACGGTATTTAAAGAAAGAAAAACCTAAAAGTACGCCTTTCAGGTTTGAATATGAAAGTTTAGAACAAATCGCTCAACATTAAAATTACCAAAGGAGAAAAAAAATCTTGTGCAGAGGACTTTTAAGAAAAATCTGATCTATTATCTACCTTTGCTCTGGCTGAAAAAAAATGATGAGAGACCAAATCGATCAGAATGAAAACCAACTGGGAATAAATATCTCATCTGTCCTTTGCATTTTAGCTAGAGTCTCCGGAAGGAGGAGGTGGAGGCTTATTTTATCCGACCCGGGTCGGAATGGCGCTAATTTTTTTCACTGAGAGTTTGATTCGGGTAGGAATGGGTTTAACATTTGGTTTGGGTTCGTGCGGGCTTTGGGTTTTGGCTTTCACTTCTCGTGTTTGTATTAACCTGATTTTTCAAAAGAAAATCCAGATTATTTCTTCATATGAATTTTAATACATGCATGTATTTAAACATAAATAAATATATATAGTGAATTATATGTATATTTATTATGGTTATGCACAGTAAAAAATGAAGACCCAAATTGGGTTGAAAGATTTCTGGGTACAGAATTGTTCCAATTTGGAAAGTTCAGTTTGTAGCACAAAATCGTTTTAAATAAGTCTGATTTTTAATTACATTAAAACAATTAAAATATCTTAGATAGTATATACATTATACCTCAGAAATTTTGATTAATTTAATGTTAATAAAGATCTGCTCTGTTTTGAACCATTTTGGGTTATCTATTTTGGGAACAATACTCTACCATTTTGGAATCCTTACTGTAACATTTCAGGAAAATTACTATACCCAAAAATCTTTCAACCCAATTTGGGTCTTCAATTTTTTACTGTGTGTATATACAAAATTTTTTTCAATATAGAAAATAAAATTTGTATTATACATAAAATTGCACATTATTTTTCATAATTTTATTTAATAAAAGTAAAATCTTTCCATTTAGGATTCGCGAGGTATATCCAACCAATTGCTTTTTCTTCCCTTTTCCTTTCGTGTACGAGTCAAGTTTTGAGTTAACTTTGAATAAAAAATATAGAGATCAGATCGAGTATAGCCCTAACAAACTGCATAATCAAGATGCATTATCCTGGTGAAACAAGAAGAGAATTTTTTTTGCGCTTTCCCACATTATTATTTATATCTTCAATTTCACTACTTGAAAGGAGCGGTAAAGAACACAACATTGACAAAATTATATGATGACTAAGGCGGTAAACAGCAACGTCACCTAAATGGTGGGGGAGGATTATGTAACAAAAATCATATGGTAAAGCTAAAAAATTAAAATTTTATGGATTAAGAAAATAAGTTTTTTCCCAAATGAAATAAAACTTCATTACAGAAAAATGCAAATTAGAAAAAAATAAATATAACGTAACTATATGCAGCCTATGTATGATTTAATCCGTTATTCTCTCTGTTTTAGAATTATCTCTATATTTCTTTCATTGACTTTTTTGAAACATTTTAATTATGAGAAAAAAATTGTTTAAGAAATTTGAATAAATAGAATATTCATCAGCACATTTAGTAACATAATGTAAATTTACAACATTTTGTGAAATATTTCGAAAGATATCTTTTTAGAAAATAATGTTTATTCATATGAATTTACGCCATTTATTAAATGTATGCGTTTTTATGCAACATAAATTTTAAACGCAATTACAGTGATTGCAATAAAATGTGCCATTTAGGTTACTGTTACGTTATCATGAACAATCTACATTTATGTGTCTCTACAGTTTAATGTGGTAATTATGTTACGATATTTAGCATTTGCTGTTACACTCAGCTGCGCACAATCAATATTGACAGTAGATTATCGTAAAATACCGTTAATCCGCCCTTCCCGATCAAACGCCCTCTCTCCACTTTATAAAAAATTTGAAATTTTCAAAAAATCTCGAGAGAGCGCCCCCCGCCATCCCCCTAAAAAAATCGCTCAAAAAACGGAAATTTCGTCAAAAAATCGTGAAAAAGAAAGGAAATTTTATCTAATGATCGTTGAAAAAACGCTAATTTTGCGAAAGAATCACGAAAAATAACAACAAATTTCTTGAAAGAATCGCGAAAAAAATCTTGAATTTCTCGGAAGTATCGCCAAAAACCCCACATTTCGACGAAAAATTGCAGTAAAAACACGAATTATTTGAAAAAAATCTCTAAAAAAGCACAAATTATGTCAAAAGTTCGCGGAAAATTGTGAATCACAAAAAAGAATGCACATTTTGTCAAAAAAATTGTTAGAAAAAACGCAAATATGTCGTATCTATAAATAAACGGTCAAAATTTGTAGAAAAAAAAGCACGAAATCTATTAAAAAATCTCGAATAAACGCCCATTTCATCAAAGATTCATGATTCATTCATTTCATCATGATTCATCCCATGCTCATTCCCATAAAGAAACACTAATTTTTTCAAGCATCGCGAAAAAACTCTGCAAATTCGTCAAATATCGCGATAAAACCCTGAAATTTCGTCAAATATCGCGATAAAACCCTGCAAATCTCGTCAAATATCGCGAAAAAATCCTGCAGATATCTCGAAAAAAATGCAAATTTTGTGAAACGATTGCGGAAAATCCTGTGTAAGCGCACCCCTCTAATTAATTTACGATTTTTCGTCACGTTTGGGGTGCGGATTAACGGTATACGGTATTTTACGGTATGTTTTTTTGTAAAAAGAAAATCCAGATTCCTCCATTCCCACAACTTATTTTAAAAAGAAATAGTCAACTTATTTAATGAAAATTAAATAATGCGAGAATAAATCGAATTATATGGTTTTTTTTTTTAAGTGATGGGAATCAAATAATCTGAATTTTAAAAAAGCAGCCTTCTGGCAACACTGCACGCTATGTTAATCTACAGCTCATTGCTAATTTGTAAGATATATCTTTATAAAACAATGTTTATTAATATAAAGTTAGATCTTTATTAAATTAATACATTTTTATGCAATGCATAGCAAAATACACAATCGTAATGTAGTCCAGTAAAGATGTCAGTTATGTTATATTATAGCAAACACCGTATATATAGTGCAAGAGAAGACCGCGCAAAACCCTATGTCATCGAGCACATTAGAAAATCCTTTATTTTATGAAAGAGTAGCAGTAGGGGAATCTAATCATCCATATCTGCCGGAAGAAAAGTGGTGCATAAGCCAAAAACTGATACCATTAGTGGTTGACTCGTAGACTTAGTATTGTGTTTTCCTGCACCCAGTTTTCCATGTTTCATACTTTTGATTGCACGGCAAACACAATGATAACCCTTCGAGTCAACCACTAGTGGTATAAATTTTTGGTTTATGCACTACTTCACTTCCGGCACACATGGATCATTAAATTCCTCTATCACTACTTTTCCATAAAATAAAGGATTTTTTCTTGTGCTCGATGACATAGGTTTTTGTGCGGTCGGCTCTTGGACTAATATCGTCACTTTTTTATTTTGTAATTTATTTTACAACATTAATACATTGCAGTTGGTTGTTTTATGTTAAATAAGCCCGATATTGATGCAAGTAACGGAAGCTGCAGAATTTTGACCACAACCTCTAAGGAGAAATTCCCATAACGCAATAGCCAAAGACGACCGTAAACGCTATGTTCACACACGACACATGTGGATAACTGTCAGTTAATAACACATTTATAAAAGAAATATGACCGCAGTCAAAATTGCAAGCAGTTGCCATCTATGAAATCGGACACGAACTTTTGGAATTACTCAATAGCTTCAAGAATGGACCATATACTTATTTTTGGTTCGAGACTATAAAATCGCCATTTTATCTTATGTGACGTCACAGGAATATTGTATATCGTATTTATTCCATGCAGATTATTACAGAAAATTTCTCTTACACTTAAAAGAATGCAAATAGTTTTACATTTATTTTCATCTAATAATTCATTTAAAAAAATGGAGCTTATTCTCCCTTTAGATTCGAGGCTATAAAAATCGCCATTTTACCTTATGTTACATCATAGGAATACTGTCCATTTGAACTTCTTATTTCCTCCCCCCCCCCCCCACACACACACACTTCTTCCACATAAGAATATTTATTCGATAATTTAAAAATCTTCTGCCTTCGTCGGATGTTTTACTATGTTGTTATCCATAGTAAAATATTCAATAGTACTTTGGAATTCCAAAGCGTGAACGTGTGGCCAAAACAGTATAAATAGATCAAAGGCAATGCTTAATGTTGTGTCATAATTAGCAATATTTTGTTGATGAAATATATATATATATATTTACCTGGTCCAAATTTAAGACCGATCCATACACCCCATGCTACTGAAGCATGATGGACAACATGTAGTGTACTGATGTGATTGAACTTTTTTCTTAAGACGAAAAATATCTGAAATAAGAAACAAAAATTAATATAAGAGTGGATAGGCAAATAAAAAGTGTCTACTTTGAGCATAATTCAAAACAGACGCACTTTACTTGCACTTGTTAAGGGGCTAGATTAGAGGTCTGCACGGGCCAATAGCGATAAAGAATTTTTCTTAACGTAATCTTTGGATGTATACTTCTTGGTGGTTCTTAAATTCCCTTCTAAACAACGCGAAAGTTTGATTCATTTTCTGAGTAATTTTTAACTGTAAAAGTAAAAAATTGACAATATTGACTATTGAAGGAATTTCGAATTGAATAACGTTTCTCATATTTGGTTAATAAAATACTTGTATAACCTTGTTGAGATATAAGTGATTCTTGTCAAATGGGTGCAATTTTTTCTTCTTCCCATGCTGACTCTTTAGGAAATTTTATTCAAAACGCTAATTTTGACAGTATTTTCTTGAAATGCTTGTATCAAAAAATGAATAACACCATTCAATTACATAGTTTCTAAATAAAAACACTTGCTTATCTTATGCGCATCTGGGGGGGGGGGGGGACCGAATTCATAAATGTATCAGAAAGTAGCTTCTTTGGATTTGAGAATGTGTTTGGAATCTTTAATAAAATGATATAAAAATGTTTTCATAAATCTACATTTATTATGCAGCTTAAAAAGTTGCGATGTTCTTAAATTTCTTTTTTTCTTTTATTCTGAACCATATTAATTTTTTGATGAATCTTTGATTGTTGAAAGCCTAAGAATCTTAGAAATCACTAATGTTGCTAATGTGTATGTCCTGTAAAATATACTGTAAAATCATTCCATAGATAATGTATGCAGCATTCTTTAAATCTTAATCATCTTAAGAATCTTAATTATCTCTTAATGATAATCTTAATGATTAATTTAGAATCTTAATTATATGATAAATATTTGAATTTTAGAAAAAGTAGAAATTATGCCAGGCCTGTTTTCACGGAATTCTGTACAAGCCGGGCCGGGCCGGGCCGGGCCAGGCCAGGCCTAGAAGTGTAAAATTATAAACGGGCCGAGCTTGGGCCGAAATTTTGAGTTTTACAACGGGCCAAGCAAGGCCCGGGCCTGGAAATTCCGGCCCGTGCAGACCACTAGATTGGTTAAAAGAAAAAAAAAAGCAATCAAAATTTAAAAAGTAAAGAGAAAAAAGCATTTTCTTCATTCCCTTATATAGCTGACCCAGATAAACTTTTGATTCAGATACACTGTTAAAAATTTGAAACTTTTGCTGCATCATCACTCCACCGCTTACCGCTTTCATAGAATATCTCAATTTTGACAGTTGATGTCGCCTGGAGTACACACTAAAAAACGCCCTTTAAACTAATTTTATTTCTCCTAGAATTGTTAAAATTACTTCTAGACCTTTTTAAAGATTGGAGATGATTTATACTAATTTTAAACTGGTTTTTATGGTCACTCGTAACATTTGTCACAGGACTGAGGAGGTTAATACAGTGAAATAATCGTTTTCTATAAAAACTGTGGAGTAACGATACAACAAAAGCTAAACATTTTTTACAGTGTAGAGGCAATTTGGAATGATATTCTTCATATACACATTCAAAATGTATTAGATTCGTTACAATCATATAGAAGCACTTATTGCAATGAGTGACAGGTTCGGTAAATGCAAATTTTCGACATGCAATATTGATTTTTTACTTTACCTCCTTTATCGTGTTGAATTTTTACAAGCATGAGTTTATAATATTCGGTATACACAAATGAAACATACAATAAAGATTTTGTTACACTGTAAAAAAATTGGCCCTTTTGTTGCATCGTCACTCCACCGCTTTTATAGAAAATGATTATTTCAACCCAATTATGGAGCATTCTGATGGGTCAAAAGAAAGACATTCTATAAAAACGGGAGAGTGACGACGCAGCAAAAGGATCAATTTTTTTACAGTGTATGAGTAGTGTTCTAAAAAACTAAAAAGTGTGGATACATAAAACGCTTCGGTAAAAGTTTCGAAATAAATAAATAAAATAATAAATAATGAACTACAAGATCTTCATCCAATGTACAAATAAGAATAAAAATTCATCTCTAAGTGTTAAAATTATAAAAATAGATAATTTATACTTCGGTGTGGAAAACCTTTTGTTAGAAAATTGGCATATATATCTAGATAGAACCCGATTACCACAGGCTAAATTTTCACCAATATTTCCAAATAGTATTTATCTCATTGTTTACATCAGAACTTCAAAGTTTAAGCAATGATGCGTCTCTATCGTAAACTTTTAGTTTAAAGAAAAAAAATCTATTTAAAATATTGTTACACAAAATACATTTTCAAGTTCAGGATGAATCCAGATTAAAAATAATAATAATAAAAGCATTGACCTTTATATCCTTAAAATTACCCTAAAATGAGGCTACCAAGTGATTAAATAAGGAGACGAAATTAACTATTCAAAAACACCAATTGACCCTAAGGTAATCAGTCTCAGTATGTAACCTGGAATTTGTCACAATTTGAAAAATTACTTTAAAGCTTACATAAATTATCAATTTAAAATAACAATTCTGAAAATATTTTACATGTACACATTGAGTGTCCAAAACATTTTTAAAAGAAAATATTTACCGTATCAGCGAACTCTGCAATCTTTAACATCAAATACCACCATCCAAGCTTCACAAGCTGAAAAATAAAAATAAATTCATAAGTAAAAGTTAAAAATTAAATTAATTATTAGTGTTACTGTATAAGCTATAAAATATGTTACTTCGAAATTTTCAGAAAAAATAATAAAGAAAAAAAAATTATTTAATTTATCGATATACTCCAACAATAATTTTCGGTTAACATCCAAGTTTAAAAATCATTTTAAAAATAAGTACATTAAGGAAATATTAATATATGTGTATAATAAAATCTATCTAAAATTTTTCAGCTCATGTTTAGAAGTGCTGAAAATATTTTCTCACGAAACTTTTTCAAACATTTAACGCACACATCTTTAAATGTACATGTATGTGGATTGCAAGAATGATTATTAAAGTGATTTGGAATAGAAGTGATTTCTTTTCATCATTTTTTCCCTTTTACTAAATTTGATGTTGCATTATAAAGGATTGTTGTCTCATAATGTCTTTTATCGGACTGTTACATATGGGAATTTGGTTCAAAATAACAACTTTAACATTAGTTTTTTTAATTACTCTCTCTGCCCTTATCAAAAAATAGTAAAATTTATTGACTTTATAGTATTTTAATAAGAGTACTTGTCACTCATACAGGTTGTTTCACAAAGGACCCCTAACTTTAAAAATCTATAACTCTGAAACGGTGATAGATAGAAACATGAAACCAGTGGTGTGTTTATTAAAAAAATCGTAAGAATTTTATACATAAATCAGAAAATTTAGTTAAAAATAGCGCTCATAGATGGCACTGAAAGCGTTAAGACCTTCAAAAGAAACACTGTTAAAAATTTGAAACTTTTGCTGCATCGTCACTCCACTACTTATATAGAAAACAATTTCTTCAATATATCATGGAAGATTCTCATTCGTCAAAATAGAGATATTCTATAAAAGTGATGGAGTGACGATGCAGCAAAAGTTTCAAATTTTAAACAGCGTTTCTTTTGAAGGTCTTAACACTCTCAGCGCCATCTATGAGCGCTATTTTTAATTACATTTTCTGATTTATGTATAAGATGCTTACGATTTAATAAACACACCACTGGTTTCATATTTATATCTATCACCGTTTCCGAGTTATAGATTTTTAAAGTGAGGGGTCTTTTGTGAAACACCCTGTATATGAATAAATATGTATTTAGCAATGAGTCAGAAAGTATACAGTTTCGATTTAAGAATATCCTGAAACAGAGTTATATAAAACTGCGACGGACTTACAGTGTTTTATTTTATTTATTTATTTATTTTTTCGCAAGAAAATAAGATAACAGAATTATAAAATAATAATAATAATAATACCTTAAATAAAATAAAAAAATTAAGAACTGAAAACACAATACTTTTATTTTTTATTCTGTTATAAATAACGAAAAGTAGGAATTTCTTTTGAAATTTAGTTTCAGAGTAAAAAAATAATAATAATGACACAATAATAATAATAATAAATTTGAAAGATCGGAAAATTAAAAAATTGAAAACATAATACATTTAATTGTTATTCAGTTATAAGTAATGAAAAATAGAAACTTCTTTTATACGAATAGAAATACTGTGAAAATTAAAATTTTATTTTTCACGAAATGAAAATTTTAGAAGCATTTCGAACATATAAAAATGAACAAAAACAAAATGTAATTTAAAAATTGAAAACATTATGTATTTAATTGCTGTTCAACTATAAATAATGAAAAGTAAAAGCTTCTTTTATGAGAGTAGAAATACTGTAAAAAATAAAATTTTATTATTCAGGGAAGAAAAAAAAATTATAGGCATTTAGAACATAGTAAAATGGCCAAAAATAAAATCTAATAAAAAATTGAAATCTTAATGCGTTTAACCTTTATTGAATTATAAATAATGAAAAGTAAATGAGAATAGAAATACTCTAAAAATTGAAAGTATTTTCCAGAAAAAAAAAATTTTAGGGGCATTTAGAACATAGAAAAATGACAAAAAATAAAATATAATTAAAAAACTGATACGCAATGCATTTAGTTTTTATTCAATTATAAATAATGAAAAGTGAAAGCTTCTTTTAAAGAATAGAAATACTGTAAAAATTAGAATTTTATTTTTCAAAGAACAGAAATTTTAGAAGCATTTAAAACATGAAAAAATTACTAAAAATAAAATAAAAGATATATACAGTAAAACCTCCATAACGGACACTCCCGAATAGCGGACACCTCTATTTAACGGACAGTTTTCCAATCCCCACTCCCAAAACCTGAATTTTTGTATGTTTAACCTCTGAATAACGGACATTCCGAATAGCGGACACTATTTTCGGCGATAAAGAATGAAAAAATATTTTTTAACAAGACAAAAAAAAAAAAAAAAAAAAAAAAAAAAAAAAAAAGTAAAAAGGCTTTTTAATTTATAAGGACATTGTATCATAAATTTTGTGATCATACATAAATGTAGATCATGAGCTGGGACAAATACCCCCCCCCCCCTTCCATGTTCAGTGGTGAATTCAAAAGGTTGCCCGGGAGAGACATCTCCCAGAGCATTGAAATGTCCCCCTGGATAAGTTTGAGATTTTATTATTTTAACCCCTTGAGGACGAGTGATACATATACGTGCCGGAAAAAGGCTTAAGAATTCTTGTTTATCCTCGCCAGTAAAATTGTACTCTAAAATTTGCCTTATTTAATTGGAACATTTTCTCGATTTAATGAGGTACAAATTTCTGCATTAAAAACCGGTGACAAAACATTAATAATTTCATAAAAGGCTCCCGTCGCGAGGGGGTTAATGGTCCAAAAGTGCAATCTCCCTCCCCTCTCCACCCGGAACTCTATAATGTCCAAATAACGTCACATTGAAAAACAAATTACATGTAATCACAAGTAAAAGTAAACTTTTGTAACATATTTTTTTCATAAGAATGTAATAAACAGTGGATAAAGGTGTGCACAATTTTATTTCAGTTTTATCGCATAAATTTTTTTAATTGCTAATTAATTATATAATAGAGGTTTTAGGACATATAAAAGTCAATTAATGAAATATTAAGCATTTCTTAGTAAATTTTGAATCTTTGATGTTTTCCCAATAGCGGACACCTCCGAATAGCGGACAATTTCTGCGTCCCCGAGGTGTCCGTTATTTAGAGGTTTTACTGTATGTATATATTTAAATATAACATTGTTAAAACCTTGTCACCACCTTACCACATTTATGTCAAAATTACAAAGAAATACTAACCAACATGCTTTCTTCATCTGTTGAGTAATTAACTGGTTCACACACCCAGTTATATTTTCCTAAGAGATATGTTTTGCTACCACCCTGTAAAATAAATATAAATTAGAAATTAGGCAAAACATAAATTTGAAAATAAATCGAATAGGTGATATAAAATATTTGAAGATACTTACATAAAAGAAGAAAAAGGCACTTAAGATAACCATTAGCAGGTTATATGCTACAATTATTCCATTGATTTGGAATGGTTTTCTGTCTTTCATGTAAGCTGGGCCAAATACTTTTACGAAATATAAATAGGAAGCTATAATAGTCAACATTGGAAACGGACTCCCCGTTAAAGGCCAGTCTTTTGCCCTTGGGTCTGAAAGATAAAAAATAGTAACGTTAATGAAAAGAAACACTTTTTACACTACATATATATGTATATAATAAATTGAAATCACAAACATAAACATAAATAAATGAGGATAATAATAAATGCATAAATAGAAAAATAGAATTAACAATCATGTGGAAAACTTTAATATATGAGTAGCATACAGATTTATAAGAGGTGATATGCATGCTAGTTCATGGAAAAGACATGTTATTTCGTCGAATTTTGTTAGCAATATATTTAAAAAGACAAAATTAAGCACCTTATAACATATCGGAAGTCGAAAACTGTTGAAAGAATTGTAGAAAAAATAAATAAATACAGTGAAACCTCCAAATAAGGGACACCTATGGGACCGCAACTTTTGTCCCTTAAATAGAGGTGTCCCTTATTCAGAGTTTCTTACATAGTGAAACCTCCAAATAAGGGACATCTATGGGACCGCATTTTTTGTGTCTTAAATAGGGGTGTCCCTTATTCGGAGTGTCCCTTATTTGGAGGTTTCACTATAAATGAACAAATGAATGAAATAGAAAATACAAAAACTAATATTTGAAACTCACTACAAAATATATAAATATATAAGTAGGAAATTGTATGTTAAACGTACCAAATGAAATGCGTTCGTATTGTAACTTACACTCAGCTCCAAACAGGGCCGTAGCGACCGCCCCCCATACCCCCCATTTGGGGGGGGCCGACGAAGTCAGGGGGCCCCCTACTCGATTCTATCGATCTTTTTATCGAAGTTTTTTGTTGTGAAAATGTCAGAAAATACTTCTTTTAAATAATGTTTTTATTTTTTCAAATTCACCTTTTCTTATCCAGGAGCATGCGTAGCAGGTCCCCCAGGTGCCTCTTTTTAAGGGGGCCCCAATAATAAGGATTTCCATTAAAGGATGCCAAAAGTGACCAAAATTCATATGTTTTCAAACATTTAGGAAGGGCGTGTGGTTCCCCTTTTCCTCTCTGCTTCCAGTATTCCCTCCTCATACGCAGAAAACAAACTGTATCATTAGAAAACAAATGATTAAAATTTTATTACAACCAGGGCCCAACTTAGATTGTGAGGGGCCCCCCTTCTACCTTTTGAATTTTTTCTTGAACTATACTGAAGTGTCTAAAACTAAACTTTATACTAATTGCCTATATACTTAAATTTCGTACCAAGTACTATTCGCATTTGTATACAGAATAGCACAAAAAAGGTAACTTTAAGAAACTATCGAATAAATTTTTTCTTCAGTTATAGAAATATAAGAATAAATGTGAGCCATTAAAATGTAAAAACACTTGTGATGTAACTGTTACATTCAAAGAACGGGGGGGGGGGGGGGGGCATGAGGTTCGAAATCAGAGGAGAAAAGAGCATCAACAAAGCTAAAACTAAATAAATAAATAAAGAATTTTGTCACTTTTGGCCTTTTTTTTATTTAGCCTTAAGAAAAAATTTATATTTGTCCTTGGGGGCCCCCTCAATCGGGAGCCCCGACATCCGATGCAGTTGTCCTGCATGCCCATGACTTAGTCAGGCCCTGATTACAACAACATAGTATCCTACAGCTTTAAAAAAAATTTTATTAATGTTTCCTCCTAACGTGATAAGATAAAATCATTATTATGACCAATTTTGAGCCTTTTTTAGACATCTTGTAATGTACGTAGGTAAGCAAAATGAAAATTTGCAAAGAAATATTTATGTCAACTAATTTATCATTTTTTCTATAATTATCAAATTAATATTCTTAATTAAAGTTGTGAGTAACTTTTTGGGATCTCTTGTATATAGATATGAGCCGTAGCCGTATCGAGTACAAAATTTATGCATGCATACAATCTTTTTTTTTGTGTGTGTGTGTGTGTGTTTGCCACTTCTATATTATTCACAAAAAAATCTACAGATAGATAGAAAGGGGGGGGGGTACAAAATGATGTTTACCCTAGGGCCTCCTATAGTCTTAAATGGGCCCTGTTCTTATCAAAAACCTTGTTTAGATTTCAAAAATGCAGAAACTGGAAATCCTTATTTTCTTACTCAATTTTTCCTCTTTTTCTTTTTGGCTAAAGGTTTTCGTACAGAGCTCCTAGCTACAAAAGGAGGTTTTCTTTTGAAATTACCGAAATATTTTGTTCTTAGAAGATAGGTCATTCTTCACATTAACCCCTTGAGGGGCGGCGGTATACATTATATACCACCTACGATTGATGAAGATTTACACCAGAAAAATGTCATTAAATTTCACTTTACTAACTTTGGTGCAAAACAGCCATGAAATTGCTTTTCCTCTTTTTCATATAACTTTTTTACAAATTTTCGGTGGGAGTTGAGAATTACACGAAAGCAATTGCTTGCCCCTCAAAGGGTTAACTACACACTGCTGACCTGTCACCGATTGCACGACGTGGGTGACACAAATAATGTCTAAAGAATCATCTTAAAATGTTAACAGCTTAGTAGTAATCGGATTCTTTGACATTAAAGGGAGTACTAGCCTGTTCAAGTACTTAGCAGCTCACTAATGCATACAAGTACATGTCTGTAGACAACAGAGCACTTATGTGGAATTTTTTATAATTTCTTTTTCTGATTTGTTTTAGTAGTATGCATAGAATAGTATTTATAAAATTAAGTGTAGATTTAGATTATCTGGAAGAAAAAGAAAATCTACTCTTATACTAATCTGGTAAGCCACATTTATTACTTTATGTAACTTATGTAGTAGTTATTAAAAATTTTAAGTATTAGAAAATTTTGCACAGCTTGGAATTTAGATATATATAATAATGGAGCATATTTTAATAACACACATTTCTCATTTACATGTTTTTCATTTAAGCAAGCGTTTTATTAGGGCTCCTTCACAAAATTCTTTTTAATGAAACACACCTCTTCATAAAATTCTATTCCATAAAAACATACTCTAATTAATTTTATATTGTTAGGTTTTAAAATATGTATTTTGCAAAGGAAACAAGTTCAACAGAAATGAGAAATTTAGCAATTAGACTTAAATAGGTTATTATTAATAAATGCTTGATGCGAATTTCAATAACTGAAGTTCAAATTTCATTACAAAATACAATAAATTTCATAAAAATAACTTTATTTTTCAGAAATTGGAATCCAAGAAAAAAATCCCTGCATCAACCTCTGATTCTATTATATTCATATGTTAAACTATTTCGTTTGTTAACAAGTAATAAGTAAATTCTCATTTCATTTATACTCTTATTTCCTTATTTCCTAGGGTTCTAAATTCAT
The DNA here is from genome assembly GCA_964019185.1 of Maratus speculifer. NCBI lineage: Eukaryota > Metazoa > Arthropoda > Arachnida > Araneae > Salticidae > Maratus > Maratus speculifer. Next base: position 328,593,466 of record OZ025290.1, read on the forward strand.
GTCACAATATGAAATTGTGCTATTTTAAATTTTCCTATGCTCTTTCTTTCTTTTTCTGTGATTTTAAATATCTCACAGGCCCATAAAGTCCATGCTTATCCACTAAAATACAAAGCACCCCCCCCCCACCCCCAAATTTACTTTTCAAACCTAATTTTCATTTCAATAAATTCAGAGTAAAAACATATATATATATTATTAAATATTTTTTCTTACTATGCTGCAATTTGTAAAACATAAAAAACATTTTGAAGTTCAAATACTCTCAACTTTAGTTCCATACCTGTTTTTTACAAAATTAATTGGTTATGTATAATTATGTATTTAACAAAATATTTTTGTTAATGTGTATAATATGTAGATAGTCAGTTTTAATTTTATAGTAAAAACGTTATTTACTTGAAATTTACACGGTGAAATTTCGAATGATTTAAGCGTACGAACAATGGATTAAGCAAATGAAAAAAACAACTGATAGGATTAGAGATGGGAATGCTCGGAAAAAACCCGGAAAAATTGGGGAAAAAACCGGGTTTTTTCCGAAGGTTTATTTTTAAATTTTTCCGAACTGGAAAAATTGAAATTTCATTTATGAAATAATTTAGTGAAAATTTTGTAATAGCTACATTCTCATACTTTTTATTTATTTTATTTTTATGTTGAGCGTCTCACATGAAAATTTTAATGTGGGTAATCTGATCTCTGAGCAGAAATCTGTTTGAGAAGATTTGAAAGGATCCTTCACATTTTTTTCTTGTTTGAAACACAAGACCCTTTGCAAAATTTCTCTTGAAAATAGACTTTTCAGAAAAAGTTTAATCAACAAATTGAATCTTTCGCAAGTGCAGTGATTGAAGAAAAAAAAAATCTCATGCCATACAGCAGCTGAATCTTATTAAGTTGCATACATGTATGTAAATAACCTTATTAAAAATGTCTAAATAGGAACCTAAATATAGTAATAATTTCTTATTCAAAAATTCTGAATATATTTTGTACAAGTATATACAAAAAGTTTGCAATTTCACAAAAACTTGATTACATAAAAAAAATCTAGATATGTAATTAAATGCAACTTCTTTTTTTAAAAATTAATTCATGTGTAAAATTATTGTAATAATATGCCGATTAAAGGAAATGATAAAATTAAAAATTCAACATAAAATTTTGAAGTATGCATTTATTACTTTAATCTATATTTTCAAGAAGTAAGTATTGAATTCGTGAAAAATTTGACTTCCAGTTTTTGGTGTATTTAAAATTTTTAGAAGATCCTGAACACGTTTTGATGGTTTTTGGAAAATATCTGCCACTCTGTGAGTCTGTATGTGACAAATTTTATGGACACTCTATCTCAAGAACTGATGCACATAATTTCACAAAACTTTAGATTCAGTTACACCTTGATATAAACTCGAGATGTTTAGTTATTAGTATATATCGCCAAACTGATGGCGTTGCTATGCTGCATTATTCATAATTTCCACAATAGTTCTGTCTCAAACTAATGTATGTAATTTTATAAAATTTCAGATTAAGTTAATCTTTGACATAACTTCGTGCTTATTACTTTTTGGTGTAAATTGCTCAACAGATGACGCTGCTATGCTGCATTATTCATGATTAACGCAATAGCTTTACCTCAAGGACGATTAAAAAAAAAAAAAAAAAAAAAAAAAAAAAAATCGAACTACAGTTTCTGATATACATTAATGTTGCTTAGTTTTTGGTGTAAATCCCCTATAGGTGGCACTAGCTGCATTTTTCAAGATTTCGTTATAGCTGATTAATTGAATGTTTTTTCAAGGTGTTGAATCTAAAATTGACCTCCATTTTACCTCCATAATGTACAGTAATGTTGCAAAAACATGGACAGTTTGCATTAGAAAAGTACAACTGCGATGAAATAAAAAAAAAAACCATATTTTATTACAAGTAACTATGTTCCAAATTGTACTTTCCCTCTTGATTAAACTTGGAATTTTCGTATTTTTCTAAAGCACAGTGGAAGTTTATCTCTGTATGTAACTGCTTTTGTTAATTCCTCAAATAGTGAGCATTTTCCATTTGTAGTGTTCTGTTTTCATAACTTTTCAGTTCCACTCTTAGAAAGATAAAATTATCGTGTGGAAACATCATTGAATATGGTTTCTTACTCAAGAATAGAATACCAGATTTCAGGGTAAAAAGAAAAAAATTATATTTAATTAAATTTAAAATTCTGATTTCAGTGAGTAAAAATTTAACAGTCAATAAATCCTACGCTATTTTTTAGTTGCAGACCTGAGTAAGCCAAAGTAAAACTTAGTTTTGCTTGAATTTAGATTATAAAACTAAATCAAAACTTCTTTGAGTTGAGATTGAAAAGCTATATCAAAACTAAACATATTTTATAAAGGAAATAAAATTAGAATTCCAAGAAAAAAAGTAATAATGTAAAAATATACATTTTTTAAACAAACAATGGAATTTTTGAATACTGATATTCATAATAATGACAAAACTGCCATAATTTCTTTAAACTAGTGTCATTTACTTAAAAACTATACTTATGTAAATGGAATGCATAATTTATTTCATTCCAAACTGCAGACATATTGGCTCAGGTTTTTACATTAGGTCAGTTGGTAGTTAAACATGTAACTGAAAAATCATTTCAGCAGAGGTATGATATAATAAACAATAGCATTTAATAAAAATTCTTAGGCTGTGGAAAAAAAAAAACTAAACTTTTAAAAGCAGGCTTTGCTACTTTCTTTTTATTTTGTAATATAAAGTGAAAATAATTTTCATTTAATACATATAAATGGGAAAAAAATGTTTATTATTTAATATTCTCTAAGAAAATATAATTTATTTGGGAGAAACAGTCATGAAAAATCAATTTTTCCAATTTTTCCGAAAAAAAACCGGTAAAAAACTTTTTTTTTTCCGACACTTATGTTTTTCCGGAAAATTTACATCTCTAGATAGGATAACAGGGGACCTCTCTCTGTGACGTCGGGCTTCCTATACTCCTAATTCTTAAGCGGGCTCTGAAACAGACAAGGGTTGGCACAGTCCTCGAGCCTGTTAAAGTTTTGTGGGGCCTACGTCTTTACGCACAATTCGAAATCTTTTTGCCTCTTTTCAAGATAATAACAAATTTGCTTTCACTTATTTAAGTTCTTATTTTAAAAATATTTTTGTTTATTTATTTTAAGAAAAAGTTAGTATGAATTTGAGTTTATAACTGTCTTGAAACGTGTAATTACTAGCATTTCATATTTCAAAAGGGGAAAAAATGTATATAAGTTGTTACTTTAAAAAAAGAAATTAATATTAGAAAGAAACTTGTAAAATTTTTATGTCAGTTTCTATAAATTTTTTGTCATTTGATATTTGGTTATGCAATGAATTTGGTTAATCGGTGCTCTCTAAAATGTGAGAATAGCTGAGATCGATCTGTATACTGGCTGTTTTTTGTTTTTTCAATTTTCTTTACTGATAATTTTAATAAGTTCACTTTCATTTTTGGAACCGGTTTCGAAAATGAAAGTATCCTCTTAAAAAATTTGCAATTAAAATCAAAATAAAAGAAAAAAAAGCTGCATACTGATTGCTTTTAGCTATCCAGTGAAAAAAAAATCATTTAAAAATATTGAAATGCAACCGAGATATAAATTTCTTTCTGGCATAAGATTGCAAAAAGTAAAAAAAAAAAAAAAAAAAAAAAAAAAAAGTAAAAAAAAAAAAAAAAAAAAAAAAAAAGAGGGAAAGCTTGTGAACCGTAAAATGAGAGAGCGCGCGTATAGACAATTAAGAAGGTTATTTTATTCACATCAAAATTGTCAGTATTTTTGTTTAAATCCTGTCTTATTTAATTTTTATTTGGGGAGATGGGGGTGGTCAGAGAGAATAAAATTTTATAAGTAGTTATGAAATGGAAGTTTCTATTTTAAGTTCATACTTCTGATGCAATGTTTCTCACAGCTAGCTGTTCAATTTAAATTTTAACATGTTTTCACTTAAAACATCAGTTATTCAAGCATGGGAAGTCAATGCTTTAATTTGCTACTTAGCTGCCAGTTGTTGAGAACATTAATATTGGAACAAATTTTCTGCAGTTCTTTGATATTTTTTCTGCGATCTTTCGACGAAATTTGCATGTACCGCGATCTTTTCACGAAAATCACGTTTTAATTGCAATTCTTTTGACGAAAATTTGCATTTTTTTCGCGATCTTTTTGACGAAAATTGCGTTCTTTTTGACAAATCGCGTTCTTTTTGCTATCTTTTTTGAGGAAATTTGCGTTCTTTTTGCGATCTTTTGACGAAAATTGCGGTTTTTCTCACGATTTTATGCCAAATATCGCCGTTTTCTCGAATTTTACGAAAATTTATTTTGAACTTTTGACGAAAGTGTTAATTTTTCTCGCGATCTTATGATGAAAATCGCGTTTTTCTCAAGATTTTTTTTTACGAAAATTGCATTTTTCTAGTGTTATTTTGACGAAAACCGCGTTTTTCTCGCAGTATTTTGTCAAAACCGCGTTTTTCTTGGGGTATTTTGATAAAAATAGTATTTTTTCGCGATCTTTTGACGAAAATAGCGTTTATTTCAGGATCTTTCGACGAAAATCATTTTTTATTCCGCGACTTTTTGTACGAAGATCGCGTTTTTTTGCGATCTTTTGGCGAAAATCGCGTTTTTCTCGCTGTCTTTTGACGAAAATCGTTTTTTATTGCGATCTTTTAACAAAAATCTTGTTTTTCGTACGATCCTAAAAACCGTGTTTTTCTTGAGATTTCTGCTCGAAAACCGCATTTTTCTAGCGATATTTTGACAAAAATAGCCTTTTTTTTCGCTACCTTTCGGCAAAGATAACATTTTCTTCGCTATCTTTTGACGAAAATAGCGTTTTTTTTTTTTTTTTTTTTTTTCAGGATTTTCCGACGAAAATCATTTTATTTATAATAATGATTTAAAATAGTATGCTAATTATTAAATTTGTTCATTACATTATTATAATTTGAAACTTATATCGAGACTTCAATATATAACTTTAAACATCTCTCAAAAAACTCAGTTTAAAGGGGGGGGGGGGGCCCAAAGTTATATTTTTTGGGGGGGGGCCTCAAAACACCTTGCTACGGCCCTGGCTCCAAAATTAAAGTTACAAATATAAAATCTGTGAAAATTGATGAACTATTCACTGTGTTTCTACGAAATTTGGCACAGGGATACATTAAAATGGGAGAAAATATATAGCAACACGCTGTATTGTGACAGCTATTTTTAAAACGTTTGCAAGTGGGCTTTGTAATGTGTCAGCATTTTTATTGGGAATCTCGATTTTAGTTTAATATAGCGAGCGATAGATGGCGTTTCAAGCAACAGGATCTTAATCAGGGCTCAATGTTTGGTCTCTCTTTTCTCACAGTATTGATGCAAAGGAAAAAGGTTAAATATATGGAATGTCATTAAGTCATAAACGAAATTTTGCTGTTAAGGACCAACTCCATATTTTAACCTCCTTATTTCTCATCAATACTGAGAGAAGAGAGAGGTCAGAAATCAGGTTCAAATTAAGCGCTATTCGCTTGCAGCGCCATCTATCGCTATTTAAAACTAAAATCGAGAATCGCAATAAAAAAGCTTCTTACATCTTACATAATTATCCTGAAAGAATTTTTTTCATAACTGTCACCATTTGCAAGATTTTTTAATTTTAAAATCAGTCCTTTTAAGGATACCCAGAATATATATTTATTTATTTATTTAATTTTTATTATTTTTTTAAATAAATGGAAATTATTTTAGCAATCCCGAATGATGAATTTAATTAAGTCAAATTAATAAATAACTACTTCGTTAAAAAAAGAATAAAAAGAGATCAGAGAAGAGATAGAGAAAAAAGATAATATAGACTTTTTTAAAAATATATTTTTTACTGAAAATTAAATTTAAATTACTATAAATTCATCACTTTTGTTTATTTTTATTTGAGAAGCTTTGATATAAAAATGTACTAAAATTTATCTTAGATATTTTATAAGGGTTTTTTCTATCTCTTGTTAATCGTAGCAGCATAAATGTGTTTAATTTATTTTATTAGTTTCTTTAGCGTTCTAAAGAGATATCTATAATCCTATATCATATTTTCCTATACAGTTGTTTTATGTTTTATCTATTTTTGCTGAAAGGTTACAGGCCACACTGACCCTAATCATTATATTACGAACATCCGAAGTGCACTTTCTCTCACGTGATTTATCTGCTCTTGTAAATTAACTATCATTACTTGATATAACCACTCGTAAAGAAATACGCCCCCGCTTCTCTCCGAATCATGAATTCCGAATATATCTCATGCATTTCAGAAAAATAGGTAAAGCATCCTAGGATGCAGGGATGAATCGTTATTTTTTTTCCCTCCACAAATAAAAAAAATTTGCCAAATTTGCAATTAAACGCCAAATGTAGCTGTCGTTCAATCGCTCTCTTTGCTAGGTGCATTGCCGCTTGTCAGGCCAAAAGGACACAGCTGATTGAGGGTCATGGTTAGCGGGCCAATTCTTGTTCTTTTCCCTCTCTTGCTACGGGTCAAGCATCTCTTGGCGCATCGTTTCTGTTTAGGAACGTAACTGTTGGCCCAGTTTCGGAATCAACCGGTACTGATCCTTCTTAAGCTTTTTTGCATTTTTAAATAGAGTTACGTTTCAACATCAGCATGATGTCACTTTAACAGGGAGTTCCCATCACCTCGCTAAGGTTTAATGGGTCAGTCATAGTCTATTTGCTGCCTTGAACATTTTTAGCTCACAGGCTATCATAGCCTGAGAGCTTATGTGCCCGTCCGTTCTGTATGTATGTGCGTATGTGCGTAACGCGATAACTCATGATAAAAATATCGGATCCACTTGAAATTTTGTATATAGGTATATCCTGATAAGGCGCTTCCCTGATTAGTTTTTGGAGTTCATTCGATATGTATAAGAGGGGGAACGAGGGGCTCATGCCCCCCGTTAGTTGATATAAATGGGATTTTCATGCAGAATTAAGTTTTCAAAATTTAGATTAGGATCATTCTGATGAGGCGATTCCGTGACTGTTATTAGGTGTTCATTGAATAAGTATAAATAGGGGGAACAGGGGTTCTAATCCCCCCCCCCGTTAGTTGATATAAATGGGATTTTCATGCAGAATTAAGTTTTCGTTCAAAATTTAGATTAGGATCATTCTGATGAGGCGATTCCGTGGCTGTTATTAGGTGTTCATTGAATAAGTATAAATAGGGGGAACAGGGGTTCTAATGCCCCCCCCCCCGTTAGTTGATATAAATGGGATTTTCATGCAGAATTAAGTTTTCGTTCAAAATTTAGATTAGGATCATTCTGATGAGGCGATTCAGTGACTGTTATTAGTTGTTCATTGAATAAGTATAAATAGGGGGAACAGGGGTTCTAATGCCCCCCCCCCGTTAGTTGATATAAATGGGATTTTAATTGAGAATTAAGTTTTCGTTCAAAATTTAGATTAGGATCATTCTGATGAGGCGATTCCGTGACTGTTATTAGGTGTTCATTGAATAAGTATAAATAGGGGGAACAGGGGTTCTAATGCCCCCCCCCCCGTTAGTTGATATAAATGGGATTTTCATGCAGAATTAAGTTTTCGTTCAAAATTTAGATTAGGATCATTCTGATGAGGCGATTCCGTGACTGTTATTAGGTGTTCATTGAATAAGTATAAATAGGGGGAACAGGGGCTCTAATGCCCCCCCCCCGTTAGTTGATATAAATGGGATTTTCATGCAGAATTAATTTTCGTTCAAAATTTAGATTAGGATCATTCTGATGAGGCGATTCCGTGACTGTTATTAGGTGTTCATTGAATAAGTATAAATAAGGGGAACAGGGGTTCTAATGCCCCCCCCCCTTAATTTATATAAATGGGTTTTTCAAGCAGAATTGTCAGATTTCGTTCAAATCTCTGAATAGTTTTGGAAGTTTAATGGTTAAGTATAAAAGAGGGGGATAACTCCTTTTAAATTATATAAATGCTAAATGGGTTTTTATTAAGAATTATCTAATTTGCTCTGAATTTTGGATATAGATTTTTTATATGATAAAGCATGTCTTTGATAGTATAGGAGGTTCAATGATTAAGTATAAAAAAAAGAGGAAAGGGGAGAGCTGTTTCCCCTTCTTAATTTTTTTTTCGAACGGAATTAACCCTTGAAAATATAAGGCTTTAATGTGCAATTAGTATTTGTAGCCTGTGAGCTCAATGCCATCAGTTTAACTGGGCAGTATTCTTTTTATTTTATTTATTTTCTTTTGCGGCATCTTTCGTTTGTTATGCAATTTATGCATAAGGATGCATATATCATTCTGATTGAAAGGTTAATAGGTATTTATATTTAGACATGAGCGCTGAAATCGTATATAAATATGTAATAAATGCATATTGTGATGGATGAGTTGGGATATAAATGTATATAAAATGATGAATGATTATGAATGCATATTTGTTTGATAATACTAAATCCATAGAAATATAACATATAATTTAATATAATATCTGATGGGAATATAAATATATAAAATGATGAATGAATGTGAATTTATATTTATTTGATACTGCTGTCAATTTGAGTTGTTTTGTGAGTGCATAATCGCATTTGTGTATATCAATAAATAAAGGGATTTTTTCTGTTTTTTTATAACGAAGAAGAAAAATTAATTCTTTGTTGTAAAAAAAAAAAAAAAAAAAAAAAAAAAAAAAAAAAAAAAAAAAAAAATCCTTAATCTGGGATTTTATAATAACCGTTAACGAAACTATAAATACTATTTACATTCTCCAATCATTATTTATTTACAGTTATTTATTATTATTTTTTCTTTTTTTTTTTTTTTTTTTTTTTTTTTTTTTTTTTTTTTGTTAACAGGACATAATTGTTTGAAAAAGTTACATGCTAGAAAGAGTAGCCAAAAGATGTATGTGTGTGTCATGTTATCACCCTAAACGTAACCTAAAAAAAGAAAAATAATTTAAATTTAAATGAAATAAAAGAGTAAGAATTACAATTAATTATAGAAAAATTTCATTCGAAATTATTTTCTACTAAACTATATATATATATATGTGTATATATATATATATATATATATATATATATATATATATATATATATATATATATATATATATATATATATATATATATATATATATATAAAGGTTAAAAAAAAATAAGACATATTGGGGAATTTAAAAAGTTCGCCATATTAGGTAAAAATTTTGTTACAAAATTATTAATATGATTTACTTATATCTCTGTAATTATTAATATTATTTCAGTACTTGAAGTAAATGATTAAGTCAAGAAACGCTGATGACCCCCCCCCCCCCAATAGTGGTTTGATTTCAATAACCAACAGAATAGCGAATATTTCTAAAGAATTTTCTATAGCTAGGAGAGAAAATTAGTCGTCTTTAAAAAACAATATATTTTACAACAAACAAACCGAGTCCACATTGTGACAATATATAATCGATTCACTCGTTTGTTCGTCAAGTAATTTGACAATGAAATTAAAAATGACACAAACTCAATAAACACAAGTAAACAATATCTTCGTTTGGTAAAATTTTAAAATTCGCTATATTAAATAGAAATTTTGTAATAAAATTATTAATATTATTTATTCATTTCTCTAAAATATTTCAGTACTAGATGTAGACGATTAGATCAAACCATTCTAAGAAACTTTCTGTAGTCCGGAGAGAAATTTGGTCTTCTTAAAGTACTTAATTTTACAAAAATCAAACTAGGTCATCATCATGAAAATATACAATTCATTCATTTATTTCTTTGTCAAGTAGTTTGAAAATGACCTTAGAAATGACACAATCATAAACAACACTCCGTTTGGGGAAAATTTTTAAAATTCGCTATATTAAATAGAAATTTCGTTGCAAAATTATTAATATTATTTATTTATTTCTCTAAAATAATTCTATAAGTGATATAGAAGAAATCATTCTAAGAAATATTTTAGTACGGAGAGAAAATTGGTCTTCTTTAAACTCGTTTAATTTTGCAAGCAAATTGATTTCTCATCCTGACAATATACAAAAGATTCATTCATTTGTTCGTCAAGTAATTTGAAAATAAACTTAGAAATGTCAAAATCATTTTTAAAAAAATTCTTCATTTAGTGAAATTTTAAAAATTCTCTATATTAAATAGAAATTTTGTAGCAAAATTGTTATTATTTATGTTGCAAAATCATTAATATTATTTATTTATTTATCTGAAATACTTCATAAGTGATGTAGACGAAATCATTCTAAGAAATTTTCTGTAGCTCGAAGAGAAAATTAGTCTTGAATAAAAACGTTTAATTTTACAACAAGCAAGACGATTCTTCTTGGTGACAATATACAAACCATTCATTCATTCGTTCGTCAAGAAATTTGAAAATAACCTCAGAAAGGACGCAGTCATAAAAAAAACCCAGCTTTGTTGGATAAATTTTAAAAATTCGCTATATTAAATAGAAATTTTGTTACAAAATTCTTATTGTTTATTATTTCTTTAAAATATTTCAGCACTTGATATACATCAAACCATTCAAAGAATTTTTCTGTAGCTCGGAGAGAAGATTGTTCATCTTTAAACACATTTAATTCTACAACAAACAAATCGAGTTCTCATTATAACAATATGCAATCCTTTCATTCAATTGTTCGTCAAGTAGTTTGAAAATGACCTTAGAAGTGACACAGTTATGAACAATACTTTTGTTTGATGATTTTAAAAATTTGCTATATGAAATATAAATTTTGTTACAAACTTATTTAATATTATTTATGTATTTCCCTAAAATACTTCAGTACTTGATGTAGTTAAACCATTCTAATAAATCTTCTGTTAGCTCAAAGAGGAAATTGGTCTTTTTTAGACGCATTTAATTTTGCAACAAGCAAACTGATTCCTCATCGTGAATATGTACAATTCATCCATTCATTTGTTTGTGAAGTTTGACAATGACCTTAAAAAATGACACAATCGATAAACAACGTCTTCGTTAGAATGAAGACTCCCGCTGTCACTTCAAATTTTGTTCGGATTTTCACACATCAAACAATGGTTTGGAGTCCGACTGTGAGTGTGACATGTCCATACTGACCTGTTTCTATTTCGAGTTGCTTTGTAAGTTACTTAAAAACACTTGCAATTGTGTTGTTTTACTTTGTTGTTGTTGTTGTTGTTGTTTTTATTAGTTTGCTACTTTTTTTCTCTTTTACGGCTATTTCGATTACGTGATATTTTCCAACATTTTGTCAGACATTTTTATTTTCATATGGATCGGAAGGTTCCTCAATTTTTTTTTTTCTTGTTAATTAATTTTGTTTTCGAAGAAGAATCTGTTGACTTCTTTAAAGTTACTTCTTATTCCGATGACTTCTTTACTATTCACTATGATTGTATTAAAAAAAGTAATTAAAATGTAATTAATTACATATCTAATGTTTATGTGAGTTCCTTTGTCTGGCATTTCGTTCTAGCGAGCTATTTTAAATAACAATCCAGATGTCTAGGGGAAAAAAAAAAAATGTTTGAATTGTATCGGATTTGTCAGGATAGCTTAGTTGTTAGAGAGTTGCAAAGGTCATCTGTTCAATTCCCGACATCCCAATTCTGCAACTTTTCTCTCAGCTGATAAATAAAATAAAATAAAAAGAAAAATTACCAACAATGTGCGATTTTCTTATTCACTTTTTCCCCAAATGATTGATAGAGACTGAAAAAATGACACAATCAGAAAACGATAAATCTGGAATAAAGTCTGGTATTTCAAACTGCATTCAATCTTTCATCAAAAGTGACTAAATGTCTCATATCTGAGTGTGACATTACCATTCTGTTCAGGCCTCGATCATGACTAATTGAGGCCCTGGGCAAAGATAAATTAGGGTGCCCCTTTCGAGTCATTGCAACGTTATTCAAATAGAACTGATGGTCACTCGTATGCGTAAGGTATAAACATATATCCGCACCTTAGATGTAAATAGAAGTAATTTCGGAGCACTGTCAATTGTAAATTAAACACCTTAATTAATAAAATATACCTTTTTTTCCCTTTTTACAGAACGAAACCCTTTTATATAACTTTAGCAATTTGTTATATTACTTTAAGATGAAGTTAATCGCTTCAACATATGGAAGAATTGGAATTGGAAAAAGATGTAAATATTTTATAATTGATTTGGGGGCCCCTTAAAGTCTGTGGCCCATGGGGAAAGTCCCGATTTGCCCATGCGGTAAAAAGGGCTTGATTCTGTCGTATTGTTTATTTTGAAGCTGTGTAAACTCTAAACAGACTTGTGGGATTTTTTTTTCTGTTAATGTTGTTGTTGTTTATTTGTGTGTTTTTTTTTTTCATTATTTTTTTTCATTGCATAGATTTTTCAATTAAAAACTATTTATTTATTTGTTATTTATTTAAAATAATCCGAAATATTTAAATAATATGGAAAAACTTATATATTTCCATTCACATTTTACTAACTGCATTTTTAGACAACAGAATGACTAAACATTTCTACGAAAATTACTGTAGCCCATAGACATCAAATAAGTCGTCGTTTGAAACACCTCGTTTAAAACAAACAAACAGCTTCCTCTTCGTGACACCGTACAATCCATTCATTCACTTGTTTGTCAAATAGACTGACAATGACCAAGAAAATGACACAATCAACAAACACCATCTTCGTCTGAATAAAGGGTCCCGCTGTCACTTCAGATTTTTATTCATATTTTCTCACATCAAACAATGACTAGAAATTCCGACTGTGAGTGAAACATTTCCATCCTCCTGACCTGTTTATGTTTCGTGTTTCATTTTGGAAGTTGTCTGATCACACTTACAAGATTTTGTTTTATTTTTCTTTTGCTGGTGATTTTGTTTCGCCACTTATATTTAGCTGGTATTCTTCATTTAGATCACGCGATCTTTTTCGGTGTTTCTTCAAGCATTTTCCCTTTTCCTCACATTTAGTTTGAAATATAGCTTACGGGGATTTTATCATATTTTGTTAACCAATTTTAAACATTTGATTGCCAATTTAAATAATTCAAATAATTAAAATATACACTTTGTAAAAATCACCATTAAACGGAAAAACAAAGCAGGACGCGTTTCGAGCTACAGCAATAACAGCTCGTCATCAGCTGAACCAACACGGGCCAACTATGGCTAACACAGTCACCAACACTGGCCAAGCCTAACCAACCACGACCAGTTATCTTATGCTCAGTTATGCGATCGCGATGCAGTTGGTTAACCAACAAATCTCACATAATATTTCACCATTCAGGTATTTCTGGTTGCATCTCCAAAAGTAGGTGGTGTAAAATATTTTAGAATATTTAAAAAGTATGTAAAAATTATTCATTCTCATTCATAATTTACTAACTGCATTTTTAGACAACAGAATGACTAAACATTTCTACGAAAATTACTGTAGCCCATAGACAGCAAATAAGTCGTCGTTTGAAACACCTCGTTTAAAACAAACAAACCGCTTCCTCTTCGTGACACCGTACAATCCATTCATTCACTTGTTTCTCAAATAGACTGACAATGACCAAGAAAATGACACAATCAACAAACACCATCTTCGTCTGAATAAAGAGTACCGCTGTCACTTCAGATTTTTATTCATATTTTCTCACATCAAACAATGACTAGAAATTCCGACTGTGAGTGTAACATTTCCATCCTCCTGACCTGTTTCTGTTTCGTGTTTCATTTTGGAAGTTGTCTGATCACACTTACAAGATTTTGTTTTATTTTTCTTTTGCTGGTGATTTTGTTTCGCCACTTATATTTAGCCGGTATTCTTCATTTAGATCACGCGATCTTTTTCGGTGTTTCTTCAAGCATTTTCCCTTTTCCTCACATTTAGTTTGAAATATAGCTTACGGGGATTTTATCATATTTTGTTAACCAATTTTAAACATTTGATTGCCAATTTAAATAATTCAAATAATTAAAATATACACTTTGTAAAAATCACCATTAAACGGAAAAACAAAGCAGGACGCGTTTCGAGCTACAGCAATAACAGCTCGTCATCAGCTGAACCAACACGGGCCAACTATGGCTAACACAGTCACCAACACTGGCCAAGCCTAACCAACCACGACCAGTTATCTTATGCTCAGTTATGCGATCGCGATGCAGTTGGTTAACCAACAAATCTCACATAATATTTCACCATTCAGGTATTTCTGGTTGCATCTCCAAAAGTAGGTGGTGTAAAATATTTTAGAATATTTAAAAAGTATGTAAAAATTATTCATTCTCATTCATAATTTACTAACTGCATTTTTAGACAACAGAATGACTAAACATTTCTACGAAAATTACTGTAGCCCATAGACAGCAAATAAGTCGTCGTTTGAAACACCTCGTTTAAAACAAACAAACCGCTTCCTCTTCGTGACACCGTACAATCCATTCATTCACTTGTTTCTCAAATAGACTGACAATGACCAAGAAAATGACACAATCAACAAACACCATCTTCGTCTGAATAAAGGGTACCGCTGTCACTTCAGATTTTTATTCATATTTTCTCACATCAAACAATGACTAGAAATTCCGACTGTGAGTGTAACATTTCCATCCTCCTGACCTGTTTCTGTTTCGTGTTTCATTTTGGAAGTTGTCTGATCACACTTACAAGATTTTGTTTTATTTTTCTTTTGCTGGTGATTTTGTTTCGCCACTTATATTTAGCCGGTATTCTTCATTTAGATCACGCGATCTTTTTCGGTGTTTCTTCAAGCATTTTCCCTTTTCCTCACATTTAGTTTGAAATATAGCTTACGGGGATTTTATCATATTTTGTTAACCAATTTTAAACATTTGATTGCCAATTTAAATAATTCAAATAATTAAAATAATACACTTTGTAAAAATCACCATTAAACGGAAAAACAAAGCAGGACGCGTTTCGAGCTACAGCAATAACAGCTCGTCATCAGCTGAACCAACACGGGCCAACTATGGCCAACACAGTCACCAACACTGGCCAAGCCTAACCAACCACGACCAATTATCTTATGCTCAGTTATGCGATCGCGATGCAGTTGGTTAACCAACAAATCTCACATAATATTTCACCATTCAGGTATTTCTGGTTGCATCTCCAAAAGTAGGTGGTGTAAAATATTTTAGAATATTTAAAAAGTATGTAAAAATTATTCATTCTCATTCATAATTTACTAACTGCATTTTTAGACAACAGAATGACTAAACATTTCTACGAAAATTACTGTAGCCCAGACAGCAAATAAGTCGTTGTTTGAAACACCTCGTTTAAAACAAACAAACCGCTTCCTCTTCGTGACACTATACAATCCATTCATTCACTCGTTTGTCAAATAGACTGACAATGACCAAGAAAATGACACAATCAACAAACACCATCTTCGTCTGAATAAAGGGTCCCGCTGTCACTTCAGATTTTATTCATATTTTCTCACATCAAACAATGACTAGAATTTCCGACTGTGAGTGTAACATTTCCATCCTCCTGACCTGTTTCTGTTTCGGGTTTCATTTTGGAAGTTGTCTGATCACACTTACAAGATTTTGTTTTGTTTTTCTTTTGCTAGTTATTTTGTTTCGCCATTTATATTTAGCCGGTATTCTTCATTTAGATCACGCGATCTTTTTCGATGTTTCTTCAAGCATTTTCCCTTTTCTTCACATCTGATTTGAAATATAGCTTACACGAATTTCACTATACTTTGTTAACCAATTTTAAACATATAATTGCCAATTATCTGATGCTCGGTTATGCGCATCAAATCGGTTTAACTCTCACATAATATTCCATCATTCAGGTATTTGTGGTTGCATCTCAAAAATTATGGATGAATTTTGAAAAGTTTCTATATTTTATTTTTAGCAATTATCAAATATTTAAATACGCTATAAATGCTAATAAATGACTAAAATACAGTTAAATTATTTCAATACATTATTCCAATTTTTAGATTGAATCAATAATGAAAATTTTTGTCACACTAATAATTTAAAATCTATCAAAATTTCTTGAAATTAGGAGAAAATACTACAAATAATCATCCTAGCATATTCTATTCCCACTTCACTTCATTTTTTTTTTTTTTTTTGGGGGGGGGGGGGTTGAAAATCAGGAAGAAGCAAATGTTATAACTCATGTGCTTTTGTGTTAAAACAAATCTTCGAGAAATAAAATTTAAAAAGTAAGTAAAAATATATCAATAATCTTTTTATTTAAGCCAGTTGATCCAATCCAAACTTCCGTGGTTAAAAAACATATTTCTGGAATAAACAGAACATACGTAAAAATAATTTTTAATTGAAAATTCTAATAGATTTTTTCTATTTAATATATTCTTTTAAATTACCCACTAACAAGATAGGAAACATTTACATAGTTAAATATCCGGTCAAGTGCAAGTATTACTCGTGTACAGAGGGTACCGTAGAGCAAATATATGAATTAGTCATTGGACAAATATATCTTAAAAGTTGTTATCTGGGTTTTAAAAGCCGATGGGGCATGGGTTACACAACCCGCGTCCAAAACGACCATTTCCTTAAAGGTTAATATCTCGGCTAATTACCGACTTTTTATTTTCGAAAATAATTATCCACAATCCTTTTATATTTCTGCGATGATAGGTACATTCAGCGCTCTTCAAGGTCTTTGCTAAACGCCCTCAAATCGAAATTTGTATGTAGCGGAAAAATGCGATTTTCTCAATTGCTATGTATCCTAAGATAATCGCTATAGTATTCCTGGAATTTTTAAATTAACTTCTATTACCCCCTCCCCATTCCCTTTTTTTCATAATTTAATTTCATTCGATTCTGGAATAGATGGAGGGGGAATATATTTTTGCATTACATTTTCGACGATAGTTCCAAAAATATAATGCCTAAAATCAAAAGAAATGTAGCTCGTCGTCGAAAGCTTTCATGTGATAACAAAAACGGTAAATAAAGAAAGTATTTTTTTTCAATTAACTTAATTAGCCCTCCATATTTTCATCTTATCATCTTAATCATCTATAAATATGTGGGTCAATAGCCTTTATTACTTCAGCCAATTTGTAATTCCCACGTTCCGTAGTATATCAGTGAAAAGACCGTGACAGACGGACAGACAGGAGAGGTTTTACAATGGTTCCAATTTTACTTTTTAATTTACTGAATCCTAAAAAGAGCTCAATTACATATTCGGTTTTTATTATTACAAAAAACGGCATTTTATTATTAACCCCATACCAGGGATTAATAACTTAGGAAATCGTCAAAGATGACAAATACACACCAAAACAACCATTACAACATTGGTTACTTTTCATATTTAAAAATTTTTATGATAAATAATCCGACATTTTAGCAGCGATTAAAAACAATTAGCAACTTTTTTGTCTAATTACTGTACAACAGAATAAAAATAAGAAATAAACACTTAAACAAAATAAGAAGAGAAAAAAAAACCTAAAGGATTTTTCTTTCGTCAGTTTTGTTTAACAAAGTAACATGCCTCATAAATAATTCATAGATAATTTCCGGTCCGATTCACTTCCATGTTTGAATACCTATTAAAATAGCATTTCACAATCCGATGAGATGATACGAAATCGGCAACGTTTTTCTGGGACAGAAAGGGATTTAATACGATTAAAATTTAACCTAAGATTAGTTCAAAGCGATCCTTTATCTTAAATAGAGTCATTCAAGCATATAAATGTAAGAAAATAAGATAAAGGTCTATTTTCTTCGATGTTGCTTCAACCGATTAGGAAATGACTAAATAAAAAGCTTGTTTTGTATAATTGGTATAAAGTGTTATGGTTGTTTATTTTTACTTTGTTGTGTAAGCTTATAGGGTTGTTATTTTTTTAATGAAATGTGCTGTTTGTAGAGAAAAAATGCGCATTATTACACAAATTGATTTATATCACCGCATTTAAATTGTTGTAGAACCTAAATTCAAATCCTACGCTAGTCCGAAAGTCCTATAAACTAGAATCAAAATTTGTTTTATATTGCAACTAAGTTGAAAAGTCATGCATTACGCATAGATTGTGAAACCCTTTCCAACACACTCAGTGCATTTTAACCCAGCAGACTTTTTCATATTACATGAATAAAATGTCTAATCGAACAATTTAAAAAACAGATAAAACCCACTCTTCAGCAGTTAATGTCTATAGGCAACAATGTATAATACTTTTTTTTTTTTTTTTTTTTTTTTTTTTTTTTTTTTTTTTTTTACGTTTTGTTACATGTTGTATAGATTTTTAAATTAAAATTTAATTTAGTTGGAAAAATGCATAAAACAAATCGAAATCTCTTTCTTGCATTTGCCATTTAACCCCTTGCTGCAGGAATTTACCTATTTTTATGAAAATTTTAAAATATACATATATATATAGATCTAATAAAGGGAAAAATAGTAAAAATGATAATAAATTTCAATTTTCTGCTAAATTTTGGTATATTATGGTATTTGCTATATGTAGGGGGAACTAGGGCACATTGATACTTGGGGCACATTGATACACCTTTTGTACAGCACACAGGGTCATTGCAGGAAGTTTCACAACAGCTCTAAAATGTGATACTAGTGAAATCAACTACACACAGAAAGTTTTGGAATGATTCAATAGTTTGATGAAATGGGATGGGTGATTAATTGTTTTTGTAGGTCAAAAGTAAATTTGAGTTGTACAATTGAAATGGTATTACATAACTGTTCCAGTATTTTCAACCGAAACGAATACCCTCCCTGGAAAGTAAAGCTACTCTTTATCAGTTTTTCATTCGTTATTGTTAGATAAATTATGAAGTGTTGGATTTGCGGCTCATTTTATTCAAAATGGCTGTATGGGGCACATTGATACAGTCTTTGTCGGGGCACATTGATACAATCCTTTTCTAGTTCATTTTTTCATTACCTTTTATTATTATTTCTTTTTACCATACACTCCTTAACTCAACCATTTTTCGTCAAAAATTTCTACTATTCGTTTTTATTGAAGTAAAATAGCTTCAATTTCTTTATATTAGAACATTTTATAGTATTTTTGCAAACAGAAGACGTACAAACTTACACAATATCTAGTGCTAGTATAATTAACAAAAGAAATGGACAGCAGCCTGGCAAATCTCAAATTTATATCTATTCTCCAGAGAAAAAAGTATTATCGACATGAGAAATGTTAAGTAAAAGAAACAAGCTGCAGCACAGTACAGGATAATTATATTATAAACATAATTTTTAATATAATTATTCTTTATTTTCTGTTTGTAAACCGATTTATAAACAGAAAACCTGGTAATTCTTTCACCTTTACTAAGAAAGAAGATAATTCTGGGGTTAAAGTGCCAGATATGACAAAGTTACCACAGTCAACCAACAGACAAGGAACAGCCAGAACATCAGGTCATTATACATTTCATTTTGATTGCTTTAATATCGCTTAAAAATAAATTGTGTGCGATTTTAATGTCTATAAATATATATAAAATGGTTTGCTAACTATTTTTCTACGAAAAATATACATCGGTGTTATTTTGTCTCCATTTTTCCCAGACGTGTCAAAGTGTATCAATCTGCCCCGGGGATGGGGCACATTGATACAAATTACTTTTTTTTGATTTTTTTTAAATTACATGCAAAAATAATATATAAAACAACGATTGTATATTTTTATAACACACTACACAGGTTTTGCTGACATCACATAGAAAAATAACTTGAAATTTTTGCTTTCTAGACACCAAAAATTTTTTTTGAAAAAAGCTGTATCAATGTCCCCCAGTTCCCCCTACACATTTAGGGTTTTAAAAAATTGTATTGCTTGCAACTAAATGAGCTTAAATTATTTTTATCTGCTTAACAGACTGCAACTTTTTTTGTGTGTGAATATTTGTAAGCATTCATTAAAAATGATGAAAGTAGGTCTTACCTTAATAACTTGATCATTTTTATTTTATTTTTTAATTCCGAAGAACAACATTTATTTTTCTGTCTAATGCAGCTATCTGAAATGGACAGAATAAGTGTTATTCCATTCTTTAGATGGTTCTTGATCAATTAAAGTGATCATATTAGCCAAATCCATGACACATGATGAAAATTATAATGTTTTTATGTATGTGCCAGATTTGGCACGTAGTGCAATAAATATTTAAAGAGCGCTATGCATTCATAACTTTTCACGAAGTAAGAATTTATTTATACGAGGTGGAACCCGTCGAAATTCGACGAAAGAAAATGTTTAAGAAGGAACTGTTTCATTGATTTATTAAAAATCTACAAAATTAGATAAAATAAAAAATGTATCTGATATTGGTCAATCAAACTCTCAAGCAAATAATATTTTAAATTAAAATTAACAAAATATTATTTGTATAAAATTCAGTTGTCCAAATAATTAAAATTAATCTTTAATTGCATATGTAATGAGTAAATTGTAATACAGATAAGTTATTATTAAGTTATGAATTGAGGCTCTTATATTTGGTATAAATGTGGACGAAAAAAATTGACTCGATTACAGACGATAAATTTGACATAGTATACGCATTTTAATTTCTATCTTTTTTTTTCTCTCAATTTTAAGAGAAAATGGAATGATCGTGTTGCCACAGTTACAAAATTTGCACTAAAAACTATAAAAAAATTAATATCTCAAAAACAAAATGAGATACAGCTATCAAACAATTTGCATTTAAAAGTATATATTTTTTTTCTTTACGACGGTGTAAACATTTTAATTTTGCGATGTTTAGAAGTGTAAAATTTGTTGTAACGAAAATTGCAAAACCGAAATTGTATGGAAAAGTGTTGCCATTCGCAAAATGACGTATGCGTTACGCACAGATACGTTTGGCCTTTATAATATAGATATTATTTATATCACTTACTACAGTAAATTCAATCGAGTTAAAAATAAAGTAACAAACATCCTTCAAAACATGTTATTATTAAACAACGCACATTTAAGCAGATGAGTTTCATTCATCATGAGTATATATTTTACAAAATTTATACTCAACATGCATCATACTGATATTTAGTTAAGCATGAAACGGCAGAGCGCAACTAAAAATTGACAATTAATTATAATCCCAAAATTTTTTTGTGTGGTCCTTTAGAAAAATATTAAATATTACACATCCAACTCAAACATGTGAGAGATATTAAGGTGTTCCTGGTATTAGGTACATTAATTTCACAAATAGCTTTCCAAAAAATCACTGTGTATTGAAAATTAAGCATCGACCGAAGCTGAAACAAAATTTCGGTAATACTCTTGCTTTCAGCCGAAAACTAAAGCTTCCGAAAATATTTTTTAAGCAAGTAATACACACAAGAAGTAATTACTAATTAACTGTACGTTTAAAGATACATATTGCGCAAATCTTCATTATTCTTTTCAAAGAAGACAATTTAAAAAATTAGCATTAAAAGCTAAAATTATTTTCTTGCTTGTATGCTTTACTTTAGGATAAAAAAAAAAACAAAGAACAGAAAGGAATATTACAAACACATTGATACAGTTTAATGAACTGATTTATATATATATTTAAATGATTTTTTGAGATAAAGATGTTTGTTAGATTTGCCTGACTATGTGATGTGAATATAAATGGAAAATATTAACGCCAACGTTGTCTGAATAGCACATAAGTGGTATTGCGTGTGCAATTTGTTCTATATAGCTAAGGGCTATTTATAGTATATTTGAGGCATCAGAATATGCTACACAAGCATTATATGTCAAATCAATTCATTTAGGATCAAAATCTTATTGAAATTTGGATTTTATTTATTTATTTATTTATTTTTCCTGTTGCCAAAAATTAAGCTATCAACCCCCGACCGTGTACTCATAATTTACAATCTCTTTTGTTTTTTACATCTTGTATTTTATCTATGTCAGACTTCTTATAATCAAAAATTTTGTTAATTCAAAAGGTCCCAACTAATTAGAATTAGTTAGATTCTTTTATTTGGATTTTATTTTAATTAAATAATTTAGATTATTTATTTTTGTTCATGCGTTTGTTTTTAGAAATATTTAAAAAAAATCCTAATATAAAAAGTAAATTTTCTTTTGCCAGTACTAACGAATAAAATTAGAAAAGGATTAGAGTATAAAAGAAAACTTCGTTTAAAAGTGCATAAAATTTTGTTAATTGTTATATTGTAAATATGAAATGTTTTCTGAAATATGCTATTGTATTGTATTATCAATATCAAACAAATTCTAAAAAAAAAAAAAAACGCTGTTATATTAACTATATTTTAAATATAAATGATTTCTATAATATGCTATTGTTTTAGCAAATTATTAATATCAAACGATTTTTAAAAACCGCTGTTACATTATTTATCTTTTAAATATCAAGTAATTTTTTTAAATATGCTATGGTATTAGTACATTGCCAATGTCAAACAATTTCTAAAAAACGCTGTTATGTTATTTATAGTTTAAATATCAAGCTATTTCTAAAATATGCTATTGTATTAGTATATTATCAACTAAAAACGATTTCTTAAAACGTTCCTATACTATTTATATTTTAAATATCAATCGATTTCTAAAATATACTATTGTGTTAGTACATTATCAATATCAAATGATTCCTAAAAAACACTATTATCAATCATTTAACATTTTCCAACATAACAGAAAAGTGCAATTAGTTGATCTAGCCATCTGTTTGTCCGTGATACTTGGTAAACTTACTTGGTTTACTTACAAATATACTTGGATTGCCACGTACAAGTAATTGATATATGAGGAGTCCAGAAGCAAAGGGGTACAAGTGACAAAATGTCGATTTGGAGTAAATTGAGTTTAAAGATAATTGATGTTAAATTGGAACATCAATAACAATTGACTAAATTGAAATAGGAAACATATGCTTGTTGCATTCTTATCTTTGAACTCTCATTTCAATAACTGTTAAAAAAATAGAGTACAATTTTCTTTAAATGTATAATTAATCAATATTGTTTGTTTTTCGAAAAAAGTTGTTTATCTCTATAACTCCCTAAATAATCAGAAAATGACCTATATTTCTTTACCTGAAATGAAAAAAGCATATTTCCAGATACCCTGTGCACTTAACTCAATTTTTTTCAATCTTGTCACTTATAACAATTGGCTTCTGGGGTCCTCATATATTATTGAGGTCTAGCACTAAATTTTCGGTACCCAAAAAAATTTCACTTTTCGTATCGAAAAATGAAATATTAATAAATGAAAATTACCACTTTTTAAAAGTGTTAAATATGTTCGACTGTTTCACTATACGCTTTCTAAATTTGATCAAGCAGAGTATTTTTTGTGAAAAGAAAAATAAACTTTTATTACGATACACAGTAAATAAGTTTTATGTTATTTTTTTTTCAACGGTACTTAAAATTACCGTCAGCGCATAAAGGATTAGCACTTCTCCTCTAATCGATTTTTCAATTTTATAAAATCTTAATTGTTTTAAATTTTTAAATTTCATATCAAATCCATCGATATGCAGGAATACATACATTTTATTTCTAACTAAATTTATTCTTTAATAAAGTGGAAGAAAGAAGTTCCAGAATTAACTGCTTTCCCCTCTCCCCCACGCACCAGAAAAAATAATAATAATAATAATACTTTATTCTGTCTACGCTGTCTGATTACGTCTCCTGAATTCATTTTAATAAATCATAAAAATTACGTAAATCTATCTTCATGACTAGATATATCTTACTGACCCAGATGCTAAAAATTGCGCAAAAACTGTCTCTTTTCCAGTAAAGAAAAAAGCTAAAATAAATTCTTAAATATTTAACTATTTTATAAGTGAAACACGTCAAAATCACAACATTTTGCAATCCAGTGTGTCGTAACTGATTTCATTTACATTTAAAAAGGTATTACAATTCATAAACAGGAACTGGAAAGTTATCATTCGTGCATATAATGTTTTAATGTTATAAAGTATTTATAAAGTAATTTTCAACTAGCTTATATCTGGTTGGACCAATAAATTTTTCTCTGAGTAGCTGTACATTTTTTTTTTTTTTTCAAATCTCTTAGAATCTCGTATCAGCCTATCTCTATGGATTACTAATTAAATTCGCGAGACTGATAAATTCACTAAAGTGAATATTTTAAACATAAATAATAAAATAGAATTTTCCTCACGATAATGTAAAGTCTATGGGCGTTTGGTGCGGTGATATATTTAGACTATCTTTTCGAGAAGTTAATATTTTTGACTTATTTTTTCAGTATTCTCTTATTAAAAGATGCTTCTTTTAACATAGTTTTCAAAATATTTCTAAACTCTATGCTTAATTTTATATGAAGGTTAAAATTTTACTCCAAGTTCGTCAGTTTTTAAAACATAAAATATTAAACTAAGCAAAGATTTAAAAAAAAAAATTGAAAAAAAAATCTTTTAAGGAGACACTGAAAAAATAAGTTAAAAATATTTATTTCCTGAGGAGATATTTTGAATATAAAAATGCATCAAACGCCCATAGACTTAACATTGTGGAGGGGAATTTGGAAAATAAGTAACCAGCAGCCTTGATGTAACTGTACCCAATTTTCCACAGACTAGTCTATTGCATTTATGTCAGTAATTGATAAAAATAACTTAGATGTGGAGGCATGTTTAGCATTATAACTGGATATATCTCACTGACCCAATTGCTTAACCCCTTGAGGGGCAAAGCACTTATGTTCATAAAATGTTCAAATGATTGATTGACAGCGGGATTCACAAACATATTTATACGATAGAAAGTAAAAGCTGTTTTACGCGTGCATTGTAAAAAGCAAATCTTAATACTAAAATTCCGGTGTCGATGTGGCATAAGCGAATTAAAATTAAGTGGTATATATAATATACTGGTGCCCTTCAAGAGGTTAAAAGTGTATAATTCATCCACAACTTAAAGAGAAAAAAAAAATCCGTGAATGACTCTTAGTCTTTTTTTTTTCTTTTGCCTGTTGCTTGTTTTGTCACTACATTGGTATCAAATTTCCTGTTTTCAAAATCATACTGTATACAATATGTAATGTGAAGTTATAAGAAACCAGCAATCCGAAGAAAATATCTTAAAATGGTATCCAATATTAAAATATCCCATAATCAAATAAATATAACACTTTAAAGATTTCTTCTTTTTTTTTTTTTTTTTTTTTTTTTTTTTTTTTTTTTTTTTTTTTAATTTGATGAATATTTGAATTTTTTGAAAAGAGAAAGAAAAACGTTTAAAGCATTTTTCTGTTAGCTTTTGTCTGGTTACGCGATTTTCTTTTTCCTCTTAATGTAACTGTACCCAGTTTTCCCGTGACTAATCTGTTGCGTCCATATATATATATATATATATATATATATTTAAATAAGACTGATATATTAAACTCAAATCGCATACCATATATAATTAACTAAAGAAATATATAAAATATAAAAATATTCTTAAAAGCAAAAACTCACGAACATCTACACCGCTAAACAAACTTGAAAAACCACTACGTGAACAATAACTAATCCATAAATTATAAACTGATCCAACAAATAACAACTCATAAATAACTTAAACAAGAAACTCGAAAAGTAACAAACATGGAGACGGGCGGCATGGCTAATGACATGCACTGCTGGGTTAAATCTGATTTTATGCATGCAACATTCCCCATGCCCGTCACAACCATAAATGAATTTTAACTAAAAGCAATCCATACTAAAAATAAACTATCGACCAGCAATAACCTTCAAATGATCCTTAAACTAAAACATTAAACTTGTCGAACTATCAAATCCATTCAATAATGATTTCAGTTCATTTCGACGACAACTGCCCCTAACAAAATCATTCATAATATTTTTCATAAAGTTCCGAGGGTAATCTTGTTCAGAACCCAGTCTGTACCATTCCACAATGTCATTAATCGCATCTCCAATTTCTGAACTCAACCTATCAATACGAATTAAACCATTTCTGAAAATATTTCTTTTTACCGAGACATGTACACATGAATTGAAATTCATTAACTTTAAAGTTCGGAAACTAAAAGTGTTCCGTTTATATATATATTATATATATATATATATATATATATATATATATATATATATATATATAACATAAGATATGGAGGCATGCTTAGCACTATAACTGGATATATCTTATTGACCCAATTGCTTAAAAGTGTATAATCCATCCACAACTTAAAGAGAAAAAAACGCATGTGAGTGACTCCTCATCATTTTTTTATTACTTTTTTTAAAATTTTATTGGTAACAAATTTCCTTTGTTATCAAAATCATACTGTATACAGTACATAATGTAAAGTTATAAAAAATCAGCAATCCAAAGAAAATATCTTAAAATGGTATCCAATATTAAAATATCCCATTATAACACTTTGAGGATTTTTTTTTTTTTTTTTTTTTTTTTTTTTTCAGGATTTTCTTCTGTTAAGAATTTTTTTAAATATTGATGAATATCTAAGAAAAAGAAAATCGTTTAAAGTATTTTTCTGTTAGCTTTTATCTGGTTATGCGACTTTCTTCTTTTTCCTCTTAATGTAACTGTACCCAGTTTTCCCGTGGCTAGTCTATTGCATCCATGTCAGAAATTGATACAAATAATTTAGATATGAAGGCATGCTTAGTATTATAACTGGATATATCTTACTGACCCAATTGCTTAAAAGTGTATAATTCATCCACAACTTAAAAAGAAAAAAAAAGTCTGTGAACGGCTCCTCATCATTTTTTTTCCTCCGCCTGTTGTGTGATTACACTGCCTGACCTTGACATTAAACTTCCTGGATTAGGTGCGAACGAACTCGAAAGAGAGATTGTGGTTTCTTGAGTATTTGACCCAGAAATGGGTTTTAGGTGCTCGTAATTTTTTCCCTTATCAAAGAATAAAAAATAATGAGAATGGAATCCCAAAAATGTAATGCAAGTAAGGAGACTTAAGAAATTAACTTTTTTTTTTCTTTTTACGGTGCTAACTTTTTTTTATTGAGGTCGTCTGATAAAACAGTTTTGTAGTTACTCGTTATTTTTCCTTCCATGTCTAAAAGATGGAGAGGACAGAGATTAGTGAAAAAATTTTGAATTTTGTTTTAACTTCCTAATTTTGTTAAGAATTATAACTATTACATCCAAGCATGAAAATACGGAAATATTCATTTTTAGGAATTTTATTCACATTGACTGGAAAAGGAGATAAAAACTTTAAACAAAATTCCGGTGTTTTCTTCATGTTTGTCTAAAAGGAGAAAGAAGTGGATATAAATGAAAAAAAAAAAAACAGCATTTAAAAAATAATATATGCTATACATATTTTTTAATCTGCTAATTCGATTATTAAGGTTCACGACTAACTTCCCTCCCCCACCAAGCTTTCAAAATTGCATTATAAACTGCGTTGACAATTTGATCAACTTTTAATTGCTTACTTTACATAAATAATTAAAAAAAAATAACTACTTACATTCAACTGATAAAACTTATTAAAATTTATTTTTTTAACTTTTTATTTATTTATTTATTATTTATTTATTGTTTTTATTAGTTATATTTGAATATTTTTATTCGGGTCACCACAAGAAATATGCAAATATGCACATATTTTTCTTTTCATATCTAAGGAGGGCAAATGGTAGAAATTAAACACAAACTACTACTAATAGTTAATTAATAAATAAAGGAAATTATTCTTTAAATTAATAACTTGACTATTCAGGTCAGTTTATAATCTTTCAGGACTACAAAACAATATTGTGAGCTGTTTTGAATAACTGGTTCAAATTTTAATTATTTTTATTTTAGAAATGAATATCAAAAAGCAACAGAAAATTATTTCATTTAAATAACAAATGTGTGTTGATAAGTATTTGACCCATAAAAAAATTTCAGCTGCTCATGATTTTCCAAAAATTCAAATAATAATAATAACAATAATAAAGATGGATAGAAATGAAATTTCAAAAAATTAATCCAAATAAATTATAACAAATTAATTCTAAATACTCAAATTTATTCTTGCTTTTTAATTAAGAAATTTGTTAAAGGTTATCTATTAAAATTATTTATATATATATATTTTGCTGTATTTGAAAGAGAAAATTAGTTATTAAATGTCAAGTATTAAATTTCAGCAGAAAAATAAGATAAATTAATTTCTGAAAAAAAAAAAAATCTTATTAAATAGTTAATTTTCGTTATTGGAGCCAGCATTATATTTTTCAGGCTTTCAAAATATTTTTTATAAACTGGTTGAATCAGTAATAAGCTCATATTTTATTTATATTTACAGTATATGCTGAAGAATTTGTTCCATTAATGTTTAATTAATGTTTTTAAAGGAAAATAATTTAAAAATGCATTAGAAAATGAATGAAATAAAATGTAAATGCCACAACATGTAACTTTTTGTAAATTACATTTACGATTTACTGAAATAAATTGTGATTTTTTTTTTTTTTTTTTAACTTACGTTATTAATAAATAGTTTTTAAGTGTTTATAACTTCTCGAAATCAAAGGAAAAATGTAGATGAAATTCCAAAATTTGAATTCCAGTGTATAAACTCAGGAAAGTAATTTGAAAACCAATTAGCTTAAGATATTTTCTGGAATGATAAATTTTGTTATTGAGGTCTCTTTGTTAATTTTTTTCTACTCGCATAAAAATGTTTTTATGAACTACTTTTAATAAATAACACAAATTATAATCATTTTAATTAATGTAAATAAATCATTTCTTGTTTTGAAAAGTACTGTTTTAAAAAGGGGGTATATCATTCATAGATTGGTCGCTACATTTAAAAATTTTCTTTGAAAGGTATTTATGTCAAAAATAATTTGTAAAGCTTTTCTAAGTTTTTGCCAAAGGAAAAATACAAGAACGGAAATAGAACAAGTTAACAGCTATTACTTCAAACATAGAATTTTTTTTAGGTACTTTTACTAAATTTACTTAAATATCCTTACAAATCTTTCAATTTTATAAATAAATAAACAAATAAAAATTATCAAAAAGTAATAGAATGTTTAAACTCAGTTTTAATATAGTATGTAAAAATCAAAGCTAAACTATTTGGTATTGTAAAAAGGAGGAGGGAGAGAGAGAAGGAAAAATAAATTTCCTTCGTTGTAAGTTATTAAAAAAATAATAAACTCATTTCTATTTAACGTCAACCAAGAGTTAAGAGAAAAATATTTGCCAAAGTTGTTGAAAAGGTGACATCGGATATCAAAGTTCCCTAAACTATATAATGGAAAAAAAGGGGGGGATAAAGAAAGAAATACAAAGATTACTATTTATAGAATGTAGAGAGAGAAAGAAAATAGTGAAAATGGAAAGTGAATTTTCTTAGCTGCAAATTATTAGACTAGAGAAAATGTACCTTCTATTTCAAGTCAGTTAAAAGATGAGAGAAAACAAATATGCCAAAATTGTTTGAAATGTGACCACATAGCTTGAAATAAAAAGTTCCCTTAAATTTTTAAACTATATAATGAAAAAAAGGCAAGGAAAAGAAAGGATTAGAGGTGCAGGGATTTCTATTTGTAGAAAGCAGAGAAAGAAAGAATATAGAGAAAAGAGTGTTAGTGTTATTTATGGCGGCCGATTATCTGCACGAGGGGTGTAGGTGCTGTGGAGGGGGGGAGTACCCTTCATAGTGATCTTTCTGAGGAAGCTTAACCCTACTTACACCGTTTCCCAAGTTTCAAAGAAAA
Organism: Maratus speculifer; assembly: GCA_964019185.1. Taxonomy (NCBI): domain Eukaryota; kingdom Metazoa; phylum Arthropoda; class Arachnida; order Araneae; family Salticidae; genus Maratus; species Maratus speculifer. The sequence continues at coordinate 328,623,315 of OZ025290.1, forward strand.
CTCCAAACGGTCAGGCCGACGGACCGGCGACTGGGTTATTATTATTATTATTATTATTATTATTATTATTATTATTATTATTATTATTATTATTATTATTATTATTATTATTATTATACAGTTATTATTACACAGTATCTCCCGTCTACCTGCTTAAAGAACAGATATTTCAGATACTGCCGAGGTAATAGGGAAAAGGAAAATTGAATTTTCTTGGTCGCAAATTTAAAACAAATGGAAAACAGATTCTCTATTTAAAGTCAGATAAGAGTTCTGAGAAAAAAATATGCCAAAGTTGTTCAAAAGATGAATATTATCCGTGGAATCTAAATTCTCTTGTATTTCAAAACTGTACAACTTAAAAAGGGGAAAGGAAAAGAAAAAAAAAATGTATATAAAGATTATTATACGTAGAAAGATAAGGGAAAAAATGAGTTTTCTGGGTCTCAAATAAACAGAAAACGGAAAATTCAATTTTCTAGTTAAACTCAAATAGATAAGAGAAAAAGGGAGAATGTGTATGCCAAAGTCGTTGAAAAAGTGACCATTATTTCATGAAATTAAAATTTCCTTTTTGTTTCAAAACTGTATAATAATAATAATAATAATAATAATAATAATAATAATAATAATAATAATAATAATAATAATAATAATAATAATAAAAGATAAAGAAAAAATTATAAAGGAAGAAAGTACAGAAAAGAAAATGAATTTTCTACACCACAAATAAATAGAAAATGGAAAACTCATTTTCGATTTAAAGATAAATCAAACAACAGTTAAGTGGAAAAATATGCCACAGTTATTGAAAAGATAAACATGTTGCGTGAAATCAAAGTTCAAAGCTTATACTATAAGCAAAAAAGGGGAAAGAAAAAGAAAAACCGAAATACGAAAGAAAAATATGTATGTGCACAATGCATATGTATGCATCATTCTTTTTTTTTTTTTTTTTTTTTAAATTCAGTTAAATACACTGGTGTCCAAAAGTTAAGCATAATTGGTAATTAAGTAATTATTTTTAAGTAATGAAAGAAGTATGAATCGGAATGTGCTGAAACTCCAGGTGTGTAAACAAAATAGTACGCGTCACATATTTTCGCGAAAAGTTTTCCCCGAAATCGAACAGGGGACCGTCAACAAATTGAAAAAGAACGAAGATCTTTTGGATAACCCTGTCAAAACTAATGTAGCAAAAGCGTTCAAATTGCACATTATGATTAATTGGCTTATTGTAATGTACTGTGTTAATTTTTACAAGGATAGCATGTATACTCGTAGAGAAATTAAGGTTTTTATAAAAACAGTCCTAAATTTTTCCAAGTTTTTTGCTTATAATTTGCAGAGTTCTTATTATAAAATAATGTTCTTTTCTGAAAATATGACAAACATCATTGTACACAATACCCTGTCATCAGAATTTAAAAATAATAAAAATTGTATGAAAAATGAGTATGTTTAGTAAATAATTTTTCATTGCACATGCGTCAACGATATCAAAATGTCATTTGCATATTGTGTTAGCTAAATGTATAGAGCAACTTCTGTAAAAGTTTCAAAAACATAGCTTGAAAATTCTGAAAATGGGAACCTATAGAATCAACTCAAAATCCTTTATTCCCTAAATGAAGCAAAAAGATGAGGGGCTGTATCCATATTCCATTGTTTAGTGCCTACACAATATTGCACGTACAACTATATTTAGGTAAAACCCCTGATTTTTTTGCTTCCTTTAGGAATAACGGATTTTGTGTTGATTCTATAGGCTCCCATTTTCAGAATTTTCAAGCTATGTTTTTGAAACTTTTACAGAAGTTGCTCTATACATTTAGCTAACACAATATGCAAATAACATTTTGATATCGTAGACGCATGCGCAATGAAAAATTATTTACTAAACATACTCATTTTTCATACAATTTTTATTATTTTTAAATTCTGATGACAGGGTATTGTGTACAATGATGTTTGTCATATTTTCAGAAAAGAACATTATTTTATAATAAGAACTCTGCAAATTATAAGCAAAAAACTTGGAAAAATTTAAGACTGTTTTTATAAAAACCTTAATTTCTCTACGAGTATACATGCTATCCTTGTAAAAATTAACACAGTACATTACAATAAGCCAATTAATCATAATGTGCAGTTTGAACGCTTTTGTTACATTAGTTTTGACAGGATTATCCAAAAGATCTTCGTTCTTTTTCAATTTGTTGACGGTCCCCTGTTCGATTTCGGGGAAAACTCTTCGCGAAAATATGTGACGCGTACTATTTTGTTTACACACCTGGAGTTTCAGCACATTCCGATTCATATTTCTTTCATTACTTAAAAATAATTACTTAATTACCAATTATGCTTAACTTTTGGACACCAGTGTACATTTCCATAAATATTTTGTGGACCACAAAAATAAAATTATCCGAATTAACATCAATACCACCTAGTGTATTATTGTAACATTATTTATCTGGCAATTTTATTCATTATTTAGTGCGTTCGTAATTATGTAAATACGTAACACCTATTGTTGTCGCTCAGTCCGTCCGTCTGTCTGTCCGTCCGCATATAACAAAGCAAAAACTACCGAACCGAATCGTTTGAAATTTAAAATACATAATTATAACATAATTTTGTCGAGTCATTTCAAATTTTATGAAAATCGGATGGATAGATCAATTACAGGGACAATCAAAAAGATTCCGTTACATTATGGTCAATGGTAAAAAAAGTTTCAAGTGCATTTTAATCGTTTGAAATTTAAAACAGATAATTATTGTGTAATTTTGTCGAGTCATTTCAAATTTTATGAAAATCGGATGCATAGATCAATTACAGGGACAATCACAAGGATTCCGTTACATTACGGTCAATGGGGACAAATGTTTCAAATTTATTTTAATCGTTTGAAATTTAAAACATATAATTATTACGTAATTTTGTCGAGTCATTTCAAATGTTATGAGAGCCGGATGCATAGATCATTTACAGGGACAATCAAAAGTATTCCATTACATTACGGTCAATGGGAAAAAGTTCCAAATGCATTTTAATGAAGTTACACTCATTCGAACATAATAGAATTGGCATGAATCTACGAAATATATACTAAAATATGCATTCTGTACAATCTGTGATGCAAAGAATTTTTATTATTAAATTACAGGGCCACAAAAAAGTATTCCACTACATAATGCTATATGGGGAAACATTGTTTGGGGCGTGTTTTAATTATATTCAACTATTTCACATTTTATGAATAAGATATACGTTGCTGAGGTGTAATAAAAATTACTTCTTGCATATTTACAGAAACGTAAAGATTTCGACTACTATACTGTATCCGGAGTACGCTCTACTATATCAGCAAGATCTGAATATTTTTAAAACTTCGTTATCGTACGAACGCACCTCATTTGCTACGTTCACGTGCAATTTCCAACTTGTTCTTAATGCAAACATTCAACATTCAATATTCATTTTATATCTATAATAAACGACAGAAAATCAATAATATCTTACCTGCTTTTGCCATAATTGTAGTGTACCATTGTGTCGCAGTCTGAACAACCTGGGCCATGGTTGAACTATAATAACAAAAGAAAACATTTTTATGAAAAATAAAGTTCATTTGGCAAAAAGTAAATGAATAAATAAATAAATAAAAAGTTATAACAAAGATTTAATATAGGATACTGTTAGTTTAAAACTTTATTTAAAAAAAAGTTCTGTGTTTTTAATCACTTTTTAAAAAACCTTTTAAAATATCATATTTTACATTCTAGGTAATCCTTAATAATTATTTTGTTATTATAGTGTATTATAGAATACTATTAAAAACAGATTTATTAAAGATAATAGTACAGTACAATTTGTTAAAAGTAAACAAAAAGTAATAAACGAAAATAATTATCGTTGAATTAAGTAAAGCTCACAAAGCATTAGAAATTAAAAATATTTTTCACTTTTTTTCTGTTTGTATTTAAGCACTTATTTTTACTGTATTAAGAAATAAATAAATTATTAAAAACAAAACACGGAATAGAGATCATTTGCTTATATATTTAAAATACTCCCCGGAATTACTTTCTCAACATTTTTATCATAAAACTGTATTTTTAATTATTTATTTCAATGCTTATTTATTTAACTATTTATTTATTTATTATTATTTTGGTTTCACTCTTTTATGTCTTCTTCAACAATAGAGTTCGAAAATAATTGTAAATTATTGACTTCCCGTTGTAATTTTTTTTTCATTGAAGTTATTCTCTGTCTCTCTGTCTCTCTTTCTCTCTCTCTCTCTCTCTCTCTCTTTTTTTTTCTTTTTTTTAAAAAAATCTTGTCTGTATTTTGAATTTAGACAAAATAAAAATTTAGTCAATTTGAATTTTTGAATTTAGCCAAAATTAAAACCACAGCACTTTGAACATCGATTATATTAACGATACAGTAAATATTAAAGTTACACATAAATGTAAATCTTAAATATAAGTATGATGTAACAAATAGATACAACATAATGTATAAAAAATTGTTAGATAATAATATAACTAACATAATAAGAAAAATTGGTGATTCTGAACCAATCTATCACGGCGGAGTTATAATATTCTTTTGGCTCTGTAATGTACCGTGAGAAAACGTCAGTCGTACCACAAAAGTCAAGTTATATCCTTTTTTTTTCTCTGTTTTTAGTTTTTTAAAAATTTAGCTTTAATGTCACAAATATACGATATTTGTAACTATATTCTCTGTTTTGCGTAATCCGTATAAGACCATACGAGAAAATCATAAAAATGTTCTCTCATTTTCATATAAAGTTAATTCTTTCTGAAAAAAATTAGTCTGCATAAGAACATACTAGAAAAAATTTTGAAAGTATTCTAATATCTTCATATAAATTTAATTCCTTCCGAAAAAAATAATGTTGCCTAAGAACATATGAAAAAAATCATTAAAATATTCTTACATCAGTGTAAGGTTAATTCTTTACGAGTAAAATATATGTCTCCTGAAACAATATGATTACACTATCAAATGCACGAGAAATAATTAGTAGCATCATAAAATCTGATATTCTGGTTTAGCAAAACTTATTAATACACTCGAAAAACTACTCATAAAAGTTTTTTAAAATCAGTGGCAGCAAAATAAACTTCGTTTTTTATTTTTATTTTTTTATATTCGAAAATTGCGTTGGTTTCTGAGCTTTCTATAGATAAGGAATTATTTTCTGGAATCACAGGTAACTCGGAAGGTGTAATTCTATATTTTCGTATGTGTTTATGTTACATTTTCGCAGATTAAGATATATGAGGACCCCAGAAGCCAAGGGGTATAAGTGACAAAATTGAAAAAAAAAAAAAACTAAATGCACGGACGACCTAAAAATATGCTTTTTTCATTCCAGGTAAAGAAATATAAGTGATTTTCTTATTATTTGCTGAGTTATAGAGGCAAGCCACTTTTTTCGAAAAATAAACAATATTGATTAATTATACATTTAAAGAAAATTGTACTTTATTTTTTAACAGTTATTGAAATAAGAGTTCTAAGACCAGAATGCAACAAGCAGAAATTTCCTATTTCAATTTAGTCAATTGTTATTGATGTTCCAATTTAACATCAATTATCTTTAAACTCAATTTACTACAAATCGAAATTTTGTCACTTGTACCCCTTGGCTTCTGGGGTCCTCATATAGGGGAGAGTGGGGATACTTGAGCATAGGGGATACTTGAGCCACCCCTATTATCTCTACAGTTGGTTAATTTTTCTTTCTAAAACTGCCAATATGGTAACACATTTATAGTTCTGAGCATGTAAAAAAGAAATCACACATCTTGGTACCATTTTGAAAGTATAGTGGTCAATAGTTGTCTTTCCCCTATCTGAAGTAAATATTTGGGTGCATGGTTTTTTTGTTTTTTTGTAATCAAAGTTTTGTTTAAAGTTGCAACTATTACATAAATTTAATAAGCATAATTTCAATTGTATTTTGGATCTAAAATAGTTCTAATAGCTGCATGCTTTATGTAGTAAAACTCTGGGAAATAAAACTAGTGGTAGTGGGGATACTTGAGCCAGTGAGAGTGGGGATACTTGAGCCATGTCTCAACCCTCCCCACTAGAAATTAAACATAGGTGAAACAAACAAAAAATAAAATTCCATCCTTATATTCACTAATAGATTTTTTTTGGATAAAAGAGAGAATAATTTTTCATTTTATTTCATTTTTCTTAAAAAAAATAACGACCTAAAAATGTTTAAAAATGTATATTTTTTTAATGAAAATGTCCATTTTAATTTTTATTTTTACTAATAAAATAGCCTGTCTAGATAAGTGTAAACATAGTTTTCAATTTAACTTTTATTAAATTAAATTAACTTTTTAAAACTGTTTTACAGGCTATAATCTCTAATACTTTAATTAGTTAGGTCCAACATATTAAAATATTTATTTTTTAATATAACATATTAAGATTAATATTTTATATTGAAATCGTAACCTCTGTTGCTGTATTTTTTTTAGCTAAGAAAATTGAAGAAAAATTAGTAAAAAGAGCGCACAAAAAACAAGAAAAGCAACAAAAATCCCAGTTCAAACTTACCTGCAGGGATCAAAAGAGGAAGACAAAATCTTTTCCTGTGAAATCAAAAAAGTGTTTGAAATAGTAGAATGATACATCTGGCTTAAATTCCGACAGCTACTAAATTAAAGCATGAGTTCGACATTATCATTAGAGGAAAATTCTGCCAATGATGGTGATGATGTGAAAAGAAAACCTTCTATTGATGGTTGGTTACTAATAAAATATGCCAGAAAGAAAACTAAAAATATTTGTTGGATAAGCACTTTTTGGATAAGCACTTATTTTGAAAATGAAATTTGCCCGAAAAATAGCAGATTCCAAATTTAAATGGCTCTGAACTGAGGGTGTTTCTACCGTCGTTATAACTCAAGTTGAAATTATCATTCGACAACCAGTTCTAACGACAAAACATGATCGTATTACTAACTTTGTTTTCTCAATTGGTTTTGAAGGACTTTATGTTTCATAATTTATCATTTTGTATAATGTTTGTGCAAAAATAAAGCGAAAAAAAAAATACTTTTGTAGGTATTTTTCCGCAGTGGCTCAAGTATCCCTTCACCATGGCTCAAGTATCCCTCCCATGGGGATACTTGAGCCACCATGTAAAACAAAAAATAAACATTTTTTATGCATAGAAAAATAGTTCAAAATTAATTGAAAGTGGTTTTCAGTTGAAGAAAAAATATCAAATTTTCATTTTCAATATTTTATTTTATTATAAGAAATTATAAAAAATTTTAAAAAATTAAAATTCAAAAAATGGCTCAAGTATCCCCATCTTCCCCTACGTCTTTTTCAGGTCAGATCTTGATTTTTTCAGATCAGATCTTCATTATCATATCTGTTATATGAATTTTTGTTGTTGCCATTACATATAAAGTGTTCTAGGAATCTCAGTTTCCAAGAAAAATTTAAGTAACTTTATAAATATTTTTTACAGTTGTAAATTTTCCAAGTGGGTGAAAAAAGTCCGGGCCAGGATTCGAACCAGGGATGTATTGGCTGAAGCCACCAATGCTCTTCCAACTAAGTCATCCTGGACGAACACGGGAGCACTTCTTCACCCAAATGACCTCAACGATCACAGAATCTGGTCTGATACTTCGGATCAGCTCAACAAAATAAATCAAAGGTCTATACAGTAAAACCTCCATGACGGACACTCCCGAATAGCGGACACCTCTATTTAACGGAAAGTTTACCGATCCCCATTCCCAAAATCAAAATTTTTTTATGTTTAACCTCTGAATAACGGACATTCTGAACAGTGGCCAGTAATTTTTGCGATAAAGTATAAGATTTTTTTTTCTTTTTTTTTACGAAGAAAAAAAAAGGTAAAAAATATCTAAATTTGTCTGGGAATGTGTCGAAATTTTGTGATAACAGATAAAGATGTTTTTAAGAAGTGGCAAAATACAATCAGCAGTAACACTTTTCTTTAAAGATGGTTCAGGAAAATTAAAACTATTGACATAATTAAACTTGACATTGAAAAAAAAAAAAACATGTAATTTTTAAATGCAAAAAGAAAGTTTTTAAATACATTTTTTTGTAAGAATGTAATAAACAGTGTATAAACTTATGCACCATTTTATTACAAATTTATTGCTTAAAAATAATTTTAATTTTTGATTAAATCATATATTGGAATTTTAGGACATATAAAAGTCAATTAATAAAACTTTAAGCACTTCTTAGCAATTTTTCAATCTCCTAGGTTTTTCTCAATAGCGGACAGTTTCCGCGCTCCCGAGCTTTCCGTTATTTGGAGGTTTTATTGTATTTAGAACTGCAGAAAAAGTTGCATACGAAATCATATTAGATTAATTTTAAACACACGATTAATCAATCGGTAAATTAATTACAACAGATGTAAATTTTTCAAGTGGGTGAAAAAAGCATTGGCGGCTTCAGCCAATACGTCCCAGGTTCGAATCCTAGCCCGGACTTTTTTCACCGACTTGGAAAATTTACATCTGTTATAATTAATTTATTGATTGATTAATCGTGTTTAAAAAAAAGTAATCTAATATTTTTTACTGTGTCATTTAAGGGAGACCCGTACCCCATTTTCGGCCAAAAATCATCAAAAGTTATTTTTTTTTTTTTTTTTTTTTTTTTTTTTTTTTCCCTCAGAAAACGATAAAATACATATTTGCGAATATCCATGCAAAGTTTCAAAACTCGGGGACACTTGGAACAGGAGATTTTTAAATTGTACTCACTATAGAGTTTAAAGGACTAGCGGCCATTTAAAACGTGTTTTCCTGAAAATGACTTTTTTCTTATTTTGCCTAAGTTCAAAGTACTAAGGCTCAGTGGGAAAATGATTTAGAAACAAAGTGTTTATGTTTTTAGAATCTTAAAAAAATTTTCAACAAAAGTAAGGAGAGATATATTTTTTAACTATTTCTGAAATTTTTACATAAATTGGTAAACATGAAAATTATAACGAATTTAAAGAAATTTACCATGCGTATTTTTTTTTTTTTTTTTTTTTTTTTTTTTTAGCCGATTAAAATAGAAAATAAAAAATATCTCTCCTTAGTTCTTTTCTATATACTATAACACTATTTAAGAAATTTTAGTAATACCAAAATATTGAAAATTGAATGAGGAGTAGTAATTTTAAAAAGTGTATTTTTCGACAAAAAAAAAAAAAAAAAAAAATCATAAAAATCCCCATAAAAAATATACTTTTTAATAAAAAGTGATTTTTTTTGCTAATTTTTCATTACAAGAAGATTCTTAAATAGTACACCAAAATTCATTACTTTAAAATCAATAATAAAAATTTTGGGTTTTCTCTTAAGGGTCTCCCTTAAGTAAGAACGTATATTTTAAATAAAATCTCATGGCACTAGAGACAGTACAACAAATCACTAAAAGGAAAGCGGAATCATTATTATTATTTTAAAGTACAAAGTAACATTACTATTCTGGGCGAAGAATTTTGGTGCTCTGTGACAGGAAATTTATTCCACTTACTATGCAATGCACTGAAAATAAATCTTAATCACACTCAAAGTAAAAATTCTCTAACTCATCCGTGGCTTGCATACTTTTGATTCAAACTGAATGTCAGAACTACGACGAAATACCATGGATACTTTGCTACATTATAAGAGGAAGAGTTTTAAAATTATGTGTTACGATATAACATTGGTGCATTTAAAACTAGGGGTGAGCGATTTTCAGACAATGTTTTCCATTCAACGTTTTGTTTTATCAGCCAGAGAGGTATAGTGTACATTAATTTGTGAGTATGCAAAAGTAATTCATCACTATTCATCATATTTTCGTACTAACATTTTTTTTTTCTGATTTCTTAATTTAAAAATGTACATGAGTATGTATATAATTAAGAAATATCTACAACAAAAGAATATTTACTGAGGAATAGACCTTGGTGTCATTTTTTTACTGTGATAATTGGGAGCAGTGTTGAATTCAGACACTTTTCTCCGGGATGGACTTCAGTGGCTCCGGGGGGGGGGGGGGATTATAGAGTTCTGGGGGGAATTGCACTTTTTGACCATTGAATACGCAAAATTTCAAATTTTCCAGGGGAGGGGGACATTTCAGTGCCCCGGGGGGATGTCCTTGACTTCTTGAATTCAACAATGATTGGGAGAGTAGCAAAATATAGCTAAAATGTAAAAATGTAAGATTTTTCAGAAAATCTACTCGCTAGTAGAATTATCCATATCTGAGTTAAAAACGTAAAACTTCTAATTCGTAGGGTTAGTTTTTCAATACATTGGTTAAAATCGTAATTTTAACATTCTCAAAATACTTTTTTAATGACATCAGCTACATCAAGGAATAAAACAGTACCTCAGGACAAAAAAAAATTACTGTTGAAATATTAACTAAAGGTTAATATTATAGGCTTGATATTTTTTTTTCCCTTTTTTTCCCTTTTTTTTTTTTTTTTTTTAATAATAATAGTCACAAGCAGCTCTATTAATCAGAATTATTTTCTTCTAATTCGTTAAATTATTTAATACTGAGAATTTCGTGCGAAAACAATAATGCATTTTTATAAATTTTTTCTGTGGTTATTTGAAAAAAGAAAAGCACTGGACGATCTTCGAATCATATAGATATTCCACTCAAAAGCAAATCGTTTGAAAAAATTTTAATGTTCAAAAATTTTAAATTGCAATTTCTATTAAAATTTTATCTATCTTACAAAATATTTTTTTTTTCATATTACTTTTAGTTTAGAGTACATAAATGAATAAATATCAATTTGTCTACAGGATTTAAATAAATATTAAAAAACCAATTAACTAAGTTATAATTTTTTTTAAAAAACTTAAAAAAATTCATAATCCTTTATAAAATTTAATTTAATTTCCAAAATGATAAATAGTAAATTTCTGCCATGTTCAGTCCATTTTTTTTTTCTGGGGGGGGGGGGGGGATTTCCACTAAACTAAGATAGAAGTATATATTTGCTTTGAGGAGTAAAATTAGCCAACAAAATCAACAAGAGTATAAAATTTACATGTTTAGAAATTTCAATTTCTAAATTTTTACTGATAATAAAATAATTTTAAATTGAAACCTAAACCGAGTATAAATTTTATTAAATAAATTATCTTCATCGGTATAAAAGGAGAATTTATTTATTAAGTATGAAGTATATATAGTTTAAAAAAAAAGCAAAGAAAGCAAACATTTTTTGCAAAATTATATTCATCTAAAAAAGGGGGGGTGGGGAACAAAATTGGAAATTATTTTTATTACAAATAATCCAAAGAAAATTTTAATAATAAAAAAAATCCTCAAAAAAATCAAGTTACCTTTTTCTTAAGTACATGAATTTTTAACCATAGAAATCGATAAAAAATGAAATAGAGGAAATTTCAATTCTTTATATTAATAATGTATATTAATAAAATTAAAAAATAATGATAATTGGCTACCCTTTTATAATTGAAAAAAGGAAAAAAATAGACAAAACAATGAAAATTTTTTTTCAAGATTTTCTATTTTTTATTTAAAATTTTAAATAAGAAGAAAGTATAAAGTTAAACAAAGAGTTTTATAAATTTTAGTACTGGAAAAAAAAAATAAGATTATATATTTTTTTCATAATAAGAAAAATAATCCAAAGTAAAATCAGATTTTTCAAAAGCATAAGAATAGCTTCATAACATTCTTTTGTAATTTTTGATTGATAAAAAAAAATTATTTATTTTTTCCCCTCATTTAAAAATATTTTTACTTGAAACTATACATGTAGATTTAACAACATTTTTTATATCTTCTTTTAAAACAATCAATTCTTTAAACATCAATATATTTCTAATGAACATTATAAATATTGAAATATATATTTCATTACTTTATAATAATATTTAAATGTATGGACATTAATCAACGAGTCTGATTAAACGTACCAACTGATTATATATAAATGTCCATATCGTTCAATAAAAACTGTCAACATAAAAAATAAAATAGAGTTAGATGTATCAGTAAATTTTAAAATACTTCTCAGTTTTTTTTTTTTTTTTTTTTTTTTTTTTTTTTTTTTTTAAGGAATTTTTTTACATACATTACAGATTATATAAAAAAAAGTTATAAGTGTGATAATTAACTCCCCCTCCCCTCAAACACGCAGAGACACTCTCTTTATTTATTTATTTATTTATTCATTTATTTATTTACTTGAAATAATTCAACAAAAACATTTTTCCGAGCAAAGGGCCAAAATTGTAATATTGCTTTCTCTGTGTTTTTTTTAATGCTAAAAAAAGATGTTTTTTACAATATGATATAATTTCTTTATTGCGTATAGGTTAATAAGCCCCCAGAGTACTAATCATAACTTAATTTCTTAAAACAGGATTATATCTGTAGAATTATATTAATTTAAATAATGCCACTATTGCAGTGAAAACTGCAGCTTTGTGAACGGATATATCAGTTCGCGGCAGTAAGTAGGTGCTTGAATATACTTTTTATTGAACATAAACAAATAAATAGATATTACTTTTATGTAGAACTTTAAAATGCTTTAATGAATCGGTTTAGTAATATCAAATGAAAATAGAGAAATCTATTTTTTTTTTTCGAGAAAAAATTATGGAAATATTTTAGTACCAAACTATTTTCAAAAATGCGTTTTATTCATAAGTATATTTTTGAATAAATAAAATATAACATTAGAAAATATAATTGCTTATTTTTTAATAAAAATAAAAAAATCTTTTTTTTATTACACGAATTTGTGTAAATATTTAATAAAATTAAATAAGGAAATGCTTTTTTAACAGCAACTATAGAAATATATATCTTAAAGGCAGATTAGATTTATTATTGGCAGGCTATTTGAGAATACTATCTAAAATAAAACTGATAGCAATATTCTGAATTGGAATTTATCTTAAAGTGCTTTTCAAGTATATCAACAGATAAATTATTTATTTTCAATAAACTATCAAAATATGGAGAAACTATTCGCTATAAACAATTATCATTTTCTCATAAAATAATTTTTTTAAATAAATCTATGCAGGGGTCTGTACAGATTCTTACAGATTCGTACAGATCTATTTTTGTAAAATTGTAATTTTTCTCTTATATTTGTGAAAATTCTAGTCAGAATTTTGTGAATTTTAAATTACCGATGTCTTTAGGTTCTATTTTTCATATATAAAAAACTAAGTAATATGCTCTTTGGTGAGTTCAACTGCTTATTTACAAGCCAGATTTAATTATTAAAAGATTAAATTTGTGAAAAGTTCAATTTGAAGATGAAAAAATTCTGCTAAAGGTCTATTTAAGAAACAAATAATTTTGTGAAGGGTCCTGTTTTGGGGTAAAATATTTTGTGAAGGGCCCTGTTTGGGGATAAAATTTTTGTGAAGGGTCCTGTTTTAAGATAAATTATTTTATGAAGGGTCCTTTAAAGGACGTAAAATTTTCCTAAACATATCCCTGCTAAGTAAATATTAAAATATACATTCGCTTACTTTATAACAGAAATCAGAATAAATAATAAATCATACACATCCTTTAAAAACTGTATAAATTTTATACAAATATGCAACAAATTGAAACAGTGAGATTAGCTTATCTTTATATATATAAAAAAAACATTTTTGTAAATTTCATATTTGTTTTTCAAATATGTAATTTTCATTTTAAATTGTTTGTGCATTATAATATAAAAAATCATTTTCCTTTTTGAATTTACGAAATTGTTCAATATCAGTATATTTTTAAATAAATATAAATTTTAGAAGATACAATTGTTTACTTTATAATAAAAATAAGAAATGTTTTTATAAAAATCCTAGAGAAATTTGTATGTAGAAAAATTCATTTGTTTCTCAACTAAAAGTGTTGGAATATGGTATAGAAAAATTCAAAAATAGAACTAATAACATTTTCCTGATCACAAACTAATGAACCGAATTTCTTTCAACAGGTATAACTTTTAGCATCCTTTCAATCACAGACCGAATAAAAAGAAATTTCTCTCAGCATGTCTTATGATTCAGCATCTTTTACGAACAATTCACCATCTTTTCGTGTAAAAAAATATTTGTATTTGGAAACTTTAAAAAAAGTTAACTTACTACTTTTTTTACACTGATAATTTCCTCAGCATGAATTTACAGTAAAAAATACATAAAATATTTTTTTAAAACGCAAAAGATCACTTTATTGTAATATTTAAAAGGGAAAAGACACTTTTTAAAGAAATTTTAAATATAAAAATTGTCCTTGTTTTTAAAAGCAACTTTCGAAATTCGTAACATAGAAACAAATTATTCTTTATATATATATATGTATAATTTTGTCCTGTAAATATAAATATTATTTATTTATTTATTTGCTTTACTTTCATTTTATTTTATTTTACTATCATTTTATTTATTTATTTATTTATTTATTACTATTAAAAACAACATTTTCACTTCAAATCATAAGAAAGTTTTCCAAAATCATTTAAATATATATTTTTAAATGTTTCTAAATGTTTTTACATAAATCCAAAAAATATATAATTTTTTTTTTAGATCTTTTAAGAAAATAAACTAGGCGAATCTGTACAAAATATGTAACAAATCAAATAGCTAACTTCATTTGTCTTCCAACACGATCTATAGAACTTAGAGTCAGACATTAATCAATATTTTAATAACTAAAATAGAGCTTATAGCAGCCTTGCTATCATAAACCTAATGAATAGGAATTTCTCTTAGTGAAGGTTGTTTACATATGGCAAATAACTCACCATTTTCTCCAAGAAAAAATATTTTTATTTGAAAGTACAAAAATATTTAACAGATTATTATTTTATTATTATTAATATTACTTTACAATCATGGACATTTTCAACATCAACTAACATAAATTAATTTTTAAAAAGACATCTGCTCATTTTATTATGAAATTAACGGAAAAACACTTTCGAAGAAATGTTGTAAATACATCAAATGGAAAAGAAACATTATTTTATTTTGCTATCAGTAAAATCTATCGAAATTTGGAATTTAGACAAAAAATATTCCGTATAAATTACTGTAATTCCGCCCTATAAAAATATTTTATATTATTAGTAGTGCTATTATTTATTTATTTTGTACTAATAAAAGCAGCATTTTCATTGATAATTACAAAAAAAAAAAAAAAAAAAAAAAATTTAAATGCCTTTATATAAATATTCGAAAACACAATTGCTTACTTTGTAATAAAAATAGGATGTCCTTTGAAAGATAAATTAGACGAATCTACAAAATCTGTAGAAAATTAAATAGAGAACTTCCTTTGTCTTCCTACAGTAACTATGGAACTATAGAACTTAGAACCAGGCTGAATTACTTACGGCAGACCGGGAATATCATTAATAGAACTTTTCCTATCCGAAACGTAATGAATAAGAATTTCTCTTAGCGCGCGTTGTTAATCAGCAGAATATCTGGCGAATAATTCATTCTTTCCTCTCTAAAAAATCGCATATATTTTTTTAAGTACTGAAGCATTTAACATTTTTTATACTTATGGATTTTCTTTGCGCCAATTTATCATTAAAAATAAATAAATTAATTTTTAAAAACACATCTGTTCATTTTATTATAAAATTAAGGAAAAAACGTTTTTGAAGAAATATTTTAAGTATATCAGAATCGGAAAAGAACGATTTTCTTTGCTTTCAATAAAAATTATCAAAATGTGAACTTAGACACAAACTATTCCGTATAAATTCAAATAATTTTGCACTATAAATGTAGTTTTATATAAATATTTTTATTATTTTTATTTTATTTTATTTATTTATTTTTGTATTAATAAAAACAATATATTCACTTTTAATTACAGTAAGATAGGAAAATATCATTAAATTATATATTTTTTTAGATATCTCTCAATAATTTTTAAATAAATATAAGAAAATGCAATTGCTTACTTAGTAATAAAAATAGGAAATCCTTTGAAAAATAAACTGTACAAAATATGAAACAAATCAAATAAAGAAGAACTTCGTTTGTCTTCCAACAAGAACTATGGAAATATAGAACTTAGAGCCAGAATCAGCTTCTTACGGCAGACCATTGGGGAGTATCATAAATAGAACTTATAGCATCCTTCTGATCACAAACCTAATGAATCGGAATTTCTCTTAGCGCGCGTTTTTAAACAGCACAACCTGTGACGTACAGGCATGCTGGCTGCACGGCAGTAACCCTGCCCCCCTCCCCTTTTTTTACCACCCCTTTCAAATGTGACGTAGACTATCTCAGTTACGGGAACGCGTTTCGGATCCACAGCATGTTGCTGGAAAAAGGTATTTTGACGCCTCAGGTAAATTTGGTCCGATAACAGGGTTGCCAGGTACATGTCTCTCTCAGGCGAATTGTTTTTTGTGTCGCCAAAGAGCATGAAAACGAACGTTCTTTTCGGGTATTAGTTTCGTTTTTCATTTCTCGTCAGTGTAGTTTTCACATAATAATTTCGTATTGGCGATAATTAAACTGTATCGCTTTCAAATGTGTAAATGTTACAATGATTTTCTTAGTTTGTAAAAAATTGTTTTAATTTCTATTTTTTCTTGCTTTTTTTTTTCTTTTTACACAGCACGCTTGAGTTTACTTTTTCCGGTACATTTATTTTAAGTAGAATTAATAAAATAGGAAAAGGAATATGCTTTCTTTATTTACTTATTTAAATATGCATTAAGACTTCATTCTCTTCAAAGAAATAAATTATTACAATAAGATTAAAGAGAAAAAATACAATAATGAAAAATTTAAAAAAGTCCTTCCGGCAATGCCGGGAGGAAGAGGTAGCTTTCATATACTTATATATTTATTTATTTATTTTAAGGTAAGTTACATTGTTCAAAAACACTAAGCTCAAATTAGTGGAAATAATCTTATAAAATTAGTGATTTTATAAGATTGAAACTAGTTTTCGTCAAGACTGAATATTAATAGGAATTTTTAGAAATTAGTCATCTTTTATTCAAGCTGATTTTATTTTAAGCGATTTAGAGAGTCACCAAATTTTACGATATCATAAAGTGTATGCCATTTTAAAGCAACATTGTGGATCGTTCAGATCAGACCATTTCAAAATGTCAGCCATAAGCAAATTCAAAGTGCTATAACTCAGTCATTTTATAAGATATAAACAAAATAAAAAGTGTTCTGGAATCGTTGTTTAAAGTTCTAACACGAAAAATAAAAATATTTTTCAATTTTTAATTTTTTCGCATTTAATTTTAAATTTTAAATTTTTAAAAAAATTTAAAATGGCCACCATTTTGAAACAAAATGGTGGATGATGCTGGCCAACGAACTCGGTCGAGACATTTGTATGTACTATGTACATCCCAAGTTTCATTGAAATCGGTTGATAAATACGCGTGTTATCACGTGACAAAAATCAGATCGTTTCAAAATGTCAGACATAAGAAAAATTCAAAGTGCTATAACTCAATCATTTTGTAAGATATAGACAAAATAAAAAGTGTTCTGGAATCGTCGTTTTATGTTCTAACACGTAAAAGAAAAATATTTTTCAAATTTTGATTTTTGCGCATTTAATTTTAAATTTTTAAATTTTTAAAAAATTTAAAATGGCCACCATTTTGAAACAAAATGGCGGATGATGCTGCCCAACGAACTCGGTCGAGACATTTGTATGTACTATGTACATACCAAGTTTCATTGTAATCGGTTTATAAGTACGCGTGTTATCACGTGACAAAAATCAGAACTCATCGTTTCAAAATGCCAGCCATAAGAAAAATTCAAAGTGCTATAACTCAATCATTTTTTAAGATATAGACAAAATAAAAAGTGTTCTGGAATCTTTGTTTTAAGTTCTAACACGTAAAAGGAAAATATTTTTCAACTTTTAATTTTTTCGCATTTAATTTTAAATTTTAAATTTTTTTAAAAATTTAAAATGGCCGCCATTTTGAAACAAAATGGCGCATGATGCTGACCAACGAACTCGGTCGAGACATTTGTATGTACTATGTACATGCCAAGTTTCATTGAAATCGGTTCATAAGTACGCGTGTTATCACGTGACAAAAATCAGATCGTTTCAAAATGTCAGCCATGAGAAAAATTCAAAGTGCTATAACTCAATCATTTTTTAAGATATAGACAAAATAAAAAGTGTTCTGGAATCTTTGTTTTAAGTTCTAACACGTAAAAGGAAAATATTTTTCAAATTTTAATTTTTTCGCATTTAATTTTAAATTTTAATTTTTTTTTTAAATTTAAAATAGCCGCCATTTTGAAACAAAATGGCGGATGATGCTGGCCAACGAACTCGGTCGAGACATTTGTATGTACTATGTACATACCAAGTTTCATTGAAATCGGTTCATAAGTACGCGTGTTATCACGTGACAAAAATCAGATCGTTTCAAAATGTCAGCCATAAGAAAAATTCAAAGTGCTATAACTCAATCATTTTTTAAAATATAGACAAAATAAAAAGTGTTCTGGAATCTTTGTTTTAAGTTCTAACACGTAAAAGGAAAATATTTTTCAACTTTTAATTTTTTCGCATTTAATTTTAAATTTTAAATTTTTAAAAAAATTTAAAATGGCCGCCATTTTGAAAGAAAATGGCGGATGATGCTGGCCAACGAACTCGGTCGAGACATTTGTATGTACTATGTACATACCAAGTTTCATTGAAATCGGTTCATAAGTATGCGTGTTATCACGTGACAAAAATCAGATCGTTTCAAAATGTCAGCCATAAGAAAAATTCAAAGTGCTATAACTCAATCATTTTTTAAGATATAGACAAAATAAAAAGTGTTCTGGAATCTTTGTTTTAAGTTCTAACACGTAAAAGGAAAATATTTTTCAACTTTTAATTTTTTCGCATTTAATTTTAAATTTTAAATTTTTTTAAAAATTTAAAATGGCCGCCATTTTGAAACAAAATGGCGGATGATGCTGACCAACGAACTCGGTCGAGACATTTGTATGTTCTATGTACATACCAAGTTTCATTCAAATCGGTTCATAAATACGTTAGTTATCGCATGACAAAAATCAGATATATATATATATATATATATGGTTATATATATATATATATATATGTCAACATTTGAACGGAGGGTGGTTTTGGGGTCTGAGGGTCATGATCGGTGAAAATATACCAAAATTTTCCGGAAGTGTTTTCCTCCGGACGGCTGCAATAGGTAGCTTTTTACTTTTTGTAATGAAAGCTACCTAAAACAATACCTTCTTTTTCTTTAATTTAAATTTTACTGAAAAAGATGTCAAGGTCAATTCTCTTATTTATAATTAAAAGTGAAAAGTGACCTAATAATCTTTATATGTCTTTATACAAACATATACATACATGAACATATGTTTTAAATATTTGTTTTATATGTTCGAAATGTATGGAAAAAACTAGAAAGAGACCATTTTCTATAAAATTTTGTCAATTAATGTTTTTCTGCATTGATTTTTTTTCTTTCTTCTTCTTCTTCTTCTTTTTTTTTTTTTTTTTTTTTTTTTTTTCCTTTTGTTAATTAACCCTATTTGTACTGACGGTACTTTAACCCTTTCCGGCGCACTACTCTTTAAAGTTGGAATTTAAAGAAAAAAAAATAGGCAATCTATTTAGGCCTAGAGGAGTACACAGGTACTGTTTTGTAAAGATTGCACTAACCATTTTAATTATACAGCTTTTGCCAAAGTGGTAATCTCCCATAAGTAAAGTATTGATAAGCGCAGTGAGAAGAGCATTGCTGTGAAGCGCGTATTACAGTAAAACATTTTACCTATTATTTAAAAACAGTAGAGTTTGATCTCTGTGGTGCTGCCATCTAGAACTTATAAGAAAGATTTAAAGTAGCCATTAGAGTAGTTTTTGAAATATTCACGGAGTTTTTGTGTCTCTAAACAGGGGGAACTTTAGGTGTTGCCGACCCGGCAACACTGCGCTTTAAGGGGTTAAAGTACCATTGAAGAAAACTTTATGTAAAACTTATTTATTCTGTCTATTAATAAAAGTTTTTTATTCTTTCCACGCAAAACTCTCTTCTCAACCAAGTTTAGATAGAATAGAGAAACAGTCGAAGCTAAATATTTTCAAAAAGTGGTAGTTTTATTATTGGTTTTTATAGGTATTTCTTTTCTTTCTTTGAATAAAATTATATAAAACATATTCAACAGCAAAAGCGTTTCCATTTATATAAAGGATCATGGCTTTTTTAAGAATTGTGATATTTTCAAAAGAAATTTTGGTTAATTAATCTGATTTTTTTTTTTTTTTTTTTTTTTTTTTTTTTTTTTTTTTTTTTTTTGTAAATACAGTGAAACTTTCAAATAAGGGACACTCCGAATAAGGGACACCTCTATTTAAGGGACAAAAGTTGCGGTCCCAAAAATGTCCCTTATTTGGAGGTTTCACTATGTAAGAAACTCCGAATGAGGGACACCTCTATTTAAGGGACAAAAGTTTCGGTCCCATAAGTGTCCCTTATTGGGAGGTTTCACTGTATTTCACAAAAAATTGTAATTTAATCAAATTTAATGAAAAAAAATATCTAAATTCCACATTAGTATTATCTAAAAATTCCAGCATACCTTCAGATATTAAAGAAGATAATTATTGATGTGGATCAATTCCTTGGTAAATAATTCGGTAGACAAAGGGTTAAAGAATAATGTTTTAACTGATAAAAAGTGTAGAATATTATACATGTAAAAGTAATTTTTTTAAAGTCTTGAAAACAAAAAGCATTGGAAATAATGGTTACCAAAAAGGGTTTCCCGGAAAAAAAGCATCGAGGGAAAAAAATGTGGATCAGTACTATCACAAAGGGGTCGAATAAATTTCGTTCTCACTTTAATTTCTTAGTAAAACTCATAACTATAAAATATCAATAAGCAAAACTAAGTAATGACATTTCACAAAAATATTAATCCACATTTTCTTTTTTCACTTTTTTCACTTGAATTGTATTAAAATAAATATTTAAAACCTTAGAGCATACGTACGTGTTTATATAAATATGCACGTATACACAAAGACACGTAGAACTAGTCAGATATGGCAATCCAAAACTTTCATCTATCTCATACATATAAATACTTTCTGAAAAATGCAACATAATAGTGCCATTTAGGTGAGTGACAGACACCAAAATTTAGCTAAAAAGAACTGATGCCAACTTCTAACTGAATCAGAAGTTAGATGAAAATCAGTGCAATAATTT
This sequence comes from Maratus speculifer, assembly GCA_964019185.1. Lineage (NCBI taxonomy): Eukaryota > Metazoa > Arthropoda > Arachnida > Araneae > Salticidae > Maratus > Maratus speculifer. The sequence goes on from OZ025290.1 coordinate 328,644,655, forward strand.
CTGAGATAGGGCTATTGCGGTTGCACTGAAAAATTCTGCATAACAGCGCCACCAGTGGGGTGATGTACACTAGAAACGAATCAGGGTAATTTTTTATCAGTTACTAACTGAATCTGATGTTGGATGAAACTCCATGCATTAGTTCTTGATATACAGCTATTGCATAATCATAAAAATATCTGCATAGAAACGCTACCTATAGAGCGTTTTATACCAAAATTAAACAACACTAATGTATGTTAGAGACTGACTGAATCTGAAGTTTGGTGAAAATTCGTACATTAGCTCTTGAGATAGAATTATTGCAATAATCATGGATAATACAGCATAGAAGCGTAAGCTCTTGAGTGATTTGCATCAAAAAATACTCAGTACCAAATTACATCAAGGGCTAACTGAATCTAAGGTTTTATATAAAAAAATACGCGCATTAGTTCTTGAGATATAGCTATTGGGGAAACTGTGCATAATGCAGCATAGCAGCGCCACCTGTTGAGCGATATACACCAAAACCTAATCAGCCCCAGTTTCTATCTAGGTGTAACAGAATCTAAAGTTTTGTGAAAATTCGTTTATTAATTCTTGAGATAGATAGTTTTCGAAATTTTTGCCACATACAGATTCACAGACTGACAGGCTAACAGACAGAGATTTTCTAAAAAATGTCAAATCGTGTTCAGAACGACAATAAAAGTTTTTTTTTTTTTTTTTTTTTTTTTTTTTTCATAGAACTTTTGAAAATTTCGTTTATAATTTTTTCTGTTTTTTTTTTTTTTTTTTAAATTTTTTTTTTTTTTTTTCTACGAGGGGGAGAGCAGACCCAATAAATTTTTCAGATAATTTTGTCAAACTGGGCGAAAAAAAATGGAAAAATTTAGTTCAATTCCAATTTTTATAGCAAGACCCTCCAATGTTATACCTTTCCATTAAGAAATAAATTTATAAATGTGCCAAAATGTTTTGCGGTTGTTGAGCAGGGCAGTTGAACCTTTTAAAAGTTTAAAAGGTTTTGTAGCCTTTTAAAAATATTGTTACCAAAATAAAACCTATTCGTTATGACATTACCATTTAATATCTATGAGCCCTTTTTGTGGTTCTGAAACTAATTTTTCCTATCTTAACCCTTTAGGGACCGATTTTTTTTTCAATTTTGAGAACAAAATTAATTTTTTTGTAATAATGTTAATTGTAGCTATTGAAATAGACTTACTAAAGTTTAAAGATTATCTTATTATCTGAAAAATTAACAAATATACTATTTTCTTTTTTTTTTAATTATTCAACTCATATTTATATGATTATAGACTAACAAGGAGTTTTTGAAGATATTTGGAAAATGCAGCATTACAAAGCATATGAGAGGGTGTTACAACTTTCTAATGTCTTTTTGCGTATTATCACACATGACTGATTTAGAAAAGAAATTTATATTTTTAGTTTAAAGAGAGAAACAATATGTACAATATAAAGGTACAAAGACAATTGAATAAGCTATTATTATTGTTATTATTATTATTACCAAATGTCAAAACATTAATGAAGGCATAATTACAAAGTTATAGCCATAAACTATCATTTTTATATGTCAAAAGTAACTAAATAATTATTAAGGGAGACCCGAACCCCATTTAGGCCAAAAATCATCAAAAGTTCAAAAACTTTTACCTCAGAAAACGATAAAATACATATTTGCGAATATCCATGCAAAATTTCAGAACTCGGGGACACTTGGAACAGGTAGCAAATGAGCTTTCTTTAATTGTAGTCACTAGAGTTTAAAGGACTAGAGGCCATTTAAAATGTGTTTTCCTGAAAATGACTTTTTCCATATTTTGCTAAGTTCAAAGTACTAAGGCACAGTGGTAAAATGGTTTAGAAACAAAGTGTTTATGTTTTTAGAATCTTGAAAAAATTTGCAACAAAAGTAAGGAGAGATATTTCTTTTAACCATTTCTGGAAATTTTACATAAATTGGTAAACATGAAATTTATAACGAATTTAAGGGAATTTGCCATGCGTAATTTTTTTTTTTTTTTTTTTTTTTTTTTTTTTTTAGTTGATTACAATAGAAAATTAAAAATATCTCTCCCTAGGACGTTTCCATATACCATAACACTATTTAAGAAATTTTAGTAATACCAAAATATTGAAAATTGTATGAGGAGTAGTAATTTTAAAAAGTGTATTTTCCACAAAAAAATCATAAAAATCGACATAAAAGATATGCTTTTTAATAAAAAGTGAATTTTTTTGCTAATTATTCCTTACAAAAAGATTCTTAAATAGTACACCAAAATTCCTTACTTTAAAATCCGTAATAACAATTTTGGGTTTTTTCTTACGGGTCTCCCTTAAGGGAGTCCGGGACATAAATTTAAAATAATTTTTATTTATTGAGTTGAAATTCTGAAATTTCCCTTAAAACAAAATAATACTCGATGAAAAGACGTGTACTATATTAACAGTACGCCAGATCCGAAAGGATTAACCGCTTACACGCCGAATAATATCGCAATGAAATTATAATTTTGTTTTTCCTATATTACAGCTTCAAATGTATTAATTTCTGCATACAAAAAAAAAAAAAAAAAAAAAAAAAAAAAAAAAAAAAAAACTGCAACTTTTTTTTTTTTTCTATTTTTATTTCAGTGTTCGCATTTTGGAACATGATTACTGATTGACAACCTATAAAAATACAGTCGAACCTCGATTTAACGAATTGATTGGGACCCACAAATCTGTTCGTTAAATCAAAGCAACTCGTTAAATCGAATATCAATTTTTGTGAAGAATATGGTAGAAAAATATAATACAAAATACCCTTAGATATACAGATTTTTAAAAAATGATTATTGTTTACTACGGTCTTAAAAATTATATATTAGGATATCAGCGTTTAAATTATCTAAATTCTTTAATATTATTTGCTTTTAAAACTTAACACATAATACATGCATACTTATTGGCAATTTGGAAAGAAATCCTTGATAGTGCTTTGTTTTGGGTTCATAGTTTTGACTTTCCAAAATTTTTTGTCGATATTTTCTAACTCCGTAAGCACAACATCATCAACCTCGCGAGACAAAAAATAATTTTTTTTTAAAGTGTTCAAGCTACAAATTGATTCATGGAATGTCACATTTTTTAATTTGAATTTCCGTTTCTTCGTCATCTTGACTGCTTTCAGAATCTTCATTCTTTTTCTGCTTACTATCGCAGATACTTAGCTCTACATCTTTATATAAATCTTTGTCATGATTTTAGTTGAAAAGGGGAAAAGACTGTCATTTGAATCCACCAGAAATGAGTAAAAAATGTAACACTTGGATTAGGATGTGAAGGATTAAAAATTTTATGTCCAAAAAAATTGGTTTTATCTGCAAATGCAATTTTTTTTTCAGCGATTGTTGTTCGTTAAATCAAAACTAAAAATTCGTTAAATCAGAGCATTTTAGCATTCTTTTTGCTTTTCTGTTTTTATTTTAGTGTTCTCATTTTGGAACATGATCATTGATTGGCAACCTATGCAAACGTAAAAAAATATTTTCCGCTATTGTATACCGCTCTTGAGTGTTTTCTCGAATTCCAAAAACGTTTAGATTCCTAGCGGTAAATTGTAAGTAATATAGAGCTAACTTAAATCAAATAATGTGTTTTTATGCAAATTAATGAATTTACATTTTTCTTACACCTGTGATAAATGCTTAAACATAAATATATTTTTTTTCAAAAATTGAAATCAACCTTATATTTTATAGGAAAAATAAGGACATCGTTATATGTTGGAAAGTATATGTTTTGTATTATAAATAATGCAATGTTCCCATTTGGGAACATTGGGGTTTAAACGGTTAATGTGTATTGAAATCTTTGAAAATTTGCCTCATTTATGCATTAAAGGTTAAAAAATATGACTTTGAATATTAAAAGGGTAATGATTCGATTTCATTCAATGCAGGCTCTTTTAATGTAACAACGAATTTAAAAGCAGAATGTTTAAGCTCTCGTAAGCATTCCAGGTATAAAAAAACTGACATAGTTGAGTTGCACATTTTGTTTAAGTACCAGAAAGATTAAAAAATTTAAAAAAAGTTAGATATTTTTATTTTACTAGATTTTATTATTATTATTTTTTTTTATGTTATAGTCATTTATAAACGTACATAAAGTTACCTAATAAGGTTTATTTGAAGTATGAAAAATGGGGATGCAATTACAGTTGAATTTCCCCTGAACGAAGTCTTTATTTAACGAAGTTTTCTACTTTACTTTTTGCCTAACTTTAATTTTGAATACCATTAACTATAAATTACCTCTATATTACGAAAATTATATTCTATGTGACGAAATCTATTCCACTTTTGGGTGAGTACAATATTCAAACGTAGAGATTGTTTAAATTGATGGTGATTGAAGTGATAAAGTTTTGATGGATGTATGAATTTATTCCAGGGATTGTATGAAAGTGAACTTTTTTACTTATTTACTAATTTTTATTAAAAAGAAGACATGCTGAAAGTCTTCGATATTATAAGAAAAGAATTACAGTTTTTCGAGAATGCAACAGATAAATTTTCCAGGTGCTTATAAAAATTCGAAATTTTTTATGTAAAATATATATTTTTTTTTTTTTTTTTTTTTTTATATAAGAAACTTGTAAAAAATAATATTCCAAACCTTTTTTTAAGTTAAGGGATTAAAATTCAGAGAAAAAAAAAAGAAAAGTTTCGCTACACTTCAGTTTTTGTTGACCTCTGTTCTTCTTCTTCCTCCTCCTTTTTTTTTTTTTTTTTTTTTTTTCTTAATTATTAAAATGTTTATTATCTGCCTACATTGTATTAAAAAATTTGCTGCCCGAATTAAAGTGCATTTTCCCAATATTTCCATTTTATGCGTATTTTTCCTTTATACATGTGTATTTTACTACACAAATTTCATGAATTTTAATTGATTTGTGTTTAAAGAATTTTCTTTACATAGAAGTGCTTGAGTATAACACTGTATATTTTTTCATGTGTCCAGTATTGCAAATTTGAATACATCTTTAGACGATGAATTCATAGATTTCACATAGAGGAATGTGCTTCAGGTCAAAGGCGCCTGGTCACCTGTGAAAAGGGAAAGTTAAAGACAACCTGTAGTCGCCTATTGTCTGGTTTAAAGGGTCGCCCCCCAAATTCTGGAACATTCACCTTGACACAGCTGTAAAACTGTTTATTCAGAAAAGTAAAAGTATGGAAGTAATGCCCCCCTCTTCGTCCATTCACCTGTCATGTACTGAAACTTCGACCTTGGGTTAGTTTTCTCTTTCCCTATATTGCTATTATCTCATGGAAGAGTAAAAGTCAGGTTTTTCTAGAAAATACTAATCCGGAAATATTTTTCTATTGAAAAAGGTAAGAACAAGCAGTTGCAGGGAGATTCATGATTATACCTGTAGAGTAGACAGTTGACAAATGTTTTTAACAATGCAGATAACTGTAAGAAAAAAACAAATTACTAGGATCCATCCCTCTTGTTTGTTAATGATTGGTTTTTTTTTTTTTTTTTTTTTTTTTTTCAGTTTTGATAATGGACTCATGATAGCAGGCCGTTATCACCGCATGGGCAAATCGGGATTTTGCCCTCGGGCACCGGACCTTAAGGGGGCCAAAATCCATACATTAAGTTATAAAATGTTTACTTTCATTTTCCGATTCCGACTCTTCCAGATGTTGAAGTTATTAGATTCATCTTAAAGGAATCTAATAAATTGCTACAATTACATAAAATTGTTTTGTTCTGTATTAAGGGGGGGGGGGGATGTACTTTTATTATTAATTACAGTATTTAATTTAGAAATGAAGGAGCTAAGAATTTTCTTCTATTTATATCCAAGGTGCAAAAATATGCATTACACATACACATATGAGTGGCCAACATTTGAAGAATGTTGCTAAGATTCGAAAGGGCCTCCTAATTTATCTTTGGCCAGGGCCCAAATTAGTCATAATTAGAGCCTGCATGATAGTTAATAATTTTAAATCAGAGACGTCAGATAACTTTGTCTTTCCTTTTTTTATATATATATCTCTACTTTCTCTCTTTTTTTTTATTTATTTAATTATATCATCTATTTAATCTATATTAAGTTATTATATTTTAACGAAATTTTTACACAATAATGTCATAAAAAAAAAGAGAGAGAGAGAGAGAAAGAGAAATGTAACAGAACTAACTTGCACACAATTTCCAAATGACAAATGTAAGCAGTCAATCAGGACAAATTTAGCAGCCATGGAGTCCGAGCCGATATTTTTTTGAGCATCCCAACAAATGAAATATTCTAAAAAATTATTTAACCAAATATTTTGGGCATTTCCTTTTTCTTAGCTTTTAGCATCCCGGGGTGGAATGGTCCAGCAGTCGCAGTCATCAGTGAGTCTCACGATTTTGCTTTACTAGCAAGGGTGCTCAGAAAGGGGCTTGGTGACGCAAGATGCGCCATAATATTTAGTTTTTTTTTGGGGGGGGGGGATTTGAGAAAAAGTACATTTGGGGGGGGGATTTGAGAAAAAGTACATTTTTGGGGGAGGGGGATTTTAAATTCTTAATATTTCCTTTTTTTACTGTAAAAAAAATCTTGATTTTTTAAATACCACTTTTAAATCTTTTCATCATTTAATTTCTAGAAATGTTCCTGTGTTTTCTTTCTTTAAATTCTAGATAAGGGCAACAAGAACTCATTCTGCTATACTTCATTCGCTATCTTTTGTAAATCTTGATTCGTTTGATATCACTTTTAATTTTTTTCAACATTGAATTTTCAGAAATGTTCCTGTATTTTCTTTCTTTAAATTCTAGATAAGGGCAATGAGAACTCATTCCGCTATGCTCAACTCGCTATCTTTTGAATGTGCAGTAGATTATAGGTAGAATATATTTTACAATTGATATTCTGTTTAGGGGGAAGGGGGGGGGTCAATGTTAAAGTATGAAGACTTTTTTGTGGGGGAGGGGATTTGCGTCATTGGGTTTGAGGGGGGTGGTCATCACTGTTACTAGTATTGTAGACAATTAATATGATTTGTATGTAAACAGGGCTCGACTTACGCAAGGGCAGTTGCCCCCCTCATAAAACTAATCAGGATTTTTATTAAAAGGTGCCAAATCATTAAAATTAGCCAAAAGTAACCTAAATTCATATATTTTGAAACATTTAAGAAGATAGTGCGGTCCACCTTCCTTTCTTTGCTTCCAGTACTCCATTAAATTGTGCAAAAACCAAACTACATCATTAGAGAACTAATGATTAAAGTTTTATTATAACTTAGTATTCTATTATTTTCAAACAACATTCTTTATTAATGTTTTCCACATAACATGATAAGTCAAATCATTAATTATGATCAATATGGGACGTTTTAGACATCTTATGATGTACGCAGATAAACAAAGTAAAAAGTTTGCAAAGAAATATTTCTGTCAGCCAATCTATCATTTTTCTACAATTATTCTACTAGTATTTTTTTCTTAAAGTTGTGACTATCGTTTTGTGATACCCTATATATAGATGTGAACTGTACTGGGTACAAAATGTATACTAATAAATGAAGTTTAGTTCTAGCAACTTCTATATTATTCACAAAAATAATCTATAGATAGAAGGATGCCCCCTAGAATGTTACTTGCCCCAAGGCCCCCCCCCTCCCCATAAAACCTTAGTCGGGCCCTTTATGCAAGATTGTATTGAGCCCTCCATTTAAAAGGGAGCATGGCTCCTTTTTTGGAGGGAGGGGTCACATCTCTTAATAAGCAATTTTTATGTTGAAAGCCATGCCCATATCCAAAATGACCACATTACTGACGCTTTTCGAAAATCCTTTTTATTTATGAATAAAAAAATAAAATAAAAATAAAAATAAAAATATTTGTAAAAATTTAACTGCGCGTATTTTATTTGGATTCCAAGAAATTAAAGAATTTTCCCTTTTCTTATAATTGCAAAAAAAAAAAAAAAAAAAAAGCATTTAGAAATTGAGAATTTTTTTTTTTTTAATCAATTCCAGCCAATTTTAGGATTTGACAGTTACGAAAATGCCTTCAGCTTTTGGCTGTCGTGGCTTGAAGTTCATTTTAAACACCCCATGGCCATTTTACGGAGATTCCCCCAAAGATTCTTTTTCTTTATGGAAAAATGGCAAACGCTAATCAATCACATTTGTTCTGAATATGTGTATTTGCAAATACCTTGGGATTAAAAAGGACTGCATGACTAAAATTATCTGTTTTAGATATTTCTTTATTCTTTATAATTTTAATCTTATCTATTAATCTATTTTTTATTCTTTATATTTTTCTTTCTTCTTTATATAGATATTTCTTTTATTTCTTTTATTCTTTAAGTAGAGCTTTGAAGATTCAGAAAGATTTTTATTACTGAGCAAGGGGTAAATTTTAATGAATTTAATATATATATTTAATTTTTAAAATGTCATTTATAATTTTTCTTCGTCCGGGGAAGGGGAAGATGCATGACCCCCGTGATCTTCCCCTTGGATCCGACATTGCTCGTATACTTACTTTCTACAATCGATAAGCTTTCAAGAACAAAAAAGAAAATTTGACATTTTGATTACAAAGAGACACTATACATCTCAACAAATACATAGCTATTATATTCGTAACACTTTTTTTTTTTTTTTTTTTTTTTTTTTTTTTTTTTTTTTTTTAACATTTCTGTCATGCCTTTTTTATTATCTTTTCAGCGTAGGTTTTAACTTCTTCCATTTTTTCCCTGTCTCTGCTATACAGAATATTTTTAAAAAATGTCTACCGCAAATAAAAATTTTCCCAAATTGTGATGTAATTAAATATAAAAATAATCATATATCCCGGCTGATAACAAAAAGGTTGATGGTTAATTTTCTTCCATCGCCTCACTTGGATAATGAATAACGTTTAATGTTTTTACATGCTGTTTGTTTCTTTATATATTTCGGTTCTTACATTCCCTGCTCAACAATGCGAAATTTTCTGACACATTTTAAAAAGTAAAGGCGTAGCATTTGTGGGGGTCTGAATATTGTAGCAATTTGGAATCGAAGTGAGTTTACCATCTTTTCATAAATAAATTACTTATTTTTCCCTTTCTCGTGATTTCGCGTTGAAAGTTCGTTTCAAAATGCCAACTTTGACAGTATTTTCTAAAAAATCTTTTGCGTTTACCAAAAAATAGCATACGTCTTTCGATTGCATAGTTTCTTAATTTTCTTACCAATTTTATACGTTTTGAACAAAGTTAATTTTAAAAAGTAAGAAAAATCATGCGTTAAGCATAGATTATGAAACACTTTCCAACGCTTCCTGAAATCTTTAATCAAACTTTGTTATTTAGGGAAATAAGATGCTACTGTCCATTGCCAAATATGTATTGATATACTTTTGAACAGCCCTGTATTTGATCCGTCGTTTGATATATTTTTTACAATAGAATGGGAAAATTTAGTTTAGCAAGAAAATGCCTAAATGGCTGAAATTTCTCTAGCAGTACTTTATTCTAATAGATGAAAAATACTTCAATACTTTTGTTCAGCCCTGTAATTTATCTAGTATCTTTACTACACGCCAGTATTTTGTTAAAATGTAGTTCTAACATACACATTCTTAAAGCTACTTAAATCACATTTCCAAAAATTATCACATATGGGTGACCATGTAGCTAATTCTTTGCGTGATCCTGTATATCATTTTATCTATATTCTACAAACATTTCTTAGTAAATTGAAAGAAATTCAACGTAAAAATGCATAACTACCACCTTTAAGTTAATTACTCTCATATTCAGTAACCTTTATGAACTCTTCTGTGTAACCCTGTATATCAACTATAACATTTATATACACCATATGATTTGAAAAAAAAAATATAAACTTAAAACCATCCATCAGCTATCATCGATAATACACAGTATTTCGGATAAAAATATAAGGTTTGGAATGTTTTGTGTGTCCCTGTAAAAGCTATACACGTCATATTATGCGTTAAATGTTAAGTATCAGCGGCGTATATCAATTTTATGATACTTGAAACCGTTTAACATTATTAAAATACGTCGCAAACAATACTCTCCTTTATTATTGTATAATGGAATTCTTTTGAGTGGTCCTGTAAATGAATAATAACTGTTATTTTGACAGCATATTTTACAGAATGCGTATTTTAGTGCATTTGTGAATCCATGTAAATTTGAATAAGTTTAACAGGGTGTAACACTTTTAAAATTTATTTGAAATGCATTTTTCCCATTGGCCGTAATGTATCGGAAAACATTTGACTATCCCTGTATATAAACTAATCATAGTAGAAACTTCATTTTCAATAGGGTTTGTTCTAGGGTAAACATCAAGAACATATAAAAATTTCAGAGCAATCCGAGTATATTTACGAAAGTTAGAGTGCGGACAGAAGGACAGACGGACAGACAAATCGAATGCATAAACCATTTTCAACTTTATTTTAAAGTGTTAAAAACCGCTTTGTTGGAAAAAGTTAAAAATGTGTCAGAAACATACACTTTATTATGTTAACAAAATATGAAGATGTTCATCGTAATCAGAGTGCAATACATCATTTTTTTTTTTTTTTTTTTTTTTTTTTTTTTTTCACATTTTCTGCTAACTTTTTCTCTATATAAATTCTCTTGCATGCGTAACGAAAATTTCTGTTGCAGTACATAATAACGGAATTTGAAATGTGATAATTAATGCAGTTAATTTTCATTCTTCCTTTTACATTTTTTAAAAATTTTTATGGATACATTTTCATAGCGTTACAATTCCTGCTTATGTACATATGAAATAAAAAATGGACTATAATTATTGCGCAAAAAGATTTTTTTTTAAATTTTCACAAGCTACTTAAATTTATTAATGCTTTTTTATATAATACCCAACAATAGTCGAGAGATTCTGCTGTCAAATCAACAACGGGTGAACTGGTAAGGTGAACGGCAGGTACTGGGTTCGAAACCAATTGCGCCATCGGTCTAACCGTTCGGAGTTTTTCGTAGTTTTCTTCGAACCGTGCATTTCCCTCAGTAAATACGTCCCATCAATGGCCACGAAGTTCTGCCCTCGAAACTGGTAGACGGCAGGTGCTGGGCTCGAACCCATTCGTGCCCGTCGGCCTATTCATTCGGAGATTTACCTGGTTTTCTTAAAACCTTGGATTTCCTTGCGTAAATACCGATTAGGTTCCCTTAGAAAGACTCCCAAGGTGGTCACTCACCCTTGGGTCTATATCTCTCATGCAGGTAATTGGCCGTCATAAACACAACCAACCTGAGTAAATACGAGTTAAGTTCTCTTAGAAAGACCCTCACTAAAGCATCTCTGCCTCGGGCCTATATGCCTCATGCAACTAATCAGCTGTCATATAAAACACTCTTATGTATTTGTTTGTATGTACATTTTTTTATTTGGATTATTGTAAATATTTGAGTATATTTTTAGCATAGTAAAATGTTCTAAAAGTAATGTACATTGCATGCAATTTTTTTTTTTTTTTTTTTTTTTTTTTTTTTTTTGCGTTTTTATTAGGATAAATTTGAACTGATCTTGATATTAGATTCGAAAAGCAAAAATTAAATATATATATATGTATATATTTGTTAAAACCCCCAAAAAATCAACCCACATACAACATTCTAAGAGTATCTTACTAGCAGCAATTTTTTAATATTTAATACTTTTAAAATATTATAAATAATTTAGGAAATACGTTTATAAATATTTTTATTTTATAAATATTATTAAAAAAATATATCTAAAATTATTTTATAAATATTTTTATAAATTTTACTCATTAAATAAAGCAATTAATCTTAATTTAATAACTAAGACCTAGTCATCGAACAAAAATTTAATTTTTGAATATCAATGGAAACCCAAATTGCGTACTAATAAAACCATTTGTCCAAAAAAAGTGGAAAAATTATAACGTGTTGAGTTTGTGTTTTGTCGTTATATTTCAATAGATTGAAATTTTCATGAATTTTGCTTTATAAATAAAGCGTCGTTAATTACAAAAAAATATTATTTTCCTTAATAAAATAAAATGTATGTACTTTTGAGTTTGAAAAAGTTACATAAAATGTGCTATAATAAGTTATGATAGAATGTTTAAAGGTATATGGTAAAATTAAATCCAATTGTAGAGTATATTTGCTTTGATGACTTATCACTTGTGGCTGGCTAACTGGAAAATGCTTTCAAATAAATTTATTAATCTATATATTATAAAGGCCAAACGTATCTGTGCGTAACGCAAACATTTTGCGAATGGCAACACTTTGAAATTTGAAATGAAATTTCGGTTTTGTATTTTTTGCTAATACAACTATTTAAACTTCTAAACATCGCACATTTTCAATTTTTAGACCGTCGTATAAAGAAAAAAATGCACTTTTAAATGCAATTTTTTTTTTTTTTTTTTAACTGTATCTTAATTTGTTTTTGAGACATTAATTTTTTTTATAGTTTTTAATACCATTTTTGAGATTGCGGTAACAGTAGTACACCATTTCTATATTAAAAGTAATGGCAAAAAAGCCGGAGATTACTGTATTTTTTTGTTGCCATTTTCTCATAAAAAGCGAAAAATTTTGAAATTAAAATACATGCTTTGTTAAAAATATATGAGATCTGCATATGTAAATTTTGAAATGATGAAAATAATGTCGGATTTAATTTCATGGGGTGGGGCGGGGGGGGGGGGGAAATCTATGATTGAGTCAAAGTGGAATAAATTTTGCTGTTTTTCCTTTTGGAATACCAAACATACGAACCTTAATTGATAACTGTATTATAACAACTGACCTTTATTATATTTTTCTGCTTACATATATGATTAAAGTTTAATTTTATTAATTTCTAGAACTGAATTTTATAGAAATAGTATTTTGCAAATTTTAGATTAAATATCATTTGTTAAGAGTTACACTTTCCAATATATAAGATGTATTTTTTATTGTCACCAATTTTGTTGATTTATTATAAATTAATGAAACAGTTCCTTTTTAAATATTTTCTTTCGTCGAAATTCGACGGGTTCTACCATGTTTAATTAAATTCTAAAAATATTAAAATCTTGTATTGTCATCAGGAACATGAATCACTGTTATAATTTTTTTAATTCTAACCTGCCAGGAAGTGAGTAAAGGTCGATTACAAAATTTCATTTTTACATACAAAACATAAATTATGTTAAAAATAAATAAAACATATCGTAATTACAGTGTTACATGACAAAGTAGATTAAAACCTCTGAATAACGAACACCTCGAGATTGCTTAATTTGTCTGCCTTTTTGAGGTGCTTGCGATTTAGAGGTGAAATTTACACATGTATTGGAGTTAGGAATTAAAAATGTGTCCGCTAAATGGAGGTATCCATTATTAGGGCGTGTTTTTTATGGTTTTTCAAAATAACACTACTACTAATAATAGTAAATAAAAGTATATTAACCCTCCAAGCGTCTTGCAAAAGGGTAAAATTGTAATGTTGTTTTCTCAACATTTTGTTTTAAATGTTAAGAAAATATGATTCTTTCAACATTATAAAAAAAACTTTATTATAAGCATGAATGCAATCATCCAGAGTATGAATCATTCTTCAATGCATTAAAAATTCATTAAATCTATAGAATTACAGTATTTTAAATATTGCTTATATTGCAGTGAAAACTGGGGCTTAGTATACAGAATAATACGTTCCAGACGCTTAGAGGGTTAATAAATAAGTAAACAAATAATATATAAGTTTTTAATTATTATTAATATTGTCATTAACAAAAAATAATGCAGTAAAACCTTCATAACAGACACTTCCATATAGTGGACATCTCTATTTAGTGGACACTTTTTCAATTCCGGAGCCTCATGCATTTGAACATTTTTACCTCTAAATAGCGGACGCATTATAGAATAGCGAATAAATTCCGTGCTCCCGATATGTTCGTTATTCAGAAGTTTTACTCTAATACATATTCAGGAAATAAAAGATTTGAGTGTTGCTTATTAAAAAAAAGGGGGAAGAAGACGAAAAAGAATAATAATAAGAAAAAGGAATAAATAAACACTGAATTTATGTTTTTTACAGAAATATGCCAATACCAGCTGTTTTCCATATGATTTTGCAACTATTGTTGTCTCATTAAATTTTTGATGAGATAATGAATTATTCATTAATAAATATAAAGTTTTCGATTTTCATTTTCCTTTTTTCTTCTTTAATTGTGAAATTTATAATTTAATACTTCACACCATAGAGTAAAGAGAAATTAGTAGAGTGGTAATATGATGTCTTGGGGTGACACCTAAAATGCAACCCTAAAATCCGCTACATTAAGTACAATTAAGTCCTAACAAAATCACGTGCTTTGACACGCCTATCAATTCAAATTGCTTTAATCCCATATTTCTTTGTTTTTATTTTCTACCGTTTAAACTGTTATAGAACAGATGATTAAAATTTCGTTAAAAAATGTCGATTTGTGCCATCTACGTGATCGGAATGCATAAAAGATACAAATAGATCACATCATAGGCGACCATTATTTGATTATTTTATCATATACCTATGAAATATCAATATTAAAGCGCCATTTAAGATTTTGCCTGAAAAACTAACATTCTTTCGTTATAGTTTGCATTCTGAAATCTAGATTTTAGATTAATACTTATTATTTAAGTTTTCATACATGATTTTAAAAGAACGTTTTCATCAGTATATTTTATATATTTACATGCAATTATTAATATGTTGTTAAGTCATAAACATTTTTCATCTACGTTATAAAATATTAAAAAGGACTGAAAAAAAGAAAACTTTTAGTAATAAAATTTTTAGTTCAAATCCAATGTTTTCAATATTTTATTTTATTTTATTTGACATTTAATTATTTCTAATTTTCCAATTTCAATTATTTTAAAAGCAAACATTTATTTTAACAAATAATAATAGAACAAAGACTATTTTAAAAATTTATTATTTCTTTTTAAAATATACTTCAGCTTTAATTAATTTCTTTCTTTGTTTTATTAATAAAAAATTCCCTTCCACGTGCTTTTGTTTGGGACATTTAAATTTGAACGATAAATGGTTTCACACTGCAAACCTTTATTGAGGCTTACTTCACCTCCACCTATCTCATTCCTCCATGACTTCACACGAATGAATAACTAAATTGTATTGCCATGAATCTCGAAATGTATTTTAAAAAGTTTCCAGCAGAACACCATCAAGCTTATTTATTCTATAACACACCCCATTTTTTGAATAAACAGTAAGCACGTGTGTTACCTTGGAAACCAAGTTACCCAAATGTCAAGAATTCTACATGTCATTATGAATTCATTGATTCCTTTATCTAAAAGTCATTCCATTTTAATTTAAACAAAAAGAATCGATGATATTTTTTACTGATTTGCTATGTTTATTTATTTATTTGGTTATTTCTTAAGCTGCACGTGCATACGTGTATTTATCTTGAACTTGATCTACATTTTTTTTTACTTGGATTGTCGTGAAACAGTTCACGCAGATATGTTACTTCATCTTTATTCATAATTTATTTTTATCCTATAACAGTATATTTGAATATTTGTTACATTGTGAAAGTAAAAGTGCAAACTATGTCATTTTTAAAAAAAACAGTAAATGTAATTTGACGCTTCTAGACACGCTCTACATAAATTAATAGCGTACAGATTGTGCATAATAAAACAACCTTACTTTAAACCGGGAGGACGCGCGTCGGGCCTAAAAGACCCACAGTGCACATGTTTTTTACGATTGTAATCATTATTTTTTTTAAGTAATCTTCAATTTATTTTATCTCAGAATTTGTAAGAATTGTCCTCGTCTAAATAAAGTAACAATTATTATTTGCTTTTATTGGTGACAAAGTTAGAACCATTCATACCTAAGGTAAATGCGCGTTCTACTGGGTTAAAGTTGTTTACAGATGAAGGTCATAAAAGTAAAGAATAAAAGTATGACATTTCATATATTTATTCTTTATTTTTAATATTGTCATACTTTTATGATCATAAAGATCATAAAAGTATGACATTTTGTGAAAGACATAATAAGGGAATTGGAATGTAACAAGCGAAGAAAAGAAATTAGTTCAAAATTTCGCCACTAGAGGACTTTTCCAACGAATTGTACATTAAGTATATATTTAGAAATTTTATGTATTAACTTTAATTAATTTTAAAGGCAACATTTCACGACATGTTCTCAGCATTTCCCAGAATACACAGTAGTCGACTATGGAACATACTATCTTACGATTTCAGGTGGTATCTGAAGATGAAGACTCTCATGTGGAACATATTTGGTTGTAACACGATTTGCAAAACTATCTTAAACGCATGCCACATGTAAAATTCGTAAAAAGCACTCCCTCTTGCGGCGGAATTGTAAACTAATTTGTTTTAAGCTCAAAAAAATCCTTTTACTATGTCCTCCAAAAAATTTCACAACATTCTGAACAATAGTTTCATCTGTAAACAACTTTAAAATAGGGTCGTTTAATTACGGACATTCTATATACTTGAAAAAAAAAAAAAAAAAAAAAAAAAAAAAAGGAACGAAGTCTCAGCGAAGTAGCATTTTTCACCGATAAGAGAATTCCTGATTTTGGGACAGAACAAAAATATCCGTTTTCACTCCAAAGGAGATAAACCATGGAATGTCCGATGCGAAAAATGAGTTTAGTCAAGACTCCACTAGAGTGAAATGTAAAGAGAGAAATCAATCATTCGCGCACCTACGGGGGGAGCTTTGTTTTCTTATTTATAAATTTTCTTATGAAATTTTAAATATTAACATTTTAATATTCGCCACTTAAAACAATACTTTCTTTTTACTTATCAAAGAGGTTTAAACTTTCAGAATTAACCCCATCAAAAAATTTCAGAGTCACTTCGCCAGCCCTCCCATCATCCAGGCTTCACACTGTATGAAGTCAACAGAAAAAAATATATATTCGGACTCAACATATTCCGTTCATTTTGAATCAAAAAAAAAAAAAAAAAAAAAAAAAAAAATTGGACCTAGCTCGTCTAACATTACGGGCCAGATGAGAAAAATATAGACCTCTGAAATATATGCTGGCTCCCTTCAAAGCTTGATCCTGGGTGAGCCTCTGAAATCAATCAATGCTTGAGACAGCTGAGCAAAAGACAGCTAGGCTAATCAGAAACGCTGTCTTTGAGGAGCTGTGTACTTGACAGAGTTAATTATTTTTGCTATAAGCACATGGCAAATGCCATGAGTTCCTAATAGACCGGGAGGTGGCTGCACAGAAAATCACCTTATCGAGTTCACGGATGAATATCTAGGATTAGTTAAATTTCGATTCGCATAGTAAAACGCAATCGGTCTGCAAAGTAATATCTTGATGCAAAACACCTAAAAACCCGATTATAATGGTTGACTCATAAGTTTACCATTATGATTTCCTGCTCAAATCTTCCATGTTTTTATAGTTTTGTTTGCAGGAAAGCACAATGATAAACTTATCAGACAACCATTAAAATCGGGTTTTTAGGTGTTTTCCATCAAGATATTACTTTGCAGACCGATTGCATCTTAATATGCTAATGGAGATTTAGCTAATCCTAGATTTTCAAACCGTGAACTCGATAAGGTGATTGTCTATGCTGCCGCCTACCGATTTATAAAGCCAGGATTTTCAATTGATTGATTTCTTTATGGAGATCTGATGCAGTTGCTTTCATTGTAATATAAAATACTTCTATTACTTCTTGTTTTTTTCATTAAATTTATTATGTTATTAATTGAATTCGTCTTAATTTAATTGGATTATAAACTGTAATGAGTCGTTAAATAAATATAAAATATAAATAAATGTAAAATATATAACGGAATGAAAATTTTCGTCTTGCTTTTAACATAAAATGTACAATATGAATTTTAAAATGTTCAGATTTACTTAAAAGGCAATTAAAATAATGAACTATAGATGTTAATAGTTAATTTTATTTAAAAAACATCTTAGTATTTTCAAACATTTAATCAGGCCCTAATTTTTTTTTTTTAAGTTCATATTATACATTTTTGTAATGAATAATTTTCAAGTTGCAATATGACAATATGCGCTTCTTTTTTCTTTTGTTTTTACTCCCTCCAGTCACAATTTAATTTTTAAAATATTATAAAATTATTTAGAAATATAGTTTGAATTAATCATTGAAAATTATTACCTATGCTAAATTTCTTGTTAATATTTCTAATAACTGATTCTCAATGAACAAAATTGATGAGAGTTTATGTCAAAATGATATTGCTCTTTGCCTAATTTTTTTTTTTCTTTGTCGTTATGAATTTGAGAGAAGTTCTTCAATAATAATTTTTAAAAAGACAGATTTCGTAAATACTGTTTCTGATTTTAAAAGCAATTAACTAATAGTAGGATTTTTTAAAAACTTGAAAACTTAGAAAAGAATATTTGAGCGGCGGTTTATTAAACAAATCAGTGACTGCATTTCTCAAATCAAATGGATTCTGTAAAAATCTACTTGGATATTT
This sequence comes from Maratus speculifer, assembly GCA_964019185.1. NCBI lineage: Eukaryota > Metazoa > Arthropoda > Arachnida > Araneae > Salticidae > Maratus > Maratus speculifer. Next base: position 328,663,254 of record OZ025290.1, read on the forward strand.
TCTATTAGTGTTAAATAAGTTTGAGATGTAATACTTCTTAAACAAATAATGTTTCTCTTTCCTTGAGTTAGAAAAATTATGTTTTCATGAAATCAAATTATCAAAGAAGATTAAAATAATGAATAAAAATTATAAAGAAAATCTTAGATAGGAAGATTTGAATCTGAAATCTTCTTTAACCTTTCACTGCACGATATTTTCTATTTTTATGGAAAAAATTATTTGAAACCTATAAATGGATCTAATAATAGAAAAAATCGTAAAAAAAAAAAAAAAAAAAAAAAAAAAAAAGTTTACATTTTTAGTTAAAATTTGATCTTTTATGGCGTATGTCCTATATAAAGAATTAAGGATTTTAAATATTATATTGCTAATTTTATCTACTGAACACTCTGCATCGTTCTTTATATTAATGTTTTTAAGTATTCAGTAAAAATAATAAAAGTAATTTTTTTCCCTTAATAGGTTGATCATTTTTTCTTTTATTTGAAGAAGAAGGTCTATTTTTTTGTCAAATGCAGCCACCTGACATCGACAAAATAAGTGTCATTCCATTCTTCAGACTGTTCTTGATTAGTTACAGCGGTCTTATTTGCCAAATTCATGGCACACAGTGAGAATTATTATGTTTTCACGTATGTATCAGATATGACACACGGTACAGTGAAGGGTTAAAAAATCTAGTTTTTCGTATGATGCAAAAATTTTAATTTTATGAAATATATGTATTAAAAATCATTACTAAACAAATAAGTATGCAATAATGTCACAGAAATGGGTTCTAATACGCATCTTTAGTATATATATATGGATTTTTACTGTTTACTATTCAGTTATTCATATGTGGCTTTGAACATCGTTTGCAATAGTTAGATAGGGTGAGTCATAAATATAGAAACAATAGGGTATCTCCTTAAATATTACCCCTAAACCCATACTTCCAATCGCAAAAATTCATAAAAAAAAGTGAAATTTTTCATAAGATAAGTTGCAACTCCATGGGGAGTCTATTTGAAAAAATGCCAAAATTAACTTTTTATACGGCTTCTGTAGGTCAAAATTAACAATTAGTAAACTAGCAAAAGCCGTGCTTTGTTTGGATTCGCGAAGCATTATTTCATAACATATGTATTTGAAAGTAACATTATTTTTTTATATTATTTTTGCATCTTTATTAAGCAAAAAGTTATCTCATGTTTTGGCGCATTTAAATTTTAGAAACGTAAATTCAGCCAAATAACTAAGAATTTCCTAGGAGTTTTTTATTTTTGATATAAGGCTGATATAAATAAAAATATTTTCGAAGCAGAATTTTACAAAATATTTTTTAAATTTTTAACCAAAAGTTTTAAAGTTGTTTTTACATTTTCCAATGGCCAGTAATGGTGTTCGTTCTGGCCAGTAAGTGTTCTTTTTTTCGGCATTTTTAAATTACTAATACATTCCAGAAATTATTTATAAACGTAGTTAATATATTTAATTTGGTTGAATTAACTTAATCAATCTTCAATCGATTAAAATATTTTTAAATTATTCTTCAATCTTTCATTTCGAATACCAAACTTAAGAAACTTACCAAATTTAACAAAATATTCACTTTAAATACCAAATATAAGAATTAATTTTACTTGTTTACGATTCTTTTGTTGCCATTTTACCAAAGTAAATACCTTAATAAATAAATCGTAATATAATTCTTTTAAAATCCGTAAGTAAAAACTGCGTAAATAATTTTGGCAGAATAATGAGAATATATTTTATTTAATATATTAATCATGATTCTATCTATAATTACTAACCCCATAGTTTATTTTCCTTCTTAAAATAAAAAGATACGGGTTCAATTTTTTATTTGCAAACGATTTTGGCGGAATCATGAAAATGTATTTTATTTAATTAATTAATCATGATTCTATCTATAATTACTAACCCCATGGTTTCTTTTCATTCTGAAAATAAAAAGATACGCGTTAAATTTTTTATTTGCAAAAATGCGTCCATAATAGAAAAACATGTAGAATAAATTAAACATTAAAATAATATTTTTTAAAGGTTATTCTGTTAACACTAGAACAGCCAGATTTTGGACTTACCTAAAACCGCCGTTCGGGGTCAATTTGACCCCCATAAGAAATTCAAGCCATGTATCAAAAAAAAAATTTATTGATAAATGATGTTTAAATTGCAAAATATAAAAATTTTTGAAGATTTTATATTTTTTCTTTTTCATTTATTTACTTTTTATAGTTCGTCTATGCGCAATTTTAAGTTTTTGAAATGACGGTATATAAATGACCATATGTAATTCAATATATATTATTACACAATACCACACAAATACAATATAGATATGGTTGTAGTAATTTCAGCGCTACATTTTCTCCAAGCTGTATATCAGTTGGCCGCTCTTCATGATTGGATATTCATTATTAAGGATATTCATTTAAAATGTATTTGGAATTTACATTAGTTGCTAGTCAGGACATGATGCCGAATTTTTGCACGTTATTTGCCATGTATTGGATAAATCAGCACCCTGATTTACATGACAACAACTGTTCATCAATGGTTATTTCTTCTCCAGAATTACAACAGAAATAAGAATTTACAATCAGGTTGTAGCAGGTTCTGATACGAGAGCAAATTTGTCTGTGGACAGGTACTCTGCCTGTTACTTCGCACATCGAATCTGTGATACCGCATGATTTTACGGAAAAGATTGCGTCACATTGTATGTTTGAACACAGATGGTCTCCAACTTTTGTTCCATAAACCTTTTGCACAAAGTTTTGAATGACCTATTGCCTTACGGACATATAAGAGGGCGAAAAAACCATAGAGTTCTATTAGAGAAACAAACCAGTTCCTATTAATTCCAAGCTGACTTAGTGCTTCAGCCAATGTGCATGTTTGAAAGTTTTTCACCATTGCTTCAGTCATTATCAAACGCCAGGCTGAATCTGTATATGTCCCAATGTTACGACAAGTAAAATGTGTAGTTCCACTTGCAATTTTCACAATATTTTAAGCTGGTGTGCGATCTGTAGTGGAAGTAGGGCTGATAAGGCTCATCGTAATTCTAAGAATACCGTTTGTTGGCGTTTACTTTTCGTTACTGTTGCCAGCAATAAGATTAGGTATGTTATTGTCTCGTTCTTACTTACGACTATGTCCACGTGAGCTTTCTGATCCCCAAAAAACAGGGGAAATCACTTTGGTATAATGTTGTACGGCATCACTGTTACTGCTTTCAGAATACGACGCATTCTGTAAATTAACATTACGCCAGCGCTGCTAGGATGCATGCACATTTCATGATGGAGTGGAAGTGCTTAGAAGAATCCGCCTGAGAACTGAAGGCTAGCGCGCAACAGAGAGAAGACAACTTCCTTCCCTCTGCATCGCTATGCGTCGTACAAACAAAGCAAAATTGGAGTTTACTTTTCTTTTTTAGTAATTGCGATGAGAAATGGGTGTCTCCCTGCGCAGTAAGCAAAAAGGAGATATTGGGAATTCAAAAACCGACTTTAACTTGAAAATCTATCATTTTCCTTATGAGGGTCAAAATGACACCTGTTGGCTGTTTTAGGTATTTCTATGATTATTTTCTTTAATAATTAATGTAGAAAGATGAAGAATTGTCACAGTATGCTTGACAGTATTTTAGAAAAAGTAAAAATATATGAGCTGCGGTCTTCGCTTACATGTAGAAATAAAGCACTGGAAATTGGAAAAAAAGGCAAAATGACCCCAACGGCGCTTCTAGTGTTAAAAAAATAACATTCTGCAAATCTACGAATCCTAATTTATTCTTATGTTTAATTTCAAGCTAAAATACTGAACAGATTTTTTAAAAAGTGTACGACAAAGTGTAACTTGAGTGGCCTAGTAGAGGATTCGCTTCGCTCATCCTAATTATTCCTTATCCATTTCTCAATTGAACAAAAAAAAAAAAAAAAAAAATTATAGTATCTAAAAACCTTACAAAGATATTAATCTCCAGAATTTATGACTTACACCACTTAACTATCCCCTGTTTGATTCCTTTTGACAGCAAGTGAGGGATCGGTCACAAATTGTCCATTATTAAATGCCGATTTAAGACAGCCAAAGTTAAAACATGTAAACACTTGATAAATTACCCAGTAGAAGTTTTACTCCAATCCCTGTATATGGATAAATATTTAGTACCACTGAATGAAAGAACCGTTAACATGAAGTTTAGCTATTTGCTCCCCGTTGAGTAGAAAAAGCAGGTAAAAAAAAAAAAAAAAAAAAAAAAAAAAAAAAAAAACTGTATACTTCAATAATTACATTCATTCTTAGATGAAAAGTTTGAAGAATAACAGCAATATGCAGTTTGGAAGTGTTTGTAAAATAATCACCGTCCGTAAATGCCCGTCAAACAGACATGTGAACGCGCGGAAGTGCTAAATTTTATGTAATAGCAGATTAGTATTGTAATAGATTAGATATGTAATAGCAGAAAATTTTAAGTAATTACAGAAAAATTGGTTATTTTATAAAATATTCCAAATTTTTGCTTTTTTACGCGAAATCTATTTTGTTAACATTTCTTTCCATTTAGCTTTTTTTTTTTTTTTTTTTCTTCCTATTTGCCAAATTGCTAATGTTGGTCAAAGCACAACGAGAAAACTGCTAGAAACTGTCTTGCTTTACGAAGCTAATTCAATCAAGTGAAAAGACCCGTTCGCCAGTAATGCTAATCCTATGGAAGAACTTTATAAAGATACCTAGATTGTATTTCAACATTTTTTAAACAATTTCTTTTCAATGGATATCTGAGATCAATCTGTACAGTCTGCCTTTTTTTTTTTTTTTTTTTTAGATTTTTTTTGCAGATATTTTTAATGAGGACGCTTTTATTTTTGAAACAGATTTCAAAAATAAAAACATCTTCAAAAAAAAAAAAAAAAAAAAAAAAAAAAAAAAGAAGAAGAAGAAGAAGAAGAAGAAGAAGAACGAACGAACGAAAGAAAGAAAGAAATCTGCAATCAAAATCAAATCGAAAAAGTAAATAACAGCCTGCATACAGATAGATTTCAACAATACAATAAAAAAAAAAATCAAAAGTATTGGAATGAGATATCTTATCAACCGAGATATCTTTATAAATTTCTTCCATTGGTTTAGCATAAGCGAACGGATCTAAAGTGGCCTCTTGACTGCTGATAGCCAAAAGTAAAACACGCGAACATTTGATGGAATACACAGTAACAGAGCTTCTCCGTTCCCTGTATATGAATAAATATTTAGAACATCGTAGGAGAGTCATGAAAATAACTCTAACCTTAGCTTATCTAGTGCTAAAATATATAATAGTTATACATAAATGTATTTTTTGTTATGTTTTCTTTTATTAAATATCACTCAATACGCATTGAATGAAAGAACCGTTAACATCAAATTTGCTCCCCTTTGAGTACAAAATGCAGTTTAAAAAAATCTACACACTTCAATAATTACATTCATCTTTAGATGAAAAGTTTGAAGAATAGCAGCAATAATACAGTTTGTAAGTGTTTGAAAAATAATCACCGTCAGTAAACGCCCGTCAAAGAGACATGCGAAGGCGCGGAAGTGCGAAATTTGACGTAATCGAGCGGAACCTTTACCTTTTGCTTTACGCCAAATATAAATGTTTAAAAAGGCGTAAAATGTAGACGGAATTTTCTCTACCTTGACCTCAGCTTGTTTAAAACTTCCTGGTTCAAAAGTGTCTGATTCAAAGAACATCGTTGTTAAAAAATTTCATAGAAGATTTCATTGCTTAATTAGGGTTATTTTTAGGTAAATAAGTGTTGAACTTTGAAAAATAACGGATATCCATAAATTATTGTCCGGGTTTCCTTATCTCATGACTTTTAATTTAAGAACATAATGAAACATTTTATTACATGTTCGTAAAGTAAAGCTCAAAAGGTTTCTTAATAGTAAAAAACAAAAGTTACATATGCTTCAAGTTGTAACTCAAAACGTTATTAACAAAATAAGGATTATAATCAAATAATAATTAATATTAAAAAATTCTGTCAAATTTGTCAAAGGGATATTTCCTCTACATACCCCTGAAGCGACAACGTAGTGTTTTGTGCACTCGTCATTCTGCATTATCACATGTTATCCTTCCACAAAAAGACACCTCTATTAAAAATAAACTATTTTTTATTAACTATTTTATTACTTTAGAGTTGCTGTATTAATTGGTGGCTAATACGTAATTTGGTTTGAGTTATTAAAAATCAACTTATGAGTTGCATTTTATGACTATGTAACATTATTTTCCATCATATTCTTAAATCAAAAGTTATAAGATAAGGAAACTGTTCATTTATAGACACCCTGAATTATTTATAAAATTAAGAAATCAGTCTCCGTTGAAACTTCCTAACATGCCAAAAACTATTTTATGCATTAGAGACTAAACTTTTGTATAATACAAAACATTTTTGTAAATAAAAGTAAATTTAGTTAAATAAGTTGTTGACTTTTTTGTAGGACAAGTGAGGTTTTCATTCGAGTATTAATTTATAATCATTCTTCCGTATCAAGTAAAATGCAAAATACATGAATGAAATACAAAATTAATTCGGTTAAGATTTACTGTAATGTATTTAAAATGTTGTTAATTATAGAAAATACAAAAATTGCACTGTTAAAAAACAAGTATTTTCAATTACGCAGTATCCACGGCCCGAAAGAGGTGCCCCGCAATAATACTATTGCAAGCATGTCGAAAGACATCTCGGATCTGCAAGCTGCACATTATGACAAATCAAAAAACTTCATCCGCCCCCGCCTAACTGCTTGTCCGTCCAGATCTAAACAACATAAGATATATATTTAAAAAAAAAAAATCAAAAGGGAATTCACGGGGAGTGCTTGGGTTAAGTGAACTCTCTGGTTAATTTTAGGTTAGTACAAAGGTTATCCAAATTGACGGCAGCTTGTGGCAAGAGTGATAATTAGTGTAATAATCCCATCTTAGTAACGGCCCTTAATAATACTAGGTCCCGTTAATACTATTTATTAAGTCCATTTGTAATCTTAGCTTAGCCACTCTAACCACAAGCTCAGCCATTCCCCCACCTATCAACAGCCAATAAGTTAACTATCTAATCTTCACCTCCATAAAAGCCAAATAGACAGCAGTTACAACTTAATAAGCTTAACGTTAACGAGTTTCTCAGGTAAGTTATACAGTAAACAATAGCAATGTTACTAACCCATTTACCTTCCAGGATTCCCTCCCCTAGGACTTGGCTCCCGAAAATTTCAAGTTGAACTAATCGACGCAGGGACTCAAGGGACCCTGTGCGGTCCGAAGAGATTCGGAAGCACCAATCAAGTCCACTGCACCAGAACAGTACAAGTTGACCTCATAGACGCAGAGACTCAAGGGACTGTGCCAGGTCCGACACCGTTCTGGAACCCCCCCCCCTAGTGGGCTAACGCCTCTCAGGCTTTCAAGTTGACCTCATTGACGCAGGGACGCAGGGACCCACGGGACCCTGTGCGGTCCGAAGAGCAATGGGAAGCAACCTACTAGCCCACTTACCCCGAACCGCACACGTTGACCTCATCGACGCAGAGACTCAAGGGACTCTGTGCGGTCCGAAACGTGTTCGGAGTTTTACTTTTTCGTTTTATTTTCCCTTGTTTTTTTCTAGTGACAGTACGCTTCTTTATTAGGTGCATTTGGACTCTGTCCGCACGAGCTACCGGACCCGCTCCAATGGGACAGCCCATGGAGCATCTTTTTTTTTTTTCCCTTGGGTACGGTAGAAAGGCGGGATCTCGTCACCACCAGCAGCGATTCGACTGCCTCGCATTTCGGCCCAAAAATTCTCCCTTCTCTGGCACTACTTAGCATTTCGGCCATTTTAGTTTTGGTTATTTATTTTTCAAAATCTCCCTCAAAATTGTCCCCCCTGTTGTCTGCTAAGGACATGCCACCGTTTCGGCTCAAAAATTTTTAGCTCCAGCCCCATTTCACCTGGCACGGCGAGTGGGAGTGATGTGTGGCGCCAAACTCAGTACTTTCACAAAGGCAATAAACTACTCAGTCCAGCAACCGTTAGCCACAATCAGCCGACCTCGGCACTTGTCTGCGTGGATCGCCCCCACTTTGCCGGCTAAAAGTCCATCATGTACGCTAATGGTGCCTGGTGCATGTAAAATCCGTCGTGGGTGCAAATTCTTCCAAGTACCCGTGAATTATACCTCTGGAGGTGCCTTGCCAGGTGAAGGTCTCGTCATCTGATCAAGGCTCTAAATTACGAGACCATCTTGCGAGGCCATTTGCAGTTCAAACAACAGGATGTACCATTAATTAACAGATGAAACAAAGTATGCTCAACGACAAGCAAGTACTACAGAAATGATGGCATGCGAAGCAAAGTTTATTGCCGCTACGTGGCAATTAGGCGGTCGTCCGCCCCGATACCAGGTATCTAACCCGTTAAGCTGAGATAACTCGGCAGGTAAGGGCCTGGTCATCGATTAGAAAGAAAGAATTTTCAATTACACAGGTACTCGTAATCAGGGTTCGAAATAAAATGCAAAACAAAGAATTGAGTCCTTTCAAGCCAAGAATCACGTTGGATTGTTCCAAAAGGGAGCGTAGGGCTTCCTACGCTCCATTTTCCTCCAGAGTCTTGCATCGGGACAGATTGTCCGTAATTTTCTTTTTTTCGGTTAAAGTTTCAGAATTGAAACATTAGACGACTTATGTGATTGACGGCGGCTTTCTCATATTGTGACAGCCAATCTCATTCGAAGTATAGCACCTTTTTTTGTTGTTGTTATTCAAAGCGTTACCCAAAATTTTTAACTATAATGTCACATACAAATGTAAACCAAAAATACACTTTTAATAATATCGAATCAAAAATTAGGTCGATATATAAGTAAATCTTACCCAGGATGCAAATAATCATCGGTAAAAATAAGTACTTTGATATATACAACAGCGTTTACTGAAGATCGTAAACAAGCTAATTCAATAATTCAAGTAAAGATCATAGCAATTGAACTAACATCATAAAAGTATGTACTGATAAATGTATGAACTGGCATAGCTTATAGTAGAGAAAAAAATGTGTTTTATGACAATCAAGCATCTAACACGCGCTCCGGTTTTCTATACTTATCAAATCAGTATAACAGGACATATCCAGGATAGCGAGTGATCAGTTAAAAACACAGTCAAAAAATGTGCTAAATACACGTATTTTGTTAAAGAAAAATTATCTTTCTTTAAGCCTTTTATATCATTCGAAGTATTTTCTATAAAAAAAATATTGGTAGTTTCCTCTGTTTTTAGCACTTCCAACAAAGTTGAAAAGTGCTTATGCATTCGGTTTGTCTGGCCGTCTGTCCGTCTGTCCGGATGTCCGGATGTCCGCGCTCTAACTCCCGTAAATATACTCAGATTGCTATGAAATTTTTATACGTTATTGAGTTTACCCTACCACGAACCCTATTGAAAATGAAGTATCTACCATGATTAGTTTATCTACAGAGAGAATCAAAAGTTTCCCATTACATTACGGCCTATGGGGAAAATCGTTAATATACTCGGATTGCCATGAAATTTTAGGACGTTATTGACGTTTACCCTAGCACGAACCCTATTGAAAATGAAATTTCCACCATGATTAGTTTATCTACAGGGCGAATCAAAAGTTTTCCATTACATTACGGCCCAAGGGGAAAAATCGTTAATATACTCAGATTGCCATGAAATTTTAGGACGTTATTGACGTTTACCCTAGCACAAGTCCTATCGAAAATGAAGTTTCTACCATGATTAGTTTATCTACAGGGCGAATCAAATGTTTTCTATTACATTACGACCCATGGGGAAAAATCGTTAATATACTCGGATTGCCATGAAATTTTAGGACGTTATTGACGTTTATCCTAGCACAAGTCCTATCGAAAATGAAGTGTCTACCATGATTAGTTTATCTACAGGGCGAATCAAAAGTTTCCTATTACATTACGGCCTATGGGGGAAAAATCGTTTCAAAGGAATTTTAAAGATGTTATACCCTGTCAAGCATATTAAAATCTGCATTCTATTAAATATAAGGTGAAAATGTAGCTATTATTCATTTACAGGGCCACACAAAGAATTCCATGAGATAATGGTAAAATGGAGAATTGTGTGTGACATATTTTAAATATATTAAGCTGTTTTATGTATAATAAAATTGATATATGTCACTGAAGCTTAATATAAATTATACGCTACTGTCTTGCATAATATGAAGTACATAGCATTTAAAGGGCCATACAAAAGATTTCAAATAGTATAATCTTTCAGAAGTACCGTATATGTGTCCGATGATGGCTCATGGAGGGATGAAATACATTTTAATTATGATATTCGCGTTTAGGTTTCACTAAATGTATGCACATTATATGGTGTGCATAAATGTTATAGTTGATATACAGGGCTACCCAAAAGAGCTCACCAACGGTACTGAATATGAGCGTAAATTATTTAAACATGGTTCTTAAATAAGCTATACATTTTTACGCTGAGCTTCATTCAATTTACTGAGAAATATTTGCAGAATATATATAAAAGAATATACAGGGCTACGAAAAGAATTCGGTACATGGACGCCTATGAATGATAATTTATGAGAATGTGATTTTAGTTGTTTTAAAAGTGTTTTAGTTTACAATAAATTTTAGCTTAATGCTGACGTGTAATAAAGGTACAATGTAAACTACAGGGCTAAACAAAAGTATTCAAGTATGTTTCCATCTAATAGTATGAATTGGTGAAAAAGAAATTTCAAGCTAGTGGGTATTTTCTTGCTAAACTAAATTTTCCCATTATATCAACTGACATATGAAATACAGGGCTGTTCAAAAGTACTGGAATACATATTTGGGTATATTTGGCTATACACTATTATTTCCCTAAATAACAAGGTTTTGTTAAAGATTTCATAAGGGGTTGGAAAGTGCTTCATAATCTATGCTTAACGCATGATTTTTCTTACTTGTTTTTACTGTTTTTCCCAGACCACTAGCCTCTCTGATACCGTTCTTGCATGTTTTTATACATTAGAGCAAGAGTTTTTCAGACGCGGTTTGACATGTAAGGCAAATCTCCATGGTAGCGACGAAACTTTTTTTTCTGGCATGTGTAAGAGATTTTTCATTTTTATTTTGTAAATCTCTGTCTTGATGAATTTGCCGACAAAATGTCTAACGAGGTGAGATCTAGAAAATGCATATCCCATATATTCTTGTGGATCTTTGTCCAATCTAGCGCGTAGAAAGTGTGTCCAGCCACTCATGCACGATGCAGACAAAATAAAAAAGTGTCACATCGTGCTACCATTAACACAGATTGTAGACTACCATAGATCACATAGAAGAACAACATGTCAAATTATGCTGATTTATCATGCACTGTTAAAATTTTCTGTAAAAACACATTAAAAAAAGCGAGACTATTTATAAATGTACACCAGTTTGCAGTCATATACACGCGATCGAATTTTTCGGTTAATCACTGTTAAAAATTATAATTAAAAATACACACTTATAAAATTATTTTGAAATTTTATTAAAAATATTTGTAATAATAATAATAATAATAATAGTAATAATAAAGTTTTTAAATAGGATATTTAGAAAGAGAAAAATAATCTTCTCTGTGTTAGTGGGGATTTTTATCGATTTTCCCCCAAAGAATCATAACCCGTAAGACATGGTGACGTCACTGCAACGTCGTTGTCAAGTCGCATTGTGACTTTGTGACCATCGATTGTCGATGTGACGTCACGTGACGTCGATGTGAAGTCACAGTGACTAAAATGTGAAGTCGTTATGGCCGTTTTAGAGCTTTTTTGTGACGTCACATTGTGACCACTTTGTGACGTCACGTGACCAATTTGTGAAAAGTGTGTCATTTGTGACTACTTTGACATTAACATTGTGACGAACTGTGAAATTTTTTTTAGAAAGTCACATCTGAGTCACAATGTGACGTCACTGATTGGTGGCATTTTCGTCACAGATGTGATGTGACCAAAGTGATTCACAGTGACGTCATTGTGACGTCACTGTGACCATGCATGCTATGAGGGAATAGACATAATTTGAACAAAACAATTAAAGCTCCTACATCTCAGTCAGTAGGATGCTTGCTCAGTGTCAAGAAGTCTCAGGTTGAAGCCCCAGGCCGGCTAAAAACAGATTGTGGGAAAAAAATGATATAGCAATTTGAATATTACTCGAAAAATTCAAATTATTTCAGACTCACTAAAGTTTGAGGGATTTACTAATTTTGAAAATGAAATTAAATTGTTATCATTAAAAATAAATGCACACAGTCTTGTGTATTTTTAACGAAGTTAATTGAGAGAGTCTATTGTAAATATACCGAATAATTTTTCTGTTATTTAACAGAATCTTGGTTTTTCTAATCTTTGTAATTTTACACAAAACTTAAGATAATGGATTATTCGTAGATTCATTGTAATTTCACAGAATTTTTTTTAACAATGTGGATACTGTATCAGTGAGTGATATGTCTCTTTTGATACGGAATAAAAGCTTATTTCAATAAAATGAAACAAGATTTTTAAAACACCCTAGAACAAGCCTATTTATTCTTTCAGTAAAGAAGGGCTTGTCTCACTTAAGAGGCCACTCGACTCACTCAAAAAGACCTAGATGATAATGTTAAGTCAATGGGGGAGTTATTTTCAAATACCTTGCTCAAATTTAAATAAGGTACCCTGGGGTAATAACGCCAGGCGGGGTAATAACGCCAAGTGCTTATATTTTGCATAATTATGAAATAATCAGGTAAATGACACCTATGTGCTCTGCGCAGAAGGGTTTTGAGTCATATAAATCGCAAAAAACAGCTTCAAGTTAATTTGTTTCATTTTTAGGTCTTATTGTTTTTACAAGCAACTAAAATTAACGCTTGATCTAAAATTTGCGAGATAAGGTTTTTGATCTGAAGACTATATTTTTTATCCAGAAATACTTTGTTTATTACATAAATTTGTAGTGTATTTCATGTACTTTCAAATTGTTGTAGGAGATTTTGGATATCTTCTCGAGATAATTTGTAGTTTAGGATTTACTGCGCCATAAGTATCCCAGGGTAATAACGCCAGGGATAGGCGTTATTACCCCGGTTGATTCCCAACAGTGGCCGAACTATATCCAAAGGGGGTTTATATATTAATATGGGATAGCATTATCAACATTGTTGAAATGGTAAGATTAAGGTGGGGGGGGGGGGGGAGGTGCCCAATACTTAAAAATAATCTCTCTATTTTATTTTTTATTATTTTATTATTATTTTTTTTTTACTAATGTAAAAACTCTTTGTAAACTCGTTGTTTTAACTCTTGTAAATAAAACTATATCAAAATGTTTTCTAGATTCAAATTCGAACATCCTCAAAATCAGATTTCTATTAAATTTCCGCTGGATTGTTCAATTGAGTTGGAAATTTTAACTGACCACTTTCTCAGCGTTCGGTTTTTCAAAACTTTATAAGTTTAACCTTTAACTGATGTGACAGAAATTGTAACGTATGAATGTGATGCGGTTTGTGAGACCACAAAATTGAAAGATGAATAAAAGGCGGGAATAACTCATAGGATTGTGTTTTTGTACTAAACTTTTTATACAAGAGTATTATACTTAATATTCACCTATTTGGTCTTTGGTGATAGTACTATAATTCCAAATGAAACAAAATTTTGGTAGTGTTTGCAGTTAAACTGAAAATTACAAGTTAAACTAAAAAATTAAAAGAAAAGTAGTGGTCTACGAGACCGGTAACATTAGTTAAAGGTTAAAATACGATCCATGATCAAAAATCCTAGAATACTGTTCCTGCGCTAAACTTTTTGTACAGAATTAATTCTAATTAAATTTAATCTATTCAAATATTTCTAACAATATTACGAGAACTCCAAACGAAAAAGAATTTCAGTTGTAACTATAGTTAAACTGGAAAATACAAGTTAAACGCTATTTTTTTTTTGGGGGGGGAGGGGGGAGGGGGTACAGTGTTCAGTCAGATTGCTAACAGCAGTTAAAGGTTAATTTTGTTGCTAATATAGCGATAATGATATATAACTATATGAATTATGTATAAAATTGAATAAGAGATGTCTTTGGGATAATATTTTTTGAACAAAAATTTTATTCAATTTATTAAAAATTTATTAAAGCATGCTCTTTAAAACGCCGACAATTTAACTGTTGGTTTGGAGAATCCGCATTAGTGTGGAGTTATGGGTCAAAAACTATTTACTAGATTACTATAATAGTATTAACCCTTAACTGCTGTGACAAAAATTGTCGCATAACTTGCTGTGAGCGGCCTGTCAGACCGCTTAATCTAACGATGAATAAAATGTTAAATTAACTTTTAGAATATTATTTTTGTATTGAACCTTATATACAGGACTATTATAAATAAAATTCAGCTATTCAAAAGTTTCTAGAAATAGTAATAGGACTCCAAATGAAATAAAATTTTCCCGGTATCTATAGTTAAACTAAAAATTGCAAGTTAAACTCTGAAACTTGAAAAACTCAGCGGTATGTGAGACGCTAACAGCAGTTAAGGTTTAACAAAAATATTTATTAGTAAATTATATTAGTATATTTATTAATATTATTAATTTTATTAGTATTATAACTCTAGTTATTATAAAACTTCACATGATTAAAATATTACATTATGAATGGTTAAAACCATGCAATGTTTCTTATAATCATATTTTAGCGGGACTTTTTAAGCAAAGAGAGACACAGGGTGTTATATTCTGTTGAAGCTCCCCCTCACTCCTTTTTCTTTCACTTTCACAAAAAAATCAATATTTTCTATCGCATAGAATGCATACATGGGAATAAAAATACTGATTCAAATAATACATGCAATGTTTCTAATAATTCTATTTAAATGGTCATTTTTAAGCAAAACGTAGCTTAGAATCTGATATTCTTTTGCCTCCTCCCACCGTCACCACCACAGCTTTCTTTTTTTTCAGAGTCACAAAAAATTGTACATTTTCAATAGCTTAGATTGCAATGTGTCAATTTCTAGAGTTGTAGAGTTTGTATTTTTAGAATTGGACAATCTACATGCCATTATTCCATCTTATTTTATAGTTTTGTTTGCATGGCGTTATTACCCATATAGATGGGTATTAGCGCCAAATAGCATTGGTCAAGAAAAAACGCCATTACATTTTATGAATACATATCTGTTAAATTATTTTATTTTATATAGATAGTCAATGAGTTGCTGTATCAGATCCTATGTTTGTTTAAAAAATACAATCTAAAACTAAGCCGTGAAAATTGGTAGAACCTTAACGTGGCGTTATTACCCCAGGGTACCTTATTTTTATATGATTTTTTTTTTTTCATAGGATAGCTGAGAACGATCTACAAACGGGATAGTTTTTATTATTTTTTTTATTTTGGTTATATTTTTTTAAATATTATGATTGTTTAAAATTTCAGAATCTGTGTTCAAACTGGTTCCAAAAGTTAAAGTTTTTTTTTTTTTTTTGGAAAATCTGAAACCAAAATCGAAAACATAAAAACTAGCCCGGTTTTGTATCGTCCTCAGATATCCTATGCAAAGAAATCATGAAAAATGTTTAAATTTGAGCAAGATATTTGAAAATAACGCTCCCATAGACTTAACATTATCATCCAAGATTTTTTGAGTAACCAGTGTAGGCTCTTAATTGCAAATAAAGAATTCTGCCTGTATTCACAACACTAAATACATGCATCAATGCTATCTCATTGTGATAAAAAAGTCTCATTAACACAGTAGCTATTTTTTTAAAATAAGAACCATCGACTTATATAAAAAAAGAATTTCTGTCATAACTAAGACGAAAACTAGTATTCGGAAATACTGGTAGAAATTTGCTTTACATATGTACACCTCACTGTGGAAGCCATAAGGTCCCTAAAACACAGAAACTGTATGTAAAAATAATTTGCTAAAATAATGTAAAGCATATTAACTTTAGAATTATATTTTGCTGAAAACTCAAATTATTAATTATTAACTGTCTCAAGAACTAATGCATGGGCAGTGGAATTTCATAAAACCTTAGATTCAGTTAGATCTGGATACAAACTGGAGCTGATTAGTTTTTGATGTTTATCACTCAACAGATAGTGCTGCTATGCTCCATCATTCTTAATTTCCACAATAACTCAATCTCAAAAACTAATGCACGAATTTTTATAAAACTTTAGACTCAGTTAGTCTTTGGTGTAATTTGGTACCGATTACTTTTTGGTGGAGATCGTTTAAGAGGTGGCGCTGGTATTCTACATTATTAATAGTTATCGCAATTGCTTTATCTCAAGAACTAATGCATGAATTTTCATCAAACTTCAGAATCAGTTAATACCTAATATAGATTAGCGTTCTTTAGTTACTGGCGTAAATCGCTTCAGAGATGTCGCTGTCATGCTGCATTTCTCACGATATTTGAGTAGCTGTATCTCAAGATCTAATGCATGGATTTTCACCAAACTTCAGATTCAACTAGTACCAGAAAAATACTGATCCTGATTAGTTTTTGGTGTATATCCCCAACGCTGTTATTCAGAATATTATAAAGATTTCAGCAATAACTCTCTCTCAGAAACTAATGAACTGATTTTTATCAAACTTTAGACTCTGTTGGAAATTAACATAAATTGTTTCTGAATAGATTTTAGTGTAAATCACCTAACCGGTGACATTGTTAAACTGCAATTTTCAGGAAGCATTAACATGTATGAGATAGAAGAAAGTTTTGAGATTGCCACATGCAACTAGTTTCGTAAACAATTGTTTGTAATGTTTCAAAAAAAGCATGCAACACATTTAATAAAATGTATCTGAGGGGAAAAAAAAAAACTTTTGCAACATGACTGAATTAGTCATTTAGGGCATTATGGTATAATTATCTGATGAAAACATTTTGTAAGAAACACTCTAATTTTGCCACTGTTCTCGCCATCTATGCCAGAGGCAAATCACTTAAAATTATACAAAGCCAAACGAATGCACACGAGTTCGATTTCATGATAAATATATCAACTTTCAACGTCTTCGGGGCAAGTTCATTGGTGCGTCATAATCAACATGAGCATAATTCCAATTGCATTTATTTTAGTTGAAAATTTCAGTTCAATAATGGGAAAAACAGTAAAAAAAAATTAAAATTTTCAGATAAAATTTTATATTTTATCGTATGTGCCATATGTACACAATTAGGCTTTTTGGGTGCGTTCGTAAATATATAAACAATGTAGAACCCGTCAAATTTTGATGAAAGAAAATATTTAAGAAGGAACTGTTTCATTGATTTATAACAAACCAACAAAATTAGCTATAGTAAAAAATGCACCATATATTTGTAAGTCTAACTCTTAAACAAATCATATTTAATCTAAAGTTAACAAAAAAAAGAAAAACTATTTCTGTAAAACTCAGTTGTGGAAATTATTAAAGTTAATGTTTAATCGTACATGTAAGCAGTAAAAAATAATAAAGATCTGTTATTATGATAAAGTTAGCAATTAAGGCTCTTATGTTAGAATTGAAAAAAAAAAAGCAAAATTTATTTAATTTTGACTCAATCATAGATTTTTTTCCCCGTGAAGTCTGAACCCGACATCATTTTCACCATATCAAAATTTACAAATGCACATTTCGTATTTGCATTCATCTTTTCAAAAAAATAAAATAAAATAAAATAAAATAAAAAATAATTATCAAAATCGGTTCAGTAGAAAATTCAGGACTGATGACACGATATTTTTAGCTTGTCTGAAAGAAATAGCATCGGAGGCTAAAAAAGTATTTTAATTTTGATAATTTTGATTCAAAACTTGAAGTCTCAATGCTATTAAACAGATATTAAACTGTTGATATTCTTTTTAAGTGTAAATCAAATTTGTAAATTAAATCAAAATTCACCGGGTTTTACAACAACGATATTCTTGAAACAGTACGTATTTAAATTTCAATTTTTTCCCTTATAATAAAAAAGTGGCAACATAAAGGATACAATAATCAAAATTTTTCTCGATTTTTCTCCTTTTTCCTTTTTTTTTTTTAATACAAATGGAGTACTCTTGTTGCCACAATGAGAAAAGCAGTATAAAAAACTACAAAAAAATTAATATTTCAAAATTCAATTAAGATAAAATTTTCAAATAAATTGTATTTAAGTAAATTTTTTCTTCTACATGATGGTGTAAAAGCTGAAAATATGCGGCATTTAGAAGCTTAAAAATGTGCAGTTACAAAAATTGCAATAAAGAAATTTCATTTATAAATTGGAAAGTGTTGCCATTCACAAAATGACGTATGCGTTACGCACAGATACGTTTGGCCTTTATAATATAGATACGTAGCATCTATAATCGTCGTTCAATCCGTCCGTCTGTTTGCTTATAACAGAGCAAAAACTGTCCAAACGAATTATTTGCAATTAAAAGTACATAAATATTGCATAATTTGATCGAGTCATTCCAAATTTTATGAAAATTAGATAAATAGTTTAATTGCAGGGACAGCCAAAATTATTCCGTTATTTTACAGCCAATGGGGAAAATAGTTTCAGGTGCATTTTAATGGCATTACACTCTTTCGAACATAATAAAATTAATATGCATCTATGAAGTATATACTAATAAATACATTCTGCACAATCTGTGATTCCAAGAATCCAATGTGTAGGCTTGTATTAATTTACAAGGCCACACAAGTGTATTCCATTACATAATGGTACAGAAGGAAACATAGTTTAGGAAGCGTTTCAATTATATTAAACTATTTTACATTTTATATGAAATTGATGTACGTTGCTAAGGTTTGCTACAAATTACTTCCTGCATAATAGAAAGCAAACAGTATTTACAGGGACACACGAAAGATTTCGACCACTATATTGCATCTGAAATGCTATATAATTTTACACCAAGATCTAAATATTTTTAAAACTTTGTAATAGTGCGAACACATCTCCTTTTCTAAGCTTGACGTGCGATTTCCGACTTGTTTCTTCTTTTTTCTCGACCAAATTAAGGCACAGAAGAAAAATTAATATGTTTTTAGGTATATGCCAGGTATGGCAGGTGGTGTATTAAGGAGTTAAAGTACATTTGTCTCAAGTATTTGTATTTGTTACAGATTATTATCATGCGACAGTATGAGAGAATTTGATTATAATTAATATTATTTTTTCTATTGTATGTCACACTGCAGTAGTAAAAAAACATAAAATGATGTATGTAAGTTTGTCAAAAAATTTGAGTATCAGAAAGTCGTTAAAATTTCCATACCAATGTACATGATAGGACTCAAATTAAAAATTAGATTTTCTCTTCTAATTGTGTAAGCTTTCTTTTTCTTTTTTAACAAGTTCGCTTCCGCTCACGCGAAAGCCCGTGATATGGCGCCAACGTTAAGGGGCCACTCACGAGCCAGCGCGGTATGTGTGGTGATGTCAATAGCCAGTCACGCGCTGGCGCGGGAAAATCTTTCACTGATTCTTTGTTATAAAAAGTAAATCGACTTCTGGGAAAAACCCACTTCTACAGTGAAGCATTATCTAGCATCACATCTTTACGTAAACGGCATCGAACGTGTTAATAATTGCGGAACTTACTTAGTTTTAAAAAATATATTTTATATGAGAAATAACACTCAAACACGAAGTAAGCGTTATCCTCTTCTTTAAGTACGATAGTTTCTTCTTTTTATTAACTTTCATCTTATCAACATTTGGTTAGAGATTCTATAATTCTAAAATTAGTGAAATGAATATCCGCTGTTTTAAAAGCGAATATCATGCGGAAAAACACGTGAGCAGTAAAAGAAATCAAAATATTCTGTATTAATAAAGCAGTCATCTCACGTTAAATCTGAAGAGTTGCAAAATCTCCCATAGGATCTCTAGACGATTCCACATTTTATTAAACTTTCATCATCTCCCATCTTTTTTATGAATTCCTCTCGAAACTTCTGTCTCATGTAGACGGCTACATATTATTTAAGTACCTCGTGTACTTTCAAATCATTCACAAATTAAACATTTTTTACCTTGTTCTTCCATGACTGATATTATAAATAAATAACTAAGCAATGTATTGTATTAAATATAATTATGAAATCGTGAATGGCGCATTCTAACAAATTTTTTACTTCTATGAATAAAAATCTAGCGAAATTCAGCTTAATGAAGTAAGATTTGAAACTTATAGATTTATGTTTTAATGGTTAAAAATAAATATTGGTCAGAAGCGATGATTTTTTATTTAATACTTTCGGGTCCGATTTTTTTTTCAATTTTTAGAAAAAATAAGTTTATGTTGATAAAATTAACGCTAGAAACACTTTAAACGCAAAAAATAATAAAAAGATTTTTTTTTGTCTAATTGCCTAGTTAAAGGTACAACAGCGTATGGTTAAAGATACAATTACATGACTAACTTTGACAATGTTATTATGTTATTATTTTTCACAATGTCATTTAAAAAAAAAAATGAAATGAAGTAGAATAAAAATAAAACTAAAATTTTGAAAAAAAAAAAAAAAAAAGATAAACCAGATGATACTGAATAGAATAAAATGAAGAATTTAACCCAATAGTTACGTTAAGGAAAAATAAATTTGCAAAATGGTCAAAGGATCAACACTTTCCTCTGCTGATTATGTTCAACATTCTATAATTTGCGAACGTAAAATACTCTAAAATTTATAGCAATCTATAATGTTAAATTTTCCTATAAATGCAGTATTCTAGAAAAATATCTTAATTGTGTGCTAAAAAAATCGGCCTTTTCTGTGTGTTACGGCTTCATCACAGTCTTGTATATCGCGTCTCCATGGCGCATTCTTTTGTAACGGCTTCACCATAACCTCGGATGCCGTGTGTCTCCTTGGCGCATTCTACTGTGCTTTAGTTTTGCCGTTTTTGGCAACACTGGAATATCGTTTGTTTTGTTTTGTTTTCGGTGATCTTAGCGGACCTATCGTGTGTTTTGCTGGATCTATATTCTTTATTCGAAATGTAAATAATGTGTAAATAGTTTGTATATAAAGAATTTTTAAGTAATTAGTAGTATTAATTGAACCAGCGACCTCATGAGTATTAAAGATACTCGCAACATTCGACAGTTCGTTACATTATTGGTCCGCTCGCCGGTAGGACTTTCGTTTTTAATTCGAACTTGTTCTCCTTGTTCTATTTGAATTAAAATGGCTTCGTTAATTAGCTTGAATAGGACTAGAGGCTCTTTAAAAGCCCAGTTAACAAGATTAGAAAATTCTCTAAATGAAAAAAACGATGAATTGTCTAGAATTCAAATTGAAACGAAAATCAAGAATCTTCAAAAACTGTCTACAAATATCGATGTACTTCGTCGTGATTACTATATAACAGCACCAGAAGATCATGATTTAACAGAAATTGAAGCTTCATTCGTCGAAATGGAAGAGCGAATCGAAAAGCTAGAGGTAAGTTTCAATCAATTATTATATTCTAATAAAAAAGAAACAAAAAATTCGGAATTAAGGATAAGTAACAGTAAAATTAAATTACCTGACATACCACTTCCGCTATTTAGTGGGAAATATGAAGACTGGAACATGTTTAAAATAGAGTTTAATAATATTGTTACAAATAATGAAGAATTGACTGATGTTCAAAAATTACATTATTTGCATTCCGCACTAAGGAATGATGCTAAATTATTAGAAACTCCAGATGATACATTTGATTCGTTATTCAAAGCGTTAGAAAATAGATTTGAAAATAAACGAATAGTTGTCAATGTACATTTAAAGGCTGTGCTAGATTTTGAAAAAATTACACATGAATCATCTAAAGAATTAAGGCGTTTATTAGATGTTATAAACAAAAATATCAGGGCTCTAAATAATTTAGGATTTGAGAGAAATAACCTTTCTGACATTTTGTTTACAACTATAATGTTAGAAAAACTAGATAAGGAAACGAGAAAACAATTTGAACTGTCAATAAACACCTCTGAAGTTCCTAGTTTTGACAATTTAATGGACTTTTTAGAAAAAAGAAGCCAATCGCTCGAAAGCATAAATAGAAACAATTTAGCTAGACCAAAATTTTCTAGTGAAATAAAATCAAAATCCCTTTTAGTAAATACAAGTTCTGAAAAACAGTGTATTATTTGTGACTCATTTCATCCCCTATATAAATGTAATAAATTCTTAAATATGAATTTTGGTGAAAGATTTGCTATTGTTAAAAAAAATAAACTTTGTCTCATATGCTTTAACAAATCACATTTAGCAGCTAACTGTGTTTCGAAACATTTATGTAAACATTGCAAATCCTCTCACAACACTTTATTACATAGAGATAAAGAAATAGGTTCCAGTAATGAAACTCATTTCCAAAAACCAGGTGTTGATCAGACAGTACGTCGCCCAGAATCAAATCCGACACCTTCAGTCTCACAAAATCTTTCTAATTGCTTATTCGCTTCAAATAAAACTGTTATCTTGTCAACTGCAGTTATTGACATAAAAACAAATAAAGGAAATTTCATCCAGGCAAGAACTCTCTTAGATTCTTGTAGCCAAATAAATTGTGTGTCGCTTGAATTTGCAAAGAAATTGGGCATAAAGAAATCAAAGGTTTTTGCTCCAATATCGGGTTTGAATAACACAACCACAACATTAAATTATAAAATTAAAACTGTGATTTCAAATAAAAATAGAGATTTCACAAGGGAACTGGAATTTCTTGTAGTGCCAAAAATTACAGAAATAACCCCACTTACACCTATTCGTATAGAAATTGCTGATATTCCTACAAATATCTCGTTAGCCGATGCTGAATTTTATATCCCTGGGAAGATAGACCTGTTGGTCGGCGCGCAATGTTTCTTCGATTTATTAAAATCGGGTAAAATTCGCAGCTCATCTCAAAATTTGTTATTTCAAGAAACAGTATTCGGATATGTTGCTAGCGGTGTCGTGAATAATTCCTCAGATGATTCCCAATATTGTGGTTTATTAACCAATGAAAAAATAGACGAATCCTTAAGAAAATTTTGGGAAATTGAAAATATTAATGATGCTAGTTCTCCACTTAGTAATGAAGAGAAATTTTGCGGAAATCATTTTGAAATGACTCATTATCGAACTTCCAATGGTCAGTATGTTGTTAGCATGCCTATGGAGGATGCTACACTTTTAGGAGAATCCAAAAAACTAGCCGAAAAAAGGCTCGATCAAGTTTGGCACCGATTAGATAAGGATTCGAATTTGCAACCTCTCTATTCGGAATTTATGGAAGAATACAAAAATTTAAATCATATGGAATTAGTAGAAGAATCAAAACCCGTAAAGGACTTTTATTATATACCACATCATGGGGTCTACAGGCCAGAAAAAAGTACAACACGCTTGCGAGTCGTTTTTAACGCTTCAACGCCAACGACATCTGGTTTGTCATTGAATGATATTCTTTTAAAGGGAAAAATTCCTCAACAAGAATTATTCGTAATTATGATACGTTTCAGAAAACATCGATATGCATTCACAGCGGATGTAGAAAAAATGTATAGAATGGTATTAATTGACCCATCCCAACGAGACTTCCTTAGAATCGTGTGGAAGGAGAGTATTAACGCGCCAGTGAATACTTATAAGCTTAATACAGTTACTTATGGGACATCTAATGCTCCTTATTTAGCAACTCGTGCTCTTAAACAATTAGCTCTTGATGAGCAACCAAACTTACCTCTAGCATCGTCAGTCGTTTTAAAAGATTTTTATGTAGACGATCTTCTTTCGGGGGATTCAACTCTCGAAAAGGCGAAAATTTTAAAGTCCCAATTGATTGAACTTTTGAACCGTGAAAATATGAAATTGCACAAATGGTGTGCAAACCACCGAGAATTACTTGAACCTAATACTATGGCTGCCACCGAATATAATTTCGATGATCAAACAGATTGTAGTTCAGTAAAAACTTTGGGTGTTCTCTGGGAACCTTTAAGTGACTGTTTTCTGTATAAATTAAAGATTCATAACAAGGAATTTTATAGTAAACGAGATGTTCTCTCTTTGATTTTAAAAATCTTCGATCCACTCGGATTAATTGGCCCTGTGGTAACAAGAGCTAAGATCTTCATGCAGAAAACCTGGCTAGCTAAGATAGATTGGAATTAGCCATTACCAGATTCCATAGCGAAAGAATGGAGTGATTTTGTTTCCACTCTTTCAGAATTAGAAAATTTAAAAATTCCTAGATTTGTTTTTCGTGAAGAGCGCATAATCGTACATGGCTTCGCAGATGCCTCTTCTTTGGCATATGGAGCCGCCATATACATCCAGTATATACCAACTGAAGGTTCTCCTGATGCACATTCACTCTGTAGCAAGTCTAGAGTATCCCCCATAAAAACAATGACAATCCCTCGTCTTGAACTGTGCTCATGTCTTCTCTTAGCAAAATTAATGCATAAAGTTATACCGTCACTTGACATTCCAATAGAATCTGTTCTTCTCTGGAGCAACTCCACAATATCACTGGCGTGGATTAGAAAATCTCCCCACCAATTGAAAACATTTGTGAGTAATAGAGTGGCTGCTATACAAGACCTCACGGACTCTTATCAGTGGCAACACGTGTCATCGGAAAATAATCCTGCTGACGTCCTATCTCGAGGTCTAGATGCTAAAGAACTGACTAACTGCAATTTTTGGTTTAGTGGACCAAATTTTCTTCGGGACAAAATTCAATATGCAGAAGATTATCCAGTAAAACTGGAAAACAACACTGACTATGAGTCCGAATTTAGAACTGAAAAAAACACTAACTTTTCACTTAGAACTGAACATTGTTTTTATAATTGTTTATTCTCTTTAACTAATAATTTTTTGAAATTAATTCGTATTACTAGTTATATTTTTAGATTTCTAAATAATTGTCGAAAGGGTAAGGAGAAAAAAAGTGGTGCCTTATCTGCAAGTGAATTGAGATTTGGAGAAATTTTTCTGATTAAACAGGTACAGTATTCAGCCTTCTCTGAAGAGCTTAAGCATATGAAAAACCAGAGGAGCCTTTCAGGTAACAGTAAACTCAAATTTCTAAATCCTTATATAGATTCCGATAATTTAATTAGAGTTGGAGGTCGTTTAGACAATTCCAGTCTGACCTATGAGAGAAAACACCCTATAGTGTTACCACATGATCATAAAATAAGTGAAATGATTTTTGAATATTTTCATTCCAAAATTTTCCATTTAGGGCCACAATCATTGTTACATCATGTCCGGCAAAAATATTGGGTAATAAATGGGCGATCCTTGGCTCGTAAAATAGTTCACAAATGTGTAACGTGCTTTAAAAACAAACCAATAGGGGCAAATCAAATTATGGGAAATTTGTCAGCTGAACGAGTAAATCCTAGCCCGCCATTTCAAAAATGTTCTGTTGACTTTTGTGGACCCTTTATGATTAAGTATAAAAATCAGAGAAAGGGGATATATAAAAAATTTTACGTCGCGATTTTTGTTTGTCTTGCCACTAAGGCAATTCATTTAGATATAAAAACTTCAACAGGTATAGTTAGGAGATGTGTCTCTAAAGTTTGTCCACTCCCTTTAGAGAATTGATGAATTCTGTTATTTTGAAGATTTAAATAATTATATTATAGTTACCATTATTGTATTTGTATTGAACTATTTATTATGTATAGCAATTTCATTTGATATTTTAAAATATTTTAATTCTTAGCTTCATAATTTGTGTAGCTTAACTTTATAACATAAGTGTAAACTTACGTGTCTTCGTCTGTATATATTCTTGATTAACTATTATTAACTTGTTGAATTTATCAGATTGCTACATATATTGAGTGTTAATTTGATAACTATCTTGCATACTATTCAAGTGTAATTATTGTTTGTATTATAACTTATCTATTTGCATTTGGTAAACTTATATTAAGTAATACATTAAGTAATAATATTGAAGAAGTACATTGTATTTTATCGAAAATACTGTATTATTGATTGTAGAATTGAAATTTCTATTATTTGCAATTGTTTGTTGTTACATTTAGTATTATTGTTGAATGTTGGCACATATCAACGGGGGCCGGTATGTTACGGCTTCATCACAGTCTTGTATATCGCGTCTCCATGGCGCATTCTTTTGTAACGGCTTCACCATAACCTCGGATGCCGTGCGTCTCCTTGGCGCATTCTACTGTGCTTTAGTTTTGCCGTTTTTGGCAACACTGGAATATCGTTTGTTTTGTTTTGTTTTCGGTGATCTTAGCGGACCTATCGTGTGTTTTGCTGGATCTATATTCTTTATTCGAAATGTAAATAATGTGTAAATAGTTTGTATATAAAGAATTTTTAAGTAATTAGTAGTATTAATTGAACCAGCGACCTCATGAGTATTAAAGATACTCGCAACATTCGACAGTTCGTTACACTGTGGAAGTTGAGTCTAGTCTAATTTTATTTACTTTAGCATGGGTCGGACATGTTTCATTATTAGTTTTAGCATGGGTCGGGCCGGTCTCCAGCCGAACTTTTAGTTTTTACAAAGGGCGAGTCGGAACAAGACAATTTTCGATCAGGCGGAGACTAGACTTGAAATTCCAGGCAGAGCAAACTTCTATCGTGGGTCTATGCTAAGTGCTGCTAGATTCACGGTCACTAAAAGTTGAACAGAAATAAAGAAAGAGGGACAGAGGCTTCTAAATCAGGGCTTAACCTCTTCAGACCTGAGGTACACAAATGTGTACCTCCATTCTTTTCCTAATAAAAACTAAACTGTTCGATTTTTTTGCATTTTTACTTTATTTCTATGAAGTTGAATGTTATTTGCTTTAAAACAAAACCAATAAATGTCAGCACTGATGAATATTACCTCATAAAATAAATAATATTTTTATCTGAGTGTGGATGAGAAATTGGGGGCAAGAAAGTAAGAAATGTTCATCATTATTTAACTTAAATG
Source organism: Maratus speculifer (assembly GCA_964019185.1). Taxonomy (NCBI): domain Eukaryota; kingdom Metazoa; phylum Arthropoda; class Arachnida; order Araneae; family Salticidae; genus Maratus; species Maratus speculifer. The sequence goes on from OZ025290.1 coordinate 328,690,340, forward strand.
CGTTACAATAAAAAAGGTTGAGAATTTGCTGATCAGTTACTTATTTAAAGACCTTAATTTTGTTATTGCGCAAACTTATATTACTGATGGTGAAATTGATGTTTTAAGGGGATTAGTATTTTTATATCCATATTTATAAGCCTAAATTACCAGTCCCCTAAAGTACTGATTTCATAAAAATGACTCTTTTTGTCATCTATAGTGTCATTTCGATTATGCAAAAGCAATAAATATATATTTGTAGAGTTATTTTATGCTCAGGTCTGAAGAGGATAACAATATAGAAAATACTATGAACCTGAAATAAAGGAATCCTGTCATAAACGTAAAAATTACATCCTCTGTTCGAAAGAAATGCCTCATGTATCCTGTTACGATGGAAACCAATATAAAACGTATTTTTGCCCCGTTCTTCGACTTCTATCTTTTAGACTTTACTGTAAGGAATATGCCTACATGTGTATATAATCTCTGAAAGAAGAACCGAAACAAAATTACGTTTTGGAGAAGTTTTTAACTGAGCTGTTTTAGTTATATAAAAAATATGAAATCTTCACATTTAAAACAGGCTTCATTTATAAACAGGTTCCACTTTCAAAACTTTCATAAACAAAGTTCATTGAACTAATGGAGATGGAATAGCTAAGGGCCGGGAAACTATTCCGCCTTAACAGGTAAATTTCAAAGGCAATCCTTTCACTGGAATCATAAAAATGTTCCATTCTAGACAGGATATATTTTCACAGGTTTTACTATATTAAATTATACTCGATAAATGATTCTAAAAGGTACTTAGCATTTATGTTTCATGTGAAATCGAGATATTTGGCGCGCAACGGCACAGCGTGAAAGATGTTGGTGTACTTGAAAATCGTGACACCTAGCAACACTATTCTTTGAACTTTCAAATCGTGTGCTATATTCAGATTAAAATATATTATGTTCTACACAGTCAAAAGATAAGTCTATTTACATCATCCTCATTTTTTTTTACAAATAATTTCCGTATTACCAGAAAACATGTTTTATCCGTGAATTGAAGTTCTTTTGAATGTCCGAAAAGAGTGAAAAATTCCGTTCACTCCTAGCAGGCATGTGTATTAGCTCCATTAATACTAAAATCTGAATTCATTTTTGAAAAGAAAAAAAATTCTATGAATTAAGATTTTATATATAATTAAGAAAAATAATAATAATAAACTAAACCAAAAACAAAGAAAAAAAAATGTTTTCAAATTTAAAAATAAATAACGCTTAATTTTCTCATTCATTTAAAGGTATTCACAATTTATTTTTTCAAGTTAAAAAAAATATATGTACATTTAAAATATATTTTTAATGAACCTATCTAGCATAACTACTTTAAGTATTAAAATAAAAAAATAATAATAAAAGATTTTACTCAAAAAGAAACTCGCAAAGAAATGTAATACCTTTCATATTTTACATTTAGAAATCTGCATATATATATCTATAATTCATATATTTATCCTATTTTAGTCTATCCTAAAATATTGAAACTCCAATCACAATCTCATTAAAAACAAAATCTTCCTGAAATTAACTTCAAATTTCAAATTTTTTTAAAGAAATTGATCAAGTCACATATCACCTGATTCAAATATACATGCATTTACTTTAAAATATTTTCTTAATTGTACAAGTGCAGCCGAGTGGTTAGAGTACTCGTCACATACACCAAGATAGCTGGTTCATTCCTAAATTCAGCAACTTTTATTTTTATTTTTTATTTTATTTATTTATACATATATTTTTTCGATTGACCTGCTTTTCTTTAAGTTCTTCAATATCCTATTTTTTGAATTGATGTATATTTTACTTTCTGCAATAAAAAAAAAAAAAAAAAAAAAAAAAAAAAAAAAAAGGAAATGAATATTCACCTATTAATTGAAAAATCCTGGCAGTATTGCTGCCAGGGAATTTTAAGTGCATCGAAAACAGTTTTTCTGAGTGTGTAAAATACAGATACAACTTCCAAATTATTATTGATTATATTAATATAACGTACAATTTTTTTAAAAAAAATTTTACGGAGTGTTTTTTCCACAATCAAATTATAGTTTTCTATACGAATATATATACCGGTCACATGATAACAAAAAACAATCTAACCTATGAAAATTATAATTCAGAAATATTGCACAAAACCCACAAATGCGTGAGTGAAGGGCGGTGATAGAAAGGTCATCCGTATCAAACGGAATCTGAAAGAGGTCACTGGAGATGGAGGAAGAAGGTGATGTGTTTTCAATAAAAATATATATTCATTTACCTCTAGCAGGTCAACAAATTTAAGAATTAATCCTAGCTTTCAATAAATTACAGTCGAGTCTCTCTATAACGAAACTCCATACATCGAATTTCTCTATATAACGAATTTTTAGTAGGAACGGTCCCCTTTTCGCATGATTACATTAAAAACTGTCTCTATATATCGAAATATCTATCTCCATATAACGAATTTTTTCATAAATTGGTCCTAATTTATTCATTTTTAAAAAAGCTTCCAAATCATATGGAATCAATTTTCCATCACTTACTTTTGATTTATCGTTCAGCGCTGCGTTGTTTTTTTTTTTTTTTTGGTAAATATTACTTTTTTTCTTGTTCTTTAAAACCAACGAGTTCATCCCACCTCCCACACACCTTTCAACATCCTTCTCAAAACAGAGGGATTGTTACATACATGAGAGAGGAGTCAATGAGAGTCACATAAGAGAGGCCTTCAAATCGAGAAAAATGTTAACTACAATTTTTCATTCCTTGCTAAAATTTAAGTTTTTTTTTTTTTTTTTTTTTTTTTTTTTTTTTTTTTTTTTTTTTTTTTTTTTTGAGAGAGAGAGAGCGTGACAATTTAAAAATCAAAACAACAAAAAATTAGATTTCTTCCTCTGAAATTAATGCAAGTCTTCCTTATTTGATTTTCATTAAGCTTTCAAATAAATGTCTATTCTCTTTTTTGAAACTGCTTAAATAATTAAGAAATAAAATGTTAGGTTAATATATACTTTTAAACATTTCAAATTCTAAATAAAAAAGATCAAGAATAATATGTGTTCAAAATTTACACATTAAATAGGATTTTTAACATCATTCTCTATACATCGAATTTCTCTATATAACGAATTTTTTACTGGAACGATGGATTTCGTTATATAGAGACTCGACTGTACATTCATAATGATAATTCTGATATAAATTCTCTTAATTAATTAGTTTATTTTTGGGAGGAAAACATCATTTCTGAACTTAGGTAATACGACTACAATTTACTCAACATAAGAATTTTGTCTTGAAACATCCATATGCATTTTCAATTAACTATGTATCCAACCCGGTCTTCTCGGGATAAAAAATATAGATAAAAACTAATTTTTTTTTTTATAAATTAAAAACTATAACAGATTTTTAACATTAAGAACAAAAAGCATTTTAGGTGTAAAAAAATAATTATATCTTCAAGTAAATTTTGAAATTTATTAAAAACAATACTTTCACAGTTGTCACATCACATAATTTAATATCTAAAGAAATCGCCAAAGATTTCGGTTCTCATAATAACCATATTGATTCTGATCATTTCAGTGGCCTGAGCCAACACCGACGCTATTACAAAGCCCGAACACACTGAGAGTGATGTCATCAACTTTGATCAAGCCCTGGCGATCTCCATATCTTTAGCGTTCGTCATCATGCATTTCGAGTTTGTTACAAAAGTTAATTCAGTGAATACGCGGCATACTAAATGTATAATATATAATTTAAAAGATGTGCCTCTCTACTTGCATGCTTTTAGAAAAGAAACATTTATAAATACAGTCGAGTCTCTCTATAACGAAACTCCATATATCGAAATTCTCTATATAACGGATTTTTAGCAGGAACGGTCCCCTTATTTCACGATTACATTAAAAACAGTCTCTATATAGCGAAATATCTATCTCCATATAACGAATTTTTTCATAAAGTGTTCTTTATTTATTCAGTTTTATAAAAGCTTCAAAATCACATGGAATCAAATTTCCATCACTTATTTTTGATTTATCGTTCAAGGCTGAGTTTTTTATATTGCCTCTCTACCTTGAATCTTCTTGATTTTTAAGTCCAACGAATTCATTCCATTAGCCTTCCCCCCCTCCCACACGTCTTTTGACATCCTTCGAGAAACAGTGTCAATTTAATTACACACATATAATTTAACACATATAAAACCTGGATCTATGTGGTAATATAAGTCAGTGTTGATTTCAGAGGGTGGCTTGGGGGGGGGGGGGGGGCATTCACTCCCGGAGCATTGAGATCGCTCCCGAAAATTTGAGATGTTGTGTTTTCAATGGCAAAAAAATTAACGTACTTTTTTTTTTTTTTTTTTGTGTGATTTTTATTAAGCTTTTAAATAAAATCTATTCTCTTTTTTGAAACTGTTCAAACAATTAAGAAATAGGATATTACGTTAATATTTATAGTTAAAAACTTCAGATTTTTAGTTAAACGTATAAAAAATAATACTTTTTCAAAATTTGCACATCAAACAGAAATTTTAACGGCTTTCTCTTGCATTTGCCTTGTAATAGCGCCAGTGTTGTTTAAGCACGTAGTTTGATTAGGTATGTATACGTATTATTATACATTATGTGCCATTTTAGATAAATCTATTTTTAATTCGAAGCATTCAATTTGAATATATTTACAGCGCTTGAATTTCTTTTTCGTGCTAGTTTTATTTAACGATCAAAATCCTTTGGCTCGTGGATATCAGTTTAGGTGGACTATCACAGCTGAAATCAAATTCGTAATTACCTATATCTACAGTTTTCGTAATTAAATCTTTCGCTCACAATTTTTTCCTTAAGTTTGCTATCTGATTCACCAACATTTCGAGTGACTTTTGAGCCAACACTTGATTTTCTCCAACTTTTTGCGAAATATCCTCACAACATCCAGTGTGATAACAAACAGCAATATCCCCAAATTTTTTTTCTGCAGTTCTAAAAAAGTCTCCGCTAGCCGAGACCTTTTTATCCAACATCGAACATTTCAACGAATCAGAGATAAGCGATTGATTCTAATAGGCGATAAATATTAACAGCTGGTACTAGCAATAGTGGTTTTCCTTCTTTTCCTTCAACTTTTTCCAAGAAACTTGTAACCTTTTTCTGTCTTTGAACAGAAAAAAGTTGGGGTTAAAATCGGCTGAAAAGTTTGTCGCTCGTAAAGTTTGGGAATTTGATAACAGCTTTATCATGATTCCTTTGTAGAACTGACTTCCTAAGAGAAGCAGGATTGCCAGATCACTAGGACTTTGCATTGGAATAGTTAAAATTCTAATCAACATTATGTATATATATATATATATATATATATACATATATGTATATAAAATGCTATATAACACGTTGACTGCCGAAATGTTGTGATATCTGAACTTTGCGACATTTGTAATATCCGATCCAACTTATTTTTATTAAAGTGACATTAACTAATCAAAATGCATATTTGTAAACTTAATTTGTAAACTAGACAAATTTAATAAATGCCAATCATGCTCGCACCACGCAAACAAAAAAGCTTTTTTTTTTTTTTTTTTTTTTTTTTTTTTTTTTTTTTTTTTTTAATGGGCTACGCGATGTATATGCGATGCATATGGATGTGCAGTGGCGCATCCAGTTTTAAATTTGGAGGATGCTCGCTTGTTTTAGAATATATTCTCCTGATCTCTCTGGAATGTCAGACGAGCTCGGTCCAATATTTTTTAAATTTTATTGAAAATGAAATCAAATTTTATTAAATAATCGAGATATGTCGTTTCCGGACATATTTTTTTTCTTTTGACTTGATACAGAACAAAAACTGGGTGGTGGAAGAGGGGGATGGGGGGAGCAATCAGCGAAACCTAGAGGAACGGCTAAGGAATTTTTGAGGTGGCTAATTCTGAAGGCTTAAACCTTTTACATAAATAAAAAGAAAATATTGTTTCAAGTGATAAATATAAAAAATGCTAATATTTCAAATTTCATAAAAAAAAAAAAAATTCTAAATAATAAAAAAAAAAATGTAAAAAAATTTCTATTTTTCAAAATTTTTATTTTGTAGAATCTATTAAAAATAAAAGTAAATATGAATTTTTACAGTTTCAAAATTTTAGAAAACGTTAAATAGTTAGTTTAATCTTGCGATCTGGAAGGGGCTTCAGCCCCCTTAGCTCCCCCAGTCGGTGCGCCAATGGCGCGGTGCACACGTGCTCGTACTTCAAACAAGTTCAAACTCCATATTTAAACTAGCACATTCTTAGAGTTTTTCATATGCATTTACCTATACCTAAGAAATAAAAGAACAGAGCTGAATTCAGTAATCCAGAATCTACTAAAACTTACATAATAAAAAGGAGGAATAAATAAAAATATCTTAAAAATCTGGTATATTTCAATCTTAGATAAAAGATAATGTATAGAGCAGCAGTTTGGTACGACCACCTACAGAAATCTCATTGGCTTCGCTTACTGTCCTCAATACAGGCTCAGTGCCTTCTTTTTGTGTCGGGCTCATATAGAAAAACGGCCAACCCTGCACTTTGTGCCTTAAGAGGAATCCCTCCATTGCATCTCAGAGTGTTTCAGATTGCTACATCGGGAAAAGCACTAAGATTGGAATAGAGAATTTTAGAGAATATTAGACCAGAGTTCTATCAAGGCAAATCCCCAAATTTATCAGTGTGTGCTTACAAAAATTACCTACACAAGGCAAATGAAAACTTCCAAATGGAAATACAAATCTACACAGATGGCTCCAAAATGGGAGAAGGAACTGGATTAGCGTTTTGTGCTTTCGAAAACTCAATCTTGTGTCATACTTTTCAATCAAAATTAAGGCTAGATAACACAGTTTTCCAGGCGGAAGTGCTAGCGGTTCTTCGAGCAGTGAAATGTATGGAAAAAAGCAAGTACGGAAGTGCAATAATATACTCAGGTAGCCTCTCAAGCATACAAGCCACTGAAGACAGCACAACAAAAACAGCACTAGTCCAAAACATAATTCAATTACTACAGAATACAAATAAAATGATAATTCTGAAATAGATAAAAGGATACTCCGGAATAGCAGGAAACGAGGCAGCGGATCGAAAGGCAAAAAAAAAAAAAGCAATCATATTTACCTTATTTACCAGAAGTATTTCTACTTTTTCCACCATCTCATCTCAAACGACAACTAAAATTACAATTACAACAGGAATGGCAGAGAATTTGGGACTCTGATCATAGAGGAAGGTTTATATATTCACTTCTGCCAATTGTCTCAGAGGAGACTTTACTATCGCACAGAAACTTCTTCCTATTTGCAACAAATCACAGGCCTTTTCCAGATTATCTGGTAAAGTTTGGAAAAGCTGACTCGTGCTACTGCACGTGTGGCAAACGATGAACCTCACTGCATTACGTAACGGAATGCACACTAACATCCATATACTACCTCAGAATCTCCAGAACGATAAGGCTCTCTTCATGGTTCAAAATAATAAGAAAACAACCAGCACTATTACAAAAAATCATAAACTGCGTAACATTGATTGAAAACAATCAAGGACTTTTCCAAATGCCTTCACGGGACCTTTTATATGACAATGATGATGAGTTATGGAACTAATCAAACAAACTTTTACTTTAAAACAGTTATAGAATTACTGTTACTGTTAAAGAAAAATTGTGTGTTATACGTCTGTAAAGCACTCAACTCGTCTATTTTACTATTGTTACCTATACTTATTTTCTTATCTCAATTACTTTTTGTTACCTACCTTTATTTTATTACTGTATAATTGTTCTGTATTTTTTTTTTAATAAACATTGCTGGGTGGGGCTTGTTGAGCTCAAATCAATTGGTAGACCTCCCCACCTAGATGAATTTAAATCTTCATTTACCTATATGTTATACCGTTATATACACCAGTTATATTGTAAATTGGTCTGAACTAAGTAAAAATCGAACCCCTATAATAAGTCCTTCCTACAAATTGTAGACGCTTAATATGTTTTATTGAAAAATTGTCTTTATGTAATGTATTACAAACAAAGTGAGCCTTTATAATCAAGTGTTCATAATTTTTTAGTGCTGTGTACATGTATCTGAACTTCCACCCGCTGTCAAAATCAGCCCGAAATCATTTTAAATCAACCCGACATTTCTATCACCCATGACCAAGACCATATCTTTTTGAACTGAATCACAGATAAATTAAGAAGTCCGAAAGACCTATTTTAACAGGAAGCAAATATGGCTCAAGCAGCGCATTAAAGAAATGTAATATAAATTCATATAAAGGGCAACGTGTTATGCAATATTTTTTTTAAATGTTAAATTTAGTCAAAAATGATTTTATTACAATAGCTTTTTTATAATTTAAGTTAGTCGCTTATGAGAATTCCAGATAATCTAAAGTGATAAATTGTGGCAAGTTTTATTATTCTCATATTGATTTTTAGGCTACATAAACATATCAGTTGGATTATCTTCTCTCAGCAGGTTACTGTTTTTTTTTTTTTTACTTTTTATTCATTTTCGAAACCAAAACATTTTTACTAGATACATTCCAAAATCTTGCTACGTCATAGTAGGTCATTGACATGGTTAATGCTAATTAAAAAAATAATTGCAAACCGGTAAATAATTTTACAAAGAAAGACTAATTTCTACGAGTGCTTTAAACTATTTGTTTCGTTTTCTCTAAAAACAACGATCTTATTCAATTACCATAATACAACAAAGACTTTTTATAATGGCTTGAAACACAATTTTGCTGAAATTCTAATGCACTTTTTATAATAATCATAATAAAAAATAATAGTTCTGAAACGAAAATAGCTAGTATTGTTACACATGTCACCTTCATATTATGGCCTAGAATTTTTTTCTTCTGATTATAACCCTCTTGCGTATGTCACTGACCATTGTTACTATGCACATTCAAGTAATTACATTTAAATATGAAGGCGCTATAATAACCAAATTCTGAAACAAACTGCATGCATTTTTAAATAAACAATCCTACCACATTGTCTTTCTGTTGATGACTCACGTTTTTTAAAAAAAAATATACAAAGATCTCCATCTACTCCCATTTTTACTTCCACTCCCTAACAAGAAAAAGTTAAACATGAAACTAAAACTTCCCACACCGAGTCATTACACTATAGCTTCCTTTTACAACATATCCTGATAAAAATCAATGAAAATGAAGAAACATATTTGATAACAGAATAATAATAAAAAAAAGAAACAAAAAGGGAAAAATCGACAGCTTCTTCAACAGAATCTTCATCATAGCCGGATCTTGGCACGCCCTCAAGTCCACACTGATGGTTTTCCCTTCATTCACAGATTCTTCTGACCTCGTTATTTAATAGGTAGGCCTAATTTCGGCGATACATTTGTGACCTAGGCCTACCACTGCGGGGCTTAAAAGGGAGCTTTCTTCACTGATGCCCCATTTCACCTAGACTGACCTTTTTTAATAAATTCGTGCTTCAAGTGATTTTTTTTTCTTTGCTTTTTTTAGATGGTAATATTCTGTAATAGATTATGCAACTTGTGGACAGATATTTATAAACATATTAGTAGCTTAGCTCTTTGATTAATTTGTTAACATCATGTTAGCAACAGGCACGGATTAACTGATAGTGATTTACATTGCAGGATGTTTAAAAATATGTAAATAGTTTCAATTAATGGTGTCAATTGATACCTTTTAAAATTTGATTGAATGTATGGTTTAAACGACAATGGTCATTTTTTGGATAATGGAGCTAAATAGATCTCACAGGCTAAATAGATACAGGTCTCCTTTTCAAGTCAAATGTGACCCACTACGAATATTATATAATATACAGGATGCCCATAATTTGTGGTTAGGGTTTCCTTACCTCAAAACTCTTGATTTAAAAGCGTGACAAAAATTATTATTACATATTCGTAAAATAAAACTCGATTTTTTAAAAAAAAAAATAACTGAAATAAAGTTAAACATGCATAATATTGGAGTTAAAAACGTTATTAACCAAATAATGCTTATAGTGTAATAAATAATATTGAAATATTATCAAATTTATCCAAAATTATTCAATGAATTAAGAACACATAGCGGATTTTATTTCAAAGAGCCTTCAATTGCCTTCTCTTGTCATATTCCATTTTGAATTCTCACATCTGTAATTTCCACGGTGCAATTGAACGAAAGAAAAGAAAAAAAAAAAAACTTTTTAAGTTGTATTTTACAAATATGTAATGATATTTATCGTTATGTTCTGTAACTATAATAAATAAACGAAATAAAAAATTATGATGAAAGAAAACCACGATAACCATTAATGGTGGACACCTTTTATTATGTAGCTGGTTACAATCTGTCAGAGATTTTGTAATTTAAATTTTTATTTCATTTTATTTTATTTTATTGCATTGGCTAAGATCGATTTGGACAAAAGATGTTTTTTGCTTTTTCTATTTTATTTACAAGTTTTATTTATCTATCTATCTATTTATTTATTTATTTATTAGTATACTTTTACTTTCTGAACCGGTTTCAAAAGTTCTCATTAAAAAAATAAAAAATAAATAAATAAAAAAACTTTCAAAGAAAACTTAAATGTGAACAGTGGCCTTTGTACTCAAGGGGAAAAAAGTCGTTTAAAAATATTGAAATATAAATGAGCTATAAAAAATTTCTTCCACAAGATTAACATTAGCGAACGGGTGTTTTCGTGTGAGTGAAGTAGCACCTTAACAGCATATTAATAAAAGATATGTCAAACCATGATTTTGTTTCTCTTATTCGTAATATTTTTGGATGTTTAACACTTTACGGCACACTGTGTCCGGTATGGAATAGTTAATTTTAATTCCAAATTTGCAAACGGCATTAATAATATTTTAGTAAAATTTTGCTCTTGCAATAAAAGATCAAATTAAAGAATTCTAAATATCTAAACAATTCTTTTGTGAATTCCTGTGTCAGTCAATAATTTCTGATTTTACTAACAGATTTTGCCCGTGCCGGAAAGAGCTAAAAATAAGAGTATAGATTTTAACATTAGTATCAACTATGAGTGTTAAATTACATCTCTCGTATCAAAAGTATAACACAAATAAATAAATAAATAAATGAAAATAAGTTAAATTAAAAAATAAAAGTCCATATTTAAAACTGTTTCATTCTATTTATTAGCCTCCGATGCTATTTCTTTCAGACAAGCTAAAAAGTGTCGTGTCAAAAATTGTGGCCCACTTTTACTTACCTATCAAACGTAGTATAGGGTAAGTCTTGGAATCGTTTTGAAAATCGGAAAAAAAAAAAAAAAAATTGACGGCTTTACACGTTTCAGATACTGGAGATTCCGAAACACATATTTTTAGAAAAAAAAAAATTGCCGTCCATCTGTCTGTCTGTCTGTAAACGCTTTATCTAACGAAAAAATGGAGATAGAGACTTAAAATTTTGTATGTACTTAGTAAGTAAGAATAGAACGAAGCCAGTAACCTCGATTATCCGGAACTATTTTTTTCGGACTCTCGAAAAATTTGTTCTGATGAAATGTATATAAAAATTTTCGCTTTTTTTTTCATTTTAAGGAAAGGACATAAAAGGCAATAAAATAACACAAATTTTTCACCAAGAACGAAGTCAGTCGGACTAATAGTTGCCGATATATTTGTAATCCTGTTTTCCACATTCTTCGATTTTTCATGAACCTGTATTTTCTTCAAATTTCAATTCAAAGATATATTTTAATTGAAAATGAGACGCTTAACCTGACGCAGTAAACTGTTAGTTAATATGATTATTATTTTTGGAGTCATAAGGATGTTTCTTTTACGCAACCGGTACTACTTGTGTAGTTTGGTATTTTACATAATTTGTCGAAATGGGTTCATCAGCAATTCATTAATGGAGCATTACTATGTACATTAAGAATATTTAAATATACGTTTAAATTTTTTTTTTTGGAATTGCAATGCATTTTATAAATAGTTTTCACATATTTTATTTTCACATATTATGTAATGCATATCATGATGGGTAAGTATTACGGTGGCCCCCAACGACTAGTTTCGTAATCTGGCCGTTAAAACGAGACAATCATACAATTTTATTGTTAAAATTCATTTCCTTTTTCTCAGAGTCTATAAAAAAGCGTTTAAACTAAAGAAAAAATCCGTTTTTGATGAATCTGGTCAATGAAGAAATAGCACGTCAAATTGTATCACTTTATTACTCCGCAATTTCAGTGTCTCAGAGAGAAATTGCTAATCAATTGGGTATTTCACGCCGTTCTGTTTGCTGTTATATTGATAAACACAATAAAAATGAAGTTAGTTCATTGCAATCTAAACGGGGTCGCCCTTCTAAAAAAATCTCTATCGATTTATTTATTTTTTAAATCGGAGGCGAAACTGAATTCTGCAATGGCAGAATCTACATTCAACTTGTAATACAGATTGTTCCAATATTGCTAATTCCATTTGATTGTCTTGTCATGTTTAAGTACGTTATATTTGATTATATTATATTCATTGCAGATGTTGAATTGTAGTAATGGTTATATATATATGTATAATTGACAATATTTACTTTTTATGCAGAAATTAAAATTCTTTTTTTTTTCTTTCATTTTCTTCTTTTTGTTTCATTTTTGTATTTTCTTCTTTAAACGATACTTTTATGAATATATAAACGTTTATTTTTCTGTTTTCTTACAGTTTGGCAGTACTGGATTTCAATTTTAACAAGAGATTTTTCTGGCGAATGTCATAAATAAATTTAGAGACACGTATTATATTTCACTGACATTTACAGCAGTCTTTCTTTATCTTATGTAAGACAAACCATATAAACTTTCTTTTATTCAAATCTGAGGAAAGAAAAACTTGTAAATTAGATTGTAAAAGAAAATGCCAGTGCACAAAATTTATATACAGTTCATTTTGTTTGTACATTTTCTCAGAATTTGGCTGAAAAAAATAGATGTCATTTTTCTCCCGTTGCATATATGACAGTGCTGAACCTCCTGAAAATTAATTTTATTGCTTGAGAATTCAAATGAGATTTGTGGTTCATAAACAAAAATAGCAGAATACAGAATGAAAGTAACTATATTTTTCGCTAAAACGTGAAAAATATTTATTTTCTAGTCGTTTTTATTCATTAGTATGAAATTTCTTTCAAAGTTAGGTCTCGCGTATAAATTTTGTGTTTTGATTTAAAAATTAAATAATATGGACACATATAATATTTTAATACGAACACAGTGGTTGTTGAACAAATCGTACTATTTGCAATTTTGCCATTTTTGTGAAAAGTCCATATCAGTATTTGAATACAGTCCTTTGCTTTTGAAAAACTCTTGAAAAACTTTAACGGTCACAATTCACACAGACAACTATTCCCAAAAACAACCATCTAAACAAAACTGTTATCTAAACAAAATTTAAATTTTTATGATTTATTTACCCAACATGATGATGGCATAAAAATAATAAAATGGAATTACTTATTCAACGATTATAGGAGTATTTTAATCTATAGTTCATTCTTAAGGATTTATTTCCTATCATATAACCGTCCATATAATCTGAATTTGTGCATAATAGCTGAAATGATATGTAGTTGCTTGGTTAAGAAAGGTTTGTGGATTCAAAGCCAATCTATATACTTTTTTACTAAGTTTTAAGTACCGCAGTTCATGTAAAAGCATGTATTTGCATGGTGTTTCAAAAATGACCGGTATATTTGAAAAATCAATAAACATTAAACGGGCAGTGATAGACATACACCGTTTGTTGCAATATGTTTTGGACAACAGTAAATTTTCAGGCAGACAAACTTTTGAAATTAGTTACAATTTTCAACAACAGATGGAGCTTCAGGCGATTTGAAGATTATAGAAGAAAACGCAGTCTGTGAGTTCGCTATTCTGTAAGTCATCTTTCTGCTGTAAGTGTGTGCTGTTCACAGATTGCAAGATTGCTGAGAAAAATGGCTTATTCTTTAGAACAGAGGATTTTTGGCTTGAAAGACCAGGTGTACCGCCACAATCAAGAAAAAAATGAACAACGGTAGCAGTGCATCTCTTCTGCATGTGAAGCCATCCCGCCTGACGCGTTTACAAAGACTTCTGATAATTTCGTTAAGAGACTACGCCATGTTATTGTTGCGCATGGTGGATATGTGAGAAAAATCGTACTTTAGATTTTTTTCCAGACTCAAGCGCCATCTGTTGTTGAAAATTGTAACTAATTTTGAAAGCTTGTTTCGTTTATCATTTTTAAAAGGAACATTTTTCATAGATGATCCATATGATGATTGATCTGATTGTTTTGCTGTTTAAAAAAGCATCCAGAACTAAGAAAAGATTTCATTTCGTCACAGGTTAAGAAAGATATGTAGAGAGTCATGAGAATTTTCTTACTCCTTCCGCAAAAGACGTCCATTCCCGAATATTTAATATTTCTCACCTACTTTACAAAATTTAAATATCTCCCCAATTTAATTGCCTAAACGATTTGATTAAATTCACTGTTGTCTTTTCTTCTTACTTTAAACTCATCTTTACTTCTCTGCACTTAGACATACATATATATAAACCTTTTATTTACAGCAACTTAAGAATTAAACTGCTACTAACAAGGAAGGTCTCCATACGGGCATACGCAGAAAAATCTGAAAAAATTACAGAATGTTCTTCTCATATAGTTATATATGTTTATAAGAAAAATTTCGGCGGAACCTCCTTATAACTTCCGTAAAAAAATAATAAAAATTTCGTTTATTTGGCGATTTATCTCCAGTTGGCGAAAAAACGAAATTTTGAAAAATACGCTTTTACGCTTCGAATACTTTTTAAAGAAAAACTTTCTATGTCCAATTTATTTAAATAAGCTTAGTTTAAGTAATTTTAGTTTTGCATTTTTACTTTACTTTAAGTGTAGTTTTGTCATATACGTTTATATGTACTTATAACAAAATGAAATTAATATACTTCATCATTTAAAACACAATTTAAATTGATTAAAATTGTTCCAAATTGAAAAATACACTGTTAAAAATCTGCTGCATTTTGTTGCAACGCACTCCCTTGCTTGTATAGAAAACGGTTACTTGGCCGTAAAATGAAGCTTTCTCATTGGTTGGAACAGAGATATTATATACAAGCGGTGGAGTGCGTTGCAGCAAAATGCTACAGATTTTTAACAGTGTTGCACAAGCTACAACACCGCTAAAAATCTGTACCATTTTCTGCAGCGTCACTCCACCGATTTTATAGAAAACGGTCAATTCACCGTGCTATGGAGCATTCTCATTGGTCAGAAGAGAGATACTCCATAAAAGTAGTGGAGTGACGTTGCAGTAAATGCTGCAGATTTTTAACAGTGAAGTCAATTAAAATCAATTTTCAGATTCGTTCGAATCGTCTGCTTTTGGCGAGGAAATGCACTGATCGCCAAATCCCGCGTCGCTTTCAGCTTTTCACGCCAATTATTCCAAACTATTTTATTTTTTTACATATCTAATAATGTACTTCCGCCGCTAATTTTCACTGATCCTTTATTACCTACATGAGTAGTTTAATTCGTATTTTTTTCAAAAAATTCTGAGTATGCCCCCAATGGAGACCTTCCTTGTAAGTAAAAATAAATAAATAAATAGATAAAAATTCTAAAAAACTTTTTTTATATATATTGTGTCATAACATCTGGTACTACCCTTATCGACCTGCCCTTACCAGCTTTCTCCGACACTTTTATTTTTCTTAACTGTGCTTATATCACTTAAACATTTTAAACTTCTTTTTAATATTTTAATTTATCCTTTCTTTTTTTTTTCATATTTTCTTTTTACAATTAAATTCCTTTAATACCACATTTTTTCACAAATTAGTTTTTACATTAAACTTTTATTTTAATAAAATATTATTACGTTGTTTTCATACTACAATTAAACTATTTTTCCCAACGACTCATTAATTTTAAGACATTCTTTCTTTCTAACCGATGACCAGGCCCCTACCTGCCGAAGTTATCTCAGAATTTCAAGACATTCATCAATAGACTGGGCGTAAAGTTTTTGTCAACTCGAAAGCCCCTCAAAGTGACTACACTGTTAAGCGCTTTGTTTTTTGAAAAAAAAAAAAATCTTAAAATTACTTGTGGGAAAGATCAAGGATTCTGAGCAGTAACTGTGCCACGTATACGGAAAGCTCATTACTGTAAAGGAGGTTAAATTTCAACGTTGGAATTCCCTATTTGCGGAAAATCCTAACGAAATAGTTAAAAATGGACGTCATTTTCGATTTCAGCAGTAAAAAATACATAAAAATCAATTACTAAAATTTGAAAAACACAATAATCACATTTATTTTTATGAATCCTATTTTTAATATAATCTAGAATTTATCACATTTCATTAATATTAGCTTAGGAATCGCCATCTTTATTTTCAAGTATCAAGGATAATGATTTAGAATGCCTTCTCACCACAATTTTCGCAGCTTATTGAAAATTTGGCATTAAAAATTGTCATTTCATCAAAAAACAAAAAATAAAGTTAGAAAGAATTTTAGGATTACACCATACCAAAATTTATACATATACGATGCCAGAAATGTATCTTCGAAAAACATATTATCCAAATTTCAATGCTGTTGTTATGTTATGAAATGTCATCTTTATTCTCAAGTATCAAAGAAAATGATCTACAATATCTTCTCACCACAATTTCGTACCTTTACTGAAAATTTAACATTGAAAACTATCATTTTATGCAATAATAAAAAACAAAGTTGATAAAGAATTTTAGTGTTACACCATACCGAGATTTAAAAGTACATATGCGAAAATCAGAAATTTATTTTCGCAAAACATATTCTTCAAATTTGAACGCTGTTAACTTATGAATTGCCATCTTTATTCTCAAGTATCAAGGACAATGATCTGTAGTGTACCTCAATTTCGGTAGCTCAGATCCGATGTTAACCAACCTAGTCCAGCATTGTTAAAACCGCTTTGAACCGAACAAAACCGGTTGTAAACTAGGTTTAGACCATTCCAAGGTTTAAAAATACATATACGAAGACTGTAATTTATCTTTATAAAACAAAATTTTAAATTTCATTGCTGTTGCCAGAAATTTATCTCCAGAAAATGAATTCTTAAAATTTCAATACTGTTTACTTATAAATTGCCACCTTTATTCTCAAGTATCAAGGACAATGATCCAGGGTACCTTCTCACCATAATTTCCGTAGCTTTATTGAAAATTTAACATTGAAAACTGTCATTTCATTCAGAAGTAAAAAATAAAGTTAAAAAGGAATTTTAGAGATAAAATATATATTATGAACATTGAAATGTTCAGTTTCACTTAAAAGGCGATTAAAATAATTCAACGGAGACGTTAATAATTAGTTTTATTTAAAATATCTTATACTTTCAATCCTTAATGAGGCTCTTCCTCAAAGAATATAACTAATTTTTTAATTAATTTTTGTTTATTTATACACATACCTTTTAATTAGAAATCTTTACTTTTTAATTAGAATACCTTTTAATTAAAAATTGGAATTTAAGAGTATATACTGAAATTTAAAAGTACATATGCGAAATCAGAAATTTATACCCGCAAAACATATTCTTCAAATTTCAACGCTGTTAACTTGTGAATTGCCATCTTTATTCTCAAGTATCAAGGACAATGATCTGCAGTGTATCCTCTTACCTCAATTTCGGTAGCTCAGATCCGATGTTAACCAACCTAGTCCAGCATTGTTAAAACCGCTTTGAACCGAACCAAACTGGTTGTAACAGATGACATTTATTCAGTTAATAATTGTATGATCTCAAATCCTACATGAATTCTTGTTATACTTCTTAATGATTTTCCTTCCTGACATAATCAAAGGAAGTTATAAATAGGGATAAACTGTACATGGTATGATCAATAAGCACGAAATAGCTCGCACTGCTTCATAAAAAAAAGAGAAATAAAACCCGTATTTCAAAGAGGCGGAAATAAAGTGACAATGTCATTAAAAGATTCATTTACAACTGTTTAATAGATGAATAAAATAAAGACTATTTTTTATTTTTTTAAATAGATTTATTAACAGACATAATTTATGTGGTTAAGTAAATTACAATTAATAACTAGTTTTTGCTTTTTAAGTCATATTTAGGCTAATTAATTAAACTTTAAAAACAGTGTTTTAAAAATGGTGGATTAGGTCGAATAACATCCTATCTGAGCTACTATAATTAATCTAAGTGGATATTGCAAATCGTTGTCCTTGATACTTGAGAATAAAGATGACAATTCACTAGTTATAGTTAACAGCATTGAAATTTGAAGAATTTGCTTTATAAAGATATAAATTTCCATCTTTGTAACTGTACTTTTAAATCTTGGTGTGGTGTAAGCTTTTATTTTTCAACTTTTTTTTTTTTTTTTTTTTTTTTTTTTTGAATGAAATGACAATTTTTGATGTCGAATTTTCAATAAATGTTGAAAAATATACGAAATGCAAACGAGTTATTAGAAAGTAGTCTTCCAGTAGGAATAGCATTTACTCGCGTGTGTATTCTCTAGCAGTAACAGGAGCCTTAAAAAAAGCAGTGTTAATATTTGAAATTGCATAGTTATGTAACTAAATTAATTCTTAGATTATCTTTTTAAATGACATTCAAATAATGAATATCATTAGAATTTATATGATGATTTATGTATGCACATGGATATAGAGAGCTCGTAGAAAACTCCTAACTATAATAAATTTCAATCACCTACCAACTTTCGAGCGTCAAGATACAAGCAAAAAGTAGAACATAATTTTATTAAGTGTTTATCATAATGACCACATTTTCTTCAATGTATTATAAAAAATCTGTAGGATTTTACAAAATCACATAGAATCATACGAGAATCATAAAATTAAGTGATAAAAATTGTAAAAGGGGCCGTATAAATATGTTCTTGATTTTAAAGAACTAGAACTTTTCAACTGAAACATTTCAAGATTAACATGCATTCTATTTGTAAAGAACACAATGTTTTGGCTTTTCTTTTTTAGATCTGGAAATGAGATAAATATAATTCGCCCAAACGACCATTCAACAAGAGTTTATGTACACTATATGGCCATTGATGACCGTCCACTTGCAATTTTAGACTTTTTGTTAAATATTTAGAAAAATACATGAGGAATTATCCTGAAACTCCAAGTGTGAAACATAATAGTACAGGTCATGTATTTCCGTAAAGATTTTTTTCCCGAAATTTTATAAAAAACTGTCAACAAATAAAAAAAAATTAATATCTTTTAGATAACGCTGTCAAAACTAATGTAGGAAAAGCGCTCAAACTGTAGATTATCATTAAGGGGCTTATTATAATAAACTGTGCTCATTTTTATGTCGATAGCATGTATACTCGTAGAAAAATTAAGGTTTTTATAAAAACAGTCCCAAAATTTTCCAAGATTTTTGCTTATAATTTACAGAGTTCTTAATATAAAATAATATTCTTTTCTGAAAATATGGCAAACAACATTGCACATAATACCCTGTAATCAAAATTAAACAAGTAAGAAAAATCATGCGTTAAGCATAGATTATGAAGCACTTTCCAACACTTAATGAAATCTTTAACAAAATTTTGTTATTTAGGGAAATAATAGTGTATAGCCAAATATACCCAAATATGTATTCCAGTACTTTTGAACAGCTCTGTATTTCATATGTCAGTTGATATAATGGGAAAATTTAGTTTAGCAAGAAAATACCCAGTAGCTTGAAATTTCTTTTTCAGCATTTCATACTATTAGATGGAAACGTACTTGAATACTTTTGTTCAGCCCTGTATCTTACATTGTACCTTTATTATACGTCAGCATTAGGGTAAAATTTATTGTAAACTAAAACACTTTTAAAACAACTGAAATCACATTCTCATAAATTATCATTCATAGGCGTCCATGTACCGAATTCTTTGCGTGTTCCTGTATATCATTTTATCTATATTCTGCAAACATTTCTCAGTAAATTGAATGAAGCTCAGCTTAAAAGTGCATAGCTTATTTAAGAACCACGTTTAAATAATTTACGCTCATATTCAGTAACGTTGGTGAGCTCTTTTGAATAGCCCTGTATATCAACTATAACATTTATACACACCATATAATGTGCATATATTTAGCGAAATATAAACGCGCATATCATAATTAAAATGCATTTCATTCCTCCATCAGCCATCATCGGACACATATACGGTACTTCGGAAAGAATATACTATTTGAAACCTTTTGTATGGCCCTGTAAATGCTATGTACTTCATATTATGCAAGAGAGTAGCGTATAATTTATATTAAGCTTCAGTGCCATATATCAATTTTATTATACATGAAACAGCTTAATATATTTCAAATATGTCACACACAATTCCCCTTTTTACCATTATCTAACGAAATTCTTTTGTGTGGCCATGTAAATGAATAACAGCTGCATTTTCACCTTATATTTTATAGGATGCATATTTTAATATAATTCACCGGGTATAACATCTTTAAAATTCCTTTGAAACGATTTTCCCCCATAGGCCGTAATGTAATGGGAAACTTTGATTCGCCCTGTAGATAAACTAATCATGGTAGAAACTTCATTTTCGATAGGACTTGCGCTAGGGTAAACGTCAATAACTTCCTAAAATTTCATGGCAATCCGAGTATATAAACGATTTTTCCTCATGGGCCGTAATGTAACGGAAAACTTTTGATTCGCCCTGTAGATAAACTAATCATGGTAGAAACTTCATTTTCAATAGCGTTCGTGCTTGGGTAAATGCCAATAACGCCTTAAAATTTCATGACAATCCGAGTATATTAACGATTTTTCCCCATAGGCCGTAATGTAATGGAAAACTTTTGATTCGCCCTGTAGATAAACTAATCATGGTAGAAACTTCATTTTCAATAGCTTTCGTGCTAGGGTAAACTTCAATAACGTCCTAAAATTTCATGGCAATCCGAGTATATTAACGATTTTTCCCCATAGGCCAAATGTAATGGGAACTTTTGATTCTCTCTGTAGATAAACTAATCATGGTAGATACTTCATTTTCAATAGGTGTCGTGCTAGGGTAAACATCAATAACGTATAAAAATTCCATAGCAATCCGAGTATATTTACGGAAGTTAGAGCGCGGACAGACGGACAGACGGCCATCCGGCCAGACGGCCAGACAAACCGAATGCATAAGCACTTTTCAACTTTGTTGGAAAGTGCTAAAAATAATAAAAATTGTATGAAAAATGATTAGGTTTACTAAATAATTTTTCACTGCGCAGGCGTCAAAAATATCAAAATTTCGTTTGCATATCATGTTAACTAAATGTATAGAGCAACTTTTGTGAAAGTCGCAAAATCATAGATTGAAAATTCTGAAAATAATCGTCAATAGAATAAGTTGAAAATCCGTTATTCCCAAAATGAAGCAAAAACAAGAGGGGTTGTATCCATATATTCATTGATTAGTGTCAGAATATAATACACAATATGGGACGTACTACTTACATTTGGATAAAATCCCTTATTTTTTTGCGTTATTTTGGGAACAACGGATTTTGTGCTTATTCTATTGACGATCAATTTCAGAATTTTCAAGCTATGATTTGAGACTTTCACAAAAGTTGCTCTATACATTTAGTAACACAATATGCAAATGAAATTTTGATATCGTTGACGCTTAGTAGGGAAAAATTATTTAGTAAACCTACTCATTTATCATACAGTTTTGATTATTTTTAATTCTGATTACAGGGTATTGTGTGCAATATTATTTGTCATATTTTCAGAAAAGAATGTTACTTTATATTAAGAACTCTGGAAATTATAAGCAAAAAACTTGGCAAAATTTGGGATCATTTTTATAAAAACCTTAATTTCTCAACGAATATACATGTTATTCGCATAAAAATGAACACAGGGTTTTACAATAAGCCACTTAATCATAATCTACAGTTTGAGCACTTTTGCTACATTAGTTTTGACAGGGTTATCCAAAAGATATTCATTCTTTTTTAATTTGTTGACGGCCCCCTATGGAGTTTCGGGAAAAAATCTTCACGGAAATGTATGACTTGTACTATTATATTTATACACTAAAAGTTTCGGGATAATTCCTCATGTATTTTTCTAGAAATTTAAAAAAATGTCAAAAATCGCAAGTGAACGGTCATCAATGGCCATGGAGAGTATAATTTGGGGCAACAATGATTTAGAAGAAATGTTAAATCTTCACAATTTTATCACTTTTCAAGAGGCTGGTGATCTCTTGCACAATAAATCCTACAACCATCATGAAAACAAAAAATCTAAAATAAATCCATTGATCCTTCCCGGATAAAGTGCTTTTACTCTAAAATGTTCAAATGCTTGTATAAAACCATGATTTACAAAAAAAAAAAAAGAACAGCTATAGTAAAATTTTTATAAAGGTAATAAATATAAAAAGTATAAATAATAATAATTAATATTATAAATAATAAATAAATTATAAATAATAAATAAATAAAAAAAGAATAAATCATGAATGTTAAAATTATATAAATTATATAAATATGTATAAAAAATATAAAATATATAAAAAATTATAAATATAAAAAATGGTAAATAAAATCTTTTTTAACGTACTAAGAAAAACGTACTGTGAAATTTTATTTCTAAATTATGGTCTTGTTGAACCATTTAACGATTAAAATTAAGAGGTGTAAATATAATATACCTATAACATACCACCAAATTTCCAGGTTGATAACAACCCATATGCATGATAGATTTTCGATTACACATAACTCACTATAGATATATATAAAAAAAATTATAGTTTTAATAAATTTTAGTTATTTAACTTCTCCTTTGTTCGGAGACTTTTTAATTTCATACTTTTCAAGGTCAAACTTTTCTAAATCTAAAAGACATATTTTGAACCAGATATTTTATGTAATAAATGTTATCAAATAGATTTAAAATGACTAGACTTTAGCGACAAAAAACGCTTAAACGAGTTTTCTTATTTTTTTTTCTTTTAAATAAATCAAAAATTGCACGTCAAACGTAGCAAATGAGTTGCTTCATACTATAAGGAAGTTTTAAAAATATTCAGATTTTGCTGTAATAATATGTACATTGTATTTGGTATATAGTACTTTGGATATTGTATAAGTATCCTAAATATTTTGTGTGTCCCTGTAAATACTATCTGCATTCTATTATACAGGAAGTAACCTTTAGGAAATCTCAGCAGCGTATATCAGTTTCATAAAACATGAAAAAGTTTAATATGATCAAAACGCATCTTAAACAATGTTTCTCGCTATACCATTATGTAATGGAGTACATTTGTGTGGCCTGGTAAATTAATAAAAAATATTCTTTGCACCACAGATAGTACAGAATGTATATTTTTGTATATACTTCATAGATGCATATCAATTTAATTATGTTCGAAAGAGTGTAACATCATTAAAATATACTTGAAACTATTTTTCCCCATTGGCCTAATGAAACAGAATACTTTTGATTGTACCTATAATTGAACTATGCATCCTATTTTCATTAAATTTGAAATTGAAATGACTCGACAAAATTATGTATTTTAAATTTCAAATGATTCGGTTGGGTAGATTTTGCGTTGTTATATGCTGACAGACAGACGGATGAATTATTGGTGCTACGTATTTATATAATTATGAACGCAACTAAAAAGCAAGAATTTGGTAAGTATATATTTCCATTAACATAGAAAAATTTGCATTGAGAAATTCTTTGCATACATAATCTCAGCAGTTTAGGATAGTAAAATAAATGACAAGAATCATAAAAGGTGTCTTGAAACATGTCCTTGATCTTAAAGAACTGTTCTCAAATAAAACAGATTCAAGATCAACAAGTAATCTCATTGCAGACAGAGTACTTTGCTTAATTTTGTCATTTTTTTTAACGATCTGCTCCTAATGATATGCTAATAAAGACCTTGAAATTTTCTCCGAACTAGTGGACTAAAATGGTAATTGTTTATATTGTCTCATCTACTAAAAGTATTTGTACTGGTGGAATCTTTTGTATGCATTAGCTCTTTAGCTTTGTTTGAATATACTTAAGAAGGTAATTTAAATAGCTCTCAAGGACAACCATTGATCATAGTTACAACTAAGGTGGTGAAATTTCTGAGAAATATTTCCTTTGAAAGAAATATTTTTTAACCACAAGAAAACATGCTTTTCACTTTTTATAACTTTTTAAATTTATGAATAGAATGAAGGTTTTTATTTAAGTTTATAAGGTACTCTTAAAAGTTGGGTCTCATCTAAACCATAGCAGTGCAGTGCTTTTGTGGACATAAAGGAGTTCTAATTGATTGACAGGTAGTATTCAATGATATTCTTTTTCTAAGATATGATTATATTCATAACACAATGAATAACCTTTTAAAATAACATTTAAAATTGCTTTGTCATTAACGCCAATGTATGAAAAAAAAAAAACATACAGAAATTATAAGGTTTTATTTTTGTCAAATTCTTGATCAGAAATGTATTTAAAAATTAAAGGTAATTTGAATATTGTTAATTTTTTGTTGGCACACTTAAAGTAGTCTTAATTTAAAAAATTAAATTTCTTTCGCCTTTAAAATGATTTCTGAAAAGCATTATTCATAGTTCTATTACTTACTTTCAGAGGACTATTTATCACTTTATGTAGGCCATCTGGTCAGACTTCTATTTAAAACTTCCTTTGAACAATTTGTATATTATGGAATTCCCTTATATTTTAGATTTTGTAACTTTCTTTGTGAGTGGGGACGCAAAGCATGTTTCTCGATCATCATATGCTGTAAATCAGGTCAAGTCTAGTTTGAATAACACTTAATAAAAAATTCTTTATTTTATTATTCTTTATTTTTATTTATTTATTTATTTATTTATTTTTTACTTTAACCGCTTCAGTTTTGGTGTATCAGTTTTTTACATTTTTTTTCACGCATATAAATCATATTTAAAATTAAAAAATGGTATAAATGTAGTCGAACAAATAGCAGAACTAAACAAAATAGAAATTTCTTTTTATAGTGCTTTTTAGCGAGATATATGTTACATTAAAATTGCTTGCAGCAAAGATGTAGGAAATATATACAAAATTTATCTAAAAATGAAAACGTAAACATTTCTACTGTGTGTTACGATGTCATTTGTAGAGTCTATTAGTAATTAAAAATTATTTTATATGTTTTTATTTTATTGATTCACTGTTTTTGAAATGCAAAAATAATAAAATGAAGTAAAAAAGATTCCAAGAAATTGTCCAAAAATGTGACTATTGAGTTGTATGTAAAAAATGTATCATCAAATTTAGGTGCGAAAAATGATTTTTTTCAATCTTTTGTAGTTATCAGTTTATTAATATAAATTCATAACTATAGTTTAAAAATATATAAAAATAAAACATGGTGTCTGAAGAGGTTAAGAATATAGTTAATTATTCCAATTATTTTTATTTTAAGGCTCCTAGTCATTCAATTTCCAAATTTCTCTCTGTAAAATTAAGTTTTTGGGCATTTCATGCATTCTTATATTCAAAATATTTCCTCTGGCAATGAATATTTTTAACTTCTTTTTCCTGTATTCTCTTCTTAAAGGATGCCAATTTTTTCTTAGTTTTCAAAATATTTCTAAAATTACACTAAATTTAATATTTTACGTGTTAAAAGCTGACGAACTGGAAGTAGAACTTTAACACTTCATATAAAATGAAGTGTAGATTTTAGAAATATTTTGACGACTAAGAAAAAAAAAAACTTAGTTTAAGAAGAGAACACTTAATAAAAAGATATTAATTTATTAATAATTAGTTAAATAATTTTCAAGGAGCTGTTTTGAATGTAAGAATATAAACCCTATGTCTTTATATTATATGGATCAACCATGTACTCAACCTTTTTTTTTTCTTCTTTCTTTCTTTCTTTTGCGGGACGCAAACAGAAGTTTCAGACTTTAGGTGGGTCACATTATACTTATAAAAAGATTTAAAAAAAAATAAATAGCATAAATATGTCTGACGATGCAACATAACAAACTTAATATTACTATAAAGATAGAACATTTCTTGCGTAAGAAATATTACCAAAAAAATTAACAATACTTTTTCCAAGTAATAAACTTTTCTGTTTGAAATTAGCACTATAAAATATTTTCGGTATCAATGTTTTCCGCAACAAAAACTCAACCCTAAAAAGTTGTATTAGCTATTTAATGGACATGAAGTATACAATTATAACAATATAGCATTTCCTAGGCGATTTTTCTAATAAACCTATATTTTGTTAAATGAAAAAAAAAAAAATTGTAGAAATATAAAGCGCAAATTTAATTTGGATTCATGTTTCATTTAATAAAGTTTAGAAATGTGTACATCATTGTAAACTGTAAAAAGAAAAAAAAAATATGTAATCTTACAGATGAAAAGTTGCCGAAATCTGTATGCTTACTAACATTTTACCTGTGCACCTTACAAGGAAAGATGTAAATCTACAGAACTAATTTTTGTAAAGCTACAGAAATCTGTAACTTTACAAACGAATCTATTAAAATTACAGTAACCTTATTAAAATTTTATCTGTGACATGGGTTGTAATTGCATAAAATTTTTTTGGAATCTCAGTTTTCTAAAAATATTTTAGTAACCTTACAGAATTTTCGATTTTCAGTATAAATCTGTATCTGTTACATGCAGTTTTGCTGTTGCCGTTACATAAAAAGTTTTAGGAATCCCAGTTTCCTAGAAAACTTTCAATAACTTTGCAGTTTTTTTTTTCTTTTACGGTGTAGGACAAATAGAACTGCATACAAACTTTTGACTAAGGAAACGGCTTTTAATGCAATTTTCAATTAAAATTTGTCCTTGTTATATTTAGCAATATTTCCATGAAACTAAATAAAACGAAAATCATAAATATTTTTTATGCACATCTCAATTAATTATATAAATACGGATTAATGATTATGTGCCTCGGGCCTCACATAAAATGTCGCCGGTCTACATGCAACCCACAGGCCTCATGTGAGTATGGCTGGTATGGATGAAGCAGTAGCACACTAAACACTTATATCAATTTTAATTAAAATTTTGCATTAAAACTTATATAGTTTTATTTTAAAATATCCTTTTTTATGTTCATTTCATTTATATTTTATTTATTTATTTATTTAACCCATTCGGCCCTTGCGTCTCATTAATAGCACATGTATAGTTCATACTTTATCCTAACAATATACTTTGTTAATATGTAGTGTATGTTTATATATTTATTATTATAAATTCATTTATGTTTCAGCACTTAGAAATAATAATAATAATGATAAATAAATAACTAGCGAAAATCAAAAACTGTAAAATAGACGTATTGATAGTATCGATGGTGTTTTTTTTTTTTTTTTTTAACTTTTTATGCCTATTTGTTGTGTATTTTTTAGCGCTGAATCCGAAATGACAATTATTTTTAACCATCACGCCAGGTTGTTTCGCAAATGGTAAATTTCAAAGTTAAAAAGTAAAAAAGTAGCGAAAATCTGTTAATGCTATTTGCCAAAGACTTCCAAAAGGTAAATGTTTTCAATACATCTGCCACAAATTTTTAGCCATTTCTTTCTTTCTAATCGATGACCAGGCCCCTACCTGCAGATTTCCTTTATCTAAATGGGTTTAATACCTGCTATCAGTGAGGCTGACTGCCTAATCGTCACGTTGGGTCAATAAATCTGACAAGCGCCTAGATCTTCACTTAAACGGCAGTGACTACTGATAACTTTTGAACTTTGTTAATCCGGTTGCTTAACATTTCGGTCTTGTTCGGTACCTGCACTTCTTTACTCAAGTTGACACGTAATTTAGAACTTTGGTCAAGTGATGAGATCTTCTACAGACAAGGCACCTCCAAAGGTATAATTCCCATGTAACTTGAAGAACTTTGCACCTACGACAGATTTTACATGCAACCAGGCACCAGTACATGGCGGACATTGGCTGTCTCCAATCAGATAACCAGACTCCTAGCTGCCTGATTTCCCAAGCTGAATGAGTTAATTGTCTGGAATCAAGGCGGCTATCCTCCTGACCGCCGCATAGCAGCCATCGAGTAGGCAAAATTCCCCTAAAAGAGGATAACGAGATGCAGCCCTGTAAAAAATATAAACAGAAAAACGTGAGGCAGAGCATGAATGGTTCAAAGAAACTTAAAACTTGGGCTTAAATTGTAGGGATTTTATACAAAATATTTTACATGCTTCATTGTAAAAATGAATTATGACAAAAACAAAGACAAAAAATAAACAAATTATTAAAAATGAAAAGAAAAGGAAAAAAAAAAAGAAGGGGGAAAAAAGAAACTTTTAAAACTTCCAATTTATAATACACAAGATTTTCTCAATATTTCGTAAACTTTAAAATTTATGATTTGCAAAAAATCTTTACATGTTAGTAAAACTCAAATTTTTCTAAGAAGTTGTGATTCCTAGAACTTTTTATGTCACGACAACAACAAAAACTCATGTAACAAATACGTGTTTGCACTGTAAATAAAAAAAAAAAAAATACTGAGAAGTCTTTAGAAAACTGGGATGCTTTGGTAACTGCAACCCGCATAACAGATAAAATTTTAGTAAGATTACTGTAATTTTAATAGATTCTTTGGCAAAGCTACTGATTTCTGTAGCTTTACAAAAACTAGTTTTGCAGATTTACATCTTTTTTTTTTTTTTTTTTTTTTTTTTTTTTTGCACAGTTTACAGATAAAATTTTAGTACGAGTAAACATACAGATTTCTATAACTTTGCATATGTAAAATTACAGATTTTTTTGTTTGTTTGTTTGTTTACAGTGTACAGAATACAGAAAAATCAACCGTCAAAAGCTAAAAAACATAACTACACTGTAAAAATATCTGTTATCCAACAGATGTAAAGATGTCTAAATCTGTATGCTTACTAACATTTTATGTGTACACTGTACAAGAAAAGGTATAAATCTACAAAACTAGTTTTCGTAAAGCTACAGAAATCTGTAACTTTACAAACGAGTCTATTAAAATTACAGTTATCTTAATAAAATTTTATCTGCAACCCACGTTGCAGTTCCATAAAAATCAAGGAATCCCAGTTTCCTAAAAAATTCTCAGTAACTGTACAGATTTTTTGATTTTCAGTGTAAATCTGTATCTGTTACATGAATTTTTGCTGTTACCGTTATATAAAAAGTTCTAGAAGTCCCAGTTTCCTATAAAACTTTTAGTAGCTTCACAGTGTATCACATGTCTTTTATAGTATCAGACATTCGTTACTTTTTCACCCGAAAAATCCTGATATATTGCACCCTTGGTATTCTGCAAAAAAAAATCTGTGAAGGTACTAAACATTTTCTAGGAAACTGGGATTCCAAGAACTTTTCATGTAACGATAACAGGAAAAATTCATGTAATCGATTCTGAAACTTGAATTTTTGCTGTTACCGTTACAGGAAAAGTTCTTAGAATTCCAGTTTCCTAGAAAAGGTTTAGTACCTTTGCAAGTTTTTTTTTTTTTTTTTTTTTTTTTTTTTAACAGTGTGCAAAAGTGTCATAATTTAAAAAATTTCGTTTTTAGGGAAATATAAAATACTGTTTCAAGCTGTGGTAGGCTCAATGGGCATATTCACAAAAATTCATGTATCAGATACAGATTATCGGCAACCCAGGTTACAGATAAAATTTTAGTAAGTTAACTGTAATTTTAGTAGATTCATTTGTAAAGTTACAGATTTCTGTAGATTTACAAAAATTATTTTTGCCGACTTGCATCTTTTCTTGTATAGTGTACAGATAAAATATTTGTAAACATACAGATTTCGGCAACTTTACATCTGTAAAATTACAATTTTTAAAAAAAAAATAAATTCAGTGTGGTTGCTGGATTTTAAAGCACTATCATCTACTTTAGGTGATTGGTAGACAGATGAAAACAGGTAGAATGGCAGCTATAACTAATTTTTGAGTTATGGCACATTTGTAGAAAGGGTGCAATATGATGATTAAAATTGATCATCATTATCAGATTCATCGCTACAAAGCACACAAGAATCAACTATGAAAAGTTAAAAAATTTTACAACACCAAGTTTTTCATGTTGTTGTAATTTGTGATTAAACAAAAATACTAGTATGTTTCTATGTTTTCTTAATCCTGTTGTAATATCACATTTTCCAAACTTCTTCGAAAGTTTTTCCTCGGATTATTATCATATGAAAATTACGCAAAATAACTGTATTCTTTCTTTTTAAGTATATAATATAGTCACTAAATTTCTGTAAATCTGAAAATCCTGTGATTTGGATAGCCATTTTTAATTTTATTTGAGAAAAAAAGAATTATTTTTTCGCAAAATTGAAAGTGAGTTCAGGACCAAAAGTTTATACACTTTTGGTACAGTCTATTTTATTACAATTTATTTTTAACAATTCACAGTCAAATTTGTTAAGGAAATATTAGAATTTCGAAATTAAATGAGTATGTAAAATTATATGTTTAACTAGCGAGGAAAAATGTGTAAAACTAAATCTATTTCCTCCAGCAAATACATGAATACAGATTTTTATTTATTTATTTATTTATTTATTTATTTATTTTACTTTCCAATATTTCCAGAATATATTCTGCATAAAAAGTACCAGGAATTTACCATTTAAAAGTAGTCGGTCTTAAAAGATATGATTATATATATATATTCTATAAGAGAATACCACACTGTAAAAAAAAAAAAATCTGTAAAGGTACTAAACTTTTTCTAGGAAACTGGGATTCCTAGAACTTTTCCTGTAACGGTAACAGCAAAAATTCTAGTTTTAGAATCAGTTACATGAATTTTTCCTGTTATCGTTACATGAAAAGTTCTTGGAATCCCAGTTTCCTAGAAAATTTTTAGTACCTTTACAGATTTTTTTTTACAGTGCACTGTATCGAATTATAAAGCTGATGTAGAGCGCCGTTTGTGACTTATTGTGCTTATAACTGCAATTTTTTTTTTTTTTTTTTTTTTTTTTTTTTTTTTTTTTTTTTGTATGTCGAGTGCTCTGCGATTTTTTACAATGGAAAAATTAGTTAAACGAAGACTTAGCTAAATTTTGTATTTTAAATGCAATTTCGTGTTGGGAACCTCTCAGAAATCACCGAAATTTTGTATGGATATTGCACTACAATAGTTAATCAAATCACAAAATCACCATTGAGCAAAAATTTTTAGCCAAAAATGCAATGAATATTATCATGAAAGCATGGAACTGGCCTCACTGGACCGTGTGACGTTTTGCTTATTCTGAAGCTAAAATTACCCTTTCGAGTTAAACACTTTGAGTTAAATGATGCCATAGAAGAAAATTCAAGGAGGAAGCTGAAGGCCATGCCTCAATCAGCCCACTCAAAATATATGGTGCAAATATATTGTGTCAAACGCGTTATAGTTGTTTTGGACTCAATAAGGCAACAAAATAAGTTTTGTAAATATTTTTTTCTTGTACGTATATTTTACTTAAAGATTCCGGGTACTTTATACATAGAATGTACTATGACGGAGTATTGTAACTCCAAAGTATTGCAGTTATGCACCTCATAAATGCATATCAATTTCATTACGTTTAAAGTATTTTAGCATCATTAAAATACACCGCAAATGATTTTTCCCCGTAAACCGTAATGTAAAGGAACTATTTTTGATTTTTCTTATAACTGAAGTATAAGCGATTTCTGGAAAATTAACTTTATAAAACTATAAACTATTTTTAGTAGCGAACATAACAAAGATATAAATTTCAGTAACACACATCAATTACATGCCAATCCGAGTAATTTTCCTTAAATGTGAGCATATGAAGGCGACATACGGACAAACGGAAGTCATAAACATTTTTAATTAAACAAAAATTTTAAAATCTAGGTGCAAAGTGTTTAAAGATATAGTTTTATATATTATGAGGGTATTTGTACAATATTGTAAGACTGTTTATAATGTACATGCTATATAAGTTGAATTTAATTTTTTTTTTATCACCAGAGTTTGCTAAGGAAATACCAAGATTTAAATTTGAATGCTATATTTCCTTAGTAAAATATTCAACTTATTTAATTACAGTATTTCTGCGTTTAAGAAAGATAATTATTAATATTACTATACAAAAATAGTTTAATTCAAAGTCCAAAAGGCGTTCATAATAAATATTAGAATCGAAACTTAATAAAAAAAATGCTTGAATTCTAGAAATATTATCACATATTAAAAATGAAAGCACATAATTTATAATTGCGTATGCCAGGGACAGAAACTTTATAGTACATTAGCGATCATTCTAAATATGACTTTGCATTTTTAAATTTATTAGGAAGGCAATGATAATATATTAAATTTTAAAAGTAATATTTGTTGTAAATTAATAATCTCTAATATTTATTAGGTATACAAAATTTTGCAAACCAATTAAAAAA
Organism: Maratus speculifer; assembly: GCA_964019185.1. NCBI lineage: Eukaryota > Metazoa > Arthropoda > Arachnida > Araneae > Salticidae > Maratus > Maratus speculifer. Next base: position 328,722,954 of record OZ025290.1, read on the forward strand.
AAAAAAAAAAATAGAATTAAAATTTGGTTTCTAGTTCCTGACAAGTGGATTTAAAATATAGTAATATTTCAAATTAATTTAAAGTAAGATGTTTATTTAGTCATTATGCCAGAAAATGAATTTATCAATTCTATTCAAGATACTTGAAATTTATGAATAATGTATTTGAAAATGTTGTTTTATACACGACATAACTATCAAACAAACTCATAAATCATTCTTTGTAATAGTTAGCTCAATTGATGTAAAAAATAGTATAGAGTACTAGTTAAAACTATAGTCTGTTTTAGAAAAGTTTGGTGTGCGAAAAAAATACTTTTTTACTGTGAATCTTGAAGTTTCACGCACATGATTAATGCGAAGAATTATTTTTCATTATTAATGACTTTCGTTTAATAATTAATATTTCATGTCTAACCCGATTTACTGCTTTTTTTTAATTTAACTGCTTTGTGCAAAAAGAAAAAGTACAAGATTTTCACTAATGCGAAACAAAATTTTATCTTTTATTGTATCTGCAATTCTCAAAAGCATTTTTGAAAATCATCATCATCTTGTACTAAAATAAAATTCATGTTTAAGATAGACTCAACTCAAAGTAATAGAAAATAAGAAAATCGTTGGTGTTTAGAAAATAGACTGTCTATAAAATACAGGGTACAGTCTTTACCTTTTCATTAAGTTGTTTAAAACTGATAGCAATTGAAGAGTTTTCTGATATTTATAAAATTTACAGGATTACTTGTTTCATACTTCCATCTAATGCAGAATATTCTAAATAAGTATCGCTTTTATTTTAATCCTCCTATAGTAATTTGATCGAGGAGTAATTTAAATTTAAATGAATTTATTCTTTAATTTAGTTGACAATAATTATTAGTAACTAGAACAAGGATGACAAACCTATGGAACGTCTGTCATAGGTAGCATTGCACGTAACATAATATTTTCAGTATCGTATTGAATGAGGTCCTAAAACAAAATTTCACAAAACACACAAAAATTTTTACTAGTTAAGTTCTTCTAAGTTCGGTTGGTTGGAAATTGAAGAAACTAATATGTAACTTAAGGAATTACAGTGGTGGAAAATTGGCGCAGAGGTAGATCCTACGGACGCCACTAAATTTCAGATGTAATTTCCAAATTATTTAATGACAGAATTTCTAAGTTTTTTATTATTGTAAAGAATACTATAACAAACTAATGGTGTCAATAGGCTCCACATCTGCCGCATTTTTCCATTACTGGAATTAAAATTTAATTTAAATTAATAACGGTTCGACCTTTTTTATTTTTTTCAAAATATTAGAAGATTTGAAAGCATCGAAAAGAAAATATAAGCAAAATGTATGAGCAAGAATGATGATGATAAATTACAAGAACTTGGAATTTAATTCCAAATGCTAAGAGCTGTTTAAAGAATCAAACTCTTATCAATTTGACAATTTTTCCTGCGAGATAATTTTTCATGAAATAAATCACTTGTAAAACTCGAATAAAAACATTTTATTGGATGTCTCCAGTTCACCTTGTAAATTCTTAAATATATAATTAAGTAAAAATGTACTAAAAGTTATTCGGCACCTACGATGCAAGAAAAGAAATCACAATTTTATTTTATTTTCTGTCTATTATAATAATACCGTATATAAAGCACATTTTTTTAATCATAGAAGAAAAATTTTAAATAATCTTCATAAATCCTTTTGCAATCTTTTTTTTTTTTTTTTAATGTTAGGGTAACGTAAAATATTTTTTGGTGAAAATTGGCAAGCTGGTTTGAAAAGGTACATTATCTCTAAATTGGAAAAAGCTATTTAAATTCGTAAAAAGCACAAATAAAACATGCTAAAATGGCTTTCAGGTGCATGTATATAATATGAAATTACCTAAAATACTTTAAAAATACAGTAAAATCAAATAAAAATCCCGAAAAGCTTTCTGTTAAATTCACTGGTTATTCAAATGTTATTATTTCTCAGTGTGCTTATTCGTCAAGGAGGAATCATTGTAGTTTAAGGGTGGTATCAAATAGAAGATATTTATTCCAGGTGAATTTAGTACTAGAATTTTAACCTTTCCTATTTATTCTTTTATAGAAAATCCTAGTTTTTAATTACATAAAGTATATCCTACCTTATTTTTATCTCTAAGCATCTCGAATGCTTTCAAGGTCGTTGACCATGATATAGTGGATTAGGCAATAATTAACTCTTACTTTTTCATTTTTTTTAATTGATTAAAAAAACTACTAATAACCAAACTTTTTTGCCAAAGGCGATGTTTCCACCAGAGAGTTTCCAGACAGAGAGTAAAATAAGTAAAACTCCGTTTCCAGCTATCGAAGCATTCATGCAGAAAAAATAACTTTTAGTATTTTGGAACAATGATTATTGTTATCTTTCTTGAAATATAAAATACAAATCATTGTACAATTTTATAGCAAGAACCATTATTACAGCTCAAATTTTTTAATTGCTTTAAATCTGCATAGTTTTAATTAATTGTTTAATTTATTTTCAGAAGATAATTCAATTAATTTTCCCTTTTGGAAATTAATTGAAAAATTAATTAAAATTATACATGTGTTCGTCAATGCTGAATTTATTTGTGTCTTATGTTTTGCCAGTGGACTGTGTGCTCATGAAGATTATTCCATCTTACCAACATATGTGACTGAGAACCGCTAAGCTGGGTGTCGTTCTCATAGCATAAGAGGATACAGTACCTTTGAAACCATCTTTTCAATCTTGAAGAATACTGGGTACTTCTAGGTTATGCCGTCGACCAAAAAATTATCGCCAAACTATACGATTAAATGCCATTAAAGGATGATCGTAAATGTCACATTCAATGACATTAAATGCGATTCACGTGTTTAAAATGTCATTAAGTGATTTTTATTTCGACTTTTTATTAATATTTTTATTAATATTCTTCTAATTATTTGTTTTTTAGTTATTTAAAATTAAAATTACGTCAACATGTATAATTTGGCTATTAGTTTGGCGATTTGTATAATTTGGCGAAATTGGTCGACGGGATAACCTAGAAGTGCTGAATACTGTAATGTATGTGGAAGCACAATATTTAATACTGATAATTAAAATTAATAAAAAAAAATCTTGTAAAATAGCCTATTTTATTAAAAATTATTTTTTTAATTAATTTTTTAAAAATCCCTACTATTTTTTAAAATATGAATATTTTTGCTTTGATTTCTTTTCACATTCATTGGAATATACCACATAAAATTGTACGTGTATTTTTAAATGAGTAGGATTCTACATTTAATATGATTTTTTCTATCTCTCAAGTGTATTAAAAAACGCAGAAAATTCAACAAACTCTTAATTTTAATATTTTATTAAAAATAACTATAAACCTGAATCCATGCCCAAAAAAATTAAATACACCATGAAGAACAAGTTTTAAAAAAAATGCAAATCTTTATTTAAATTAGCAAAAAAGCCTTAGTATTTTTCGAACAAGTGAGTTGTAAAAATATAAGCGGGGAGAAAAATCAGTCTAAAGTTTTCATTTGTATGGCTAAATGCACTGCATCTATTAACAAAATTTACAATATCTCACGATGCAAAATAGTTGTATAGATAAAAATTGGGTGACAAAATATTCACGATTAAAGAAGTCTTCAGTTAATATTAAAAAAAGAAAATCGACATTTTGACCAATTTCAAGGTGCTATGTCCTTTTAAATGGCAGAGAGATAGGAATATTATTCCAAGAGTTCCGCGTTCGATTCCCGGCTTGGAGATTTTTTCACTCTGTTGGTTCTGCATTTAATTAGCAATGTGATAAATCCAGTATTCAACGTTATACACTCCATATATAAATTCTATATTTCGAATTCTACTACAGGTTTTAACAAACCACACTACAGTTATAATATTAGCCAATTTTCAATAGGATCACTCTAAATATGATCATTGCCATTTGCGCAGTTGTTAGTACTATATAGAATTTCGTGGCTATATTATTCATTATGCTCTGTTTTTAGGGTTTCGTTCATTTGACGAAACTCTATTTGTCTCTGTGTTCTGTCTACCCGTCAGAGCCCGTACACAAAAACTGTATAAGTCTGAGACTTCAAATTTTTTATACTTATTACAGCTGAATACCTCATATCTCACGACAAATAATAAAATTTTGTAAAAGTTCATTATTTTAATTAAATGATTTTTTTTCGATGTCAACCGTTCGTTTTTGCAATTTAAATTTTAAAAGAGAACCTTTCTTTCTTTTTCTTTTTTTTTCCTGTTTCCTTTTTTTTTTTTTTTTTTTTTTTTTTTTTTTTTTTTTTTTTTGTGTGTGTGTGTGTGTGTGTGTGTGTGTTTTGAGTGTAGACATCATAGCTAAGAGGTAAGGCATCTCGTTGGTAAACTAAAGGTTCTGAGTTCAAGGGCTGGTGCTGGATGTTGAAATTTAGATTTATGATAGATTTAATTAAGAGAAATTTCGTATTTCTTTGTCAATTTAAAGGCTTATATTATTAGGATCTCGTTCATCTGACTTTCATAATATTTTTTGCAATTCAATTTTCTTTCTGTTTTAAAAATCGTTATGTTCTATTAATGATTCGGCATTTTAATATCGTTTAAATGATTTTTTTTTTTCGTTTTTAGAAATCTAAAATGTACTTATATCTCTACTAAATTTTTCAATTTTCGATACCCAAAAAATTTTGAATTCTGGTTTTTATTTAAATAATCTGATTTGAACATTTTAAATTTGATTAAAAGAAATATTTTCCTTTTACAATTATATTAAAATTAAATTTGTTGGTGTTACCATTTATATAAAAATTTAATAAGTATAAATTAACAATTTTGATTTATTAATTAAAAGATAAATTGTTTTGAAAGAAATTTTAAACGAAACCCTGTTTGCGGTCTGCGATCACACTTACTCACTTGGTCTTAACTAAGTTTCAGTCATACTACGGACTGCACACACAAATAACTTGTTTATTAAATTAACACTCTTCAGGCAAACCAAAAGAGTAAAACTAATAGTATAAATGTTACACATATAAATTTACAAGTTATGACAAAACACGGACTATCACTAATAAAACGCTTCTTTCAAATGCTGACTCAATAATAAGAGAAATTTAAGTTGTCTACCAAAATGATTTTTGAAAGCATTATTCAGTTCAAAAGAATTATTATCAAATTCATTATAAAGCAAAATAACACGTAATATTAACAAAGTATTACATGCATGCAATCAAAGCATTTTTTTAAAGATAAAATGTAAACTACTTCTTTAAAAAATCCTCATGTTTTTTAATGTAATGTTTATAAATACATTTATCTGCCTTAAAAAGTCAATCTACTCTGTTGACTTCTTGTTTAACCTAGTTTCCGATTTCTCTTGCCTGATTAATACTAACCTCATCGTTTCCATAGAGTCAAGGCTATCCGAAAAGGCCTTGATAAGTTACCTAATTCTTACATAAGAATTACATGCTATCGTTTATCATTACGCGTGTGTGTGATAATGTTACTATTTCGAAATAAACACATCATCTTGAGTTTTAATAAGTTACTCATATTTCGCTCTTTCACCCTTTAGTTTTAATATTTTTCGATTTCAATGTATGTGATGCAAATTCTTACATAAAACCGACCCCCCTCCCCAATTCTTAATCAAAATTTTGAAAAAAAATCACATTTTATTTTCGTGTATAAGTCAAACCACATTTCTGGTAGTATGTTAAAAAATGATTTGAAATTGAGGATAAAATAATAATAATAATAATAATAATAATAATAATAATAATAATAATAATAATAATAATAATAATAATAATAATAATAATAATAAATTATCATTAAACTAGTAAACCTTTTTTTTCATCTGTTATTTTCTCTCTCTCTCTCTCTCTCTTTTTTTTTTTTTTTTTTTTTTTTTATTTAAACGTTTTAAAACTGCATAATTATGCAAACGAAAAAGATTAAACAATTTTGAAACCTTTTCACATCAATTTAATAATACTTTTAAAAAAATGTTTGAAAAATCTGTTTAAGCCTTATTTACGAGAGTAAACAACTTCTTGGACTGTTAAAATGTAGTACTTATTTGTAATGTAAGACTTTTAGAAAAGATATCTACAAGCATGCTCAAGTTGAACTCTTTAAAAATGGTATTGTTGAAAAGAATGTCCCTATATTGAAGGGAATTCTATCCCAAAAGAAAATTGGTTCAGAAAAATTACAGAAACGTTATTGTTGAGCTTTTTTGGTCAATCGCAGAGAAATGACCGTTGTCCACTTTTGTCTCTCTCTACAATTTAGAGCCATGTGTGATTACCTAAAAGACTTATCCGTTTGCCGATTTTCTACAATTTTTTTTTATATTATTAACTCGTGTATGAGTCAACTTTCACATTTCCAACTACCGAATTTTGTCTAAAATTCTTTGACATATGCACAAGTATATACGATAGTTAAATTTCTGTTATTTGTACACCAGTTAATTCAGATTTTAAATATTTTGAAGCGTTTTATTATAAAGAACAAGCAGCATTACTTACTAATGTAAAAGAGGAGAAACAGGCAGCGTTTCCCACTGGTTAAAATAACTTCACAGATTCTGCCAATTATATTAAATATATCGCTGTATCGGTAAAACTGATAATATAACCTTAAATTAGTATGTTGTGAGGGAAGAACTCCATTATTATATTTAGATTACATAGAGTTAATAAATTAACTTTATTTACGTTACTGATCCATGGCAATAAACAATTTTATGAAATTAAATTATTTTCTTTCAAATTAAACCAAACCTATTACTGATGGTTAAAAAATGTACTTAATAATTTAATTAAATTCTTTTACTAAATTATATTACTTTATCTTTTAGTTAACTTACTTTCCTTTACCTTATATTATCAAATTCTCATTCACAAATGTGATTTTTTTAAGCGGTATCTTCTGTATGTATATATACTTAAAGAATTATATAATAAAGAATTCGTAGAATAACACTCAAAATAAAACAGCAAATCGCAAACTATTAAAAAATATCAATATACTATTATATACTATAAAAATATTTTAATCCTTTATCTACCGGCGTACTTATAAGTACCATTAAAATTATTTATTATAAAAAATTGCAATACGTCAATTAGTTATAATATTGTTTAGAATGAGTTACAGATACATTATTTTGTTCCAAAAGCATTATTAGTTACACAAAACAAAAATATTTTTAAAAGGATGATTTCTTTTGCCTTTGTATCTAGCTTTCTTGACGCTGAGGGAGGGGGATATGGATTTTTCAATTCGGAAAGATTTCTATATTTATATTGTAACAATATCATATTTGTGCATTTTATAATTCTACAAAATAGTAAGAAAACAATTTAAAATAAAAGATTTGAGTGGGGTTTTAAATATTGGACAAAATCCTTGTAAATTCAAATTTAATTAATCATTCTAAATCCTTCAATCCTTCTAAATTCCTTAAAAAATTTATTAAATGATTATGTAAATCTTTCAATTTAGTTTAAACAATTTACATAAAATGCTTTAGAATGTAAAATTTTCATGAATTCATAATTCGGTAGATAAATGGTTAAGCATGCATTTGTTAACATGGATTTTTAATTGTATCGTATTACCTTTAGCCTCATATACAATCGAACCAAAGTTAAACATAGTTTTCAGTTCTTAATTTTTTAGCTTTTGATGGATACACGTGCTCCAAAGTTTTAAAGGTGCCAAGGCTAGGTTATGTTATAACCATTACATAAAAATCTCAAAGACACTCAGTTACATCAGAGGACGACTCAGCTTGACCGCTATCATGTGGCCGGAGGGTCATCCATGGCTCTCCTAACCCCATGCGACCTAAAGTTAACGCTGACCCGCTTAGCTTGCCTTGAACTTTCACTTCACCTGTTTGGACCATCACAGTTTTCTCTGCGTATTATTTTATTGTTGTATTGCGTAAAAACAATATTGAAAACTACACACCTAGCTAACATAATTATGACATAAGGTATTATAAGATATCACCCAGATTTGTAAAATATGCTTATGCGTTTTTAGTCATTCTCCAAGGTCGACTGAAAGTGGGACACGGGGATAAAGAATTTTTTTCACTTTCTTACAGTTTATTTTCAGTATGTGTCGCAATATTTTTTTTACTGAGACGGCAAAATAGCTTTAAAGATAATTGCAACCTTTCGTATTTGAAGCGTGATACATCGCAGCTCAGTGACAGAAGCAAGAATTGTCTTAATCTGCACAATTAAAGTATTAAAGATTACGCGTTTAGCAAACTTAAATTGATAAAGCAAAAATTGTACGGATGATGTAATAAAATTGCACCACTGCAACAATAGATTATGTATTGAGAAAAAAAAAATGTTAATTCAGTAATAAATTTTGATTAATTGTCGAAACGTCAGTTGAGGCTTATTCTGGACACGAGAAAATTTTTGGGTTTCTGTTTGTTTGTTAATCTATCGTAATCACTGCCGCAAAAAAAAAAAAAAAAAAAAAAAAAAAAAATTAGTTTTTAATTTAGTAAGCATGTTGGTGAGGTATCCAGATTAAGTTGCCGTTTAATTTGGCTGATTTGTCCGAAAAATATGAAACAACTCTTTTCATACATTTTAACAATTGATTTAAGCGTTAAATTATGGACATTTAATTTTTGACATGGGGGATCATAAATTAATTCCTCGTTTTAAAAATTTATCAATACATTTACCAAAAATTCGAAGTTAATTGTATAATTTTTTGAAAAATTTTATTTATCATACGCTGAATTTTTTTTATATTTCTTTTTTTTTTATTTAAAAGAGATTATTAATATGACCTGTCTAACTTTCTATGGTGTATGTTCATACGTAATTTAGATACAATTGTGTAAAATATTTTTCTTATTATTATTACTATTTTTATTAACCCCTTTGGTACGTCTCCCCCCCCCTTTTTTTAATATTGTGAATTCCTTAAATTTAACCTGTTAAATTAAGACGACTTGTCATAATTAATAAAAAGAATGATGTCCAGTTAAACGATGGCATAGAGCTCACAGTCTATGCAGATTAATTGTATATTACAGGCTTATATAATAATGCCTTAAAAAAAATAAGTAAGGAAGTGCCCCCCCCCATTTTCTTTCTTTATACTTAATCATTGAAGCCCCAAAAGTAATCAGGGATACGCCTTATCATATAATAAACCTGTATCCGAAATTCGAAGCAGGTCGAATAATTCTGCATAAAAACTGATTTATGTAATTTAAGAAACGTTGTTCCCCGTTCCCTCCTTTATAATTAACCATTAAACCTCCAAAACTGTTCAGAAATTCACCTTATCAGGAAGAACCTACATCCAAAATTTAAAGCAAATCGGATAATTCTGCATAAAACACTATTTAGCTAACTTAAGGGGAGGTAATCGCCCGTACCCCCCTTTATAATTAACAAAAGAACCCCACAACAAATAAGCGAAGCTTCTTATTACTACAAACCTGTATCCAAAAATTGAAACAAATTGGGTAATTCTGCAAGAAAAACCATTTACATGAATTATGCGGGGTAGTTTCCCCTATTCTCCCTTTATACTTATCCAGTGACTTAAAAAAAATCAGGGAAGCTCCTTTTCAGAATAAACCTATATACAAAATTTGAAGCAAATCGGTAAATTTCGCGTGAAAAACCTAAATTCAGACGGGGGGTTACCCCTCCCCCCATCCCCTCTCTTTAAACTTATCTAATGAACACCCAATACTAATCACGGAGGCACCTCATTAGAATGATGCTACATCAAAGATTTGAACGAAATCTACTAATTCTGCATGTGAAACCCATTTATATAAATTAAGGGGAGGGGCAATAGCCCCCGTTCCTCTTCTTATACTTATCGAATGAACTCTCAAAAGTAATCAGGGAAGGGTCTTATCATAATAAGCCTATATCCAAAATTTCATGTGAATCGGACATTTTTATCATGAGTTATCGCGTTACATGTACGTATTACACATCATGTACGTACGGACGTACATACAGAACAGGCGGGCACATAAGCTCTCAGGCTTTGATAGCCTGTGAGCTAAAAACGGTGACGAATGAGTGATGTGGAAGAACACAAAATTTAATTTTCTTGATAAGGTGAGTTTTAAAATTCAAATCTTTATATATGTCTAATAATACATCCGAATTCTTATATATATCCTTAAAGGGGAATAATAATAATACCATATAATTATAAATATCATATCTCTATCATAATAGACTAAGTCATATAACTGTCATCAACAATTCCGGGCTGACCGCTTCGCTTTTTATATGCCAAGTGGCCATTTTGGTGCTTTAATGTTAACCGGATGCAGGGGATAAATCACCAAATATTGTTCTATCGCACTCATTTCATATACAGCCGACTCTCGTTAATTCGAACTCGTCGGGACCGCAAGAAATGTTCGAATTATCCGAAGTTCGAATTATGGAAAATATGAAATAAAACATGCTTAATATGGTACTATTATAAAGGAATTAATGTTATAGTTTTTTTTATTTATTTCGTTTGTTATCATTAGAATATGTCTTAATATTAAAATATAGAATGCATAAATGCATAAACTAATTAAAAGATTAGAAACAAGCACAATGGAAGAAAAATTTAAAGCGTCACTGATGTACAGACGGGGCACTAAGAAAAGGATATCAAATGCATTGGTTTATATGTATACTCGTTCGGAACAATTTTCACAAAAATAGAAGAAAGTTATTCAAATGATCTGAAATCCGTGAGAAAGAAAAGAAAAATGGAAAATCGGAATTCTCGTAATTTCGAATGTAACGATGTCGGGAGAAAATGAGTTCGAATTAATGAAAAATTTTAACGTTATTCTGGCATTGAAAATTTCGAGACTTCGTGTTTAGTTCGAATTAAGCGAAGATTCGAATTATCTGATTTCGAATTAACGAGAATCGAGTGTACTATGCACCTAAGTCATCAGCAATTACAGGCTGCCCCTTTCTCTTTTTATTGGAAGACAGCCATTTTTAAACAAAGTTATTTTTTCGAATAAAATTACATACAAATTGCCATGATCGCAAAGAATTCTTGATACTTTTATGTTAGCCTGGTGCAACTCTCACCACTACATTTTTTAACTTGCCAGTTAGAATTTTTTATTTTTTTGCGTGGTAAAATAAAATAATGCTTTCATGGCGAAATTAAATGTCATGGTTTATTGTATTATATCTCGCGATATAATTGTCGTGTAGGTAAAAATGAGGTGTCAGAATATTCACAGTTAAAAAAATTTCCACTTAATACTTAAAATAAAAAGAATATTGCCCAGTTTAACTCATGGTATTGAGCTCACGGGCTAAGCATACTAATTGCTGCCTTATATTTTCAAGGATTAATTCCATTAGAAAAACAAATTAAGGAGGGGAAACAACTCCCTCCACTACCCCTTTTTTATACTTAATCATTGAACACCCTAAACTAATCAGGGACATGCATTATCATATAAAAAATCTATATCCAAAATTCAGAGGAAATCGGAAAATTCCTAATAAAAACCCATTTGTATAATTTAAGAGGATTTATCCCCCTCTTTCATGCTTAACCATTAAACTTCCAAAATTATTCAGAGGTTTGAACGAAATCTGCTAATTCTGCATGAAAAACCCATTTGTATAAATTAGCGGAAGGGGCATTAGAACCCCCGTTTCCCCTGTTTATACTTTTCTAGTGAACACCTAATACCAATCACGGAGGCGCCTCATAAGAATGATACTATATTTAAATTTTGAACGAAAATTGATAATTCTGCATGGAAAACCCTATTTTATATCAATTAAGGGGAGGGGCACGAGCCCCCGTTCCCCCTCTTATGCATGTCGAATGAACTCAAAAAACTAGCCAGGGAAGTGTGCCTTATCAGAATATACCTAAATACAAAATTTCATGTAGATAAGATAATTTTATCGTGAGTTATCGCGTTACGCACGTACGAACGAACGTACAGTCGGCTCTCGTTAATTCGAACTCGTCGGGACCACAAGAAATGTTCGAATTATCCAAAGTTCGAATTATGGAAAGTATGAAATGGAGCATGCTTAATATGGTGCTATTACAAAGGATTGAATGTTATAGTGTTTTTTAAATTTATTATGTCTGTTATCATCAGAATATGACTTAATATTAAATTAGAATGTATAAATACATAAACTAATTAAAAGATTCGAAACAAGCACAATGGAAGAAAAAATTGAAGCGCCACTGATGAACAGACGGGGCACTTAGAAAGTGGATATCAAATGCATGGGATTATATGTATATTCGTTCGGAACAATTTTCTCAAAAATCAAAGAAAAAAAAGTTATTCAAATGATCTGAAATCCGTCAGAAAGAAAGGAAGAATGAAAAATCGCAATTCTCGTTAGTTCGAATTAAACGATGTCAAGAGAAAATGAGTTCGAATTAATGAAAAAGTTTAACGTTATTCTGCCATTGAAAATATCGGGACTTCATGTTTAATTCGAATTAAGCGAAGATTCGAATTATCCGATTTCGAATTAACGAGAGTCGACTGTACATACATACCGAACTGACGGGCACATAAGCTCTCAGGCTATGATAGACTGTGAGCTAAAAAAAAGAAAGTAAATCGCTATTTTGACCAATTTTAAGGTACTGTGTCCCCTTAAGAGCCTACTTCATTCAAATGAAAAGACCTGTTCGCTAATACTAATCCTATGGTAGAAATTTATAACGATATCTCGGTTAGATTTTAATGTTTTTAAATGAATTTATTTTATTTTATTTATTTATTTATTTATTGCATTGGATCACTGTGATTGATCTGTATACAGGTTGTTTTTTATTTTTTAAATTTTAGTTGGAAATATATATGGGTGATTCTCAAAATAGGGGACAATTTCAAAAGTGAAATCTTAAAAAAATTACTGTTAGCAAAATTTCTGAAAAAAAAATAGGTGTTGTTAATATAGTATACTTTACATGTAGTCAGCAGAGCTAAATATTTAAAAATTAACTTTAAAAAAAATAATTAGTATTTTTTGAGCCATGCTAATGACATAACAAATTGCATGGAATAAATATATTAAGAAATTTTTATTTTCTTCCTGTTTAAATATTTTTTTCTATATTTATTAGCCTTACTTTTCAGCAAATGGTTTCCATTTTTACATATATACATATAAGGAGAATAAAAACATTTCCAAAGAGCAAACTTTGTTTACATGAGCAACATTCTGACACTAACAATGTAAGAAGCTGTCTTAGTGATTTTCTGACAGATTTAATGCACATTTTAGGAATAATAAATGTATTACCTAAATTTATATGTAAAATTAAACTGTATAAACGATACAATATAAGCAATGGTTACATTTATGCACATAGGAGTCTTTAGCATGGACAGAAAAACCATGCTAATGACACTGATATTTGTCCATGCTGACAAATTTTAATTTAAATAAGATTATAAGCCATAATATAATCACAATGCAATAGTCCTTTCTGGGGCTTTTTAAAATACAAAAGTCCTATGCAAATAAGTAAAATAAAAATTTTAATTATAAAATAAACATGAAAATTATTATCCATTCTAATGACATACAGTTGATGTACGCCCCTAATATTCAACTTCTATTCTTAAAATACAATACATGCTTCTATTTTCAGGCTGGGATAAAATGGCTACTTGTTGCAATGGAGAAACTTTATATTTTCAAACTATTGTCATATGTGAAAATGAAATTTTGATTAATAACCAGCTGTTATAGTATGACCTTGTTTTGAAAATAGAATATGGAGGACAAACTTTAATTCTTTTTTTAATATTATAATTTTATTTTTAAAAAGAAATTTATTGGATCAATCCTCTCCTTGATTAATTTAAATAAAGAATAACATTTCTTTTATTTTATAAACATGATATTAACTCTTGAAAAAGCTAGTATATACAAGGCACAGCTGCTGTGGACATCCATGCTAATGACATTTTGAACTTTTATTATGTTATTTTAAGGTGTTTTTAACTAAAAAGTGAGTAATTCTTGAGTGCAAATAATGAATAATATTAAGACAAACATATCTAAATATAAAAACATGACAGAAAACCTGTCAATTTTTTTTGTATGCCGAAAGACATAAATTGTCCCCTATTTTGAGAATCACCCATATATATATATATATATTTTTTTTAGGATGCTTTCGCTTTCACGATGCAATCTCAGCTATCCAATGCTTTGAGGATGCTGCAATAGACGTAGAGACGTAGATTTATCATGCTTTATTTATCATAAAATGTTCATTGTTTTATCTTGAGATTTAAGTTACAGAGCTGCTTATAAATAAATAAAATAATATAAATAAAACGCAAATTTAACGGGTAAGTAAACAAACTATGTGCCCAAACCAAAGTTAGCAGAATCAAAAACTTTGTTATACGTAAGAGAAACCACTGATTATTTCTATACTGTTGACATGCGGCTAATAAGAAATTATCGGTTTTAATAAATTAAAAATTTTATTTAACAATGTAATTGATGTCTTTCGTATAAAAATGCTTTTGATGCTGTTAATGAAAAAAATTAAATAATATAATAGAAGAAAAAAAAACAATTAGGATCTTTAATAATAAAAATATAGTTTTCACCAATGTTCTGTAGCTTAGATTAAAATAAAAATGTGATCAGTGCAGCTTACGTTGATGTCCACTGATTTATGTTCCTTGATTTGAATATTTGTTAGTTTATCATTATAAGACTTAAAAATGCATAAAAAATCATTAAGCTTTTAAATAAAGGCGAAAATACTATTATTATCCTGTAACACAGAATTTTTTATGCTTATTTTGTACATTTATTGTGTAGAACAATAATAAAAGAAATCACTCGTAAAAAGTAATTAGTATGAATATTTTTCTTAAATTCCCCCTCCTCCCTGAAGTCTTAAAACTTCGATTAGTGATGACAAAGCTCATTTCATAAGTGGCTGATCAACAATGATTGATGCACCTTTGATGAAATGCAACAAAATATTAGTTCAAAAGTTTTCTCGATGATTGATGGAAGATAATCACAAAGCACAAAATCAGGTCAGTTAGTACCAAATGAATAAAAAAACAACAGCAAAAACCACAAATAGGAGCAGATTTAAAGGCATGCAAAATTCAAGAATAATATGTTATACTAAACACGATATTCAATAAAAAAAAAAAAAAAAAAAAAAAAAAAAAAAAATTCAAAGACCTTTTGATTATACATGTAGACAAGATATACTTTTATGAGTTTTAATTATTTTTTTTTTCCATTTGATAAAACTGGTTTGTTTAGTCTGCTTGTAGAACAGCATTAATAGTCAAGCAAGCAGTGTTTCAACACCAGAAGCTTAGAATTATAAGATCTTCCTCGGAGTCGTCATTTATTACTACCAATGAAAATCATAAGAAATAAGAAATGAGAACTTTAAAAAAATCTATTCGATCAAATAAAATAGCTATCAAAAGTTAAATAATTAATATTCTTAATTAGCTAAACGTTAACTAACCAAACGTATAACATAACTAAACGTTATTTCAATAAATGTTTTTGAATGCTGAACATTATAAAGAAAATATTGAAACTACGTAATTTATTAGTTTCCGCAAGGAAAATAAAGTTTATGTATTAGTGTATTTCTATGTAACTGAAATCACTTACATTTTTCTCTTATAAAAATTTAATATAAGTGGTATATAAGCAAGAGAAAAAGTATTCATCTTATTTGAAATATTTAAGCGTATATTGTAACATAGACAGGAATGATAGACATAGTCTCCAAAGTTATTGGAAGGTTTAAAAAAAAGGGGGGGGGGGGTCCGTTTTAAGAGTAGAAAACCGCTGAAAATGTATCAAATTCTGATTTTTTTGTCTGGTTTGTGCTGGGAATCTAATTTTTACTTTGCTATTTTTGTTTAAATTCTACAAAGCTGATTCCATTTTAATGGACCGTGCAAATACAACGTTATCAACTTTTTGATAATTTTAGAACTCCCATCTCTCTTTCGATAGCAGATGCATCATCCCTCAAATCGCACACCCCTCACCTATAATAATAACGTTATCAAAATGTATTTTTTTGGGGGGGGGGGAGGGGGGGATAATATAAAAATTTTATTAAATTTACTTTTCGTATACTTTATTGGTTCAAATGAAGAGAAGTCTAAATAAAATAAAATACTGCTTTAAAATAAAATATTGTTTATTCAAATAACACTTAAAAGAAACAGTTACTATTTAAAAGTATTTTATAATAGCTTTTCTTACATAATGCATTCAACAGTAATAAAGTCTTGCTGTATTTGCCTTGAATGGAGGAGGAGGGGGGGCAGATAGAGTTTCTTATTACAAAACAAGTGGACAACATCCTTTGTCTTTTATTTATTAGTTAACACATGCTTCATTTTAAATATACATATCATATAATTTCTCGAGCCGTGATTATATATGCATACACATATGTAAATGATTAGGAATGTCAAGCGTTGGAGTATCCCATATTTTAGAATTAAATAATTTTATAATGATGTGTTGATTTTAATAATACCTTGTATTTTCATATAAATATAGATAATATACTAAAAAAGATGATGTATTATTTTGAATTAAAGACATTGCTACAAATAAAAGAGACAATTTTGATTGGTTAAAAAATGATATCGATATCAAAAGGCAAAACCTCTGCCCCTAGAGATTTCTTACGATATCATGTATCAGACCCCACTCTCTTACCCCCTGAAATTATTCATGCACAGCCCCTAAATCGGAACGACTTTTTCATGCCTGTTTTTACTATGCCAAATAGTCTCTTTTTATGTTTACTTATTCGGCCAGAGCGTCTGCCGCATTATGGTAACGTAAAACTTACACATTCAGCATTTAACGTATTCAAGGGCGGATCCAGCCCAACCTTAAAATTAAAATCTTTAGTCATGCAAATAAGTATGTTTTATTAAATCACAGATTTCATTTTTCGGGGTTTTTTTGTGTGAAAAACTAGTAATGACATCACAAATTTTTTTAATACCAGGATGAATATATTCATCATAGCTAAACTAGTTTGGCGCTCTTCGTCCATAGAAACTCAAATACATTATTTCACGTGACAGAGTGATGAAAAATCTTTCTGCCGTTGCTATGCTAACATGACAGAGTAGCGAACATTGACAAAAATGATTTGATATTTGGATGTAAATTCTTGTTACAGTTTTCCATAACTTCTGTCACATTCTCAGGAATTCTATTTCCACTTTCAATCTCTTTTTTCTATTTTGCTATCCACAGTTTGTATTTATTTATAACTTGTTGCACCCGTCGAAATTCGACGGAAAAGAATATATATTAGATATGATATATATCAGTATTATATACATAGTGTTCTGACATCGTAACTGATAGACGGCAGGTGCTGGGTTCAAACCCAATCGCGGCCGTCGGCCTAATCGTTCAGAGTTCTCGTAGTTTTCTTGAAATCTTGCGTAAATACGGGTTAGGTTCTCTTAGAAAGACCCCCGGGGCCTGTGTCCCTCCAGTAGATAATCGGCCGTTATAAAATAAACCAAACTTATATACACATTAAGATACTGAGTGAAATAAACAATTGCCACCTCTTAAAATAGGGATAACGTAACATTTCTTGATGAAGATACACAAACTTTAAAAAATGAGGAAAACAACTCATAAACTATTGTGATGGACTTAACTTCAGCTAGAAATCTTTTTTTATTGCGGTTTCTAAACCTTAAACATTATTTAAATGCCATATTATTTAGGAAGTTAATATAACACCTGAGAAGACGAATTCAAAAATATCTGCATAGTTTATTTTTTCTCCTTTTAAATATCGCTTGGTAACTGTACATAATCATACATATTTACAGCACTTGCAATAAATTTAATTTATTTATTGGTTTGTAGCCTCCATGAACTTGTCAAAATTAATTTTATTGTTATGGCAACGAAAAGAAAAACGATATCTTTCTTATTAAAAAGAATAAAATTTTTGTGTTTGTTGCTGATATGCAGAAAACATTTTATTTATTTTTATTTTAAATAATAACTTAATGCAACGAAATGATTTTAATTAATTTTTGATATTATATAAAATAGAAATATCGTAATACAAGCATATCACAGGTTTTTTTTTTTTTTTTTTTTTTTTTTTTTTGACATCATTTACACTTTTAGAAACATTTATCTTTTCCGAAATAAAAGCGTGATTTATGCAGTTATTTAAAAATTCTTTAGTTTCATAAAATATTTATTATAATTAAATAGAAATGGCATAGTTTACAGAAATATTTTCATTCGTGCACACCACGGACCTTTAAATAAATAGAAGTTCAGTTTATTTAGATGCAGGGATAAAAGTCAGAGTATATGACATCATCGCTGACACAGCTATAACAATGTATATTATATTCATGGAACAAATTTATCTCGTTTCTGAATGACGACATTTCCTCCATCAACAAAATTTCGCTTTAGATATTATATTTTATAAAATTTATTTTCTGTTATTTTATTTACATAATACTTAATAATAATACTTTATTTTTTGTTATTTTATTTGCATAATACTTAATAATATTACTCAGTAAGTAATCTGTGTATTGTACCACGATTAGTGAATAATTATGTGCAATCATTCTATAAGGATTAAATTTTACGAAAACCATTATTTTTTTTTTCTTTGAAATGTTTTTACACATTCACCGATGAGATCAAGCTCCAGATTGGTAGAAAGTAATAAAACAAAATAAATTTTTATTATAGTGAGAAAAACTTAACCTGTTGCCACTGGTTTGAAGAAATGTCACGAAAAAGCTTTTAAAATTAAAAATAAAATATAAAAATGGAAACAAAAATTAGCCAGAATGGGCACATCTACACATAATCAGCTTTCATTTAAAAAAATAACTATCAAATTCGGGCCAGTAGAAAGCACAGGGCATTGGCGGATCTAAGGGGGGGGGGGCGATGGGGCGATCGCCCCCCCCCCCCCTTGAGCCCAATAAAGGATCTGAAAAACGATATTAGATGCCCGCACGGTAAAAGGATTGAACTTAAATTCGAGACTGGCGCTGCCCGACCCGGGCCGCGCCAGTCTCGAATTTAAGTTCTCGTTTAATTCAGTGTCTCGTTTTTAAGTCACGGAACTGGGTCAGGTCTTTACACTTTCAGAACCGCGGCGGGTCGAGTCTTACTTTTTCATGTAGAGCGGATTCGAGCCACACTTTTCTTTTCAGGGCGGGCCTGGCGTGGATTTCGTTCCTCCCTGAGGTAAACGCTCGGTCTGGGATCGAACCAGACCATAAGGGGGGAGAAGCAATGACGGATCTAAGGGGGGGCGATAGGGCGACCCCCCCCCCCTTGAGCTAATAAAAGTTTCCTAAAAAGACATGCATCCTCGCAGGAAAGGAATTGAAGTCGAGTCCGGCGCGGCCTTTTTAATTTCGCTAGGCTCGGGCTGGGTCAGGTCTTCTCGCTTTCAGAATCGGGCCGTATCGTGTTCATTATTTTTCTGAAGATTTGGGTCGGGCCCAACGGCGGGTCTGAGGGGGCGATCGTCTTCACTTCTTGGGCTAATAAAAGTTTTCCAAAAATACATGCATCTTTGCAAGAAAT
Source organism: Maratus speculifer (assembly GCA_964019185.1). Lineage (NCBI taxonomy): Eukaryota > Metazoa > Arthropoda > Arachnida > Araneae > Salticidae > Maratus > Maratus speculifer. The sequence continues at coordinate 328,742,653 of OZ025290.1, forward strand.
GAGTTAGATGCTAACTAGAATCCGGCGCCCCCCCCCCTTCCCCCGGGCCGCGTCTTTTTAAGTTCGCGAGGCTCGGGCTGTGTCTGATCTTACCGCATTCAGAATTCGGCCGTCATTTATTTGATACTATCATGATCATTATTTTTCTGCAGATTTGGGTTGGTCCTGACTTATTTTTCTTCCAGATCGAGTCTGGCCTGGAGTCATTCTTCTTAACTGTCTGCATTAGAGATGACACAGGTTCAGACTCAGCCCATGTCCGATACGAGATCGTGCTCTGTTTTTATGCTGGTTTACTGATTCGGACTCATTTTTTCTGAAATCTGAAAATTTTATTTTAATTTTATTTTTATTTTCTGTAAAATATTCAGTCAAAATAATAGTTATTCATTTACAGGGTCACTCAAAAGAATTCCATTGCACAATAATAAGGGGGGGATTGTTTGCGACATGTTTTAATAATATTAAACGAATTCAAGTATCATAAAATTAATATACGCAGCTCAGACTTAATATTTAACGCATAATCTGAAGTGCATAGCATTGACAGGGACACATAAAATGTTTCAAATCTTACACTCTTATCCAAAGTACTGCATATTATCGATGATAACTGATGGGTGGTTGAAACACATTTTAAATTATGATATACGCTTTTAAGTTTTACTAAATGTTCTGCAAATGGTATGGTACATATAAATGCTATAGTTGATATACAGGGTTACACAAAAGAGCTCATAAAGGTTACTGAATATGAGAGTCAGTAACTTAAAGGTGGTTTTTAAGTAGTAAGTTATGCATTTTTACTTTGAACTGCTTTCAGTTTACTAAGAAATGTTTGTAGAATATAGATAAAATGATATACAGGGTCATGCAAAGAATTAGCTACATGGACACCCACAGATGATAATTTCTGGAGATGTGATTTAAGTAGTTTTAAGAGTGTGTTTGTTTGAACTAAATTTTAACAAAATACTAGTATGTAATCAAGGTACTAGGTAAATTACAGGGCTGAACAAAAGTATTGAAGTATTTTCCATCTATTAGAATAAAGTGATGAAGAGAAATTTCAACCAGTTAGGCATTTTCTCGCTAGACTAAAATTTCCCATTATATAGTATATATATATATTAACCGATGGATCAAATACAGGACTGTACAAAGTATTGGAATACATATTTGGCTATGGACAATAGCATCTTATTTCCCTAAATAACAAAGTTATGTTAAAGATTTAATGGAAGTGTTGGAAAGTGTTTCATAATCTATGCTTAACGCATGAATTTTCTTTTTTTTTTTTTTTTTTTTTTTTGTAATACATTTATAGAATCTTTCATTACATCCATTGCTTTCTTCAAGCCTAGAAAAAAGTTTTCTTTTAAAATAGTGTTTTTCTGCCACTAAAAGTAGGAAGGAAGATTCTGTTTCTCTTTTATTCTGACCAAAAGATAATTAAAGTTACTTGAAATGAAATACGCGGTTTTTACTGTGGAAAAAAAAGTTTTTTTTTTGTTTCTATACGAGAATAAATAAAATTGATAATTTCAGAAATAATGTGCCCGAATCCGAATGCTTTTATAAAAAATGAGCCCGAATCAGGTCGAACCCGGTTTTGAGCCCGTCTCATCTCCACTTATTGACGGCGGAGCCACAAACTGTCGTAGAACGTTATGCCTAAATAACTAAAAGTCTAATTAATCCGACGTCTATATTAGTATCCAAATGAAAAATGAACATGTTAAATTACTTTTCCTAATTTGTTAAACAGGGGAAATTTTGATGCATCGTATTTTTATTCGATAATATGATTCAAGTAATAATTGTTTAAAATTCAAAAGATATATATAACTTATATATCAAGCATACAATTAAACAAGATACTTTCTTTTGTATGTTTTATTTTTTATATCACCAAAGACACTGGAAAAAATTATGATTTAGCCCCACAAAAATAATTTCAAATTCCTTCACCGACTAGTTAAAACTCTGAACACAAATTAAAAAAATAAAACAAGTATACCATAGGAAAAATATATTGCTTAAAATTTTAAAATAACCATTTAATCAATCAAATCACAAGTTTTGCAAATGATGAAGTTATTCAGTATGTTAACGATATTTATACTAACTTTAATGCAGTAATCTTTATCTTATACAAACTGACTTATATAAAACAATCCATAACTTCGAGTGACATATTTATAACTTTATAAGTGAAAAATTCTTGTGTCTTAATTTATTAAATGTATACAATATTCAAAAAAGGAAAATGTTATTTAAATAGAATGCCCATTTTCAATAAAACCTACTAAAATTGCAAGAAACTTGGAACAAAATTCCATTTTTCTTTCATAAGAAGTACACTCCTTATTACACTAATTTTCTTATCAAATTTAAAATATCAGCATTTTTAATATTCATCATTTAAAACAATATTTGCTTTTTCTTTATCAAAGGAGTTTAAGCGTTCAGAATTAACCCCATCAAAAATTTCCAGAGCCCCTCCCTCAGGTTTCGCTGATTGCCCCCCCCCCCCTTCCACCACCCAGTCTTCGTTCTGCCTGTATCAAGTCAATAGAAAAAACCGGGAACGACACATCTCGTCCATTTTAATAAAATGTAAAAAAATTGGACCGAGCTCGTTTGACATTCCGGGCCAAATCAGAAAGATGTAGACCTCTAAAATATGTCAATCCCCTCCAAAGCTTAATCCCTTGGGGACGAGCAACACCAGGGGCGTGCCAGCAGTATCCGGCGCCTGTATGCAGAACTTCATTTGGCGCCCTATATCCCCCCCCATCTCGCCTCCAAAAATAAAACTTTATATACACTATATTGCCATTGATTATGGGACACTTGCGATTTTAGACATTTTACTAAATATCTAGAAAAATACATGAGGAATCATCTCGAAACTCTTAGTGTATAAATATAATAGTATACGTCATACATCTCCGTGAAGATTTTTTACCGAAACTCCATAGGGGACCGTCAACAAATTAAAAAAGAATGAATATCTTTTGAATAATCCTGTCAAAACTAATGTAGCAAAAGCGCTCAAACTCTAGATTATGATTGAATGCCTTATTGTAATACACTGTGTTCATTTTTATGCAAATAGCATGCATACTCGCAGAGTAATTAAGATTTTTATAAAAATGGCCCCAAATTTTTCTAAGTTTTTCCCTTATAATTTTCAGAGTTCTTAATATAAAATAATATTTTTTTCAGAAAATATGACAAACAACATTGCACACAGTACCCTGTAATCAGAATTAAAAAATAATAAAAATTGTATGAAAAATGAGTAGGTTTACTAAATAATTTTTTACTGCGCATGCGTCAAAGATATCAAAATTTCATTTGCATATTATGTTAGCTAAATGTATAGAGCAACTTTTGTAAAAGTCTCAAAATTATAGCTTGAAAATTCTGAAAGTAATCGTCTATAGAAAAAGGACAAAATCCGTTGTTTCCAAAATGAAGCAAAAAAATGAGGGATTTTATCCAAAAGTAGTCGTAACATCCCGTATTGTGTATTCTGTATTGACACTAATCAATGAATATATGGATACAACCCCTCTTGTTTTTGCTTCATTTTGAGAATAACGGATTTTCAACTTATTCAATTGACGATTATTTTCAGAATTTTCAAGTTATGATTTTGTGACTTTCACAAAAGTTGCTCTATACATTTAACTAACATAATATGCAAATGAAATTTTGATATCGTTGACGCATGCGCAGTAAAAAATTATTTAGTAAACCAACTCATTTTGTATACAATTTTCATTATTTTTTAATTCTGATTACAGGGTACTGTGTGCAATGTTGTTTGTCATATTTTCTGAAAAAAATATTATTTTATATTAAGAACTCTGAAAATTATAAGGGAAAAACTTAGAAAAATTTGGGGCCATTTTTATAAAAACCTTAATTACTCTGCGAGTATGCATGCTATTTGCATAAAAATGAACACAGTGTATTACAATAAGACATTCAATCATAATCTAGAGCTTGAGCGCTTTTGCTACATTAGTTTTGACAGGGTTATTCAAAAGATATTCATTCTTTTTTAATTTATTGACGGTCCCCTATGGAGTTTCGGTAAAAAATCTTCACGGAGATGGATGACGTATACTGTTATATTTATACACTAAGAGTTTCGAGATGATTCCTCATGTATTTTTCTAGATATTTAGTAAAATGTCTAAAATCGCAAGTGTCCCATAATCAATGGCAATATAGTGTATATGTATATATATATATATAATCTGGGAATATTTGCAAATGCATAGTTGCCATCCTTCTGGAATTTTTCACCAAGTCAAATAAAGTTTTTTGAACCAGAAAATTCATTTAATAAAATATGTCTTCTTTCTATGCAGTTCGTGCATAATTTCATTTGTTAAATAAAATCTTTGGTTACAAACATGCTTAAATTACTTGAAAAATAAAGAAGGATGGCAGCTATGAAAGTAAAATTCGTAACACGGTAAAACCTGTGAAAATGGCAATTCTCTGTATCAGAATCCTGCATTAATGGTAAAATATCATTTACCCGGAGAAAATAATTTAGTACAATAACCATAGATTGCATTTTAAAAAAAAAAGAAGAAGAAGAAAGAAAAGAAAGAAGCTTGTTTTCACTTTGCATGTATTCACGATGGCTAAGAAAAGAAAATCTACCGCACATAGAGATCTGAAAATTTGGATAAGGATAGATGGTAGGCAGGTGCACACGAGACTCAAATTTTTCTTTTTTTCTTAATTAGCCGAAATATTAATTAAAAGCCCTTAATGATAATCACAAAATGGCGAGCTTTCATTTTTGAAAGAGTTCATGCTTGTGTGCTTCCCCCAAACTAAGTAGTCCTTCTTACCAGTGGCGCAGCCAGAATTCGGTTCTAGAGGGGGGGGGGGGTGAATTTCTGATAAAGGTGTTTGCCGGTTACTTGAATCGCCGGTTAATAGAATCAGTACTATTAGAATATTCACTGTATAATACTTAAACTCAAAGAACATCTGTGTGGCAGAAAATCATCATTCTTTCAGCATAATACGGCTCAGAAAATTTATTTAGTTCAAATAACCAATTTTTACTTAACTAATCAATGTAATATGCACTTTCACAGTTTTAAGTAGAATTTTTGTCATTTAATTGAATCCCTTTATTAAATGAAATCTGGTTCAATAAAGTGGCGGAACCTGAAATACACCAAAACGTTTAAGTATTAAGTTTGGTTTTGATTCATATAAGCGGCAATTGTAGCGATCTTTCTTAACTCTGGGAGGGGTTTTAACCTCCCCCCCTCCTTGGCTGCGCCACTGCTTCCCAGTAACCAAAATCTTATAAAGTTCGATTTTTTCGGAGTACATGGAAAGGCTTTCCCCTCAATCTTTGAAAATGTAAGAATATTTTTACATTTATGGCCAAATTTAGCCTATCTTCATCACCCCTCCTTCTTTTTCACCATTATGTTATGTTCAGAGTACCAGAAAATGTAGATAAAAGGCATTTGCTTTTTCAGAGGTCTATGCTGAGAAAAATAAAACCATAATTTTTGTCCAATACATAATAGTTTCCACAGAAATTATCATTTGCAGAAGTGCTGAACAGAAATATTGCTTCAGCCGCCTAAAATAATTTTTACTCAGAGAAATCTCGAGAATCACAGAGTTAAACAACGGCCAAAGTTGATTCTTTCCCTTCCTTATATGTATAAGAGGAATCGAACAGCTTCACAAAAGGCTGATGCTTCATTTTTTACCAGTTAAAATTTGCCCCGTAGCTGACGTCAGTACCTCTAATCTAAAATCTGTACATTGAACAGAATAATATTATACAAGGGATATACAAATATAACGAACGTTATCAACTTTATTGTAATTTTGAACATCTCTTTTTTACGATATCATATGTTATCATTCCTCAACCTCCAGCCTAATGATATCGTTTTCAATGTCTATAAATTCTTTAGATTTTTTTTATTTTTTTTCTTTGGCGAGATATACAGATACAAAATTAGTTACATTTATTATTTGCATTCTTCATTCATTCAAATGAAGAGAAGTCATTAAAATATCACTATTATATATGAATGTGTTTTATATCAAAGGAAACTTAAAAAAATAGTTACTAGTTAAAAGTATATAATAACAAATTTTGTTACACAGAGCATTAAATAGTAATAATGCCTTCTTGCACTTGTTTCCGCACAAGAAAGATAGAAGAGGCAGTTTGAACTTTTTATCAACAAAACAGTTAGACGAAATTCTCTTTTCTTTACTAGAAAATACAAATATTATTTCAAACGTACTTTGCACCTGTTTTCTTGAACGCAGATTATATATGCATACACATAAGACAGGAGAGTAGAAATACCAAACGTTGAGGTATTCCATATTTTGAAATTAAATAATTTTATAATCATTTAATAATAGCTTTGTATTTTCATAAAAATAGATAACAGACTAAAAAAAAAAAAAGATTCCACACTATTTTGATGTAAAGGACAAGCTATAAGTAAAAAGAAAAAAATATTATGTAAAAAACAAATTACAAATGAAAAGAGAAAATTTTGGTTGGATCATTCAAAAATGATAAAGATATCGAAATACACCCTTCCCCTAACACTCCCTAGAAATATCTTTCAGTATCATATGAATTCAATATTTCCCCACCTAAAGTTATAACGTTATATATATAGTGCCTTGCCTAGTCACAAAGATTGAGCTTTCTAATGCAAAGTATGCACATTTTTCAATGAGGCTTCTGAAACTAGATCTCAGCAACCAAGCAATAAAATTTTGATGGACTATGTAGTTTTTCTGTGAGAATGACAGCAGATACAATCCGGAGTTAACTGCAGGCAGACGAACTAAACGGCCATACAGGTCGTACCCAGCTAATGTAATAGGCAGATGGCTTATGTTAAAATGTTCATCTTTTACTCATTTATAAAACATCCATTTGTAAATAGTTTCATCCGTGTATTATAACCAAGAAAGATTAAAGTTTTGTAGTTAAACCGAATGAAAACTCCTAGACACTATTTTGCCAGTTAAATTTTTCTGAGATTCGAAACCAAAGAAATGCCCACATACTATACTCCCACATACTATATGCATAGTCCCTAAGTTCTGGTTTTACACCGTTTCTCTATTCAGGATTCTCCAACGCGCCCCCCGCGGGTGCCATAATTGCGTGCTTAGGTTTTCTTGGCGCCCACTCGAATGTTTCATCTTAATTAAAAACCCATTTTAATGGATACATTGTTAAATATATATATATATATATATTAGAATAGGTTTTTTTCTAATAGTCATCGGGGTCACCTTTATTTAGTTTTAATTATTTAATGCTATTAATTTGTTATTCAGTGATTAAGGTTTCCGGCTTCTTCAGCTATAAAACTTTTGAAGGTAGATTGCCTCTCTGAAAATCTAATTTTAAATTTACTCGGAATTAAATTATTGCTGCAAATTATTTTAAAATAGTTTCTGAATTAGTTTCTGGTACTTACTTATAACTATCAACATGAGTTATACCTGCATCATATAGGACGTTTCTAACGCATAAGTCTACTCTATTCATGGCCTAATTGTTGTAGGAGAAACTTTTACCAGTATTTCCGAAAAAATATTTTCTTCTTACTTATAACAAATTCTGCTGTAAGGCGGTGATTTCTATTTAAAAATAAAAAACAGGTGGAATTCAGTCGCTGTGGTAATAAAACTATGCATCATGCTTTTCCACTACAGTGAGATAATAGTGTTATATGTTTTCAGCCATATGAATTACGGAGCCTTTCATTGTTTAGAACTATATGGGATGCGCCTCTGTTTATAAAGGTTGAACAGGTCTGCGTCTAAATGACTTATTAGGGGACACATAAGTAGAATAAAACGAAATAAATATTTAAACGCAGAATAGAATATTTATAAATAAGTTTATATAAGGTAAATCTAGAAAAGATAATTCAGATGCCAAGAAAAAAAAATATTATTTTAGTAAAATTAAATTAAGGAATTTTTTTAAGTATTTGCTCTTCAACTGAAATCTCTGGCACCTTTACTACTTCGGCGCCTGTGTGCGCCGCACACTTTGCACACTGGGTCGGCACGCCCCTGAGCAACACGTATATGTGCTGCAAAGAGGCTTAAGAATCCTTCTTTACCCCCGCCAGTAAAATTTTACTAAAAAAAAATTACCTTATTGAATCGAAGCATATTCCCGATTTAATAAGGCACACATTTCTGTTTTTGAAAACCGGTGACAGAAGATTAAAAACTTCGTAAAAGGCTCCTGTCGCGAAAGAGTCAGTAGTGCAGGGCCGTAGCTAAGGGGGCGCTATGGGCGGCTCAGCCCCTCCTAAAATATTTTGAGCCACCCCTGGAAAAGATTCCAAGGTCACTAAATGCATTTCTGTTCCGAAAATTCAAATGAAATTTTGTTAAAAAATCTAATTTAGTTTTAAGAACCTTTTATAGTTTTTCAGAATTACTAAATTGTATCTAAAATAAGTAATTGAACACTCCCTCATCCTATTTGTACATCTGTATGAAGCTAACATGATGTTTAATATTGCACCAGTTATGCACTCAAAATGTTCATCATCATATACTTTTCTTAGCATAAAATGAAGTTATTAAAACAGTTTAATGAGAAACAGAGTACGTACAATATGAATATGCACTAATTTATCTTTCTGCAGCTGCAGCAGAGAGAGAGAAAAAAAAATATGAGCCCCCCCCCCCCTACAATCTCGTGAGCCCCCCTATAGATCACTTCTAGCTACGGCCCTGCAGTGGTGTAGTCGTAAAAAAAACAGAGGTTATACATTCTAAGTAGAGGGTATACCCTAGAGTGTATATACTGTAGCTTTCTTGAGAAACAGGGGGTATACGGTGTTCTTTAAAAAAATCCGGAAGGTATACTCTGTATATCCCCGTATACCCCCACTGCATCCCTGGAAGGGTTAATCCTGGCTGCGCCACTGCCCGAATGTGCCCTGCTGTAAATCAAACACTGCTTTAAACAGAATTTTCGGATTCGGTTCAAGCAAAACCCGACCGTTTTAGCATTCTAATTTACTGTTATAAAGCGAATAAACAGAACAACACCGAGCCGAATGTCTTGAAAAGAAAAAATTAAATCCTTCCTTCCCATCCTTCTTTAGAGACATTCGCAGAGATGGCGCCATCTACTGATAACTCGTTTAAGTAAATTAATTTCTTCTCTTTTAGTTCTTAAAAATTCTAATTTAAAATTAAAATTGCTTCTGAAATAAAACATTGAAAAAAAAATCAAAAAAAGCATTTCAAAATATCACTTAAATATTTTTAATCAATTTAAGAAAAATTAATATCAGACAGAAATCTATAAATTTAATGGAAAATCTGTAATTTCAGAGGTAACACAGGTTCAACACATACATTTTGATTGAATGCGGATACTCATATGATATCCAAGGAAATTTTCTATTAATGAACTCATTTACGTTTGTGTAAGTGACTACTATTATAAACATCATCATTATTTTCGTGTCTTTTTAAAAATGCACCATGATTTTATCATTTTCTCAGATATTTTTAAAAGCTCTTAAATGTTCCTCATAAAATATTTAGGTATTAAAGTAAGTCTATCTTTCAATGTGGCTTGCCCTTTTTAGAGTTCAAAAAATTTAAATGTATTAGGAAATTTGAGATTGTCGATTTCGTTCTTGAAACTTCTACTCTTATATATTAAAAAAGCACATTAATAATAAAGAAGAGAAGGGAAAAAAAGCTAGCTTTTAGCCTGTTATTATAGATTTTTTTTTCTTTTTTTAGAGACCATCTAGAATTTTAATTGCATCTCAAAGAATAAATAAAGAAAAAGAAAAAAATTCCCTCTGCTTAGACAGTAAAATTCTTTTAACTGCTGATTCTTCTCAAAGAGGGCGCATGCAACAGCAAATCTGGCGCTGCAGATAATTTTATCTTGGCAAAAATTCTTCTGAAATAATAATAATATTCTTCAAGAATTAAAAATCTAACACAATAATAAAAGTTGTGACATTTAATGGGATTTTATTTTTTAAATTTTCTTGTGAAAGAGAAAGCCTCCCCCCCCCCCCCTCCCTCCACTCCCTCCCTTTTGAGTGGAAAAAAAAGATGAAATTTTTCTCGCTATGCACAACAAAGAGAATCTATACAGTTTTAAGCTTACATATATGTATCTTCAAAATTATGCATTCATTAATGATTAATGTATAAAATATTCATTAATGATAAATATTTCTCACTTTGAGAACAAGTCTTTACTACATGTTATTGATAATTATTAATTAATTCGTGGATAAAGCGATTATTTAGTAAAAATGATTTTATTACTTTTTTCTTTTCTTTTCCCTTTCCTCTTCTTTTAATGCGTGTAATATATATATGCACATACATAATATACATATAAAATCCTGATGACTTAAAATTATCGGACACAAAAAACAGTTTGAAGTGTGAAATATATTTATTATAATAAAGCATTGTTTTATCATTAGATTTTACAAAACATTTTGCTTCGCTTTTGGATTTGAAGTTCGGCTTCCGTGGCAATTTAATTGCACATGATTTATTTGTTTATTTTTTTTTCTTGTTTACCTTATGCACAATTTTAAAACAAAATGCAACGTAGTTTCAAAAACGTAGTTTTTCTACAATAGCGTTTTTAATATTTTATTTTATAATAATAGAAAGGTACAATATAATGTATTTTACAGATTTTTGAAAAAAAAATATTTAAGTTTTAGTATAGTTTTTAAATAAATTATAGAACTAAACAATTAATAAGAAGAAGAAGAATGGAAAGTAATATGTTAGTAATAAAAATATTATTCTTGTTTAAAGTTTATTTCTTATTGTGAAAAAAAATATTAGATAAATATTTCTGATTTTTAACTACTTTATGCATTTACTGGTGTTTAAAGTTTCATTTCAAATTTAGACCCTTTTCATAAAAAAAAAAAAAAAAAAAAAAAAAAAAAGTTATAACAAACAAGATTCCTTAAAACAGGGAAAAAGTGCAACAATAAATTACATTTGTTATAGTTAATTAACCTCGTGACTAGAAAACTGGCTTGGTATGATACTGAGAAACTCTTAAGCTTTGATTGTGAAAAATTACATGAATCAAAAGTAATTCTAGTAATTATATTTCAGATACAAACTAATTTAATGGAAGAAATTAACCATATTATATTCCAAAATTTTTGTAAAACAAATTGCACACCAATAAGAATGTTTTTAAAAGTCGCGCATTTGTTACTATTTTTATTATTTAAAATGACATACTGCGCTAATTTTTTATTTTAATTATGGAATTTGTTAACATTTATTTAGGATTATTTTACATTTATTGTAAAGTTTAATGCAATTTGAGTTTAATTGAGCAAAAATCCCCAATGAGTTTTCTATTTCAAATATGGAAATGCATTTCCTTTTCCCTCTTCTTTTTTATACGTTGTATATAAATATATGTGAAACAATATTTTGTAATTATGTGTATGTTTCCAATATCTAAGTTTTTACTCTAACAGGTAAAAAAAAAAAAAAGCAGACAATCACAGATATATTATCATAATTATTGTATATTTTCTTGTTAATATAACATTGTAGTATTTCATTAATTCTAAATACTACAGTGCACTTTATACATTCGCACCAGTGTTTGAGTCTCCATAAGTTCTTGACCCCTCCCCCACACCTTTAGATTTATACAAGCTTTAAATAGTAATATAGTGAAATCTCTTATAGCGGTCACTGCAAACAACTGTAACCTCCGAATACCGGTTATGTTTCAGTGTTACCGAATGTTTTCCAAAGAAATAACATTATATTAAACCTCCGAACAAATGGATTTTGAACAACGGCCACCCCACAACATCCAATTTTTAAACTTATGTTTTTGAAGGTGGATTTTCTTACTTGACGTCCTTATAATTTCTCTACTAATCTCTAGCTATTGCTAAGTAAGGATGGAGTTGAGAAAATTTAAAATTTTAAATGTGTGCAAGTGGTAATCATTTGTACTGTCTGTGAATGGTGTGATGCAGTGGTGACCATCCCCCCTAAACCCAATGACGCAAATCCCCCCCCCCCAAAAAAAAAAATCTTCATACTTTAACATTGACTCCCCCCCCCCCCCTAAACAGAATATCGATTGTAAAATATATTCTACTTATAATCTACTGCACATTCAAAAGATAGGGAGTTGAGCATAGCGGATGAGTTCTTATTGCCCTTATCTAGAATTTAGAGGAGGAAAATACAGGAACATTTCTGAAAATTCAATGTGGAAAAAATTTAAAAGGGATATTAAAAGAATCAAGATTTACAAAAGATAGCGAGTTAAGTATAGCAGAATGAGTTCTTATTGCCCTTATCTAGAATTTAAAGAAAGAAAACACAGGAACATTTCTGGAAATTAAATGTTGAAAAAATTTAAAAGTGATATTAAAAGAAAATCAAGATTTTTTTTTTAATAGTAAAAAAAGGAAATATTACCCCCCCCCCCCCCCAAATGTACTTTTTCTCAAATTCCCCTCCAAAACTAAATTGTATGACGCATTTTGAGTCGCCAAACCCCTCCCTGGGCACCCCTGATGTGATGATATTTCTGGTCTATGAGTTGCAGATGTTCTTCACTAAGAGTAGGATGTTTTTCACTAATATATAAGAGTTCAAAGTGAAATTTTTTAACTTGAAAGTTATCCAGGACAGCAAAAAAGGTGTAAGCGCACGAAAATTCGCTGAAATGTACAATCGTGGAAGGACCTAAATAAACAACATAAAAAAAGTTATTTTGCTTTGAAATGACCTTTCAAGGTGTAAATTTGAAATTTAAAACCAAGCATCTAAGAACTGGTTATGATAAGAGAGATAAGTTGCTTTTGGAATGACTTTCGACCTGTCGGAAGAAAAATCTTCCAATTTCTAACCAATGTTGCCAGAAAGTACTCCAGAAATTGCAGAGAAATTGGGTAATTAAAAATTTTCCACTCACTTAAAATGATGGTAAATCCTACAACAAATCTGTGGAAATGATTATGAATACAGAAAAAGAGATATTCTTAAATAATAATAATAATAATAATAATAAAAACAACGAATGAGTGATCTTTAGTGTTTTTAGTTTAAAATAATAAATTTTTTTATGTATTTTTTATTATGTATTTTTATTGTTATGTATTTTTTAACTGTAAAAGTAAGATACTTTTGGCCATTAAATTTTGATTATAAAGTAATGTAATTTTGAGCTTTTAAAATGTGGAACCTCTGATTAAGGATAATCTCCGAAGTACGGTTCACTTTATCGTGATCCCAGTTATGGCCGCTATTTAGAGGTTTTACAATATTATCTGTTTCATATTAAAAATTTTTAATACAATATTATCAAAAATCTTATGTCTGAAAGACTTAATCACTAATAATAATAATAAAAAAAAAAAAAAAAAAAAAAAAAAAAAAAAAAAAAACAGCAATACAAAACTTTCTGATAAATTTACTTAATACATCTTATGATCGTTTTTTAAAACATAAAAGCATGATATTTGTAGGCATGATTATAGAAGGGATTTTTAATCGAACATTTTTTTTTCATTTTTTTTTAATTATAAGCGTCTGCAAATGGCAATTTTTTACTCTTTCATACTCTCTCGTGTCTGAACAATTGGTTCAAAATGCCCATTCTGGCAGCATTTTCTAAATAATCTGCTTTCATCGAAATAAACAAAAACAATTCTGTTACAATGCATCTGTAAGCATTTGTCAACTTCGTGCGTTTGCACCCCCCCCACCCCCCCCCCCCCCCAAAAAAAAAAAAATTAGAAAATTAGAAAATATGTTTGACGGCAACCAGTTTGAATTTGTGAACAAGCTTAAAATGAAGGAAAAGAGATCAAATCTAAATTTACTCCACCAAAATGTCTCAGCTATGTAAAAATAGGATATGAGTTTTTATTCATTGTTATTTTTTATTATTTATTTGAAGCCAAAATAATGTTCTACAATTTTTTCGAGAAATCGTATGGAGTCATTTCAGATATTTTAAATAACTATTTTTAATTATTTATTGTTTTATGTATGTCTTTTATTTTCCTTAAGAAATTTGCTATGTGTTTTAATCAATCTAAAATAAAATTTTGGAGATAAGCACAAAACCTTTCCTTGCTCATTATCTTTCTTAATTTTTTATAGCTCTTGACTGTATCATATTTATATTATTGTATCTTGGTTGGAAATGGAAAATTTCACGAATCAGAACATTATTTAAAAATTATTGTTGACTATTTTTATTTAAATATTTTTTTTATTTATTTAAGTATATTTCTAACCATGCAAAAACAAATGAACGATAAATGCTATGCTCTCCATAATCAGTAAGAAACATATGTTGTAGTGCACATCTGTGATCCTCTTAAGAAGCTACTTCAATTACCTAGGAAGACCTGCTCGCTGATGTTAATCCTATGAAAGAAATTCTTAAAGATATCTCGTTTGCATATCAGTATTTTTAAACAATTCTTTTTACATATGCTATCTGAGATCGACCTGCACAAAGAGCACTTTTCAATTTTTTTTTATTTTGTTTACAGATTTTTTCACTATCACTTTCGAAATCGATTCCAAAAAGGAAAGTACCCTCATTAAAAATATCTTGAAACAAAGTCAAAAAGTAAAAAACGCCCTTTGTACAGATTATTCTCGGGTAGCCAATGCAAAAAGAATTGTTTACAAATACTTAAAAAGCAAACGAGATATTTTTAAAATTTTCTTCCATAGGATTAGCATTAGTGAGTGTTTTTTTTCAAGTGACTGAAGTGGCCTCTTAAATTCCATTATTTTTTAAGTATCATATAAAAAATATAGTGCAACACAAGCAATTTTTTTCCGCGGCTGATAATGAAATGGGATTTTTTTTGTGTTTACCTGTAAGCGAACTGAGTGATTTGTGTCAATTTTATTATGTTTGAAGTATTATAACATCATTAAAATGCATCGCAAATAATTCTGAACCATAAATAATATTCTTCCGAAAATATTTGCGCATTTCTGTAAGCAAACTATTAATGCTACATACTTCATTCACGATTTCGGCGAATTTTAGCTCGGATGGCTAATCACAGTAGCTTTTAAAAAATAATAATAAAAATAAATCCTTAATAAAGGAAACTGGGAGGGACATTATGCTCTACAGATTCAGTTTCTTCGTCTGAGCAATCGCTCTTAGGCTGTCGATATCGAACTTGAACATTATATTAAAAACATCAATAATATGTAAAAAATGAATGACGATCCAGGTATATTTACTCGAGGTAGAGCGCGGACAATTGGACAGACTTACGGACAAATAGACTAACCAAATTAATTAAGGCGCCACACTAGCCACAGAAAGAGACCCGGATGATAAAGTAAAGTCTATGGGAGCGTTCTTTTCAAATATCTCGCTCCAATTTTAATATTTTTACACGTTTTTTTTAAATAGGATAGCTGAGGACGATCCACAACCGGCCTAGTTTTTACCTTTTGAATTTTGGTTTCAGATTTTTTAAAAATTAATTTAAATTTCAAAAACAGTTTAAACCGGTTCTGAAATTGTAACTATCATAATATAAAAAATATGTAAGCAAAATCGAAAAAGTAAAAACTAGGCCGGTTGTAAATCGTCTTCAGCTATACTATGCAAAAAAAAAAAAAAAATCATGTAAAAATGTTAAAATTTGAACGAGATATTTGAAAAGAACGCTCCCATAGACTTTACTTTATCATCCGGGTCTTTTTCAGTAACTATTGTGGGGCCTTAACACTTTCAACTATATTAGAAGGTGTTAAAATCAAATTTAACAGGTTACCTTATTATTTTGTTACGGAGTTAACAACCTTATCATGAATGGTATAGTTTTTAACTCCCTTTTATATTTTCGTCTTCTGTTTCATTCTTTCCTAAATGCGAATGCAAAATTATTAAAAATTCAATTCCCCTTAAGAAAAAAAAAAAAAAAAAAAAAAAAAAACTTTAAATTAATACAAAGTATTAAAAAAATAATATTGAACATTGTTCACAGAGAATCACAGCATTCAAATCACACAGAATTGTTTTTATTAAATGCGATTTCGTTTTTAATAACATGAAAAGAATTTTAACAGCTGGCATATTATTAAGTAGATTTTTCCAAAAACATATTCATAAATCTCTCATATCCTTTTTGCTATTTATTTATTTATTTTGCCAGTATTTGATAGAATAATCAAATCAGTATTAATTACGTGGATTTGGCTGCGAGAAAGAAATCTGAAATAACCTGAATATAAAATATTTTCATAATGAGTAATAACAGTCATAGTAATAAAATTTGTTGGACCTCTGCAATTAAATGTAAAATAATAATTATTGAATAAATCGTTACAAAACAGTTAAATCATTAAAGTAATATAAATATCGACATTGATATTATAATTTTCATTTTTAATGTTATTGACATTGCTCTTTACTATTATTAGAACGTCTTTTGTAGTCGTATAACGTTTATTATAAATTATATTAATTTTAACAATTGGCATAATATTGTATAACTTTTCTTAAAGACATATTCATGAATCTTTCTTATCTTTTCTTAATTTTTTTCGCCAGTATTTGTCAGTATAATCAAATAAGTATTAATTATGTGGATTTGGCTGAGAGAAAGAAAACTAAAGCACCCTTGAATGTAAAATATTTTCGTAATGAGTAATAACAGTTATAATAATAAAAAAATTTCGGCCTTTTGTAATTAAATGTAAAATAGTAATTATTGAAGAGATCGTTATTAAAATTAATGTAGAATAATAAAAGTTATATAAACATCGACATTGATCTTATGATTTTCATTTCTACTGTTATTGAGATCGCTCTTTACTATTATTAGAACTCCTTTAGTAGTCGTATAACGTTTATTGTAAATTATATGAATTTTAACAGCTGGCATAATATTGTATAACTTTTCCTAAAGACATATTCATGAATCTTCCTCTCTTTTCTTATTTTTTTTCGCCAATATTTGTCAGTAAAATCAAATAAATATTAATCATGTGTGGATTTGGCTGAGAGAAAGAAAACAAAAGCAACCTTAATGTAAAATATTTTCATAATGTGTAATAATAGCCATAATAAAGAAATTTGTTGGCCTTTTGCAATTAAATGTAAATAGTAATTAAACTAAATAATTGTAACTCAATAGTAATAATTGAATAGTTTGTTATAAAAAGTAGAATAATTAAAGTAATATAAACATCGGCATTGATCTTTTAATTTTCCTTCCTAAATTGTTATTGTCATCACTCTTTACTATAATTAGAACTCCTTTAATAGTCGTATTAACGTTTGTTATAAGTTATATTAATTTTAACAGTTGTCATAATATCGTTTAACTTTTCTCAAAGATATATTTAAGAAATTTTCTTATCTTTTTTTAATTTTTTTCCGCCCATACTTATCAGTATGGTCAAATAAGTGTCAGTTACATGAACTTGATTAGACGAAAGGAATCTAAAATAACCCGAATAGAAAATACTTTCGTAATGACTAGAAATTTTTATAATAATATTTAAATTTATTGGCCTTGTAGTCATAAACAGTTATAAACAGTAGAATAATTAAAGTAATAGGAACATTGACATTGATCCTAAAATTTTCATTTGTACTCTTACTGACATTGATCTTTATAAGTACTCCTTTATATGTATGTACAGAGCCTTATAACTTTTGTTCTGGGAAAACCTTGAATTGCTGTCATCTTGCCAGGTTTTATTTAGATCTTAGATCTGTCCTACTATGTCCCTGAGAATATTTCCCATTCTCTCTGCAATATCACAGCTACACAATGTAATACGATGTAAATTGTATCTGTACCGGGAAGTGATTATTACCTGCACGTACTTTCGTATCTTTTGGAATACGTCCTGCGTTGTGGTCGACATCTAATCTTTGAGATCAAAAGTGTAACAAAGGGCAACAAACAAATCTATAGGCAACCCAGCAAGTTTTGGGTTTTCCTAAAACCAGAATGCAGAATCTGTTAGGGAACTTGTCGTCGCCATTCTTCAATGTTAGTATCGCATTATGCAATATGACGTGTGAAACGAAGGTTACAGGTGTTATATAAATTACATTACAATGGATGAATTTTTGAATCACTGATAAAAATGAGCATGATGCATTCATTTCATACGACACAATCAATCGTTTTTGTCATTAATTTTGACAGTTTCAAGAGTTATTTTATTAATTAGGCGACACATAATTAGCGCATAATTCATCCTTCACTGCAAGTTGTATTTCGATTGATAATAAATAAATAAATAAATAAATAAATAAATAAATAAATAAATAGATAAATAAATAAATAATAAAAAAAAAATTAACAAATTACAATGACCACTAGGAAAATGATATTTTCAAAGACTAAAATTTTAGACTTATAAATAAATTCCTTATTTGAAAATATAATAAAAATAAACATCATTTTTATGATGTTCAAAACGTGGCTTACGTAATAAAAGATTCATATATTACGTACACCATGGATTAAACATTAATATTCCTGAACCAATCATGAACAAATTTTAAATGAATTTCTAGTTTTACAATTTTTATTACTGCAAATTTTTAAATTTCTAAACATCACCATTTTCAATCTTTACACCGTTTTATCCAAACAATTTTCACATCGAAAAAAATTATTTTAAATGCAATTCAAAAGAATCGCATTTAAATCTCAATTTGCTTTTGAGTTATTAGATGTTTTGCAGTTTTTAATACTTTTTCTTGTCATCGTGGCAACAGAAGTTCCATTTCTGGACATTAAAAAGGGACCAATCAAAATAACTTTCTAATATTACTGCAATTTTAAGCAAACTTCAACTTTCATATTCATTATAAGTAATCAAAATGTAGTTTATGTATTCAATTCAGGTACACACTTATTGTACAAAATTTACTAAAATTAATATAGATAATATATTAACTTGGGCCCATTTTTAAGTTTACTTTTTTTTAATTGTTTATAAATAATAATAGGAAAGAAATCATACCTATAATGCCAGGGAAAGCGATTTAAGCAAAGTACAGTCAGTTTTTCAAATGAAACTGTATAAAAATTAGATACAAAAGAGGAATTGCGACTCAATTTCTGAAAAAAAATCACCAAACATTTAAGAAATATGCAAAGGTAACAAAGGCTTCTGTCACATTTAAAATTTGCTATTTATAATGCTTATTATCTTCTTTAATAAAAATCTACATATTTCTGACGGCTGGCTTTATCGCTAATTGTTGGCACATATTAATCTCAGAAAAAGAAATATTTGAGGTTGCTAAAAAAATAATTAGCTAAAAAAGTGTTCGTCAGAAATTTTTTTGAGAAACTGCGTTAGACAGATACAAAATTATTTTTTTTTCTTGATATAAATTTCAAATCTAATGAGTATGAAGTATTTCAAATATTGAATTAGAAAAATTACCAAATTTTACAAGGGAGTACCATAAAAGTGAATTATGTTGTCGCGAGTGCATAATTTCATATTTAATTCTCGACCAATACTAAATGCAGTTTTTTTTTTAAGTTTAAAAAAAAAGTTATGTTATTTAAATTAAACGAGATAAAGGTTTATATTTTAAGTGAAATTAATGCAATATGAATGACGCCAATCACAACAATATTTGGCTATTTATCACATTGCCTAGCTAACACAAAAGTACTCTATTTTCTGAATATTAATGTAATAAACATTGTCTTTGTTCCAGGTTTGTATTTTAAATGATTTTGGAAAAATTGATCTCACGGATGATTAATCCCTTTCCCCCCCTTCCTCATTTTTGTCTTCAAACTTGATTGCTTCTCAACATCGCCTATTTTTTAATTTTACACCGTTGAATAGGGAAGATGTACTTTCAAATGTAAAGTGTTTCTAAACTGTATTTCACTTTGCTGACTTTTTATAGTTTTTAAACCAAATAGTTCAATTACGGAATAATAATATATGAATATTTTTATCAATTATTTAAAATTTTAAGGGAAAAGTCCAATTTCTACTCACCGTCCTAGGATGAGCGTTTATATTAATATTTAATAAAAAATAAAATTTATGTTTACTCGCACAAATTAATTATTTTCTTTATGTCGCTTTTTTCTGTTCATCAACTTTACCAATAAAACAAGTCGAAAACTGTACGTCAAACAATTACCGTACGAAAACCGTACGTCAAACTGTACGTGAAATGAGGTTCGTTCGTACTATAACTAGTTTTATAAATATTCAGATCTTGGTGCAATAGCTGTTGCACTCTTTTTCAAAAGATTCATGAACATAAAATTTATTGCAATTATACATATAAAATTCAGTAATAAGGATGTCAAATGAAGTCATCTTAAATATCTCGTAATCACCATGGCAACCTAGAATCATTACAAATCATTGGATATGGGATATCATTGAATTAATTACTATGACAGGTTTCAATAGAACGAAGAAAACTTTTATTAATACCTTTTTAAGTTTTGATTAGATTTTCATAAAATTTGACAATTCTGCAATGTATTAGATTTAAACCGTTCGAGTTTGTTGTGTAGTTTTTGCGCTGTTACTTGCTGGCAGACAGTGACGATAGGAGCTACGTATTTGTATAATTCAGAAAGCACCTAAAAAGAGGATAGTCCAGGTTTATTTTATTCTCCAAAAGTTACATGATACGCAAAAGTTTGAAAATCTTCTGGATAACTTTTTGCCGCCATCTTTATTGCTGGTACCCTATCACAACATACACTATTAAAGTTAAAAATGTTACACAATTATTTAATTATGTATTAATTTGGTAAAAGATAATAAAAAAGTGAAGAATGCATTTTATTTCTGAATAATAATACATTATTAAATAGTTTTAATCATATAATATAGATTTGAATTGCATTGGAAATATTAGCCATACATATATATACGTTGTAGATAATATTTCCTCAAAAATTTCTGATGAAACAACAATATTTTGTATAAATTCGAAAACTGATTTTCTAATAATATCATATTCGATCGCATTACGTGTAAATGTACTAAACGATACTTTTAAAGATGTTATTTTCCTGAAAACAGAAAACTTGATATTTTTTAAAATAATTTTAAAGGAATTAGAGTTCAAAAATACAATGTCATTTAAGAGATTGTGATGTGGTGATATTATTAAGAAAAATTTTAAAGCTTTAATCTTTTCCAAAATTAGAAAACAACTTATAAAATGCAATAAAGATAATGGAAATATGCTGATACAAAATTATTTGTTTTCGTTTCAGATATTGTAGTTAAAAAAATAAATTAAGCTAGAAAAGTCCAATTATTTTCTAGCTTACTGTTTTATAACTTTAACCGTAATAAAACATTTCTTCTGATATTATTAGACCACTGAAATAAACTTTTTTTAGCTTATTACACCACTGTAATGAATGATGTTATAATGGAGAGAAGAACACTATATTATTTAAGAAAATGTGAAAGATTGACAATATATTATTACAAACAGAAAAAAAAAGTTAATCTTTTTAAAATTGACAAATTAATTCTATATGAAAATAAAAACAATTGAAATGGAAATAAAAACAATTGAAATGGAATGACAATAAAAATACTATTTTCGTGAATTGAAATATTGGTGGAATATTTAATAGATGAATCATAGAATTCAATTTAATTTTTAGCTTTTTGCTTTTATATTGGGTTCATATTTCAATCCGTCTTATTTTTCCCTTTTTGATAGAGACCACCGATAGCAGAATTCGTGTTTATAATTTTGTCACTGAAAAAAAGTCCACCTGGGTAATAACACCAGTAGATGGTGTTATTATTCCGGTATACACTTTGTGTAGTATATTTTAAACTACAAGTTACCTTGCAAATACATCCAAAACATCCTACAACATATTAAAAGTACATGAAATGTACTACAAATTTCGGTAACAAATAAATTGTTTCCTAATAAATACATAGTTTTCACATCACAGAAATTATCTAACAAATTTTACATAAGACGTTGACTCTTACGTACTAATTCCAGAAATAAGGTCTTAAAATTTAACAAATTAATTTATAGCAGTCGTTTGTGAGACAGACTATTCAGAGACTTCCAGCGCAGAACCCGTAGTGCCATTTCCCGTATTCCTTTAGAACTAATCGTAATATTAGCACTTGGCGTTATTACCCCTAGGGTACCTTATTATTATAAATTGGCATTATACAATTTGTACCATGAGGGAAAAGTTAAAATATTGATTTCAATCATTGTAATAACTAAAACTTCCGTAAAATGTATTTTTTAGATTGTTGACAGACGAATACATATATAATCAAAAATCTTAAGTATGCGTGTGGGGGGGGGAAGGGGGGGGTCTGAGACACAGAAATCTTCAAATTTTCTAAAAAAATTTCTTAGCATTAAAAGTTATTGTTTTTATCTGCTTAAAATAACGTTTTAAATCATTTATCTATCATAAGTGAAACAGGATTTTTTTTTTTTTTTCACCTTGTTTTTTTTTTAAATCTAAAATCAAAAATCTTTTGTTTTCAAACAATAGCTGTCATGGAAACGATTTCTTGTGAAAATGCTTTTTTCTTCATGATGTTTTTTTCCCATCATCTCGTGCATTTAAAGTTTTATAAGTCAGTAACTGTAAAAGATAAATGGTTGAAATTCGGAACATGTCTTTTTTGATTGCTTTACTTTAATTTTGATTCAGTAAATTTGAAAAAAAAAATTAATTTTGAAAGTGTGATTTTTTTTAATAAAAGTTACATTATTTTGTTTTTACTTTAAATTTTTTTTATTTAAACTAATATTTTTAAAAATCCTGAATCAAAATTAAAACTTGTTTTTATATGTCAGTTTATCTACATGAAAAAAAATAAAATAAAATAAAATAAATCCTACGAATAATATTTCGAGTTATAACGATTTTAAAATACACCACTTTTTCTTCGCAAATTTGAAATTTAAAATTAAAAATATATATATCTGATAAGTTTTATCATTTGATTTTTTTACAGGTCATATGGTTAACCATCACAAAAAATTTCAGAATTTTAACTCAATAAATAAAAATTATTTTAAACTTATGTCCCGGACTCCCTTAAATGCTTTATAAAATGTAAGAGAACAAAATTAAAAAATATTTTAGGAAGATAAATTTGAGAAATGTACCATTTTCAAAGAAATAAATTTTGTAATTTATGTGTATAAAATTATTATTTTTCCTTTTGCATGAATATTATAAACGAATAATTTCATTGTTAAAAAAAAAAAAAAAAAAAAAAAAAAAAAAAAAAAAAAAAACTTGTCATTTTATAGGTGTAAAGTGCAAAGTTATGGAAATCTGCATGCATATTAAAATTTTATCTGTAAGCTGTACCAAAAAAAAAAAAAAAAAAAAAAAAAAAAGTAAATCTACAAAACTAGTTTTTGTAATGCTACAGAAATCATCAACTTTACAAAAAAATCTATTAAAATTACAATAATCTTACTATAATTTTATATGTAAACCAGGTTGCAGTTGCATAAATTCTAAGGATCTCAGTTTCCTAAAAAAATTTTAGTAACATTGCAGATTTTTTGATTTACAATTTAAATGTGTATCTGCTATATTAATTTTTATTTTTTCCGTTTCATAAAATGTTCCAAGAACCCCTACAAAAATTTTAGTAACTTTACAGATTTTTTTAGTGTAGGGTAAGTGTACCAGTAGTGTCCCACGTACCAATAGTGGACCACCAGCTTTCAAAGTTGAAAAACAAGTTTTCTAGTCACCCCTGTCAGATAACAAACTAATTGTTGATTAGCTGGAATCCTTATCTGTTATTAGGCAAAGGGACAACTTTAGTATTATCATAGTTTTTGAGCTGGAATGGTGTTTTTACAGACTATACAAAAAACTAAAGAGAAGCTAAAACTATTTTACGTAATCATCAAAACTTCTAAATATGATTTCATCATTGTGTATATTTAAGTGTAGAAATGTAAAAAATAAAAAATAACTTCTATACAGTATGTATTAAACTCAAGAATGGAGTGGCCCACTTCTAGGGGGGGGGGGGGCCCTATTGAAGCATCAGAAAGTTACTATGGCCCACTACTGTAGCATAGAGGAAGGTAACATTTTTTTTTTTTCATTTTTTCTAGAAAATATATTTTAAAAATTTGAATGTTTATTCTTATACATAAAGGTAAGGACTAGGCTAAAATATATATATATGTATATATTATTTAAAATTCACTAATACTTTAATGATAATTAGATAAATGTCCTTAAGTGGCCCACTACTGGTGCATTTACCTTATTCTTTTTGCATGTACTATGATTAGCTAATGATCAATGACATTCAAAATCCGCACGTGTTCTTTAAACTTCTAGCTTATGGTAATAATGATTTATCTTGCATCCAGACATTATCTTAATGTGCTTTCTTATCAAAAACACCAAGACATGTGATCGATCTTATCTTTGCATTAAATGTGTAACATAAATGTGCAGACAATTAAATATTAATGCTTCCTGTATGGCTTTGTTTAATCTAAAAATAGAAAACAAAATCTTTTGTGCAACATGCGTCAATGTTAATATCCTATTATGTCATACCCCATGAAGGTTAAATGTGCTACATAAATTACATAACAACGCATGCAGTTATGAATCATTATAAACATGCGTAATATGTATATACATTAGTAGGAATAAGTTATAAATTAATTTCGGTCAATATAATAGCTTTGAAATATGTAAAAAGGGTCCTATATCATTATTCTTTTACTATGGGCAAATCAGTCAGTTAGATACCTAATTAAAAGACTTATATGTGTGATTTGGAATAACGATGCAAAATGATAAAACATAAAATAAAACTTCAGTAAACAAAATGTGTTTAATCTTAATATATGCATCATGCGTACCTACGCACAGCATGTTTTAACTTTTTACAGGCGAATGTTCCCAATTGGGAACATAAATTAAAAAAAATATTAAGAATTAAATTTCATCAAAATTGACTTGAAAAAATTAGTAAAAATAATAAAAAAGTCACTTTATTTTTGAAATAGAAGTTACATTCCTATCATAACGAGGAAATCATAAAACAGAAAATCATAAAAATGACCAATGACCACTAGAAAATGAGCAATCACAAAAATGATTTTTTGAAATAGATGCTTTGAATTAGATATATATATATATATATATTTAATAGAAGTTGGATTTCTATAATTAATGGGGAAATAAACAGAAAATCATAAAAATGACAAATGACCACAGGAACTGATTAATGTTCTCAATTGGGAATATTCTGAAAATTATATATATATATATATATATATATATATATATATATATATATCAAATTCCACCATATTAATGACTAATATCCCTTAACTAAAGCATTAGAAAGTGTAATGTGAATTTTTTTTAAATATACCTGGATCTGAATTCGGCCTTTAAAAGGTATACAAAGCAATTGTAAAAATATGTATAAGCCCTTAGCTTAAAAGAGACGGTATACCATTCGGAATCTGGGAATTTTAAAGGAAAGGTCTTGAGAATGAGGAAAATAACAGCAATCGAGCTCTCACAGTTACGGATTCAGTAGGAATTTTTTAAAATGTTACAAAAAAAAAAAAAAATCTTTTGGAAGAACGTAAAATAATATGTTAAAGGAGGAAATTTAAAAACAAGTTCACAAATAAAATTTTTTAATAATAGTAACGAAAAATAATAATGAAATAAATATCTAAGTTAACAGAAAATTATACTAATTTAGAATATCAATTAATCAAAGTATTCGCAAAGATATTTTTCACAAACATAGAAAAATATATCTTTAAAATTAGTACGGAAAGCTTTTCAGATTTCCCCCCTTAATCTTTTATTTTAAGTTTTAAAAATAAAGAAGTGCCATACTAGAAAGAAAGAAAAGCGAACTATGCGAAGTCATTTTTACTCTGACAAATTCACTTATCACTGCCAACAAAGCTTAATACCAACAAGGGGGAAAAACAGTGATACAAAGGTCAATATTGCCACGAATAGCTGGCACTACGTGACGTGCACGAAATAATACATTGATTTGCCAGTAAGATAAATGTATACATATCTTTTATGCTCTGCTTTATTTTCAATCAATTTCACGGTCAAAGATGTTTTCCTTTTTCAAAGATGTAAAATAAGGAACAGGAAAATACCACACAAAACACTCCTCTAAAAATTCACCTTAACATTGTCTACCAATACTATGTGACCTTATTTTTTTAGATACGAAGCACCCATCAGTCCCCCTAAGAGAATCTTGTAAAAATTACAGCCCAGTCTATATTTCCTTGTGAATTGTGCCCTGAAAACCCCTCGTGCCCCAGACCTAAGTGTACATGAATTCTGCTTGATGGATAGTTAATGTCCTCGGTCATGTTTTGCCCCAAAGCGTTAAGCGCACCACTGTGGGTCTCCATGTCTAAAATCAAATAGTCTTCAACAGTCTGAAAAGAAGTTTTACAGGTTGCTAATTATAGATGGATCAGAAAAATATTTTTTATTTGACGGATTAGCGCTGAAAACGTGCATACTTGCTTCAGCAAGAAAAGCAACTGAATTATAATTTCGTCTAGTTAATGAAGAAGAAGATTAGTATTCAATAAAGGAATCCTACATATTTGACTTGAGCGGAAAAAAGTAAATGTATTATGGTGGGTTTTAGTGTCTAGAATTAGCTTTTTATCAGATGAAAAAAAAAAAAAATGTGAGCCATTTTTTTTTAAAATAATATCATAAAGTAATTGTAGCTTGACAGATTAGTGGAACGATCATGCAAAGCTTTATTTTAGGGGATATGTATATATAACTCTATAATTTTAGCGGAGAAGGGCGAATGATATCTAAAGATATCTCCAGGGGGAGGGGAGTTGTCTTTTGATATCGTAATCAATTTTGATCCAACCAAAGTTTTCTCCTTTTTGTATTTGTAACTTGTTCTTTACATCAAAAGAGTTTGTTACATATCTTCTAGTCTGTATCTTCATGTGTCAAACAGTATCCAATAGTCTGTGAAGACGTTTTCCAGGTTGCTAGTTATAGATGGATCAGAAAAACATTTTTTATTTGACGGATTAGCACTAAAATCGTGCATGCTTGTTTCAGGAAGGAAAGCAACTGAATTATAATTTCGTCTAGTTAATGAAAAGGGAGATTAGTATTCACTGAAGGAATGCTATACATTTGACTTGAGTGGAAAAAAATCAATGTATTATAGTAGGTCTTAGTGTCTAGAATTAGGTTTTTATCGGATGAAAAAAAAATGTGAGACAATTTTTTTTATTAATATCATAAAGTAATTTTAGTTGGACAGATTAGTGGCATGATCGTGCAAAGCTTTATTTTAGGGGATGTGCATATATAACGATATAATTTTCGGGGAGAGAGGAGGTTTGGCAAATGATATCGCAAGATATCTCTAAGGGGAGGGGTTGTCTTTTGATATCGTAATCTTTTTTGATCCAACCAAAGTTTTCTCTTTTCATTTGTAACTTGTTCTTTCCATCAAAATAGTTTGTTATATATTTTGTAGATTTTTATCTAGAGTGTATCTCTATGTCTCAAATAGTCTTCAATAGTCTGAAAAGAAATTTTTTAAGTAGCTAATTATAGATGGATCAGAAAAATATTTTTTATTTGACGGATTAGTGCTGAAATCGTGCATGCTTGTTTCAGGAAGAAAAGCAACTGAATTATAATTTCGTCTAGTTAATGAAGAAGAATATTAGTATTCCCTGAAGGAATGCTACACTTTTGACTTGAGTGGAAATAAAAGTAAATGTATTACAGTAGGCTTTAGTATCTAAAATTAGGTTTTTATCAATTGAAAACAAAAATATGAGACAGTTTTTTATAATCAAAGAGTAATTATAGTTTGGCAGATTAGTGACAAGATCGTGCAAGAGAAAAGGTAGGTGAAATCTTATTTCACTTAGATCATTAAGGATACTAATTAGTAATGAAAAAATACCGTACATTCCAAGTTCCAGACAAATTTATTAAAGATCAAGAAAAAGATGAAGTATGAGCATTTCTGTAATAAAACAAAATAAATAAATAAAGCACAAATAAATTAAATGAATAAAATGTTACACCTTAACTTGATTTTTTTAGCATGTACTTTTATAGAATTGTTGAAAAATTGTTGAGGTATGATTGTTAGTTCTGGGAATTATTGAAAATTTTAGGAATCATGTATATTCAGGATATAAGCAGAATTTCTTTAAAATGAAGGGTTAAAATTGTTATAAAAACTTACATTTCATTTTCTTTCAATTTTCAAATTAATATAGGACGTCTTACTTTAAAATTACATACATCATGTAATTTTAATTTTTCTAATGCAAATCTGGTTTAATTCTTTTGCAGAAAATTTAATTGTATGAAAATTCAGCGTCAGATATTATACAGTTCATATTTTCTTACGAAATCTGCACACAATTTTTAAAAATAGTTTTTGTTGTTTCAATCTGTTTTGTTACCTTGTTGAATAAACTAAAATGTCATAATACAAATTAGCATATAATAATATACATATAATTTTAAATACCAAGAATAATTTTATACTTTGCATTTTTTTTCATATAAAGGTCTTTATATTATGACATCATAATCAAGTCAGTAAAATCCAGTTATTTAATTTTTTAACTATTTTAAATTGAGAGGACGTTTTACCTCAAAATTAGAAAAAATGTCAATTTTCTTAAAAAAAGAAAAAAAAGCACTTGATTAATTTTTAATATTTTGAAATTTCATTTGTACCCATACGGCAATTATATTGCGAGATTTTGTCAATTTTGTCAATGCACCCAGCGCAGTTATCCATTAAATTTAAATTTTAAATGGCTTTTTCTTCATGTTCATATTTTCTTTACCTTCATCTTTTAAAAATGCTAAGGATTCTTTTTATATTTGAGATAGAGATTTAAATTTTTTTAAACATTTCTTTATTATTTATTTAATAAAACTACGTATAAAATAAGCGTTCATGTCTTTTTTCATGTTTATTTTCCTGTTTATTTTTTATTATTTTTTTTTAATAAAAACATATGAAGATTTGTTAGATTTCATCATTTTACATTATATGTATCAGTAAAAAAGTTATATTAATTGTAATATTAAATGTATCTAAAAATCCATCTTGTTTAGTATATATTTGAAAATCTTTTAAGAAAATTGGGCACAAATATCAATATTTAAAAAAAATAGTACGAATTTTTAAAAATTTCAATAATTTTTTTTAATTTAATTAAATATATATTCTAATTTTTTTAAGTGTACTTTTTTTTAACATTGAAAGGCAATAAATTCATCGTTTCAACTTTTTTTTGTATAAACAAAACTGTTGAAAAGATAAACTATCCGCTTAATGGAACGAAATTTATTTGATTGCATGAAACTATACTTAACATTGCTAAATTTGTATGTCAAATTTAGTGAATTGACGTCGGGTACACCGAGAATTTAGCTTCAAGTCAACCCTAAACCCTAACCGAAGTGGAACAAAAGAAATAGTTAACCCGTAAATTAAACTGAACTCGAATTTGAGTCAAGCCCAAAATGAAAGAAAATTAATCCATAAAACAGTTAGTTTATAATTTTATCTCTAATATAACATTTATCTTTTTTTTTTTTTGGTATTAAAATGAACACAAATATACTCATTGATGTCATTATATAATATATTTTGTCATAAAAAAGGCTTCATTCATTTTCTGTACTTCCTTTTGAAATGTCGGAATAATTCGAACCCGAACATAACCCAAAACGTTTGATGTGAACCCGACTTAAATCGCAGGTCTGTTTCGCGTAAAACCAACTGGGTAACCCGACCCAATCTAGAACATTAAAATACACTCTATATAGGTATGTGAATTTATCGTTTATTTACAAACATACAAAAGCCAACAATTAAACTATTTTAAGCTAATAACACCAATTGGTGGAAATGCATTTTCAATTGTAGTATGCGTTTTTAAATTTAGTTATTTTCTAAATGTTATTTGGTGGGTATAAATTCTACAATCTTATTCATATACAAGGCTGCAAAAAAGTTTTCAATAACTTCTGTTTATTAGATTAAATTGCTGATATTTTCAACTGTGGCTATATGTTTGACTGAACTAACTTTTAGCATACTGAGTAGCGTAATGAGTATATAATTTATCTGATGAGAGCTCTAGACATGCATGTCTATTTGCAAAGACACACAAAAGACAATAATTGGCACATTAAAGACCATTCTAGGCTACGAATAAAAACTTGCGGAAATGCGTTTTCAGCTGTGGTATGCGATTTTAAGTTTAATTATTTTCTAAATATTACTTGGTGTGTGCAAATTCTATGTATCATATACAGGGCTGTATAAAAGTTCTCAACAATGACGTTTGATGGCGAAAATTTCTTAACACGTTCGCTGCCGCTTACGTGAAGATGTGATGATAGCTAATGTCGCACTGTAGAAGTGGGTTTTTCCCAGAAGCCGATTTATTTTTATAACAAAGAATTAGTGAAAGATTTTCCCGCGCCAGCGCGTGACTGGCTATTGAACATCACCCCACATCACGCGCTGGCGCGTGAGTGGCTCCTTAACGTTCGCGCCATATCACGCACTTTCGCGTGAGCGGCAGCGAATGTGCTAATGCAAATTTTCAACTGTAGCTATGCGTTTAACAGAACTAACTTTTAGCATACTATGTAGCATGCATACATACCTATAGATTATATACAAAGCTAAAGAAAAAAAAAAATACTTATTTCCCGAGCTATTCATGGTAATAGCAAAAATTGGGTTTTCAAATGCATTATGCTTCTTCCAAATTGTTGATTTAGACAACTTCTTTTCCCTTAGTAAATTCAGAAGTTTTGTTATAGTATTCTGAATTTGATATAAAATGTTTCGTAATCCATGCCACATGCATCATTTTTTGTTCTTGAATACTTATAAACATAGAATGACTGTAACTTTAATTACGTATTGAGCATTTGTGGGGCGAAAAAAAAGGGATACAAAAAATATCTACGCTTAATACTGAATTTTCATATTGATGATTCTATCGAAAAATCAATAACATATTTTATATTGCATGCTAATGAAAAAATTAATGAAATGATTGTATTAATGATTCGATTGAAATTTCAGCAACACATTTCATTACTCATTTTAAGGTGGAAAAAATGAAAGACTTTTATTTGGAAGTGTTCATTAAATTTAAAAGGGAAAAAACAACGAGTGAAAGTCATTAATCATAAATTTAGGAAATCATTTATATTTAAAAAATTTTAATACAAAGGAAAGCATTTTAAATTTTGAAAAACTTTGAATAAAACAAAAGGAGTTAGTTAGTGCCTTGATGGTTCGTTCGTTCGATTATATAAAGCACTAAGGAAATGGAAAAAAAGAAATTAAATTTAAAGCATCCATAGTTAAATTTTAATTAGCGTATTAATTATTATTCACGTTTATTAATTTTTTCTCTCAAAGGCAATTTATTAAAACAGGAAAGACATAACAGATGCAAATTTGTAAAGCCTTACATGCAGATTTTTCTTTCAAAAAAATCTGTAAATACTTAAATGGAATAGATGACTAATAGTAGGAATTATATAACTAAATGCCACGCAATTTTTTTTCTAAAACAGAGAATTATAATGCGCATAACTCATTGACTGGAAAAAACAACAGTACCAATTATGCAAAAATCCCTCCCTTCCTCCATACATACTTACACATATTATTATTTTTTAATGGCATATAGTTTATGGAAAAAGAGGAAGAAGTATATTATATATATATACTTATATTCACCGTTTGTAATATTGTATGAAAGAAAATAATCAATGAGATTTAAAATTCTTTCAAAATTTAATTATAAAGAACAAAATAAATTTTCCTCAATTAACTGACTTTTTAAATAAAATCTTCGAGACGTTCTCGGATATCATGCTTCTTCTTGGAGTAATTGCCTAATTTCATATTGTTCAAATTTTCACCAGTGTATGGACGCCTGCTTATTAGATGCATTAAGACAGAATCAGAATGAGCTACCGGATTCCTCAAGCATACACTACAAAACACTTATGCAATGTTACTCCAAAAAATTGGTTGCAGCATGCTTCCTCCAAAATTTTAGTGTAATTTTGCTTAGATATTGGCGTAATTTAAACAGATATAACTGGTGTAATATTATTCATTACTGTAACATAAAGAACGTATTTGAATCCCCCCTCTCCCCCCTTTCTCAAAGCGGCATCATGACTCGTAATGCTATATGGCCAAAATAAAACTGGCTTGGCAAATATTTATAAAACAGACGTAAAATCGATTTTCTTAATGAAAAACTGTTCATTGCAAAGAATGCTGGAATAGGTCACCGCCAATGTCTGTGAATTCACATATCCTGACTGGCTGAACCAAGCTCTAAGCCTCATCTAAGAAAAAAAAAACTGGAGATCCAAAAGTCATGATTCCGATTCATTCAGAAACCATCGGCTGAATTCCACGCGCGAAAATTTATCTAGAGGATTTGGCTCATGCACAACAGTAAATTTATTTGTAAGGATACATATGCTTTTGATAATGTTTCAATAGGATTTTTTTTTCATGGATAAATGACATTAAGATTTCGTCGGTCTTTGTTTCAGGCTTTCATGACACCGAGCAATGTTTTCTGGTTTTCACAATCTTTTCTGAGAATTACGGTTTTTATTCACTACAGAACCCACATCGCGCCATTTTGCCACTAAGTTTTGCATTTCAGACTTTGTTGGAGGTTTTGCATAACACTTCAATTCTTAAACTCTGACGCAAACAGTTCCGTGAGCATTTTTCACAAGTTGAGTTTCGGATAACATTCGATAGAGAATACCAATACGCACAGTATTATCGTGAGCATCATTTTGTGTTTCAATTGGTTCTTAAACAAGTCTTCCCCCCTCTCACTCAGGTCAAAAGTAAAAACACAGCAAAGAATTCGGGACAGAGTATGCGGGAAATGAGCATGCGCAGACATGCGTCAGCAACCGGTTGTTCCATTGACGTCATTGTTTCCTTCGTTAACAAGAATCAATTTTATGTCTGTCTTATAAATATTTTCCGAGCTAGTTTTATTTGGTGACCCTAAATTAGACAACCATAACCGATAGAGCAAGGATATCAATTTGACATTTATTTTTTTACCGAAGTTTTGGCTTCAGACTGAAACTTTTTGAGGAAGAATTTCTACTTTTTTTGATTACTTAATAATAAAAAAAGTCTAACATTGAATAAATCTGGTAATACATTTGCATTTTCTGGTGTGAATCCAAATTTTTTAAATAAAAGTGAAGGCCAAACTGGCAACCATGCGGTAGAGGCAATCTGCAACGTTTCTAAGAAGGAAGGTCTACATACGGGCATACTCAGAAAATTCTGAAAAAAATTACACAATGTTCTTCTCATGTGGATATACATATTTATAAAAAACAATTCGGCGGAAGCCCGATAGAACGTTCGTAAAAAAAAAAAAAAAAAAAAAAAAAAAAAGTATTTTATTTATTTGGCAATTTATCACCAGTTGGCGACGAAATAAGATGTAAAAAAATACTTTTTTTGTCAAATACTTTTTAAGTTAAAAATGTTTCATGTTGAACTATTTTTTAAAATATTTTTATCAATAACCTTATTTTTTTAAGTTTGAGTTTGTTATAACTATAGTTTTGTGATAAACATATTTATAATGAAAATTAGACATGGAGTTTTATGAATTAAAACGAAAATTAAATTAATTAAATCTGTTTCAATCTCAAAATTAAGTCCAATTGAGACTGTTTATTAAACTTCATTGCTATGGAATATGCTTATCGGATACTGAAATGTATTACTCCAGCACTGTTCATCTAGTCTTTATTTTGGAATACGCTTAAATATATGAAAATATTTTTATCTAAATAATTACTTTTACAGTATTAAAATTAAATAATTGCTACAGCAAGTAAAATATATAAGTAATACAATATAATATATATATATATTAAACTCTCTCATTGTTTAAGTTTAAAGTCTTCAAATACCATTTACAGGCATTCTAAAATTCTATTAACAAACATTTTTCAGTTGCATGAAAATCGTTTGCTTTTGGTGAGGAAAAACGCTGCTCGTCAAATCGTGTGCCGCTTTCGTCTTTTTTACGCCAAATATTTAAAAGTTTTTTTTTTTTTTTTTTTTTTTACAAAGTGTTTACTGTTATTTCGCCGCTAAATTTGACTGATTCTTTATTATAAAGTAATTTAATAAGTATTTATTTCAAAATATCATCAGTATGCCCAGTATGGAGATCTTCCTTGTAAGACTGCTTGCAAACAAACTTTTCTGATAATTAAATTACAGTCGAGTCTCTATATAACGAAATCCACCGTTCCAGTGAAAAATTCGTTATATAGAGAAATTCGATGTATAGAGAATGATGTTAAAAATCGTATTTAATGTGTGAAATTAGAACAAATATTATTTTTGATCTTTTGAATCAATAATTTGAAATGTTTAAAAGTAAATATTAACCTAACATTTTATTTCTTTATTATTTAAGCTGTTTCAAAAAAGAGAACAGGCATTTATTTGAAAGCGTAATGAAAATCAAATAAGGAAGACTTGCATTAATTTCGGACGAAGAAATCTGTAATTTTTTGTTGTTTTGATTTTAAAATTGTTACGCTCGCAAAAAAATGCTCAAATTTTACCACGGAATGAATAATTGTAGTTAACATTTTCCTCCATTTGAAGGCCTCTCTTATGTGCCTCTCATTGATTCTTCTCTTACATGTGTATCAATCCAATTGACACTGTTTTGAGAAAGATGTGGAAAGGTGTGTGGGAGGTGGGATGAATTCGTTGGATTTAAAGAACAAGGAGAGAAGTAATAAAAAAAAAAAGAAAAGAAACCCTTAGCACTGACGATAAATCAAAAATAAGTGATGGAAAATTGATTCCATATGATTTCGAAGTTTTTTAAAACTGTTTTTTATGACCAATTTATGAAAAAATTCGTTATATGGAGATAGATATTTCGCTATATAGAGACTGTTTTTAATGTAATCATGCGAAAAGGAGACCGTTCCTACTAAAAATTCGTTATATAGAGAAATTCGATGCATGGAGTTTCGTTACAGAAAAACTCGACTGTATATTATAAAGCAAAAACATGACCGTCAGTAATGCTCACGTCATAATCATGGTGACAGTGATGGGGTTACAAATGTATGAAATTTAAAATACAGTTAATTTTTTGCACATATTCGCTTCTAAATGTTGTATAATTTACATTTTTACACCATCGAATGAAACAAAAAATAAGCTATGATGTAGCTCAATAAGTATCACTTTACTGCAATAATGCAAAGAAAAATTTTCGATAATATAAATAAATATACAAACTAAGTAGAAAATAACAAGATTACTCCGATTGAGAATTGATTGCCCAAGAACTATTTTATATCGATGGATTATAATTGAGATCAGGCTACAGATTATCTATTTAGTTTTTAGTAAATTTCTGATCATTATTATTTGAAATACATAATCGATATATATTCTATAAAGATTGTTTTTGGCGTAGTTTAAAAGCTATTTATTTGAGATCAGGCTTACAGATTATCTATTTAGTTTTTAGTAAATTTCTGATATTTATTATTTGAAATATATAATCGATATATATTCTATAAAGATTGTTTTTGGCGTAGTTTAAAGGTTATTTAAAATATATATACATATTAAATGAAAAAAGTTTTCTACCTATATTTTCTACCCCGGGCAGTATATACCAGACCTCGAATAATCTGGATTAAAACTTCTGGTATAGTCCTTCTAGAAGACATGGTGATTGCGACGTCACTTCGATGGGCGGAAACCTTAACTTCTTTGTAGTAACAGTAACAAACTTAAATGACAATGGACAACAGATGACAGTAACAATGATTTGATAGCAAAAAAGATGTAATTTAGTTCACTTCAAGTTATACCTAAGACAGTCATATCGCTTCTTAAAATGAGTATAATTCATCCCTTGTTCTAATTACCTCCTTTATAGTAATTGTTCTATTACACATAAGTATTTTAAGGTGCAAAATACCGAATACTAGCTCTTTTGCCCGCGACTTCGCTCGCGTTAAATACAACAAACTATGGAATCGACCTTTTAAAAACCCATAGAATTATTGAGGGATAAGTGGAAAATTAATTTTACTTATTATTCTTATATATATTTACTTTAAACCAAAAAAAACAAAACCAATTCGCGAAGCAAAACCAAATCCAAGACCAAAGCGATTCTCTTATTCCTTAGAAGTCCAGGAATATTATAAATCTAAACGAATTAATCCAATCCGAAAAACAACAACGGTAAAACCGAATCCGGAGCCGAGGTTGTATTCTGAAATAGAAAACCAAGCCAAGACAACAATACCAAATCGTAAATCAATGTGAATCAATCGTCAAATAACAGAGTATAAGTAAGTACCGTATGACTAGGACTCCTATAACTCAGGTTGAATCATCAAGCATCTTGTTTCCCAGTTACCGTTTGTTTCCCATTGATTCCTATGAGGCGAGAAACGTTTGAATGATTTTAAAGCTACAAAATCATTAAAAATGGACGGTTGTTGAGCAGAAAATTATTCTGACATGTTCAGGAATAGCTTTGGAGTATTTAAATTCCATATAAATGAAGAAAAATGGAACAATTTGTCTATAAATGCTTAAAAGAATAAATCTGGATTGGAGAAAAATCGCGCCAACCTAATTGCTTGTACACAACAAACCGGTTCTTCGAATGTTCTACTCTCATATTTTCCCGTGAAAGAGATTGAGTAACTAAATTTGTTCGCCTCGCTATCTACGCGATAAGACGCCAAGTCAGGCAACCATTTTGGAAACTTAATGGAGGCATGATTCAGCCCGTATTGTAGGAGTCTTAAGTATGACTATAGTGTGAAACGCTGGCCGATGCCCGCACTTAAGTACAGATGGAGAGCACACAACGTTATCTTGTTTCAGAAACCTATCAGCGCCATCTATCGGAATCCATGAGAAACATTTTAGCTTTCTACCTCGAAGTTTCGGGATGCTCCATACAAACTTCCACCCCCATTTTAGGGAAGTGGGAGGTTAGAAAGAGACAAAAAGTACACTATGTCATTCTCCATTCCTTGAAATATCTCCACTTAAAAAGTCACGTCAATTCGTTGCTCCGTTTTGCCGTGAAAGACGGACAAACAAACAGACACACATACACTTTCCCATTTATAATATTAGTATGGGTAATGTCATCAAAAGCAATTATTGCTTAAATTATACGTAAATAGATTCAAATTTAATTCAACTATCATTTAAATAGAGGAGCGAAAACCAGTTTTTTTATCTTTATTGAATGGATATTTGTATTGATATATCATTTGAAGCCATTGTTGAATTCAGACACTTTCCTCCAAGAGGGATTTCTGTGGCTCCTGGGGGACCACTGAAAACACAAAGTCTCAAATCTTACGAGAGGGACATCTCATTGAGCCTTGGGGAATTACCCCCCCCCCCTCCGCCGAGGAGGACATCCGCTGAATTCAACACTAATTTAAATCATAAAAATAAAATTTTTACTTTGTTTGTTTGGTCTAGTCTAGGTATTTTCTACTTCAGAATATTTAACGAGTTTCACTGGAAACTTTGCACATCAGGATTTTACGAACAAATTTATATGAAAATAAGTAAAAAATTTTCCTCGCTTACATTATAAAACTGATTTTTTTTTTAATCCCAAAATTATGGTGTGCACTTTAGGAATTAAAATTAGATGGGATATATTATTCCCTGAGAGTCAGAGGGTGGTATTTATTATATCACACATACCTACAGAGGGTTAATAAAGTGTATTTTTATTTAAAACTTAAAGATAAGAATAAAAATTCCAGCACTAGCAGTGGAATTTAACACAATTAAAAATATTACGCAAATTTTATTTACAGATATAGATTTAAACCTTAAACAACTTTCGTGTGGCCCACTACCAACTTTTTATTAAACTAGCTGTTAACTGGAAATCTAGTTTACTGGAAAATTGTTAATCTGATAAAGACGTTAAATTTTTTACATTTATTCGCAAAATATGTGCAAAGCTTTTATATAATGCAGAACAGACGATATATTATTAAACATTAGAATGAGTAACCTTCAAATTTTTATGTCTCCAGAGACTTTAAATGACAATAACTGACCAAGCCCGTGAAATTAAATAACCAATGTCACGCAAATTTTATTTCTTGAGAGGCTTTAGGTCATGTTTACTTATAATTACTTGAATATAGGTCAACTTTCGGATTTTTATTTTGGAAATGATATACAATATTTATAAATAATCTACTTTCTTACAAATGTTTATTCATATTTTTAAAATTAAATCATGTTTTTTTTTTTAATTTTACGAATAATAATAATAATAATAATAATAATAATAAATTAAGATGTTGTCAAGTATGCTTGTCTGAAGAATCTTGGGTTTGAAAAACACAGCTGATCAGCGTATGTTCCAGCTTACACAAAATAGGGTCTAAAGTAAGAAATGCATTTATTTATATTAGTTAAGATAACGTCTTGCGGAATTAACTTAAAACAGAAAGAAAAATTGTTCGTTAAGCATAGAATATGAAACATTTTCCAATACTTCGGGAAAAATTTAAAAAAACTTCATTGTTTAATAAGGTAAAAAAAAAATCTAAATAAACAATTTAGATAAAGCATAACCCATTCTGCAACCGAATTTCAACAGTTAACATCCATAACTAGAAAAGTAGTCCAATTCTTTTGTGCAATCCTTTATTTAATTTAGAGATTCGTATATATTCTGTATAGAGGCTAAAACTTAGTTTAATAAGAATATCCATAATAGTCGAAAACTTCACTTTGAGAAATCTTTACAGGTGTCATGAAACATACTTGAATTCTCTCGTACATCTCTGTATATGACTTACAGATATGCGGCACATATTAAGCTAAAATTTTATTCAGGTTTAAATATCTTAAAGCTACTAAAAACATACTTCCAGACATTATCGATCCCAGGAGGTTATATATCCAGCTCTTTGTGTGTCCCTGTATATGAATTTATTTTTATTATACAAATATTTTTTACTATACTAAATATAGTTCAACTTGAAACACATAACACAATTAAAAGCATCTTTAAGCTACTCATTCTGATACTTTGAAATGCTTACGAATTCTTTTGTGTAGCCCTGTACCTATACATGACTTATAGCATTTACACATAACATATAGTGTGTAAAAATTTAGTTAAATTTAAACATGCATACCATAAATGAAATCCCACTTCTAATCGCTGCACATATTTTGAAAATCCCTTATATTTTGTTACCTGAAAAGATTTGTTTGTTTGTATTTATGTCGGCCAATTATCTACACTGTGGGATATAGGCCCATAAGGGTGGGATGCCCTCCGTGGAGGTCTTTCTAAGGGAACCTAACTCGTATTTACGCAAGGAAGTCCAAGGCTCGAAGAAAATCACGGAAAACTCCGAACCGTTAGGCCGACGGTCGCGATTGGGTTCGAACCCAGCACCTACCGTCTACTAGTTTGGAGGTCAGAACCTCGCGGCCACTGGTGGGGCGTTACCTGGAAAGAAAGAAGCATATTTTAGATCGTCTGTGTAAGTTAAATTTTTCAATTTTGTCACTTACATCCTTTGGCTTCTGGGGTCTTCATATGAGTGAGATATGGCAAGTCGGCCATTGTTCTCGTAGCTTAAATGGCAGAGCTTAGAACGCTAATCCAAGGGCTCCGGGTTCGATTCCCGGCACAGGCGTTTTTCACTCTGTTGGTTCTACGCTTAATTAGCTATGTGATAAATGATTCCTTTATTAAATATTTCTTAAAAATATAAACATTAACTTTTTTCACAAAACGATAGTGTATTGCCAAAACTATGCGTTTTACGTATCTTCCAATAATTGCTTTTACGTTTTATTTTTTATTTAAAATCGCTTTTAATTTTGGAAATTGATTGATATTTTACATTATAACTCTGAAAAAATATGAGGAGAAAATCTATAAACTATATCTTTATTAATTTTTTTTTATTCATTTTTTACAAAAAACTATAATATGGTATCAAACATATCATTTGAAAATTCAAAAATGATACAATTTTTACGAGTTCTATTTCATAAATTGTATATTCATATTCTGAAAGAAAATACAATTCTCAGTCGAACAGTTTATATAAATTTCTTATTCATGCTTTAAAGAAATCGGCTGGGAATTCGAATCTGACAAGTAATTTTTACATCTGCAATTTCGTTATGTTTCACACTACGTTAACCAACCCGTTAAGCACAAATCAACTTATATATATATTTTACAAAGAATACAAAAAGCACAAATGTGCGTGCATCCAAATATGTACAGTTAAATCGCTTCAGTTTTGCAAAAAATAATAAAATAAAATAAAATAAAATAAAATAAAATAAAAGAACAACAACTCATCTCAATCTGAAAATACGTACAAGAGACATTTTGGTCAAAACAATACAATTTATTGCATTTACAAGTGCTCCTTTTCAGAAGAAAGTTTTTTTTTTCTCTGCTTTTATTCTGAATATCCATTGACGTAGGTTGCATTGTTGGGAATTTTATAGCGGAGTAAAAAATATTCACTAGTGGATAGTAGCATGATATGCTCAATATTTCGCAAGTATTTTATTCTTATTCATAATGTACTTATACAACTTATGCTAATGCAAAACATTGGTCAAATCTAAGCAAGATGGTGTCTCTTCATGCGTGTCTCAATGAATATTCTCAAAATTTATTTCTTTACTTGTCTTTCTGTTTTACACATTTTTCTCTTTTTTTCCTAATTCTGTGATCATATTTTTTTGGAAATTCAATATTTTCATGCTATTTCAATATTTTTTCTTCTTTAATTTTGAAATAAATATTTGTTTTGTTTTTACTTTTTCTGTGTTTTTATTTTTATAGTTAAAATACATATATATGTATATCTTTATCATATTTACTTTAAATATTTATATCCTATATTTAAGGCTCCTGTACCCGTCAGGTAAAGCACTCGCAAGCTAATGCTAATGGTGTGGGGATATTATATTCTAATATTTCCTTTGAATATCAACATTTTCATTCATTTTATTTTATTTTACTATTTTTTTTTACTTATTTCTTTCTTTCTTTATTTATTTTGCATTGCATAGCCGAGGTGCATCTCGATATCGCACCTTTTTTACTTTTTCGGTTTCGGTTGCAGATTTTTTTTTTTTTTTTTGCACTTTGTTTCACTTTCAAAATCGGTTCTGAAAATGTAAGTATCATTCTTAAAAATAGCTGCAATCAAAACCAAAAATGTAAAAAGGAAGAGATGTCGAAATGGACGTTAACTATTGAATAAATATATAGTATATATATATATATACTTAAAAATGTCGAAATGCAAACGGAATATTAGAAAATAATTTCCCCATACGATTAGCATTAGCTCGCGAGTGCTTCGCCTAAAGGGGACAAGAGCCCTAACAGAGTCTGTTAAAATAAAAACTATTCCTTTTACATTATCCTTAGGGCAGATTACATTAATAAAATATTGCATTTTTACGGCAGTTTCTTAGTTTAGGGCATATCTTGTACCATATACGTATTAGCAGCAATATTGAAAAGCAATTTGGAATGGCTCCACTCGACGTTCCGAACAATGCTATGAGGATTTAGAAAGTAAATGTATAACGTGTCCCGGGTAATAACGCCAAGTAAGGTTCTACAAATTTTCACGGCTTAGATTTAAACTTTTTTTTTCAAATAAATGTAGGATTTGATACAGCAACTTATTGACAATGTATACAATAAAGAATATTTCAACAGATATGCATTCTTAAAATGTAATGGCGGTATTTCTTGACCAATGCTATTATTCGTTTGTAATAACGCCATGCAAGAAAAACTGTAAAATAAGATGGAATAATCGCATACAAATTGTCCAATTCTAAAGATACAAACTCCTAGAAATTGACAAATTTACCTTAATTACCTTTATTTGCGTAATAATCATTTGATATTTCATTCTTCTGACATGAAAAAATTAGCAGTACAAAGGACATACAATTTGTCTTTATCCCCTATGATTTTTAACATTGACAATAATGCTCTCTTTTGCACCAAAAAAAAAAAAAAAAACTTTTTTAGGTGTAGTTTTAGAAGTAAAAAAAAAAAAAAAAAAAAAAAAAAAAAAAATAACCAGAGTAATAATGCCAATGGATGGCGATATAAACTGGTATACTTGTTGCGCAGTATATTTTGCACTACAAACTACCTCGCGAACACATGTCAGATATTCTACAAAATTTTGAACGTATATGAAATATGCTATAAATTTATGCAATAAATAAAGTGTTATATATATAAAACCCCTCCGTGTATAACAATTCCGGGGTCAACCCATCCACGAGAAAAAGAAACTTATTGCAACTGCATCCACGTTAGGCTTAACTATTCCGAGCCGTTCACAAATATTCTAACTGTCCAACTTATGAAAATATACATATAAAAGATTTATTCATTACTCATTTTCTTTAAAACCTACAAAAACTATTTAATTATAATGTTTAAGTTCTAAATAAACAACCGGCAATTACGGAAAAAAACAAACAATGTAAGCAAATCAATACTGTTGCCATTCAAGAATGACGAATTCCGTGAATGAATCTTTAGAATGACTCCATTGTCGACATCACGACTCAGGAATCATTGGGTGCGTTCGGGAGCTATGCGCGCTGAGCGCGCGCGCTCAGGAAACAGGTACATGGAGTGGATCTTACAGCGGATATAGTACTCGGAAGCAAAAACTCCTCAGCTCGCGCGCACAGCGCGTGTGTCTCCCGAACACGTTCATTGTTTACTCTTTATTGTTGACATTCGTTTTCGTTCTTATAGAGTGTTTTCTTTTAAGTATTAGCTAAAAAATGGGCCAAAATAGGAAATTTTTTTATACATTTTAGATATTTTTATTATTTTCTCTGAGTATTTTTATATATTTTTTGGCTGTAGTTTCACAATATAATCTTTTATAATTGATTTTTTGCCGTACTTTATTCTTTTAAAATTTATGTATTTACGATTTGTTCATTACAATCCCCCCATCCACCAGACAGTTTTGTTATAGTTTTAAATGCAAATTTCTGTTAAAATTTTCTTTTTTTTAATGGATTTTTTTGCCATGTTTAATCGCTGTATTTTTAAAAATTGTTTAAGCCTAAAGTGGCTGATTGACCACATTTGTAATTTTTTATCATCCTTTTAAAAATGCAAACACGTCATTTTGACGGAATGTCTTCTAGTTTTCTAATAAATGTATAGTCTATAGATCATAGAACTTACCTGGAAAATTTTAGATCGGGCATTGACTCTTACTTGATTCTTTTAGCGACAATTTCTACAAATGGAAGAAATTAACTTTTAGTGGTTGTTTATGATTTAGATGACTCAAAGCCCTTCTGCGCAAAACCGGTAGGTACGATTTCCCAACTTCCTTCGTATTACGCGTAATATTAGCACTTAGCATTATTACCCACTCTGGCGTTATTATCCCAAGACTCCTAATACAAAAGAGCTATATGAACTTTGAAAAGCTCACTGTTTTACTTAAAAGGCAACAAAACTAATCATAATATAGATGTTACAAGTTAACAAATATACAATATTTCTTAACTTAATACAATATAATATTTAACATTTCTTAGTGCTTTCAGTCTGCAATTCAAGCAGTTTTTCAACTTTTATTTTGTTGACTTATAAGTGTAACAGTAAAAATTTTAAAGTTCATACTATGCATTTTACTTACCCATCATACGTAGTATAGGGTATTAAGTCTTGCAATCGTTTTGAAAATCGAAAAAAAAATTTGACGGATTTACACGTTTTAGATAGTAGAGATTCCGAAAAACATATTCTTAGAAAAAAAATTTTGCCGTCTGTCTGTCTGTCTGTCTGTAAACGCTCTATCTCCCGAACAAATTGAGATAGAGACTTGCAATTTTGTATGTAGTTAGTATGTAAGAATGGGACGAAGCCTATTTAATATCAGCAACCTCGATTATCCGGAACTAACAAAACCGGAATTTTTCGGACTCTCGAAAAATTCGTTCTGATGAAAGGTACATAAAAATGTTCGAATTTTTTTGTTCTAAGGAATGGACGTAAAAAGCAATAAAATAACACACATTTTGCATATAGAACGAAGTCGATCGGATTATTAGTTGCCGAGATATTTGTAATCCTGTTTTCCACATTCTTCGATTTTTCATGACCCTGTA
Organism: Maratus speculifer; assembly: GCA_964019185.1. NCBI lineage: Eukaryota > Metazoa > Arthropoda > Arachnida > Araneae > Salticidae > Maratus > Maratus speculifer. The sequence goes on from OZ025290.1 coordinate 328,787,134, forward strand.
TTTCATTCAAATTTCAATTCAGAGGTATATTTTAATTGAAAATGAGACGCTTAATCCGACGCAGTTAATTGTTAGTTAATAGAATTATTATTTTTGGAGTTATAAGGATATTTCTTTTACGCAGATCGGTACTACTTGCGTAGTTTGGCGTTTTATATAATTTGTCGAAATTGGTACATCAGCAGTTCTTTAATATAGCATTACTATGTATATTAACAATATTTAAATTTTGTTTATGAATTGCAATGCATTGTATAAATAGTTTTCACATGTTTTATTTTCATATACACATCCATGATGGGTAAGTATTACGGTGGCCCCCAACGACTAGTTTGTGATTAAATCAAGATTACACATTGATTTTCGTCTTAAGATTTTATTTTAGCCTAGCAGCGCCACCTGTGTATCTATTAACACCAAAATGTAAATAGCATCAATTAATGTCAAAGACTATCTGAAATTGAAGTTTCATCGAAATCCTTGAATTAGTTATTAAGATAAAGTTGTCCAGTAAATCGCAAAAAAATGCAGCATAGTAGCGCCACGAGCGATTAACACCAAAATGTAATCAGCATCAATTTATATCAGGGACTACTTGACTATAAATTTTTATTAAATTCCGTGTATTATTTCTTGAGATAGAGGACGCAGAAAATATGTCACATACAGACGGTCAGACAGACAGAGTCAAAAACTCACAAACAAACATTTTGTAAAAACATGCTGTTTTAGAATCTCTGACCACTAAAACAAGTAAATCCATCAAAAACCAGAATTCGAAAATTTTCACGAATCCAATACCTTCTTCTTGCAAAGATAGAAGAAATTAAAAAAGACGTTATATGTTTTTTAAATTGTTTCTTAGACATCATCTTTCTCGTTATTAAAAGGTGAAATTTTGTTAGCATTTTCTGAGTGTAGGTATTTCATAATTTGTGTTTGGTGCATAATTTCCCCCCTTTTTTATTAAATTTGGAACGATAAAAAGTATTTTTTAATAAAAATAAATCAGTACAACCAAAAAAATCAACCGAAAAGAAACCACAAGTTCAATATCGTAATTACATAAGTACGTAGCACCTATAGTCGTCGATCAGTTCGTCTGTCTATCCGCATATAACAGCGAAATAACTACCTAACCGAATAATTTAAAACATTTAATTGTTCATAATTTTGTCGAGTCATTTCCAATTTTATGAAAATTGGATGCATAGTTCAATTACATTGACAATCAAAAGTATTCCGTTACATTACGGCCAATTGAAAAAAAATAGTTTCAGGTGCATTTGGATGATGCACACTCTTTCGAACGTAATAAAGTTGATATGCTTCTATGAAGTGTATAGTAAACCATACACTCTGTACAATCTGTGATACAAAGAATATTTGTTATTAATTTACAGAGACACACAAAAATATTCCATAATAAAAGGAGGAAACATTGTTTCGGAGCCTGTTTTAATTGCATTAAACTATTTCACATTTTCCGAAATTGATGTATGTTAGTGAGGTTTACTACAAATTACTACCTGTATAATAAAAAGCAGATAGTATTTTAGAGGGACACACAAAAGATTTCGCATAATATATAATGTATCCGAAATACTGTATACTATTACACCAAGATCTGAATATTTTTAAAACTTTTTTATAGTACGAACGCATCTCATTTGTTATATTTGACATGTATTCTCCGACTTGTATTATTTGAGAAATCAGTTGTTAGAAGTACTAAATTATTATTTTAACTTAAATTTTTAAAGCATTATATCCGTTAAAAAAATCCTTGGAAATAATAAAATTTTTGTTTTGAATATTAAACTTTATATCAAATTCTTAAAATAACCCCCAAAACATCCTTTGCCGCAGTATTAACATTTTTTAAGATACTTACTAATAAAATAATTCAACTGTAAAATTATTATATTATAAAAAATACTGAATGACAAACAATAACTTGTCATTAAAAAATCGATTTTAAACATATCATTAAATAATAATAATAATAATAATAATAATAAACATAAAACGTTCCAAACCATAATCTTTTCTTTCGAAAAAAATATGTTCATTGTGCATTAAATAATAACAGAATAAGTTACATGCTAATTTTTCGGAAGAGAAAAAAAAAAGTTCCAGCCACTTTTAGGAGCAAGGGAGTGATGGATTTCGTTTAGAGGAAAACAAAATTACGCCTATTATTCTCGTGTTCTCCTGAAAGTTTTCATTAGGAACAACAACTTCTTGTGTTTAATTACGCACGTAAATTGAATCGTGATCAAAAAGGAGGAAGAACACTCTTTAGAAACACTAAACTATAAACTAGATTCACTTATCACATAAACTTCATTTTTAATGCGAAACAATATCGGCTTGTATTAAATTATGCATGTAAAGTGAATCATTAGTTAAACAAGAAAAAAAAATCACGCCCATGATTCGGCGATGACACTGCTGTTGATGTATCGTCCGCAATTGACTGGAGGCACTCTTTTTTTTGCTTCGTTCTGTCATAACGGCATCAAAAAATTTCCAATCCCTTGGAGAAAATGTGTTTTGAAATCAGGATATTATATAAAAACAATACGTAACTTTCTGTTTTGTATAAAATACCAATCAAATAAATAACAAAAATTCCATTTTATATTTGAGTCACTCATGTATTTGAGAATCAGTTGTTAAAAAATGCTTAGTTAATATTTTAACTTACAATTTTAAAGCACTATATTCGTTAAAAATGAAAGATAAAAAATTTTCTTTGAAATAATGAAATCTTTGTTATGAATATTGTTCAATATAATCAAGTTCTTAATACAATCCTAAAAAATCTTTTGCTGCATTATTAACAGATTTTGATATACTTATTAATAAAATACTTCAACGGTAAAAATACTATATTACTAAAAGTACTAAATGACTAACGATAACTTGTCATTAAAAAATCGATTTTAAATATGGCATTAAATAATAAAATGCATAAACATTCCTAACCATAATATTTTCTTTCGAAAGAAAATATGTTCATTGTGCATTAAATGAAAACAGAATAACTTACATGCTAATTTTTCGGAAGAGAAAAAAAGAAAAGTTTCAACCACTTTTAGGAGCAAGGAGTAATGGATTTCGTTTAGAGGAAAACACAATTACGTCTATTATTCTCATGTTCCCCTGAAAGTTTTAATTAGTAACATTATCTTCTTGTGTTTAATTATGCACGTAAATTGAATCGTGACCAAAAAAATAAAAAAAAAAGGAAAAGTGTTTCTTTAGAAACACTAAACTATAAACTAGATTCACTCGTCGCATTAACTTCATATTTTATGAGAAAAAAATGTCGGCTTGTATTAAATTATGCATGTAAAGTGAATTATTATTAAACAAGAAAGAAAAACCAAGCATTAAGTGTTGATTGTGAAACATTTTCCAATAATTCTGGAATACTGAAAAAAAATGTCATAGTTTAATGAGTTAAAAGACGATGTTTCATGCAAACAGGCGGATTAGCTAGAAACGGCAATGTAAAAAAATTATGCAACGTTACTCCATAAAATTTGTGGGAGCATGAAGCCTCCAATCTTATGGTGTAATTTAACTTACGTAATGATGTAATTTTAACTGATGTAACTAGTGTAATATTACACATTTCTGTAACATAACATCAATTGTATTCAAGAAAATGGTGGCAACAAGGCTGACACTAATTTTATGGAGTAACGTTAAATATAATCTTTTTACAGTGCGCATCATTCTTCTCAAAACCAAGTTTTAACAATTACTGCCCATACTCGGAAAGTTATTTTATTTCTTTTATGCAGTCCTGTATATAATCAATAGATTTGTATATAGAGTAGACTTTCCATTAACCGGATTTGGATTATTCGGGTTGCGGATTAACCGGGACGGTAAAAGTCAGTTTTGCATACAAATTATTAGGATGGGGAAAAATTGTAAAATGGAAATTAGTAAAAAGCTCCACGGATAAGAATTCACGCAAGGCATTTTTATTTTAAGTCATTATTATTGTAGTTTCCGTTAGAAACAACATCTTCTTTTGTTTAATTATGCAAGTAAATTGAATCGGGAACAAAATGGAGGAAAAGTGTTTTTTAGAAACGCTAAACTATAAACTACATTCACTTGTTGCATTAACTTCATGTTAATGCATAGGAGAAACAATATCGGCTTGTATTAAATTATGCATGTAAAGTGAATTATTAGTTAAACAAGAAGAAAAAATCATGCGTCAAATGTAGATTATAAAACACTTTCCAAAAATTTCGGCATTCTGAAATAATAAGTCATCGTTTAATGAGTTGAAAGACGATGTCTCGTGCAAACAGGGGAACAAGTTAAAAAAAAAAGTAATTGAAAGAATTAAAATGACCATTTTTTACAAAGACTAAAATTTAAGATTCATAAATAAATTCTATATTAAAAAAAATAATAGTAATAAACATCATTTTGATGTTTTAATGTCATCATGATGATCAAAATGTGGCTTAATGGGATAACAGCATCATATATTACGTGCTCCATGAATTAAACATCTATATTTATAGGCCAATCATAAGAAGTTCCACTATATTTATTAATAAAATACTTCAACCGTAAAAATACTATACAGTCAAACCTCGTTAACATGAACATGCTTAACGTGATTTACCTTTAACATGAACTGTTATCACAATTCCCTGTAGAAACGAATGCAAAGAATTGATACTGATAACATGAATTACTGTTAAATTGAACAAAATTTTGATTGTCCTTGAAGTTCATGTTAACGAGGTTTGACTATATTACTAAAAATACTGAATGACTAATGATAACTTATCATTAAAAAATCGATTTTAAATATAGCATTTAAAAAATAACAAAACCCATAAACGTTCCTAACCATAATCTTTTCTTTTGGAGAAAATATGTTCATTGTGCATTAAATTATAACAGAACAATTTAATGCTATCTTTTTCGGAAGAGAAAAAAAGTAAAGTTTCGACCACTTTTAGGAGCAAGGAGTAATGGATTTCGTTTAGAGCAAAACAAAATTACGCCTATTATTCTTATATTCTCCTGAAAGTTTTCATTAAGAATAATATCTTTTTGTGTTTAATTTTGAACGTAAATTGAATCGTGATCAAAAAGAAGGAAAATTGTTTCTTTAGAAACACTAAACTATAAACTACTTTCACTTGTCGGATGAACTTCATTTTTTATGCGAAATATTATCGACTTGTATTAAATTATGCATGTAAAGTGAAACATTAGTTAAACAAGAAGGAAAACTCATGTGTCAAATGTAGATTATGAAATATTTTCCAAAAAATTTGGAATTCTAAAATAAAAAGTCATCGTTTAATGAGATGAAAGACAATGTCTCGCGCAAACATGGGGACAAATAAAAAAAAAAGTAATTTAATGAATTAAAACGACCATTTGCAAAATGATTTTTTCAAAGACTATAATTTTAGATTCATAAATAAATTCTACATTAAAAAAAAACAATAGTAATAAACATCATTTTGATGTTTTAATTTCATCATGATGATCAAAATGTGTCTTAATGGGATAACAGCATCATATATTACGTACGCCATGAATTAAACATTTATATTTCTGGACCAATCATAGGCATTTCCACTGTGCTTATTAATAAAATACTTCAACGTAAAAATACTATATTACTAAAAATACTGAGTGACTAATGATAACTTATCATTAAAAATCTATTTTAAATATATCATAAAAAAAAAAAAAAAAAAAAAAAAAAAAAAAAAAAAAACCATAAACGTTCCTAACCATAATCTTTTCTTTCGGAGAAAATATGTTCATTGTGCATTAAATGATAACAGAATAATTTACATGCTAATTTTTCAGAAGAGATAAAAAAAAAAGTTTCAACTACTTTTAGGAGCAAAGAGTAATGGATTTCGTTTAGAGGAAAACAAAATTATGCCTATTATTCTCGTGTTCTCCTGAAAGTTTTCATTAGGAACAATATCTTTTTGGGTTTAATTATGCAGGTAAATTGAATCGTGATCAAAAAGGAGGAAAAGTGTTTCTTTAGAAACGCTAAACTATAACCTACAATCACTTGTCGCATTAATTTCATATTTTATGAGAAACAATATTGACTTGTTTTAAATTATGCATGTAAAATGAATCATTAGTTAAAGAGGAAAGGAAAACCATGCGCCAGCGATTCGGCGATGACACTGTTGTAGAAATACTAACTTATTATTCGAACTTAAAAATTTAAAGCTCTACATTCGTTAAAAATGAAATATAAAAAAATTTCCCTTGAAATAATAAAAATTTTTGTTATGAATATTGTTCAATATAATCAATTTCTTAAGATAATTCAAAAAGATCTTTTGCCGTTTTATTAACAAATTTTAAGATGCTTATTAATAAAATACTTCAACGATAAAAATACTTTGTTACTAAAAATATTAAGTGATTAACGATAGCTTATCATTAAAAAATCTATTTTAAATATGACATTAAACAAATGTATATATATGTATGTAAACATTTCTAACCATAATCTTTTCTTTCGAAAAAAAAAAAATATGTTCAATGTACATTAAATAATAACAGAATAACTTACATGCTAATTTTTCGGAGGACATTAAAAAAAAAAAAGTTTTAGCCATTTTTTGGAGCAAGGAGTAATGGATTTCGTTTTGATTAAAACAAAATTACGCCTATTATTCTCGTGCTCTCCTGAAAATTTTCATTAAGAACAATATCTTCTTGTGTTTAATTATGCACGTAAATTGAATCGGGATCAAAAAGGAGGAAAAGTGTTTCTTTAGAAACGCTAAACTATAAACTAGATTCACTGGTAGCATTAATTTCATGTTTTATAAGAAATAATATCGGCTTGTGTTAAATTATGTGTGTAAATCGAATCATTAGTAACACAAGAAAGAAAAATCATGTGTCAAGTATAGATTATGAAATAATTTCCAACAATTCCATTTCAGTCAAATGAAAAGATTCGTTCATTAATGCTAAATCTATGGAAGAAATTTATAAAGATATCTCGATTGCATTTCAATATTTTTAAATCATATATGTACGCACACATATATATATTGCATTTTGTCTATTTCGGGCACACATAATTTTAATTCCAAATTTGCAAACAGCACCAATACTATTTTAATAGAATTTTGCTTTTGCAATAGAAGGCTAAATTAGAGAATTCTTAATTTCCAAAAAAGTCGTTTGTAAATTCCGATGCTAATCAATAATTTCTCATTTTACGAACAGAATTTGCCCGCACGGAAAAGGGTAACGAAAATTTCATTGTCAGAATCATAACAAATGCTGTTCTTTTGCGTACTATTTAATTAAGATTCATATGACAATAAGCTAAGAAAGAAGTTTTGTAGAAGTTCAGAAAATAATGTACTTACAACTAGATTTAACTTATATTACAACTTTCTAATGCTTTTCACGCTTCATTACATATGATTATTTTAGAATAGTAACCTTTATTTTAAATTCAAAGAGTGAAATATATGTTTAAAATAAAAGAATCACAAACAGCATAAACAGAATTAAGCAAATAATAATATTTATTATTATTACTAAATGCCTAAACATAAATGAAGTCATATAGTAAATACATAGACATATACTAACATTATTACATTTAAATAGCAGCAAAAGTACTTCGTAAAACAAAATAATATTCCATTAAAGGCCATATACTATTAATGTACACCAGATTAAAGTACACACAATTAGTACACACAATTAAAGTACACACAATTAGTACACCAGACCCGAAAGGGTTAAATGTTTTAGATAATCATTTTGCTGTTTACTACAGATATCATATCATATTACCGGAAAGTTGCAATATGTATAAGAAAAACTCAACCACTAGATGATATTAAATTAAGGTTTCAATCATTAAATTAGAATTCAAATTATATTTAAAATGTTTCAGTCAAGTAATGTATTTTATTGGAATGGAATTTGTTAGAAAATAACGATAGAACTTGTAGTATTAGAAATAATTTGGCACTTTTGAAAACTGTATTTCATTTAAAGTTTTGCAACAACGCATAATTTTTTCCTAAGGTATATCATTAGGGACTTTCTTAGACAAGAGACAATAGTAGAGAAGCATTATACATCGCATTTTTTTTTCAAAAATTTGTTTTGTTTTGTGAATTAAGTTGTTTGGTAACCTATTATGTAGTAAAGGTACAAGTCTAATTATTTTTGGCAATAATAGAAAAAAAATACGCTGCAATATTTAATATTTTTACGTTTAATAATTTAAATAATAATAATAACTTTTAATATTTAATAATTCATTCTTATAATCTTTCCTGTGTGTTTAGTACCACCATTTAACATCTCACCACATACAGGGTGAGTCTAAACTCAACTCTTAGGCAAAACTTTAAAGGGTGATAGTACACATCAAGAGAAATGAAATTTTCTGCTGAACCTTGATTTTGGACAACTTTAACATGCAAATTTATCTCCATATTATGAAAAATACAGGGTGAATCTAAACTATTGAGCAAAACTTTAAGAGATGACAGCACACGTCAAGACAAGCAACATTCAATAAGAAACTAAGGTACCCAAACGTCTTCCGAAGAAGATAAGCGCCATTAAACTTTAGGGTTCAAAATTTCAAATGATTATAAAAAAAGGAAAAATTGGTTGATTCGTTTGCGGTTTTCGCTAAAATTATTTTTTATGTCAGTATTTTTTTTAACATAAATTTTAAAGATAGAGTTAAAAATGTCTACAGAGGGCGCTTAAGATTTTGGAGTAACGAACAACTATTTTTTACTGGGTTTTTATTATTATTATTATTATTATTGTATTACATTAAATGCTTTCAAAAGCTTAGGCATAAATTTAAATTTTGAGCTCAATATCTGAATCTTTGGGAGTAGTTAAATAGCGCAAACGGAACTGTGTTCAGGAGTTGAAATTTGAACCCCCCTCACCCTTCCTAAACGCAGCTGAGTTGGTGCTACTTATTTTTAAAAATTTGAAATATCATAATAAAGTTTTAAATATAAATAAAACAGCTACAAAATTAAGTAAATAAGAATGTATTCGTTGGAGCTCTTTACTTGCTAAATGGTACACATAAACAAGAACCTTTAACCCCTTGGGGACGAGCGACACGTATACGTGCCGCAAAAAGACTTAAGTATCCGCGTTAATCATCACCAGTAAAATTATACTGAAAATTTTGCCTTCTTTAATCGGAGCATTTCCTCGATTTAAAAAGGCACAAATCTCTGTTTTTTAAAACCGGTGATAATATACCGGTATAATTAAAAATTTCGTAAAAGACTCCCGTCGCAAAGGGGTTAAATGAACCTGTGCGATCAAAATATGCAATATATATTTCGAACTGCTTCTACAGTCGACATCAGGATAAAATATGATTAAAAAGTGACCGTTATATTTTATCCCGAGGACGGCTGCAAAAAGAGTTCGAAAAGTATATTTTATCATTAATTTTAACTGTACAACATTTGTCTCATTTAAAGGTTCATGTTTATGAGCACCATTGAGCAAGTTTAGGTGTTTTTAACGAATTTAGTATTTATTATAGTACATTATGGTGCATTTGTCCAACCTATGTTTATAAGTTACAAAATTGTTATTGTTTTCCAATTTAAATTTATGTTTTATATTACAAGCATTTGGACTGTCTTAAACGTAGTTAGTAGAACCAGTACTTTTTCCGAATACTAATATACTTCTTATAATAATAAAGATTCTGCGATTGAATACGGTGAAAAATTTTAAAAGCTAGCTGTCATATCAGAACAGTATTTGTTGGAACAATATAAAAATGCACTTTAAGGAACATAATTTTATTTTTTTTTAATTTTAATTTATTTTTTCATAATATGAAAAATGAAAAATAATCCCCTACTCATAAGTTATGAAACACATTCCAACACAATTAAAATGATATTATAAAACTTCGCATTTTCATAATACGAAAGGGAAATGAATAATGTGTATCAATTCCAGTATATTAGCAATAGTAAAGCATCAGTTTCAGCTAGGTGGGGAGGCCTACCAAATGACTTAAGCTCAACAAGCCCCACCTAGCAGGGTGAAACAACTATGCTAAAAGCCCAACCATGGACTAAGACAGGAGTGTCACAAGGAAAAGAGAATCTCCTTAGATATACGGAACAAGGAGAGACCAGAAACACTACTGAATGGCCCTCAGACCGCCGTCAAAAATATATTGGATACCAAATGAAAGAATATAATTTAAACACAATGGCAACGCGTATTAAAATGTGCTTTGAATAATCACTACCTGTAAAAGTATTGAAACAAAATTCTCCTATGTGCGTTTCTATAATACACGATATATGCGATAAACATAATTTTTATTAGTAAACACGTTGTGGTTTAGTAATAATGCAGATAAATTTCGTAATATTTGAAGTAATTATGATTATTAAAATATGCTTCTATTTTAGTTGTTATCACCCATAGACCATAATATATACGAATTATTTTGAGTGTTTGTGCAAACAAATTTTAATTGCTATATTTTTCGTTTTCTATAAAGACATATATTAAACCTCAATAACATAATCCAAATCTATTTACAAAATTGATAGACTGATAGATAAACTGAAATCAGTAAACCCTTTTCAACTATATTGAGAAATGTTATCAAGACACAATTATTTTGGAGAACGGTAAATAAAATATAAGCAGATTTATTTACATTTTTAGAAATATTATTACAATCGTAAATTTTTGGATTAAATTAGATTTATTTCTGTACATGTCGAAGAAATGGCAACAAATCTATGGAAATTATGATTATAAATTCTATTCACTACATTCAACAAAACATGATTTTCTGGCGCTATTATTCAAATAAAGTAGGGGAAAGTTGGATAAAACCGTGTAGATGGATAAAACAGGGAACCAGGCTTTAATGGCTTTATTTGCGACGGTATCTAGCCGAAACTTTTACAATTACTTTTAGGCGAGCGGCATGCTAGCTCCAAGTAACCAGAAGTTATGTAAACGAACGAACTCATTTCGCAGTGGGGTTTTTTTAAAAGATTTCACGTGAAAATGTTAAAAATTTGACGTCTGCAATATTACATTACTAATCCTAAATATCTAAGAATTTAGATTAGGTAAGTATATAGTATGATAGTCTATTATTTACTCGTTATTTTAACGTTTTGTATTGGTGTCTACGAGTTATCTGAACATCGCTAGAGTAACATTTCTTCAAAATAGCGTGGTCGGACAAAACCGGGATGCAGATGGTCGGACATAACCGGGAAGTTTCCGGTTTTGGACAACTCATTTATTTGCATGATTGAAATAGAATTAACTTGTTTATGCATTGTTTGACGATCTATAAATATTTAAAAACTATAAAAAAAATATTATTTAAATTAAGGTGTTATATAAAACATTGTTTTTAGTCATTTCTATTGCAACATCTATCCTTATTTTAATCCTCTAAAAATCAGAACTCAAACAAAGAAAAAAAAAGAAAAGATGGAAAAACAAGACAAGAAGTACTTAACCCTGAAGCAAAGCTTTCCATGATGACAGAAAAGAAAGGTAGAAAAACTGATGTGAAAAAGAAAAGTCATAAGAAAAAAAAAAAAACCTTGAAATCAAACGAGGAGGAAGATGAAAATGAAGCATGCATCTTTTGCAACAGCTTACATGAACAATCTAAACCTAAGGAAAGTTGGATACAGTGCCTTCATTGCAGAGAATGGGCACTTGAAGCATGTAGCAATGCAAATGAACAACATCTAACTTTGTGATTTTTTGTGCCTAACATTTTTAACTCTTAAAACATAACTTAACTCATTTTTATTTTGTGTAGATTTGATATGGATTCATATTCCATAAATATAATATGTTAATTTTTCTTGTGAAAGTTTTTTTCTTCAAAAAAGTGTTGCTATGATCTCAATTTCTGTTTTTCGTGACTGAATGAATACTTTTTTTCTTCCCAAGGAATCAATTTATCGTTTTAATATAAATTTTGACTGTTTTGTTCACATAGTGCACAGTAATAAAAAGAAAAACATTAGGGTCCCGGTTTTATCCGACTTTCCCCTATACAATAAACAATCTGCTAAATGGATAAGTAAGCAGCACATAATTTTAGATTTGTTTATATATGCTGTTTCTACAATTTATGCACTATCTAAAGATTTAGACAGCAACTGAATCTTTAAACAATGAAATCCATTTCCAATGACACGAGAATATATACTAATAGTCTTAGGATTAAGAAAAAGCGCTTGGAGTCCTTTTTATAATTTTAACATCTAGTGTTTTTAATTTTGAAAATGAAATGTTTATTTTAAGAGACCTATTTAGTAATGAGTTTTGATGAAGTATTTTTACTTTTTTCTATCTTTGCAAGAAAAAATAATTGAATTCGTGAAAATTCTTTAATTTCGGTTTTCGACAGATTTACACATTTTAGGGGTTTGAGATTCCTAAAAATGTGCTTTTATAAAATGTCTGTCAGTAAGTCTATCTGTATATGGGCATAAATTTTGTGGGCGCTCTATCTCAAGAATTAATAAACGGGATTTCACGAAACTTTAGATTCCGTTTTGGTGTAAATCGCACAACAGGATGCACTGCTATGCGGCATTATTCATCATTTCGCAATAGTTCTATCTCAGAATCTAATGCATGAATTTTCATCCAATTTCAGATTCAGTTAGTCCCTGATATAAATTAGTATTCATTAATTTTTAGAAAAAATCGCTCCAGTTTTTATTATTATTATTATTATTATCATTATTTTTTACTATTTTGGGAGAATTTTGCATTAAATACTAATGCACAGATTTTTATCAAATTTCAGATTCAGTTAGAACTTGAAATAAATTGTCGCAGATTAGATTTTGGTGTAAATTACCTAATCGGTGACGCTGCTATGTTTCATTTTTCTGTATTTATTAACGTGTATGTGATAGAAGAAAGTTTTGGGATTGCCACATCCGACTAGTTTTGTTAATGTTGTCATTTTTTAATATTATAATCTTATTTTAGCAGTTTTCACTCATAGATCGTAATGTTTCTTAATTATTTTCAATGTCCCTCGTACGCTTTTTCAGAAAGGTTCACGTTTTCAGCACCTTATCGCCAAAGTAGCGACTGGCGCGGAGATGAATTCAACTCTATGCACCCTTTCTTGTTTGTGATATCATACACGTAGCGAACCTTTGCTGAGAGCAGCCCATTTTGCTCTGTCTGTTGATTTTTAAATAACAAATAAATAATTTTCCATTAAAAGAAGAAAAGAAATAGAGTAAAATATAAAAAATCAGATATAACTTTTTGTGCACCATTTTCATTTTTTTTTAATCCTTTACATTTTTTTAAAAGCTTTATAGTATTTTATTAAAATACTCGGACTTATCCTTTGTGCAAATATCAGTTCGTAATACAGTTTCTTTCAAAGAACTTTTTTTTTTATATAGAACACATGATTGAAAATATTCCTTTAATTTAGGTAAGATTTTATTTCTAAATTATACTAGGGTAGATGTGCCAGTAATGGGCCACCTTAAGGAATTTCTCTAAAAAATAATTTTTTATTAATAGTTATAATTATTGTATTCCAATTTTTTTCATATTAGATTAATCTTTCAACAATATTTAACTAATCCCACAGTTACATTTCCCAATAGAAATAAAAATTTCATTTTAAATAATAGAAATATGTCTAAACACCCAAATGCCCAGTAATGGGCCACCTATGTTCCAGTAATGGACCGCCTATGTTCCAGTAATGGGCCACCCTACAAAAAATAACAGATAATTATTTTTAGGTGCGTTCGTAACTATGTAAATAGGTAGCACCTATAATTGTCGTTCAGTCCGTCTGTCTGTCCATCTATCTGTCCGTTTGTCTGACAGTCTGTCTATCTGTCCGTTTGTCTGTCCGTCCGCATATAACAACGGAAAACTATCCAACCGAATCGTTTGAAATTTAAAATACATAATTATTACATAATTTTGTCGAGTCATTTCAAATTTTATGAAAATCGGATAGATAGATCAATTACAGGGACATTCAAAAGGATTCCGTTACATTACGGTCAATAGGGAAAAAAAGTTTTAAATGCATTTTAATCGTTTGAAATTTAAAACATATAATTATTGCGTAATTTTGCCGAGTCATTTCAAATGTTATGAAAATCGGATGCATAGATCAATTACAGGGACAATCAAAAGGATTCCGTTACATTACGGTCAATGGGGAAGAAGTTTCAAATGCATTTTAATGATGTTACACTCATTCGAACATAATAGAATTGGCATGAATCTATGAAATATATACTAAAATATGCATTCTGTACAATCTGTGACGCAAAGAATTTTTATTATTAAATTACAGGGCTACACAAAAGTATTCCACTATATAATGCTATACGGGGAAACATGGTTTGGTACGTGTTTTAATTATATTCAACTATTTCACATTTTATGAATTAGATATACGTTGCTGAGGTGTAATAAGAATTGCTATTCCTGTATATTTACAGAATTTCAACCAATATACTGTATCCGAAGTACTATTTACTATAAAAGCAAGATCTGAATATTTTTAAAACTTCGTTATCGTACGAACGCACCTCATTTGCTACGTTCACGTGCAATTTCCAACTTGTTCTTTTTATGTCTGCGTAAGTCGCATCTTCTTCTTCCTCTGAATCCACATTATCCTCTTGTATACAAAATTCGGCCTTTTTGAAGCAATTGTAAATTGTTTTTTCTTCAATTACCCCCATTGATCCCGTTCTTATATGTATAACTATTCAATTAACACTGTTTTGAGAAGGATGTTGAAAGGTATGTGAAAGGAGGGGGTTGATGCATTTGTTGGACTTAAGGAACAAGAAAATTCAAGCAGAGGAGTAATATAAAAAAAACTCAGCACTGAACGATAAATTAGAAATAAGAGATGGAAATTTGATTTCATGTGATTTCGAAGTATTTTTTTACAACTGAATAAAGAACATTTTATGAAAATATTCGTTATATGGAGATAGATATTTCGCTATATAGAGACTGTTTTTAATGTAATCATGGGAAAAGGGGAACATTCCTACTAAAAATTCGTTATATAGAGAAATTCGATGTATGGAGTTTCGTTATAGAGAGACTTGACTGTATTTATAAAGAAATTGTCTTTATTAAATTCTAGTAAGTAAAATTTAAGTATTAAATTTGTTTATTTAGTTTTCAGTTAAATCAAAATATTTTACCACTACTGAAATTACACTTTTAGTATTGGTCACTTGGGTGGCCCATTACTGGCAAATCACGAAATAAGCAATCCAGTAATGGACCACCCCTCCTAAAATCTTAAAAATAAATAAAATTTTGTAAATGGCCATTGGTATATTAAATTCAATGTTTTATATTGCTAACCAAACAAAAACATTCAATTTTTACGGAAAAATAAAAAAGATATAAAACTAAGTAAGTAAAGTCTGCTCTTAGCACGTTCATTAAGATTTTCAGTGAAAAACAGAAAAACTGTGAAACTTTATTTTCTGCTTCCTAATTGTTTTGACGAAAAGTGTAAAAAGTTAATCCAGCTTATAAAGCATGCAAGGTAGAGTTCAGAAAAAAATAATAAAAGCTTAACTATTATTTATTATTTTTTTATAAACCAAAAAGTGCGAGGTGGCCCATTACTGGAAGGTGGCCCATTACTGGCACATCTAACCTAGTTCGTCTGCGCCATTTCGGATCAACGCAAAAAACAGAACGACGATTAGCGTTTGGAGATAGATCTGGCTGAGCGATCTGGTTCTCTCCAAGATTGCTGCTGAAAACTTGAGTCCTTCTGAAAAATCCCCCTGTACATCTTAATTGCTATACTCTTCATTTTCTATATAAATCCCATTAAATTTCAATACCATATATAAAATTGATAGTAATACAAATTTATTTATAAAATTGATAGACTGACAAACAAACCAAAATCATAAACACTTTTCAATTATAATGGAAAATGTTATCAAAACAGGATTATTTAGGGAATGATAAATAAAGTAGCTTTATTTACATTTTTGCAAATATTATTACTATCGTAAATTTTGGATTAAATTGGATTTATTACGGTACGTATATAAAAGATAGCGGCACATCCACGGGAAGTGTTACTATAAATTTGACTCAATACATTCAACTAAATGTAGTTTTGCAATAACTGTTATTTAAATAAAGTATACAATAAACAATCTACTAGATAAGTAAGCACCACATAATTTTAGATTCGTTTA
This sequence comes from Maratus speculifer, assembly GCA_964019185.1. NCBI lineage: Eukaryota > Metazoa > Arthropoda > Arachnida > Araneae > Salticidae > Maratus > Maratus speculifer. The sequence goes on from OZ025290.1 coordinate 328,803,459, forward strand.
CATGTACTGATTCTACAATTTACGCACCATCTAAAGATTTAGACATCAATTGAATCTTTAAACAATGAAATCCATTTCCAATGACACGAGCATATATTGTAATAGTCGTAGGATTAACAGAAAGCGCTTGGAGTCCTTTTTATAATTTTAATATCTAGTGTTTTTAAATTTGAAAAACAAATGTATATTTTAAGAGACTTATTTACACTCCTCGACATTGAAAATGCAACACCAAGAAGGAGTGGTCAGAAATTTATGCAAATTTCAGAGTAGGCGCATGTCACTGAGTTATGCAAATGATGTGAAATGCGTAGGTCTCCGACGCACGTGAATTAAGATATAATGGAAGGAACTTGTAGAATGGGCAATATTCGTGTCGCTATTTCTGCCAGACGAATTATGGAAGAAATTTTGTTTTTGTCTCGAAGGATACGTGTATAGAAGAGAATGTCAGGCCACCGTCAACGAAGGCACTTCCTGCAGATAAACGATTTCACGAGAGGTATGGTGATGGGACTGAGAAGGGGGGGTTGGTCTTTACGTCAAATCGCAGCTGATACCCACATGGGTGCGAGGACGGGGCATCGTCTATGGCGAACATGGTTGGAACAAGGAAATGTGGCAAGATTAAGGGGTGCAGGTGCATCCAGAGTGACGTCAGCACGCGTGGATCGACGCATCCACCGACAAGCTGTGGCGGGCCCGCAAGTCACTTGTACCTTGATTTTTCAGCATGTACAACATACCCTGGATGTTTCGTGTTGACCAGAACCATTTCCCGTCGATTGGTTAAACATGGCCTGCACTCACGGCGTCCGTTAAGAAGACTGCCATTGACTCGACAGCATAGACGCCAACGTTTGGAATGGTGCCGGACTAGAGCGACTTGGAAGGCAGAATTTCGAAACGTTGCGTTCTCAGATGAATCACGCTTCTGTTTATCCAGTGACAGTCGCCGCATACGTGTGTGGCATCTACGTGGAGACAAATCAAATCCGGCAATAACTGTGGAACGCCCCACCGCGCGACAACGTGGTATAATGGTTTGGGGCGATATTGCGTATAATTGCATGTCACCTCTAGTTCGTATTCAGTGCACTATGACGGCCCAACGATTCTTGGATAATGTACTGCGACCAGTGGCAATCCCCTACCTTCAGGGGCAGCCTAATGCAATTTTTCCGCAGGATAACGCCCGACCACATAGTGCTCGCATGTGCCGACATGCTCTGCAAGGTATACAGATGCTTCCCTGGCCACCGTACTCTTCTGATCTGTCACCAATCGAACATGTGTGGGATGTGATTGGACGCCGTTTTGCGGACTCTGCCCCTGCCTCGTTCAGAAGATGAACTGTGGAAAATGGTTGAAAGGGAATGGAAAGCAATCCCTCAGGACACCATCCACGCTCTTATTGACTCGATGCCTAGACGTGTTTCTTCGTTCATCGCAGTTCGCGGTGGTCTCCGCGGTGGCGAGCCGACGCCGTTCTCGTTCTGTATTCTGACTATCATTTTGAAATAAAGATCGCTTAATGCTTCTTGCTGTCTCTGTCTTTTCCCCAAATTTCATCAATTTCTGACCACTTCTTCTTGGTGTTGCATTTTCAATGTCGAGCAGTGTAATAATGTGTTTCGATGAAGTATTTTTACTTTTTCCTATTTTTGCAAGAAGAAAGAATTGAATTCGTGAAAATTTTCGAATTCCGGTTTTCGACGGATTTATACGTTTTAGGGATTAGGGACTCTGAAAAACGTGCTTTTACAAAATGTCTTGAATCTGTCAGTTTGTCTAAATTTTGTGGGCGCTCTATCTCAAGAACTAATGCACGGAATTTTACAAAAATTTTAGATTCAGTTTTGGTGTAAATCGCACAACAGGAAGCATTGCTATGCGGCATTATTCATGATTTCGCAATAGCTCTATCTCAGGATCTAATGCACAAATTTTCTTCAAACTTGAGATTCAATTAGTACCTGATATAAATGAGTATTCTTTAGTTCTTTAGTTTTTGAAGTAAAACGCTCAATAGATGGCGCTGCTATGCGGCATTATTTATGATTATAGCAATAGCTCTATATCAGGCACTAACACACGCATTTTTATCAAACTGCAAATTCAGTTAGTCGCTGATATAAATTAGTATTCTTGAATTTTTAGAGTATATCGCTCAACAGGTGGCACTTCTATCCAGTTTTTTTTTACGATTTCTACGAGAATTATACCTTAAATACTAATACACGGATTTTCATCAAATGAATTTGAAATAAATTGACACAGATTACATTTTGGTGTAAATTACCTAATCGGTGACCCTGCTATGTTTCAATTTTCAGGATGTATTAACGTGTATGTGATAGAAGAAAGTTTTGGGATTACCACATCCGACTAGTTTTGTTAATGTTTTCAGTTTTTAATAATGTAATGTTATTTTAGCAGCTTTCACTCCTAGATCATAATGTTTGTTAATTTTTTTCAGTGTCCCCGTACACCTTAATTGTTATACTTTACATTTTCTATATATTCCCCATTAAATTTCAATATCATATATAACTCGTCGCTGGGGTTGGGGGCCACCGTAATACTTACCCATCATGGATATGCATAACATAATGTATGAAAATAAAACATGTGAAAACTATTTATAAAATGCATTGCAATTTCAAAACAAAATTTAAACGTAGGGGAAAGTCGGATAAAACCGGGACCCTAATGTTTTTCTTTTTATTACTGTGCACTATGTGAACAAAACAGTCAAAATTTATATTAAAACGATAAATTGATTCCTTAGGAAGAAAAAAAATATTCATTCAGTCACGAAAAACAGAAATTGAGATCATAACAACACTTTTTTTAGAAATATGCAATATCCCGATTTTGTCCGACCAGGGCGGATAAAACCGGGAGCTGAAAAAAATAATTAAAAGCACATTGTAATTTTGAAATAATACTACTTACTAAAGAAAAATGGACATATTATACTTATGGAATATGAATCCATATCAAATCTACACAAAATAAAAATGAGTTAAGTTAGTTAAAAATGTTAGGCACAAAAATCACAAAGAAAGTTCGATGTTGTTCATTTGCATTGCTACATGCTTCAAGTGCCCATTCTCTGCAGTGAAGGCACTGTATCCAACTCTCCTTAGGTGTAGATTGTTCATGTAAGCTGTTGCAAAAGATGCATTCTTCACTTTCATCTTCCTCCTCGTTTGATTTCAAAAGTGTTTTTTTTTAAATCAGTTTTTCTACCTTTCTTTCCTGTCGTCATGGAAAGCTTCAGTTCAGGGTTAAGTACTTCTAGTCTTGTTTTCCATCTTTTCTTTTTTTTTCTTGTTCGAGTTCTGATTTTTAGAGGATTAAAATAAGAATAAATGTCGCAATAGAAATGACTAAAACAATGTTTTATATAACAACTTAATTTAAATAATATTTTTGTATAGTTTTTAAATATTTATAGATCGTCAAACAATGCATAAACAAGTTAATTCTATTTCAATGATGCAAATAAATGAGTTGTCCAAAACCGGAAACTTTCCGGTTATGTCCGACCATTTGCATCCCGGTTTTGTCCGACCACGCCATTTTGAAGAAATGTTACTCTAGCGTTGTTCCGATAACTCCTAGACACCAATACAAAACGTTAAAATAACGAGTAAAAAATAGACTATCATACGTTATACTTACCTAATCTAAATCCTTTTGTATTCAGGATTATTAACGTAATATTGCAGACGTCGAATTTTTAACATTTTCACGTAAAATCTTTAAAAAATCACCACTGCCAAATGAGTTCGTTTACACGACTTCTGTTACTTGGAGCTGGCATGCCGCTCGCCTAAAAGTAATTGTAAAAGTTTCGGCCAGATACCGTCGCAAATAAAGCCATAAAGCCTGGTTCCTTGTTTTATCCACCTACCCGGTTTTATCAAATTTTCTCCTATATCTAAATATTGTTAATATACCATAGTAATGCTCTATTTATGAATGGCTGATGAACCAATTTCGACAAATTGTATAAAATACGAAACTACTCAAGCAGCACCGAACTGCGTAAAAGAAACATCCTTATAACTCCAAAAGTAATAATTATATTAACTAACAGATTACTGCGTAGGATTAAGCGTCTCATTTCCAATTAAAATATATATCTGAATTGCAATTTGAGTGAAATACAGGGTCATGAAAAATCGAAGAATGTGGAAAACAGAATTACAAATATCTCCGCAACTAATAATCCGATCGACTTCGTTCTTAATGCAAAATTTGTGTTATTTTACTGCCTATTTTTTTTTCATATCTTAGAATAAAAATTTTCGAAAAATTTTATGTATCTTTCATCAGAACGAATTTTTAGAGAGTCCAAAAAATATTTTCGGATAATCGAGGTTACTGATATTAAATAGGCTTTGCCCCATTGTTACATACTAAGTACATACAAAATTTCAAGTCTCTATCTCAATCTGTTCGTGAACTAGAGCGTTTACAGACATACAGACGGACGGCAATTTTTTTTTCCTCTAAAAATATGTTTTTCATGTCCATTATATGTCAATTTCGAATGACACAAGTATATATTGAAAAAGGTCTCAAGATTAGCAGAAAGCACTTAGAGTCCTTTTTAGAATTTTTACATCTAATCTACATTATAAAGGCCAAACATATCTGGGCTTAATGCATACGTCATTTTGCGAATGGCAACACTTTTCCCTGTAATGTCGGTTTTGCAATTTTCGCTACAGCAAATTTTACACTTCTAAACATCGCACATTTTAAATTTTTACACCGTCGTATAGAGAAAAAAATGTACTATTAAATACAATTTGTTTCAAAGCTGTATCTCAATTTATTTTTGATAAATTAATTGTTTTATAATTTTTAGTACTAATTTTGTTATTGTGGCAATAGTATCATTCCATTTTCTCTTAAAATTAAAAAAAAAAATCGAAATTATAATGCGTCTTATATAAAATCCACTAAATTTCGATTTTTATTAATTTTGTTAATTTTAGCTTGAAATATTTGCTTGAGAGTTAAACTGACGAATATAAGATGTATTTTTTACTATAACTAATTTTGTAGATTTATTACAAATAAATGAAACAGTTCTATTTTAAAGATTTTCTTTCGTCGAATTTCGACGGGTTCCACCTCGTGTTTTTAATTTTGAAAAACAAATGTATATTTTAAGAGAGCTATTTATTAATGTATTTCGATGAAGCCTTTTTTAACGTTTTCATTCTTTTAATAGTGTAATGTTATTTTAGTAGTTATCACTCATAGATCATAATGTTTCTAATTATTTTGAATATCCCCGTACACCGTAATTGTTATATTCTCTCAATAAATCTCAGTATTATATATAAAATTCACAACAATACAATTTTATTTACAAAAATGATAGACTGATAATCAAACCGAAACACTTTTCAACTAAGGTATCTAATGCAAATATGGCCAATGCAGGTAATATGCAATATTGTTAATAATTCCAGTGAAATTAAGATGATGCTTGGATCTATTATCTGGATAAAATAACCAAATAACATAGTATAGTACCGTGTTGGCCACAATCCTTGATCATGTGCATAGGGGAGCAGTCATTGTTGATTTGTTATTAATTGCGTTGGCATTTTATAAAATTTTCTCTTGTAAATTTGTTATTTTTCTTACTTAAACAAAGTATTTGTATTTGTTGTTATACATAATAATTTAGCTAGTTTTAAGTCCTTTTTGTCTGCAACAATGAATTTTAATAGTGGTCAGGCAGAATTACGAACACTTTTTCAAAACTCATCATTGTTGGTAATATGCCCATTGGGCATATTACCTGCACGAATGGTATATTACATTCATATAAATAATTTTCGCTTCTTTTATATTTATTTATTTATGGAAATAACTGGGTTGAAAATTTTAATGCACTATTAGCATTAAATACCAAATAAAAAAACTTTTAAAAATATTTATTGCTACCAAGTAAACACAAAAGATATCAAATGTAATAATGTTAAAATAAAATACTAAATTTTCTTCTCTTTAATTTATTTATTTATTTATTTGTAAAATCTCAAAAAGTAAATTTGGTTTTCTGCGGTTTTAGTTTCTTATGTGTTAAATATGAATATTTTCATTATATTTCACCTATGGCCATATTACCTGCATATGGGCATATTACCTTCATTAACTAGACTTTTTTTCAAAAAAATACTGCAAGTTTAAATCTTGATTAATTTACATTTAAATTTTTTTCCAATACTAAGGAGATTTTTCTCTTTTAGACAATTTTTATTATTATTTTTAAATCGCTTACAACTATCTCTAAAAAAAATTATATTCTTAAAATGGCCATATTACCTGCACATACCTTATAATGTAAAATGTTATAAAAACAGGATTATTCAGAAAACGGTAAGTAAAGTATAAACATATATTTATTTACATTATTTTCAAATATTATTACAATTTTAAATTTGTATTAAATTGCATTTATTACTTTACGTATGGAAGAGGTAGTAACAAATCTTTGGGAAATGCTAATATAAATTTTATTCACTACATTCAACTAAACTTGGTTTGCAACAACTATTATTCAAGCAAAATATACAATAAACAATCTTCTAAATGGATAAAGTAAGCAGCACATAATTTTAGATTTGTTTATACATGCAGTTTCTAGAATTTATGTGTAATCTAAAGATTTAGGCGGCGATTGAACATTTAAACAATGAAATTCTTTTTCAATGACACAAGAATATATTAAAATCAGAAAAATGCAATATATATTTGTAAGTGCAGCACAGAAGTTATGCAGGTATTTTATCTATGATAGTAAAATAAGAGCTATTTACATTAAACCTTTTAAGTACTGCTAAAACATAAACATTAACAGCAAAATTACTATAACTGTATTTTATATAAAATTAAAATAGTTTTAGAGTAGTTTTATGTTAAATAAATGTTTTAATTTAAACAATAACAATAAAAATAATAGTAATAATAATAATAATAAAATACAAAGAACTTATTAAAAAAAATTATATGGACAGTTGTAAAATTTCGAATGAATGAAAAGTGTCTGGGCTTGGATTCGTTCCAGGTGATGTCTTGCTGAAGCAATCAATGGTTTACAAACTGAGGCATCCCGGACGAATCTGGCAGACTAATTCACCCATCTAAACTTTAATGATCACATCATCTGGTTTGATATAAGAATCAGCTTAAGAGAAGCCATAAGAGAATTTTTTTTCAAAAAATTTATTTTTGTGTTACTGGCTTAAAATGTTCTCTAAACCTTCCTAAATCCATTCGCATACTCGTTTTCTTTTTTTTCTTTTTTTTTTTATTATTAAAAATAGTTTTAAAAATTCAAAGGAATACACAGCCTCAGACGCCATGTGCATTCACATTAATTTTACGTTAACATATTATATTTATTTCTATTTTTAAATTCTATGCGCACGACGATGTTTTTAAAATAAATTTTGTAGTATGCACATGTTGTCAAAGTTCAAATAAAAGTCTTTTTTATATATTAAAAAAAAAAAAAAAAAAAAAAAAAAAAAAAAAAAAAAAAAGTGGTGCCAACCAAATAAAATTAGTGTAAAATACGCTAGTCCGGAAGTCGCGTGGGAAATGACATTGAACCGAGATAGATAACATCCTTACTTCCTTTATTATATGATAGTATTTTTTATAGAAGTGATTATATTTACTGTCAGTCACAAAAATCTACATACATCCATTAAAATAGAGCTGTCATCAAAGCTACACGAATTTACAAGCAAAAAATCATGTTAGTCTATTATTCTAACCTGATAAAGACTTCCGAATATTTTATAAAACTTTAAAAAGGATAATAACTAATAAAATTTGTCTAGTTATTGCAAGCAACATGTCAAAAAAGTCTACATACACTTGATAGTCTGTTAACAAAATTTGCAAATGAACCTCTTTCTTTTTCAATTTTCAATTTTACCAGGCAGGTGAAGTTTAGTTATGTTGATCTTTCCATCTCCTAAGATAGTCGGAATATTTAATTGCTTGTAAACGGTTGTGTATAATGTGAAAGATGAGTTGGTGAAAAGAAACGTTCTTAAACCTGCGTTATCTTTTCGTAAAATTGAGAAACGAAAATAAATCTTATGGCAAGATTGCTGGAATCAAAGGAAAAAAATAGGCAACTGTATAAACTGTCCTTAAGAATTAAAATTTATGTCGAAATGTGCTCAAAAAATCGTGATGTGATCGTTCAAGGAAATTTATGGAATGTGATCCAAGAATTTTGTAAGAAAAGTTAAAAAAATATCCAAAAAAAAGTGCCTGACAACATAACAGAGTGGCGAGTGGTCAGAGAAAAATACAATCAAAAAAAGTTTTAAATACCAGTATTTCGTTAGAGAGAAATTCCCTTTCTTTCATACTTTTATATTATTTCAAGTATTTTCCTTAAGAAAATACTGGTACTCTCCTCTTTTTTTGACTGTGTTTTTCCCTGATCGCTCGCCACCCTAACCATGCATATTGTGATGGCAAGTGGCAAGAAAGTGCATCCAGAAACTGTTCGCAGAATTCTTCGATCGGCAGGCTTCAATGGTAGAGTTCTAGAAGGAAATTTCCCATTTCATCTGCAAACCAACAAAAAAGGCTAGAATTTGCATCTAAACATATTGACAAGGACTTTGACTTTTGAAAAACAGTGTTATTTATGGATGAAAGCATTTTGGCTGCGCTGGGCATGGAAAAATTTGACGAAAAAAAGAAAAAACACAGAAAAAACTTCAGAAAATTTGACACCAACAGCGAAGCACAATAAAGCGAGTAAAATGATTTGGGACTCAATGGCAGCTACTGGGGAAGATAATTTAGCATTCATTGACAATACAATTGAACGATTCGGATATTAAAAAAGTAAGAAAAATCATGCGTTGAGCACAGATTATGAAGCACTTTCCAACGCTTCATAAAATCTTAAACAAAACTTCGTTATTTAGGTAAATAAGAGTATAAAGCCATATATAGCCGAATACGTATTCCAGTACTATTGACCAGCCCTGTATTTGATCTTTCAGCTAATATATACTACTATATAATGGAAAAATTTAGTTCAGCAAAAAATGCCTAGTAGCTTGAAATTTCTCTTTCAGCAATTTATACTAATAGATGGAAACATACTTGAATACTTTGTTCAGCCTTGTAGTTTGCCTGGTACCTTTATTACACATCAGTGTTAAGATAAAATTTATTTTTAACTAAAACACTCTTAAAACAACTAAAATCACTTTCTCATAAATTATCTTTCATAGGCTCCATGTACACAATTCTTTGCGTGGCCCTGTATATCATTTTATCTATATTCTTCAAACATTTCTTAGTAAGTTTAATGCAGTTCAGCGTAAAAACGCATGATTTATTTAAGAATCGCTTTTTAGTAATTAATGCTCATATTCAGTAAGGTTGGCGAGTTCTTTTCGGTAGCCCTGTATATTAACTATAGCATTTATACACACCATATAATATACATAAATTTCATGAAATTTAAAAGTGCATATCATAATTAAAATGCATTTCATCCATCCATCAGCTATCATCGGATACATATACAGTACTTCGGAACGAATGTACTATTTGAAATCTTTTGTTTGTCCCTGTAAATACTATGTACTTTATATTAGGGAAGGCAGTATCGTATTATTTATACTAAGCCTCATTGACATACATTAATTTTATTATACATGAAACAGTTTAATATATTTAAAATATGTCACACACAATTCCCCCTTTTACCATTATCTAATGGAATTATTTTGTGTGGCCCTGTAAATGAATAACAGCTACATTTTCATCTTATATTTTATAGAATGCATATTTTAATGCACCTCGTAAAAGAATATAAATTTTAATACGTTTGACAGGGTATAACATCTTTAAAATTCCTTTGAAACGATTTTTTCCCATAGGCCGTAATGTAATGGGAAACTTTTGATTCTCCCTATAGATAAACTAATCATTGTGGAAACTTCATTTTCAATAGGGTTTGTGCTAGAGTAAACGTCAATAAGGTCCTAAAATTTCATGGCAATCCGAGTATATTTACGTGAGTTAGAGCGCGGACAGACGACCAGACAAACCGAATGCATAAGCACTTTTCAACCTTGTTGGAAAGTGCTAATAAAAATACTGCAGATCAGTTTACACTCATCTGTTCAGAATTTAGGACTGGGAAATGGCTGGATCTTCGAACAATAATGAGGTGAAGCATACGGCTAAGATCGTAAAGGAATGGCTCCTTTATAAAGCACTCAAGATACTATATTTAGCGCCGCAGTCACCAGTCTTAAACCCCTTAAACACATTTGGGATAAACGATCGTTGAATTCGACAACACAAAATTACAAGAAAACTTGAAGATCGCAGTATAAAATGCATGGTCGGCCATTACTTCTGATACGACGATAATCCTGTTTTGTAAATGCCAAAAAGAATGCAAACAGTTACAGATTCCAAGAGCATTCCTACAAAGTATTATTTTCTTAATTTTTCAACCCTTAGTTGTGAATAAATATAGTATGTAAGAAATCATTTTACAAATGTACAAGAAGAAAGAAAGAAGTGTATAACTTATCTTAATATAGATATCTCGGGGGCTGCATTCTTCTTTATAAACTTTTTATTACTTGAAAAGAACGGCACTCACATATAGTACACTAACACAAACACAATATTTACAAATAAAGCTTTCTTACATAATTCTGGCGCACACAACCATCAGATGAAAAACAGTTCACACCCAACTTTTTTAACATCACTAAGAATAGAACATTTTTAATAGAACTAGTGTTGCCAGATTTTTTTTAAGACGAAAAAATATTACAACTACATTTTTTAATTTAGCAAAACTCAGGTCACGTGACGCGTGACAGCCTATTTTTTTTTCTTTTTTTTTTCTTTTGGAATGTGCGTGTTAAAAGTATACATTATTTGTATTTAGACTTTTTTTATCTATATAATATCGATTTTTGCACTATTTCGCTAAAGTTTAACGAGTATTTTTTAAATTTTCTTTTATTGACAACAGTTAATCCCGGAAATGTTTCCATAAATAATGTTTTCCCCTCGATATATTAGTATTGTGTTAGACTTAGAGGTCTGCACGGGCCGGAATTTCCAGGCCCGGCCCGGCCGGGCCCGTAGGAAAGTGATTTCGGCCCGGCCCGGCCCGTTGCAAAACTCAAAAGTTCGGCCCGGGCCCGGCCCGGCCCGTACAAAAATCAGCGAAAACAGGCCCGGCCCGGCCCGTTTTGGCCCGTTACAATTTTTACGATTTCTAAAAAATTCACATTTTTATCATATAACTAAGATTCTTTTAAAGAATACTGCATACATATCTATGGAATGATTTTACAGTATATTTTACAGCAAATACACATTAACAACCTTAATGATTACTTAGATTCTTAGGCTTTCAACATTCGAATAAAGATTCATTAAAAAATGAATATGGCTTAGAATAAAAGAAAAAAGAAAGAAAGCTAAAAACATCGTTAATTTTGAAGCTGTTTAATAAAAGAAGATTTATAAATATATTTCTATATCATTTTATTATAGATTTCAAATCCAAATTCATTCTTAAATTCAGAGAAGCTCCTTTCTGATACATTTCTAAATTCATTTTTTTTTTCTCAAAAACGCATAAGATTAGCAGATATCTTTATTCAGAAACTATATAATCGAATGGCGTTATCCATTTTTTGATACAAGCAATTTAAGAATACTGCAAACAAATAAAATACTGTCATAATTAGCGTTTTGAATAGAATTTCCGGAAGCAATAGCAAGGGAAGTAAGAAAAACCTGCAATCATTTGAGAAACTATTATAACTCAACAAAGTTATACAAGTATTTTATTTACCAAAAATGAAAAACGCTATTCGATTCCAAATCCCTTTAATAGTTAGGTTTATCACTTTTATACTCTTACAATTTAAAATTAATCAGAAAATGTGTCAAACTTTCGCACTATTGAGAAATTAATTTAAAACTCATCAAGAAGTATATATCCAAAGACTAAGCTAACATAAGTTCTTTATCGCTGTTAATTTTAAAAATCATGTTTTCTGCCAATAATTAAGTCTAGTACCGGTCCGGCCAGTCTATATGTAGAAAAATAATGCAAGCGTGATCTCGGACCGGCATGAGTCAGCTAAAAAAATATTAAAACGGGTTACACATAATGTAATTCTCCGATGCCGATACACTGTACATTTTTATATTGATGTTGTCAAACTAGTATGGCCACATTTATACCTATTCCCGTTAAAACCATTTTCGTTGAAAATAGCTCATATTTTATCGTTCCTGCTTAAATCTTAAGAACGGGCCGGCAGGCCCGAAATTTTTTTTTCGGCCCGGCCCGTCTGGCCCGTTCAATTTTTTTGCCGGCCCGGCCCGGCCCGTTTATGTTGTTTGTCGGCCCGGCCCGGCCCGTTGAAAAAACTATTCTAAATCTGCCGGCCCGTTAGAGAATTCGAAACGATTTCGTCGGGCCGGGTACGGGCCACGGGCCAGGCCCGGGCCCGTGCAGACCTCTAGTTAGACTGTTTCAATTTTATGAGCGTATACAGACTTTTGTGAGTTACTGTACTTTAATTCATGAGTTGGATAAAATTGTGCAAGAACACCATACACGTTAAAAGTGTCTTAAGTTTTTTTAACGCTGCTGAAATATCGTACTTTTCAGGAAAAATTTAAAATACTCGAGCAATTCAGATAATTTATTTTGTGATGGAGCATAAATATACGATCACAGATGGCAAACAGTTTTTTTTTTTTTAATTAAATTAGATGCAAAAAAAAAATAATAAAAATCTGAAAAATGCAAAATTTCAGAAAAAATGACGCGGATGTAAACAAAAAGTTTTAATCGCAGGAGAAAAGACTGTGAGCCATAAATCTTGAGCATAAACCAATGAATACGAACTTCAAATTTCACCAAAATGGTCGGATAGTTTTCGAGCAAATAGGTCTTAAAGATGACATATTTTGCATAGGAATGCACCCAGTCTTGTCTTCTCTTAACAGAATAAATCGATGGCAATTTTTGGAACTGCATTAAACGCTACATTAGTTCCATACGGCTCAGTCGGTAGAGCTTTGGCGGCTTAGACTTACCCAAGACTTACCTGATTTGAATCCAACCCAGACTTTTTTCGCCCACTTAGAATTTTTCTGCTGTTATTAATTATTTACCAACTGAATAATTGTGTTGAAAATCAAACTAATTGCCTCTATTTTGCCTTTTCTGCCCCTTTTCTGTGTACCTCTTTTTAAAACATCATTTTCATTCCTTTATTGACTTTAGTAGCAGCTAAACATTAAACTAATAAAACAAACAAACAAAAAAAAAAAACTAAACAAAATATAAAAAGTAACAAACGGTCTTTATGAAGATCAACATCGGCTATCCAATGCACTGTAAAAAAAATCTGTAAAGATACTAAACTTTTTCTAGTAAACGGGGATTCCAAGAACTTTTCATGTAAAGGTTACAGGAAAATTTCGTGTAACCGATTCTGAAACTTAAATTTTTGCTGTTACCTTTACAGGAAATGTTTTTGGAATCCCCGTTTCCTAGAAAAAAGTTTAGTAACTTTACAGATTTTTTTACAATGTGCTAATAAATAAAGAAAAAAAAATAGTGAAATTCAAGCGAGATATCTAACATATCTAGTCAAACTAATTGCCTCTATTTTACCCCTTTTCTGTGTACCTCTTTTTAAAACATCATTTTCATTCCTTTACTGACTTTAGTAGCAGTGAAACATTTAACTAATAAAAAAAAAAAAAAAAAAAAAAAAAAAAAACAATAAACAAAATATAAAAAGTAACAAACGGTCTTTATGAAGATCAACATCGGCTATCCAATGCTAATAAAAAAAGAAAAGAAAAATAGTGAAATTCAAGCGAGAGTTCTAACAAATTTTTTTTCGATAGGATTAACCTTAGCAAGGGGTTGTTTTCGCGTGAGTAAAGTAGCTCCTTAATTGATACGAAAAACGACATTTTAGAAGGTATAATTTTATGGTTTTTCTTCCATAGAGATCCTGAACATTATCATGATTTATGCTTAAGTCAGAATTATTTTTATGTCCTGCATTTTGTTAAAGTGAAATTGTCAGCGACAGTTAAAAAACAGCTGATTTAGAGTAAAATGAAAGAAATCGCATTAAGAATTTTTTCTTTTGGATATCTATCAGTATGGATAGATAGATAAAATAAAATATCCATTACCTGCAAAGCTATTTTTAACTTTTTCAAAGCATAAAAAACGACTTTTTTTTCTGTGGCGTAGAAGATCAAACTCGTAAAGTAAGAAGATTTTAAAAAGTAAAAATTAAGTGGAAAAGAACTACGTACTAGATAACAGATGTAAGGCTTCTCTTAACTCGGAGATTTCCTTGCTGCAGAATGTTAACAGAATTCTTGCAACTCGTTCAAATTTTTTTCCCATGTAGCAATTTTTATCGATACTATTGGTGTTTGAAGAACAAAACTATTATTGTGCATTTCACATTTTTTTTTAATGTTTTATGAACTACTAAATTGTTTATATCATAATAATAATTATATATATTCTGCGACGAAAAGATAAGAATTTATAAATAATTAGTGTGCTAACACTGTAAAAAAAAAAAAAAAAATGTAAATGTATTAAATTTTCTCTAGGAAACTGGGATTCCTATATCTTTTTATGTAACTGTAACACCAAAATTTCGTGTAACATAGTCAGTTACATGAGTTTTTGCTGTTACCGTTACTTGAAAAGTTATAGAAATCCCAGTTTCCTAGAAAAAGTTTAGCACCTTTATAGAATTTTTTTACAGTATATAAGACGTCACTTTAATAATAAAACATTTAAAATGTATTAAAAATTGATATGTTTCAACTCATTTTCATTGAGTCATATTCAGAATGTAAATAGAAAAATACAAACACATGAAGGCTAAAAAACTGGAATGAGAACAATTATTGAATTCAAATTAAATATAACGCCCTCTACATTTTCGATACCGTCCGTGTCCGTATTATGTAGTTACCCTGCAAACCGTCCAGCTACTCAACCCATATGCACGGGATGCGAAAAGAAAGCGTATCATTGCAAACATGTGAACTCCGACTATCTTAGAAGATGGAAAGATCAACATAACTAAACTTCACCTGCCTGGTAAAATTGAAAATTGAAAACGAAAGAGGTTCATTTGCAGATTTTGTTAACAGACTATCAAGTGTATGTAGACTTTTCTGACATGTTGATTGCAATAACTAGATAAATTTTATTAGTTATTATCCTTTTTAAAGTTTTATAAAATATTCGGAAGTCTTTATCAAGTTGGAAATTGCACATGAAGCGTAGCAAATGAGGTGCGTTCGTACGATAACGAAGTTTTAAAAATATTACTCTCATATATCAATCTTATAAAATTGTAAATAGTGAATTACAATTAAAACGCTCATCAAACAATGTTCTCTCTATACCATTATGTAATGGAATACCTTTGTGTGGCCTTGTAAATAAATAACAAATGTTCTTTGCACCACAAATTATGTAAAATGTATATTATAATATGTACTTTATAGTTTCAAATAAATTTTATTAAGTTCGAATGAGTGTAACACCATTAAAACGCATTTGAAACATTTTTCCCCATTGACCGTAATGTAACGGAATACTTTTGATTGTCCCTGTAAGTGATCTATGCATCCGATTTTCATAAAATGGGAAATAACTCGACAAAATTATGTAATAATTATGCATTTTAAATTTCAAACGTATAAAATACATTTGAAACTTTTTCCCTATTGACCATAATGTAATTGAATACTTTTGATTGCCCCTGTAATTGATCTATGCACCCGATTATCAAAAGATTTGAAATGACTCAACAAAATAATGTAATATTTATGTATTTTAAATTTCAAACGATTCGGTTAGGTAGTTTTTGCGTTGTTATATGCGGACAGACAGACAGACGGACGGGCAGACGGACGGACTGTACGACCACTATAAGTGCTACGTATTTACATAATTACGAACGCACCTAAAAATCAATGGAGTCTCTTATGAAATTACTATATAGGTATGACCCAGCGGAAATTTAATATCAGATGTAAAGAACATATAACGGATGTAAAATATAACAGAGGGAAAACTGCTTTATCCAGACTGAATGAAATAGTATAAGACGACCTCTCGGGAGTTTATATGATTCCATTTATTAGAGGAATGGGAATAAAAAATTATTATATAGCTATGACCTAGCGTAAATTTAATATCAAACGTAAAGAATATATAACAAATATAAAATATAGAAGAGAGAAAACTGCTTAATCCAGATTGAATGAAAAAGAGAGCATTAACATACTTTTTAACGAGATAAGATTAATTTACAGATCTAATTTTTATTTAAAGTTATTCATTTGAGAGTCAATCGAAATTTATTTAAAATGTTCACATACAATGTTTCTAAAAATATGCTATCTTTTCGCATCCTGAGTATATGGATTGAATGGTTTGTAGGATAACTATACAGTAGGGACAAGGACGGTGTTGAAAATATAGACGGCGTTATATTTAATTTGAACTCAATAATTATTTTCATTCCAGTTTTTTCACGTTCATTCAATTTGGGATTTTCTATTTACACTCTGAAGATGACTCAATGAAAATGAGCTGAAAATGTCAATTTATAATATATTTTAAAGGTTTTATTATTAAAGTGACGTTTTATAAGCAATATAATTATTTATAATATAAATTCCTACATTTTTTTGTAGAATATATTACTGTGATATAGTTATTAATGGACGTAATCAAGACTTACTGCATTTATATTTCACATTGATATTAAATTGATTGTCGTGATTTTTGTTATCCATCTGAAAATTAAGTTAAATTGCACTAGTAAAAATGGGTAACTAAAATAAATGAAAAAAGCTCACTTTTGATATTTTTCTCGTTTTAATTATATTTCTCTGAGTATTTAAGTCTCAGTTTGGAAAAACAATTTCTCTGCGATACAAAAAATCTAAATAAAATGAAAAATGTATTGTCCTACGTAGGTCCATTACATCTGCAATAAATTATGTTTTTTATATTTTAAAACATACAAATTTTATTTTTCAAAAGTATTCGGACAAAATATTTCTGAAATATTGATACATAATTAAATAACAGTTCTTGAAAATACCTTTTTAAAGAAATTCGATAACGCATGAAGATTAATAATTAATTATGATTAACACGTTAAACACCACGTCAGTTACTGGTGACTGACACTGAACTTTCCGTTTAGATGACTGGCTTTTCACCGATCACCGACAGTCTTAAATATGATATAAAACTAATAAATATATATTGTTTTAAGAAATTACGGAAAATTTATTTAAAATTTACATAACTTTTATTTATTTCAGTATTATACTTTCTTAATTCTTACTTAAAACATTATAATTTTTTCAACTCCAGTGTCAGTCCCCATGGCACTCAACGTGTTAAACAATTTTAATAAAATTTCCATCATCCATAAACACTCCCCCCCCCCCTCCGGTAATGATATTGTTATCAACAACTATATATATATAGAAAGAGAGATATATATTTTAATCTTTTTATTTGGAGTGATATACAAAACTATTTATATCTATTTTTCGCATACTTTATTTATTTATTTATTCAAATGAAGATAAATCAATAAAATAACACTTTATATCACATAACATTTAAAAGAAATTGTTATTATTTAAAGATATTTTGTACTAGCTTTTTGATACATAATGCATTCAACAAAAATAATATTTTGTTGCACTTGATCCGCACGAAGGTAGGTGATGATGAAATAGAAATTGTTATTAAAGAAACAAAACAAGTGGGCAACATTTTTTTTTTCTTTTACTTAGTAAACACATACTTCATTTCAAATACACTTCACATATGGTTTCTGGAACAGTGATTGTATGTGCATATACATATGAAGAAGACTAGGAGTATCAAATATTAGAGAATTCCATATTTTCATAATAATTTAGTGATTTTGGTAAAAACTTTGTATTTTCATAAAAGTAGATTATAGACTAAAAGTCCATAACATACTATTTTGAACCAAAAACCATGTTACAAGTAAAAAAAAAAATAATAATAATAATTAATTAATTAAAAATTGTTGGATTAAAAACTATATCGATATCAAAAGACAAACTCCCTCTCCCAAGAGATACCTTACGATATCATTTGCCAGACCCTCCCTCTCCCCCCTGAAATGATAACATTATATTTACAGCCTCTATGCAGTCCATCTTTTATACATGGGAGCTAAACAGACCGGGATTTCTGTTTAAAGTGGAATCTGACCCAATACGAAAATTCATGTCTGATTGTGATTTGAACTCTGGACTTCTTTTCCAACACTAGCGCCCTAACCACTAGGAGAAGCAGGTGGGGATTAGTTATGCAATAGAAATGTAATGAAAATAAAATTCCTATCAAAATGTTTATAAATATTTAAGCTACACTGTTATAACTTGTTAATGGACAAATCACGTATACTAAAACATCCCCTGAAAAGTTGTCTAACTAACAGTGCAAATCCCGTCAAAATTCATGCAACAGGATTTATTTTATAAACAGTCAGAACGAATTTCTCATTTGTATTTTATTTACAAATATTACAGAGTAGAATATGCGCAATTATTTTCTTAATAGTTATGAATCAAAAGCATGTAAATAAAAAAAAGAAAAGAAAAGAAAAAAAGAAAAAAAAGAAAAAAGAAAAGAAAAGAAAAAGAAAAAGAAAAAAATCAACGAACTAGGAAAAATTATTTAATGTTAAATGAGATGATTATATTAAATATGCGAACGACATCGTTATAAAATCATTATTAATATTTTATTATTTTAAATAAGCAAGATTATTTGTTAAATATTAACTAAAATTCTATGACTATGCGATTCATGAAGGATCTCATCATACAGTACCCATCCCTGTTTTTTTTACCCTTAGCCCTGAGAAAATAGAACATCCGAATGATACGGCTTATTTCCCAGTCAGGTGGTCAGCCTAATACGGAACTTTTTGTGTTTAGTTGCCAAGCAAACTTGGTATTTTATTATAGACCTCGAAAGAATGAAAGGCTAAGTGAACCTACCCCAGCCGGGAGTCAAACTCGCGACCTGCAGCGCGGCAGTGGCATGCTTTGATCACTACGCCATTGATATTTGTTTGTCAAACATTGTATTATTATGTTCCATTTCTGCATAACATTTTAACTTTTAAGGATATTTCAGAACTTAAAATAGAAAATGTTCATTTTCATGTTGGAATTATGAAAAACACTTTGAAAAAATAAGTAATATCAAATTTTATTTTTGATAGCAGAGCATTAGTAGATCGAAATAATTGGGAATCAATAATGTCCGCAAAACAGATATACAGGATAATATTCTATTATTAGCTATAAATGGAAGCAAAATCGAACCATCCTATGGTTTCTGTTGTTGTATAGACCGTGACTAATACATTTCACGCACATACATCATTCTTTTATTAAATTAGACTGGTATTAATAAAAATATTTGACCCAGAAATCTAAGTCACTTTACGTCCTTCATATGTAGTATATCTATATATTTAAAAGAAGTTCTTCCTTATAAATACATTAATATTTATTAGAAATAGCATAAAAATTGTTAACTTTCAGATAAATTACTATAATTTAAAAATATTAAATTGCAGATTATTAAATATTACGTAAAGTGAAATTAAAGTACAATGCAGATCTGAAGCTAAATGTGTAGGAAATATGTGTTTGAAAGAAGTTTAATTAAGCATCCGCTAAAGAAGTGTTCAGTTCTCCCGTAAGTCTAATTGATGCCCTTACTATTTTCTAAACAAAATTATTTTGAAAATGCATATAAACCCAAATTTGTTTCTGCGATTAAATAATAAAAAAAAAAAATAACGAAACGAATTAATGGAAATTGTGTAAGCGCAGCGATCAAATTATTGGGTGGCCTCGCGCCTCATGGGCCCATATATGTTGGCACCATTAAGAGGCCACTCGGCTCACTCAAAAAGACCCGGACGATAATGTTAAGACAATGGGGGCGTTATTTTTAACTATCTCGCCCAAATTTTAATATTTTTACATGTTTTTTTTCCTTTTGCATAGGATAACTGAGGACGATCTACAATCGGTCTAACTTTTATTTTTTCAATTTGGTTACTTTTTTTTATGTTATAATAACTTCAGTTTCAGAACCGGTTCCAATAAATTGCGAAAGTTAAAATAATTTTGAAAAAAAAAATCTGAAACCAAAATCGAAAAGGTAAAAAAAGCCCGGTTGTAAATCATCCCCAGCTATCCTATCCGTAAGATAAACCATGTAAAAAATATTAAAATTTGAGCGAGATATTTGAAAATAACCCCTCCATAGACTTTACATTATCATACGGGCCTTTTTGAGTGAGGATTATAGGCTCTTAAACAGTAATATTTATTTTGGCTGCTTGTGCTTTTCATTATATTGCTTTTCACACATTGGGCACTTCCTAAAACTTCTTTGTAAGCACGTAAAACAACGGAATCATTCATTTTATGAAAACATCCAAAACTTCTCTCAGGTGAAAATCCTAGCTGTGCTGCTGTTATATCTTTTATGTAATGATTCTCAACAAACACCAATCTTACATCACACGACGAATGGTGTATAACACAAATAGACGATTACAACATCTATTATGTATTCTTGGATGATGTACAAAGTTAACCTTTTTTTTTTTTTTTTTTTTTTTTTTTTCAACTGCAGAAAGATAAATAAAAATGACGCGACGGTTAAAGATCGAGAGCTGATTATTTTCCAAGTTTAACTAATGGATCTTCTAGATTGATACTTCCTTTAAATAGTTAACTTAAACATTAATTATTACATAACTTTTGAAATTAATGGTAATGTTTTTGTTATAGAAGCATAGCTGTTTACAGATTACTTATACATTATACATAACTAGGGGGCTCAGCCCCCTGCGAATGCGTAAGTAATACGAGCTATGAATATCCTGATCTAGTGTAATTGTAGTGAATTTCAGTGTTTTATATTAATTCCAAAGCATTTGCAATAGCGTAATGTCATTAAAATTCTTTGCAAACGATTTTTCCCCATCCACCATAATGTAATAGAATTCTTTTGGGTGCCCCTGTAAATGAACTGTTAATCCCACATATTCCACACATAATACCAAACATACCAAGTGGACCTTGAATAAGATTTACCAATTGCATGAAAATCCGAGTATATTTACGGGAGTTAGAGTCTGGGCATGGGCAGACGGACAGACAAGCCGAATGCATAAACACTTTTCGTTTTTCTTGGAAAGTGTTAAAAAGCATAAAATAATGATTTCAAAATTTTATTAGCTAGTGCAGGATTGAATTTTTATCAATTTTATTTTCGTAGGCTTGTTAAATATTCACGTAATATCGGTTTATTTATTTTTATTTTTTATTATAATGCTGAATTTTGAGGGTTTCAAACTTGTGTTTAGAATTTTGCAATTTAAATTCTCATTTCAAATTTTTCGTGGCAATTTTTCTCTAAATCTCTTAACTTAAGTACCATAATCATAAAACTGAGATACTATGACTAGAAATACTATGTTTCTTTTACGAACTACAGCTGAGAATATTTTATAACTTTAATCTCATAAATACATGTACTGAGCCTATCTGTTAACTTGTGCACAGCAAAACCTTATGTACTAGTACTGTTTTAGCTGTGTGGTAGACATTACTTTGTGTTTTTTCTCCTTTCTGCGGTCACTGGTCGAATTAATTACCTTCGGCTTCATCACTGTCAGGTAAATTTCCCAGAGCTAGTGCTTGGACAGGCGGACAGACAAACCGAATGCATAAAGACATTTCGTTTTTCTTGGAAAATGTTAAAAATCGTAAATTAACGATTTTGAAATTTTATTAGCTAGTGCATGATTGATTTTTTTATTAAAATAATTTTCGTAGGCTTATTAAAAGTTCATTTAATATATATATATATTTTTTTTCATCGTAATGTTCAATTTTGAGGGTTGCAAGCTTGTATTTACAACTTTACAATTTAAATTCTCAATTCACAATCATAAATTTTTCGCAGCAGTTTCTCGTTAAATCTCTAATCATAAAACTGGGCTCTAAAAAGAAATATTATGTTTCTTTTACAAACTGCAACTACGAATATCTTATAACTTTAATCTCATAAATACATGTACAGAGCCTGTCTGTAAACTAATGCACAGCAAAAACTATGATACTAGTACTGCTCTAGCAGGCAGACATTACTTAGTGTTTGTTTTTTTTTCTTCTTTCTGCGGGCACTGGTCCAAATAATTACCTTCGGCTTTATCAATGTCAGGTACCACGCCCTTGACATCGCTAACCAAAGAAATGTATTTCTCATATATACTTTTATTTTTCTTGCATCTTTTCTGTTTAGCTTTAGTTTGAACAGATTTTTGAAGATTTTTGAAAGGTGTTTAAAACGAAAACCGCAAAGCCTTATTTACAGTATCATTTTTAAGCAAATGCCTATTAAAGCGGTCAACAGGTTATTTATGAACTCTAGATTTTATCTATGTTAAAAAGGGATAAATACATGTACAGGCGTTGTCAAATTAATTCGAGTACTTTTCTAGATAGGGAAGCTATTTGCTGAAATTTTAAGGCTTCTTTAGTTGAGATTTAATAAATAACATGAAAACTGTGGGCTTTTAAGGGATAAGATATTATTTTAAAATAAAGATTTATTAAAAGACATACCGAAGGTGATTTATGACTTTTCAGTTTTACCTACGTTTAAAAAAAAGTATATATACATGTACAGAGCTTGACAAATGATCCCGAGTTCTTAGACTTCATCAGTGTCCGGTACTACGTACTACTAAAAGAAGAAATGTATTTTTCATATATACTTTTATTTCTCTTACATTTATTCTATTTAATTTTAGTTTGAACCTATTTGTAAAGTTTTCAGAAAGGTATTTAAATAGAAAAACTGTAAAGACTTATTTACTTGAGATATATTGAACAACACTGAAGCTAGGGTCTTTTTAGAAAAAAAAATATTTTTTAAACAAAGGTTTATTAAAAGACAAACAGTATAGGTAATTTACGAATTCCTTGTTTTATCTACCTTAAAAATGAATATATGCAGGTGCAGGGCTTGAGAAATGAATTCGTATATCTTTCCGAATTGAGAAGATATATGCTGAAATTTAGTTTTTAAGTGTATTACCGTAAAATGGGGTGAATAGGAACAGCGGGGTGAACAGGAACGAAACTTCCCGGTGATACAAATAAATTCATTATAAATATATGTGGCGATATTTTTAGTTGCCAATATTTTTATAAGAAGGTAATAACATTAAGAGCTGGGAAATTCAGTTTATTTGTTTTTAGCAAGGGAGAAATACGCATCTTAATGAATTCTCTTTATCTGACAGCCGTTTATCAGTAATAAAGCAGATGCTAGATGTTTTTCTTTCTTTTCTTTTGAACGGAAAGTTATTGTGGGATTGAAATAAAACGTTAAGATGAAGTAGCTATTTAATTAGAGATTAGTTTTAACTGTAATTTAGAAAAATGTAAAATTTAAGAATACTATATGTGATTCTACATCACAGGCACCACCCATGGGGCATATAAAAAACTGCAAGGAGATCCTCAAAAACCTCATTTTTTTAACGTCTTCAAAACTTTGATATAACTGCAGTATTTTTCGAATTCTAAACCTAAGAGTAGGGATTTTTAATTAATGATAGACCTGTAAACGATATGCTGTGTTAAATTCTACTTATTTCTAAACTACATAATGAAAAAGGGAAAAATGGCTTGTAACATCAGAGGTTTAAAATTTATGGGATGAATCGGAACACGTTTTCTCTCATGGTTTATTTTTTCTATACAGTAATAGTTTCATGTAATATCTGTAAATATATGTAAGAATATGTATTGTAACAACATTTTGTTTCTTCTGATTACTTGAAGAGTTTAAAGGTGCCAAGAAATTACTTAGTTAAACAAAAAAGTCAACACCCAAACCAATAGACATGGAACACACACTAAAATAATTTAAAATCGGCAAATTACCAAAAAAAAAAAAAAAAAAAATTGCACAGAATTATTCTCTGACATCCACAACATTACACAAACATCTCAAAATGGAAAACCAATTAAGAGAGGATGCAAACAGTACTAAGGGCTGTGGATGAAGGCGTACTACTAGATCGTATTAATACATGCAGTGATTGGGGCTACTCAATAGATTCACTTACCAAATAACTACTAGTAAAAGTTAACACAGAACAGGGCTGAATTTGTATTAAATTCCAGCTTCTGCAATTCAAATACAATTTCTTAGAATAAATTTTAATAATCTTTAGTTCAAAGTTGTTTCTTAATTTTTAAAATGGCATATCTTTTCCTGTATATAAAATAAAGGCTTGGTTTGATAGTAACTAAGTGTTCCTGTTCCTCCCTTATCATTATTACCTGTTTTTATTAACCCTATTAAAGTTTGAATCAAAATAAATAAAGATTGTAACATTTGTTCCGATTCACCCCTATCTGCGGGGTGAATCGGAACACCATTAAAAAAATATAAAAACATTTATGTAAACTTTAACAAATGCTACGTTTTTGCTTAAAAAGTAAAGAACAAAACAAGACCGAAGTTTCTAGTAAAAAAAAAAAAAGTAAAAGAATTTAAAAATATGTTGTTGCTTTTTTTTAACGTTAAAGATGAAAAGTGTTCCGATTCACCCATTTTGAGGTATGCATCTTCTAACTAGTTTACTTAGGTATCTTTTCATACCTTACTAAAGGAGAAAGTTTTATAAAGTATTTTGGATCTTTTCGAAAGTGTTTCATAATCTATGCTTGACAAACGCTTATTCTTTTATGTTACACTGCTCTAATATATTTATAGTACTGTAACAAACAAATTATTAGTTTTTTTTTTTATTAAGTAATACATTAAAAAATAACTAACTAGGATTTATATTTTGGTTTCCTAAAACATAATGAAAATGTAATGAAAATTAGTTTAATAATTAGTAATTAAATTCTAAAAACATGGAAATATTGTATTGTCTTTGGGAAGATACATATGTATATACTAGGTTAATTTTTAATACAATTAGGTTAACTCAGTGAATTAGGTTCTTCAGGTTCCTCCGGGGGAGTTACGTTGGCAAGACAACGGTAGCTTCAGGCAAAAAATCCCAGATTCGAATCCTGGTCCGGACATTTTTCATCTACTTTGAAATTTACAGCTCTTGTGTACACTATACATACTTTATTGAATCAACAGGAAATGAGTTCAAAAATCAAGTGCAAGATTCAGTTTTTACGTAACTTAACTATGTTAAATTGAATAAAAGCGTGTAATAATAATTGATTTTAAAATTAGATTAGCCAATTTAAGATTGGTTTTTTATCAAAATTATTTTTGTAAATTTATTAAAAGTTCATTTAACAGTTAATTGTTTATTACAATTGTTTATTTCCACTATTCGTGCAAATTATTTCAGTCAATTATTCTGTGTGTGCGCACTCGTATTTACAATTTTGAATCGGAAATTCGTACTCTGTGATCGTAAATTCTTCGCCAAATCTCTTAAACTTTACTATCATAAAACTCAGTTGTAAAACGAAATATACAATGTCTCTTTTATGAACTGCAGCTAAGAAGATCCTGTAACTTTAATCGCATAAATACCTGCACTGAAAATGTTCGCGAACTTATAAACAGCAAAAACTAGTACTAGTACTCTACTGTTCTAGCAGTGTGGCAGATATTACTTTGCGTTTGTTTTTTCTCCTCTTTGCGGGCACTAGTCCAAATAATTACCTTCGGCTTTATCAATGTCAGGTACCACGCCCTTGAAATTGCTAACAGAAGAAATGTATTTCTCATACATACTTTTATTTCTGTTGTATTTTTTCTATTTAGTGTTCAGTTTAAACGGATTCGTAACGTTTTCTGAAAGGTATTTAAAACGAAAACCAAAAAGGCTTACTTACTTTGGATTTAATGAATAACACAAAACCAGGGGATTTTACAAGAGAAAATGTTATACTTTAATAAAAGCTTGGGTAAAAGACAAACAGCAGATGATTTATAAAGTCCAGGATTACCTATGTGATAAAGGCAGTATTGGGGAATTTCTAAAAAATCTTACTAGCCGGAAATTTATTTTACCATCTTGCATAATAAAACCTACAGTTGAAAATTTACATGACAAACTTTACACAACAGTAAAAATAGTTGATTACTATTAATTCAATACATTTTACTATTTTTTTTCTGTGGAATTATGAAATATATCTATGAGAAGAAAGTTTAATGTAGATTAAAACTTAATAATGTCTACATCGCAGTAATTTGGAAAATTGCAAAATATAGCTAACTAATAAAAAAAAAGTTTTTTGGCAATTTTCTATAGTTTGCATTTTTTGAAGACTGACTTAAAATTAATCGCCATGTCAAAAACTTCATTCGCCAGTCGCGAGTAAAATTATACTTTCCCCCACCCCAAAGGTATATTCCATGTTCAAGTGTATTATATGTTCAAATCAATTGCAAGATTCCATTTTTACAGAATTCAACTATGTTAAGTTAAATAAAAACATATAATAATAACTGTTTTTAAAACGAGATTAGCCAATGCAAGATGGATTTTTTGTCAAAAATATTTTTGTAAATTTATTAAAAAACCATTTATCAGTTAACTATTTATTTTATTACTATTATTCTGTCGAGTTTCGACGAGTGCGAACACACATTTATAATTTTACAAATGAAATTTGGGCACAGATGTCATATACGCACCACATTTGCGTGTGCTTTTCCTCCCGCCAATTTGGCATTGCACATCTATGCCAAGGAGAAGATCATTTTAATAAGTTTATAACAATTGTTAGGTAAAGGAAATGAGAAAAATTAAAGATTTCAGTGAAATGTGCTGATTAAATTATGCAACTGCATGCATTCAATATGACAATATAGGTATTAATATTTATGATTTATTGTGAAAATGATATTTGCTTTTTTGTTGCCTATTAAGTTTATTATTTATATATGTTTATTTATTGTTTCCTTTTTGATTAAATTCATATTTATTTACTGTTATTTTTTATTTTAATTATTTAAATTCTTTTTATTATATACTATATCAATAATTATTTACATCAACCTATCATTTATTTATTTTTATTTCCTTTTCTTTAAAAAAACTTGAATCTTTTTAATTTTTTCACATTATTTTATTTTTATATTGTAATAAAAAATCACGTGCTGTTATTGCATGTAATTTGTAAATTACATTCAAAACGAAATTTTCGCCAAATTGGCGAGAGAAAAAAGCACGCGCAAATGTGGTGCGTATATGACATCTGTGCCGAAATTTGTATTCTGCAATCACAAATTATACGGACGCTTTTTTCGTTAAATCTCTATAATAAAACTAAATTGTAAAATGAAATAGCAATACAATGTCTCTTTTGTGAACCTACAGCA
The DNA here is from genome assembly GCA_964019185.1 of Maratus speculifer. Classification (NCBI taxonomy): domain Eukaryota; kingdom Metazoa; phylum Arthropoda; class Arachnida; order Araneae; family Salticidae; genus Maratus; species Maratus speculifer. Next base: position 328,831,081 of record OZ025290.1, read on the forward strand.
AAGAGTTTTATGTAACTTTAATCTCATAAATACTAGTACTGAACCTACCTGTGATCTTATATACAGCAAAAACCAATACTGTACTATTGTAACAGCGTAGCAAACGTTACTTCGTGTTTTTTTTTTTTTTTTTTTTTTTTTTTTTTTTTTTTTCCCTTTATGCAAACACTGGTCCAAATAATTAATGTCAGGCACCACGCCCTTGATACTGCTAACAGAAGAAATGTATTTCTCATATATATATTTATTTCTCTTATATATTTTCTATTTAGTGTTCAGTTTAAACGGATTTGTAAAGTTTTCTGAAATGTATTTAAAACGAAAACCGCAAAGGCTTATTTACTTTGAATTTAATGAATAACACAAAAGCTGGGGGATTTAGCAAGAGAAATATTATTCTTTAACAAAGACTTAGTAAAAGACAAACAGCAAGATGATTTATGATGGCCACGATTACCTATGTGAAAAAGGCAGGAATTTCTAGAAAATTTTACTAGCTAAATTTTGTTTTACCATGTAACAAAATAAAACGTACAGTTGAAAATTATTATGACAAAATTTACGCAACTTTAAAAGTAGTTGATTACTGTTATTTCAATGCATTTTCATTTTTTTCAATGAAATTAAGAAAGATGTGCAAGAGAGGAAAGTTTAATATAGATTCGAAACTATACCATGTTTTCATCGCAGTAATAAAAAATTGAACATTTATAGCTAACTAGTTTTTAAAAAAGGTTATGTTTTAGGTATATTTCTAAAGTTTGCAATTTTTGACGACTGATTAATAATTACTCATGTTGTCAAAATTTCCCTCGCCAGTGCCGAGTAAAATGATATATTCCCCCGCCCCAAAGGTAAAGTACATGTTCATCCAAATCAATTGCAAGAACCCATTTTTACATAACTATGTTAATTAAATAAAAACGTGATATAATAATTGTTTTTAAAACTATATTAGTCAATGAAAGATTGATTTTTCATCAAAATTGTTTTTGTAAATTTATTAAAAGCTCATTTAACAGTTAATTATTTATTTTTATTGCTATTATTCTGTCGAATTTCGATAGTTGCAAACTTGTATTTACAATTTTATAATTGAAATTCGCACTCTGCAGTCATAAATTCTACAGATCATTTTCTTGTTCTTAATCTCGATCATAAAAGTAAGCGGTGAAACAAAATAAACAATACAATGTCTCTTGTATAAACTGCAGCAAAGAGTTTTGTGTAACTTAATTTCATAAATACCTGTACTGAACCTATCCCCAAACTTATACACAACAAAAACTAATGCTAGTACTGTACAGTCTAGAGACGTTACTTCGTTTTTTTTTTTTTTTTTTTCCCTTCATGCTGTGGGCACAAGTCCAAATATTACCTTCGACTGTATCAATGTCAGGTACCACGCCCTTGACACTGCTAACAGAAGAAATGTATTTCTCATATATATATATTTATTTCTCTTATATATTTTCTATTTAGTGTTCAGTTTAAATGGATTTGTGAAGTTTTCTGAAAGGTATTTAAAATGAAAACCCAAAGACTTATTTTCTTTGGATTTAATGAATAGCATAAAAGCTGACGGATTTAGCAAGAGAAAATATTATTGTTTAACAAGGACTTAGTAAAAGACAAACAGCAAGATGATTTATGATGGCCAGGATTACCTATGTGAAAAAGGCAGGGATGAGGAATTTCTAGAAAATTTTAGTAGCTAAATATTTGTTTTACCATATAACAAAATAAAATGCACAGTTGAAAATTATTATGACAAAATTTACGCAACTTTAAAAGTAATTGATTACTGTTATTTCAATGCATTTTCATTTTTTTCGATGAAATTAAGAAAGATGTACAAGCGAGGAAAGTTTAATATAGATTCGAAATTATACCATGTTTTCATCGCAGTAATTAAAAAGTTGAACATTTATAGCTAACTAGTTTTTAAAAAAGGTTATGTTTTATGCATATTTCTAAAGTTTGCAATTTTTGACGACTGACTAATAATTACTCATCTTTTCAAAATTTCCCTTGCCAGTGCCGAGTAAAATGATATATTCCCCCGCCCCAAAGGTATATTACATGTTCATGTACCTTACATATCCAAATCAATTGCAAGAATCCATTTTTACATAACTATGTTAATTAAATAAAAACGTGAAATAATAACTGTTTTTAAAACTATATTAGTCAATGAAAAATTGATTTTTTATCAAAATTGTTTTTGAAAATTTATTAAAAGTTCATTTAACAGTTAATTATTTATTTTTATTACTATTATTCTGTCGAATTTGGACAGTTTCAAACTTGTATTTACAATTTTATAACTGAAATTCGTACTCTGCAGTCATAAATTCTACAGATCATTTTCTTGTTCTTAATCTCGATCATAAAAGTAAGCTGTGAAACAAACAATACAATGTCTCTTTTATAAACTGCAGCAAAGAGTTTTGTGTAACTTTAATTTCATAAATACCTGTACTGAAGCTATCCGCGAACTTATACACAACAAAAACTAATGCTAGTACTTTACAGTCTAGAGACGTTACTTCGTATTTTTTTTTCTCCGTGCTGTGGGCACTAGTCCAAATAATTACCCTTCGGCTTTATCAATGTCAGGTACCCCGCCCTTGACATCGCTAACAGAAGAAATGTATTTTTTATATGTATACTTTTATTTCTCTTGTATCTTTTCTATTTATTGTTGAGTTTAAACGGATTTGTAAAGTTTTCTGAAAGGTATTTAAAATGAAAACCCAAAGGCTTATTTTCGTTGGATTTAATGAATAACACAAAAGCTGAGGGATTTAGCAAGAGAAAATATTATTCTTTAACAAGGACTTAGTAAAAGACAAACAGCAAGATGATTTATGAAGGCCAGGATTACCTATGCGAAAAAGGCAGGAGTGAAAATTTTCTAGAGAATCTTACTAGCTAAAAATTTCTTTTACCATGTAGCAAAAAAAAAAAAAAAAAAAAAAAAAAAAAAAAAAACGTACAGTTGAAAATTATTATGTCAAAATTTACGCAACTATAAAAATAGTTGCTTACTGTAATTTCAATGCATTTTCATATTTTTTATTTTCTATAAAATTAAGAAAGATGTACAACAGAGGAAAGTTTAATACAGATTATAAATTAGTACCATGTTAACATCGCAGTAATTAAAAAGTTGAACATTTATATCTAACTGGCTAAAAAAAAAAAAAAAAAAAAAAAAAAAAAAAAGGGCATATTTCTATAGCTAACAATTTTCGACGACTGACTAATAATTACTCACCCTGTCGAAAAATTCACTCGTCAGTGCTGAGTAAAATGATATAGTCCCTCATTCCAAAGGTATATTACATGTTCATGCATGTTACATGTCTAAATCAATTTCAAAATTCCATACATAACTATGTTAAGTTAAATAAAAGCGAGAAGTAATAACTGTTTTTAAACTAGATTAGCCACTGCAAGATTGATTTTTTATGAAAATTGTTTTTGTAAATTTATTAAAAGTTCATTTAACAGTTAATTATTTATTTGTATTACTATTATTCGAATTTCGACGAGTGCAAATTCATAATTACAATTTTACAACTGAATTTCGTACTCTGCAGTCATAAATTCCGCAGACCATTTCCTCGCTCAATCTCGATCATAAAACTAAGCTGTAAAACAAAATATACAATGTTTCTTTTATGAACTGCTCCTAAGAACATTATGTAACTTTAATCTCATAAATACCTGTACTGAACCTATCCGCGAACTTATACACAGCAAAAACTAATGCTAGTACTATACAGTCTAGGAGACGTTACTTCGTTTTCTTTTTCTCCATGCTGTGGGCACTGGTCCAAATAATTACCTTCGGCCTTATCAATGTCAGGTACCACGCCCTTGACATCGCTAACCAAAGAAATGTATTTCTCATATGTACTTTTATTTCTCTTGTTTCTTTTCTATTTAGTATTCAGTTTAAACGGATTTGTAATGTTTTCTGAAAGGTATTTAAAACGAAAACCTCAAAGGCTTAATTTCTTTGGATTTAATGAATAACACAAAAGCTGGAAGTATTTGCGAGAGAAAATATTATACTTTAATAAAGACTTAGGTAAAATACAAACAACGTATGATTTATGATGCCCAGGATTACCTATGTGAAAAAGGCGGGATTGGGAAATTTCTAGAAAATCTTGTTAGCCAAAGATTTATTTTACCACCTAGCAAAATAAAACGTACAGTTGAAAATTATTATGGCAAAATTTACGGAACAGTAAAAATAGTTAAATACTATAACTTCAATGAATTTTTTTTTTCAATGAAATTAAGAAATATGTAATCAAGAGGAAAGTTTGACACAGATTAGAACTTAGTACCATGTTTACATCGCAGTAATTTAAAAATTCATAAAATATAGCTGACTACAAAATAATGAAGTTTTCGGCATATTTCTATAGTTTGCAGTTTTTGAAGACCACTTAAAAATTGTTCGCCCGGTCAGAAAATTCAGTCGCCAGTGATATAGTATTCCTCTATCCCTGATAAAATGCATATTGCATATTCAATCATTAACAAATGCTGTCGTCAGGTTGCCAACCAAGTTATTTATTCTATTTTTTTTCTTTTTTAAAAAATAAAAATTGATATAAGAAACGAACATCATAAACACTATTTTTACTTTGACCCACCCCTTATCGTACTCGGCAAGCAATGATCTTCTTTTAACGTGTACTTTTAAATGAACAACCACGTTTATATCTCCATCTTAGGCATAAAAAATTCCATTCTTTTTTCACCTAGCCAGTTAAAATGCCACATGTTTAGAATATATCGGAATAAAACAGTAAGAAATTGCGTCAATTTAGACTCTGTGATATTTAAAATTAGTTACCATATTAAGAAATGTTCAGTTTTTCGTTCTCTTTAAAGTTTCAAATCAGAATTTTCTGTTCAGAATTAAAATTGATTTCATTCTTTTAAAGAATAATATCATACAAGACACATAGACTGGGAGGCGGCAGCACTGACATTCACCTCATCCAGTTCATGGATGAAATTCTAGGATTAGGTACATCTCTACTCGTATATTAAAATACAATCGGTTTAAGGATTGCAATTTTAATTTTTTTTCAATTTTAGCATTAGGTACATCTCTACTCGTATATTAAAATGCAATCGGTTTAAGGATTGCAATTTTAATTTTTTTTTTCAATTTTAGCATTAGGTACATCTCTACTCGTATATTAAAATGAAATCGGTCACCAAGTCATGTTTTGGTGCAAGCTAATTGAAAACTCGATTTTTTGCGGTTGACTCATTGGTTTGCCATAATGTTTTGCTGCTCCCAGTCCTCCATGTTTTCCTACTTTTGCAGAAATATACAATGATAAACCTTCGATTTAAACAGTAAAATCAGATTTTCAGGTGGTTTGTATCAATTTCATAAAAGATGAAATAGTTTCATGTGATTAAAACGTGCCCCGAACAATGTTCTCCCCTATACCATTATTAATGAAACATTTTTCTGTGGCCCTGTAAATTAATAAAAAATATTCTTTGCACCAAAGATTTGACAGAATGTATATTTTAATACATATTTCATAGCTAAATATCAATTTTATTATGTTCGAAAGAGTGTGACATCATTAAAACGCTGTTGAAACATTTTTTCCCCATTGGCCGTAATGTAACGGAATATTTTGACTGTCCCTGTAATTAAATTATACATTCGATTTTCATCAAATTTAAATAACCATGCAACATTTATATATTTTGAATTTCAAATGACTCGGTTGGGAAGTTTTTGCTCTGTTATATGCTGGCGGACAGACAGACGGACTGAACAACGACTATAGGTGCAACGCATTCATGTTATTACGAACGCACTTAAAGATACAAAAGTGTGCTTTAGGTAGGTTTAAGTGCTCGCTTAAATCTATCTCTAAAAAAATTGAAATTTAAAAAAATAAAACCCGAGTAAAAATCTGTCTAAAAATTTTATAAATTCTGATTTATTTGGAATTCTTAAACCTAAGGAAGTTGTTGTTACATAAAATTTGAACTTTTAAGATGTAAATGTTCACAGTGAACCAGTTCCTAAAATATTCGAAATTTTTAACAGCGCAGGAGCAAAAAAATTCTAAAATTGGCTTTACCCTAATATCGTTCAAGATTGAAACCTGAATTTTGGCAAATCGTTACTTTTAAGATCTAAAGACTTTCTAAGAACTGTTAGAAAAGGCTCTCTTTAAAAAGATTAAACCATAAAAAAATTCTAAATACGTTGTAAATTACGATTTAAATAGAAAAATTTAATCATGACTTTGAAATTTGACATTGTTGTAACATTTGAAACGTAAATACTTTCATAAATCATTTCCTAATATACAAGAAGTTTAAAAAGGTTCAGAAATAAAAAACGTACTAAAATTCCGATTTCTGTGTTACGGCCTACAAATGGCAATTTTTTTAATGTTAAAATGTATTAAATATACACTAATGTTAATAATGTTTTTTTTTTAAATGTTAAATAAGTACGATAATATAAAATTGGAAATTTAAAAAAAAAGCAAAATAACTATTGTTATAGATTTTATTTAATAAACAGTTAACTGAAACTTTTGTTGTTATAGTTTTTTTTAAAATTTATTAAAGGCCGTTTTACTATAGTTATAGTTTTTATTTAATAAACAGTCTTTTAAAACCCTTTTAACTACCGAAAAGGTTTTTTTAACAAAGGGTTTATTAAAATCTTTGTTGTCATTGATATAGTTTTTATTTACAAACAGTTTGCTAAAACCTTTGCTGTTATTGTTATAAGTTTAATTTAAGAAATAGTTAATTAAAACCTTATTTACTATTGGTATAGTTTTTATTTTACAAACAGTTAATTAAAACCTTTTATACTATTATTATAATTTCTATTTAACAAATAGTTAATTAGAACTATTTTATACTTTTTATAGTTAAACAGTTAATTAAAGCCCTTTTTCTATTGTTATACTTTTTATATAAAAACAGTTAATTAAAACCTTTTTTACTATTGTTTCAGTTTTTCTTTAAAATCTTTTTAGTAGGATTAAACCTACTAAAAAATGTGCCTGATGATTCTGCAAAGAATCTGCAGGTGTTTTATTTGCAGGTGCTCCATTGAAAATGTAGCACCTACAAAACCTACTAAAAAAAATACTGGGAAAATTACCAGGTAAGCGATTTACACCAAAATCTAATCAGCAAAAACTTACGTCAAATTCTAATTAAATCTGAAGATTGAGGAAAATCCAGGATTTTTGATTTTGAATCATAGCAGAAATTGTAAAACAAATCTGGATAGAAGCGCCACTGTCGAGCGATTAATTCCAATAACTAAACAGCATTAATTTATATCAGGAACTATCTGAATCTGAAGTTTGATAAAAATTCGTGCATTACTTCTTGAGATATAGCTATTGCGATAATTGTGAATAATGCCGCATATAAGCGCCACCTGTTGGGTGGTTCACATGTTAAAATAATAAGCATCATATCATATCAAGGACTACTGGAATCATAAATTTTATGAAAATCCTTCTATTAGTTTTTGAGATAAGTTATTGCGGAAATCGCAAAAAAGGACAGTATAGCAGTGCCACATGATGAGAAATTTACACCAAGAAGTAATCAGCTCAAGTTTATATGAGGGGCTACCAGAATAAAACAATTTATTCAATCACATTCGTTAGCTCTTGAAGTATAGCGCCGCAAAAATTGTTTCACAGACAGATATTTTAGAAAAAACATGTTTTTCGGGTAAATCCGTCGAAAACTGGAATTCGGAAAATTTTCGCGAATCCTTTACTCCTTTCCTTGTAAAGATTAAAGAAAGTAAAAATTTTTAGAATTTAACTAGAAACTAATACGTTAATTTTAAGGCATTTTCCGTATCTCGCCACAGAAGATAAATCTTCAAATATTCTCTAAAACTCGTATAATTAGGATAACCCTGCCAGTAGTATATGAAATAAATTCAGCGCTAAGAGGGTTTTATATTATTTCCTTCTTTTTATGTTCCAGAAGTAAACTAACATGATTGCTGCAACCCTTAAAGAATGTCCTATAATGGGCAAAAATGAAATCTGCTGAAATTATATAGCAACAAAATTATAAGTAAATAGTTTTTTTTTTTTTTTTTTTTTTTTTTTTTTAATTGTTGTTTTCCCAGTAGATGATCAAAGAAATCAACGAAAAACCAAGAAATTAATCTTTCAAATATCATGCTTGGGCTGTTAATTAACAACAGTTCATGTAAAACTTATATTTGAAACTAGCAAGAAGGAAATGGATAATTTTAACTTACCGTAATTATCTCCAACAACTCAAAAAATAAATATTTACATTTTTAAACAAATATTTAAAAAATATACTTTTTTTCTTTTTTTACATCAGGCAGCGGACTACAATGTGGCAATAGGTGCGCCAAAAATTTAAATAAAAATACTAGGTCTGGGGCAGAAAGAACGACATTTTTTTTTTTTCATTTATTCGATGGTTTTCATCGGCAGACGACAATTTGAAAGGAACAAAAACAACTCTTCTGGGATGTTTTTTGTTCGACGCATAGATTATGTATTTATTCCAATATTGTCACTGGCAAGATATAGATACTGGCAAAATTTTTTAATTTGTACATAATGTATTTTTAAATGTTATAATTAAAGTAGAGTCTCATTTTTAATCAATGTTTAGTGCAACCTTCTCTTCTTCTGTCCCCTCGCTACAGGACTAATGTCATGTGTAAAACTGATTTCCACCTGAAACGTTGCGGTATTAAAAAATTTTTTTATCGACTACTGCGGGGTCACCCTATATACGAGTTGAAACAACAAGGAATTTAATTCTTTCGCCAAAATATGCCCACCAAATAAATAGGCCATTTGGTCATGAAACTGCAACAAGAAATTATTTTAAGGGCAGAAAAATTAGAAAACAAATTGAAAATAAAGAAATTAAACATGTTTTATAGATAAACGTGATAAAGTAGCAACATTCTCGAAAAAAAAAAATTAGCATTTTGCCATTTTTGCATATAATTCAGTTTCGCGGCAGAAAATGCCTAGTTGATAATTGACAGCATTCTAAAAATGACATTCCAGTTAGAAAATTAACAAAAAAACAGAGATTAATACACCAGCAAAAAGTACTATTCGAAAACCTTTCCGAATATTAGTGCCAGGAAAAGAAACTTTGTTTTTATAAATGCTTTCTTAAATCTAAAAGACCCACCTGTGGCTGAGAGGTACTCCTCTCGAAGCTGGTAGACAGGAGGTGCTGGTTTCGAACCCAGTCACGCTCGTTGGTCTAACCGTTCGGAGTTTTTGTGGTTCTCTTTGAACCATGCATAAATACAGGTTAGAATCCCTTAGAAAGACCTCCCACGGAGGGCACTCCCCCCTAGGGACTATAATCCTCCTGCAGATAATCGGCCGTTATAAATAACACCAGATCACATACCTTAAATCTATAAAAAGGAGGCTACTGTATGTTTTGTCTGCGTTTATTCATTGTAAAAAGAAAACTGTAATTTTTACAAAAAAATATTTTAATTTTTACAGAAAAAAAATCTGTATTTTTTACAGAAAAAACTGTTGAAAAATTACAAATACTTTCTGTAAATTAAATTGTTTTCCACTGGCAATAAATTTGACAGTATTTTTCTGTCAATTTAGAAGGAGTTTTTTTTTTTTTTTTTTTTTTTTTTTTTTTTTTTTTTTTTTTTTAGTGTTGTATATTTTCGTAGATTGAGAGACATTAGTGTTTTTACATTTTCTTTTCAAAGAAGAAACTATTGTAAGCGATATTTTTTCGACTTCTGGTTTTTGACATATTTACTTGTTTCAGAGGTCAGAGATCCCGAAAAACATGTTTATATAATATATCTGTCTGATCGTCCGTATATCCATGTGACCTCTTTGTATCATCGAAAAATGTATGAAGTTATGTATATAATTGAACAATACCTTTTTGTGTTTACTTTTAGCTATTGCAGGCAGTTTTTAATATTTTGCTTGAAAGGAATGCTGCAATAGTAATTTTTGAACTATTTTCATTATTGTATGATTATATCATCGAAAAATATAGGAAGTTATGCATAGAATTGAACAATTCTTTTGTGTATGTTTTTGGTTATGGCTTGCAAGTTTTCTTTGAATTTGGAACTATTCAGCAGGAAAGAGGCACTGTGATGGCGACTTTTGTAAAGTTTTCATCATTGTACCATCTAAATGTGTTTCATGTTATGTATAGAGTCGAATAAAATTTTAATGTATGTTTTTGGCTATGGTCTGGAAGTTTTCTGTGACTTTGGAACTAACCCACCAGAAGGGGGACACGTTTTCATTATTGTACCATCGAAAAGTGTCTGAAATTATGCATAGAATCGAACCAGCTTTCATGTGTATGTTCTTGGCTATAGCCAGAGGGTCTCATGTTAATTTAGTAACAGCCTACAGCGATTTTTCAAAGTTCTCTCGTACATCGGATTTTTATGCTCTGGTGGGAAATTCGCCTAAAACTAACACTGAAATTTTCAAGCAGCTAATGTACAACAAAATAACGAAAAATATTTTTTTATTAAACTGACTCGCTCGGCGTCGCCCAGATCATGATAACCATAATGAATAAAAAAAAAAAAAAAAAAAAAAAAAAAAAAAAAAACAATAATGTTGACAAAAATGGAAAAAAATCGATTTTAAAGCACAAAAACTTGAAAAATCATTAAAAATTATTTCGAAAATCGCGCTGAAAATCGCATTAAAAATCGATGAAACTCAAAAATCGTAGCAGACAAAATTTAGTAAATTAAGCTAAAAGTTTAAAACAATTTTCTTTTTATCAATTTATTTTTCTTTTTATTAATTGCCGCAAAATGCGAAAGAATACTAATATTCGTTTTAAAAAATTCGTTAAAAATTCAAAAATATCTGTACGAATTCCGAATAAGTTTTATTGAAAAGAGAGCTAAATTTACAATGCTGGGTTAAGAGAATGTAATCGCATTCATTTCACTAATGTGGAGAAATCGGCTCGAAACATAAAAAAAAAACCGCTAAAAATCGACTAAAAATTAAATTTAAAAAATCTAATCAAAAAATCGAAAATAGAGCTTCGAGATGCAAAACTTTATATACAAAAGTACCTTCCCGCCAAATTTTTAACTCTACTTGCCGCGGTCTCTTGTAAACAACTCTGAAATACTGACAAACTTCTCCTTTTATTATTATAGATTATGATTGAGATTAACTCGTTTTCTATCCGATAACTAAAATGAAGCAGAAACTTAAGAAGAAAATCAAAGTCTGCGTAAAATTGAAGCAGTAACACTGAAGTATTAACATATGTAAAAACATTTTAAAATATTATCATATATGATAAAATAAACAGACTGGCTTAGCCGACTAGTTTTAGAGTGTAAATACAATTTTCAGAGAATAAATCACAAAGAAAGTATGACCGAAAATAACCGATAAATTTTGCTTTGTATTTACATACTTTTCAGACTCTTTGTCAGGAAGATGTGGATAAAGTTCATTGTGGATCAGGAAAAAGATGGAAATTATATGATTTATATTCATTTTTAGACGTTATCCTACATTAGTAAAACTTTTCAAATAACTCAGATGCAAAAACATTGAAGGCGCTTCAGAGAAATGTGAAAATGTTTGACCTAAATATGAATAAACAGCATTTAGAAAAAGTTTTGTCTAAAATTTGTATATTATCTCATTTTCCATAAAGAAATTTATCGATAGATTTAATACCAATTTAAAACCTATACAAGTTTCTAAAATTTATATATTTTTAATAAATTCGTTTGAATCTGAGGGACACAGCCAGCCGTTCTATACTTACACCAACACTGAAAAAAAAGGACGATTTTATGGAAATTTTATTCGTAATCTGGGCGTCAGTACAATTCACTCTTTTATAATTACCATAATATCCAGAAAATGTTAAGAAAAAACGGAAAAAAATTGGAATTTACTGAAATGTTTTCGTTAAAAAACAGTGAATTGTACTGGTGTCCAGATTACCAGTAAAATTTCCGTAAAATCGTCCTTTTTTTTTCCTTAGTGAATGAATATAAAATATTTACTAGTACTTTTTATTTCATTGAAGGACGTTGATTCATGAAATTTGGCATGGTAGTTACTTATTAGGTATGAATGATATTTAATAACATTTCTTTACAAAATCGAAATTTCAGATAAATAAAAGTGCGCATAAAGCATTCTAAAAACGTTCTAAATTCCGATTTGTGAGCAATCTCAGAAATAAACTTAAAATTAGGCATGGTAATTACTTATAAGAAATAAATGCACTCTAAGAACAGTTTCGAAAAAAATCGAAATTTAAAAGGGGTGAGAATGCGTGAAAAGCATTCTAAAAATGTTCTAAATAGCGATTTCTACCTTCAGAAAATATGAACCCGACTTGCGTTCCACTACTACCAGAAGATTTGCAAGAGCAAAAAACGAAAGAGACTAGAAAATTTTAATATGATATGATGGTCACTTATAAAACGTAATTGTCGTCAAAGAAAAGTCGAAAGTAATTCAAAATTTAAAAGTTGTAATGCGATGGGAAAGAGCGAGAGGCGTTCTAAAAAATTGCTAAACTATGATTTCTATGCAATCTCAGGATATAATAAACCGATTATAAAAGTAAAGTAATGGTTGCGAATCAATGATGACAATCTCTGATCTTACTCAGGCTATATTTTCAGCCGGTGCCACTACCATCTGGAGTTGGCAAAATCAACAAACTTTCTAAAAATCCTTTGAATTTTTTTAAATTACCTTTCTAAAGAATAATAGGAAATACCTAATCGATTTCAAAATTAATGTTGACAAATTAATGGTGGCAGTACCTGCTTCAACATAGGGATTTCATGCTAGTACCACTAGCCCTAGAGAGAATGTAGATGATAAAAAAAAAAGCTTGAAGTCGGTCCCGATGGTTAATTTTAAGAAGTACTAAGAAGATGGTTTCTAAAAAATTCAAAATTTCATTTGAATACTGAAATAAACGTATGAATTGAACATAAAAGTTTCAAAATATTATTATCATTTATTTAGAACTAGCTTTTGTTCGTCTCATTTATTTAACTTTTTCTGTCTAATGCAGAGCAATGATGTAGTTTAGTCAAACTGGGGCTTGAATCACTTGGCATATTTCAACTACAGCTCATATTCAAAATATTAGAATAATTACCTTTTTTTTAGAAATTGAAAATATCGTTTGGTAATTTAATGTCTTTTAATGAAAATATGCAAACGATATTTTTATTAAGAACTTATTGTTGATTAAGCTTACTTGTTATCTTAAATTTAATATCATTTTTGAAAAGATTAATTGCAAAAAAAATTATTTTGAAAAGTCAAAATATTAGAATATTTATTCAAGTGGTTCAAAATATTAGAATATTTCACATTAATTCTCCTTTAATTATTACCAATTCTTAACTGGTGACATCATTGATTAAATTCAGACTATTTTATTTAAAATCAGTATTCTTTTTTGCAGTTTGTTTCTTTTTCGTCTTAAAATGGGCCGTGTGAGTGATATTCCTGAATCTACTAAACTTCGTATGGTTGATTTGTATCGGCACGGTAAAAATCAATGTTTTATAGCGAATTATTTACATTGTTCGGAATCGAGCGTTAGTAAAATACTAACACAATATTCAAAAATTGGAAAATTTCAAAATAATCGCCGAAATGGTGGCCGAAAACCAAAAACATCTGCTAGAGATGACAGGAAACTGAAGCGTATAGTTAAGAAAAACCATTTTAAAAGTGTGCGATTCTTGCACCGAAAATGGAAAGAAGAAGGAGTTGAAGTTTCTACATCGACAACATTAAGACGTCTCCAGAGCTATTCCATCTCAATTCAGGCAGACAGTACTGATATGCGTCAAGTCACCATCACAGATTTTTTTCAAAAAAATTCAGTAGTTAGAACTAAGTGATTTATAAAATTTCCTAAAAGGATTTTTCTCTAAAAATTTTTTTTCTCTGATTACAGCACTTTAAATTTCATGATAAAATTGGCAGTTTTCAGAAAAACTGAAAAACGCTTCATTTTGAAATGAACACAATACCAAACATATTCAACATATTCAGTCAATTTATTTTTTATAAACAGTTATTAAACTGAATTTTACTTTGGTATAGTTTTAAAAAATATAGTGACATTTTTACTTAATCAAAAAAATTAGATTTTAAGTATAAAAAATATAATTATTAGTGAATTTAAGATTTTTTTTCAGAATGAAAAAAAATATTTTAAAGCTAAACATTGGTGGCAATCTAAAGACCTTTAATGGGAGTTTTACAGCAAATTTTATTTTAACTCTAAGGTGCTTACAACTTTTGTAATTCAATTTTAAATTTTGCAAAATTTTGTAAAATTGCTACTTTTGAAATGCAATTTCTCAAAAACACCATTTTTTAAAAATCTGATAATATGCTCAATTCATACCTTATTAGTCTCTAATAAATACCTTACAAGCAAATCGTGTGTTTTTGCTTAGAAAATTTTATATGATTTTTTGAAAATAACATGTTGTGTGTATTTTTCAACAGACCACAAAGGCAAGCTCTTCCTTATTTAACCGAACTTGTAATGCAATTAATATTTCAAACTAAAAAATACATCACTAGTACATAATTATTACTGTTAAATTATAGCTAATCATTTGCTTAAATTTAAAATTGCGTAAAATACAGCCAGTAATAAAATTAATATTGATCATATGTCATTTCATTCCATACTCATGAATGTGTTAAATCCATCTACAGTGTGTAAAAATTTTGTTATATAGTATGGATATAATATATTAATGTGCAAATACATACATAACAGAAGAATTAGGTAGTGAAGGTTTTTTAAATTAACTTCAACTCCTTATCGTTGAAGGTATGAAGTCGCTCAGATTGTCCTATTGTAACTGGTTTTTCTGTTACTAGAAGCACATTTTCCAATGGTAATGCACATTCATATTTTTTCTTTCCAGATTCTTTTGGCCACTGGAATGCTTTATCTATGGACCATGTTGGGTACATGAATGATACTTTAATGTCATTTAGTTCTTGTGATTGATATACCATTGATTTGTCCTATCCACCAATTATTTTCATAAATGCATCCAATGAAATCACCGATTTGGAATCTATGTATTGAATATTGTCTTTTCATTTGGCTGAAGGTTTCAACTTTTGTCAATTCATTTTTACTTGCTCGTTCCATATAATTTTCATTATTTACAATCACCCTATAATGTTTATATCTAATACCAACAATAGATTTTGCATTAGCATATTCTTTCTCATTATTAGTTCTATAGGATTGAATAATATTTCTGTCTCGATGGACTAGAATGTTATTTTTTAGCAGAGAAGATAGTTCAGCAACAAATGAGACAGAATTTTGGATAGCTTTTATTGGCTCCTTTTGGAGATTAACTTTTGTTGCATAGTGCTTGTCTCAGTCCCCAATAGCATCACATGCACTTTTAACATGGCCAGTACAGGAAAATATCGTCTACTTCAGTACAATTTTATTTTTGTGCAATTCATAAAACTGATACTTGTTTTTAAAATGTGCTCCATCTCCATCTGATATATACACAGGTGATTCCAGTGTTTGTAATTGGTACAACTTAAATAATTCTTTTTTTACTTTTTCTATGTCACAAACAGCATGAGCTGTATCATGAGTTAATCATCAGAAACTATGATAAAACTCTTTATTTCTTCTCAAGTATGCTGTGCAGGTAACTAACGATATCTGAGTATTCTGCCAGTGGTAGCTTTGTACTTCATTTGGCAGTATTAGTGAGTAATTTTCAGCAAAGTCAAAATGCATCACAAGCGCAGATTTTTTTTAAGGGGTTTGGCTTATTTAATTTTATGAATAGGAATTTTTGAAGATTAGCTTATATTTATCTGCCATAATAATGTGCATATTATTATTTTTTCATTAAAAAATATTATTATAAATACAGAGAAATAAGAAAAAGCTTGATCTTCTGGTTTTCTGAGAAAAAAAAACTAATTGGAAAAAAACTAAACTTGAAAAAAAATCTAATTCAGTTGTAATGTATGTATTTGCATTTTAATATATTATATCCATACTATATAACAAAATATTTAACACACTGTAGATGGATTTAGCACATTTATGAGTATGGAATGAAATGACATATGATCAATACTAATTTTATTATTGACTGTATTTTACGCAATTTTAAATTTAAGCAAATGATTAGCTATAACTTAACAGTAATAATTATGTACTAGTGATGTATTTTTTAGTTTGAAATATTAATTACATTACAAGTTCGGTTAAATAAGGAAGAGCTTGCCTTTGTGGTCTGTTGAAAAATACACACAACATGTTATTTTCAAAAAATCATATAAAATTTTCTAAGCAAAAACACACGATTTGCTTGTAAGGTATTTATTAGAGACTAATAAGGTATGAATTGAGCATATTATCAGATTTTTTAAAAATGGTGTTTTCGAGAAATTGCATTCCAAAAGTAGTGATTTTACAAAATTTTGCATAATTTAAAATTGAATTACAAAAGTTGTAAGCACCTTAGAGTTAAAATAAAATTTGCTGTAAAACTCCCAATAAAGGTCTTTGGATTGCCATCAATGTTTAGCTTTAAAATATTTTTTTTCATTCTGAAAAAAAATCTTAAATTCACTAATAATTATATTTTTTGTACTTAAAATCTAATTTTTTTAAGTAAGTAAAAATGTCACTATATTTTTTAAAACTATGCCAAAGTAAAATTCAGTTTAATAACTGTTTATAAAAAATAAATTGACTGAATATGTTGAATATGTTTGGTATTGTGTTCATTTCAAAATGAAGCGTTTTTCAGTTTTTCTGAAAACTGCCAATTTTATCATGAACTTTAAAGTGCTGTAATCAGAGAAATAAATTTTTTAGGGAAAAATCCTTTTAGGAAATTTTATAAATCACTTAGTTCTAACTACTGAATTTTTTTGAAAAAAATCTGTGATGGTGATTTGACATGCCCTGCCTGAGCTGAGATGGAATTGCTCTCCATAAATTTAAATTTGAATCTCGTGTACCGAAAACAAAACCTCTCATGACTGCAAGACAAAAGCGTATAAGATTGAATTGGTGTAAATCAAGACGTTTATGGAGCAATGAAGATTGGAAAAATATATTATTTAGTGATGAAAGTATGTTTTGTGTTTCATATGGTAATCAAGGTATTCGAGTTTGGAGAATGAAGCAAGAAGCATTTGATAAAGAATGCCTTAAACGTTCCGTAAAATTTGCTGCTAGTGTCATGGTTTGGGGTTGTATGAGTGCAGAAGGACCTGGAAAGTTATGCATCGTCTACGAAAAGGTTAACTCTCCGATATATCAAGAAATTTTAGAATATTACATGATTCCATCATCAGAAGATTTATTTCAAGATGATTTCATCTTTCAACAAGATTTAGCGTCCCCGCATACCTCGGTGTCAACTAAGAATTGGTTCCGCCAACGCAACATTAAGGTACTTCCTTGGCCACCAAATTCACCAGATCTTAACCCCATCGAAAACTTATGGTGTATAATGAAGAAAAAACTTCAAGAAAATCCTCCTTCAAGTAAAACTGAGTTAGTGGCACGTATAAAGTCTATTTGGGCTAATATTGATAGAAATGTTTGTAAACACCTTGTATATAGTATGCAAGATCGATTGTACGCTGTTATGAAAGCTAAAGGGGATGCTACAAAATATTAACTACCATTTACTTCATATTAATAAGGTAATATTGTTGCGTAAAATAAAATATTCTAATATTTTGAACCAATCTAAATTTTATTCTAATATTCTGGTGTGTTTAAGGAAGCTGTATACCTAATTTATTGTGCTGTATTTTATATTTTATCAATGTTAAAATCTTATCTAAACATTCCAGATTTAATTTATAAAAAATTTAATTGCATTTACTTAGTATAAAAAATAAATAAATGACAAATAATTTTTTCTTATTTTTTTTTCTCAATTATTCTAATATTTTGAATATGAGCTGTATTATGCGAGCAAAACTGCGGGATTTGTAGTTTGATATAAATTTGTTTCATGCATTCATATTTTAGTGACTTCTCGAATCTGTAAACTTATGCTACTAATAAATGTATAACCATACGTGCATATTATTGCAAACATATAAAAAGAATATATAAAAAAAAAAAAAAAAAAAAAAAAAGAATTTTTAGACATTGATAACGTTATCATAGAATGGAGAAGAGGATCGACAAATGATAACGTATGATATCGTAAGAGAGAGAGGGAGGGGTCGAAAATTGGCAAAATTTTGATGACGTTACGTAAGTATAGCCCCTTATATTATTTTATCTGGAAGCAGATATTTTTATAATCGTCTACATGCGACAGAGGTAGATTTTTTAAAAAATTACATCATGTTTTAAAACTATTTTAACTATAAAAAAGTAAGTAAATTACTGTGCAATTTTTAAATAAATTGCGATACAGTTTTTACACCAATTCCGTTTCAAGGTTTTTTTTTTGTGGGTTTTTTTTTTTTTTTTTTTTTTTTTTTTTTTTTTTCGTATTTCACGATGTTAAAGTTTAAAATGTGCAAAGTTTAGAAATTTAAAATATGGCATTAAAAGCGAAATTTCATCTCTCCCATTAACAATAAAATATCGACTGCAGAACTCATTTGTCCTTTATAACATATACTAGTTTATAACCCACAGAACAGTTTCCATTGTTCTTCTCTCGAGAATGCAGTAATCTAATTGTTGTTATTTTGAAAAAATTTCATAAAAGGAGACTTTTTAAATTAAAATATAAAAATAGAAATTTTTTTAAACAGCTAGAGCAAGCCCATGAACAAATTAACAGCTTTCATGAAATAATAATAATGATAATGAAAATAATAATTAGCAAAATCGGTTCAATAAAAAAACTCGGGGCAGATGACTAAAACCTTGTGTTTTAAATATATAAGTAATGCGTTTCGCTCTGGAATGGTTACTGACTCTTTCCTAAGTTTGGATTTTATATAAGTAAAGATAAGCTTGGAGGAAAAAGGTAGATGGAGTTTCAATATGTCGTAAAATCGGTTTGCAATATGATGCGCGTTATCGCCCATATTTAAATGCCCTTATTCGGCCCAAACAAAATGATCACGTGGAACAGGAACTGAATTCTTTGACATAAGCCATGCATTATTTCTCTAAATGAACATTCTAAAGCAGAATTTCATTGCTTTATGAGTTAAAAACTGTGTTATAAAAGTTTTCTTCTTTTTTTGTGAAAGCACTTGCTTGTGTTTGAGCCTAATGTAACGGATTTTAGGATTGCATTTTGGCGTCACCCCGAGCACCTATACTTCACCTCTATTCTTTCTTTTTACTCTATGAAAAATAATATTAAAACTAAGGTCATTTTCTGTTAATATAATTTCAGACATGAAGAAAAATATTCTCTTTAATTTAGCAACTTAAAATACAACTACGTATTATTATTTACGAAGTTAATTTTATCATATTATTTATAGAAGAAAAGCCTTTTAATGTCCTTAAATTAAGACCTTTACACGAGACTCAATACATAATTTTACGTCTAATACTCCTAACATACAATCGTAAATTCTAAGGAGTAGTTTTACACTAAACCAGTCAAACAAAAGGATAATAAAACTAAACTGTAGAAAGAAATTTATGTTTTGTTTCATTAACTGCGGCTGAGTACATTTTCTAACATTAACTCTATATATATCTGAACGTATTTTTAATCTTAATACACAGCAAAAACTAACTAGTACGCTCTAGGCCAGCGGTAGATGAATTTCTTTTACTCCTGTCTGCGGGCACTGGTCCAAATAATTATCTTCAGCTGTAACAAAGTCAGTACCACACCCTTGGCATAGCTAATGGTAGAATGATATTTTCACTAAATTTTTTCTCTTTCATTTTTTCTTTCTTACTTCGCTTCAGATGGGCAATGAACGGATTTGTTGAATATTTTAAAAGATGTTTAAAATGAATGCCACTAGAATTATTTATGTAGGATTTTATCGGGAATATTAAAGTTGTGGGATTGGGAGGAAAGAGAGATATTTTTAAATTAATGGATTAGATGGCTGTCGATTAAGGAATTCTAAATTTATCTGCCTTAATTTAACCCAGATTTTTATAACATCGTTATCAATATACTATTGCATTATATAAGTAACTACTTTAAATTTGTCATTACTATTTATTTATTAATATAGTTGGGTTTTTTTTTTCTCTTTCGAGGCTATAATAATTGTTGGTTTGGGAGGAAAAGGATATACTTTAAATTAGTAGATGACAAATGATTATCGATTAAGGCTTACTAAAATTAAGTTACTAAATTTAAACTATTTAATGCAAGTTTTAAATTAATTAATCGACAGATGACAGTCGACTAAGGTACACTAAATTTATCTGCCTTAATGAAAATTAATAGATGACAGATGGCTGTCGACTAAGATATACTAAATTTATCTGCCTTAATTTAACACTGATTTATATAACATTGTTATTAGTATACTATTGCATTATATTAGTAATTACTTAAAATTTATCATTACTACTTATTTATGTAGGATTTTTTTTTTTTTCGAGAATATGATAATTGTGGGTTTGGGAAGAAAGAGAGATATTTTAAATTAGTAGATAGCAGATGACTGTCGATAAAAAAATTCTAAATTTATCTGCCTTAATTTAATTCAGATTTATATAACTTCATTATTAGTATACTATTGCATTATATTAGTAATTATTTTAAATTTACCATTACTATTCATTTATGTAGGGCTATTTTTTTTCCAAAATTATGCTAATTGTGTGTTAGGGAGGAAAGGGAGATATTTTAAATTTATAGATGACAGATGACAGATGACTCTCGATTAAGGATTACTAAATTTAAATTATTTAATACTAAACCTTAAATTAATAGATGCAGATGGCTGGTCGACTAAGGTATACAAAATTTGGCTACCTTAATTTAATCCAGATTTATAAATCATTGTTATTAGTATACTATTGCATTATATTAGTAATTACTTTAAATTTATTATTAATATTTATTTATGTAGGATTTTTTTTTTTCGAGAATATGATAATTGTGTTTTTGAGAGGAAAGGGAAATATTTTAAATTAGTAGATGGTAGATAACTGTCAATTAAGGATTACTAAATTTAAGTTACTAATAAATTTAAATTATTTAATACAAAATTTTAAATTAATAGATGTAATATGGCAATCGACTAAGGTATACTAAATTTATTTACCTTAGTTTAAACCAGATTTATATAGCATAGTTATTACTGTACTATCGCATTATATTAGCAATTATTTTAAATTTATCATTTCTATTTATTTATGTAGGGTTTTCTAGGGAAAATGAAAGTTATGGGTTTGGGAGGAAGGGGAGCTATTTTAAATTAATAGATGACAGATTACTGTCGATTAAGAAATGCTAATTTTATCTTCTTTAATGTAGTCCAGATTTATATAAATTTCTTATTATTATGATATTATACTCTATTAGCAATTATTTTAAATTTATCTTTACTATCTATTTATGTAGGGTTTTATTGGTAGTATGAAAATCATAGGTTTGGGTGAAAAAGAGATATTTTTAATTAATAGATGACAAATAACTGTCAATCAAATAATACTAAATTTATCTTCTTTATTGTAACCCAAATTTGTATAACATCGTCATTACTATACTGTTGTATTATATTAATTAATACTTTACATCCAACATTACTGTTCATTAATTATTATTATTTATTTACAATAATTTTAATCCAGTTAGTTCTCGAATCTCCTACTCAACAACGCAAAAATTTTAATTAATTTTTAAACGTAAAAAAAAAAAAAAAAAAAAAAAAAAAAAAAAAAAAAATACAATTCGCAGAAATGATTTGAAATCGAAATAAACTTTCTATTTTTTGAAAAAATAATTTTTTCATCGAGTTATAAGCGATTCTGGTCACGTGAAAATTGATTTTTCACCTGTTTTGCGGTGTCATGTGGAGATATTTTAAATTAATACATGACATATGGCTGTCAATTGAATAATACCAAATTTATCTTCCTTAATATAACTCAAATTAATATAACATCGTCATTACTGTACTGTTGTATTGTATTAATAATTACTTTATATGTAGCATTATTTATTACAAAGTTTGCACACTCCTTATATTTTTAAGGACTCTGGCACCACTAAAAATGGCTAGAACATTTATATTTAATTTTTAACAAGCAGAATTTGCAACCTCCGTCTTTATTCTCAAATTTTGCAATATTTTTCTGCAATGAAATACATTGAAAATACTGTAAAAATTTAGTGGTAACATCGTGCGAACCCTAATTATTGTTATTTATTTAGAATATTATTAGGCGGTTCTCAAATCCCCTGCTCAACAACACAAAATTTTTAAATTCATTTTTAAAAGTAAAGGAATAAAATTTCCATAAATGATTTGGAATCGAAATAAGTTTGCCATTTTTTATAAGTAAATTTTTCATCGAGTTATAAAAGTTCCTGGTCACATGAAAATGGGCTTCTCACCTGTTTTGTGGTGTCATGTGGAGTATTTTAAATTAACAGATGACAGATTATGTTGATTAAGAAATATTAAAGTTATCTCTTTTTAATATAACCCAAATTTATAACAACGTTATTATTATATCATTTATTTATATTAATAATTATTTAAATTTTTATTGTTATTATTTATTTACAAAGTTATTCAAGTGGTTCTCAAATCTCCCGATCAATAATCGCAAAACTTCTTGGCACGTTCCCTGAACTCATTTTTGAACAAGAGTGTTCTTAAATCAAAAAGGGCAACTTTGTGACATATGCTTTAATTTATTTTTGTTCCAAAATGCATGAAAATAGCAGTGGTTGTTATTCAGAAACTGTCTAATTGCATAGATTTTTTTATAAAAAGCCTTCAAAGTTGACGTTTTTGAGCATTTTTCCCGACGAAAGCAGAAAAACCGGTCGAAAAGCAGGAGTAAAACAGGTGATCACGTGATCGAAATAGTTTAAAACTGGATAGGTAATTTAATTATTATAAAATGGAAAAATAAATTTAAAAACTATTTCTACCACTTAATCCTATTCAACGAGAAGTTTATAAGGCAAATTATAGAAAATGTCGTAAATTATTTATCGTGTTTAACACTATAAACTGAAATTTTCACAAAAGTTTTAAATCCATTTGCATTAAATACGCAATTATTACATTGTTAGTTAAAATTAATATCATATTATAATTATAATTATATTCATATAAATAATATATTTTTGTTAGTTAAGTTTGTTGTTTTGCAATTGTAATGTGTTCTCAGAAGGAATTATAAAAAAAAAATCGGGAAAAGTTTGTTGTGATTTGCATCGCATGCAATAAGTGTGTACATTATTTATTATTTTTCAGCTAAAATATGAATTGGCAGAAACCACAATATTAAAAAACAGTATCATGTAATATTCAATAGAAGTAAGTCACTAGAAGTTTGGGCATATGTTACGATGATATATGTACATAATAATAAGTAGGTAGGTGTTACTCGTTATTGTATATTTTATTAATAACGTTGGAATATATACATAAATAATTTTTTGTTGCTACTTAAATATTTTGCGTTTTTAAGTTTGTTTTGTTTTTATTGTATTGTTAGTTAAATCTAAAACATTTACTTATACAAAATTATCATCTTAATTAAAGAAAATTACTTATACAAATTATCATCTTAATTATCGTTTAAAGTAGCATCATCGAAAATTTAATAGAGGTATATAACTAGAATGTTTGGCAAGCGTTACGACATATACAGGGTGCATAGTGAAGTCCGTTTAACTTAAAAGTATTTGCAAGAGAAAAACACTTCGAAATTTATATTTGCAAAATACTGGTGTGAACAGAACATAAAAGTTGCCACCTGTGGCAGCCCTGTAATACAACAACAGACATTTAAATATATCTTTCTAAATAAATTATTATCTCTGCCTGACATATGTCATAAATATACTAGTTAAAATTAATGTCATGTTTTAGAACTTTCCAAACTTTTGTCAAAGGATTAAGTAACAATAATTTTAAAATTTTACGATATTCATTAAATTTAAAAACTATCTCTACTGCTTAATGCTATTCAACGAATGTTTATAAGACAAATTATACAGCATGACGTAAATTATTTATCATGTTTAATACTGTAAACTGAAATTTTCACAAAAGTTGTGAATCCATTTACATTAAATACGCAATTTATAAGTAATTCGTGTGATCTGAGAGGAATTATACGAAATTTTCAGGAAAAGTTTGCTGTGATTTGCATTGTATGCGATAAATATACATATTATTTAATATTTTTTGTTAAAATATGAATGGGTAGAAACCGCAATATTATAAAGCAGTATCATCTAATATTTAATAGAGATAAGTAACTAGAATGTTGGGCAAATGTTACGATGATATATGTACATAATAATAAGTAAATAGGTGTTACTCTTTATTGTATATTTTATTAATAACGTTGGAATATTCATATAAATAATTTTTTGTTGATGTTGTTGTTACTTAAATTTGTTGTTTTGTTAAGTTTTTTTATTATTATTATTATTATTATTATTATTTTTATTATTATTATTATTATTATTATTATTGTATTGTTAGTTAAATCTAAAACATTTACTTATACAAAATTATCATCTTAGTTAAAGATAATTACTTATACAAATTATCATCTCACTAATTATTGCATTGTA